>JAFJYJ010000037.1:5068880-6336101 GCA_019022615.1 Acacia melanoxylon
TCAATGCAAGGAGACCTAAAAACAAGTATAGGAATTTACTTCCTAATTTTTTAGATTAAACTACGTTTTACTAAAAACTAAAAAGCTAGAGCTCAAGAATTTACCTCTTGAAGTTCTTATTCCTTCTTCACCTTACTCCAAGAATTTCACTCTTCTCTTTAACTCAATCACTTTGATTTAAGTTTGGTGTGAAGAAATGAAGAGAGCACCTTAGCTATTTATAGAAAAAATCTCAAGGTTAAAATGGTCATTGCACAAGGTAATCCAAAACCTCTTCTTTCCTTTCAACCTTTGAATCAAATTCACTTTATTAAACTTAATCCTCACCCTTCATTGTTGTTAGAAAAATCTAAACACTATTGAAGATCTTTTATTTTAAATAACATGTGCTCTTGTAGACTTTAACTATCTTGTTTATTTTATAGTATATTCTCTTTCCTCCTCCATGTGCCTATGTGTTTCTCTCACCTTGATTTTAGGTGCTGATCATTTAATCTTCAATTAGCACCCTAATGAAGTGTTTATATGCCCCTTAACTATAATTGTCATTGTAGGATTGATTCATTAGTTAATCATAGACATTAGTACTTCATTATTCAAGCTTTAATTCTTCACTTTTGGCGTCTTAACTATTTAAAATAATCAGCCCTTCTTTGATGATCTCAATTTGCCTCTAATCATTATGAAGAATTATGCAACTAATCTCAATTAGTACAAGCTTATTTTGCTAAGGATAATTGTTAATAGATAACAATTAAACTAAGTATTTCCTATTCCCTTTTCTTGTTTTATGAGCATTTAAAATAGTTATTATTTCATGTGATTTTATGTCACATTTTATAGCTTCTAATATGTGGTCTCATTAATCAACCATTGGTTAATTAATTCCAAAGAGAAATTTGGATAAAAATATAATCAATAGATTATATTTCTTTGAGACACATATTCAACTTTGTATTTTGCTAATTATTTGCCAAAATACAATGTTTATTAGAATTATGAAAATTAGGGTATTATAGTTCCTTGATGTTAGCATCAAGTTTTATTTTAGTCCATTGAATTTACATAGTGCACAGAATCTCTACTATACCCATGGATCAAGAAAATAGATGGCCCATATTTAATGCTTAATTTAGTAGCAATAACAAATTGAAATTAAATATAGACTAAAGTATATGTTTGATTCTTGATGTTTGCATCAAAGTTTAATTTTTAAATTTTCAAAGTGCATTCTTTACCTTTGTCAACCGGTATCCGGAGCTTTTTCTGGATCATACTACTAGGTGTTCGAACAATTGACTAACTCTGTCTGTGGGCATGTTAGCCTACTTTAGGGCGACACATTGTTGTCACCGAGTAATTATCGCAATGGCATATCCAAGACTTGAATATGAGATTGTTAGTTAATCTAGAACAACCCCTTGCCACCCCATCTAGGTTCTTAGTGGTGATAAATGTGCAATTAATTGTCTACAAAGTGATCCAAAGTGTATTTTTAATCCTTCAATCTTAACACCATTAGTCTCGTCTAATGAAAAATGTAGGATAATCAAACTTAAGTGATGAGTAAGTAATTAAACGTTGACAATACATTCGCAAATATGGTTATTTCCATTTTAATTTTCTTTAATTTACATGATTTAAAATATAAAATAATTATACTAAACATATTAAAATTTAAAAGTATGACTGGTCAGTGTTTAATTGTAAAGTCATCACTTAAATTTGATAATTCATCATATTTTTATTAGATTAAACTAGTTGTGTTTAAGATTGAAATACTAAAAATGCCCTTTATAAATTTAAAGGATTAAAATAAAACTTAATACAAAAATAAAGAACTTAACTTAAACTTTATCCTTAAATATATTAACCAAAAATACAAGAAATATAAGCGATAATAACACGAATGTAATAATATATCTTAAATTTCATAAAAAGAAAAAAAGTTATCCGATCTTCTCCTTTCCATACAACTCCTTATCTTATTTTCAAATAAGAACAAAGATATATTTTTTTGTTTTAACACTTTTTAAAACTATCCATTTAATATTTCAGTATTGATTTAAAGCTACCCAATTTCTGATTTTTTCTTTTACTTAGAACAAGTTAGTCTTTATATTTTCTAATTTGAGAAAAAAAAAAATCATAAAATTCATTAACTCAATATATTATGAAAGTAAATTGTTTTGAATCAAATTTGAAGAACTGAGTTGATACTGAAAAGAAAAGGTTAAAAGAGATTGCTAAGAGTTATATATATGTCCCTTATAATAATTTATAAATATGTATACTAAGATAAAATATCACTAAGGAGGCTTCTATGACTCAATATTTACTGCAAAAAGTTCATAAAAAATAATAATAATAATTTGAATTTTTTAAAAAACATTTATTTTCCTCCATTTTCTTTTGTAATAAAAAATAATATTATTTGATAATAATAAAAATATAACAAATATTATAGTAAAAGAATGGCTAGGATATGATTGGCAACCAAACAAGACTTTGGATTATATTGTTACAAACTTTTTTTGGTAGAATATTGTTACAAACTTCATTGTCGTAAGAAAAGCCCTCATGTGAAATTGTGATTTTTGTGTGAGAAGATTTCCAGGAGGACAGTGACGACTAAGACCCCACCATATTCATTAAATGTATCATGGGCTTCTTCGAAGGCCCCATGTGAACACAAGATTTTTGTGTCTGAAGATTTCCAGCAGGACAGTGACTAATTCATTAAATGTATAATTGGC
Source organism: Acacia melanoxylon (assembly GCA_019022615.1). Classification (NCBI taxonomy): domain Eukaryota; kingdom Viridiplantae; phylum Streptophyta; class Magnoliopsida; order Fabales; family Fabaceae; genus Acacia; species Acacia melanoxylon. The sequence continues at coordinate 5,071,637 of JAFJYJ010000037.1, forward strand.
TTCTTCGAACTATAACCTGAGGACTAGGTTCATACTCCCCTTTGGCCCTTATTATAAGCACTAACCATTAACATTTTTTTGGTCCTTATTATAAGACACCAATTTATTTTAACTAACTCATTTATTACTATTTTTCCATTATGCACTCATTTTTAACTAACTCATTTAAACCTACATAATTAAAGTAGGGGTAAAGTTGGAAACATTTATTACTTTTGGACCTAATTAACGCTTAACTTCCATTCCTGATTGCGAGAAATGGGTAGTTGGTGCATTATAATAAGGACCGGAGGGAGTATACTCCGGTTCATATAACAAGTTGTGGACTACTACCCCAATACTTAATATATTTGTTTATGAAATATTTTAGTATTCTATACTTTTAATTATTTTTAAAATATCATGGTAAAAAAAATTATTTGTAAAATATTGTTTAATTTTACATAATTTACTATCTAATCTTCTTAAAGCAGGGAAATATTTTACAAAGAATAATTGTAATCAATACTAATTAAAATCTGAAATTATTGACTCTGACTATATATAATAATTTCAAAACCTGGACCCCTTATTATGGGCGATACTTTTGTTCCGCCATGAACGGAAATATATATGCTGTCAACAAGAAAACGTGAAACTTTATTGATCTATTTCTTTTTTTTTTGGTAAAAATACGGGGCAAAAGCCCTTCCTCAATTATGAATCAGAATGGACCGTGGGGAAACGAACCCCTTGCTGTCCCTGTACAAAGAGTTAATAACCTCCTGGGGAGGATTTACAAACACAGATTTAGTATTCACTTGCTTAAAACTAAAATTTGCAAGTAAGTCAGCGCATCTATTAGCTTCCCTGTACACATGCTCAACTCTCAATCTGGAGAATCGCCGCATAACGCATCTGATCCGAGATAGCAGCCTTGATTCCCTTGCTTCATCAACCTGCGAATTATTTAGCAGAGAAACAACCACTGCAGCATCACATTCAATGATCACATTCAGAAAATTATGAACAAAAGCTAGTTCTAAACCGGTGAGCACAGCCCACAATTCTGCCTTAATAGCAGAACAGACCCCCAGCTTCCTTGCAAAGCCGCAGAGCCACTTTCCATCACATCCTCTTACTAGTCCACCGCAGCCAGCTCCCCCCGTTGTACCCTTCGACGCTCCATCCACATTTAATTTGACCCAGCCTACTTCAGGAGCATTCCATCCTATAAGCACCTCACTTTTCATTCCTCTGACTCTCCCAAATTCCACCTCAGCTCTCCTTATTTCTTGGGCATACCACTGCACAATTGCACACTGATTAGTAGGTACAATGAAACCATCCTCAAATCTACTTCTGTTCCTCCATCCCCATAATAGCCAGCAAGCTAAACCAAAGACCAGTCGCCAGCTTCTGCTTGTGTTTGACAGATTCCACTCAAACCAGTCCCTCCCATGTAAACGCAAAAACTCAGGTTCAACAGCTCCCTTTCCTAACACACGCCACAGACCTGAGGCAATTTTGCAGTCACGCAGAACATGCATTACACTTTCAGTGCTATCTGGACAACAGTGACAAGCTGCAGATCCACCCATAAGCCTACTCCTTCGTTCACCCGTTAACAATCTCTCATGAGTAGCAAGCCACAAAAAGGTTTGGACTCTTTTTGGGCCTTTCCAACTCCACAATTTTTTCCATATACCCTCACCAGAATTTTGCTCATTCTTCAAAGAATGATACATCTCCGCAACGCTGTACCTATTCTGCAGATTGCTTCCCCACCTTACAAAATCTCCTCCATGTTGCACATTAGGAGGTTGTACAGCCATGATAAGATTTTTCCCTTCCTCATTTGCCCATCGCCCAATCCTTTCCATGTCCCAAACACCCTCTACATTAACCATATCCCTCACTTTGCTTTGTTTTTCAGTACTTGGCACCGGCCTAGCACATTTATCAGCTAGCTTGCACCCCACTTCCACCCAATGATCATTCCAGAAGTTAATAGATCCGCCATCTCCTACCTCCCAAACCATATTCCTCACAACCTCAGGCCAGATCCTAACCAGATTCCTCCACAATTCTGAATCAGATTTAGCACTCTTGCTCTCTAAGTGCAAATTCCTGTCTCTCCCATATTTCCCTATCAGAACCTTTGAACACAGATTCTCTGGCACTGAAATAACATTCCATGCCACTTTTCCCAACAACGCATCATTCATTAACTCAAGATTTCTCAAACCTAACCCACCATTCTTCTTGTCCATACAGAGCGTTTCCCAACTTACTGCATGCACTTTCCTCTTCCCCACTTCACTACCCCAAATAAAGTCCCGCTGCAATTTTTCCATATGCATTCTTACACTCGCTGGAATTACAGAGTGTTGCATATAGAAGACCGCCATTTGATTTGTGACCGCCTGCACAAGAGTGATACGGCTAGCGAGGGATAATGTCTGTTTCTTCCAGCTGCTCAGTTTTTCTTGCATCTTGTCAATAAGGTGCTGAAACTTCCTTTTATTTTCCCTACCATTCAACATGTAAGCACCCAAATATCTGCCTAGGTCATCCATTTTTTTAAAACCAGACAGCATACAGATCTCATTCTGGGTTCTCCTCTTCACATTCTTTGTAAAATACACACTTGTCTTCTGCACATTCACTTTTTGGCCAGAGGCTTCCCCAAACTTCCCTAGCACATCCAACACTAAGCTCATCTGATCTAAATCTGCTTCACAAATTAAAAGCAGGTCGTCCGCAAATAATAGATGTGACACATCCATACCATGTCTGCCCATTTTAAAAGGTTTCCATTTCCTTTCGTTTACACAATCCACAATTAAGTGTGTAAGTTTTTCCATACCTAACACAAACAAATATGGAGACAAAGGGTCCCCTTGTCTCAAACCTTTGGCAGGAACAAACTCTTCCCTCCTACCACCATTCCACATTAAAGCCATTTTTGAAGAGCTCACACAGCCCCTAACGACACTCCTAAACTTTTCATCAAAACCAATTTCCTCCATAACAGAATCAATAAAACTCCAATTCATTCTGTCATAGGCTTTCTCTAAATCAATTTTAATTATCATGTATCCCTTCTTCCCCTTACATCTATTCATAGAATGAATAATTTCTTTGGCAATAATGATGTTATCGTGAATACTCCTCCTAGGCACAAAACTAGTTTGGAAAGGAGAGATAAGGCTGTCCATAAGGGATTTCAACCTATTAACAATAACTTTGGACAAACCCTTATATATAACATTGCAGAGAGCAATAGGACGAAATTGACTTACCAATTCTGGATGCTCTACTTTCGGTATTAGGACAAGTAAAGTATCATTGACTTCTTCAATTTTTCTTGGGTTTCTCCATAGTTCTTTTATAAAGCTGATAACAGAATTCCCCACCACATCCCAGTTATGTTGATAAAAAGCATGTAACATCCCAATTTGAAACGCATAATTTTTTTTTTTTTTTCAATCAGAGTCGAGCAATAGAGCGAAAGAGAAATCAGTTCGTAGCCAAAACATCAACCATTGTGTAATATTGTATAGATTACAATAGTCCTAAGGTTTTAGAAATGAAATAGCGGAATGACGAATAACCGAATAACGTAAAACGATAAGATAGAAATAGTCTTCACCGCACGTCTATTCCGGCACTTGCCTCGATCCCGAACCGTGGTCCTCCCGACCACGAAGCTACAGTGAGATTCAATTCACCATATTGAATCTCGGTAACGGCTAACCTCATAACCAAACAATACAATATACGGACAAAGATATTTCTAGAGCTAATACCACAAGATATCATAAGCATACAAACGATGCATGATCATTATGCCGACAAACATAAGCACAAAGCAATATGTAAAGCCCCATAAGGTAAACAATAACGGCCGCACTATTCACCGGTGCCACGATAATTACTCGTGTCCTCGCCGCTAGGAAAACAAAACGGTGTTACCAAAACTATAACCCGTATAACCGTCGTATAACGGTCTACGAACATATCATTGACATATAAGTATTTAAGATGTACAAGATTAGTGTTACAAGACGCGTCCGTACCTTCGTTGGCAACGTTAGGTACTACGGGAAGACGTACTTTCACGGAAGAACGTGAACTTCAAACAGCGGTTCGTCGGGCGGCGTAACAGAACGGCAAAGAAATCGAGATTCGATATCCTATAAGAATAATATCACCTTTATTAGCGATTTGACACTATAACTGGCTTTTTAGGTAAAAATTACCATTTTGCCCTTCTACCCCTAATCGGCGGAATTTCACCAAAGATTTCGTTACTCTAGCAAATTTTCTTCCCGAAATTTTGCCGTAACTTCGACGCAACTATGATTTTGAAATTAATGACTAAAATAGCCCTCCCATATGATACCCAAATCATACTTGAAATTTAAAGGCTATTCTAACAAATTCTACCCTTACTTTTAAAAAGAACTCGCTAAAGTTCCAACTTTTCGGCGACTCGACCCTACTATGTTTTTACCTCTTTAGGCATATTTTTCAATGCAATGAGGCCTAAAAACAAGCATAGGAATCTTATCACCTACTTCCTAAATCTAACTAACAATTCTACTAACTACCGAACTAAAGACTTAAAAGCTAAAGGCCAAAAGACTTACCCGTTGAAGAATTCTGCAGAGCTTTTCCCGAGCTTATCTCTCTACTTTCTCTCTCAAGAAATTCGGTCAAGACAAGAAAGAAATGGTGTGAGGATTTCTCAAGGAGCATGCCTCCTATTTATAGACTTTGGTTAAGGCTTTGTTTGGAATTCCAAATTGTAAAGAACCCATTAATGCAACTTGAACACAAAGTCACAAACTCCACCTCACCCCCCTTGGTCGACATCTTTGGGCTGTTTGGCAGCCAAGGATTGGCCAAGAAGTGATGACTCGCCTCACTTTATGGCCGGTCCAGTAGTATTTCTCGATCGGTACCGATTCGCGTAATTTCGGAGAAATCTCAAAATTCTAGATTTAGAACTTTGAAGACCTTCTCTTCTCATCAATAATATCTATTATAACTTGAATTTTGACTTTAGACAGGGTTCCAATCCGTCCCGTCAAGTTTCTCGAAAACGTGTCCGTACGCGTCCGTGTCGAAATCGGAGGAATCATCAAGCTCTAGATAATAATTCACTGATTCCAAATGTATTTTTATAATTATAAACTCATCCCTAGATGTTGAGTTATAATTTATTTCCTTATTTTCCCAAAATGTGACTAGCAAAGATTTTCCCTATTTCGTCTTATTAGGACAATGTGCTACGGGTCTCGGAATTGACTTCCGGGAAGAGGTCACTTGAAGGTAAAAACTCACCGATCAATATTTTACCTTGACTTTGGAATTCCTATTCCTGGTTCCCTAGATAGGATCTGTTTCCTAAATATAAGATTACTATTCATGCTTTTTAATTATATTATATAATAATCAAAAATTTGCAAAATATCAAGATATCAAATTTTGCTTCTTATTCTCAAATTCTTTGGCCAATTTTCGGCAGCCTTTTTTTTTTTTTTGTAAATGTTTTTCAAGAATTAATTAATTACTTAATTCAATTTTTATTAAAAATTCTACAAAATTCCCTAATTGGTCCATTCTTGTATTTAGGTTTAAAAATACCTAAACTCAACTATTTTCCTCAAAACTTTCCAATTTAATTAGTAAATACATTTTATTAATATTCAACTAATTTCCACTAATTTTAGAGCTTCACATAATTATTATTTGAAATTTCCTTTGCTTATGCTTAAGTAATTAGCTATTAATTACTTAATTACTCTTTTAACCATAGTTGGTATTTTTCTTAATTAGAAGGCTTCATTACCTTCATATTCTTGTATTGACATTAGCATTTCCATGCCTCTTGCTTTGTTTCATAATTACAAGGGTATTTTGGTCATTTTATTTCTTTATGAGCATCCTTTCTCATTTTCCCAAGTTTGTAATTTATTTAATTACTGTAATTAGAGATAATATACTCTCTTAATTCAACTGGTCATTTTACCGACTTTTAGGATTTTTCATGAATTTTCTAAGTTAATTACCCTTTGCGGGGGCATTTTGGTCATTTTGGCACTTTGACCCTTAAACTCCCTAATTTCTTGCAGAAATTCTACCTAGAAAATAGACTATAATTACCCAAGAATGGAGATTGCAATTTCACTTATCGAAATATCCAACTTTTATTTATAATATTCCGATAAATATCCGGTATTACATTTCCCCCCCTTACACAAAATTTCGTCCTCGAAATTTAATCTATACTAACTAAACTTCGGGCCATAAACTCGGGTACTTCTCCTTCATGTCACTCTCGGTCTCCCAAGTTGCCTCGCTCGGTGTCAAACCCTTCCGGACCACCTTCACTATCGGTATAGTTTTAGTCCTAAGCCGCTTCTCCCGGCGTTCGAGAATTCGCTCCGCTCGACTACAAAGGTGTTACCATGCCGTACTTCAACATCATCGTACTTTATGACATGATCTCGATCTGGTAGGTACTTCTTCGGTTGTGACACGTGAAAAACATCATGGAGATTACTCGGGTTCTGGGGTAACGCTAGTTGATATGCAACAGTCCTCGCTCGGCTAATACTTCAATTGGTCCAACGTAACGCGGACTAAGCTTCTTTCTCTTCGGTGTTCCGCCGACACTGCATCGGGAGATAACTTCGAAACACATGGTCTCCGACTTCAAACTTCAACGGTCTTCTCCTCTTATCTCGCATAGCTCTTCTTCTCATCGTGTGCGCAAGGAGTCTCTTCTTGATCGGTGCGATCGCTCGTAGGTGCGCTCAAGCATGTCGGCCCAAGTAATCGCTTCTCGGACGAATCCGTCCAAAGACAATGGTGATTGACACTTCCGCCCATACAATGCCTCGAACGGGGCCATTTGTATACTAGCATGATAACCGTTGTTATATGCAAACTCGCTAGCGAAAGATGCCGATCCCAACTTCCTTTGAAATCTAGGGCACATGCTCGCAAAGATATCCTCCGGCGTTTGTATGGTCCTTTCGATTGACCGTCTGTTTGTGGGTGATAAGCCGAACCGAACTTCGCTTGGTCCCCATACCTTCATGTAATGATTGCCGAAACGGGATTTGAACCGCGTATCCGGTCGGAGACAATGCTCGTAGGAACACCATGTAATCTTACTATCTCTTTGATATAAATCCCCGCCAATCGTTCGGAGAATAGTGGATACCGATGGGAATGAAGTGTGCCGACTTGGTTAGTCCGTCAACAACTACCCAAATTGTATCATGGTTTCGATTTTGGGTAGACCTACCACAAAATCCATGGTTATGTTCTCCCACTTCCATTCGGCAACTCTAGTCCTTGAAGAAGACTAGGGGTCGTCGGTGTTCAATCTTTACTTTCCGACGGGTCAAGCATTTGGCCACGTATTCTCGCTACGTCTTTCTTCATCCCGGCCACCAAAACTCGGATTTCATACTACGGTACATCTTGACCATGCCTGGATGTAGAGTGTACTTACTCTTATGAGCCTCATCCATTATTGTCCGCTTTAATTCATCAATTGGCGGTATGTAGATTCGCTTATACCCGACCAAACCACTAAGTGATAGGTCATAGTCTTGGGTCTCACCTCGAGTGATCTTCTCACGTATCTCTTTTGCCCAATCATCTTGCTTCGCGCTTTCTCCACTTCATCTCTCGATCATACTCCCCTTGACTCGCAAGAAGTGTAGCAAGATAGGCATCGGTGCGTGCGTCCGACCCATGCAGATTTGGTTGGTTAGATTCGGGTCTCGAAATCTTCCGGCGGTTTAGCTTCGCTCTCCCGTATCATCATGTGTGATACCTGCACTTTGTCTTTCTACTAAGAGCATCAGAACAACGTTTGCTTTACCCGGATGGTACTTGATCTCCAGGGTGTAGTCTTTAATCAACTCCATCCAACGACGTTGTCTCATATTGAGTTCTCGTTGATCGAACAAGTATTTCAGACTCTTGTGGTCACAAAACACTTCTACGCTTACACCGTACAGGTAATGCCTCCATATCTTCAAAGCGAACACGATAGCCGCCAGCTCTAGATCGTGTGTAGGATAATTTAACTCGTGGGGTTTCAGCTGACGAGAGGCATAAGCCACCACTCTGCCCAATTGCATTAGGACACAACCCAATCCTTGCCCACCGGCATCACCGTAGACTACATAAGTCTCATCGGGATCCGGGATAATCAATACCGGTGCCGTAGTCAACCTCTCCCTCGGTTTCGAAAGCTCTCCTGCGGTCATCTCCCCATACAAAGGGTTGATTCTTCCTCGTAAGCTTTGTCAATGGTAGGGCAAGACGCGAGAAATCCCGTATAAATCTGTGGTAGTATCCCGCCGACCAAGAAAACTACGGATCTCGTCACGGTCTCCGGCCGTTTCACCCGGGGACCGCTTCCACCTTGCTTGGATCAACCGCAACTCCGCCGCTAGATATAACATGGCCCAGAAATTTCACTTCCGGCAGCCAAAATTCACATTTGCTCGCTTAGCATACGGTTGTTTTTCCCGAGTATGCCTAACACCTTTCGCAGATGTTCTTCGTGCTCTTCTTTGCTCTTAGAATATATCAAAATGTCGTCGATGAACACCACCACAAATTGGTCTAGGTGTTGTCGGAAGATACGGTTCATGTAATCCATGAATACCGCAGTGCATTTGTCAATCCGAAGGGCATCACAAGGAATTCATAATGCCCATATCCGGGTTCCGAAAGCCGTCTTGGGAACATCGCCATCTTTAACTCGCAATCGATGGTATCCCGAACGCAAGTCAATCTTTGAAAAGACCGTGGAACCGGACAATTGATCCAAAAGATCATCAATCCGGGGAAGTGGGTACTTGTTTTTTACGGTTACTTTGTTGAGCTCGCGGTAATCGATGCAGAGTCGGAAACTTCCATCTTTCTTCTTTACAAAAAGTACCGGGGCTCCCCACGGTGAAACGCTAGGTCGAATGAACCCCTTCTTCAAAAGCTCTTCCAACCGCTTCTTCAACTCCCGCATCTCGTTAGGAGCCATTCGATACGGCGCCTTTGATATTGATCCCGTACGGTGCATCAAATCAATGTTGAACTCCACTTCTCGGATAGGAGGTAACTCGGTGAGATCCTCCGGAAATACATCGAAGAAAATTCATTCACCACGGGGATGTCCCGGAGTGAAAGGTTAGCTTCGCTTTGACGAAAAGAATACCATGAAAGCATGACATCCTTGCTTCACGCACCGATCGCCTTACGTAGCGGAGAGAAAGTTCAGGTTCACTTCAACCTTGTCTCCGGCAAATGATATCTCCTTTTTGCCACGATCGATCATCGCACCGTTGGCCGTTAACCGATTCAGCCCGAATATGACGTCAATGCCGTGTAGAGGTAGACGGATGAGATCCACTTTAGAAACTCGTCCATCCACGTTAGCGGTACAATTCATACATGCATCGAGGCTAAAGACTTTACACCTGATGGTGTAGCTACAACAAGATCAAATGGTAATCTACGAGGCATGCAATCCTAAACGACTTGCACAATCATAGGAAATAAACGAGTGACTAGCACCCGAGTCATACAATGCTTCCAATAGATTTCCATTGAGATAGATGGTACCTTGAACCATCGCCGGGGACTTCTCGGCCTCTCGTGTTTGTCAATGCAAAGATCCGGCCAGCGTTCCGAGGTCTCGCCTGCGGTCCTCTCGGGGCAATCCGGCTAATGTGTCCAAGCTTCGACATCCGAAGCAGACTTGTTTCCCATCACGGTTGGCTCCTGGATGGTACTTCTTACATTTCGACACGTCCGGGATCCCGTCTCGTTTGAAACTATTTTGTTGGTAGGGCTTCTTGTTCCCGCTTCGGTTGTCATTCCAAGGCGTTTTCCTCTTCGTGAGGAACCTCCGCGGTTTGATCCACCGCGATTTGCGTTGTTACCTTCCCCGGCCTCGAGTCTTGCGCAGTTCCTTTAAGTTGCGCTCCGTCATTCTGCGGATTCTACCGCTTGGGCCATTCTTGGAAATTGCCGAGATACTAACCTTACCTTTATATCGTACTTCAATCGGTTAATAGTCGGTTAGCCTTCCGGCTCTCATTCTTGTAGACTTTTAGGTATGATGAATACCTTGACGGGTTGGTAAAACGGGCGAAGTAGTCGTCAAATGACTCTTCACTCCTTGCTTGATCTCGGGAATTCTTCCTCTTTAATTACTGCGTTGATGGAGGAAAGTACTGTTCGTTGAATTGTTCGAGGAACATTTCCCAAGTAACAGGGGCGGGGTTGTGGAAACACTTTTCCACCACCCGGGCATCTCCCTCAAGCCGGTATATTGCTAGCCGGGCCATCCGATTTCCGGGGCACTCCATGACTTCAAAAATCTTCTCAAGACTCAAAAGCCAATCCTCGGCTAGCTCACTCTTTCCTCGGAAACCGTGTGGTTTCAACTTGCGGAACCGGTTCACCCAATTTTCCGTAGTTCTCTCTATTTGTTCATGCCTGGGTTGTGATTGGGATCTCTCGGACCCTTGGCTCTTCATAATTTTCATCATCTTCATTGTCATCATACCCTTCGTCGTCATCATTGTTATTATCTTCATTTTCTCGATCATCCTCGTGTTGTTGTGCGTCTAATTGCCTTTGTGCCTCCTGGTCTTGTTGGTTTTGTCTTGCCGGAAGAGCATCAATCGAACTCTTTGTTCTTGCGAGTTCTACGCATTTCTTCAATTTCTTCACGTCCGGGTTGATTCGGTTCATCGTTTCGTTCATCCCGAGGTCTGCCTCGCCTCTTCCCCTACCTCGGCCTCGACCACGGCCTCGGCCTCTTCCTCTTGGTGCACCAAAGACCTCTCAAGTTGGCCATGTTTTAAATTCTTTTCCTTTAAACAATTATGAAAAAATATATAAATATTAAAAGTGACAAAACAATTTGCACACCAAACATATATTCACATATATTCATTCATAAAGTTTATACATATCGATCGATCTAATACTAATACAAGTCATACTTGTACAATCTCCTTATTCAAACGTATTTACAATATTCAAAGGTACTTGGAGATACAAACTAAACTCCCTAGTTTCTACAATCCACGACTTCCTTGTACCGACGTTCTTCCTCTACATGTAAAGGCGAACCAAGCTCTTCAGGTAGCGAAGGTGTATGCTAACACTTAAGATAGGTCCGTCATCTAATAGTTCATTACTGATCCTTGCCCAAAAGCGGGTATAGGGAAAGAAGTACAATGTGGTCCTAACCCAATCTGCGGGTGAATGTCCCCTATTATTGGCTTGGTAGTTTGAGATTAGGGTTAAAAACACGAGATATTTTCCTTGGGTGGTCTTTGGTGAGATTCGTAGCTTCAATGAGAAAGTTTTCCAACAAAATGACTAACGTGTCATTATCATTCGGGACATAGTAGAAATTTTCTCGGTTGTTGCCTCATCTTCAAGAAGTTGAATGTCGGGGTATTCAAAGTTATCATCAAGCGAGGAATGGGTAGGGCTTCCGGATCGGCTTGGTCCTCAATCTCCGGGTCGTTAAGGTTGAGATTAGGAGAATCGGGTTCGAGTCCTCTCGTAGCGGGGTGATAGGAGGGTTACGGCTCTTTGTAATAGTGACTAGGAGTTGTGGGGTCTGTACACTCGTGGTTTGGATCCAAAGGAAACTGTTCATAGTGATCGTACTCCCGGGGTATAATAGGTTCAGCATGGTTTTCAATCTCGGGCTCATCCGGTTGTGCGTTGTAGGAATCTACCTCTTCTTCGATGGAATCTCCTTCCGTAGTCGGTGGGGATGGGTTATTTGAGGGTTCGGGTGCGACGGAGGAATGGATCTCCGGCGGGACGCCTCCGAATCCGTGATAATTGTAGAATGGCTCTAAGACGGGCTCTTCGTCCCGTTCATCTCTACACATTACACCAATGGCCTTATCGGTACTCATTTTCAAAAATGTGCTCATAATTAAAAGGCTTAAGAACCTAACTCCGTTATCGAACGAGAATGGCCGGAGTAAGTGTCTACCATGGGGGCCTCACCGGATTAGTAGTGACTTATGGCACACCCACGTAGACTAGCCTTGCCTTCGGCACCAAACTGCCCGTGGTAACATAGTTAAATACTTGCCAGAATTTCATGCTCTGATACCAAAAATGTAACATTCCAATTTGAAACGCATAAATTTTTTTTTTTTTCAATCAGAGTCGAGCAATAGAGCGAAAGAGAAATCAGTTCGTAGCCAAAACATCAACCATTGTGTAATATTGTATAGATTACAATAGTCCTAAGGTTTTAGAAATGAAATAGCGGAATGACGAGAATAAGCGAATAGTAAAACGATAAGATAGAAATAGTCTTCGCCGCACGTCTATTCCGGGCACTTGCCTCGATCCCCGAACCGTGGTCCTCCCGACTGACCACTGAAGCTACGGTGAGATTCAATTCACCATATTGAATCTCAGGTAACGGATTAACCTCATAACCAAACAATACAATATACGGACAACGAGATATTTCTAGAGCTAATACCACAAGTATATCATAAGCATACAAACGATGCATGATCATTATGCCGACAAACATAAGCACAAAGCAATATGTAAAGCCCCATAAGGTAAACAATAACAAACTGCACTATTCACCGGTGCCACGATAATTACTCGTGTCCTCGGCGCTAGGAAAACAAAACGGTGTTACCAAAACTATAACCCGTATAACTGTCGTATAACGGTCTACGAACATATCATTGACATATAAGTATTTAAGATGTACAAGATTAGTGTTACGAAGACGCGTCCGTACCTTCGTTGGCAACGTTAGGTACTACCGCGGAAGACGTACTTTCACGGAAGAACGTGAACTTCAAAAACGGTTCGTCGGGGGCGTAACGGCAAAGCAAATCGAGATTCTGATATCCTATAAGAATAATATCACCTTTATTAGCGATTTGACACTATAACGGCTTTTTAGGTAAAAATTACCATTTTGCCCTTCTACCCCTAATCGGCGGAATTTCACCAAAGACACTTCGTTACTCTAGCAAATTTTCTTCCCGAAATTTTGCCAGAACTTCGACGCAACTATGATTTTCGAAATTAATGACTAAAATAGCCCTCCCATATGATACCCAAATCATACTTGAAATTTAAAGGCTATTCTAACAAATTCTACCCTTACTTTTAAAAAGAACTCGCTAAAGTTCCAACTTTTCGCGACTCGACCCCTACTATGTTTTTACCTCTTTAGGCATATTTTTCAATGCAATGAGGCCTAAAAACAAGCATAGGAATCTTATCACCTACTTCCTAAATCTAACTAACAATTCTACTAACTACCGAACTAAAGACTTAAAAGCTAAAGGCCAAAAGACTTACCCGTTGAAGAATTCTGCGAGAGCTTTTCCCGCAGCTTATCTCTCTACTTTCTCTCTCAAGAAATTCGGTCAAGACAAGAAAGAAATGGTGTGAGGATTTCTCAAGGAGCATGCCTCCTATTTATAGACTTTGGTTAAGGCTTTGTTTGGAATTCCAAATTGTAAAGAACCCATTAATGCAACTTGAACACAAAGTCACAAACTCCACCTCACCCCCCCTTGGTCGACATCTTTGGGCTGTTTGGCAGCCAAGGATTGGCCAAGAAGTGATGACTCGCCTCACTTTATGGCCAGTCCAGCCGTATTTCTCGATCGGTACCCGATTCGCGTAATTTCGGAGAAATCTCAAAATTCTAGATTTAGAACTTTGAAGACCTTCTCTTTCTCATCAATAATATCTATTATAACTTGAATTTTGACTTTAGACAGGGTTCCAACTGTCCCGCTTTGAAGTTTCTCGAAAAAACGTGTCCGTACGCGTCCGGTGTCGAAATCGGTTCCGGAATCATCAAGCTCTAGATAATAATTCACTGATTCCAAATGTATTTTTATAATTATAAACTCATCCCTAGATGTTGAGTTATAATTTATTTCCTTATTTTCCCAAAATGTGACTAGCAAAGATTTTCCCTATTTCGTCTTATTAGGACAATGTGCTACGGGTCTCGGAATTGACTTAGGAAGAGGTCACTTGAAGGTAAAAACTCACTGATCAATATTTTACCTTGACTTTGGAATTCCTATTCCTGGTTCCCTAGATAGGATCTGTTTCCTAAATATAAGATTACTATTCATGCTTTTTAATTATATTATATAATAATCAAAAATTTGCAAAATATCAAGATATCAAATTTTGCTTCTTATTCTCAAATTCTTTGGCCAATTTTCGGCAGCCTTCTTTTTTTTTTGTAAATGTTTTTCAAGAATTAATTAATTACTTAATTCAATTTTTATTAAAAATTCTACAAAATTCCCTAATTGGTCCATTCTTGTATTTAGGTTTAAAAATACCTAAACTCAACTATTTTCCTCAAAACTTTCCAATTTAATTAGTAAATACATTTTATTAATATTCAACTAATTTCCACTAATTTTAGAGCTTCACATAATTATTCTTTGAAATTTCCTTTGCTTATGCTTAAGTAATTAGCTATTAATTACTTAATTACTCTTTTAACCATAGTTGGTATTTTTCTTAATTAGAAGGCTTCATTACCTTCATATTCTTGTATTGACATTAGCATTTCCATGCCTCTTGCTTTGTTTCATAATTACAAGGGTATTTTGGTCATTTTATTTCTTTATGAGCATCCTTTCTCATTTTCCCAAGTTTGTAATTTATTTAATTACTGTAATTAGAGATAATATACTCTCTTAATTCAACTGGTCATTTTTTCGACTTTTAGGATTTTTCATGAATTTTCTAAGTTAATTACCCTTTGCGGGGGCATTTTGGTCATTTTGGCACTTTGACCCTTAAACTCCCTAATTTCTTGCAGAAATTCTACCTAGAAAATAGACTATAATTACCCAAGAATGGAGATTGCAATTTCACTTATCGAAATATCCAACTTTTATTTATAATATTCCAGATAAATATCCGGGTATTACAAAGCAGCTGGGAAACCATCTCGTCCTGGGGATTTAAATGCCCCCATTTGGAAGAAAGCATTCTTCACCTCCTCCTTTCCAATGTCCTTGCCCAAGTTGTTCAGCTGTTCCACATTCACTGCACCCCATTGTTCTTTGAGTAGTGAACCATTCCCCGTCACCCGACTTTCACTTTGAATGATTTTTATAAAAGTCTTGCAACATAGCTACAATTTCTTCCTCATCTTCCACCCATCCTCCTTCAGCATTTTTAAGCATTTTGATTTTGTTTCTTCTACGTCTACACAAGGTCTTTGTATGGTAGTACCTTGTGTTGCGATCACCCTCCTCTAACCATCTTCCCCTTGATTTTTGAAACCAGAGCACCTCTTCTTGTCTCAAATTTTGCATCAGCTCCTCTTCAAGCTCCTTTTCCAACCTGATAAGAAAGGGATTACTATATCTATACACACACTTCGAATCCCATTTAACATTCGTAATCTTTGTTTACGGTACTCAATCCTCCCAAAAACTTCCATGTTCCAGCTATTCAGGTCTTGCTGTAAAGTTGACAGCATCACACTCAGCTCCTCCCCATTCTTCCAAGTATGCTGCAGGAATTCTTTAAAGTTACCATGCATTTGCCATGCCACTTCGTATCTGAAATTTCTTATTTCAGGTTTATTTGAAGCCTTGCACAGATTCACCCACAAGGGATGATGATCTGATCCCACTCTAGGGATGACTCTCACTTCTGCATTGTCATACATCTCAAGCCAGCTAACGTTACATAAACATCTATCTAGCCTTTTAAAAACTCTATCAAGGCCATCCCATTTAGGACCTTTCCAAGTGAAGAAGGGCCCATCTGCTTCCATATCAATAAGGTTACAGCACTGAATCCACTCATTGAACTTTCTACATCTTGTCTCATTTACTCGTCCCCCCCCCCCCTTTTTGCTCCAAAGGAGATTTTATTTCATTAAAATCTCCAACCAAAAGCCAAGGCTCAACAATCTCACTTGCCATTCTGTGAAGTGCCTCCCATACCCCTTGCCTTCTCTCGCTCACATGGATTAGCATACACAATTTGTAAGTAACATCTTCTTACCTCCCAACATCACTCTACAATGAATAAACCGCTCTTCTCTCCATAAAACATCCACGCTAAGATCATCTCTGTTCCACAACATCTAGATTCCACCAGAGAAGCCCTCAGCCTCCACCCTTGTCGAAAATTTAAAGCCCCAACTCTTAATAACCTTTGTTGCTTTAGTGCCACTTATTCTTGGCTCCAATATTATCACAACGTCTACCTTATATCTAAATTTTAACTCCTTGAGGACATTGGCAAAATCCTTACTCGCTGCCCCTCTACAATTCCATATTAAAAAAGACATCATAACAACAATTGTTAAAAGAGAACCAGCTAAAACAGCTCAGCAACAGGAATTCAGACATTTGCAAGCATAGGGGTGATGAATTCCTCCCCCATACTCATGCCCGAACACTCAATGGGATCCTCTTCCTCCCCTTCAATATTCATACCAACATCACTGCCTAGCCTTTTCTCCACATGTCCCCCCGGTTGAAGGTTCTCCTTGCCACAAATATTCACCTCCCTACCCTTGAAAGAGTCCATGACTATTGCAGGGTTAGAATCACAACTCTGTGAGGTCTTCTTACCCCCATTTTCCATATTCTTCGCCCCAATGTTATTCTTAACAGTTAACACCTTTTCCTTCCTTACCTCTTGCTCTTTTTTCTCCAAACGAGAGGACTTCCCCTCAGCTACTCTTTTCGATGACTCAGATACACCAACACCAGACCCCATCATAGTACCCTTGTTCTGTTTATTTTGCTTAAATTGGGCTCTATCCCTTGGACCACTTCCCACCTTATCAGCTGGAACAGTATACTCTGCTGTATGTGCAGCACTACCACTCTTCACATCCTCCCTTGTATCCATATTTAGAACAGTGAAACGCGAACCATTATTTTGTTCTTGGTTCAAGGTCATGTTCCTCCTAGGTCGTCTGCTTCGTTGCACTGTTTTCCACACCTCCTGAATCTCCACAACTTCATCTCCACCAGTCTTCTTAGTCTCTTCGACCTCCACCTCCATGCCCTCTTCGGCCGACTTCCTGTGAAAAACCTCACAGCCCTCCTTGTTAAGTCCATACCAACCACATTTTGTACACAGAAAATTCAGGCTTTCATACTCAATACTGAGATGCTTCCCATCAACAATAAAATTCGGCACTAAAGGCTTTGTAAGGTCCAATTCTACGCACATTCTCGCAAACTTGCCCCTCGCTTTCTGTGCCGTATGAACATCGAGCCGGATAGCCTTTCCAATTGCATTCCCCAAATTAAGAAGGAACTTCTTATCGAACAGAGGCGCAGGTAACTCTGGAAGTCTCACCCAAGCTACTAGCGACTCAATCCTCTCATTTTTCGGATTAAAATCAGGTTTCCAACGTGACACATTAAGGTACGCATCAGCAATAACCCAAGGCCCCCCAGTCAACGCTCCCATATAATCATCTAGCAGTTGGAAATTCACTAAGTAAAAGTTATTTTCCAGATCGAAGATATCAATCTTACCTTTTCGCTCCCAAAGTTGCTTCAATTTTTTCATCATGAACCCATAGGAAGGTTGTCGTCCCATCAGCTTCACCACCAGTGTTCGTCTAAACGGCTTCATGAGTCGTTCTTTCTCCTTCTCCTCCAGAGTGAACGTCGGACACAATGGATTTGAGAGATCCACACTAATACCATCACTAGGATTGAGGACTTTCGCAAAGTCAGTCTCTGCGCCATAGCCCTCTGATTGCTCATCGTCATTGTCTTTAGCCCATTCCCACCAGCACGACCTTGCATTAACGTTCGAAGGAGCGACTCCTATATGACTTTGGTGCTTGATCATTATCATTTGGTTGCATCCAATTTTCATCCCGTACCTTCAAGGATTCCTCACCAGAAAACTCTTCCCCAGCGAACCTCACCTTCCTTTTCCTTCGTCCCACCAAATCCCGATCTTCCTCCAACATGTCCTCACCTACCCCTCCTCGCAAGGTGCGATCGGAGGGGCCGCTCATCTCCTCCGTCACGGTAGGTGGCGGAGGTTGCACTCTTTCGCTCAGAATCCCTAAATCGCCTATCTCGGTTTCTCCGCCTTTTACGGCAATAACAGTTTCTTAGGGCATACTTTTATTGATCTATTTCTAGCCATTGAATGAGAAACTAAGAGGTGACAACGGACATTTTATTTTTGTTTTTTGCATTTTTCAAAAGACTCATACTGAGCTGACATTTTAATTTTAGCACATATAATTCGTCAAATCCTTATTATAAGCACTTAGTAATAATTTTATATATTATTCAAAACTATTTATTTCTAATAAAAAAAATAAAACTACTCTCAATAATTAAAAGTCATTAATTAGAGGAGTTTAATTTGATTAAAAATTAGGAAGTTATATACTTAGTTAGAAATAGTAAGTGAAAAAACTAATCATTATGAGGACTTTAAATTAAATAAAACATGTCAGGTAATGAAATATGTTGAAAGTGCGTGTAACACGGACAGGAGAAAGTAATACTTTTGTGTTGTGCAATGTGCATGTTAAACACGCATAGGCTCCCTTTATTAAAAGAAAGTAATTTACTTAATGTAAATATTTTCAAAAAAGACGGCGACGACTAAGATAAGAGAGTATGACCCCACCACCCACCAATTATTGCCGTTACTTCATTCAGAATGGGAAAAGTTAATTCTTCCAACTTTTCCCATTCTGAATGATAATTGCATCAGGAGCGCTCAGTAATGGGTTAAGTAATTTGGTTAATGAACTATTACATGAGGAAATGGCTCGGTATAAATAACTTTTAAGTGAATCAAAAACACTAATTTTTTTTTTTAAAATGTACGGTCAGTACATAAAACTTTTATTTCGAGTGTCAAAGACAAAAAAGTTGTACTTTTTTTTTTGTTATATTTAAATATATGACAAAATTTATAATGCAATTTACACTATAAATTTTATCTTATATTTAATTAGGACCGGATGAAATATGTTTTATCTTTTGGTCAAGTCTGTTGGCCATGCCTGTTTGGATACGTTATTCTTAATTCTTGTTTATGTACTATTATTAATAATATTGTTAAATAACTTAGGAAAAAAATTAAAAATACAATCAACCCCTTGCAGTATTTTGTTTACTGCAAAAGGGTCATAAAATGATAATTATTTTAAACAATATTAATTAGCTACCATATATATCCTCATAAAAGTACATTTTCGTTATTTTGATTGTCTTTTCCTGTAGGAAATTATATTATTTTGTACTCTTTCGATCCTAAATATAAGGCAGAGTTAACTTTTTTGGAGAGATCAAAGAAGCTAATTAAATTACTCTAAAATATTTATATTTGTCATTTTTCTTCCAAATTATTTTGCTCACTTATAAACTAATATATATAATTTAAGGATACAATCTGATCCCCCTCTTAGACTCTATCTACCGGTTTCTCCTAGCAGACTTAGTGGAAGTGGAGCACTTTAGGCATCGTTAGGGTCCTTAATCCTTTGTTTTATTTTTCTAATTTTTTCTTTCCCTGTATCAAAAAAAAAAAAGATACATAACATATGCTATGACTAAGTAACTTATTTAGCTTCCTTAATTTATCTAAAAAAAAGGTCAATTATGTCTTATATTTAGGATTAGATGGAGTGTAATTAAGAAAAATATCACAAATATTACGCTAATTAGAGAATGACCTCGATTTCCAGCCAAACAAGACTCTGTCTTCATTCTTTTTTCCACACCACCGACCATTTGCCTGTCTGTCGTCGATATATTTGGCTTCTTCGAATTTTTCTCTACATTGAGCATTGAAGTAATATTCCGTTACAGATAATAATTTGGAGCTATAGTCTATATATATGTACAGACTTTAATAGATAAAATTAATCATGAAAATTAACATAAGCCTAATTTTTCATAATTTATTATTCGTGCGGCTACTTATAAATTTTATATTATAGATGCATAAAAAATTATATAGATTTATTTTCATGTTCCAAAATTTCTTGAAGCTTAATTTGAATATTTTAGTATTTTTACCATTCATAAATAAATGATTCTTTAAAAAAAATATAATTTTATAATTCCTTGTCGATTAGCTTGAATATATCGTGTACTTTTCATGCATGTGCATATCCTGGGTTTTTACATTCATGGGGATAGATTTAAGATAAAATACATCAAGAATGAATTTGCACAAAACATTAAAGGCTCAATCAACCCCATACATAATGTTAAAATAAATAAATAAAATACATTTCATGCATATATTTTATTTTAAATGTCCTAACATCTTTCTTATACAACTACATGACTGTAAGAACAAGAACAATGTACAATCCATTTACAATGCCTAACGCTTGTAAGCTCAAACTCAGTTATGCACATCTCCAATATGAATTACATATTCTCATAAACAACATACCTGACTTTTATTAACTTGTACCACATATATTTCACTTTCATATTTTCAACCTTTTGAATCAATAGCTAACATTATTTTCCAAATTTTAATATCATTTCCATTCCCCTTTCTAATGAACGGACTTGTGCATCGCACGGGTAATCCGTCTAGTTTAAAATAAAATACATAAAGAATGAACTTGCACTACAAACATTTTTACCCACGGCCTTTTTACCGACGGAAAATTATCGACGGAATTTTTAATTACCCACGGAATTACGTGGGTAATTTCTGACAGATTTTTTTCGTGGGTAATTCCGTCGGTAATCAGAAGTTTTTTTGTAGTGTTGCACAAAAAACATAAGAAATAATGAACATATATACTTGGAAGTGGTAGCTAGAGCTGAACAAAAAAAGAGCCCTGTTTTTAATAGAAAACTTTTAGGTGTCTATTAATATAATAAGTAACATTTCAAAAATGCTGCATAACCATAGGAAACTAGTGGGAAAGAAAACAAGAAAGCTAAATTTATAAATGATCTGAAATCATCTTGGACTAAATTAAAGAAAGATTAAGTGATAAACACTAAACAAATATTATTATTATTATTTAAATTAAAAAATAAAAGCTAAGCTAAGCGAAGTTTAGGAAAAAAAATATATTAAAAAAAGAGGTCAAGCAGGTCGACCCATAAATGGGCTAGCAATTGGTAGGTGCATCAGGCCTCAGTAATTAATTATTTCCAACCAATTTTGATCAAAATCAATTGGATTCGTGCTAGGTTTAGGCTTATGAAAATGATTTATGAGATAATCATGGTTCTTGATTTATAATTAATTTTGGCATTACAAGGATATTTGGTAGCTTATGAGATGATCATAGTACTATGGGTTCACAGAGTCAAAACTGATTTGCGACTATCTTTTTTTCCCATTTCTTCATATTAATTTCATAATTAATTCTACCTCTTGTCGCCAATATAAAAGCTAGTTAGGGTGGGATTTGGTTCAAAACATAAGATCTTAACCCATTTTATTTGCTAAATTTATCATTTTTACCCAAACTAATTTAACCAGCGTATAAAATGATATATAATAGTTGCATATATGACTCAAACATTTTCTGCAAAGAGGTCATAATTAAAAACCATAAGTTGAGTGAAAAAGAAAGTTAAATAACTATTATATTCTCATAAAGAATATTATTTTCTTTTGTAATAAAATAATATTATTTGATAATAATAAACCATAACAAATATTGTAATGAGAGGAAGACAGAGATCTTCAACAAAGAAAACTTTGGATTCTTCATATATAGCATCCCAACAAAGTTCATTGTATTGTCGTGAGGAAAGTTTTCATAAAAAGTAAATTTTTATGAGAGAAAATTTTCAAAAAGAGAAACCCACCCCACTGATTGTTGTTTTTATTATGTTAGGCTTCTTCAAACTTTCCACGACGACTCATAATCTTTTTCTGCTCTAGTGATACTTTTCCTATCATGCTTATTTATTTAATTTTCATGTCGGTTGCTCGTAAAATTGGCATGGAAATTCTGTTTTTTTTTTTAATGAAAATTTACATTTTTAGTTTCTAAAAAAAAAGACCAGCTTAAAAAAATTATCTTAATCAATTTTATTCACAAAAATATCCTTCTCTTTTTTTTGGTAGAGTCCAAGATGTAGATATCACCGAAGTGGGTTCTCTCTCTCCAAGGCGGTATCATTCTTAAATAAAGTTTGTGGATAATTTTTGAAGTTTGGGCGGAACGGATAACTTTTGATGGCCAAGAATATATATAATCCTCCCTTTATTTGCAATTTTGTAATTATTTTTTAAAATGAAGTATCTCTGAGACACAAAATGAGAATTGTTTTTGGCTATTTAAGTCCAACCAATAACAGAGCAAAGGTGTGCTGCTACAGACAAAGATCTCTCGAATTACTAGCTAGCCTGCTGTTTCTCAACCATGTTTCTTCACTTGCTTGTTTTCTTTATTCTCATATTTCAATGCTGGAAACCTGCATCACCACTGAGCAATGAAACTGATCATTTGTCTTTAATCAAATTCAAGGAATCAATATCCAGTGATCCATATCGGATCATGGATTCTTGGAATTCATCCACACACTTCTGCAATTGGCATGGAATCTCTTGCAGCCACAAGCATCACAGAGTTACACATTTGATCTTGAGAGGATATCAGTTATCAGGTACTATATCTCCTTTTATTGGAAATCTTTCCTTCCTGAGGGTTATCTCTCTTCGAAACAATAATTTCCGCGGAGAAATTCCAAAAGACATGGGTCGTTTGTTCAGATTGGAAATACTTTCTTTTGACAATAATACATTGACGGGAGAATTTCCAATCAATGTCACAAGTTGCTCTAACCTCAAGATCTTATCATTTGATGGGAATCAACTCATTGGCAAAATACCAATGGAGATTGGCTCTCTCCATAAGCTTGAAGGTTTGTTTGCAATTGGTAACAATTTCATCGGACAAATCCCAACTTCCTTGTGGAATCTTACTTCTCTCAATACTCTTTCTTTGTATTCTAATAACTTGGAAGGGAGTATACCTAAAGAAATAGGCCAGTTGAAAAACTTGAAACTATTTGATGTAGGTATCAACAAGCTTTCAGGTACAATTCCTTTTGCTCTTTACAATTTGTCATCTCTCACTGAATTCATAATTGCTGAAAATCATTTCAATGGTCCTCTCCCTGCCAATATGTTCTCCAACCTCCCTAATCTCCAACTCTTGGGACTTGGACTAAATCAATTCTTAGGTCGCATCCCAATGTCCATTGTAAACGCGACTATGCTTGTAAGGATCTCTATGGGAGGAAATAACTTTGTAGGTCAAATTCCAAATCTTGGAAATTTGCATGACCTCTCATTTCTAGAGTTCGATGAAAATAGTCTTGGGAGTAATTCTTCAAAAGACTGGGAGTTTCTAAATTCTTTGAGAAACTGCAGTAAATTAGAAAGTCTATACTTGTTGAAAAATAATTTTGGGGGCCATTTACCAAATACCATAGGCAATTTGTCAACCCAGCTCACACAACTCGACCTTTCACAAAATCAAATATGTGGTAGAATTCCTGTGTCATTAGGAAACCTCATTAACCTGATGTCGCTAGTCATAAGCATGAATTACTTCACTGACATCATCCCAGTTACTTTCGGGAAGTTTCATAACATGCAATACTTGTCTTTGAGGGGAAATAAACTTTTTGGAGAAATAATACATTTCATAGGCAATCTCACTAAGTTATTTCACCTAGATTTGTCACATAACATGTTAGAAGAAAAAGTTCCTATAAGCATTGGGAGTTGTGAAAGTTTACAATATCTTGATCTGTCACAAAACAATTTTAGCGGAGCCATACCAATCCAGCTACTCACTTTTTCATCTATATCAATATTATTGAACTTGTCACATAACTCTTTTGGCGGTGATATCCCTGATGAGTTTGGAAACTTGAAAAATATAGGAAAATTGGATGTCTCTCCTAATCAATTCTCTGGAAAAATTCCTCAAACCATTGGAGATTGCCAAAGCTTAGAATCCCTCGTTTTGCAAGGGAATTTCTTTCAAGAAACCATCCCTGTATATTTGGCTTCCTTGAAAGGTCTAAGATATTTAGACTGTCACAAAATAACTTGTCTGGAACAATTCCAAAAGACCTACAAGATATTGCTTCTTTGGAGTACCTAAATGTTTCCTTCAACATGCTTGAAGGGGAGGTACCAAGCAAAGGTGTTTTTCACAATGCAAGAGCAATATCACTTGTGGGGAATAACAAGCTTTGTGGAGGCATATCAAAGTTGGAGCTGCCACCATGCCCTACTAAATCTAGTGGACAAAGAAAACATCAAATCTTTAAGCTGGTTGTATCAATATGTGGTGTGATTGCTTTTCTTCTTCTTGCTGTTGTTGCTATTTATTATGGGAGGAAAATAAGCAAGACATCGTCTTCAAGTTCACCAACAATTGACATGATTTACAAAGTATCATATCAAAGCTTGCATAATGCCACAGATGGATTCTCAGTTAATAATTTGATCGGATCAGGGAGTTTTGGCTCTGTTTATAAGGGAAGCCTTGAATCTCAAGAAGTTGTTGCGATAAAGGTCATCAACCTTCAAATAAGGGGAGCTCACAAGAGTTTTGTTGCTGAATGTAATGCACTGAGAAATGCAAAGCATCGAAATCTGGTAAAGATTATAACATGTTGCTCTAGCATGGATTACAAGGGCAATGAGTTTGGGGCTCTAGTTTATGCGTATATGGTGAATGGAAACTTGGAAAGTTGGTTGCATCCTACAACAAAAAATCCAAATCATCAAAGACTTTTGCTCCTCGATCAAATAATAAATATTCTTACGGATATTGTTTCTGCGTTAAACTATCTTCACTATGAATATGGGCAACCTCTAATTCATTGTGATTTGAAGCCAAGCAATATCCTTCTTGATGACAACATGGTTGCTCATTTGAGCGATTTCGGATTGGCAAGACTGCTCTCAACTATTTTTGTTGTCTCTAATGAACAAAGCAACACACTTGGTATAAAGGGTACTATTGGCTATATTCCTCCAGGTATCATTTGATTTTTTATTTTATTTTTTGTTATAAGGTCTTCAAATTCATTATGCTTTTAGACTTAACCTTTTTTTATTTTCATTTGTTTCATTCATCATTTATATAATGAAGATAATTAATATGCTTACAATATTTCAGAATATGGAATGGGTTCTGAGGTATCAATGCAAGGTGATATGTATAGCTTTGGCATTCTTATCTTAGAGATGTTAACTAAAAAAAGACCCACTGAAGATATATTTAATGGTGGCCACAATCTTCAAACATATGTGAAAGTTGCATTTCCAGACAAGCTTTTGGAAGTTGTGAGCCCAACCATTCTTCCACAAGAATTACAACATATAGTGGGAGCATCAGGAGACTTATCAAAGAATATGATGCAAATCCATCCTAATGTTGAGAAATGCTTGCATTCTTTATTTAAGATCGGACTTGCATGTTCAATGGAATCACCTCATGAAAGAATGAGCGCAGTCGATGTCATGAAGGAGCTAAATTCTATCAAAAGTTTTGCCCTCTTTGGTGAGTACAACATCACCTAAATTCAATACTTTTTATATTTGAGTTGATTTTCTTTTTCTTTTTCTTTTGCCCGAGTTTCGAGTTGAGTTGCACACATATATTCCATCAACTTGATATTTAGGATAATTAAGAAACCATATTTTCACATTTTATTTCTATCCCATGCTTAGCTCATAAGCGATTTTTTATAATTAAAAAAAAAACTAATAGAAATCATTTCTACTAGTCTCAAATTTTATTGCTCTTTTTCTCCTATCAAAAGATATTAATGTTATAATTAAAAAATTGGTGCTTGAGTGGAATTTTAATTATTTTAATTTACATTTTATATATATTTAATGATGGTTGCATCTCATTTTTAAATTTATTCATTGCAGGTAAGGGAATCGCGTCTGATAAATTTCCTTGACATAATCGAATTGAGATTGGGATGAGCCAAACATTGTTAGCTTAGGCGTATCTATTTTGCAGTCATATGTGATATGTGCATGTTTTGTTTTTACTTGTTCTCTATATTAATGTTCTTGTTATTTATGGTTGAGAGACTTTGAGAGAAGAGCTTCCTTCTTGTTAATCATATGTTAAAAAATCAAGTTGACGTTTATATGTGTAAAGGTTTTAAGGTCAAGTACCCACAGAATTCCCTATGGAAATGCCGTCAGTAATTGGATTTCTGACGGAAAATGTCCGTCCAAGAAAAAACCATGTAGAAGACATTATCCACGGAATTCCATGGATAATTTCTAACGGAATTTTTTCTATCGGTAATTCCGTAAGTAATCTAAAGTTTTTTTGTAGTGTAATGTATTATGAATAGAATATTATTTTCCCTTATATATGATCAAGATACTAATGTCTGTATCTAATCATATAGTACATCCGTTCATATATAAAAGGGAATTATGATTTAAATACTCAAATCCCCCCGGGGGCGCGGGGGCGCATTCTTTGTAAAAAAATCTGTAACACCAACATTGATCAATATCAATATAGAATATAAAAGTCAAGGGAACTGCAAAAGCTCGGGGTGTAATGTTGTGACCAAGCACCAAAGTTTGCGTGAATGCATCTCTTAAGTTGACCTAAGGTCTTGGGCCACAGCTAAAAGACTGCCATTTTAAAGTTTTGAAGCCTTATTTCCTGTTAACCTACATGGTCCCTAACTTTGATCAAGGGCTTGTTTGGATTTAGTTGTTAGAGAATAGCTTTTGAGATTTACGAGGTAAAATAACTTTCTCAGAATAGCTTTTTGCAGAATAGATTATTTAAAAAAGTGATTTTAATAAAATGATAGTGTTTGGATATTTTTATTAGACTAGCTTTTCTAGAGTCAAATTTACCTAAAAGGACATTAGCTTTTGATATAATTGTATATAAAGGATAAGATTGTATTTTAAATATTTTTAACATTAAATTTCATAATAAATACAAAAATTAAATAAATTTGTGTACAAAATTAAAATACTTAAGGATCTTGATTTGGTACTAAAAATACTTTATGATCTTAAAAATTCATTTTAGGATAGTAAAAAAATATTTTAGGGTGATGAATGATCTTGAAAAAATATTTCGGGTATTAATGGGTACTAAAAAAAGATCTTTCGAGGATCTTGATTGATCTTGGAAAAATACAACTCATGGTCTTAAAAATTTATTTTAACAATTTTATATAATACTTCTCATAATAATTTTATAAGCACTTAGTAATAATTTTATATATTATTAACAATTATTTATTTCTAATAAAATATTACAATTACTCTCAATAAAAGTCATTAGTTAGAGGAGTTTAATTTGAGAAGTTATATACTTAGTTAGAAGTACTAAGTGAAAAAACTAATCATTACGAGGACTTTAAATTAAATAACACGTCAGGTAATGAACCATGTCGAGAGTGCTTGTAACGGCTTTACCAATTCCTCCAGCTTTTCCCATTCTGAATGAAGTAACGTAATAATACTTGTGGCGCTGTCGGGGATTATTGCTTTATTTCCATCAATAATTGAATGAAAACGTACATTTGGCTTCTTTGAGTTTTTCAAAAGATTCACACTCAGCTGGTATATTTTATCTCTCGGTCAAGTCTGTCGACATTTTCTTCCATACCTGCTTGGATACGTTATTCTTAATTCTTGTTTACGTACCATTAATAATATTCTTAAATAAATTAGAAAAATAATAATTAAAAATACAACCAACACCTTGCGGTATTCGGTTTACTGCAAAAGGGTCATAAGAAAATGATAGCCGAAAAGGACTAATGAAATAAGAAAATGAGGACGTGGCCGTGGAGTGATGAATGGCAAAGAGAATGATAGAAAAAAGGGTGATAAAATAGTAATGGTTTGTAAATAAAAGATTTCAAGAAAATCATAAAAGAAAAAGGGGGAGAGAGGATTAGAGGCAGAAGGAGTGCCGAGACAGGAGTAAGAAAATGGAGTGAACATTGAAATGGAGGAGAATGATGAGTGTGTATAGATGAGAAGATAATTCGTCTTATTAAATTATTATTATTATTTTAATTGGATGATCAGTTGGAATATATAAGAATTCATTTTATATTTTTAAAATTTAAGCATTCTTTATTTAATTGTACAATCAGCATTTTTCGTTAGATGAGACTAACGGTGTTAGGGTTAAGGAACTAAAAATACACTTTACAAACTTAAGGGACTAAACTAATCCTTAAAGCAAATATAAAGGACTAAATGTATACTTTAACAGAAAACTTTTAGGTGCCTATTAATTAATATAATAAGTAACATTTCAAAAATGCTGCATAACCATAGGAAACTAGTGGGAAAGAAAACGAGAAAGCTAAATTTATAGATGCTCTGAAATCATCTTGGACTAAATTAAAGAAAGATTAAGTTATAGACACTAAACAAATATTAGTATTTACATCAAAAAAGAAAAGCTAAGCTAAGTGAAGTTTAGAAAAATCAATCATGAAATCATCACCCATATTTCTCATAACTAACAACTCCCACTTGGTAAAACAAACCTTGTGAAAATGATTTATAAGATATAATAACAGGGTGTTCGCATGAAGGAAACCCAGCCCACTAATTATTGTTGTTAATATGTTAGGCTTATTTGAACTTTCCACGACGACCCTACGACTCATAATATTTTTTTTCTTGACCGAGACTTTTTCTATCATGCTTATTTATTTAATTTCCATGTCGGTTGCTCGCGAAATTGGCAGGGAAATTCTTTTTTAAAAAAAAAAAAAAGAAGAAGAAGTATCTCTCAGACACAAAATGAGAATTTTTGTTGGCTATTTAAGCCAGACTAATACCAGAGCAAAAGTGTGCTTCTCCATACAAAGACCTCTCGAATTACCAGCTAGCCTACTGTTTCTCAACCATGCTCCTTCACCTATTTGTTTTCTTTATTCTCATATTTCAATGCTGGAAACCTGCTTCATCACTGAGCAATGAAACTGATCGTTTGTCTCTAATCAAATTCAAGGAATTAATATCCAATGATCCATATCGGATCATGGATTCTTGGAATTCATCCACACTATAATATCCCAAATTTTGAATTTTGAAATTAAGAAATATGATATGAGAATTTATTATGAAAATTTGACCTAAATAGTTTTAAAGCTATTTTCTGGATTTTGAGGCCTATTTTCCCAATAATTCAAGGAAAAATAGTTAGAGGATAATTTTTGGTCTATAAATCTTAGAACAAATATTTTATGTCCTAGAGAGTTAATTATGGAAGACAATTCTTATATGGAATTAAGGATTTTATTTTCCAATACTTAATTAATATTTGCAAATAAATATTAAATGGTAGGGGGAGATTGGTAGATATGTATAAGGTGGTTGAAGAAAGTTTGGTGTTTGAAGTGTAGAATAAGAATGTTTGGTATTTGATTTCTTCATCTACCACCCTCATACACTCCACCAAACTACAACATCTACCACTCTTACACTCCACCAAACTACTTCACCTCTTGCCTATAAATAGAGCTTGAATCCTCTTCATTCTTCACACCAAAACACAATCAAACATCTGATTATATTGTGAATAAGAGAAAGAGGAGAAATGGTGAAGCAAGAGGAGGAGGAAGAAGGAGTAAGAACTTCAAGAGGTAAGTTCTTGAGCTTTAGCTTTTAGATTTTGGTAGAATTTGGGTTTATTCTAGAAAATTATGGAAAGAATTCCTTTTCATGTTTTAAAGGTTTTTCAAAGGGTTTAGAATGAAAATTAGATAAAAACATGAAGCAAAATAATTTTGGGATCAATGGAACAAAATTGTGAAAGTTGTAGAATTTCAGTTTTAAATTCTGGGTGACGGCGAATGTTAGGGCTGTTACTTTGTGTATCAAATGAAGTCATAAAATCATGAAATTTTACATGAGTAAATTAGACATATATATCTTTCTATTGATATAAAATATGTAATGTTTTGAGTTTTGTACAATGAGATAAAAATGTCCAAAGTTGGGCTACGTTTTCTGAAAATTTTCTGGGTAGATGATGAACACGTGAAAACTGGGAACTATTATATGGGCAAGAACCAATATTTTTCATCAAAACTAAACATCCTAAGGATTCCGGGAAATTTTACGGATCTTCGTTTCGATTTTTGTAGAATTAATTATGAATTTTCAAAGTTAGAAGTAAATCTAGCCATAATCTTTGAAAGTAGCGTTTTTATTAAATAAAATGTAATGGCAAAATGATAATAACAAATCCACCAAGGGTAGAAAGGTAAATTAAACCTTTAGGATATTATTCTAAGCAATATGGTAATTTGTTAGGATATCCGAGGATTCTGGAGACAGATTTGAAGGACGGGCATATTACTATTCATAAATAGTGCCGTATTTATGAATAGTACCGTATATATGAATAGTAAATTACTATTCACATGGAAGGAAGGTACGTTCGCGTACAGTAACTTTAACTCTGATATGTCTTGTATGCTTATATGTGATAGATGATTTCATAGAGTCATGGACAAGACTTGGTCTTGGATCATGCATCATGGTTAAGACTCTGTCTTGAATCACTGTTTATATACATTCAGCTTGATACGGGTTATAGTCTTGATAATGTCGTGAGATTGTTTTCCTAGCGCTGAGGACACGAGTGTACATGTGGCATAGGTGGTGCAGACTATTTAGCTTTACATGTGCTGTGTGATATGTACTGTTGTTGTGTTGACATTACATCTGCTGTGTGCTTATGTATTGTTGTAACCTTACATGTGTTGTGTGCTATGTATTGGTTAATGCTGAAATATAATAAATATCTGTCATACATATACTGTTATACTTTTCATATGAGGTTAATTGTTACATAAGATTCAATTTGTTTTGAATCTTAGACTTGATTAGAGGTTCAGGAAAGGAACCAGGATTTATGAAGACGTTGTGAATGGAGCCATGAGAAGGAGCATTAATGGACGGAGCCGTGAGGAGGCCTTTTGCTCAAAGGAAATGCGGGAAGAAAGTCAACGAGAACCTACCTTATGGCATGAATCTAATAAAGTTACTTCACATCATTTGGTGCTTAAACTAGAAGGGTCGTTTATGTGGTTCAGTCAATCAGTCACCCTAGCACGGTGAGACTCCCACTAGACCTACCCAGCCTGGCCAAATGAGATGATTTAACTGAGTTAGGTTCTATGCCCCAAGTCTACTCAAGGCTTGGTTGAAGAGGGTATAGTTACATGTAAGAATTGTAATTATAAAGTTTTGTATTACTGTATCACATGAACAATCCTTCGGGAAATTTATAATACACTACTACAAAAACTAGCTTTTACTTCCCTAATTGGCGTCCTATTTTATAAAAAGGAAGTTAAAAAGAAGGCGGTGGCAATTTTATAATTATTTAGAGACTTTTGAAGTCCTAATTTAAAAAGAGGACGCCAAAAGTTACTTATGACGTCCTAATTAAAATATAGGACGCCTAAACAAAGGATTTTTAGCCAAAAAAATTATTTTTGACGTCCTAAAATTCAAACTAGGACGCCAAAAAGTTGCTTTTTGACTCAATTTATTTATTTGCTTTTCTCTCTCTTTTGCTTTCTCTGAAAACACGCCACCATTATTGCTTTTCTTATTTATTTGCTTTTCTCTCTCTACTTTCTTTGAAAACACACCACACCAATTAATTAAGTTGCTTTTCAGATGCCTTTTCTCTCTTTATTCTCCTCCTTCTTCGCCATTTTCAGATCTGTTTTTCTGTCTCTATTTCTCTCCTTCTTCGCCATTCACGCTCCGTCTCCTTCGTCGGTTCTTCTTGCTTCGTCTTCGTCCGCCATTCACGGTCCTCTCCTCCGTCCGATTCTCTTTTCTCGGTTTGGGAGTGTTGTTGCCTCCCACCATTCACCTCCGTCACGGCTTGTAGTGGTGCTTGAGAGAAGACCGACGATGTGGTCCAAGTTGATTTGTGGCTGATCTAAGGCTCGCCGACATGACAAACGGCGCTCTGGTCGCTGAGGTTAGGTGAGATGCGTTTTATTGGCGGAGATTTGACTTGTTTGGCTCTTCTATTTATTTAAACTTCTAGATCTGATTTGTGTAGTGGCGACGAAATTGCCTTTGGTGTAGCTGTCAATGGCTCCAGTTGTAGCAGTTCTTCAAGATCCAGATCTAATCTCGTCTTATTCTGGCTTTTTATTGATAGTTTTCACTTTTTTCAGTTTGATTTGTATGAACCCCGTCTTATTCTGGCTTCTTATTGATAGTTTTCATTGTTTTCTGTTTGATTTGTATTTTGATTAGTGAGTATGTTAAATTGTTGATGTGTTCTTGCGGTTTCTTTCTTCGCGAGTTCGCACAACCAACCCCGGATCGTGAGATTTGGGGTTTTATTTTTTTTTATTTTTTTTTTAAAAAAAAAGCACTACGACGTCCTAAATTTTTTAGGACGTCATAAGTCTCACCTTTTAACGCCCCCTGAATAGACGTCCCCTCAAAAAAGGACGTAAAATGGGTTTAAAAAAGGATGTTAAAACGCCTTTTTGTAGTAGTGATATATCAGTATACGTCAGGCATCAGCATATGTCTGAGTATTTTTATATCGATTACTCAATTGTTCAAATTTTTAGTACATGCTCTGTTTCCGCATTACGCTAAGCTGTAGCACCTCAAAACTCTGATGAATTTTTATAAAACCACGTGTCACCGGCACGATTTATACTACGGAATTTGGGGTGTTACACACACACTTCTGCGATTGGCATGAAATTTCTTGCAGCCACAAGCATCACAGAGTTACACATTTGAACTTGACAGGATATCAGTTATCAGGTACTATATCTCCTTTGATTGGCAATCTTTCCTTCCTAAGGGTTATCATTCTTGACAGCAATAATTTCCACGGAGAAATCCAAAAGACCTGGGTCGTTTGTTCAGATTGGAAATACTTTATTTTGACCATAATACATTGACGGGAGGATTTCCAATCAATGTCACAAGTTGCTCTAACCTCAAGAGCTTATCATTTGCACGGAATCAACTCATTGGCAAAATACCAATGGAGATTGGCTCTCTCCATAAGCTTGAAGTTTTGTTTCTGAAAAAAAACAATTTCGTCGGACAAATCCCAACTTCCTTCTGGAATCTTACTTCTCTCAGGAATTTTTCTTTGAGTTCTAATAACTTGGAAGGGAGTATACCTAAAGAAATAGGCCAGTTGAAAAATTCGACAGCATTTGGATTAGGTGCCAACAAGCTTTCAGGTACAATTCCTTTTGCTCTTTACAATTTGTCATCTCTCTCTAAGATCTCACTTAGTGGAAATCATTTCAATGGCCCTCTCCCCGCCAATATGTTCTCCAACCTCCCTAATCTCCAACTCTTGGAACTTGGAGGAAATCAATTCTCACACCGAATCCCAACATCCATTGTAAACGCGACTATGCTTGTAAGGATCTCTATAGGAGAAAATAATTTTGTAGGGCAAATTCCAAATCTTGGAAAGTTACATGACCTCTCATTTCTAGAGTTCGGTATAAATAATCTGGGAAGTAATTCTTCAAAAGATTGGTAGTTTCTAAATTCTTTGAACAACTGCAGTAAGTTAGAAAAGCTATACTTGCATGAAAATAATTTTGGGGGCCATTTACCAAAAACCATAGGTAATTTGTCAACCAAGATCACGCTACTCGACCTTTCACAAAATCAAATATGTGGTAAAATTCCTATGGAATTAGGAAACCTCATTAACCTGACGTCGCTAGACATAGAAATGAATTATTTCACTGACATCATCCCAGTTACTTTCGGAAAGTTTCATAACATGCAATACTTGTCTTTGGGGAAAAATAAACTTTCTGGAGAAATAAGACATTTCATAGGCAATCTTACTCAGTTATTTCACCTAGATTTGTCACATAACATGTTAGAAGAAAAAGTTCCTACAAGCATTGGGAATTGTGAAAGTTTACAATATCTTGATCTGTCACAAAATAATTTTAGCGGAGCCATACCAATCCAACTGATCACTCTTTCATCTCTATCAATATTATTGAACTTGTCACATAACTCTTTTAGTGGTGATATCCCTGATGAGTTTGGAAACTTGAAAAATATAGAACAATTGGATGTGTCTCATAATCAATTCTCTGGAAAAATTCCTCAAACCATTGGAGATTGTCAAAGCTTAGAATCCCTTTTTTTGAAAGGGAATTTATTTCAAGAAACCATCCCCATGTCCTTGGCTTCATTGAAGGGTCTAAGATATTTAGACTTGTCACAAAATAACTTGTCTGGAACGATTCCAAAAGGCCTACAATATATTGCTTCTTTGGAATACCTAAATGTTTCCTTCAACATCCTTGAAGGGGAGGTACCAAGCAAAGGTGTCTTTCACAATGCAAGTGCAATATCAATTTTAGGGAATAACAAGCTTTGTGGAGGCATATCAAAGTTGGAGCTGCCACCCTGCCCCATCAAACCCAGTGGACAAATAAAACATCAAAACTTTAAGTTGATTGTATCAATATGTTGTGTGATTGTTTTTCTTCTTCTGGTTGTCATTGCTATTTATTTTGGGAGGAAAATAATTAAGAAATCTTCTTCAAGTTCTCCAACAATAAACATGATGAACAAAGTATCGTATCAAAGCTTGCACAATGCCACAGATGGATTCTCAGTTAATAAGTTGATCGGATCAGGGAGTTTTGGCTCTGTTTATAAGGGAAGCCTTGAATCTCAAGAAGTTGTTGCGATAAAGGTCATCAACCTTCAAATAAGGGGAGCTCACAAAAGTTTTGTTGCTGAATGTAATGCACTGAGAAATGCAAAGCATCGAAATCTGGTACAGATTATAACATGCTGCTCTAGCATAGATTACAAGGGCAATGAGTTTAAGGCTCTAGTTTATGCATATATGGTGAATGGAAACTTGGAAAATTGGTTGCATCCTACAACAGAAAATCCAAATCATCAAAGACTTTTTCTCCTCGATCAAATAATAAACATTCTTATGGATGTTGTGTCTGCGTTAAACTATCTTCACTATGAATATGGGCAACCTCTAATTCATTGTGATTTGAAGCCAAGCAATGTCCTTCTTGATGACAACATGGTTGCTCATTTGAGTGATTTTGGATTGGCAAGACTACTCTCAACTGTTTCTATTGTCTCTAATGAAAAAAGCAGCACATTTGGTATAAAGGGTACTGTTGGTTATATTCCTCCAGGTATCATTTAATTTTTTTATGACAAGGTCTTCAAATTCATTATGCTTTCAGACTAACCTTTTTTATTTCGAGTTGTTTCATTCATCATTATGTAATGAAGATAATTAATATGCTTACAACATTTCAGAATATGGAATAAGTTCTGAGGTATCAATGCAAGGTGATATGTATAGCTTTGGCATTCTTATCTTAGAGATGTTAACTAGAAAAAGACCCACTGAAGATATATTTAATGGCGGCCACAATCTTCAAACATATGTGAAAGTTGCATTTCCTGACAAGCTTTTGGAAGTTGTGAGCCCAACCATTCTTCCACGAGAATTATAATATATAGTGGGAGCATCAGGAGACTTATCAGAGAACATGATGCAAATCCATTCTGATGTTGAGAAATGCTTGCATTCTTTATTCAAGATCGGACTTACATGTTCAATGGAATCACCTTATGAAAGAATGAGTGCAATCGATGTCATAAATGAGCTAAATTCTATCCAAAAAAAATCCCTTTATGGTGAGTACAACATCACCTCAATATTTTTTATATTTGAGTTTGATTTATTTTATTATTATTATTTTTTTGCACGAGGTTCGAGTTGATTTGCACACATATATTTCATCAACTTGGTATTTAGGATAATTAAGAAACCATGTTTTCACATTTTATTTCTATCCAATGCTTAGTTCATAACCAAATTTTTTAAAAAAAAAAACTAATAGAAATCATTTCTACTGGACTCAAATTTTATTGCTCTTTTTCTCCTTTCAAAATATATTAATATTATTATGAAAAAATTCGCGCTTGATTGTACTTTTAATTATTATATTTTATCTTTTATGTATATTTAATGATTGATTGCATCTCGAGTTTTAGATTTATTCGTTGCGGGTAAGGGAATGGTGTCGATCAATTTCCATGAATAATCAAGTTGAGATTGGAATGAGCGAACGTTGTTAGCTTAGGCAAATTTATTATGTGATATGTGCATGTTTTGTTTTTACTTATTCTCCATATTGATGTTCTTGTTATTTATGGTTGAGAGACTATGGGAGCAGAGCTTCCTTTTTGTTAATCATATGTTAAAAAATCAAGTTGACATTTATATGTGTAAAGGTTTTATGGTTAAAATCAAGTTGACATTTATATTTTTAAAGGTCTCAAGATTAAAAAATGATACATTCAGCACCTGGAAATATTTTTTAAATAGCACTTAGTATCATAACTAATTTGTAGATCATCAAGCACCCAAAAGTATTTTTTAATAGTTATATCCAATATCATAAATTACTTTTGGTGAAATTTTGTCCTTAAAGTATTTTTTTCGTAGCATTGGCCACCATAAATTTAGAATATAGAGCTATATTGAAAAAATACTTTAGGGTGCCGGATACACATAAAAAACTGCTAGAAATATGCTTTAGGATACCGATTCCGGGTGCTCGATGAATCACAAATTAGTACTTAATATATTTAATGATACTAAGACAATACTTTAGACTACTTGACACATAAAAGATATACTTGTGTATCTAAGCTAATTTCATTTTGAGTATGTTTAGAATCTTTTTTAAATTAATCAAATTTGATGTTTGTTGACATGTTATAATATTGATAGATTTTTCGTTGAGTTTATTATAATATCAGTATTGTTAGATCACATGTTTTGATAATAACAAAGCTTAAGAAAGATCAAGAAAGTATTTTAAAGTTGGCAAATTGGTCTAAAGCGTTTTGAAACCCATTATTGTAAAGATCACTCTATCACTCATGTGATGGGACAAATTTGGTTAACTTACTTCTAGAACAGTGATGAAAGTGCTTCTTTTAAAAATAACTCATCACCAAAATGCTCACTATAAGTTATAACTAATGATCACTCAAGTGATGTGAAAGAATATCATCACTACCATTTCACCAAGATGACCAAAATAGTGATATGATTTCTGGGAAAAAATTCTAAGAGATCACTCGAGTGATGAAATATAAAGTGCATCACTATTAGACCACCATAGTGAACCATATGGTGATCAGTTTTATGGAAAGAAATTTCAAACTTGACCACTAAGTGATATTTCAAAAATGTCATTACTATTACTTCATCACTAGTAATCCTTCGCAGTGATCATCTTTCTAAAACTATTTCAAAGAGAAGATTATTCGAGTGACCACTCGAGTAATGCATTAAATTTTCATCATCATCACTTCACCATAGTGATCTTTTCTAGTGATATGCCTTCTAAAAAATTTCTACCACTACACCACGGTGATGTTATCTGGTAATCTATTTCTTTTAAAAGGAAATGAAACAAGATCACTCCAATGATCCTGTTACATTCACCACCACCAATTCACCATAGTGAAGTACCTAGTGATCTGTTTTCCAAAGAAACAATATTACTCGAATGATCCTATATTCTTACATCACCACCACATCACTATAGTGAACCATCCAGTGATCTGTTTTGTTTTCAAAATGACTAAGTGAAGATCACTTAAGTGACCACTTGAGTGATGCAATTTCAAAAAACAGAGCATCATGTCGTAAATCTTGATACTTATTCAAATCTATCCTAAACTTGTTCTATTTGCTTCTAATTGGTTTAACACTTCATTATACCAGTATTTGATCATATTACAAGTGCATAATCAAGGATTAAACTAAGACTAGCAAAAAGCACTTTTGTGTTAGAGCTTCAAATGCACCAAATTCAAACTCTTCGCATTCTTTTTCCTCTCAACGACTAAATCCAAATACACAAAAAATAATCTAACATTCTCAACGGCCAAAAGCAAATACCATACACCCTAACGGCTACAATTAAATAGCAAAGTTCTTCAAATATTCTCCCACTATAAATAGAGGAGCATTGAAGACAAATCAACTAACTCAACACTATGCATTTACTGTTACATTCATTTGCTAAGTCTTAAAGTTCTTTATGTAAACTTATACTTCAATGATCATTTATTTACTCTTGTGAGAGAATATACTATAGCATTTACTCCTATTGAACGACTCAAGGTAGAGGGACCTTGAGCAAGCATTGATTGCAAAGTATAAGAGGGAGCGAATGTTCTTTGAGGAAGAACTAGCTTGTACTTCTTTTTTTTTTTTGCTCAGATAGCTTGTACTGAGGTACCAAGAGCATTGTGAATCTTGGAAAGATAGTGGAAATCTCAGAAATGCTTTCTAGGGTTTAGATGTAAGTCTAATGGTTCGGACCAAACCAATATAAATCTCTTATGTCCACATTCGATGATATTGATAGGCACAAAATCAATTCCAACTAAGACAGTTGTAGCATACAAGTCCCCAACAACGGCGCAAAAACTTGATGCTACCAAAATTTAACTAAGCACCGCAAGCATAGGGTCATGAAAATAGTAAGTGGCAAATCAAGGTCATCCCATAGAGACTCAATCAAACAGTAATTAGGTGTTAAATTTTCTTGTTTCGCTTAAGTTTAACAAGTTTTCAATATGAGTAAAAAGAAATTCACAATTCAATGAGAACAATGAACAAATAAAAGCAAAGACTTTTCTCAAAGAGCAAATTCCAATATCAAGAAGTACAACCTAGAGCTATTAATCTCTTGTTTATTCTTAGATTTTATCCCCACTAAATTAATTTTAACTTAACTGAATAAGCTAATCTAGATTATTAATGTTTATAAAAGTTTGTCGATCCATTTATATACCTACATCAATTAATTATGCAATGTCTCACAACTAAATCAGATGCACGTTAGATCGGGCTCACTCTAATTTGATTATGTGGAGCTTCTAGATATATGTCTATCTTAAACGCAAATTAGATTAAAAACCTAATTCCACATTATTTAATCTCAAGGTCAATTTAAGATTTCCTCAAGTTCAATCTTAAATCCTCAAAACATGCTCAGGTCAATCACTAAGCAACGACAATGAAGACAACATTAAATAAACTAAAATTTTACTGAAATAAAATTTCAGCAAAGTTAATTAGTGTCTCTAAGTCTCAAAAACAAGTTCATAGGTCCTTGTTAAGAAGAAAAATTAGCCACATAGCTTTATTCAAATCCATCTTAGCAGCAATAGAATCTAAGTTCAAAACAATCATGAAAATCAAAGTGGCAGTAAAGGATGAAAAAGCCTCTTGTGGTTTAGTTGACGGTGAAGCTGGAGCTCCACCAAGGTGAAGTCTGTCTTCCTTCCCGTTGGCTCCATCGAACTCGGCTACCAAAGAAAGAACAGTAGAGTCGGCGAACTCTAGTCTCTATCCTCTTTCTAAACGGACTCGTGCAACTTCGGCGGTTAAAGAATAGACCAACGATGACGTTCACTCCCCAAGTCCGATCTGGTTCTCACTTTGGTTCAAGATGGTTTAGATCGCCGATGAAGATGTAGGATTAGGGGAAGTTGACGGCTCCTCTCTCCAATTCTCGACAAAGAAGGTGGATGAACAGTATCTCTCCTCCCAACAGCTCTCTTTCCCAGCAACAAAGATCATGAACAAGCACCGCAAAAATGTGAGCACTGGCTGAGGTCCTCTGCCCTTCCCAACCGCTGCCATCCACCTCCTTAAAGCCGTGTTGATT
Organism: Acacia melanoxylon; assembly: GCA_019022615.1. Classification (NCBI taxonomy): domain Eukaryota; kingdom Viridiplantae; phylum Streptophyta; class Magnoliopsida; order Fabales; family Fabaceae; genus Acacia; species Acacia melanoxylon. The sequence continues at coordinate 5,111,500 of JAFJYJ010000037.1, forward strand.
TGACGCAAAATGGTAGCTAGTTCCTCTTTTTTTTTTTTTTAATATTCAGGGTACTAAAAAGATACTTGAAGATCTTGGCCAGATGCGAAAAAAATACTTCATAATTTTGAAAAATTATTTTAGGATGTTGAATTTTTTTTTTTCAAAATATTGACTGGTAGTAAAAAGATACTTCAGGATACTAGCTGGTATTAAAAAAATCTTGAAAAATTATTTTAAGATAAATATTTATCAAAAAATAATTTTTCAAGATCATGAAGTATTTTTTTTAGTACCAGCCAGTATCCTGAAATATCTTTTTAGTATCAGTCAGTACCCTGAAATATTTTTTCAACATCCTAAAATAATTTTTCAAGATCATGAAGTACCAATTAGTATTTTTTCGATACCAATCAGTATCCTAAATTATCTTTTTAGTACCATGAATATTAAAAAAAAAAAGGCACCAGCTACCATTTTGCATCAAAACGACACAACTTCAAAGAAGTGAATGGCATAGGTTGGGAAGGGCAGATGACCTCAGCCAGTTCCAAAAATGTGAAGGACACGGCTTCTCTCCACTGCCTCTATTTGTTTACCCTTTTCTCAACTCTCAATCCTCCAATCCCTTCAAGCCATGTGGCCCTGCCCTCACTCCTTATACACTTATATTTAAACTTATACACTTAAAAGATTTAGGGTTAAGGTGCAGATTGGCCAACGAATTATTACCCGATGAGCGTCTAGCACAAACATTAATTGAGGGTACCTTAATTATCAATCAACAATTAAAAAGTGAAAATAAGTACCAAATAACAATTAAAAAAAACAACTACCACAATTACATTAAAATATGAGGCACTGGCGGAGGACGGTGGCGGAGGAGCTGGAGAAAAAAGCGGTTATGCCTTCTTGTTAGATAAGGCAAACATCAACAGAGATGAGACCCATGTGAGTAGGCGCTGTGGCAGCGGCGGCTGTTGCCTGTGGCATCAGAGGGACGGAACCAGGGTGCAAGGCACGTGTCGATCGGAAGCAGTGGACTGCTGGATTTGATTTTGGTGCGTGATTCTCGCCCTGAAGCTGCATACGGACCTTGATGAGTTCAAGGAGGTGAGTGGAACACCCAGCAACAATAGAAGCTTTGGAGGTGCCGACTTCGCCGACACTGTGATAGTCAATGGAAGACAGACACACCAAGACAGTGACGGAGTAGTTTAACGGCATTTTTTTTTTCACTTTTTGTGTTTCTTTTTTCACTTTTTAATTGTTGATTGATAATTAAAGTACCCTCAATTAATGTTTGTGCCAAATGCTCATTGGGTAATAGTTCGTTGGCCAATCTGAACCTTAACCCAAAGATTTATGCGGACCTGAAACACAATTTTTTTAAAAAAACAAAAAACAGAGGTGTAGTTTCCAAAAAGCAGAAAAATTATTATTTTCCTATTATTTTGAGATATTAGATCTTAGGAAAAAATCGGTAAAAGTCCCAATTTTTTTTTACAATTTTAAGCGGTTTGTTTATGCACAAGGGATCCGAAAACAAATCATTTTGGGGGGAAAAAGTGCATTAACACAAGTTTTTCTTTTTTTCTCTTTTGAGATTATTGATTTTAGGAAAAATTCGGTAAAAGTCCCAATTAAAAATATTTTTGGTGAGGAGGACCTAAATCAAAGTATTAGTACTTTGAGTGTATAGAAAATTATCAATTCTTTTCTGCTAATAAAATTTTCAGTGGGAGACTCGTTTCACTATTTTTTATTGATTTATTTTTTTTTTTTCAAAAAATGAATTTGCTAACCCTTATTGGTTTTATTCCTCAATTAAAAGTATTAGTTCTTATAGTCATAATCTTTTAATTGTGACTAATATGAATATGACTATGCCACATGTAAGTTGCCAAAAAGAAGAAAATACAAAATGATAAAGATTTTTTTTTCAAAATTTTTTTTGTATTTATCAGCGTAAATATTTTTCCTAAAATCTAATATCTCAAAATAATAAGAGAAGGGAGGAAACTTATTGTAGATGGAACAAGAAAGGTCAAATTTTGAAATTTGACAAGTTCAACATTTGTTAGATTCAAAACATAAAGTCAGTTTCAAAATCTATCTCTTATTTGTTCTTTCTTGTTCCACCTCACTGTAAGTTTCCTTCTCTCTCTCTCTCGTAATTTGCTTTGGACCTCCTTCATGACAATAAAACTCATCTTCAGTACTCTTTTCTCTTGTGTCATCTCATCATTCAGCGCAATAGATGGATTGCGTAAGGGGCGGAGGTGCCGGCTACAGTGGGGGCGACGTCGTTAAGATCCTCAATATTTGATATACATAAAGGTTATTAAGTAAAACTCGTCAGAAATCCAGACAAATAAATAATGGTAGTAATTAGTAACAGTCATATCTTGCCATTTAATGAAGTTGAAACGCTTTTTTCCCATGTCTTACATTATCTTGACGGTTATAATAATAATATATTACCATAAGGGGAAAAAATAAATTAAATAAAAAATAAATTAAATAAAAATAAAATAAAAAAATATTTTATGCTTAGAAAAAAAATAAAAAATAAAAGAAAAAAAAAATCTAGATATTTTGATTAAAATAATAATATAATCGGTAAAGAGCCAACAGGAGAAATGAGAACAGATAGAAATTAAATCCTACCTCCAAATATAGAAATGAAGTCATTAACATCTGCACTTTTTATAAACAAGTGGAATTTTATCCCGGAGTGAGCGGTCTCAGAAGTCATTTCTGAAACCAACAGCGTAATTAGGAAAGGGCAGATAGTGCTAAAAGTGACTTATAGAAAACGGACCGTGTTTTTCAAACCAGGAATTAGGTTACTTAGATCAGATCATATTACGAACCGGTGATTTTACGCAAGAAAGGCTGGAACTTCGGAAGTGATTTAAAATAGCAGTGACGTACGTCCGAAAATGTTCTACGGACAACGGAATACACTTAATGAGATCAAAAATTTAGTTAACCCAGGTATTCTTAAAGAGAAAGAATAGAGTTTCAGTGCCTTGATCCCGGATTTTTGAGTTTCGTCAAGATTACGCGATTAGGACACCGATCAAGGAACTTTATCGGTAGGTCAGCAAGATGACATCATCTTCTTCTAGAAGGATGACATAGGCAAGACATGTGTAAGGCCAAGACGGAGCCACGTGGCGAAGTGCGATCCGACGGCCGAAATCCAGTCTGATAAAGTAATGAATAGTGTCACTTTTTCTTCTATAAATAGAAGCCTTCCCCTTCTCATTTCTTCACCCCAAAAACGCAGCCTAGAGAGAGGTTAGAGAGAAGGAAGAGCCCGGAGAAAGTATAGCCGAGTTCTGGGTAAGTTCTTCGGTCCCTAGTCTTTAGTTTCGGTAGTTCTTTCGGTAGATATAGTAGAAATGCTAGATTTATCTTTAAGTTTTCAAGATAGTCTAGATATCATATTTAGGGGTAAATATGATATATATTTCGAAAATATGATGAGGGAAAAGATCTGTCAAAATTACGGAGAGATAGAGCGAAAACAATGAAGCTCCGGCGAAATTCCGCCGATTAGGGGTTCGGGGGCAAAATGGTAATTTGTACCTAAAATGCCCGTTATCTTGCTAGAAGTTGATAAATGTTATCCTTATAGGATATCGAGATAATCGGACATTTGTTGTACCGCCGTCGTACCGTTGTTTCACCACCGTCGAAATTACCGTTTTCCGTAAAAGTACCGTTTACCATCAACGAAGGTACGTTCGCGTCTTTGTAACACTAACTCGATATTTCTTGTATACTTATATGTGATAGACGACTATACGAGTGAATTGTATAGATAACTTTACATGAGATGTGTCGTTAACGTAGATAACTTTACATGCGAAATGTTACTGTTAGCATAAATAACTTTACGCGTGAAGTGTCTTGTTGTTATATTAATCTTCCATCTGCTATATACTTATGTTTTGATTAATGCTATGATGTCTTCCATATGTTGTTTCCATAAATATGAGGTTAACCGTTACCGAGGTCGATGTGCATTTGGACCTCAGCATTTAAAATAGCTTCAGGGTCAGGAGGACCGAGCGCCGAAGATAAGGGCAAGCAACACGCTTAGAGTCCCGCCGGAGGATTTCTTTTGTTGCCACAGCATGAGTGTTGCCAGGGAGACACTTCTGTTGTTATTTACTATAAAAACTCTTGGTCATTGTACCGCCTTTGTAATCAGCCAGACTTACGGCATTTTTAATATATGTATCAGTCACTCAATCGCTCAAATGCTCTACTCTGATGAAAAAAAAATACTGCTTTTGAAAATGGGATGTTACAGTTTGGTATCAGAGCTAGTTAAGTTAACCATGATCGGGGGTTCTCACAGTGTGATATGTGGCAAAGCATTGACTCTTACCCCGACATGGCCATAAGGTGATGTGGTTGCATGCGTAGTGATGCGGTGCGTAAAACTAGCGGCTGAGGTATCTTTTGTCGTCACGGCACGTGGTTGCTAAGGAGACAGTTTGGTATCAGAGCAGTTGTCCTGGCATAGATCTGACTAAGTTATTCCAAAAACCTTTTGGTGCCGAAGGCAGGGCTAGTCTATGTGGATCAGCCAATCAGTCACCCTAACACGGTGAGGCTCCCATGATAGACACCTACCTGGCTAAATTGGTTGAGTAACGGAGTTAGGCTCTACGCCTTTTTAAAAAGCATGTTTTGAAAATGAGTACTAATATAGCCCTAAGTCATTTGTACCGGTCTCCGGACCGGTATACCATTCGAACGGTGTACCACCCTACGTCGGTGCATCATTCTAACCCAGAATCAGTAAATCCATCGTCCCTATTCATACTTGATATCAGACCCTGATCATTTTGATAACCCTGATATCAGTCTCTGATAACTCCGATAATTCTGATAATCGTCAGTTTGTACTGGACGACTATTACATCCTAGTGCGAGCTTATATGTGGGTTTGGGACACGCCGGATGAAACTCTGAGACCAACAAGGATAAGTACATGCAGTATTTGACTCATGTAGAGGAACTCTCGATACGAAATTCCATACCCGTTTCTGAGTAGACCAAATCAACGAAATTCTAAACAAAGAGGAATAGAACGAGTGTCCGATCGTTTGTAGTATTAGTATGATAAAGTCTGCGATAGACTAATCATTGTCTTTTTAATCTAACGTTTTCCCTAATGAAGGCAAAAGAACGAGACATGGTCCAAGGTACTATCTCTCTTAGAAAGGAATCTTCTTCAGACTTTGTATGATTCGGGTGTTAGCATTTCGTCTAAACCATACGATTATGCAAAACGTGAATTTTTTTAAAATAGATGAGAAATCCTATGTTTTAATGGACGAGAAGTCCTGTGTTTTTTTTAAATGGATGAGCAATCATGTGTTTTAATAGACGAGAAGTCCTGTGATTTAATACTACACCTGAGTACAGGGTAAAAGAAATCGTTAAGATACATGTTTAGTAAGAAATCCCCTAGAAATGCATGTCTATAAATTTCCGTTTGATAAATAGTTATCTTACTTGCCACGAAAATTTTAGTTTCCGATGCATATCTCTTAGATACTACAACCGGACCGCGATCGTGTCATTGAGTAGCAGGTATCTTGTGTTACCATGGTGTATGGGCGCCATGGAAACATTTAATGAATGGCAATATAGTAACATAGTCAAGGAGCTTTTGGTCTTGAAAAAAACCCAGGAGTTATGTGTCATTTTCTCTGGTTGATCGTCAGGGTAATAAACCTGTTGATCTTCAGCAGCAGGGGCATGCAAGGGAATTATGTTGGCTATCTTGTATGAAGAGTTTTTAAAATAGATGTGTCCAAGAATGTTAACAAGGGCATAGATTGATATTGATTGCTTTCGTCTGGTATCTAATGTTAGTTTGTTTGCTTTTCAAGGAGGTTAATATTATATTTTTCTGTTTTCTTTATTCTGAGGTGGTGTTAAATTGTATGGTGAGTTTGTTGCCAATGATTTTCTTTCCCTTTGGCTATTAGTGTCTTTAATTGAATTTTTTTGTGTTCAACAAAATTGACTGTTTTGGCAAGGAAAAAATAATTATTTATTTCTCATCCTTAAAAAGGAAAATAATAAACATCTCTGACATCACTTAAAACATAAGCAAAGGAAAAAATGACAGGAAAATTTTAATAGAGAAACCAATATTTAATATGCTGAATGAACTGTGCAAGCTATTATTTCTAATTCATCTAATTTTGATGTGGGTAGAAATCCCAGCTTCAAACTCTCCTAGCATAACTAAACAAAATCAATTCATATCTATTTGTTCGATTTCACCAATTTCTGATGTTTTTAAACTGCCCTGAAATAATACAAGCAACGTTTGGCTTTCTCTAACACAATCTATAAAAGAAAACAAAAACAAAAAAGCTACAGTTAAAGTATTTTTTAGAAATATCTACATGTCAAATAAAGTTAGAAACACTAAAGGATGGGCATAATCACCCTTCACGAAGTTGCTTTGTCCAATCAAAGGGTCCCCACTCTTTCAAGAAGTGGGCAACTGCTTGTTTTTGAACATCCACCGCATCATAACGGCGGCGTCGGTACATGTCTTCCTCAGCCAAATGCAGCATTCCTCTGATAACATCAAGACCAAGATTGCTATTGAACTGCTTCTCATCATCAATAACATGCACAAAACCCTTGTTCAGTCCAAACTCAACGTGGAAATAAGGAAAATGCTTGGGAATAGAATTGCGCAATCCCTTTTGACTTGTATCAATGAGCTTCTTGGCATTATGTTGGCTCCACTCATCTTCAGCTTCATCAATTGCCTGTAATGCCATCAATTCACGGGTGACAATGAGTTGAAAATTTTAAGAATAATAATATCAAAATAAAGATGAATCAAATTATATAGTATATGCAAAATGAAACTGCATAAATATAGCTTATGAAGCATTGAAAAAAATACTACTGTTTTTGAAGTGTCATTTCTTCAAAAATGATATCTTTTTATCTCATGCAATAGTAAATAGAATTCAGTGCAACTAAATGCATCAAAGACATTTAGCAGAAAGCAGTGAAATAATAACCTCAAGTATAATCCAACTCAAGATAACAATACGTATAGAAACACATAATCAGATTCTACCAGTATTAAAGGGCCTTAAATCACAGATAGCAGTATCGACCCCACTTCTACCAACAAATGACCAGCAAAGTGGAGTATAGTTCATCAACGATAGGGTCATGGTGTCAATGTATGGTACTAGACAAAGATGTTATTGAAAATCTAACCTTCTTAAAGTATAAAGGGGCCTCTTTAGCAACATCATGGGGTATAGGAACGCATTCAATCATACAGTGACGACGCTGTTGCGCCAATCCAATCACAGTTTCTAGAAAAATAACTTCCTTCTCTTGCTTTGCAAACATCATAATGAGGCATTTCTTGAAGTTCCGAATTTCAGTCCCCACATTGTCATCCACAGATCTTGTAGCTGATTCATGCTGTAAAGTAACATGTAACAGATAAATACAAAATTTCAGAGTTGAAAAGTAAATAGTACTATTAATAGTAATTACAATACTAATGCCTTATTGTAGAGACCCACAAAGCTCAAAACTCAGTTCACATATTCCAATTAATGTCACGTATATGATAGCCAAAAAATAAAATTTAACGCCAGACTTGTACTTCTATGTTGCTTTTGATTTTCCAAAGACAAGCAGTAGTACTAAATAAAATCATGGCAACCTTAAGCAAATGCCAAATAAATTACAGTCGCAGTGACCAAAATCTTATAAAGATAGTTCAAAACTTTAAGTATGACCATTTTGCTTCAGATGCCTTTTTCATATTCAAATAATATATTTTATCATACATAGAAAATTGTGTCCTGATTATTGTTGAGAGGAATGAAAAAATTCATTATTATAGTATTAAAACATTCACTGCTTACTAAAAGAAAGTATAATGACATTCGATCATATATCAGGCAATTGTTTCTAGTAAAGAAGCTCATGATGCTTTAGGTTGGTTTGAACAACAAGAAGATGATAACAATAAAAGTAAGCTCACCTGAATGGGTAAAATGCAACAATGGCCAGGTACCACAGGCTGCCACTTTGGCAACATCAGATATGTATAATTTGCAATTGAAATTACAAGATGCATGGGGCGATCTGGATTCTCCAAACAAAAGAGGCAACGCTCTTGCTGGGTCAAAATCCGTTTTGCATGAGTATTCTTTGGGGTCATTTTACGATCATCATTATCGCTCTTCTTTCGGCTCTTTCTACTTTCGCCATCTTCATAGTCATACTCATCATCTGCTCGACTAGAAATTTTAAATTGTTTGTTTTGCATAATCTTGCGTGCAAGATGCATATCAGCATCATCCTCTCCTTTTTTCTGTTGAAAAGAGAAGCTCTGCTTGGCATATCTTGTAGAAAAAGGGAAGTGTCAAAATAGCAATTTTAGGAACAAAAGCAATTTACAAGGAACAAACAGCTACTGAGCAAACAAGAACAAGCATATAGAGCAATTTTTATTAACTTAAATAGGGAGGTACCTGCTTGAACCTCCGTCAGTTCTTGGCCTGATTATCTGATCTTGATTGACCTGTTTTGTGGTCATACTCTTAGCCTCTTGCTATCCATAAATAAGACAAAAGAAACCCACAAAAAAAGAATCAATATTAGAATTATCACTGAACCTAAATGATATGTAATATATTGCAGACTACATCATGACAATAGATATTCCAAGCAAGACAAAAAATAATAAACAGTGAAAAGAAAGGACAACAAAAATACTCCCATTCTCTCAAAAACACTCCTTTAATAGACAATATAAATTGTTAAAGAAAAAAGTTTGTGATAGACATTAAACCTTATCAGCAATAAGAGTTTGTGATATGAATAAAGGAAGGTACAAAGGCTGGTCTGTGTTTAATTTTATTTAATACCAAAGTTTCACAGCATAATTTTGTTCTCGCCCTAAATTTCAAGAACAAATAAAAACGTTCATCCATGCAGTGAATACTGAATAAATCCAAGTCTAGTTCTCTTTTTCTGTTTTTTGGTGAATGAAATTCAAAACATGCCTAACAATGAAGTCTAGTTCTAGCCTAGATAAAAGAAAATCAAGAGGATCAAAATTCTAGAAAATTCAAGGCTTAGGCCCTAGATTGTTCTCATTCACAGGGGAAAGAATACCAAAAATTCAGCACAGCATCGAGAAGTCATATTCTCTTAGTAGTAGAAATATTCTTCCACACAAACAACTGGAACAACAACAACGACAACAATATTCCACTAAGTGGGGACGGGTACATGGACTACCCGACGTCATTGTGCTGAAAAATAATTGTTAGCAATGACTATCACCACACTATTTGATAAGTTTAAAAGAAACAAATTAAAGCCAATGTAGAGTACATGCACACTACAAACTAAATAGAATGAGTACAGCAGAGGGAGTAAGAAAGCATAGAGCTTAAACTGCAATATAAACAGTGTAAATTAGAGGGAACATTTCCTCATCTTACCAATAATTTCTCAGCTTCTTCATGCTTTCCCTTTAAACGTAGCTGCATAGCCTTAGCTGCCAACTGGTTTGCACTCATCCCATCCTTACATTTTTAGCATAACAAAAGAAACCTTATCAGAGGCAGAAAGGTTAAAAAAAAAAAAAAAAGAGGGGAACAAGGTATTGACCTTAGGCTTAGCAAAGACACAGAAGAAACAAAAACAACCCTACACATCAACAAAAATAAAAAAAGATATTGGACTGGTATGATTTCCTACTTCCAAAACAACTTTTTGCTTTTAAAAAAATTGAGAAAAAAACTTAATTGAAAATTAGTTTTCAGTTCAGTGTTTTGTAGAACAAAAAAAATGATATTTTTAGAAATAAAAAAAAGAACAACTTTTATATGTTTTTTTTTTGTTAAAATTGGGCAACAGGTCGTGAACCCCATCTTGCTTCAGCACTTGACGGATTGGGCTCCTGCCTCTCAAACTCAAACTTGCCACTCTCCAGTCTCAATCTGTATGCCGTCTCCACTCTCCAATATGCTCAGTGCTCATCGAAGTTGGTTTTGAGAATAATTATTTCAAACAAGTTTTTCTTTTTCTTTTTTTCAAATATGATTTTTCAGAACAATCATCCAAACATATCTTAATTTTTTTTCTTCCCAAAACTTCTCTGGAAAACAATTTTAAGCAAAAAAATATAAAAATAGAATCAAATAAGGCCATAAATACTCCATCCCCTTTGAATGTCTATTAAAAGGACATCCTTGATTTCTTTTTTAAAACAAAGGACATCCTTGAAAATGACATGAGCTGAAAACTAAAATAAGTCATACATTGTCATCCTATCCCAAATTAGATCTAAGGGCCCAGTAACAATCCATGAATAAAAAAATTTCCTTCGCTCATCACAACTTCATAAAAATCTATTATCTCTGAAAAATTCTCTAACTTATCAAAAAATCAAAATACTGTCGGAAACCAAGACAAACCATCATTAACTAACACAAGTGAGGAGAATACTTCCTAAACTCACAGTAGATGCACAAAAAACAGCAACCTCATTCCAGCTAAGGGATATAATATTCAAGATGTTTAATCCTCCATCACAATAATACTATTACATTCATATGCATGCATCAATAATAAACTCAGGACTACAAATAAGAGTTATATTGGGGAAAAAGTGAATCTAAGAAAGAAAGTTATTTTTTATTGTATTACCCCAAGGCCTGGTGTATGTGGCTCTGGCTCTTTAATATTTGTACTTATCTGGGCAGGCCTGTCATCATCTGATGAAGAACTTTTCAACTTGATATTTTCATGAACAGGTCCATCAAAATCATTTTTCTTCTTGGAAAGAAAATCATCCATAAAGCTACCATCATTTGTAAATTGGTTTAGGCTAGATGCTGCTGCAGAAATAATCCTAACATCCTCAGCTGCGACAGCTTGACTTTTACGCTTACCCCAGGATAAAGAATCTTTAATTTTAGGTGCCTTCATTTCACGGTGCCGGACAGACACATCCTTTAAATAAGCCTGTCAGAATTTTATCAATATTCAATAACCTCAACAAGAATTTACAAGAGAATTCCATAATATGTAATGTTAATTTACCAGTAAACTGAAAACTCATTCCATTAAAAATAAATAAACAAATAATATAGCAATAGTAATTTATTTCAATAACATCCAGCTTACCCTTTTAGTGCCTTTTCCATGATCATTTGAATCTAGTGATTCATCTTCGGTCAGCCCTCTCCTCCTACTTTGTATGGCGCGCAAGTGAGAACGAGATGGGGCTGCTGCATGCGATGCCAAAGATGTAGTCAAATCACCAAGTGAACCCCATCTTTCTTCCACGACCTATATTTATCCAAATATATAAAAGTAATTAGGAGTATAAATCTCAAACGTGGACTCAAAGCATATCTAAGAGGTAGCACACAATACCTCATCCAGCCTTCGTCCCTCTCGAGCTGCTTGTTCTTGTGCCCTCTTCATTGCTTTCAGCCTCCAACTGGCTCCACCATCCCCAACAAGGGAAGAAGATAAGAGTTTGTTTGCACCAACTTTAACCCCATCACTATCTTCTGGGTAACCGCTTCCATCATCTCTCAGATATGGGTTCAATTCCTTGGGATTCATAGTCATTGTCTGAAGGAGGGGAAAAGAGTACGGTAAGCAAGTACTGTCTACTTTGTATCCAAAGAAAAAAAGGAAAACACTGTACTATATTGGTTATAAGATTAAGACAAATTTCAAAATAAAGGCTGATAGAATGTGGAAATACATTCTACTTAGAGCATAAAAAATGGGACATAAAACACAACTCACTCCTACTTGGAGCAACAACATACGGTAATAGATAAGCCAGTTAGATTGTAGACAAGCAAAAGAATTATCAATTTCCAATAAGATATCAATGGTGCAAAACTGATAGAATGATAGAATTGTGGAAATACATTCTACTTAGAGCATCAATAATGGGACATAAAACACGACTCGCTCCTACTAGAAGCAACAACATACGGTAATAGATAAGCCAGTTAGATTGTAGACAAGCTGATAGAGTATCGATTAGCGTGAGATAATGGAAGTTGCGGAAAGTTAGAGATTTTAGGAATAAATATTTATTAATATATTTTAGATATTGTTTATTTTTATTATTATTAAATTGAATCTGTTTTTATTATTATCTTTAGGAAATCGGGAAATAAGTGGAATATCCCACTAGATAGATTTAGTTGCTAGAATCTAGGTTTATGAGTTATTTGAATTTCATATTTGGATATATTTTGGATTTCGTATTTGAATTTTGAATTAGAGTCTCTCTCTGTAAACTATTATAAATAGACGTAGTGCCTCATCAATAAAAGGATGAAATATAGATTAGTATGAGAGATTCTTCTTGGGCTTTAATAGTCCGATGAGTAACAGATTATGGCTCATCTTTCTATTAAGGATGTGGGCTGATTTAGAGAAAAGGCGAGATTCTTGCCTACTCTCTATCTCAGAGAGGCTCTTCTTAAAGAGTTAGTGAGATACTTGCTTCCTCTTTAGATCAGAGTAATTTTATAGCTTACTATCACCATTATTCTTCTCAACTTAGATTCTCTCTTTACATTCTCATTCTCATTTAACCTTCCCATGAGCTTAACCAAATCAATATCTCATCACAAGCAAAAGAATTATCAATTTCCAATAAGATATCAATGGTGCAAAACTCTCCTTATATGGGGAACATCATTGGACAATAAAATCTTCTAAAGGTTAATACAATGCTTGGTCCTTATAATTTGTCTTCATTTAGGTTTTAGTCCTATAGTTTCAAACCACAGGTTGATTCATCAAGTTTCTTTCCATCTAAAACATTAGTCACTATAGTTTAACTACAACCAAAATGAGAGCAAACTATGGGAACCAAACATTGTATTAAACCAACTTCTCATGTAAAATCAGGTCATAGGTCCTAAATGTACAGTACAAAATTATTAAGAGCCAATAAGATATCAAGGTTCTATATGCATGCACTATCCTTTCTATTGTTACAATTTTATCGGTATATCCGTGTTTTAAGGACTGAAATAACTAAAATTTTCTCCAACTAAGACATACCTCCACAACTGAGGGTTCCTCTGCTAATTCTTTTATAGGTTCAGCAGGCCTCTTATTTTCACCGCGAAGCATCCACTCTAATCCCATTTCTTTTCTTGCAATTTCCTTCTCACTTACTGAATTTGATGCAATATTTATACCTTCCCCTTTTATCTTGTCCTTTTCACTCCCATCAGATGATGAAGAACCTTCTTCAGATGTATATTCTTTTTTACCCTTCCTTGATCTTGATCTTCTTTTTGTACTTTCTCCAAAGTCATCTGACCAATTATCATCAGTTCTCTTTTGTGTCCTCTTCTTACGCTTCTTCCTATCATGTGAACTTTCACTTTCTGATGTGTCTGATGAAGATTCTTCTTCTGACGAATACCACTTCTTCTTTCGAGAGCCCCTTTTGATCTTTTCAAGATTCTCATCATCTGAAGAGCCATATTTAGAGCTCTTCCTTTTACTACTACTCTTTCTCTTTGTAGAATCAGATTTGTTCCTCTCTTTTAAGGAAGAATCCAAGTTCTCATCCTGTCATAGTACAGATATATGTAGGTTTTCAGTTCAGACTAGCTTCTCATCATCATACACAAATATATAAAAAATCTGATTATGGCAGAAATATGTTTACCTTATTGACCTGATCACGCCGAATGAATTTTACCCCAGAAAGCATTCTCTAATTAGATAGAGTACACCAAAGCCTGTATAGTAAAAATTTCTTGTATTATTTTACCAAAAGAAATTAGCGTACCATAAAGTGACAGCATAACATTCCATAGGACACTACATCATGAACCATGGACAGGAATATACATATATAAAATACAAACAAACTTGTAAATCTGCACAGGTAATGCATATTTGAGATACGGTTGGCTAAACTTCAACTTTACACTGAAGAAAGCTAAAGCACAACACCCCGGAACAATAAAAGCGAAATTCACTTTAAGAGAGACTACTCCTACATATGAATACATGAAAACAAGAAACATAAACTAACCGGAACAACAATTTTCAAATTCTGAGGTGGAGCACAGAAAAAGGTTGGCGGAAGAATAAGGGTGAGAGCCGAGATCAGTACGAGTATGAGATCCAATTTGACGCGGCCAAAATGCGATTTGCGAACCTTGCTCTGGTTCTCAAGTTATAGGATTTCGAGAGGAGAGTCGCCGGTATTTATTATTATTTGGGGCGCCGGGGTGTCGATGATGCATTAGCAGAGAATATGGATTTTTTTTGGGCAGAGAGGGATTTCAAATAAAAAAATTGTTTAAAAATTGTTTTCCCAAGGAAAAAGTCGAACTCTGATTCACTATATATTAATAAAAAATCTATCATAATGCCTTAAACTTGTTATGAAACTGAAGAAAATGTAAAGAAAAGTAGAGAGAAGTCAAAGAGAAATTCTACAGAGATGGAGGAATTTCATTTCAAGCCAGTGTATTAGAATGTTTACACAAGACTTCATTTATAGGCCTTCAAGATTCTTACGATGGATATCACATAATACATATATTTATAACACTCCCCTTGGATGTCATTATGAATGTGTCTCATTAAAAACTTTAACTAGGAAAACCCAATGGGATAAAACCTAAATTAAAGAAAAAGACATCATCCATTAATACATTTCCTAATGTTGCCTCATTAAAAACCTTTCTAGGAAAATCCAGGTGGAATGACAAAACAGATAAGGAAAAAAAAGACAAAGTGTATCGACTCCTCCTCTTAATTACATAAGATTTTCAAATGATGCCTCATTAAAAACCTTTCTAGGAAAAACCCGGTGGGGTAAAGCCCAGATAAGGAAAAAAGACAGCGTATATCAACTTGACCTTCTAAATTACATCAGATTTTCTCCCCATGATGACTACATTACTCATAATGTCTTTGTGTTGGTGAAGAACTATATCTCTTGTTTAATAAGCATGATACATTAGTGCTCCAACAGCACTAATATATGACTTTACGGAAAAGTAGTTTTTCTTTGACTTTTTTGCTTGAGGTTAAAATTGTTCTTTATCCACCAAATCTGTAATCCAATATAGAATTTCATTCTTCTCAAGTCCTTTATTTCAAACTCTTTCTTCAAACAATTAATTGCCTTTTGAAGCTCTTCAGGAGTTTCAATGATATTGATATCATAAAGGACAATTATAGCAAATTCATTTCTAGATCTTTTCATAAAAATGCATGGGTATATTGGGTCATTTTGTACCCATATTTCTACAGAAATTTCTTGAGAAGATTATACCACATGCGTCCTAATAACTTCAAGCTAAGGGACTTATTTAACTTAATTGAGTATTGTGGTTAAGAACTTGAATTAGATGCATCTAACACCTTGAATCCTTCAGGGATTTGTGCTTTTGACACATTAAGTTCTTTCAGGGACATATACTTCTAGTACCTTAAGTCCTTTGGGGACACGTCTTCAGCGCCATGAGTTCTTTAGGAACTTTCATATAAATATCACTATTAAGTGAACCATGCAAACAGACAGTTATAATATCCACTAGATGCAGACCAAGCCCTTTATTTACTGCTGGGTGAATCAAATAACGAGAAGTAATTGCATCCACTACTGGTGAATATGCTTCATCTTAATCAATACTAGGTCTATGTGTAAAGCTTTGGGCTACGAGACGTACCTTATAAAAATGAAGAAAATCTTATATCTTATGATTTCTCCCTTTTCATTTCTTTTTCATACAAAAATCTATTTGTATTCAACTGGTTTTACATCTTCAGGTGTATGGACTACATTTCCAAATACTTTTCATTTTGCCAGTGATTTTAATAGCATCTTTCCATAGGGGTCAATACTTTCACTGTTGGCACTCACTAATGGATTGTGGCTCATTATCATTCATTACATCATATGCTATATTATGAGCAAAGATGTTGTCAACGTTGACTTCATTTCGGTCTCATCAGATTCTATTCATAATATAATTTATTGAGATCTCATTATTTTCACATATTTTAGGTACCTGGGTCTCTTCTGGGACTACAACATTCTCTTCTGGAGATATCTTTACTTGAGATAATATCTCTTCAGGAGATGGTTCTTTTGGAGCTACTAACTTTTCCTTAACTATCATTGACTTGATCATCTATATTCTTAGCTCCTTTTCTCTTTCGAGGATTTTCTTTGGAACCGATGAACCTACCACGCTTCAGGCATGCTATCAATTCATTTATAATAGGTTGTCCTTCAAGGACATCAATAAGAGCATTAGCAGCTGAGACATATGACTTTGTCACTTTCTTTGGGTCAGTAAATGCTTCTGGCATTCGATTAGCTAAACTTTATAAATGAATTATCTTTTGAACTTCCAGTTCACATTATTTTGTATGAGGATTAAAATGAGCCAGTGATAATTCATTCCAGCTAATCTCTTTTACCCAACTGCCTATTTTCTCCCCCTCATGTTGGGAAAACAATGTCAAATCACAATTGACTAATTATGCAGTGTAAGTCTCCTAAATCCATTTGTTACCTTTAGAAACGTCATTCGTTTCATTTAGAGACAAACAAGAAAAAGTAGAAGCGGTACATTGACCGAGAGTTTTCAAAATGAATAACAACGAAGAGAGTCTTGTCGGGACTGCATGTACGGCTCGCCCTTACTGGCCCGGTCCTCGGTTCTTTTGAACCTAACGCTATGATAAGAAATGAGATCCAATTGCAATTTGGATCTCGGAGTATGATTAACCTCATGCTTAAATACGACTACGTATACACGACATCAGCAATCAATACAACATTCCACAACAAATGTATGATTAAAAACACATAACCACGTATACAAGATAATAACCATGTATGTAACATAACCTCGTATGATACAACATTAATAACCTTGTATGTGACATAACCTCGTATGTAACATACCGTGTATATAGCATAACCTCGTACACTACTACACAAAAATCATATACAATCATATAATAAACATTAGAGCTAGTGTTACAGTACGCGAACGTACCTTTTTGGCGGTACAACAGAACTTTTACGGAAAAACGTGAAATTCGACATCGGGGAAAAACAACGGTATGACGGCGGCACAACAGCGGCTCGATTAGCTCAGATATCCTATAAGGATAACGTTTATCAACATTTGGCATCATAACGGGCCATTTGGGCGAAAATTACTATTTTGCCCCTAGTACCCCTATTTGGCGGAATTTCGCGGAACTTCGTTACTTTGACCTTATTCCATTTCAAAATTATCCCACTATGTTTTTACCTCGTCGGGCATCTTTCAATGCAATGAGGCTTAAAAACAAGTATATGAATAAATTAAACTTCCTAGATCAAACAAACGGTTCTACTATAACTACCGAAAGAACTACGGAAACTAAAAACTAAGGACATAAGAACTTACTCGGAGCAAGGCGAATTTTTCCGAGCTTCTCTCTCTAGAACCTCTCTCTAGATTTCGGATTTTGGGATGGAAATGAAGAGCAAGAGAGCTTCCTATTTATAGAGAAAAATAGGGACAAGGTGGGAATTTTCACAAAAGTCTTGAGATCGGATTCGTAGCCGTTGGATCGCATTTTTGAGGACAAAGAAATCTTGGCCATCCATGGTCAAAACTGACCTCTTGGTCCCCCAAAAGTCAAAGGATGAGTTGTCATCTTGCTTTATAGCCTCCGGCCCGATAAAGTTACCGATCGGTGTCCGTTTCGTGTAGTCTCAGAAAATCTCAAAATTCGAATTCATAACTTTGAAGATCTTCTCTTCCTCATCAATAATATCTAATTTAACTTATATTTCGGTCCCTTACAAGGTTCCAATGTGACCCAGTTGAAGTTTTCTCGAAAACGATGTCCGGCGCGTTCGATTCTGAAAATCGTTTTCGGAATCATCAACTTCTCGGACAAAAATTCACGATTCCAAATATGTCCATATAATTATAAACTCATTTCCGGATGTTGACTTATAATTTATTTTCTTCAAATCCAAAATGTGAATATATGCATTTTTCCCTATTTCGTCTTATTAGGCAAATGCATTTACCGAACCTCGGAATTAACTTAGGAAGAGGTCACTTGAAGGTAAAAACTCACTGATCAATATTTTACCTTGACTTTGGAATTCCAATTCCTGGTTCTCTAGATAGGATCCATTTCCTATTTATTCCATTACTATTCACTATATTATATAATAATACAATTTTACAAAAATATCATGATATTTATTTATTTTTATTTTATTTTATATTTATTTTTCTAAGCATAAAATATTTTATTAATATTTTATTTTTTTATTTTTTATTTATTTAATAATTTCGAATTTCTCCAATTAAAAATAATTATTTAAATTATTTTTAATTCATTTACTTTATACCTTAATTATCCCATTAATTACCAGATTAGCCACTTACTAATTTTTGATAATTTTCTTAATTAGGATAAATCATTATCTCACAACTATTTTACTTACATTGGTATTTTATATCTCATGTAAAATATTAAAAATCATGGGGTCACTTATGACCCCAAAATAATACTTAATTTTGCCTCATTATTTTTCAAGGAAATTATCCCAAAAATTCCTAAAATTAGAGACAACATATTTTCTAATTTTTTATAAATATTTTACTACCTCTTGGGATTTATCATAATATTTTTAGGCCATTTAATGCTCTAAAAATACATTTTAGCTCTTTATCTCTCCTAATTTCCATAGTAATTACCTTAGAAAATAAGATAATTATTACTTATTATTTGAAACCACATGTTCACCTATTTTCAATAGGTATTATTTATCGAAATATAATATTCCGAGATAAATAATTATCCAAGTATTACATTTCTCCGCTCGTTAAACAAAATTTCGCCCTCGAAATTTGCTCTATCCCAATTTAGACTTTGTACGGACTAACCTTCGGACTAATCGCTCCGAAATTTTTCTCTATATGTTGGCCGCTTCGCTCGATGATCGAGAATTCGCTCGGTTTGGACCGTAAAGATCTTGTCATTTTGTACTTTGATATATAGTGTTTCCCGTGACACCCATATACCGCGGTTGACACCGGACACAATCGCGGTTCTAAGAAACATACACAACATTTATCCCAACTTTCTTTGAAAAGAGATAGTACCTTTCTATCCATCTCGGTACATGTTAGTGTGTATGTGTCATATCTCGTTCTTTGTGGTGGATTTATAAGCATATCATAGACTTTGCACATTTAACCCTTTTAAGATGGAATTTGTGTTGGTTCTTTCGACCTATGGAAAAAGCCAATTATATCGGGAGAATTTTGTTGATCTTATATAAATGCTCCACAATATATAATATCAAATATACCAACATAGTATTTAATCTCTAAAAATACATTTTAGCTCTTTATCTCTCCTAATTTCAT
The DNA here is from genome assembly GCA_019022615.1 of Acacia melanoxylon. Taxonomy (NCBI): domain Eukaryota; kingdom Viridiplantae; phylum Streptophyta; class Magnoliopsida; order Fabales; family Fabaceae; genus Acacia; species Acacia melanoxylon. The sequence goes on from JAFJYJ010000037.1 coordinate 5,130,999, forward strand.
CCTTAGAAAATAAGATAATTTTATTGGATGCTTTAATTCATGATTTATCGAAAGGATAAATAATCGGAAATAACATTTATCCCAACTTTCTTTCTATATCCATTAATTTATACAAACATTATTGCAAACTTCGACCTAAAGCCAATTATATCGGGAGAATTTTGTTGGCTATATAAACTTTGCAATATATAATATCAAATATACCAACAAGTAATTAATCTTTATGGATGCTTTAATTCATGATTTCTGGATCGTATAACCATCTTAATTTATAGTTATGCAAACTTCAAGTTGTGTTCTTACAAATCTAGTTTCAAATTTGTATGGCATCTTTCAAATTTGTATGGTTAACATGTCATTTCAATGGGCCCATATAATCTTGTTTGATATATTTCGTAAATACTTAGATCCATTACTAATCATGACCAATGAGAACAACAGCATAAAATTCATAAATAATATGTTGGTTATTCATGAAGAATATACTGGTTCTTCAATAAATGTCAATACATAATCTTATTTGCATTATATATATATGACTCGGATGATCAAACAAGTCAGCCAACAATAAATTTATTTAGATCAGTAAACTTTTGGTTTACTGTAACATATATCTCAACGAATCACAAACTTATCAATTTTCATAAAATTATGATTTAAATCATAATCTGACACACATTCTTGGAAGATCTATTAGACTTTGTGTGAGAAGTATATAACTGTTCAAAAATTAGCTCACACTTGTTTTCTAACAATCTCCCCCTTAAATGTGAGTCATATAAACATACTTTCTTTATATTTGCATTTCAAAATCACTTTCAAATTCTTTAAACCTTGAAAGAAAATTTATTTTAATTCTTCAGGAATAAACATATAATATTACATCACTAGATAATCTCATTATTCATGACTAATATACTTCAATTGACTTATATATATACAAAATATACACAGTCCACCACATATGAAGATATTCATGATCAAATAAACTTAGAATCATATCTTGATTTAGAATCACACATATAATAAAATATTCACATATAATTTATTATATGTGATGATAAAATAACAACAAATTAAACATACCTTTTGGGTTTATTCTTTATCTTGAGCCTTGACTTCAAAATAAATATGGTCATATTTCTCTACGTACAGCTTATTGCCCTTTTATTTGCAACATTGACAAATATTTGATTTGCATTAGCAAACTTGCAGTTTGCATTCCTTATTCTAGACTTCTGGTTTACAATAACATGTATTTTCTATATGATATTTATTTCTGCAGATATCTTTGAAACTCAATAAGTTTCTTTAATACTTGGTAGAGTAATTAATACATAATTTTGTTCCTTCAGGTAACAAAATATTAGCTCTTTCGGAGCCTCCTGTCAAATTTATACTGCCATATAGATATATAGTATAAACATTAGTTTCTCAAAATATGCTAATTAGTCTCCAGGACTATTAGCCTTTATACTTATTATAACATAAATTTATGCAAGTTATTGTCTTTTGGACAATAACTTAAAACTCTTTATATATACATATTAACTTAAAATTCTTTGTATATGCATATACCTTCATGGTCTTATTATTTATAATAATCCATAATTTTTTTTCTTATCATGCCATTTCTTTAAACCAATATTGTTCTTTTACAAAAGAACAATTATAAAATTGATAAACTTCTTAACATCAAATCTCAAATAATTAATTTATGGCAACATTAAAAATGATCAAACTTCATGCCTTCAAATTATAATATTATGGCAATAAAAATAATAAAACTTCTTGCCATAAATTCAAACAATTTTCTCTTTTTTTTTTCATCAAAATTGTTAATTGAGATTTAACAATTTTGATCCAGCCGTTCCTTCGCGTGGGAGGATTGAAAAATGTGTTTGGGGAAATTTACATGTCATGACCCCAAATTTCATAAATGATATTTTAGTAAATTACAAAACTATACCCCGAAATATTAAAACTCCAAATAGGTCCATTTTTCCGACAATCAACGCCTCATACTATTGAAATTGATTTTGAGGCTGATTTACATATAATAGTTATCTTATCATATAGTTTATATCAATATTTGACTTTTAACAAATATATCATGGCATACAATAAATACAAAAATCATGACCTTTACCACTACAACAATAACATGAATTTCTATCATGTTTATTATACCCACTAAGTTCTCTTTCGTGTTCTTATCAATAATCTTTTCTCACTTAGGTGAGAATTTGTACCATCATAATTACAACCATGTCCATATGTAAACATATTCACACACATGTCCACAACCACAACTAAATTCATTCATTACTTCATTCACTTTTGGGAATGGAATTGAGCCTATTGGATGAGATTCATGATCCTTATAACAAAAGTTCACTTTGTTTTGTTTGATTATATGAAGACAAGAAATTAATTCAAAATATTTCTTGACTCTTTCACAATATTGCTACTTGGGAGCAAATTGAATATTCACATTTATAATAAACTTTTTAGAAGAACAACCATCTTTAGTGGTCATACAATCTCATTAGTTTGTTCTAAAGAACAAAAGAATCTATTAATGCCAAATATTCAACTTTGAGACATTCATACAACTGATGACATACAAAACTCATGGATCTGGCCTTGTCTCATAACTTCAGGCAAATTTGTCTCTTTGCATCAGGCTAAATTATCATTTGGCTTCAAGCTAAATTATGCCTCCTCTTGGCTTCTTGCCCATATATGCCTTCTCTTGGCTCCTGGGTAATTTATGCATTCTTTTGGCTTCTGGCCAACTTTTTGCTCATATCTTCATGTCAATTTTCTCTTCAAGAGAAATTAAATCAATATGACTTTCAACTGTTTATCTTTAGGATAAACATAAGTTATATACGGTTTCTGGCCATTATATATGAATTCTAATCATATAATAAGAAAGATAAAATGACATGTAAATTAAATAATAAAACATAACAATAAAAATAAAAGCTTAAATTAAATGTTATGTTAGCAACAATAAGTAAATGTTATGTTAGTAACATAAAATTAAATGTTAATAAATGTAAATGTTATGTTAGTAACATAAAAGTAAATGTTATGTTACTAACAATAATAATAAAAGCTTAAAAGAAATATTGTGAAGATAATAAATATTGTAAATGTAATGCTATATTATGTTCGTTTCGCCTTCTTCTTCTTCCCTTCACCTCGACTGAACCTTTTTTTTTTTTCACTCACATCACACGCAGACATCATTAAAATTAAAAGCATCAATCAAAACTTAATACAAAACATACCTGAGTGAAGGGATCATAAAACTACCGATCTGAAAATTTGTTTCTCGGCGTAAAACGCTTCCTTTGAGTGATTTGAAAAACTTCTTCTTCCATGGAAGGTGTACAATGGTGATGATAAACAACGCATGAAGGAGGCTCAATTGATTAGAGCCTCGTGCTGATAACGTTTAATGAAATTGAAGAAAATGTAAAGAAAAGTAGAGAGAAGTCAGAGAGAAATTCTAGAGAGATGAAAGAATTCTCATTTCAAGTGTATTGAGAATGTTTACACAAACTTCTATTTATGGCTTCGAAAATTCTTACGATGGATATCCACATAATACATATATTTATAACAAACCGATATATTTTTACCTTAATTTTTAGATTTTCTATCACTTTCGTTTTAATATTTTTTTATTGTAATCATTTACTTATATATACCTGTTAATTAAATTATGATTTTAAATTATTATGTTATGAGGTATTTTTAACCAATCATCAAATATACATTTTATTTTTATTAAGACATACTTTACGATAGGATTATGACAGGTAGACGGTAAAACGTCTTTATTTTTTGTCCATGTAAAATGTCTTATATATGATAAGTAAGAAAAAGTCACGTAAAATTAATATTTAATATTTGACTTCATAAAAGCCTTTTCACATTTCACAAATAATGGGGCTCTTGCTCTTTGTAACCTTATTTTAATGATATAAACTTGTATTATATTAACTTCAAAATTTCTTGAATCTTGATGTTAACTTTTTTCTTTCACTTATTTTCCTTATTATTATCATCCAACATATTTTCTTTTTAAGTCTTTCCTGCGTATTTTACTAATGCCTAAGTCTTATAAGAGTAATATGCAGCAGCCACGTGTCAAGATAATTGAAATTTAGGGGAGATTCTCATCTTAAAAACAGAAGACAATAAACTAAATTTGGTTGGAGAGAAATGCTCTTCTCATAAGCAAAACTTGCACTTCATCTACATTTGACTTGCTTCTGGTTTTATTCTCTGATAATGAAACAATATATAAGAGAGTCTTGACTTGATCAGTTAGATTCTCAAATAACTGAATAAAACCAGGCAAGCCCGTAGCTTCTATATGATCAGAGATTAGCCTTAATATCATCAGGTGAGCTGCGCAGAAAGATACTGGCTTTCATGAATCAGGCTCACAGAATCACAATCATCTTCAATTCTTGCAGCATAAAAAATGATCATAATCCCTTCCATTGGCAGTGATCACACAAACTGCTACCAAGTTGATTTTACAGTTTTACTCTGCCTCGGCTGCGGGACTGGCCGTTTCTGACAGCGATGGCCTAAGGAGGACGTATAAAGCCGGACCCAGAAATGGTACCAGCGACAGAGGAAGAAGCCAAGAACCTTTGTCAGCCCTGCAAAATGAACCTAGCATTAATGCTTAATTACTATCTTGGTATGTAAAAGTGAAAGAAAAAATACAGAGCAACATACCATTTCCGAGCAGTCATATCATTGTAAACCCAAAATGGCGCAAATGAAGAAAGCAGAATAAAATCAATGGACATAATATGGATCTGCAACAAGAAATCCCAGTGTTTCTGGTTTAGTACCTAACAGATAGTGTAATTACCAAAATGAAAGGAATATATAAACGTAAATGAAGTAAGAAATTTCAAATGAAGATGTACTGATTATGAACTATGTTTAGTTTCACCATAACTCCAGGAGACTAGTAACCATTGATCAAACAGCAAGATTTTAGAATTAATCAAAGATACAAGCATTGTGAGATTGGGAAATCCATATGGCAGCAGGCATTGGCGGACCGAGGTACTAGAGAAGGGGGGCACTTGCCCCTCCTTGAATTTGGGAAACGTAAAAAAAAAAAAAAAAACATGTTTAAATGATTTCATGATTGTTTAGTGTCTACTCTTAATACATCAAGATTGCACTTCGTAATCAGATGTGAGATAAATAGTTGAATGATTGTTTAGTGCCTTATATTGAAAAAGATGTATTTAATAGCATTGATAATAAGGCAATTATGATGGAATTCCAAAAAATAAAGCCTAGAAAGATGACATTGTAATTATTTTTATTGTAATATACTTTTGTTATTAAAATATATGTCCTTGAACTTATTGAGTACCCACCTTTTATTGTAATTTATATAGCTGCATTTCTAACCGCACTTAGTCTTACTTTTCTAAATGACAAGTTTTAAAATAATTGACTCTCTTATTACATTATCAATATTCACTTAATTTCATGAATATTTTTTTGATATTTTTTTCTTGTTTATATTCTTTTGTTTTTTAATGTATTTAAAAATTTCCTTAAAAAAAAAATTTCGGGGGCGCTGCCCCCGAACCCCGCATCCCCCCACCAATGGTGCCCCCCCTCACTATTTTTCTGGGTCCGCCCCTAGCAGCATGTCTATCTTATTAATATGACAGACCCATAGAGTTTAATGGTAATTTAAGAAAATAACCCACACTTATCCATTTCATAATTAGTTGTAGGGAAGCTAATTTCAATTGACAGTAAATGGACATGAGCTTACAAATTTGCTTCCCCTGCAGTACTGATAAAATTCTTTCCAGACTGCCCCACCAGCTAAACCTGCATATATGATGAAGGCTAGCCCTGCAGCAAGTGATATCTGAAGTGTAATTGAGTCAAGTCACATAATCAATAACAAAAATAAAACTAAGAATTTAAAATGAATCCTTCAACTATAAGTCATGTAGAGGTTAACAATCTAGACATAAAATGTCGACTATAGGTCAATCATAATGAAGGGTGTGTATTTAGGTCATCTTCTCAAAACAGTAACCAAGAATTGAATGATGTTGCATTTCTTGTGTGTCTATAAATAAAAGAGAAATGGTGCTTTAGGTCAAAACACCCCATCCTCACAGGAGGTTTGCATTATATACACGTGTGCCCGTGTGCACGTACATATATGTATATTAGGGCTCTTTGAACATAACTATTTCATGTCTTCACCCAAATTAAGTATGCAACAACAACTGGGTGAGTGGTTTTGTCTTAGGCTGGAATATGAACTGAAATATATAGCCATGGGCACACTTAATCATATTATAATCATGCTCACTTGTGACCCAGGATAAATAAGATTGCAAGCTCAAGTGAAGATTTGCACTCACCCCAGCAGTTACTTTTGATTCCAGAATATTCAACGGCAAGGTTCTAAGCTCACTTTCTTCAACAGGGGGTGGTGGTGGTTTCCAAAGTACAAAATAGGGAAGAAGAGCATATGCACCACCAAAACATGAAAGTACTAGGAAGGGCCAAACAGGAAATTTGCTTTCTGAGCTGCAAAAAACAAGAGATCAAAGAGTTTAAATCAGCTCCAGGATTGTTGAACAGGACAGGAAAGATATGAAATAAAAGACTTATCACTCTTCAGATGATATTGCTACATTATAATATCTATTATTGCAGTGGCACTGCTGCTTATGGTAGCATGCAAAACTCTTTATATATATACAAAAAGAGAAAATCTTATTGAATTCTTGCATTTGGATTAGCTTTTTAGAAAAGATTTTACCATATACAAATTATGTGAGAGGAGTTTCATTTCAACTTGCATAAAAATACTTCTAAAACCATGGTTTGGGGTTTCCTAGCACTTAAACAAGAAGGGGAGTAAGAATATGGAGTTGAAACCCATTGGTGGCTGCCAGTGTACTATTTTTGCCAATGAACTAAAACAGAAAAGTAAGCAGAAGACAAATCCATCATTAGGAAAGGGATTCAACAAATTGAATCAGACAAATCATATATCATCCATTTATCCAATAAGTTTGACCAGAGAACAAGAAAAATGGATGCATGATGCCGAAACTTGATCAGTGATGGAAAGAAATAGAGTTCACCTTCTTCCCGTAGGAAGCAGCATCATGCTATACACCAAGGGCCACAAGCCCATTAGGTACCACAATGATACAATCACTTCATTCATTCTAAAACCATCATCTCCTATCAAGTTCAGGAGCTTTTTCAAGAAGTACATATCCAGTGTCTGGGGGGAAATGATAAAGATAAGTCAGAGATATAAAAATTCAACAGTTCATAAACATGAGAAATTAGAATCTAAACTCCATATCTCATCTAAAAACCTTATAAATGAGTTTAAAAGTAAACGGAGATTATAATACCTACTTAACCAATGCTCCCAAAAATGTAGAATGACTAACAAAGAATTGGTATTCGAATTATACGATTGTACACTAACACTTGGGTAATTTGTAAGTAACAAACATGATTACAGTTAAATTTACCGGGGTCTGGTTTGGGGCGAGAAAGGAAACATAGTATATGAGTCCACCCCACAAGATGGAAAGCAAAATGGACGTAGTCCAGTCCCTTCCTTCCCCGCCATTTCCGTTGCCGCCAAGCCCACTTTCTTTCTTCAATTCAGTATCCTCTAAATCCTGACGGTTCAAGGAACTATGACAGATGAAGAAACGACCCTTGCTTTGAAACGAAGATAGCGAGGTTTGAACATCAAGAGGTTTGAATACACTAAGCGATGCAGCTACTGTTGATTTAAATGGAAGAATTCTGAGTTGAGGATTGTAGGTTTGAAGTGGAATTTTCGATTTGGGTTTGTTGAGAGAAATAGACGGTGAAGTGGAGAAGTTGCAGGAGATGAGATTGGCTTTAGACAACATAGTTGTAAACTTGGAAGAGATTGAACGATTGTATTCTGGTTCAAGATAAGCCCTCCAATTGTTAAAACGCTGCAATGTCCTGCAACTATGTCATTCTAGTAAGCCAGTTTGACCACGAAAATTGGGAGAGATTGAAGAACGAATAAGATTGGGAGAAACGATACTCAGGAGACCCGACCGAACAGTGTCACGACCGAAGCTGGAGAGCGGAAGGGGATTAGGCTTAGCCACTAGCTTCCAGCCACAGCGGCACAGACTAAAACAGAATTAGAACTCAAAAAATCAAAACTGAATAAAACATATTTATCTAATTTATTTGACTATATTAAATAACTTAGTTAAATTAGTTAATATGACATATGTTTTAAGACAACCTAGTGATCTTTCTTAGTCCGTTTAGGATCCTCTTATTTTTAACTTAAAAACTACTTTTAAGTTAAAGCTAAAAAAAGATTTTTTTTTTTATTTTTTATTTTTTAAAAAAGCTAAAAATTGTTTAGTGATTATATAATTTTTTAGCTTAAAAGTTGAAATTCAAAATAAGCTATTTGGCAAAATTTTTGTTATAAACACTTTTTCTAATAAAAATTATCATAAAATGTATATTATAATAAGGTGGTAGCGGCCCGGTGGCACGGTGGTGGCGGCGGTGGCAGCAGCGGTGGTGACAGTAGTGTTCGATCGAGAGATTACGAGTTTTTTTTTTTAAAAAAAAAGAGCTTATAAAAAAAAGAGTTTAATTATAAGAGCTTATGTAAAATTATGTTTGGCCTAGCTTATACTTATAAGTAGAAGATAAGCTAAAAATAACCTAGGCCAAACATGCACTTAATTCTCTTCTTCCCTATCCTCATTGATTATTGTATCAATAAGAGTAAATTAGAAAAAAAAAATGATAAATATGAAAACTTTATCTTATATATTAAAGATCAAGATCAACTCTTTAAATATACCGAATAAAATATTAAAAAACGAATAGCCAATGCATCAAGAGACCTAAATGTTTTGACCGGACATCAAGAAACCTAAATAGACTATCCTCTATTATCATCAATCATCCCCAAAAAAGATGGGCAATTATCAAAGATGCAATAACTCATTGTAATCTTATTGGGAGTAATTGGCAAGCTAAAGAGATACGGGGAGAGTTCTGAATAAGCCTGAGTTATTTCAACCTCTTGTTCCCTGCAAATAATTAACATAGCTTCATCTACAACATCTCTAAAAGGGTTAATGGAGGTTGCAGCCCCTGGTCGACACATTAATTGCATTAATTCAATCAATTAACGTGTCGACCACTGCAAACTTCCATTAACGTGTGTGTGTGTTAACCCTCTAGACTTGTACAAGTGTAAACCATGCATTATTCCTGTCAACTCTGCAACAACATATCCAATTGTCCTCGCTATCTACTTTGACTCTAATAGCATTCATAGCTAGGAAGATTCTGAGCACTTCTTTTGAAAACTCAAGTTGGAGCAAACAAGTGGCTTCTCCTAACCAAATCCTGGCTAGCAACCGCTTTAAACAAACTTGCATTAGCATGCAGGTTTTCCAAAGTGTCCTCTCCATCAAACAGTTTACTACACTTTGAAACCTATATATCCCAAGTTCCCAACACATATGTCCAAATAGAAAAGACCATTGAACCTTCTTGGTATTACTTGGGCCCACTTTGTTCTCCATGTTCCATTTAATCCATTCCACACCTTGCATTGAGAAAAATCTACTTCACTGCCTTCTAACGTAATTATTATTATTATTTTTTGATAAGAAAAAGTTTTGGAGGGGTTCGACATCGCCCCCCACTGCGCCAAGGCGCCCCGGGCTCATGAAGACTTGCGGGGACTTACGAGATCGCCTACCAAATGAGTCCCGACGAGAGGATCGAACACGACCCGGCCTAATCCGGATCCTTCTTACCATCTATGCCAACTCACAATGGCTTCCTAGGCATTATTTGAGTAGTCCCGTAGTATATTCATCGAATCCTTCTAAGGCCTCGTTGGTACACATAATCAATAAGAAGAGAAAGGAACATTAACAAGTTCCTTCGTTTAGTACACATTTTAGACAAATCTTTCCGGGAATCTGGGCGCATCCTAGATCTACCAATCTTCCCTCATATGTGTGAAGATCATATCCCACACATATGAACTTGGTAGGAACATTTGAACTTAGCAGGAAAGTTTGAATTTGACAGATTTTTTTTTTTTACACGAGTTTGAACTTGACAAGAGCATATTTTTTTTTAAAAAAATATATTTTAGCAAAAGAATTATTTTTCTTTTTTATTTTGAATTAATTACTTTTGAGGATAAAATAGACATTTCTTGATTCTTTATCAATTATTATCCCTTCATTTTCTTCCTACCAAACAACTCATCTTCCTTCAAGCCATCTTCTCTTATCTTTCAAAATCTTCCATTCCCTTCCTTTCCTTCCTCTAAGTTCCTTTCCCTCCTCAAAATTTCACCGTACCAAACAGGGTCTAAGAGGGAAAATTGCTAAGAAAATTTAATTGCAAGATTTATTACCTAAAGGTAAAGATACAAGTCCTTAAACAGTTTCAACTAACTCTTCTTCAATTATATGCTACATGTCTTTATCCATGTGCTGATATCTTCATTTTCGCATATATATAGTTAAATATAGGTTACACATAACTTTAAAAAAAAAAGTCACACCATTAAAGATAGATTAATGCACACTTGTCTTTGAACAAATTTCAAATGTTTTTAGATAATAAATTTTGCAATGTGATGTTTTTAAACAATTTTTCCTTTTTGAAATACCATTTAAATCTTGACTCTAGCTAGTCATGTATGAATTAGAAGGGTGCTGCCGACAAGAGAATGGTTTACAATGGGGAACGGAGAAGAGATGAAAAATTGATTAAAAATGAGATTTTTTTTTCTATTATTAATGTTATATTTAAAAATTGAATTTGTTAAAAAGTTTAAATTGATGTGCGTGGCAAGCACTTAGGATTAAAAAATAAAAATAATGTAACTTGTTTCTGACTAGTGCACAAAACTTGAGATAAATACTTTTATTTATTTTTTAAGAAATTTATAACTTCCCACTTAACATCTACGCAGATGATCCATGAAAATTGATGTGTGTGTATTCCATAATAAAAAAAGGAAAAAAATGGAGCATATATATATACACACACACACATACAAGTATTTAACATGACCACAAATTAAACAAGTTGATTGTAGTTGTTAGATTTATGTGATTCTCATAATTTCCCTTCATTTAGGTCGCAAGATTGATACTTCACAATCGTTTATATATGGATGGTTGGAGGCAACAGAATGGTTGGAATAGTGAAATTAATTATTACAAAATCTTTTTGCGGTTATCATTAACGATTGGATACACACACATTGTTGTCAAATTTGTGAGTTGACTATTTGAGTTTACCGTTTTTACATTTCTAGCTTACAAAAATGAATCGAGTCACTAGTAAAATTGTGACCATTGTAATTCAGTTAAACTCACAAGTTTATACACTAAGGTTATCATTTTTACGTTTCCATAAATAATAAAAAATACTTGGATTGAAATATTAATTTACGAAGAAATTGATTGTGGTCAGATGGAATAACTTTTGCTTTGCATCGATCTGATCTGAAGTCTGCTATGTTTGAACCCAATCAGTGATCTACTTATCCTTATTCAGAGGGAGAGGGACCATAATCATTGTCAAGAATCTATATAGGAATCTATACATACATTAATACACACACATATATTATTGTATGTATTTTTTAAAAAAATTGTCTTCCATTTCTTAACCAGGAAGAATTTCATCAACTTTTTTTAATATATAAAATTCTCTTCCATTATTTTTACAGCCTACATGCTCTTTTTAATTAAAGAATAAAATTACACAAATTCTTATTATCTATAATTTATTGAATTGCATACATATATAGTTTCGCCTTCATTTTAAGAGAGATTCCTGTATATTTTGAAAACAAAATATTCCTATAAATAAATATATAAATGTAGCTAGACATATTTGAAAAAATGAATTGTGCTTTTTATATGTGTTGTTGGTTATAAATTTTACTCCTTCTATTCCTTTTTGTGGGAGCTAATTATTGATATTTTAGTTTTAGGCTTAATATTTCAACCTACTTTGTCTTACAAATTTGTAATTTTTTCTTAAAATATTAGTATTAATTCCATATATTAAAAAAGGATTATTCATGTGCTTAATCAATGTTAAATATGGTATTTAAAAATAAATAATTTGACGAACTTTTAAAATATATATGTAAATTACTAACAAGTTGTTTATTAAAGTGATTATCGACTTTAACCCTGTAAGAAATAAATTCCAAGTTCAAATCTCTAAAAAATAAATAAATACATTTTAATCCTTATAAAAAGAAATAGTAAATTTTATATAAAATAATAAATATTGGTGGCGCGAATACCATAATGGAGCACAATTTGTTGGGAGACCAAACTTTTTTGTCGCTTTATATAAAGGGAACCACTTGCTTTGTGAATCCATATTGTGAAGAGCCGAAAGCTCTTTTTCTCTTTGCATCTTCTCTGAAAAACGGCTCTGTTTGGTCTGCTTAAGTACTCTGCTTCTCTATCTTCATCCTCTGCTCAAAATCCAACGATCCCAAAACAAATATTATAGATCACAGAAAATGGGAGTGCTTACTTTTATTTCGGATTTGTTCATAGTTTATGGCAGAAAAAAGAGACTCAAACCATTGCAGGTCTGGTTTATTAATTCCCATGTCTCCTATAATTAGCTATTGATTGGTTTTTTTTTATTTCTTTTCTTTCTTTTTCTTACATTTTTTCTTTCTGAACTCTGTTTTCTGGGTTTGAGTTTGTTGTTACAGACTGTTGAAATCAAGGTGAAAATGGACTGTGATGGCTGTGAAAGAAGAGTCAAAAATGCTGTCACTCGCATGAAAGGTGGCTTCTTCTTCCTCCTTCTCTTTCTCTCACGTTCTTCTTTTCAATCAGTTCATTTCAGATTTTGATAAGAGTTGATCTGTTATTAGACAAACTAGCTAGTTTTACAAAACATTCTGCACTAGACTATGATCATTATCAGGTTCACATTATAGTTTTCAAAATCTCTTTTTCTAAGGGTGGGAAACTTTCTCACTGTGATAATACTTTGAGGTTTGAGCTAAGAAGCATTCATGGTTATTAAATACATAATTGTTTGTGTCTTCGCGTTATTAAAGACATAATGAAATGATATATAGCGTTGAAGTGCAATTTAAGTATGAACTCTTATCTGGTGGTTTGTAATAACAAAGGTTAATAACTTTATATTATAATTTTGATCGAATTTTAATTTCAGTCCTTTTTATAAGGACTTAGCTTCAATTTAAATGTGTTGACTAAAACCGTCAAAAAAATATTTTTAAGAGACTTGGATTCTCTCTAGCTACAAGCCTTGTAGCGAGAGAGGATTTTGATGAGTCTTGAATAAGGTTGCCTCATCTTATGTGTCTTTCTCTTCTTTTGCTCTACGAAATAGATCTAAAAAGGTAGAAATTGGGAATGAATGTGTGTGTAGGTGTGAAAGAAGTGGAGGTAATAAGGAAGCAAAGCAGGGTGAAAGTGACAGGCTATGTGGATGCAAACAAAGTGTTAAAGAGGGTGAAGAGAACAGGGAAGAGAGCAGAGTTTTGGCCATATGTTCCCGTTAACTTGGTGGCATATCCTTATGCACCTCAGGCTTATGACAAGAGGGCTCCTTCTGGTTTTGTCAAGAATGTTCCCCAAGCTGTTCCTACTCCTAATGCTCCTGATGAGAGGTTCACCTCCTTCTTCAGTGATGAAAACCCTCATTCTTGCTCCATCATGTGATGGATCTTGAAGTATTTTCTCAGGCGCCAATTCAACTTGAGAGGCTTGTTTCTTTTGTAATAAGGAACCAAATGGTTTTGGTTCCTCATGATCATGTGAATGAAAATTGGCTTCTCTAATAAGTTTTGTTGCATTATCCATATATAACAAGCCTTTATTTCAAAGCATATATATTTACATAATATACAGTGTGAATAAGGAATAAAATGAAAATACCTATCTCTTTAAGTCTTGAGCTCAAATATCAAAGGACACACTTATGTTGAGAGGGGTAACCGCGAACTCCAAAACTAGAGTAGTCAATTCCTCATATACCTGATATTAGGATCCAAAAAAGACATTGGATATCCTTTGATAGTATAAAAAAATAAGTTAAAGAAACCATTGTGTGTTGTGTGTATATATAAAAAGTATGTTCTTTACGTATTTGGATCAAAAGTAATTTTATAAGTGGGTAAAAGTGTAATTTTACACATAAAGTTTGCCCTAGGGAGCGCCCAGCACCACGAAGTATTTTCTAGAGAAAAAATACATACGAAGTTACGTTTTGGGAGCAAAAATACCACGGGTGGTTAGTTGACCGTTAACTTGGATGGAATCGACGTCACGCCGATTTGGTGACATGCGACGTGAAATAAAAAATTCAAAAAATTAGGAAAAAAAAAAATTAAAAAATTAAAAAAATTCAAATAATTAGAAAAATTCAAATAATTAGAAAAAAAATTAAAAAAATTAGAAAATAATTAGAAAACATTCAGATAATTATTTTTTTAAAAAAAATGTATAGTTAAATAGGTTTAAAGTTAAAAAATTGTTAAATTTTGTGATAGAATTAATAAAGTTTAAAATTTTCCTTATCCAGTTCTTAGTCATATTTCACACATTAGATTAGATTTATCTCTACGTAGGGAGAATTGATAAGAAGATTATCTTAATTAATTAATTATTATTTTTTCAATGAACAACTTACCCTAGTGCATCTTTAACAACTGCACCGACCTGTGTATATACAACTCCTCCTCCACCAGTTGGTTATCCGACCACCGCCAGGTGGCGGCCCCTCAAGAATCGACCGCCATTGCCGTAGATTTGACGGTAGGGTGGCGGTGGTGGGGCCTCATCAAGCGGGGGTATTTTTTTCTAATTATTTTAATTTTTTCCTAATTTTTTGAATTTTTTTCTAATTTTTTGAATTTGTTTAAATTTTTTGAATTTTTTTCTAATTATTTTAATTTTTTCCTATCGATTTTTTTTTGAATTTTTATTCCACATCAGCGTGTCAGTCCAAATCAGCGCCACGTCAGCGTTTCATCCAAGTTGACGGTCAACAAACCGCTCGTGGTGTTTTGGCTCTCAAAACGTAATTTCGTGTGTACTTTTGCTCCAGAAAAAACTTCGTGGTGCTGGGCGCTCCCTGGGGCAAACTTCATGTGTAAAATTGCACCTTCACCCTTTATAAGTAGATAATTTTACCCTTCCATGATTATAACTAGGGTTTTCTATTGATGTATATGTTGTAATTTTACCCTTACAAGCTCTTCTCTATTCTCTGTTAATATTTTTTTTGGGGAAGTCACGGTGAGGTACTAAAGAAAGCGTGTATCATCAAAAGTCTCAATAATATGCGAGTAATAACATAGACCTGTTATCATTTTTTTACACCAGATCTTATTGTCATTGTATACTGCTCATTTGTTGTATGACTTTTTAGTGATTATATATTTCTTCCTTAAAACCTTAGTAATTTAACTTTTTTATGGGTTATGTTTCCCTATTTTCTGTAAGAAAAGATTGTTTAATGTTAGGGAGTTGCCACATTTTCTAGTGTGCATGGTTGAGTAAATTTTTTAAGATAGTGTACTCTTTCCACACGACTAAAATTATATTACCGGCGTTACCAACAATACATGGACAGTGGAAAAGTTTATGCTAAAGAGATTATTCTCTAGCCTTTCTACCAAACATACTGTTACTAATAATTATTAGTTAATTATAAGACCAAACAGTGGCATTATGGTCTAATCATGAACTTTTTTATTCTCACAAAATGCTATAGGATATTATTCGTTGCCTCATTAATTGGTGAGTATTTTTTCACGTTTTTTTTTTTTTTTAAAAAATATTTGGGAAAATATCATATGAAGTTGTCTGAAATAATAAAATTTCAATTCAAGTTATTAGGCAAGTTATTCGTTGCCTCATTATATAAGTTTGATATATCAGGCAAGTTAGATTTTTTTAATTAAAGTATTTTAATTTTCTTCTCATAAAAAAATCTAAGTAAATAATTCATTCTCTTAATATTTAATTAAAAAGGATTTGATTTCTCTCCTTTTCTTTTCTGGTCCGTTTCCATCCTTTACCCCCTTTATGACCGTTCGATCAAGATCTAATAATTCCACATTTAATACTATTAATATTTCTTTTCCTCTTATAAAAGGAAGAGAGAGAATGATGGGAATGGAATTAAATGTGGACCATTAGATCTTGATCTAATGGTTGGGGTAAAAGATGAGAGCGAAAAAAAAAAAAAAAGGAGAAAAACCAAGTCCAAAAAATCATCTATTTGATATCGGGGCTATGCTTTTTCTAAAAAGGAAAAAGATATTGGGGTTATGCGTACTTGAATTATTCTGATCATCCTTCCACAACACAAAAAATTTCATTACTTTAAACGAATTATATTTTATTTTATTATGTATTAACATTTTAATACACACACTTCTTAAAGAGCAATGAAACCTTTTAAAGGAAACCAAGAGAGGGTAATAAAATCATTTTACCCACATTTTGAAATCCTAAATTAAGTCAATAACTTAATTATGGATTTATTAAATTTACCAATATGATTTATAATTTCCTTATTTCATGCAGCTTTATATGGAATTTCTCCAAAATATTTTCGCATATATCAAATGAAAAGCTCCGCAAGAATTTCCTGTTCTTTTTAATTGCCAATGCCAACCTGATCTTCTAAAACATTCTTTCATTTTTTAAGGAAATATATACATATATCTTAATCACGTAAATCATTGATCAATTAATTAAAAAATTTTTTTTTTCTAATTGTGGATTCCATCCCTAATCTTTGACTTCAAACAATTTAATCCCTGTAATTATTTGATTCAAAAAAATAAATAAATCCCCAACTCAATAAATTATAAGAATTGAGTTTCACTTAATCAAAAGTTTAAAGAAACTGTATTATTCCAAATTAAAGTTTAACAACTGAGTTGATAATTGGAAAAAAAATCAAGGACCACAAGTTATATTTTCCTATTAATTTGCAATGTTTTGAAAGTCTAGTTGTCTTTTCTTCTTAATATATTTATTAATATATATGTGTGTGTGTGTGTGTGTGTGTGTGTGTGTGTATTTCCATCTTTAAAACATTTTTTAGCCAGCTAAAACTTCATTCCATACCAAACAACAAAAATGCAAAAGAAAACTGTATGGTGTGTTACAAAAGCTAAGTCACCATATTGTCTACCCAAAAAAAAAAAAAAAACTATATGTCTTTATTCTTCAGAAACAACGTAATTGATCGATAAATAATAGTAAAAATGAAGGAAAATGATCTCAAGCTGACGAATATACCCTATTATCATCATTAAGTTTAAAAAATCAATAAATAGTTTAATTATATATGCCTTATATTAATAGTTGAAAGAATATGGACACTAGTATTGGTAACTTTTTACTAAACCATTTAAGTATTTGTTGCGTTTTTAGTTTGCCTCATATAGTGCTGTTAATTATTCTCAATTAACGGTTATCATTTGTATCCACACAAGATTATTACTTAATTAAATACGATTTTAAAGGATCTGAATCTATATATTATAATCCTAATTACTAACTGGAGCTCTAAAATAGAGTTAAAATAATGTGTGTAATTTGTTGTAATTTATTCTAAAAAGCAATGTGCTAGTTAATGTTGTTAGGTGCAAAAGCATTTAATTACACAAATTTTATATACTATTCAATTTACACATTTTAAATTTAAGCTTAATAACATTTAATTACACAATCATCACATAATTTTTTGTTATCACTTGAGTTTGCATTTTTTAAGTAGGTGTTAGATTCTAGGACTAAAAGTATACTTTATAAAGTTAAGGGACCAAAAGTATACTTCATATAAACTTAAAGGACTAAAAGTATACTTTAGCCTTTATTCTAAAAAGCAATGTGCTCGTAGTAGGTGCAAGGTTGTCAAACTCCCGAGTTTAAGTAGATTCGAGACAGTGGCGTAAATTCGTATTGTGAACTTGAATCGTCAACTCATAAGATTTTGCTTTTATTATTAAATAGATATTATTAGTGTATAATTAAATAATTAAAATATAAAAATGACAACAATTTGATTTAAATATATTTAAAATCCAAATAATTGAAATGAAATCCATCCAACATTCATAATTTATCACATTTAACAAAGAAACTTCTATAAAATTTATGTACAAAGCCGCTAAGCATGATCAAATCAAAAAAGTTAACATGGTTTGTAAGCTAGAAAGTTTAAGAGTAAGTTAATTATCATGGTTTTGTAAGCTAGAAATGTAAAACTAATAAACTCAGTGTATAAATTCGTGAATTTAACCAAATTTATAATTAGCACAAGTTTCGCATTTTAGGTAAAAATTACCATTTTGCCCTTCTACACCCTAATTTGGCGGAATTTATTACTTTGATCGTAGTTCAGGCATCTTTCAATGCAATGAGGCATAAAAACAAGCATAGGAACAAATTAAACTTCCTAGATCAAAACAACGGTTCTACTATAACTACGAAAGAACTAAAAATAGCTAAGAGCTTCTCACTCTAAGTTTCGGCCAAGGTAGAGAGAAGAAAAGGTGTGAAGAATGAAGAAGGGAAGGGTGCTATTTATAGAAAAAGGGAGGGACAAGGTGGGTATTAACAAAAAGTCTTGAGAAATGATTCGGCCGTTGGATCTAGGGTTTTGTAAGATGAAATCTTGACCATTCAAGGTCTTGGCCGACCTCTTGGTCCCCAAAAGTCAAAGATTGATTTTTCATCTTGCTTTATGGCCTCGGTCGATAAAGCTACCCGATCGGTCTGTTTTTGCGATTTATTTGAAACTCAAAAATGGGCATGTAACTTTGAAGATCTTTTCATCCTCTTTCATATTATCTATTTTGATCCTCTTTTTGATCATATCCAGGTATTCTCCGGTGCGTCGGAAGATATTCGGACAAACGCGTCGATTCGGAAATCGTTTAGATAGAACCACCACGGACAATAATTCGTTGAATCGTAAAACGTCAGTGGTTGCCTAACTTAATCCGTGTTTGAAAACACGCAATTGTTTCTATAGGTTCTCACTTTGCCTATCGGCTCTACTCTATCGATCGGCTTTTCGTCTTATTAGGAATTAGGGTTTTCGGTTGCGGAATCGACGCATTTTTGCAGTAAATTCTTTCTTCGGGTAAAAATTCACTTGTTCTTAATTTGATCAGATCTGAAAAGACTTTTACCTCTGGTTTACCTGTTGAATTTATTTCTAACTTTTCCCTCGGTTTGCCCGACTCACCGCATTTATTAAAAATAACCATAATTTCGAAGATTTATTTATTTTTCTATAATTTTTTCCATTTTTTAAAAATATAATATTTTTAATCAATTCGTTAGTGAGTTTCATAATAATGACTAGGTGATCAGCCATGTATAATAATAATGTTAGTCCAACATAACATGCACTTTCTTCTTCTTTTTAATTGCTAGTATATTCTGAGACGAGGGATTTAATTATTTTTTACCTTAATAATACTTGTTCAAGACTTCAAATTAAACCTCAAATCTAGTATAAATACACCAACAAACAAATGACTAAACAAATAATATTCAATGATATATACTTTTGAAGAATACTAGAATACAGCGACCATTTGATATTTTCTTTAATATCATGACTAAGGCATATAACATGTTGTATTGTTTTTTGAGAATATATTGTAAAAATATATATGTGCTTGTGTGAATGATATTTGATTTTTCTAATATTGATTATTCCAAGTATATATGGCGTGTATATTATAGGGAAAATTAGAATAAAGGACCTAGAAGAAAAGATATTTATGTAGAAGGACCATAAAAATTGTAATTGTTTAGAAGGACCAAATATAAAAATATAAAATTAAGAGTACTAAAATGCCCCTAACAAAATCTTCTGCAATCCCTCCTATATTCTCTTTCCTATTTTATTTTTAAAATTAATACAGAATTTTAAATTTCATTAAATTAAAAAATAGTCTTCTCAATTTTCATTTTCACAACTTGAATATATATCTATGAAAAAAAAGTATGCATTCTTCAGTTTGTAAAAATTATAATTTCTTTAAAATCAACAAATTTTTTAATTAAAATAGAATTATAAAATTTAAGGTATTTTATAATTTATCATATATGTTAAACCAAGAAAGTTTGTATGATTTATTTTTGTCTTAGAAGCAATTTATGTAGGTTAAGAATTCATGCAATGTTAATAATTTTTTTTAAAAAAATCTAATTAACCTATTATATTCTAAAAAAATATGAAATAAGTTTATTTTTAATTTTTTTTTTTATCAAAAGAGCTTAATTGATATCATCGTTGATAATATAAATCGGGCAACTTGATGATATAAATGAGTGAAAAATAAAAATCAAGAAAAATATGAGTTTAACAGTTGTTAATTAAACAATATATTTTAAAAAAAGATATGATACATCATGACGGCATTTTTAGTTTTAATTTTAGTTATTTTTTTAATTATGAATACAAGATATAATATATATTAAAATTTATCATGAGGTTTGATTAGGGGTAATTTTAAAAAAGATATGATATATTATGAGGTTTGTTAGGGTTAATTTAGTATTTTAAAATTTATATTATTATGTTCAGTCCTTCTAAGTAATTACAATTTTATGGTCCTTTATAATAAATATTATTTTCTCTAGGTCCTTTATTTTAATTTTCCCTATATTATATGTCTTTAATACAAGTTTGAGACATTAAGTTTGAGACATTAATTGGATCTATTAAAAAATTTTATTCAATTTTATTTTTCAAATACATTAGGATTAATTGGAATACCACTTAAATTACTTTCATACTTGAAAATTAATACATAAAAAATATCAATACTGCCTTTCTTGTTAATAATTTATTATTATTATTTTTCTTGATATTTTGCATGATGTTAATAATTTACCTCTTCATATTTTATTTATTTTTTTTATTTTAAATTGTATTTATTTAAATTTAAAGTATTTTTGATATTTTTTTTCTTCCTTGATATTTTGCATGATCAGCATATAATTTAAATTTAAATAAATAAAAGCTGGCTGCACACTATAAGCATGTAATTGGACTCATAAAAGTAAATAGGTGCATTGGACTCCCACACTAGGGAATTAGGACCTCAAATAAAGCGGTCTTCCTCTTTTGGCATTACATTACTTCATTCCTGTGTGTCTTAGGAATGAAGGAAAAACCTCTAATTTTTTTTTTAAAAAATATATAAAAATAAAAGAGAAATGTGTGCTTAATCACTGTTTACATCCACCTTGATCTTTATGTGTCAAGTAATTAATATAAAACTATATATATATTTTTAATTTAAATTGTATAGAATAGACTCAATAGAGAGTAATGAGATTTCAAATATCGAGTAGTTTGGTTTTGAAAAAAAAAAAAGAACAGAACAGAGGGAATATTATTAGTGTTTTGCATTTGGAATTGTCTGAACTTTGAACAATGGATAAAATTATCTAAATAATTTATTAATTTTCATCTTAATTAAATACATTACCTTAATTGATTCATATATGTAAATTAATAGTGCAAAAAAAATAATTTAATATACTATAAACGCATTTAATTCAGGGTTAAGTTGTAAATTTGCTCTGAAACCTTTTACTGAAGAGCAATGTCACCGTAGAAGTTTTTTCAGATTCAATGGTTTTTAGAAATTTCAAAACGTAGCAATGTTACTCCATATGTACCGTTAAGATATTGACGTTGATCGTTAACTTTTTAACGGTAAGGTGCAACATTATATTGCTATATTTTTTAACTTCCGGAGCAACATTGAACTTGAAAAAGTTTTCGGGACAACATTGCTCTTCATCGAAAGCTTTTAGGAAAAATTTGCACCTTAACCCTTTAATTTATGCAAAATAAGCTATCCTCTCTATATTATATTAATTAGTTTCCTATTTTTCTTAACTACAACCCTCTTTTTCCGGTCAGGGAAATTCTCCCTGATAAAAAAGAGCACTAGAACATGTAAAAGGAAAAAAAATAACTTAAATAAATAGATAAACTAAGCAATGAAGATGAAAATTATGGAGAAAAAGGGGCCTGGGACCAGATCAAGAGATCTAGGTTCTTGGAATTGCTAGCTTCTTTAACAGATTGAAAAGCAATTTAGATGCTTTGATTCTCAATATTGAAACTTGAAGCTTTATGGTTGGTGAGAGGAATAATAGGTGCTTCTAAAAGTTGAAAAGAAGAAGATAAAATAAGGAGGAGCCAAACTCTGGTAAATTCTTTTTATTTAATGTATTAGAGATATACAATTACATGATATCCTCTCCTAATTAATAGAGCTAGATAATTAATGCATGTAGATGTTGAAAAAATTAGTTATTTGTAAAAGATGTGATTTTCTACAATACTCTGTTTAGTTTAATTTGTATTGGAAACTATTCTTGATAGAAACTCAACTCACTTGTGCAATTAGCATGGAGAATTTTAGAGAAAATGTTTTGTAAATTTGGAGATAAAGTGTATTAAAGTTTATGACTAAAACTAGCTTCAACGTTTAGTACTCGAGAAGGAAGCATTTATTACCTTTGTTTTTTCTTAGGTACATGCATGCATCCTTCTATCGAAAATAATCCTATTTGAGGCCATACCGGGCATTAAATATAGGTGCCTTTCCTAATGAAGATTCAAACTCTCGTTCGTTCACATTGTAAGGGACTAACTTGTTTTGCTAAATCTAGTCCTTATTAGTGGTTTTATAATCTAGTCCTTATTAGTGGTTTTATAATCTAGTGGCAGTTAAACTTTTTTATAGAACGGAGATTGTGGGTTTGATACGTCTAAACCCAATCTAGGATTTTTTTTTTTTTTTTCCCGCCTAGTAATTAGTCTGAAGGTGAGGACAAACCTCCGCAAAGGATACAATAAGAGAATGTCTTCATTGATCTTTAACTCTATTCCTTTTTTATTTAATGTCTCCATCATTATATTAAATTTTAATGGTTGAGATTTAATATTACATAAAAATAATAATATAAGATTAAATATAATAAAAATCTAATATGATAAATGGAATAAATCTCAATTATTAAATTTTTTGATATAATGGTGAAGATATTAAATAATGAGGAAATGGAGAGAGATGCCAATAAAGACAGTCATCTCCACAATAATCGATGGGTCTTCGTGATGTATATATATTTAGGCATTTAAGGTTTTAAGTAATAAATAGATTACACATATTAATTGCACCTATGAAGATAGAGGGGCAAGTATAGGGAAAAATTGAAAATTTACCCCATAATAGCCTCCTAATTAAAGCATTTAAGGCATATATATGAGAAGTGTTTTTTTTTTTTTTTTTAGGGTGTGAAAAGGCATAATATTTTCGGGTTGAAGGTATGATTTGATTACATGATTTTTTTTTTTTTTAATAATGGCCTTGTACTTAAAAAAATTAGTGAAGCATAATAAAATAAAATTTATGATGTTGAAATATTAATTTGAATATCATTATAATATGACAATATATTGATTAAGACCGCATAATGCTAATTTTTTGGTGCAGAAAATCTACTCCCTCGTCCCCTCCTAGCTTAAAGGTGGGAGTCAATACATCACAAATACAATTGATCGAATAAAGGAATTTATATACATTAGTTATTCATAAAAATTGTGTTTAACATTTTAAAAATACTATCCTCTATCACCATTTACATTAAAAACATTTCCTAATAACTGCTCACATTGGATAAGAAAAAGATTGGGATATTAAATTATTTAAAAGCAAAACAAACTTCATAACAAGTTCTTTTTTTGGTTGAACTTCATAACAAGATCTTACATTTAGAATCCAATTGAGTAATATATGTCTTAATTGACTAAAGTATATTTTTTGTCATTTAACTTTCGACCAGCTTTCATTTTAGTCCTTTAACTTTAAAAAGTGTGTTTTTAATCCTTTCGAGTTAACAGTTAACTTTACTAACAAAAAATGATAAGTCAACAAATTTCATATGCTAACATGTCCAAAATTTAATTGTTCTATATAATTACTTTTTTATTTTACTTCTAAAATCAATTTTCTAGGAAGACACGTCAACATTTACATTTAAAATTGTTGAGTCCGCATTTTAAAGCTCCGACTCAGCATTTTGATGACATCTTTATTAAAAATATACTTTTAAAAGTTAAATGATTAGAATTGAACCTCTTAAAGGATCAAACATATGTTTTAGTCTATCCTAATTTTATTATATCAATACAGGTTCCAAAAAAAATTATTATATCAAGAAGGTTTGGACTCTTGATTATTAGTTGATTTTATTCATTCGGTCCAAAATATAGGAGACAGTTGGGGAGTTAGTTTTAATCCTAAACTACACATCCATATTGAAGTTCAACACAATAATTAGAAAAGTTATATAAGAGTATTTTATGAAAATTATGTCACATTTATTACAAATAATTAATTTGCCTAACTTATTGAATCTACTCAAATTAATTAAACAAGTCTTACATTAATCAAACAGTACACGGTTTATACTTTCCTCGCGGAACTATTGTGATATGAGCTACCCCAAGTCACATGTATTTAATATTTGATGGTATCAAATAATTTAGATTTAAATAGTATTAGTTTTAGTTTAAATCATGATAGTTTTTGACGATATTTTTTATTTATTTATAAAGTTTTTTTTTTTGTTCATCATTCACTCAACAAAAGGAACTTTCATACCCCTCACACTTACAGAGAGTCCAACATGCAAACTCATGCTTAAGCAAGATTTGAAGAAGTTCTAAATGTTAGTTGAATCAAATGGCTTTGACTGTAACGTTTGCATTTGACACTTTATAAAAAGTGGAACAGATTTCTTTCCTCCCCCCCCCTTTTTTTGCCAGAAATTAATTTTTTTCCCCTTGAATGATAATATCATACAATAATAATATGTATCCGCTAACATAGACAACCATATATAAAAACATATATTCCTTATGGTAGTACTTACCATCATTCTATTTATAAGAGCTCAATAACTGAATTGTATGGTTTAAGAAAGCGACTAAAATTAGTTAAAAAATAATAAATATGACTAAAATAAGCTTTATTTTTCAAATAGGACTTTATTTATGAGGCAAGTAAGGGAGAGAAATAAACTAAATATAAGTATCACCAACATTTAATTAACACAATACATATAATTAATGAGCGGTAAAAATAAAAATAAAAAACTCATTAAATATTCAGACAACTCTTATTAGGCATTTATAAAAAGAATCAATACAATTCAAACATTAAGCTCTTATAAAAAAGACCGGAAGGAGTATTAGACTTTTAGTGTTCATCAAGGACTATGCCTGAATGTGGAAAAAATATAGTGGTATTGAAATATTTGTCTTTGGAGATTGCCCAAAATATAATTTTTCGTGAGAAAATCACTATCAGGTCCCAAGGTACGGAATTAACCACAAAAAAGTCCCACACCCAATTCCCCTCACAAAAAAGTCCAAGTCCCTAGGGACTTTTTTGTGATTAATTGCTGAATTTCTCTTACAAAAAAGTCTCCTTGTCAAAATGACTTAATTGGTTGTTCAAATGTATGAAAATTTCATTGCGAAAATGACTTCTTATGTTGACAAAATAGCTTTTCATGTTACCAAAAATTGTCTAGGTTTCTAAAATTCTTCATGCTAGAGGAAAACCTTAGAGAATTTTTGACACCATGCAAAGCTATTTTGACAAATATAAGAAGCCTCATTTTCACAACGAGATTTTCATAGAGACATTTTAACAACTAATAAATCCATTTTGATAACATGAAAATCCATTTTGACAATGAGACTTTTTTGTGAGGGAAATTCAGCAATTAATCACAAAAAAGTTCATAGTCTATAGGGACTTTTTTGTGAGGGGAATTGGGCGTGGGAGTTTTTTATGATTAATTCCGTACCTTGACATCAGATAGTGATTTTCCCATTTTTCTTCTTATATTCCAAAAGGCGACTTCTTTTCTGTTCTTTATAATGATATTTTTTAATTATAAAAGTAAGCTTATCTTTAAATTAATTCAAAGAGTCGTACATTAGTCTCTTTATTTGGGCCTGTTTGGGGGAATCAAAATCTAGGTTTTAAAAACAAAACTTAGGTTTTGCTATAAGTTTGCCAAACATTTATATTTTTTCTAGAACCTATTTTGCATCAAAATCTAGGTGTTGCCATAAGTTTGTCAAATACACATTTTTGTCTATAAGCTATTTTACATCAAAACCTAAGTTTTGGAAAAAGTTTTTTTTTTCCCCAGATTTTTCACTCTCCTCTATCATCATCGGTTTTTTTTCATGTACGATCAAGTATCCTTAAGTATTTTTTCCTAAAATATTTTTTCAATATCCCAAAATAAATTTTCAAGATCATGAAGTATTTTTTGAGTATCCTTAAATATATATCTTTTAGTACCCGTTAGTACCCTGAAATATTTTTTTCAATATCCTAAAATACATTTTCAAGATTATGAAGTATTTTTTCAGTATCCTTAAGTATATTTTAGTACCTGTCAGTACATTGGAATATTTTTTCAAGATCAGTCATTATCTTGAAATTTTTTTTAATATCCTAAAATAAATTTTTAAGATCATGAAGTATTTTTTCAATATCAATAAGTATTTTAATATTGTACACAAATTTATGCAATTTTTGGTATTTATTATGAAATGTAATGTTTATAATATTAAAATACAACCTTATCTTTTATATGCAATTATATCAATAACTAATGTCCTTTTTGGTAAATTTGACCCTAAAAAAGCTATTATGATAACAATATCCAGACACTATTATTTTTATCCAAAAGCTATTCTTCAAAAGTCATTTTTACCTTGTAAATCCCAAAAGCTATTTTCCAAAAGCTATATCCAAACAGGCTCTTATTCTATTAAACTTCAAGTCAAATTTTTAGGAAATACATCAAATCAATGACCACCATATAATTGTAAGAAGTTCCATGGTTTATAATTTGTGTATAACATGTCTCATTTTACATTTTGAGCCCTATACAAATGCATGAGAACTTTAATTTTTCTTATGATATTTTGTAAATTTTGAAAAAGAGAAAAAGTATACAATAGAAAAAAAGATGAAATTGAGAAAATTCACACATTTCTCCTATAGTCTCTATCCAAAATTTGTAAGACTTGGGAAAAAAAAGAAGAAAAGAAAATCAGGGTAAGATCTCAAACGAAAGAATGTAATCACCAAAAAGTCTAATAATAAGTGAACAACATGTAATGACAAATTTTTATATAGAAAATGACACTAGGTTCATACTAGTCACTTATTATAAGATTTATTAATTATCACATTCTTTTCTTGAGATTTCATAGTGATTTTTTTTTTTAAAAGAAAAAAACCTCGGAATTAAAATTTCCTCAAGAGTCAAGGATGGAATTTTGGGGTCATCAAAAGGCGAAAACATTCTTCAGGATGTCATTGTCGATATATACACCTTAATTATTAGAGATGCGATTATATATTTAGTTGTCTCTGATAAGTTTCATATCTTCATCTCCCATTAGTAGTCACAGAGAAGAACAGCGAAGTAAATATTCATATCTTACGATGTTATTATCTCTTCGATATTCTAAGGTTGCAACAACAATATTATTTGTTGTTGCTCAATCATGGTTGACGGTGAATTCATTTTCAGAAGATGAGATACACAGCTTGCCGGGACAACCTCCGGCAGAATTCCGGCAATATAGCGGTTATATTACAGTTGACGATGAGAATCAAAGAGCTTTGTTTTACTACTTTGTTGAAGCAGAAGGAGACCACATGTCCAAGCCTCTGGTTCTCTGGTTGGAGGGAGGTTTGTGTGTATGCTTTAATATATATATTAAAATATTTATATATTGCCAATATATATTAATTTGGTGTCTTGAATGAAAGATATCTGAAAGGATGGAGGTGCAAAAATACTTATGAACATTCAAAATGGGAGCAAAAATGTCTAGACTGTTAAATTTGAC
This sequence comes from Acacia melanoxylon, assembly GCA_019022615.1. Classification (NCBI taxonomy): domain Eukaryota; kingdom Viridiplantae; phylum Streptophyta; class Magnoliopsida; order Fabales; family Fabaceae; genus Acacia; species Acacia melanoxylon. The sequence goes on from JAFJYJ010000037.1 coordinate 5,159,139, forward strand.
CTAACACCATTACTTTTTGTAGTGGAACCCACACTCTTTTAGCACATGCATATGTAATAGTGTTAGGCCAACTTTAACGGTGCTGACATTTTTACTCCAATTTTGAATGTTTATGAGTATTTTTTTTACCTTTGAAATGTATATGACGTTAGAGGCACTTTCAACAAAAGTTCATGAGTATTTTTGTTTATCCTGTATAATATAAACTAACGAAGATATGGTCTTGTATGTTCTTTTAAGGGCCTGGTTCTTCTTCCGTTGGAGCTGGAGCTTTCGTGGAACATGGTCCTTTCAAGTTGAGAGAAAACGCTCTTGTGAAAAATGATTATAGTTGGAACAAAGGTTAGTATAAATACTGGAATTTAATGGAATGTGATAATGAAATAATGAAATATTGTTGATTATATTGATTTATTTTCTCCTTGTCATAGAGGCAAATATGCTTTACTTGGAATCCCCAGCTGGAGTTGGTTTCTCTTACTCTTCTAATCAATCTTTCTATGGCTCTGTCAACGATGAAATTACAGGTTCCTTTCTTATACTACATCCGGTGTCCAGTTGACTTTTTTAGGGAGATTAAGGAAACTAATTAAATTACTTTAAAGTATTTATATGTATAGTTTTTTCTCCAAATTAATTTGTCTATCTTATAAACTGATATTTAATTTAATCATACACAATATATGATATGATTAAATAACTTATTTAGATTTCTTAATCTCTCCTATAAAAAGTTAGTTATGTCTTATATTTACGACTGGAGGTAGTAAGGAGTAACAAAGTATATAGGGAAAATGACAGCCAAATCCCAAGGAACATACAAAATATCAAAAAATTCCAACCTAAAATTATATATCTAGGAACTTTTTTGATATTATTTGTATTAAAAACAGGAAATGTTATATTCATAACAGGAAGTGCTATATTCACAACAAAACTTAAAAATCTGCCCATTCACAACAGAAAAAACTATATTCACAACAGGAAGTGTTATATTCACAACAAAATGTAAACACCTGGATTTTGTTTCAAACTCGATCCCTAAGCATACAAATGTCATTTACAACAAAAAAACTAAAAACTAGATTCACAACAAGAAGTACTATATTTACAACAAAATTTAAAACTTGGTCATTCACAAAATAAAAAGCTATATTCACAACAAAATTTAAACATCTAGATTTTGTTTTAATACAAATAATATCAAAAAAGTCTTTAGGGACTTTACTGATATGTGATTTTGGGTTAAGACTTTTTTGATATTTTGTATGTTTCTTGGGATCTGGCTATCATTTTCCCAAGTATATATATGTACCAAAATTAATGCATGATCAGTCATCACTCATTGAGGAGATTAAAGAGATCATCTCTTTTAATTTGAAGGCCAATAGAGATTCAAACCTTGGTTTGACATGTGAGGACTAACTCGTTCCACTATACCAGCCCCCATTGATATGGTTGAATGGTTTTTGACAAGAAATGATCCAATTATTCATCCATGCATTAGTATAAACTACGTATAATTGAGTAGCTTTAATTAGTTTTTTTTTTCTTGGCGTACATAATTAATTAAGAGCTTGTTAGGGTTTTCCTTTTTAACCTATATATAGCTAGCTAATCTCTACTCTAAGATTTGGAGAGTTATATATTGTCCCCATTTAAAACCTTATTATTTCCTTTTACAGCAAGGGATAATCTTGTCTTCCTACAGCGTTGGTTTAAAAAATTCCCTGAATACAAGAACAATGTTTTCTTTATTGCTGGAGAGAGCTATGGAGGTAAGTAAATAGGAATGTTATTTTCTATTTTGAAACAGTAGAGTTTAACACAGTTATATATATATATATATATATATATATATATATATATATATATAAATTTTTTCAGGTCACTTTGTCCCTCAACTAGCACAACTCATCATTCACACCAAGACTCAGTTCAATCTCAAAGCGATTGCAGTGAGTACATTATTGAGAAACTTAATTTAGAAACATGATTATATATGTTAGCTTTTTTAAATGTTTATTTAAAACTGGTTTCAATAGATTTTATATATCACACACAAAATTTATGGATGGTTATTTATGCAGATAGGGGATCCACTTCTAGAATTTAGTACTGATCTCAACTCAGTAGGAGAATTTTTGTGGTCCCATGGGCTGATATCAGATTCAACTCACCAAAGCTTGACCACAGCATGCAACTTTTCCCAAATAACGAGGCAAATTCTGATAAGTAAGACTCTCACACCGGTTTGCAAAGGAGTGGCTACACAAATGTTTCAAGAGGTTGGTGATCAGGATTCTACTCTAGTCGATGTCTCTCCATGCTTGTCCACCTCAACAATCTCTGAAGCTAGCCAACTGGTATTTAAGCTTTGTTCTTTCTTTCTTGGTACTCATTCCAGATCTTAATATAAGATTTATTTAAAGGGCTGATCTGATCTTATTAGTTTTAAATACAAGACATATTTTTTTTATACTCAAAAGTCTTCACCAAAGAGCAATTTTGCCTCGAAAATTTTTCAAGGGGCAATTTTGTCCTTATTATTATCTCAATTAATTTTGATTGTTAATTGACCAAATATACCGAGCTAGTAGTCTACATGTCTCCCACGTCATTTTTGTTAAGTGCAAATGTGCACTTCCCCTAGAAATCCATATGTCATCTACTTCACTTTCTTTTTCAAATTTAGATTTAAAACTTTTGAGACAAATTTGCACCTTAACAAAAATTATGTAGATAACATGTTCACTGTCAGTTTAGCATATATATTTGATCAACTAACAATCAAGATTAACCGGGATAGCGGCCAGAGCGAAATTGCTTCTTTAATCTTTTACACTTTTGGAGCAAAATTTTCCCGAAAAACTTCCGAGGCAAAATATTCCTTAACTCTTTAATATCCTAATTTACCTCTTATTGATGATTTCTCAACAACAATTAAGGAAGAGAAGGAATAAAGGAATTAACTAGGGCGTTTTAGAATATATATGTCATATTAACTAACTTCCTCAACATAATCAAATTAGGTACATATATGTTTTATTAAGGACTAGAGGGAGTGTTATTTCTTCCTCAATTTGTTGGCTTCTTGCCTGTAATTAGTTTTATCAGTTTGCATTCATTTTGTGGTGCAGCCTAAGAAGATTCAAGAAATAGAGCATTACTTAAACCGGGAAGATGTACAAGAAGCTCTTCATGCTAAGCTTATAGGAGTCACCACGTGGTCCATTGGCAGTGAGTAAGTTCCTTGAAAACACCACGATATATCTTTTGAATGGTCCATGTGTAGGTAACATTTCAGCAAGAGGGTTATGGTCTAATTTTGTTTCGAAAGTTTTTGTATAGAAGCTATGGGTATTTAGAATTTTTTTTTCAATTAATATTGTCCTGGAAGCATTAAAAAGGAGTAATGTCACCCATAGTTCTTAAAAATGTTAATGGTTAATATTAACATTAGTTTTTTAAACGGTTAGGGTGATTTTGCTCATTCTTTAACACTTTTGGAGCAGTATTGATCCCAAGAAAAAAACCACTTAGATACTCATGGCTCTTACATGAAAACTTCATGAAAAAAACTGAACCTTAACTCATTAGTGAGATATAGTGAAAATGATGATCACAAAAATAATCTTTAGTTTCAATGTGTTACAGAGTTATAAAATATGAAATTCAGAATGCTGAGATTCCAATAATTCCTATCCTCAAGAAACTAGTTGAGTCAGGTTTCCGCGTACTGGTATACAGGTAATTGATTTTTCTCGATCCTGTGTTTTATATCAAAAAAATAAAATTCTATTATATAAATAAGGAAATTAAATGTATTTCCATATAGTGGAGATCAAGATGCAGTGATTCCCCTAACTGGAACACGAAGGCTGGTCGATGAATTAGCCAAGGAGATGGCACTGAATCCAACTGTGCCCTATAGAAGCTGGTTTCAGGGAAGTCAGGTTCATATTTCTTACAACTTAAATACAAACATGATCTTACTATAGAAAACATTTATGGGAGAGTTGTAACACCCCAAATTTCGTAGCATAAATCGTACTGGTGACACGTGGTTTTATAAAAATTCATCAGAGTTTTGAGGTGCTACAACTTAGCGTTTTACGGAAACGGAGAGCATGTACTAAAAATTTGAACAATTGAGTAACTGATATAAAAATACTCGGACATATCGATGTCTCGACGTATACCGATATATTATAAATTTCCCGAAGGATTGTTCATGTGATAGTAATACAAAACTTTATAATTACAATTCTTACATGTAACTATACCCTCTTCAACCAAGCCTTGAGTAGACTTGGGGCATAGAACCTAACTCGTTAAATCATCTCATTTGGCCAGCCGGGTAGGTCTAGTGGAAGTCTCACCGTGCTAGGCGATCGATTGTCGAACCACATAGACGACCCTTCTAGTTTAAGCACCAAATGATGTGAAGTAACTTTATTAGATTCATGCCATAAGGTAGGTTCTGTTGACTTTCTTCCTGCATTTCCTTTGACTGGTGCCTCCTCACGGCTCCGTCCATTAATGCTCCTTCTCATGGCTCCATTCACAACGTCTTCATAAATCCTGGTTCCTTTCCTGAGCCTTTAGTCAAGTCTAAGATTCAAAACAAATTGAATCTTAGGTAACAGTTAACCTCATATGAAAAGTATAACAAAGTATATGTATGATGAGATATTCATTACATTTCAAAGATTAACCAATACATAGCACACATGCCAGATGTAATGTCAACACAACAACAAGTACATAGCACACAAAGACATGTAAAGTTATCTATATAAATCCATGTATAGTTAAATAGTCTGCACCACTGTGCCACGATGTACACTCGTGTCCTCGCTAGGAAAACAATCTCACGGCATTATCAAGACTATAACCCGTATCAATTTGAATGTATATATAGTGATCTAAGGCCCATAAACTTAGTCACAGTGCATGACCCAAGACAGAGTCCCGTCCATGACTTTATGAATCATTCCATCTCATACATGCATACAAGACATATCAGAGTTAAAGTTACTCTACGCGAACGTACCTTCCTTCCGTGTGAATAGTAATTTACTATTTATGTATACGGTACTATTCATAAATACGGCACTATGAATAGTAATATGCCCGTCCTTCAAATCTGACTCCGGAATCCTCAGATATCCTAACATATTATCATATTGCTTAGAATAATATCCAAAAGGTTAATTTACCTTTCTACACTTGGTGGATTTGTTATTACCATTTTGCCATTACATTTTATTTAATAAAAACGCTACTTTCAGCATTATGGCCAGATTTACTTCTATCTTTGAAAATTCATAAGTAATTCTAGAAAACTCGAAACGAGGATCCGTAAAATTCCCCAGAATCCTTAGGATGTCTACTTTTGTGGAAAAATACTGGTTGTTACCCAGATTTAGTGATTCATTCCCAGTTTTCACGTGTTCATCCTTTGCCCAGAACATTTTCAGAAAACGTAGCCCAACTTTGGACATTTTTATCTTCTATCACAGAACTCGAAATAATACATTCTATGTATATTTGAAAAGCCCTATATGTCTACTTTGAACATGAATTTTATCAGAATTTAATAACATCATATTTAATATAAAATACTGGCGTTTGTATCACTGACTTCAGGAATCGCTAACCGACAAAATTTCGCCGAGCTTCGCTACTTTGATCATAATCTTCCAAAATTTTTGCTATATTACTTTCTCCATCAATTTTTCGAAACAAAACCATTTTTAATCATAAAAGCATGATAACAAAACTATATTTGAAAATTAAAGATCAAACTAACATTTCTACTAAAACTCATAAGAACTTAAAACTTAAAACTCAAGAACTAGAAAACTTACCCTTGAAGAACTTCCTCCTTCTTGCTTCCCTCTAGCTCTCACTCCTATCTACTCTTTAGAAATCACCTCTTGGGGCTGATTTGGTGTGAAGAATATGAAGAGGAGAGCCTTCTATTTATAGAAGAAATTCAAGGCTATTCCAACCATATTTCTTCCTTAACCAAATATTCCTTATAAACCAAACACTCTTCTTCCATCTACCAAAAACTACCATTCTAATTACCTATTTCATCCACCAAAAACTACCATTCCACTTACCTATTCCATCCACCAAAAACTACCATTTAATATTTATTTGCAAATATTAAATAAGTATTGGAAAATAAAATCCTTAATTCCATATAAGAATTTTCTTCCATAATTAACTCTCTAGGCCATAAAATATTGGTTCTAAAATTTCTAGACCAAAAATTATCCTCTAACTATTTTTCCTTGAATTATTGGGAAAATAGGCCTCAAAATCAGAAAATAGCTTTAAAACTATTTAGGCCAAATTTTCATAATAAATTCCCATAAAACATTTCTTGTTTCCAAATTCAAAAATTTGGGATATTACATTCCTCCTTTTGGTTATAAATTAATTACCTTTTTATGTGCTATTTATGTCATATTAAATAGCTCCTAAATAATGTCTCATAATTAACCATTCGTTAATTAATTCCAAAGTGGAATTTGGATGAAAATATAATCAATAGATTATAATTTCTTGAGACAAATATTCACCTTTGTATTTAATATGTATTATTTATCAAAATATAGTATTTATGACAAATAGGAATTTTAGGGTATTACAAGAGTTACCTTTAAATTGGACCTAACAATGTTCGGATCTGACTCAATTAGATAGTCATATAAAAGAATTAGAACATGACTTACATGCTCATTAATGATTTATAGGGACTATTTGTTTTTGTTTTTTTAAAACATTTTTATAAAATTGTTTTTAAAAACAAGTTTTGGAAAAAAAGCAAAAAAAAAATCTATTTGTATAGCTGTTTTAAAAATAATATTGAAGTGACATGGTGCGACTGTTGCCTACAGTGATATGGTGATGGTCAACGCTAGTAGTATGGTGTCAATAATGGATAAGTGGCAGCCTCAAAAAATAAGAAAAACAAAAACAAAAACAAGAAAACACCTAAAAGCTATTTTTATTTTTTAGTTTTTAAAAACAACTTTATGTTTTTTTTTAAAAAGAACTTATTGAAAATAGTTTTCCAAACAAGTTTTATTTTATTTTTTATTTTTTAAAAAATATTTTTAAAAACAGAATCAAACAAGCTTATAAGCTGTTTGATCATTAGAAATAACTAGACCATACATAAAATCTAGAAGATGAGAAGCGAATGCAAATCTGTGAAGCCCACTGTACTAAATTATTGCTTTGTAATTATTATGATGATTAGGTTGCAGGATGGACACAGGTGTATGGTAATAACATTCTATCATTCGTAACAATAAGAGGAGGAGCTCATTTGACATCATTTTCACAGCCTGAAAGATATTTGCCGGTGTTTCAAGCTTTTCTGCAAGGAAAGCCGACCACTTCTGTATAAATAATGTTTCCTTCTGATCTCATAGAGTTGGTCAAGACGCTGGGGGAGACATCCTAACTTCTAGGTGCCTAGGTTAACGTCTGAGGGTAATAGATGGCTCACCCTGCCCAATATTGGTATCACCTAGGAGGAAAGGAGATTTCGCCTTGCCCTTGAATTGTGGGTGAACCCAACTTTTTCCTAAAATTTTTGTAGCAAAAAAAAAAAACGATTCTGAACGTTTACACAGCCATACAATCACATTTATTCACATACTTGCATGTATGAGGCTTTTTTTTTTCTTCTCCTTATTTGTTTTTTCTTTAGATAATTACTAAATAATCTGTAATTTCAGAATATTATTCTGAATTCATAAACTTAATACTTCTAGATACAATATTTTGATGCTCATTTTCCTTCTCCTAATTCTTTATTTATTTCCTCTACACACACAAACATTTAGCGGTATGTCATTTTCACTAGTACAAAAAAATACTTTTAAGACCAGATGAAAAACGCTTCGTAAGACCAGATCTAGGACCGATCTCATTCCAGACAGTCATAAAAGTCTGTTATTTTTAAGACCGGATGTGCGACCGGTATTAAAAAAAATACATTTTAGACCGAATTTTTAAAATATGAGGTCTTAAAAGTTGACTTTTAAGACTGAACTTTTAAAATATGAGATCTTAAAAGTAAGACTTTTTAAAGGCCGGACTTTTTGAATATCCGATCTTAAAAACTTTTTAGATATGATTTTTTAAACATCCGGTCTTAAAAGTAGACTTTTTAAACCAGACTTTTTAAATATTTGGTTTTAAAATTAAGTTGGCAAAAACAAAAATCTCCCCCTTACCAGCAAAGCCACAACCACCATCCCAACTGGCAACTGCCTTGGTGCTTCCGAAATCGATGCAATTGAAAGGGAATCAAAAGATTTCAATTTTCGACAGCATACAGAGCGAAACCAATCTCTATGTGTTCTGAAACATTAAATCAAAGCCAATATCAGGTAAACATACATAAGGGTAAAATAAAGTAACGAACTGATCGATGAAATGTAAATTCGTCATGTTATAATCAAGAGATAATAAAAGCAAAATAAAGCTGATTTGAATGTTGTCTTTCAATTATCTTCAAGCAGACCGAAACATATTCACCAAGAAATGGGTTTTGCGTAGGTATATCAAATTAAAGAACTTGTAAAAAACCACAATACATGGACAGTGGAAAAGTTTATGCTAAAGAGATGATTCTCTAGCCTTTCTACCAAACAAACTGTTACTGATAATAATTAATTATAAGACCAAACAGTGGCATTATGGTCTAATCATCATGAACCTTTTTTATTCTCAAAAAATGCTATAGGATATTATTCATTGGCGAGTATTATTTCACGTTTTTCTTTTTAAAATATTTTCGCATATATCAGATGAAAAGCTCCGTAAGAATTTCCTGTTTTTTTTTTTAATTAAATGCCAATGCCAACCATATCTTCTAAAACATTCTTTCCTCTTTTTTTTTTTTTTTTTTTTAGGAAAGATATATATACATATATCTTAATTAATCACGTAAATCATTGATCAATTAACTAAAAACTATTTTTTTTTTCTAATTGTGGATTCAATCCCTAATCTTTTACTTCAAACAATTATTTAATCCCTATAATTTTTTTGATTCAAAACAATTCAATCCCCAACTCAATAAATTATAAGAATTGAGTTTCACTGGACTAAAAGTTTAAAGGAACTGTGTTGTTCCAAATTAAAGTTAAAGAACTGAGTTGATAATTGGAAAAAAAAAAAAAATTCAAGGACCACAAGTCATATTTTCCTATTAATTTGCAATGTTTTTGAAAGTCTAGTTGTCTTTTCTTCTTAATATATTTATTAATGTGTGTGTATTTCCATCTTTAAAGCATTTTTTAGCCCGCTAAAAGTTCATTCCATACAAAAAAAATAAAAAATGCAAAAGAAAACTGTATCGTGTGTTACAAAAGCTATGTCACCATCCTGTCTACCAAAAAGAAAAAAAAGCCTGTATGTCTTCGTTCTTCGGAAACAACGTAACTGATCGATAAATAATAAAAATGGAGGAAAATGATCTCAAGCTGACGAATATATCATATTATCATCATTAATAAGTTTAACAAATCAATAAATAGTTTAATTATACGCTTTATATTAATAGTTGAAAGAATATGGACACTAGTATTGGTAACTTTTTTACCAAACTATTTAAGAATTTGTTGCGTTTTTAGTTTGCCCCATATAGTGCTGTTAATTATTCTCAAAAAAAAAAATTTATTCTCAATTAATGGTTATCATTTATATCCGCACAAGATTATTACTTAATTAAATGCGATATTAAGGGATCTAGATCTATATATTCAAGGTTATCAAACTCATGAGTAAACAAACTTGTGACAGTGACGTAAACTCGTATTCCAAACTCGAATCCTAAACTCGGAGTTTACTTTTTGTTACACACCTACCGACCTCGCCCTTTTGGGTGTCTGGTAGTGTGATCCTTTACTTTTATTCAATTCTAAATTATTTTACCCAGGTTAAATTACGTCACACATCATAGTATAAGCAGCAAAACACGCATCGGTTTGGATAAAAATATATTGATAAAAATACGGAAAGATAAATTCTTCCCCGGAGGGATCAAAATATACAGTCATCCGGAAATTAAAATAAATGTGCCAAAAGAAAATCATCATCATCCACCATCTCACTAGCCCTTCTCCGGAGCCTTACCTCTGTCTCCTTGCTCCGCTCTAGATGAATTGCAAGAGGTCTTAAAAGGGGTTGGGATTCAAAATTGAATCCCAGAGTAACCGTTAATTTCATATAAAATGTATAACAAAGCATGTAAGCAAACCACAAATAAAAATTCAAATCACATCTCATTCAGTATTATACACACAGCCAATCCGGAACTAGTAGTCCTAATAGCACACAGCACAGACTGCAACAGTCTTAATAGCACACAGCACATATTGCCGAGCACGGCACACAACTAAGCCCGTTTATGCACACAGTATGTTCCGGTTCCATAGCGCTTGGAAATGAATGATAACTAAATGTATGCAATTTCAAGGTAAAACATACACACACAAGTCACACAGAGTATATGAGGATTAAAGTTATTACCTGGTAGTTGACCAAAATTATTAGTATATTTTTTTCCGGATACGCGAATGTCAAAGCGATCCTAAAATAAACAAAATATAAATATAAATATCTCTTCTTTAAAATATTTATTTGTTGACTTAAAAATAGGCCTTCTTCAACCTAAAAAGATCATATTTTTGAACACTTTGAAGGCATTAGAAAGCATCAATAAAAATTAGTTTTCCATGTCCATAAGGTTGACAGACACAATAAATTCTCATTTTCAACAATCATTTTTCTTCTATCATAATAATCTTTTTTCCTAAACTCCAAACCTTAAGTTTAATCCTTTATTCATCCTTTTTATCTATTAATTAGACCGATGTCATGAGCAAAAACGCAGGGTACTATCACTTTTACAACCATAAAATCATAAGGTAGTTAAAATAATCACTTACTCGTTCTTGGTATCCCACTAGCTTGAAACTAATCCTCAAAGCTTCCATTTTCTTCAGCCTTTCTCTTTAACAAGAACGAAATTCCCCCGCGCGTTGCGCGGTGCAACAATTCGGAAAAATTACAGGGTATCTTCTCCTTAAACTCATCTAAATTATTAAGTAATTGAATAGAAAACAAAGCATAGTAAAATAAAAGAACTACGTTTCAAATCGGCCAACAAAAAATATAAGTTATCGCTTTATCCGAACCAAAAACACAACATGCACCGCAGCAACATCAATCGTTGTAAGCTTTCATGTTTAGCAATGTATGTAGCAGCTCAAAAGCAACAACAAAATAATATCTACATGCTAACCATTAGATTACATAAACATTCATATATATAAAATGAACATCCAATATCAAAATTATCTCTCTAAACATTTCTAAATATTTCCCCATAATACTAAGCACGAAAGATAATATTAAACACAGTATAATCCCTTTGAATTTCTTGTTTAAAGACCAAAGCAATCATCGCAATTAACAATATCAAAATGTTTCCAAAAAATCAATCTTGAAGCCCCCTGCATATGACAATTAATAGCATGTATCATGCAGCTTCATAATCATACCTTGCATTAGAATATATACCAACCTTGCGTTGCATTAGCTCCTTAAGGAATCCTGTAAGTTTAATTACTCCCAGTCCCACAACTTCCACACCCACCTTGCGCATAACTTTACCATTCAGAACTGCAAAATGATAATGCAAGTAACTATATTCCCATCAAAAAAATCTAAACTTAGCATTTGTTTTGCCTTTTGTTTTCTCCTTTTTTTTTTTAAAAAAAATGAGTACTACTTCAGACAAAGAATGTCTAAGCATTAACAGCCATTTGTTCATGCATGAAACAAAAAAGTATCAAGCATCCCCACAAGGACAGCACATTAATAAGCTTCACATGCAAGAATTTAATAGTATGCATAAATAAAATATTATATTAAAGAATGCAGGGCGATATATAGAAAGGAGTTTATAGGCATACTTGGAACAATGGATGTGACCTGAAAACCAACATTAACAGCTATTCCAGAAGTTTGTTTTGCAGCATACAAAGACAAAGTGGCCTATGTTCATCAAAGAGAAAGTAAGTAAGATGGACAAAATACCCAAAAATAATTGATTGAAAGAATAGATTAACCAAATTATATCATTCAAAGGAATTATGTTCATGGACAGAGCACATTGAACATCATACTTGGTTAATAACTTTGAATTTCTGTTAGATTACATCATATACGTCTACTTGGATATTCACACCAAGGTCCTTTGCTACTAATTTGACACATACAAGTATTTCCCTTGATTTTTCTTTTTTGTGTGTGTGTGTGTTTTTTTTTTTTTTTTGGTGGGGGGGGGGTGTCAACTCTTAGAAATTGACTACATTCCAGCACACATTCTCACTCTTTTTACCTATTTTTGGTTCAAAATGTGCATATGAAATGAAGTGTATAGAAGAAAATGTGCATATCAAAGTGTCAAGCAAAAATCAAAGAAATTCTTGTTATATCCTATAAAGTTTGTGGTTTAACTAAGAATTGATAAATCCTCTCTTTTGTAGGAGGATAGAGACAAGTTTTGAAGCTCTATATGAACCAAGAAACAAGGAAAGATAAAAGAGGTGAAGCAGTGCAAAGTTAGAAGGAACCTGTACAACTGGTCACGGCAAGTGACAAATTGAGTGACAACCGGCCGTGGCAAGTGACAAACTGGCCGCGGCCAGTCGTGAAAAAGTGCAGAAAGTAAAGCTACGCGTTTTTCATTTCTAAAGCAGAAAAACCCTATTTAACCTAAAGGGAAGGGCCGAAAAACACATTTTTGACACAAGGGAACAAGTGGGCACACAAGGAGAGAGCTTGGGAGAGGATCTTGGCAACTTTGGAGGCTTGGGTGTTCATCCTAAAAGATATTTTGGGGCTTTTCACCTTGGTTTTTCCTCTTTTCTCCTTTTTTCTTCCTAGTTTCTTCATGTATTCAGTAGCTTTGTTTAGAATCTCTTTGTATTTGGATATGAGTAGCTAAATCTTTCATTCTAGGGTTCTTTTGACCCTTTGTATGGATTAATACTTGAATATTCCTCTCTTTTGGTAGATAAATATATATATGTGTTGATTTCAACCTTGGATTAATGCTTCTAAATGATTGGCCTCCATTTAGATGATTTATTCACTTAGGTTATGACTTGAGAGATCTAATCTAGGTGTAGAACTTGATTGAAATCATACTTGTCTTGAAGTTTACTTGATAAATGGATGGTTTGTTGATAAAATAGAGATATATTTACTAACCTTGCATTGTCACAATAGGGTTGTTGCTTAAAGATTGATTCTCATTATGTGTAGCAAGAGATTGTGCATCTTAATGAGAAGAGAAACTTGATTTTGACTTGAGAGAGCGTGTCAAGTGTTTTTGAACCCTAGACTAACACATATATGTATTGAAATGCTATTAGAGAGGAAATTAACTAAGTTTTATGAAATGCAAAAGGGGAAAAAGAACCCTAGGCTCAATTTTCCTTGAAGTCAAAGAATCATTTATCTCTATCAATTTTAAGTTTTAGAAATAGTCTTTGAAAATTCTTATTCCACATCAAAACTTTGTTCGAACTCAACTTGATGAAATTCACTAAGCCTCTTGCTTAACCAATTTGTTAAACAAATCCTCGTGGGAACGATACTTTACTTATCACTTTATTACTTGCGAAACTCGTGCACTTGCGAGGCGAACAGGGGGCATCAACAAAGCCTGGATAATATTTCAAAACAATTAATTGCTGTAGATTCTAATGACGTCCTAAATCTCAACAACTGAAATAAGATTTGTTTTGTTGTTGTTATCAAGAAAGTTTAGACCATGGACCCTACTCATCCCCACTCCACCCTTACTAATTGAGATAGCTCTTTGTTGCTTCAACCTAACTGACCAAAAATTCATCATTCTAGCCATTACTTGCATAATGCATACCTAAGCAATCCACAATAGTGGAAACCCAAAACCATAATTTTCTTTTCTTATCCTTCATCCGCCAAGCAAAGTTGATTACTCTAGAGAAAATAAAAGATGTTCTCTTCATCAGAAAGATCAAAGATGCATAGGGGGCATGAATAATAACATATAAACACTTGAAAGAGATATCGAAAGAGAAGCAAATAGAGTTATAATAGTGAAACAACTACGATGCCTTAATACCAACTTCTTTTAGTGTCCGTTCTAATAAACTAAATTAGATAAGGAATCACAAAAATCCTCTATATCTGAGTTAATGAACTATTTTCAGCATATGTTAATGTGCATCATCATTATGGTAGAACAATAGATATAAGGCAATCAGAACTTTCTTGTTAAAAAGAGAGGAAAACCTGGTTGACAGCACAAATAGCAAGAACATTCATGTCAAAGAGGGCAAGACATATTGCCTCCTTAAGCCGCGCCTTGATGCTTTTGGCGATTCAAGATCTCGAAATAATGGCATGAGATTAACATTGAGCGTCAAAGAATCATATAATGTAAGAGAAATCATCTGTTTTGCACTTCAATAATTCAAGTTATAAACATGTGAAAGTAAGATGTAATGAAAATGGGAGGTAAGGCGACATAACTTTCTCCATTGGGTAGACAGCCTTCGTATAGAATATAGGATCCAGAGCAATTAGAATAATTAGAACTCAATCGAAAGTAGAGTGTGGCGTCTGGGGTACATTTTCATTGTTACTGTTAAATAGGCATGCAGATTATAAAAACATAACTAAATGTCCAAAGTGGAGCTCTATGTGGCATACGTATCCATTAATTGAATTTGTAACAAAAATTTAAATGCAACTCCTTTACCATGTCCAACTTCATGCCTGTTCAGACCAGTACGTTTGGCAACTTCATTTGTACAGAAGGGTGGAAAACTGTAATGAAGCAAAAATCGCTTTGTCGGAGGACCCACTAAAGAATCCAAGCGTTGAGCATCTGAAGGTGCTCCAACAGTTACTGTGCAAAGGAGCTGTTCCACAGAAAACTCAAAATTAAAACCATCAAATGGAATTTGTCATTTTAATAGATAACAAAAAGTATCGATTTGAAGTCATGAATCCCAGTATTCCACATACATATAGAACTAGATGCTAATTGCAGATAAACCATATGGAAATGCAACAAAGTAGCCTAATCTGAATCTATAAGGAAATTCAATCGATTTCAATAGAATAGCATCATCACCTAAGCAAGTAGAACTTCCTCGGATTTGACCCATTAACTGCACCTTCCGCCTGAGAAGAAGATGACAACGCTGGTTGCTCTATTTCACCGGAATGATCCATGACAACGACCTCGAATTCCTCTACTTCAGCTTTCTTTGCAGCTTCCATGGCGGATTCTTCTTGCAAAGGCTCCGCCGGAATGCTTGCAGGTGAAAGGTCCACTGCTCTCAACAGGCTTCAAAGTCGCTTTGATGATTGGGAATCTTTAGCAGTGTCATACTCTGCGACTTTCTTCTCAAGCAGTATCAGGAAAGTGTTCACGGCGGAGATCAAGCTCTGGAACAAAAAAGGAAAGGAAAACGATTAAAACATGCAGTATGTATCATACATTGACTTTCAGATGGAAATAGAATTGAACAGCATATTCAGATATCATAACGCATAGATGATATTTATACCTCGACTAAATCGCACAAACACTGACCGTGCAAGAGCAAAAACTATATCCTGTGCTACCACAATCTCAATATTTTTTTACCACTTTCTCAAAAAAGGAAGTACCACAGAAGAAGGAACTTTTGCATCATGTGTATCGTATGGACTAAGAAGTGAGTGTATCACTGAAGAACATGGGTTAAGCATCTCATACATCCATTTTCGGCTTAGTCTAAATGGTGAAGAAGAGCAGGTAGGATACACACAAAAACAAAAAGATCTTCAATGAGAAGTATCCAAATGATGCCGTCGGTTTCCGTCTGTGGCATTTTCGAACCTCCTTGACTGAGAACATGAATGCTAGCGATTAAGAAGAAATGCTCTTACCGGAAACATTTTAAATGCTCTTACTAGAAGCAGCGGTGATCATGACAGCAACGATGGCAGCGATAACGGATGAGGGAGAGACGATAGGGAAGTATGGAAGAAGAGAATGGTGATTTCATTCGATTAGACACACCAACAATGACATTTTAAATTTCAAAAATTGAAATTTGAAAAAATCCATTGCATAGTGTCATAACCTACGCCTATTTCTTCCGAACACTACACTGACCACATTTCATTCTCTATATTCTTTCTTTTATTCTTCAAGCATGGAGCCAGAAAGGTTGGAACGGCTTGAAAATCAAGCCGTCACTGTTCTAAGGAACAGTAAATAAAGAGACAATGAACAGTGCACGGCTTATTATGATCTTCCTATTAAGTTTATGGAAAATCCTTTTGAGGGCCCTTTTTGGTGTAAAAATCCCAAAAAAGGCCCTCAAAATCTGACAATACCGAAAAGGTCTTAGGGCTTTTTCAGGTATTTTTAATTGTAATACCGGATTTTAGCAAACTGGAATTTACGAGATAAGGGAAAATTATTGAATATTTTAATGAAGTAAATTCATGAGATAAAACTGTTACAGAAAATTGTTATAATTATAGAGTAAATTGTCAAAAAAGTTCCATGAAAATATGATGAATAGAATGACTAAAAATGATATAATGGTGATAAAAACAGTCTAAAAATATTATGATAAATATTTGAAAGATCATGAAAAATTATGAGAAAATTATGGAAGTGTTATCCCTAATTATGAGAATTTAATAAATTATTTCAGAGGAAATCACATGAAGAAAAGTTTAAAAAACATTTGAGAACCATAAAGTAACTCGATAGGGTAAACATTTTTAATATTTTACATAGGATATAAAATGACAATATCAAGTATAGAAGTTTGTAAGATAACAATATACTGTAAATTAGTAAAGATAAATATATGAAGAAACCCGATCCTAAAAAGATCACTAAACGAAGAAATTAGGTCCGATTAAGCCTAACTAACGGCGGGGGGTAAAACGGAAATTTTTGGTAAAAAATATTATATTTTTAAAAAATGGAAACAATTATGGAAAAATAATTAAAACTGAATTTTAAAATTAAGGGGCGAAATTATTGGTATTTTTAATTAAAAAGAATTGTTTAAATAATTAAAATGATAATTAGAATAAAATAATAATATAATGCGGTGAGTCGGCTCATAAAGGCCAGGGAAAAGTTAGAAATAAATTCTACAGGTAAACCAGAGGTAAAAGTCTTTTCGGATGATCAAATTCAGATACAAGTGAAATTCTACACGAAGAAAGAATTTACCAGGACGTTGATTCCGCAACCGAAAACCCTAATTTCAAATAAGACGAAAAGTTGATCAGATAGAGTAGAGTCAGATAGGCAAAGTGAGAACCTATAGAAACAATTGCGTATTTTCAAACACAGGATTAAGTTAGACAACAACCGGACGTTTTACGATTGACAAATTATTGTCCGAAGTTGGTTCTATCGGAAGCGATTTTTAAAATCGGACGCGTTTGTCCGAATATCTTCCGACGCACCGGAGAATACCTGGATATGATCAAAAATAGGATCAAAATAGATAATATGAAAGAGGATGAAAAGATCTTCAAAGTTACATGCCGGATTTTTGAGTTTCGCGAAATCGCGCGAAACGGACACCGTCGGGTAGCTTTATCGTCTTGGAGGCCATAAAGCAAGATGACAACTCATTCTTTGAATTTTTGGGCCAAAGAGGTCGGCACCTATGGATGGAGGGCCAAGATTGCTCCTCCCAAAACCCTAGATCTAACGGTTCAAAAACAAAGCAGAAAATTCCCTTTACGTCCTGAAATTTTTCTATAAATAGCACCCTTCCCTTCTTCATTCTTCACACCTTTTCTTCTCTCTACCTTGGCCAAAACTTAGAGTGAGAAGCTCTGCAAAAGTTTTGCCTTAGCTCCGAGTAAGTTCTTCTGTCCTTAGTTTTTAGTTTCCGTAGTTCTTTCGGTAGTTATAGTAGAACCGTTGTTTTGATCTAGGAAGTTTCGAATTTGTTCCTATGCTTGTTTTTATGCCTCATTGCATTGAAAGATGCGACGAGGTAAAAACATAGTGGGGATAATTTTGAAATGGAATACGGTGAAAGTAACGAAGTTCTGGCGAAATTCCGCCAAATTAGGGGTAGAAGGGCAAAATGGTAATTTTTACCTAAAATGCCAGTTATGATGTCAAATCACTAATGAAAGTGGTATTACTCCTATAGGGCATCAGAAACTTTGATTTGCTGCCGTTACGCTGCCCGACGTGAACATTTCACGTTTTTCCGTAAAAGTACGTTTTTTCCGCCGAAGTACCTAACGTCGTCAACGAAGGTACGGACGCGTCGTAACACTAATCTTGTACTTCTTAAATGCATATATGTGATAGATACGTTCGTAGACCGATATACAGACGGTTTTACACGGGTTATAGTCATGATAACGCCGTATGTTTTTCTAGCGCTGAGAACACGAGTGGTATCGTGGCACTGGTGAATAGTGCAAGCTGTTATTGTTGTTTTACATTTTGGGGCTTTACATACCGCGTAATGCTTATGTTTTGTCGGCATAATGATCATGCATCTGCCGTATGCTTATGTAGTGATATCTTGTTGTATTGTCTAGAATATCATATATCGTATCTTTTGTATTGTTTGGGTTTGAGATTAATCAATAGTTACCGAGATTCAATGCGGTAAATTGAATCTCGCTATAGCTTCGGGATCCGGAAGAATACGGATCGAAGATCGAGGCAAAGCGATAAACGTACAACCAAAGACTTATCTATCTTTATCGTTTTCGTTATCCAATTTCAAACTCTAGGATTATTGTAATCATTACAATGTTACACTATGGTTGATGTTTGTTATGAATCGATTACTCACTCGCTCCAATGCTCTACTCGACTACTCGCTTGAAATATTTGGAAACGTTTTTTATAAAAAAAAATCCGCCGTTTTCAAATGGGATGTTACATTTATGGTATCGTAGTTGGTTAAGTTAACCATGATCGGGGTTCTCACGGTGTGATCGTGGCGAAGCATTGGCTCTTACCCGACATGGCGGTGGAATCTGGTTGCATGCGCAGTGATGCGGTGCGTAAAACTAGCGGCTGAGGTATCTTTTGTCGTCACGGCACGTGGTTGCTAAGGAGACATTTATGGTATCAGAGCAGTAGTCCTGACATTGATATGACTATGTTATTACGGATAGTATGGTAGGACAGTTAAGGCTAGTCTATGTGGGTGTGGCCAATCAGTCGCCATAGAGTTGGTGAGGTCCCCATGATAGACACTTATCGGCCATTCTGTTTGGATAACGGAGTTATGTTCAAAAAGCCTTTTAAATTGTGAGCACATTTTTGAAAATGAGTGCGAGATAGCCCTAAGTCGGTGTATCGAGTCAGACCGGTATACCATTACGAACCGTGTACCACCCTCTCGTCGGTGCATCATTCTAACCCGAGAATCAGTAAATCCATCGTCCGTATTCATATTTGATATCGGTTTCTTATAATTCGATAATCGTCGGTTTGTCTTGGATGACTATTCGTCCTAGCGCAGAGCTTATATGTGGAGCTGGGCCACGCCGAATGAAACTCCGAGACCAACAAGGATAGGTACATGCAGTATTTGACTCATGTAGAGGAACTCCCGATACGAAATTCCGTACCCGTTTCTAAGTAGACCGAATCAACGAAATCTTTAACGAGGGAAATAGTACGAGTGTCCGTTCGTTTGTAGTACTAGTGTGATAGAGTCTGCGATAGACATGCCTATAGATTTCCCATATGGTTTGATAAATAGTTATCTTACTTGCCACAAAAATTTTAGTTTCCGATGCATATCTCCTAGTTACTACAACCGGACCGCGATCGTGTCATTGAGTAGGAGGTATCTTGTGTTGTCATGATGTATGGGCGCCATGGAAACATTTAAGGTATCTTGTGTTACCATGGTGTATGGGCGCCATGGAGACATTTTGATATCTGGTATTGACCACGGTATATGGGTGCCACGGGAAATACTATATATCAAAGTACGACGTGACAAGATCTTTGTGGTCAAACCTGAGCGAATTCTCGATCATTAAGCGGAGCAGTCGATGTATAGAAAAAAGTTCCGGATCGAATAGTCCGAAGTTTAGATAAACAGAGTCTAAATTGGGATAGCGCAAATTCCGAGGCCAAGAAGGAAACAATGCAAACCGCAGTGGGTTTAACCACGGAGGCTCCTCACAGAAGAGGAAGGCGCCTTGGAGCGATAACCGAGGCGGAAACAAGAGACCCTACCAAACTGGACAAATGAATTACCCCAAACAGCCGGGATCCCAGACGTGTCCAAAATGCAAGAAGTACCATCCGGGGAGCCAACCGTGATGGGAAACAAGTCCGTTGCCAGTGCCGAAGTCTGGACACATTAGCCGGGATTGCCCTGAGAAGGCTGCAGAGGCGAGACCTCAGAGCGCTGGCCGGATCTTTGCGTTGACAAACACCGAGGCCAGACAGTCTCCAGAAATGGTCCAAGGTACCATCTATCTTAATAGGAATAAATTGCAAGCATTGTATGATTCGGGTGCCGATCATTCGTTTATATCATATGATTGTGCAAGTCGTTTAGGAATGCATGCCTGTAGTTTACCTTTTGATCTGGTAGTGTCTACACCACTGGGTGTAAAGTCTTTAGCTTTTGACGCGTGTATGAACTGTACCGCTAACGTGGATGGGCGAGTTTCAAAGATAGATCTCATCCGTCTACCTCTTCACGGCATCGACGTCATTTTCGGTCTGAATTGGCTAACGACCAACGGTGCAATGATCGATTGTGGCAAGAAGAAGATATCATTTCCGGAGACAAGGTTGATGTGAGCACGAGCTTTCTCCGCTACGAAGTTGATCGATGCGTGAAACGGGGATGCCATGCCTACATGGTATTCTTTTCGGTTAAAGCGAAGCCGAACTTTCACTCCCAGGATATCCCTGTGGTGAATGATTTTCCCGATGTATTTCCGGAGGATCTCACTGAGTTACCTCCTATCCGAGAGGTGGAGTTCAATATTGAATTGATGCCTGGCACAGGATCAATATCAAAGGCGCCGTATCGTATGGCTCCAAATGAAATGCAAGAGTTGAAGAAACAGCTGGAAGAACTTCGAAAAAAGGGGTTCATTCGACCCAGTGTATCACCCCGGGGGAGCTCCGATTTGTTCGTGAAAAAGAAAGATGGAAGTTTTCGACTGCGCATCGATTATCGTGAACTAAATAAAATGACTGTCAAAAACAAATATCCACTTCCCGGATTGATGATCTTTTGGATCGGCTATCTCGGTTCCACTTGTCTTTTCCAAGATTGATTTGCGTTCGGGATATCATCGATTTACGAGTCAAAGACGATGATATTTCCAAGACGACTTTCAAACCGAGATATGGGCACTACGAATTCCTTGTGATGCCCTTCGGATTAACAAATGCACTGCGGTATTCATGGATTACATGAACCGTATCTTCCGACAACACCTAGACCGTTTGCGGTGGTGTTCATTGACGATATACTCGTCTATTCCAAAAGCGAGAAAAGAGCATGAAGAACATCTACGCCTAGTGTTGAGCATACTAAGAGAGAAGCAGCTCTACGCAAAGTTGAGCAAATGCGAATTTTGGCTAGGAAGTGAGATTTATGGGCCATGTGATATCTAGCGGCGGAGTTCTTTGTTGACCCGAGCAAGGTGGAAGCGATTCGGGTGGAAGAGGCGGAGACAGTGACGGAGATACGTAGTTTCCTAGGTCGCGGGATATTACCGCAGATTTATACGGGATTTCTCGCGTCTTGCCCTACCATTGACAAAGCTTACGAGGAAGAATCAACCCTTCATATGGGGGAGATGACGCGAGGAGAGCTTTCGAGAGATCGAGGGAGAGGTTGACTACAGCACCAGTATTGATAATCCCAGATCCTGATGAGACATATGTTGTCTACAGTGATGCCAGTGGGCAAGGATTGGGTTGTGTCCTAATGCAATTGGGCAGAGTGGTGGCTTATGCCTCTCGTCGGTGAAGCCGCACGAGTCGAACTATCCTATACACTATTTGGAGCTTCTTTGCCATCGTGTTCGCTTTGAAGATATGGAGGCATTATCCGTACGGTACGACCGTAGAACTATCTGCGCCACAAGAGCACTGAAGTATCTCTTTGATCAAAAGGAACTGAATATGAGGCAACGTCGTTGGATGGAATTCTTTGAAAGACTACAACCTGGAGATCAAGTATCACCCGGGGAAAGCAAACGTCGTTGCGGATGCTCTAGCGGGGAAGAAGGTGCAAGTGTCATACATGATGATACAAGAGCAGAAATTACTTGAAGATTTCGAGACTTGAATCTTTCAAACCAAATCGCATGAATTTCAACGCACCAAGTGACGCCTACCTTGCAAATCTTCTTGTGAGTCAAGGGAGTACGACACGAGAGATGAAGTTGATAAAGCTCGAGACAAGATGATTGGGCAATCTCCATGCGGGAGAAGATCTCTCAAGGTGAAACCCAAGACCACGACCTTTCATCGAGTGGATTGGTCAGACACAAGTGGCGCATTTACATACCACCAGTTGATGAACTAAAGCGGAAGATACTGGATGAGGCTCATAAGAGTAAGTACACTCTGCATCCAGGAATGGTCAAGATGTACCAGAACTTGAAGGCCGAAGTTTGGTGGCCTGGAATTAAAAGAGATGTAACTCAGTACGTAGCTGGGTGTCTAACTTTCCAGAAAGTAAAGATTGAGCACCGGCAACCCCCTGGTCTTCTGCAAGGACTAGAACTGCCGGAGTGGAAATTGGAGAATGTGACCATGGATCTTGTGGTAGGTTTACCTAAGATCAGGCATCACGATACCATTTGGGTGATCGTTGACCAATTAACCAAGTCAGCACATTTCATACCCATTAGCATCCACTACTCTCCAAAACGATTGGCTGCAATCTACATCAAAGAGATCGTGAGACTGCACGGAGTCCCTAAGAGTATTATCTCGATCGGGATACTCGATTCCAATCCCGCTTTTGGCAAGCACTACATGAAGGAATGGGTACCAAGCTGAAGTTCGATTCGGCTTATCACCCTCAAACCGACGGTCAATCGAGAGAGGACGATACGGGGTATTTGGAGGATATCTTTGCGAGCATGTGCCCTGGATTTCAAAGGAAATTGGGACGAACACCTCTCACTAGCAGAATTCGCATATAACAATAGTTATCATTCAAGCATACAAATGGCCCCGTTCGAGGCTTTGTATGGGCGAAAGTGTCAATCGCCTTTATGCTAGACGGATGCGTACTCGAAAAGCGGTTGGTTGGACCGGATATGCTAAAAGAGACCTCCGAGCGGATCGCTACGATCAAGAAGAGACTCCTTGCGCCCACGGTAGACGACGAAGAGCTATGCGAGATAAGAGGAGAAGATCGTTGAAGTTTGAAGTCGGAGACCATGTGTTTCGAAATTATCTCCGATGCCGGTGTCGCGGAACACGACGAGAAAGAAGCTTAGTCCGCGTTACGTTGGACCAATTGAAGTGTTAGCCGAGCGAGGACCAGTTGCGTATCAACTAGCGTTACCCCCGAACCTGAGTAATCTCCACAATGTTTTTCACGTGTCACAGCTAAAGAAATACCTTCCAGAGCGAGATCATGTCATGGAGTACGATGATGTTGAAGTACGGCATGATAACACCTTTGTAGTCGAGTCGGAGCAAATTCTCGAACACCAGGAGAAACGGCTTAGGACTAAAACTATACCGATAGTGAAGGTGGTGGAAGGGTTTGTCATCAAACGAGGCAACTTGGGAAACCGAGAGTGACATGAAGGAGAAGTACCCGAGTTTATGGCCCGTAGTCTAGTGAGTATAGATTAAATTTCGAGGGCGAAATTTTGTTTAAGGGGAGAGAAATGTAATACCGGATTTTAGCAAATCGGAATTTACGAGATAAGGGAAAATTATTGAATATTTTAATGAAGTAAATTCATGAGATAAAACTGTTACAGAAAATTGTTATAATTATAGAGTAAATTGTCAAAAAAGTTCCAGGAAAATCTGATGAATAGAATGACTAAAAATGATATAATGGTGATAAAAACAGTCTAAAAATATTATGATAAATGTTTGAAAGATCATGAAAAATTATGAGAAACTTATGGAAGTGTTATCCCTAATTATGAGAATTTAATAAATTATTTCAGAGGAAATCACATGAAGAAAAGTTTAAAAAACATTTCGAACCATAAAGTAACGATAGGGTAAACATTTTTAATATTTTACATAGGATATAAAATGACAATATCAAGTATAGAAGTTTGTAAGATAACAATATACTGTAAATTAGTAAAGATAAATATATGAAGAAACCTGATCCTAAAAAGATCACTAAACGAAGAAATTAGGTCTCGATTAAGCCCTAACGAAGGCGGGGTAAAACGGAAATTTTGGTAAAAAATATTATATTTTTAAAAAAATGGAAACAATTATGGAAAAATAATTAAAACTGAATTTTAAAATTAAGGGGCGAAATTATTGGTATTTTTAATTAAAAAGAATTGTTTAAATAATTAAAATGATAATTAGAATAAAATAATAATATAATGCGGTGAGTCGGCTCATAGGCGGAGCCCAGGGAAAAGTTAGAAATAAATTCTACAGGTAAACCGAGGTAAAAGTCTTTTCGGACTGATCAAATTGAGTACAAGTGAAATTCTACACGAAGAAAGAATTTACCAGACGTTGATTCCGCAAATGAAAACCCTAATTTCAAATAAGACGAAAAGTTGATCAGATAGAGTAGAGTCGAGATAGGCAAAGTGAGAACCTATAGAAACAATTGCGTATTTTCAAACACGGGATTAAGTTAGACAACAACTGGACGTTTTACGATTGACAAATTATTGTCGAGAAGTTGGTTCTATCGGGCGATTTCCGTAACCGGACGCGTTTGTCCGAATATCTTCCGACGCACCGGAGAATACCTGGATATGATCAAAAATAGGATCAAAATAGATAATATGAAAGAGGATGAAAAGATCTTCAAAGTTACATGCCGGATTTTTGAGTTTTCGCGAAATCGCGAAACGGACACCGTCGGGTAGCTTTATCGCATCGGAGGCCATAAAGCAAGATGACAACTCATTCTTTGAATTTTTGGGCCAAAGAGGTCGGCACCTATGGATGGAGGGCCAAGATTGCTCCTCCCAAAACCCTAGATCTAACGGTTCAAAAACAAAGCGTAAAATTCCCTTTACGTCCGAAATTTTTCTATAAATAGCACCCTTCCCTTCTTCATTCTTCACACCTTTTCTTCTCTCTACCTTGGCCAAAACTTAGAGTGAGAAGCTCTGCAAAAGTTTTGCCTTAGCTCGAGTAAGTTCTTCCGTCCTTAGTTTTTAGTTTACGTAGTTCTTTCGGTAGTTATAGTAGAACCTGTTGTTTTGATCTAGGAAGTTTTAGAATTTGTTCCTATGCTTGTTTTTATGCCTCATTGCATTGAAAGATGCACGACGAGGTAAAAACATAGTGGGGATAATTTTGAAATGGAATACGGTGAAAGTAACGAAGTTACGCGAAATTCCGCCAAATTAGGGGTAGAAGGGCAAAATGGTAATTTTTACCTAAAATGCCAGTTATGATGTCAAATCACTAATGAAAGTGGTATTACTCCTATAGGGCATCAGAAACTCTGATTTGCTGCCGTTACGCTGCCTGACGTGCCGCTGGTGAACATTTCACGTTTTTCCGTAAAAAGTACGTTTTCCGCCAGAAGTACCTAACGTCGTCAACGAAGGTACGGACGCGTACTGTAACACTAATCTTGTACTTCTTAAATGCATATATGTGATAGATACGTTCGTAGACCGATATACGAGACGGTTTTACACGGGTTATAGTCATGATAACGCCGTATGTTTTTCTAGCGCGAGAACACGAGTGGTATCGTGGCACCGGTGAATAGTGCAAGCTGTTATTGTTGTTTTACATTGTGGGGCTTTACATCTGCGTAATGCTTATGTTTTGTCGGCATAATGATCATGCATCCGTCTATTTTGTATGCTATGTAGTGATATCTTTGTTGTATTGTCTAGAATATCTCGTTATCCGTATCTTTGTATTGTTTGGGTTTGAGATTAACCGATTTTACTCGAGATTCAATGCGGTAAATTGAATCTCGGCTATAGCTTCAGGATCCGGAAGAATACGGATCGAAGATCGAGGCAAGCAGCAGTAAACGTACAACCAAAGACTTATCTATCTTTATCGTTTTCAGTTATCCAATTTCAAACTCTAGGATTATTGTAATCATTACAATGTTACACTATGGTTGATGTTTGTTATGAATCAGTTACTCACTCGCTCCAATGCTCTACTCTGACTACTCTGCTTGAAATATTTGGAAATGTTTTTTTTTAAAAAAAAAATCCGCCGTTTTCAAATGGGATGTTACAAGAATCTTCGGCGAGTTGTTAATTTGGCTGATATAGTTGTTAGTTAACAACTATATCAGCCCTATTAACAACAATTTTTTAACAACTAAATCAGCCTCCATTAACAACTATATCAGTACCCCATTAACAACTCCCGCAAGATTGTCTTTTCAGATATTGTCAGATTTTGAGGGCATTTTTTAAAATTTTTACACTAAAAAGGGCCCTCAAAAGGATTTTCCCTTAAGTTTATATTGATGATGCTTGCTTGGGCTCTTCTTGTGCCTTTTGTTATTGTTCTTCTTCTCTCCTTCTCCAACTCGTTCAGTGGCCAAAAATGGGAGGGCAGTCCCCTTAAATAGATCTCGAAGGGTGGTGCTAAGTACCTTGCATCTCTGGATTTCTCCTCAACTTTCTAGAGAAATCTAGGAAATATATGTATTTATTATCTTTTTTTCTTGGTCTCTCTCGTCCGAAGTCTTGAAGAAATTTGAAGAGAAAAAAAATGTTCCTTATTCCACTCTCTCTTTCTCACATCTGACGCATTTTGGGAGATTTGAAGGAAAATTTATCTTATTCCATTTGAGTTCCCTCTCACGTCCGACAACAAGGGAAAATAATAATATTGGAGAAATGATTTGAATCCATTGTTGCCTTGTCCCCACGTGCTCACTACTTGACTCTTCATTAATTTATTTAATCCCATCCATCATCTCCTTAGGCTGCAGATGTGATCAAACTAGTCTAAGCCCTAGGTCATCATTCACTTCTCTTTTCCTCTCATCTCAACCGGCGGTTTTAAAGGAGTAATGTATATATAGATATTTTTTTTCATTTCCTTTGGTTTTACTTCATGACAAGCACGTTGAAAATATTGAAGGAGAATTGTGTGATCTATAATTCCTTGCTCTACGTCCACCCCCACTTCCTTGCTTAATTAATGTTGAATTGTCTTTTCCCATCACATCTTTTTTTTTTTTTGGAAAATCCTTTTGAGAGCTCTTTTTGGTGTAAAAATCTTAAAAAAGACCTTCAAAATCCGACAATACCTTTTTAGGTATTTTTGAATCTTCATGAGTTGTTAATTTGGTGATATAGTTGTTAGTTAACAACTATATCGGCCCCATTAATAACAATTTTTTAACAACTAAATCAGCCCCCATTAACAACTATATCGATTACTCGTTAACAACTATATCAGTCCAGTTAACAACTCGCAAGATTAGAAAATAAGGTCTTTTTAGGTATTGTCAGATTTTGAGGGTCTTTTTTAAGATTTTTACACCAAAAATGGCCCTAAAAAAGATTTTCCTTTTTTTTTTTTTTTTTCCTTCTTCTCAGGTCCGGCGGTTTTAAGGTAAGTACATTTTTTTATTTCTTTTTATTTTATTCCCTTTTTGCTTCTTTTTTCACGCCAGCACCAAAAAAATTTCTGAAGGAAATATTTTGTGCTCTCTTTTTCTATTCCACAAGTACACCTATAGCTAAATCATAATTTCCTATTCTTTCCTTCTCCCACATGCGCCCTTCTCTCCCCTCATTAGGGAAGTATGGGGAAATATTTTGTGTTTAACTTTGTCTTGGTCCTGGTCCAAATGCTCACTCCTTCTCTCTTCATTAATATAGTCTTGTCCAATCAATTTTTATCCCACTTACTCCCTCTTCTTGTGACATGCTGATGGCTAATGGCTAATGGGGGAAGGAGTGATTTTATTTTGTGTCATATAAGTCTCATCCAATGTCCACCTTTCAAAGATAAATTAGATTTATATTGAAACTCTACTAATTTTTTATCAGAATTTTTCCCCTCTTTTATTTAACAAAAATTATAGAAATTCCTTTAACATTACTTATTTCAAATTATCCATAACCAAATTTATTAACCACATTTTGAATAATTCCTCACTATTTCCCAATAATTCATTTATCATGTCGGAAAAATAAATACCACAGACTACTACTTAGTGAAAAATTCATATATTCCATTAATTGATTTACACGAAAATTGAGGATGTTACACTTTTATTATTAAATGTGTATTAATATTATGACTAAGACATATAACATGTGTTTTGTTTTTTGAGAATATATTGTACAAAAATGTATGTGCTTGTGTGAGTGATATTTGATTTTTCTAATATTGATTATTCCAAGTATATACAGCGTGTATATTATATATCTTCAATACAAGTTTGACATTGGACCAATTATTCCTAATTTTATATAACATTTTCGTCTTGCATAAAAAAATTGATCCTAATAAATACATTAAGATATATTACTGATTAAATCTTAATTACCATACTTACCCTTATAGCGGTCGATATTAGTAAAAAGTCTCTGTTTAATCATTTTATTGGTTATAATGACCTAAATTAGAATACCACTATTTTCATACATGAAAAATTTAATATACAAAAAATATCGATACTCTAAATTTCGGGCTTTCTTATTAATAAAAAAAAAAAATTCTTCCTTGATATTTTGCATGATCAGAATAAAAGTAAATAGCTAGGCTGGGCACTATTGTATTGGACTCAGGGTGCCCCACACTAGGGAATTCGGACCTCAAGTAAAGCGTGCTTCCTCTTTTGGCATTACATGACTTCATTCCTGTTTCTTAGGAATGAAGGAAAACCACACAAAAAAAGGGGGGGGGGAATGTGCGCTTAATCACTGTTTCCATTCACCTTGATCTTTAGGTGTCAAGTAATTAATATAAAACTATTTTTTAAATTAAAATTGTATAGAATAGACTCAATAGAGAGTAATGTGATTTCAAATATCGAGTATTTTGGTTTTTGAAAAAAAAAAAAAAAAAAAAGAACAGATGGAATAATATTAGTGTTTTGCATTTGGAATTGTTTGAACTTTGAACTATGGATATGGATAAACTTATCTAAACAATTTATTTATTTTAAACTTATCTAAACAATTTATTTTAATGAACTTTTCATCTTAATTAAATACATTACCTTAGTTGATTCATATACGTAAATTAATAGTGCACCCAAAAAAAAGAATTAATATACTATATACGGCATTTAATTTAGAGTTAAAGTATAAATTTGCTCCGAAACTTTTTACTGAGGAGGAATCTTGTTGTGAAAGTTTTTTTCAAGAAGTTTCACAATGTAGCAATGTTACCTCATATATACCGTTAAAAAATTAATGTTGACCGTTAACTTTTTAACTGTAATGGGCAACATTGTTACATTTTTTTTAACTTTTGAAGCAACATTGAACCTAAATAAATTTTTGGGGTAACATTGCTCCTCATCGAAAGCTTTCAGGGCAAATTTGCATCTTAATCCTTTTACTTATGCAGACTAAGTTTTCCTCTCTAGATGAATTATTTTCCTATTTTTCTTAACTACAACCCTCTTTTTCCGGTCAGGAAAATTCTCCCTGATAAAAAAGAGCACTATAACATGTAAAAGGAAAAAATAAATTAAATAGATAGATAAACTAAGCAATGAAGATGAAAATTATGGAGAAAAAGGGGCCTGGGACCAGATCAAGAGATCTAGGTTCTTGGAATTGCTAGCTTCTTTAACAGATTGAAAAGCAATTTAGATGCTTTGATTCTCAATATTAAAACTTGAAGCTTTATATTGGTGAGAGGAATAATAGGTTCTTCTAAAAGTTGAAAAGAAGAAGAAGATAAAAGGAGGAGGAGCCTAACTTTTGCAAATTCTTTTTATTACTTTTTCTTTATTGTATTAGAGATATACAATTACATGATATCCTCTCCTTATTAATATAGCTAGATAGTTAATGAATGTAGATGTTAAAAGAATTAGTTATTTGTAAAAGATGTACTTTTCTACAATACTCCGTTTAGTTTAATTTGTATTAGAAACTACTTTTGATAGAAACTCAACTCACTAGTGCAATCAGCATAGATAATTTAGAGAAAATGCTGTAAATTTGGAGACAAAGTGTATTAAAGTCTTATTTCTATGACTAAAACAAACTCCTTAACTTGCTCCTGCATTTAGTACTCAAGAAGGAAGTATTCATTATCATTATTAACTTTTTTTTCCCTTAGGTACATGCATCCTTCTATCATAAATAATCATATTTGAGGCCATGACAGGCATTAAATATGGATGTCTTTTCTAATGAAGATTCAAACATTTGTTTTGTCACATTGTAAGGGACTAACTTGTTCTGCTAAATCTAGACCCTAATGGTGGCTTTATAATCTAGGGGTATGTAAACTTCTTTATAAACATGAGATTTTGGGTTTGTTATGTCTATAGCCCAATCTAGGATTTTTTCCCCCTCCTAGTAATTAGATGTGAAGGTGAGGTCAAACCTCTGCAAAGGAAACAATAAGAGAATGTCTTCATTGATCTCTAACTTCATTCCTGGTTTATTTAATGTCTCCATCATTATATTAAATTTTAATGGTTAATATTTAATATTATATATATATATAATTAAATATAATAAAAATCTACATGGTAAATAGAATAAATCTCAAGTATTAAAATTTTTGATCTAATAGTGAAGATATTAAATGGAGAGAAAATGAAAAGAGATGTTAATGAAGACAATCCTCTCCACAATAATTTGATGCGTCTTCGTGATGTATATATATTTAGCCAAAAAAGGCATAAATTACACTTAGAGGGATACGAGGCCAAGTATAGAAAGTAGCCTCCTAATTAAAGCGATATATATGAGAAGTGTTAAAAAAAAAAAAAAAGGTGTGAAAAGGCATAATATTTTCAGGTCGAAGGTATGATTTGATTACATGATTTTTTATTATTATTATTTTAATCATGGCCTTGTACTTAACAAATTAGTGAAGCATAATAAAATAAAATTTGTGATGTTGAAATATTAATTTTAATATCATTATAATATGACAATTTATTAATTAAGACCGCATAATACTAATTTTTTGTTGAAGAAAATTTACTCCCTCGTCCCCTCCTAGCTTAAAGGTGGGAGTCAATACTTCACAAATACAATTGAATTAAGGAATTTATACCCATTAGTTATTTATAAAAATTGTGTGTAACTTTTTAAAATATTATCCTTTATCACCGTTTACATTAAAAACGTTTCCTAATAACTGCTCACATTGGATAAGAAAAAGATTGGGATCTTAAATGATTTAAAAGCAAAACAAACTTCATAACAAGTTTTTTTTTTGGGTTGAAATTCATTACAAGATCTTACATTTAGAATCCAATTGAGTAATGTATGCCTTAATCGCTTAAAGTATATTTTTAGTTCTTTAACTTTGAACCATGTTTTATCACTACAAAAAAAGCTATCGTTTGTCGCGGTTTATCTGTTGCGGTCATAATTAACCGCTACAAAATCATGTTTTTGTTGTGGTTTTCAACGAAACCGCAACAAATTAGCAGTGGAAGCATTGCGGGCATGTTTGCTATGAGATTTGTAGCGGTTACCCTAAAGTAAACCGCTACAAATGTGGCGCTAGGTTGGCGCGAAATGGCGCGAATCTCTGTTGCGTGGCATTTGTTGTGGTTTTTTGGGAATAACCGCTACAAATTTGGCACCAGCGTTGGCGCTTAATGGCGTGAACTTTGTTGCAGTAAATTTGTAGTGGTTATATGAAAGATACCGCTACAGAAAAGCAAAACGACAGAGTTTTGTCGCGGTCGGAGTAAAGCGAAGCTTCAACCGCGTCAAATCCTATCATTTTGTAGTAGTTTTTGCTTTAACCGCTACAAATATTTATGCTATATATAGTTAATCTGTCCATACATCTAATTATAAATATTCAGAAATTACTAAATCTGCATTGTCATTGAATGAACTTTCTCGGCTAAGTAGTCGAAGACATGCAGATATTTGCAGCTCTGATCTCTTATCTGAGAGATGAGAGCTGCAAATATTTGCCTCTCTCATCCTTGTAGCCGAGGCGGTTCCTTGTGACAATCCGCATTTAGTTCTTTCTTTGACGTGAAGACTTCTACTCTTCGAAGATAATCCAACATGCGACCGAAGATTGGGTTCCATTATAGCCACCATTGTCTCTGGAAAATATCTCTGATCAAAATGAGTTAGTGAGTTTTTCCTATGAGATTGGTGGCTATACTGAATCCGAATCTTCACGGGCATGTTGGACTATTTTCAGTAAACTTATTATTTCTAATTTATTACTTTTGACTCTTTTGGGGAAACTAAAGAAAATAATTAAATTAATTGAGAGTTCTTTTATTTTAATTATTTACACCAAACTAGTTGGTTTGACTCATAAACTAATTAGTTTGGGATTTTTTTTTTTCCACAAAAGTAAATTTGTAGCGGTATTACGCTTTAAGCGCAACAGAATCGCAAAGGTTTCTCATTTGTAGCGGTTCTGTGACCGCTACAAATTTTCATGAAGAACGAGGCATATTTGTCACGGTTGATGTTGCGGTTTGGGCTCAACCGCAACAATATTTTTAACTTTGTAGCGGTTATTTTTACAAATCGCTACAAAATGTAACGGTTTTTTAATAGTTCGCCTCATTTTGAAAATCACGCACGCAAGGTTTTGATTTTTCACCTTTTAACCTTTCAACTTGTATCTTTCGACATCATGGTTTCTAAAGATAAGGGAAAAGGGAAAGCTGTTGAACGGGAGAGAAGGCCTACAAGGGGCAGTAGTAGTAGAGGGGGCCGTACGAGAGGGCGCGGGCTTGTAAACATCCCCCTCCCCCCGAGGGTGGAGGGGAGGGAGTTTGATGACCTATTTGTACATGAGGAAATCCCAAACCTAGAGACCGTAGGGGGAGAAAAGGGCGAAAGTCTATCGATCAGCGACGTGGACGAAAATCCGGAGATCCATGTTGATATTCCCATAGCTGAGGCATAGCGGTTTCTCGATGAGGAGAATGAGCGGGACCAGGGAACCCCCGACCGTCGTCTTCACGTTCCACTAGATTTGTGGTGGATGTCGAAGGTAAATATAATTAGTTTTTTGTCAAAAAATTAAATTTAAATTCCTTACGTGTAATTTAAATTTATTTAAACGCAATACAACAATGTTTTTATAATTGTACAGATACACATGGGAACATCAGCAGGAGGACGCCGGATGTTTCCGTGGTTACTCAGATGGATGGATATCGCGTCGTAGTCCCCTGGAACACGAACACGGACCAGCTGATCGGCAGCGGTGGTCATCTGTTGAACCGATTCCTGTCAGAATTTGGCGGGAATTGGGCATGGTTCTCAATCTTTTTCCATGATTGGAAAAAGGTTCCATCGGAGAACAAGGACGAAGCGTTTGCTGACATTGTGTAGGTAAGTTATGTTGTTTAATTAAATTTTACATGTTAATAGTTATAAGTTGTGGTTTATTTATTTATTTCTTAATTTATTATTACTTAATTACTAAATAAATTATGATACAGAAAAAGTTTAACATGCGAGCCCACCAAAAGAGGTACGTACTGATGAAAATTGGTGAAGGGTGGAAGAGCCGGAGGGGTCGTCTCTACACCCAGCAGAATGGAGATGAGACTATGTCTCTGCAGCAGCTGATGGAGAACGTCCCATATGGCGTGGACCCAAATGACTGGGCGAGTTTTGTTCAATATCGAAGGGGTCCAGAGGGACAGGTACGTTTTTTTTATTAATCGTAGTTTAAGTTTTGTTTAAACATGAGTTAATTTATTGTTTAAAATTTCTTTAAATTAATTTTGTTTAAATGTAGTTTAAAAATATAAATTTAGATTAAATTAATTTATTGTTTACATTTGGTTTAGATTAATTAATAGTTTAAATGTACTTGAAATATAGTTTACAAGATATCAAAATAATAATTAATTTCACTTAAAATTTTGTTATCTCTTCCTTACGGGCCTGTCGTCGCGAGAGGAACACCGAAGTCGGTCACATTAGAAGGTCCATCACAGTGTAGGAACCAAGATGTTTGCTGTGACCTACAGTGAGATGGTATGTTGAAAGTTAAATTAATTTTAGGTTTAAATGATGATTTTTTTGTTTTTGAAATAACAAAGTTTATATTCTTTGAACCCTTTCAGCAAGAGAAGGCTCGGGGGAGGAGAACCGTCGAGACGGATTATGGGCAGTTGTTTACACGCTCCCATAGACACCGTGATGGGACGCCGACCTCTGAGGCAGCAGAGGAAATAATTGTAAGTCACAAAAAAATTATTTATGTAGTTAATGTTGTATATTTAAATTGAATTAAATTGTTTGATTAATGTTTTCTAAAATCTGTGCGTCAGGCCCAGATTGAGCGAAGCGGGGGGCGGATCTGCGAGCGTCGCAGCCCCTAGAGTCACAGGGGTTTGTGGATCCTACGGCCCCATTGAAAGCTGTTGTGGGCCTAGTAGAGCATCCTGACCACGTGAAGGGTATAAGGTTAAGCGCCAGGCCTAGCATGGTGTAAGGCAAGGCCTTCGGCTCTGAGGTCGGCACCTCTGGCCCAAGAAGTCCACCACCAGAGGAGGTTGATGCGATCATTGCCGAGAAGGTTGCTGCGTAGGTTGCCGAGCATGTTGCTGCACAGAATAGGCACATACAAGAAAGATACGACTAGTCAAAGGCAGAGTTGGGATGCTGTTGCTGGGGCCTTGACTGAGTTGTTACTTGACAGACGGTTTCCATCTCCCGAGCCTCCCCCTCCGTTCATCTACGAGGATTGCCCCCCGCCTCCCCCTCCACGTCTTGCTGCTACTAATGACGACGACATTGTTACCTTTGGTCGTGCACACGCCCCTTGAGACAGCCCCCCTGAGACAGGACTTGATCATCAGGCTCCTGATAGTTAGTTTTTATTTTCACACACAATTTTGTACCGCTGGATGTTTGTTCTCTTTTCTATGTCTTTCAACTTGTTGACAATTTCATTTCCTTAAATATTTCTTATCTTTTATTGTGGTAGGTTTTTGATATATTGGAGTACTTTTTCAATACTTATATTTCAGTAATATTAGGTTATTAATGTTACTTATAATATATAACAATATAAAATGAAAAATGTATTTTGTGAAAAAATTTATTATAGCTAAATAAAATAGATATTGTAAAATAATTAATGGAGTTAATATGAAGTGAATAAAAAGCTATTTTCTCAAATAAAATAGAGATTGTGTAATAATAAATGGAGTTAATAACATTTGTAGCGGTTACGTTGAAAAAACCGCTACAAATTTGAATTTTACATTGAATAAAAGAGCGCCAACATGTGTCTCGGTTAATATGAAGCACCGCGACTAATGTCAAACAGCTATAACTGTGTAGTGGTGAAAAAACTGGGACAAAACTCTAGCGGGATTTTGAATTCAAATTTGCTCAGTGTGTATCGGTTCTTGTAGCGGTGAAAAAACCGCGACAAATTTCTGGCAGGATTTTTAATTCAAATTTGTAGCGGTTATCTAACCGCTATTAAGTGTATTTCAAGATTTGTAACGTTTCTTGAACCGCTACAAAGTGCTTCCATTTTGCATTTAAAGATCCCAAGTGCTACTATAAAGGTAATTAAACATTCTCTCTACATTTATATTCTATCTTAACTTTGTTTACTACAAATGGATAAGTCATGGATCAAGCTGCCTCGCAGTTCTCCCGTATATTTAGCGGGATTGAGAACTTTCTTAGATGTCACCTTCTCTCACACTAGCATTAATGGCAAGATCGTGTGTCCTTGTTGTAAATGCAAGTTTAAGAAGCTGCAAACACGAGAAGGTGCTATGGAACATCTTCTTACGAAGCCTTTCCCAGAAGCATATACATTTTGGGAAGTTCATGGTGAGAAACGTGGTATGAGATATGGAGATCATCTTCCTCAAACCTCACAAGTAGGAAATCAAGTAGTTCAAGATGATCCGATTAATGAAGCTGTTTGCGATGCTTTTGGTGTTCAAGATGACAACTTCATGGCAGAAGTTCAGGGTCCAGAGCCAGTTTTCTTCAGGAATGATGCAGCTTGGGAATTTTTCGCCCTCATGGATGAGAGCAATCGTCCTTTGTATCAACATTGCCAAAAAATACTCAAAATTATCTTTCCTGATCAAATTGTACCATATCAAGTGCTTGTGTGGGATCATTGATAAGGCAATGTAGATGTTGCTGGAATTACTACGAGATGCTTTCCCAGACACGAACATTCCCAGGACCTTCTACGAGGCCAAGAAGATAATCAATAGATTAGGCTTGAACTATGAAAAAATCGATGTCTGCCCCAACGATTGTATGCTTTATTAGGGAGCAGATGCTCGGAGGGAGACTTGTAAGAAGTGTCACACTTCAAGGTTCAGAATAGTTTGGAAGGGGAAAAAGCAGAAGAAGAAACCCGCAAAGATTTTAATGTATTTTCCTTTAAAACCTCGCTTACAAAGACTATTTATGTCGTATAAGACAGCTGAGCATATGAGGTGGCATGAAGTTGACAAGAACGAAAATGGTAAATTCAGACATGCACGGGATGCCGAAGCGTGGAAAGCGTTCGACTCAGACTTTCCTGATTTCGTGGTGGACCCCAGAAATGTTCGTCTTGCTTTGGCGACCGACGGCTTTAATCCGTTTGGGAATCTTAGCACAAGCTATAGTATATGACCAGTTGTTTTGATACCTTACAACTTGCCCACTTGGATGTGTATGAAACAAAGCTTCTTCATTATGTCCATGATCATTCCAGGCAAAAAGGAACCGGGAAATGACATCGATGTGTATCTCCAATTGCTGATCAAGGAGTTGGTGGAGTTGTGGAATGTAGGCGTCGAGACGTATGACGCGCATGAGAAGACATTGTTCAACTTGCGTGCGGCGTTGATGTAGACTATCAGTGACTTCCCTGGACTGGGAACATTATCCGGGTGGAATGTGCATACCGACCTTGTGTGTCCGGCTTGCAATTTTGACTCTGACTCAAATATTTTAACCACCGCTACAAATATTCTACAGAATTAAAAATGGTGGTGGCCAAAAAAATTTCAAAAAATTGGCAGGAATATTTGTTGCGGTTAATTAACCGTTACAACTCTGATTAAATTCAATTTGTAGCGGTTATATAACTACGACTAATGTTCAAACAAGAAGTTAACGTGGTCTCATATAGTGGCGGTCATTTGAAACCGCAACAGATACAGTAGCGGTCAAGGTATATGTAGTAGCGAGGTTTTATAACCGCTACAAATCAGTTTGCCACGGTGGATTTTGTAGCGGTTTATATAACCGCTACAAATGTCATTAGTAGCGCAAAAAAAACCGCTACTAATATGCCATTTTAACTGCTACTAATGGTCCTTTTTTGTAATGTATTTTAGTTATTTAACTTTAAAAGGTGTGTTTTTAGTCATTTTAAAATTAACACGGTTAACTTTACCAACGCAAAATGATAAGATAACAAATTTAACATGCTAAACATGTCCAAAATTTAATTCTTTCATATAATTACTTTTTATTTTACTTCTAAAATCAATTTTCTAGGAAGACACGTCAACATTTAAATTTGTTAAGTCAGCATTTTAAAGATACCGACTCAACATTTTGGTGACCTCGTTAATTTTAAGACCAAAAACATA
Source organism: Acacia melanoxylon (assembly GCA_019022615.1). Taxonomy (NCBI): domain Eukaryota; kingdom Viridiplantae; phylum Streptophyta; class Magnoliopsida; order Fabales; family Fabaceae; genus Acacia; species Acacia melanoxylon. The sequence continues at coordinate 5,197,190 of JAFJYJ010000037.1, forward strand.
CTTTTTAAAGTTAAATGATTAAAATTAAACCTTTTAAATGATCAAACATATACTTTAGGCTATCTTAATTTTATTATATCAATACAGATCCCAAAAAAAATTATTATATCAAGAAGGTTTGAACTCTTGATTATTAGTTGATTTTATTTCTTCTGTCCAAAATATAGGAGGTGGTTGGGGAGTTAGTTTCCTTTTAAATGATCAAACATATACTTTAGCCTATCTTAATTTTATTATATCAATACAGATCCCAAAAAAAAATTATTATATCAAGAAGGTTTTTTTTTTTTTGGTCAAAATATCAAGAAGGTTTGAACTCTTGATTATTAGTTGATTTTATTTCTTCTGTCCAAAATATAGGAGGTGGTTGGGGAGTTAGTTTTAATCATAAACTATCCATCCATATTGACATTCAACAATAATTAGAAAAGTTAAATAAGAGTATTTTATGAAAATTATGTCACATTTATTATAAATAATTAATTTTCCTAACTTATTGAATCTACTCAAATTAATTAAACAAGTCGTACATTAATCAAACAGTACACGGTTTATACTTATTACCTCGCGGAACTATTGTCATATGAGCTCACATGTATTTAATATTTGATGGTATCAAATAATTTAGATTTAAATATTATTAGATTTAGATTAAACGATGATAGTTTTTTAGCCCATTTTTTTTTATTTGAGTTTAATTTTTTTTGTCATCATTCACTCAACAAAAGGTACTTATCCACTCATCACAAGAGTCCAACATACAACCTCGTCATGCTTAAACAAAATCTGAAGAAGAAGAAGTGCTAAATGTGAGTTGCATCAAATGGCTTTGCCTATAAAGTTTACATTTGACACTTTATAAAAAGTGGGATAAATTTCTTGCCCCGCCCCCTTTTTTTGCCAGAAATTAAATTTCTTCCCCTTGATCTAACTGAAGATGATGATTTCATGTGATAATATATAGGGCTTATTTGGGATAACTTCAAAAGAAGAAAAAAGCCTAGTGGCAGTGTGGACACATGATTTTTGGGAGTTTGAGAAAGCTTCAACATTTGATGGATTTTTAGGTTTGAAGCCACTTTTTAGCTAAAGCCACTTCTTTGAGCTTATAGTCTATCACCATCACATTGGCTTCACTTTTTTTTGAGAAATTACTAAGGGTGTTCATGGGCAAGACAAGATCTTGCCCGAAAGATCATTTGGCAATAAAATGCAGCCCAGTGTCCAGCTCTGCCTGATAGAAGCCCTAACATTTTTGGGTTGGGAAATAATGAGCTGGGCAGAGCGGGCCTTCCTTACCCAAGTGGCGATACCCTACCACACTCTGTGGAAAAAATAGCTTCAATCATACCTAATAAACAATATTGCAAACTTCAAATGAAATTCATAATTCTACATTTTAGAATCTTCCAAAATAAGTCTAAAACTTGAGTCTTGAATTTAAAAAGACAACCATATGTCTTAACAAATAGTCAAATACTCATAAGTAAAAATAAAAAATATATAATATTATTGTATAAAAAAATAAAAAATATATAATACTATATATACTACCGGGCAGGGTCAAATGGGTAGGGCGGCATACCCTACCCGTAAAAATGCTCAGCCTAATTGTGCTCAATTTTTTCTAGGTTGCTTTTTCTTGGACTGGGTGAGACGATTTTTTCGAGCTCGGGCGGGCGGACGCACATGGCCATGAGCATCATAAACACCCCTAGAAATTACCGTGCCGGATTTCATCCGCCAACTGCCAAATTAGCGTGCCGGACAAATTACGCCAAATTGTGAAGCAAAAAACAATGCCTATCTTACTTGAAAACCGGGCTGGACGGCTGGACAACTCAGCAATATTTTTCAACCAAAGGAAAAAAGAATGCCTATTTCATTTTATTTTTTTGAGTTGTTGTGAAGATTACAAATGGACACAGTTGACATGCAAGTTACTATAATTTCATTTTTTAACAGGTTTCTTTTCATTTTTAACAGGCCGAAAATACAATTTTTCTTCTTATATTCCAAAAGGTGTTTTCTTTTCTGTTGTTTATAATGATATATTTTTTAATTATAAAAGTAAGCTTATCTTTAAATTAATTCAAAGAGTCGTATATTAGCGTCTTTTTATTATTTTGTTAAACTTCAAGTCAAATTTTTAGGATACACATGAAATCAATCACCACCATAAAATTGTAAGAAGTTCCATGGTTTATAATTTGTGTATAACATTTCTCATTTTACATTTTGAGCCCTATACAAATGCATGAGACCCTATTTTAATTTTTCTTATATTTTGTAAATTTTTAAAAAGAGAAAAAGTATACAATATAAAAAAGAAGAAGAAGATGAAATTGAGAAAATTCACACATTTCTCCTATATACTCTATCCAAAATTTGTAAGACTTGGGGAAAAAAAGGAAAATCACAATAAGATCTAAAACAAAGGAATATAATGTAATCAACAAAAAAGTATCATAATAAGTGCACAACATGTAATGATAATTTTTTTTATAGAAAATGACACTAGGTTGATATTACTCACTTGTTTTGGATTTATTAATTATCACATTCTTTTCTTGGGATCTCACACTGATTTGTTTTTAAGAAAAAACCTCTAAATTAAAATTTCCTCAAGAGTCAAGGATGGAATTTTGGGGTCATCCAAAGGCAAAAGCATTCTTCAAGATGTCATTGTCGATATATACACCTTAATTATTAGAGATGCGATTATATATTTAGTTATCTCTAATAAGTTTGATATCTTCATCTCCCATTAGGAGTCACAGAGAAGAACAACACAGTAAATCTTCATATCTTACGATGTTATTATCTCATCGATATCCTAAGGTTGCAACAACAATATTATTCGTTGTTGCTCAAATATGGTTGACGGTGAATTCATTTTCAGAAGAAGATGAGATACACAACTTGCCGGGACAACCTCCGGCAGAATTCCGGCAATATGGCGGTTATATTACAGTTGACGATGAGAATCAAAGAGCTTTATTTTACTACTTTGTTGAAGCAGAAGGAGACCACATGTCCAAGCCTCTAGTTCTCTGGTTGGAGGGAGGTGTGTATGTATGCTTTATATATATATATATAATTTGGTGTCTTGAATGAAAGATATATAATAGGGCGAAGGTGTAAAAATATTCATGCGTGGGAGCAAAACTGGACCGTTAAATTTGACCTAATACGGTTACTATTTGTAGTGGGACCCACACTCTTTTAGCACATGGGTGTTAGTCCAACTTTAACGGTGTTGACATTTTTACTCTCATTTTAAATGTTTATGTTTATTTTTACACATTCGGAATGTATATAGTGCTAGATATACTTTTAATAAAAGTTCATGGGTATTTTTGCTTCTTATCCCCATATAATATTAACTAACGAACGAAGATATGGTCTTGTATGTTCTTTTAAGGGTCTGTTTGCGAGTTCCATTTTGGAGGAAAAGGAAAGGAAAGGGAGGGTTTTTGGCGGTCCTTCCCTTGTTTGCAAGTTTTAAAAATAGGAGGAGGGAATCGGGATTTTTACAAATCCCCAAAACCCTCATTCTTCACAAAAATAAAGTTCCCCCGATATGGGGGGTTTTAAGAGGGAAAATAGGTTAATTACTTTTACCCTTGTTCACCACCACCCACCCCCACCACCACCACCACCGCCACCGCCACCACCACCACCACCGCCACCACCACCACACCACCACCACCGCCGCCACCACCACCACCACCACCGCCCACCACCGCCGCCGCCACCACCGCCGCCACCACCGCCGCCGCCCCCCACCACCGCCGCCACCACCACCACCACCACTCTTTTACAACTATTCTTTAAAAAAAAAAAAGATTTATGGATGTGTTACTTTTTAGCACAAAGATTTTAGAATAACATCATTTAATCCCAATAGATTTTAAAATAACAAATCACATTCAATTTCAACAAGTTATGGAATTATGTATAATTTTATATTTTAGGTTGTAGTTTTATATACTTAAATCATTATGTACTAAAAAAAAATCATTATAGAGAGAGAAATAACTATTAGAGAGAGAAATATTTTTTAGAGAGAAAATGGGGAAAATATTTTTTGAATATATAATTACATAAATAGTTTTTTTAGAAAAATTTAAATTTAAATTTATTTGTAAAGTATAATAATTATATTAATTATTAAAGAAATGGACAAAATAGTAAAAATAACTCATTAATCCTCCATCTTCCTTCCTTACTATTTTTTTAACTCCCAAACAAGGGGAGGAAATATCCTCCATTTCCCTTCCATCCCTTCCCCTCCATTCTCCTTCCATCCCTTTCCTTTCCCTTCAAACAAAACTCGCAAACAAAGCCTTAAGGGCCTGGTATTTCTTCCGTTCGAGCTGGAGCTTTCGTGGAACATGGTCCTTTCAAGTTGAAAGAAAACGCTCTTGTGAAAAATGATTATAGTTGGAACAAAGGTTAGTATAAATACTGGAACTTAATTGAATGTGATAATGAAATAATGAAACATTGTTGATTATATTGATTTATTTTCTCCTTGTCATAGATGCAAATATGCTTTACTTGGAATCCCCAGCTGGAGTTGGTTTCTCTTACTCTTCTAATCAATCTTTCTATGGCTTTGTCAACGATGAAATTACAGGTTCTTTTCTCTTAATCTCTTGTTGTTATACTACCTTCGGTCAGTTGACTTTTTTTGGGAGATTTAAAAAATAATAAATCATTTTAAAGTATTTATATTTATAGTTTTTTCTCCAAATGAATTTGTCTAACTTATAAACTGATATTATCTCCGGTCCTAATTATAAGAACACTTTTATAGTGTAATTTGCATTACAAAATTGTTCTTATAATTATGACCGGAGGGAATATATAATTTAATTATACACAACATATTATATGATTAAATAACTTATTTAGATTTCTTAATTAAATACACAACTAGATCTTATATTTATGACCGAGAGATGTAACACCTCAAATTCCATACTACTTATTGTGCCCGGTGACATGTAGTATTTAGGAATACGGTGATATGTAATACCCTAATTTTCATAATTTATGTAAATATTGTATTTTGGAAAATAATTACTAAAATACAAAGGTGAATATGTGTCTCAAATAATTATAATCTATTGATTATATTTTCATCCAAATTTTACTTTGGAATTAATTAACCAATGGTTAATTATGAGACTACATAATGAGGGCTATAAAATGTGACATAAAATCACATAGAATAATAACTATTTTAAGTGCTCATAAAACAAGAAAAAAAGGGGATACATAAACACTTAGTTTAATTGTTATCTATTAACAATTATCTTTAGCAAAATAAACTTGCACTAATTGAGATTAGTTGCATAATTCTTCTAAATGAGTAGAGACAAATTAAAAGTATCAAATAAGGGCTAATTATATTTGAAAATAATTAAGCCAATGAGGATGAAATAATACTTGTCTAATTAAGCACTAATTTTCATGATTAGTTAATAAATCAATTAACTAATAGCAAATGCAATTAAGGGTGAAGATTGGGTTTAAACAAACACAATTGAATCCAATGGTCCTAATTAATCCTATAGTAAGCTTAATCCTCTTGTAATTGAATTAGCCAATGGAAAATCAAAGAAATGAGCTAAATCCTCATAAAATTAAATGGACCAATGGGAGAATTAAGCCATGGATAAAGGTGAGGATTCAACTTAAACAAACACAAATTAAATCTAATGGTTAGGGATCAAAGTAAGAGGATAAATGATGAGATAAAATTTGAGACAAATATTCAAGATTCTAATAAATGAGAGCACATGCATGACATTAATGCAAAATGGAAAAGATAAGGAAAGAGAAAGAGGAGCACAGTTCTTGCTTGACTAAGAAGAAGGAATTATGTTATTATAATTAAGATATTGCATTAATCAAACAGATGGGATAATTGGCACATGGGTTCATTAATTGAAAATGGAAAAGGATGAGAGAGAGAGAGATAGAGAGAGTGGATGGAGGAGATTAAAACTTCTTCATTAAGTATAGATCAAATGGTTAAGATTAAAGATGAGTGTTTGGTAAGTGGAAAGGGGTGTTTGGTAATGGAATAGGCCTTGGGATTTTCCTATAAATAGGCACCTTGAGCTTCTTCATTCTTCACACCAAATCAATCCCAAGTGGTGATTTCTAAAGAGTAGAGAGAGAGTGAGGAAAGCTTGAAGGAGTTGAAGCAAAAGCAAGTAAGTTATTGAAGTTCTAGTTTTAAATTCATAGTTAGATTATGTTTTGATCTAGAATCTTCCAATATAGTTTTGTTATCATGTTTTTATGGTTAAAAATGTTATTATTTTGAAAATTTGATGGAAAATATGGTGGAACAAAATTCTTGGAAGTTGAAGATCAAAGTATCGAAATTCTGGCAAAATTTATGGTTAGAAGTTTTCTAGAGTCAGTCATAAAGAAGCTATGATTTTATGTAAAAGATGAAGTTATAAAATTCTGAAATTTTTCATGGTTAAATTAGACATCTAGGGATTTTCAAATATACCTATAGTGTATCATTTTGAGTTTTGTGTAAGGAGATAAAAATTCTTGAAAAGAGCCTACGTTTTCTGGAATTTTTCTGGGCAACGTTGAGAAAACAGAAAACTGGGAATGATTCTTGGTGTTCTAGGTTCTTGGAGTATTTTTACTTGAAAATAAACATGCCAAGGATACCAAGGAGTTTTACAGAACCTCATTCCATTTTTTTTAGAATTATCTATGATTTTTTAAAGTTGCTGCAAATTCTGCCCCGAAATGTTGAAGTAGCGTTTTTAATAAAATGTAAGGGCAAAATTGTAATAACAAATCCACCAAGGGTAGAAAGGTAAATCAAACCTTTAGGATATTATTCTAAGCAATATGATATTTATCACAATATCATATAATAATCCGACGGTAACATTATAGGATATCCGGGAAGTCCGGAGTCAGATTCAAAAGGTCGGATATTTGGCAATTACACGGTGAAAGGTACGTTTGCGTACAGTAACTTTAACTCTGATGTGACTTGTATGCATGTATGTGGTAGTATGATTCATAGGGTCATGGACAAGACTATGTCTTGGATCATGTACCGTGGCTAAGGCTCTCTTTTAAGTCACTGTTTATACATTCAGCTTTATATGTGTTATAGTCTTGATAATACCGTTAAGTTTTCCTAGCGCTAAGGACACGAGGGCCATCGTGGCACTAGTTTGTGCAGACATAGATGACTTTACATGTGTTGTGTGCTATGTACTGTTATTATGACGAATCTTACATCTGCTGTGTGCTTATGTATTGATTATTACTGTAATGTAATGAACATATTGTTGGAAATTATGCCCTAGTGGCAAGTCATTTTCCTTTAGTTATCATTTCATTTGCATGTTTATAGTGATAACTGATTCTTGGATATATCTTATAGATTATCCTAAATGTCCCTGGTCGGTCATCTACGCGGGAGCGAAGATGAAATAAGACTAGTTTGACTTTGATGAGGTATGGAGATACAAATCAAAGTCATGGGCACTTGTAGGAGTACAAGGTGCTGGACCGACCCACTATGAGAAAGCTATATGGATTTAGTCATAAGCTTATCTCATGTATAACCGCGTCACAACGCCCTTTGACCTGAGATCATCATGGATTCCTACATGATGAGTCGCTGATCTTTGACTTAGTCAAAAGTCACCTTTGACCTAGGAGTGATGATAAAGGCTTGGATCGGGATCAGTGGTTTTCATGTAGAGGAATGTGAATGGTCAAGATGGAATTTGTCCCTCACATTTGTAGAGAGATAATACTGGGCCCCTCGATGAGTGAATCTGAGAAACGTATGGTCATACTACAATGGAAAGGAGTTTCCATTTCAATTAGACTACTCAAGAATCGAGAAAGTAATGGTCAAGAAAAGGAAGTTGACATTATTCATGCCTCATCTTTGACCAAATTATCGTGTGACAAAAGGGATGTGACATGGTTGTACGATAGGTAGTATCGTATCATCGATCCCCATATGAATTGGGTAGTCGCAATGTCTTGCTAGAGACCGCTTGCGACTTGTGGCTGGTACAGATATTGGCCGTTGCCAATCTCATATGGGCTCTGAGGTCGCGCACAAGAATAGCCCAACACGAGCAAATGTGTCAGATTCATTGAATCTTAGATATGTCTAAGATTTAATGAATATTGTATTTAATCTAGGATGAATATATATATATATATAGGGAAAATCATTTTGAGGGACCTTTTTGGAGTAATAATCCCAAAAAAGGCCCTCAAAATCTGACAATCCCTAAAAAGGCCTTAGGGCATTTTCAGGGATTTTCAAAATCTTTCGCAGTTGTTAACGAGGCTGATATAGTTGTTAACGGGGTACTAATATAGTTGTTAAGGGGGGCTGATTTAGTTGTTAGAAAATTGTTGTTAATGGGGCTGATATAGTTGTTAACTAACAACTATATCAGCCCAATTAACAACTCGCGTAAGATTTTCAAAATCCCTGAAAAGGCCCTAAGGCCTTTTCAGGAATTGTCAGATTTTGAGGGCATTTTTTGGGATTTTTACTCCAAAAAGGGTCTCAAAATGATTTTCCCATATATATATATATATATATATATTATTAAATTCGAAATTAATAATGATATTATTTATAGATAATAATATTATTATATATAGTATTTAATTTATTTGATAAATTAAATAACTATAATAAATTGAGATAGTGTATCTCATACTCAATTTTCGAATAAAGATATAGTATCTGATTTAATTAAATTGAGATATAGTATCTCATATTTAATTAAATAAAAAGATATCATATCTTATATTTAATTTATAAAGATAAATTAAATATGTAGGCTTATAATTCGGATTAAATAAATATATTAGATTAGATCTATTAGATAGATTTAATTAATATATTATTTTAATTGAAATTAAAATTTCAAAATTGATTGGATTAATTTTGAATATTTTAATACGGCTTATTAGGGTTTTAGAAACTCTATAATAGATATTGATATAGTCGTATTATACATCGGATGAATTAGAAAAAGCCGCGAGAAACCCTAGAGAGAAAAAGAAGAGACGCGAGAATACTGAAGGCGCTAGCACAATGCCATCTGTGTTCAAGGCTATTCAGTGTGGATATCGGTAGAGGGAGTGGATTCGCTGAGTCGGCTCCTGGTGATCGAGAAAACCGAGCCTATGTTGAAATAGTTCCAGAATTTTGAGTGTCAACTTTCGAAGGTCATATCTCCCTGGTCTGAACTCCGTTTTGGTTGGTTCAAAGCTTGATGGAATTAATTTTGAGTATAATTTCAAATGGCACCGGTTTTAGTGAAATTGGATGTGTAGATTGGGAGATACACCCAAAACACCGAAGCTTGGTCTGCTGAGTGGCGTGAATTTCATTGTCAACTTCCACAATTCATAGCACCTTGATCTGAACTCTTTTGGGCTTGACTTTTAAATCAAAGTGACGCATTGGGAGTCTAGTTTCATACAAAATTGGTTTCACCTCAATCCGATTTCTGGTTTGAGAGATATCATCGAATTACCAGACCTCACCCAAGCTGAACGTGAAATAGAGGTGAACACGAGTTTGCATAGGACACGCACGAGTTCTTAAAGGTACAGTTTCTTAACGAACCTTGATTTAAACGCGGTTGAGCGATCCTCTTTTGGGATTCATAAATTTTTAATTCCGCTGCGTGTACGGATCCCAACACATATGTCATACATATACTGTTATACTTTTCATATGAGGTTAACTGTTACCTAAGATTCAATTCGATTGAATCTCAGCATTGACTAAAGGTTCAAGAAAAGGAACCAGGATCAGAGAAGGCACTGATGGATGGAGCCGGGAAGAGGCACCGGACAAAGCAAATGTCGGAAGAGTGTCATCATAGCATTCATTTTGGCACGGATTTAACGAGGTTACTTCAAACAGTTTGGGGCCGAAGGCAGGGCTAGTCTATGTGGATCAGTCAATAAGTCGCCGTGAACTCGGTGAGACTTCCACGATAGACACCTACCACGGCCAAATTGTTTGATTAAGCGAGTTAGATTCATTGCCCCAAGTCTAGCTACGGCTTGGTTGAAGATTGTATAGTTACCATAAAGATTTGTAATTATACAAAGCTCTGTACTAATGTATCACATGAATATTCCTTCGGGAAATTTTTAATATATCAGCTTATGTCGGGACATCGGCATATGCAGGCATTTTATCTCAGTTACTCATCGTCCGAACATTGGTGCATGCTCTCCGTTTCCACATTACTCTAAGCTGTAGCACCTCAAACTCTGTCAATTTTCTAAACCTAAGTGTCACCGGACACGATATCTAGTATGGAATTTGGGGTGTTACATGCTACTTGTCAGAGTAATGTGGAACGGACAGCATGCACTAATGTTTGGAAAATGAGTAACTGATATAAAATGCCCAGGCATAAGCTGGTATATTAAAAATCCCGGAGGAATATTCATGTGATACAATAATACAGAACTTGTATAATTAAAACTCTTGACATAGTAATTATACAATTTTACATCATGTCTTATCTATTCATGTGGCTTGGAACCCAACTAGTCAATCAAACCTATTGGTCAGAATGGATGTTAGTCTAGTGGAAGTCTCCCCATCTTTTACGGTGACTTATGACTGAACCACACAGACCAACCCTTCCTTAGTTTAAGCACCAAATGGTTTGAAATAACTTTATCGGATTCATGCCAGAACTAGTCTCTGTTAAAACTTCTTCTAACTTTCGTCTCGACCGGTGCCTCTTCACGGCTCCGTCCATTGGTGCCTCTTCACGGATCCGTCCATCGGTGCCTCGTTAGATCCAGGTTCCTTTCCTGAACTTTTAGTCAAGGCTGAGATTCAATACCCATTGAATCTCAGGTAACAGTTAACCTCATGCTCAAGTAATAACAGTATATATGACAGATATTCATTACATTTCAGCATCAACCATACATAGCACACAGCAAATGTAATGTTAACAACACAACAATACATAGCACACAGCACATGTAATGTTATCCACGTTTGCACTAACCAGTGCCACGACAGCTCCTTGTGTCCTCAGCGCTAGGAAAACAACCCTACGGCGTTATCAAGATTATAACCCACATAAAGTTGAATGTATATAAACAAGTGACTAAAACCCATAAACTTAGCCACGGTGCATGACCCAAGACCTAGTCTTGTCCATCACCTTATGAATAATTCAATCATATACATGCATACAAGACACATCAGAGTTAAAGTTACAGTACGCGTATGTACCTTTCACCGCGTAATGCCAAAATGCCCGACCTTTTGAATCCGACTCCGGACTTCCCGGATATCCTATAATGTTACCGTCGGATTATTCCCTTTTCCATGATATTATAATTAATATCATATTTCCTATAGTAATATCAAAAAGGATATTTTCACCTATTTTGACATTTCTACCCTTGGTGGATTTACTATTCCAATTTTGCCCTTTAATTTCTTCAAAAACGCCATTTTCAGCATTATGGCCAGATTTTTCACTAACTTTGAAAAATCATAATTAATTCTAAAAAAATATTTTTTGAGTTATGAAAAATTTCTCAAGACCCTTGACATGTCTATTTTCAAGGAAAAATATTCCCAGAAGCTAGAACATCAAGAATCATTCACAGGTTTTAAGTTTCTCAACGCTCCCCAGTTTTAATCCCAGAAAAATGGCTTAACTTCAAAAATATGTTACTCCTTGTGTAGAACTCAAAATGCTTCACATTTTATATATTTGGAAAGCCCTACATGTCTACTTTATTCGTGTAAAATTTAATGATTTAATAACTTCATTTTCTACATAAAATAATAGCATCTTTTTTACTAGTTGCACAGGATTTTTAAACCAAAAATTCTACAATTTTCACAATTTTGTTCCATTAATATCTAAAATTTATTTCCCTACATGTTTTTACCTCATTAGGCATTTTTCAATGCAAGGAGGCTAAAAACAAGTATAGGAATTTATTCTTTAATTTTCTAGATTAAACTACAATTATACTAAGAACTAAAAGCTAGAGCTCAAGAACTTACCACTTGAAGAACCTTGCTTCTCCTTCCTCCTTCTTGCTCCAAGTATTTTGCCTCTCACTCTCACTACTTAGAAATCAGCTACTTGGAGTTGATTTGGTGTGAAGAATTGTGAAGGGGGAATATCTCTATTTATAGGCAAAGCTTAAGGGTTAAAATAGTCATTGTATGTGGTCATATTTCACCTTAACCATTGGATTAAAAACACTTTATCACATTTAATCTCAATCCTTCAAATGAGTGCCGACATGCTCCTCCCTCTCATAACCATTTATTGTGTTTTCTTTATTAGTAAATATCTCAAACCATTGTGGGTCCCACTTTTGCTAAGAGTTCCAATTTTTCTTCCTTCTTCCTTGCCTAATACTTAAATAAGCTCCAATCCCCTCCATCCATGCTTTTGGTCGACATCCTCTTCTAATTACAGCCCCTTGGATGGTTTTCCATTTCACCCATTGGTTAAATTAATTACAAGAGGATTTAGACTTCATTTCCTTGATTTTTCATTGGTTAGTTGGTTTTTTTGACTTTTCAACTCAAATAAATTATTATCTCTTCTTCATTTCAACCTTTGGATCAAGTTCACTTTATTAAACTTAATCCTCACCCTTCATTTTTGTCAGAAAAATCTAAACACTATTGAAGAACTTTTATTTTAAATAACATGTGCTCTTATAGATTAATATCTTGATTATTATATGGTATATTCTCTTTCCTTCCTCCATGTCCATGCGTCACTTCTTGTGGGCCATAGGGGCTGAATATGTAATTCCCAATTAGCATCCTAATTAAGTGTTTAATTGTCCTTTAATTACCTTTGTCATTGTTGGACTTGTTTATTAGCTAATCATGGCAATTAGTGCTTATTAAGACAAGTACTATTTCATTCTCTTTGGCTTAATTATTTTTTAATATAATTAGCCCTCATTTGATACTTTTAATTTGTCTCTAATCATTTGGAAGAATTATGCAACTAATCTCAATTAGTGCAAGTTTATTTTGCTAAAGATAATTGTTAATAGATAACAATTAAACTAAGTATTTCCTTATCCCCTTTTCTTGTTTTATGAGCATTTAAATAGCTATTATTTCATGTGATTTCATGTCACATTTTACAACTCCTAATATGTGGTCTCATTAATCAACCATTGGTTAATTAATTCCAAAGTGAAATTTGGATGAAAATATAATCAATAGATTATAATTCTTTGAGACATATATTCACCTTTGTATCTCGCTAAAATACAATGTTTACATGAATTATGAAAATTAGGGTATTACAAGAGATAGTAAGTAGCAACAAAGTATATATGTACAAAAAGTAATGCATGATCTTTTTAGAGTCATCATATATTGAGGAAAGAGATCATCTCTTTTAATTTGAAGGCCAACGGAGATTCAAATCTTAGTTTGACATGTGATAGATTAGCCTGTTTCGCTATACCAGCCCTTGTTGGTATGATTGAATGGTTTTTGACAAGAAAGGATCCAATTATTCATCCATGCATTAGTAATAAACTACCTATAATTGAGTAGCTTTAATTAGTTTTTTTTTTTACTTCGCGTACATAATTAATTAAGAATTAGGGTTTTCCTTTTTAACCTATAGCTAGTGTAACAACCCTAATTCAATACTACCCATTAAGTAACATTAATAAGCAGTATATAAGAATATCATCAGAGTGGAGCAATTGAGCGTATAAGTTGGGTTGAGCGGTTGAGTAACTGATATGTGGCTACAAACTTAAATTCTTTGTGGTGTATCCGGTCGGCACATTAGTGTTACAATTATCCGAATATTCAAAAATTATACATAATACTGTCCCAAAATAAAAACTTTGGCTGAGTCCTCACGCGTGCTACTTACCCTTTTCACCGGCTCCCTGATCCTCCAGATCCTAAAGCTAGGGTAAATTCTGAGATTCAATACCCATTGAATCTCATGTAAACCTCATGCTCAAGTATAAACAATATATGTATGACAGTTATTCATTACATTTCAGTATTAACCATACATAGCACACAACAGATGTAAAGTTACAACAATACATATCACACAATAAATGTAATGTTAACAACACAATAATACATAGCACACAGTAAATGTAATGTTTACAACGTTTGCATTCACCAGTGCCACGCCTCCACGTGTCCTCAATGCTAGGAAAACAACCTACTGTATTATCATGACTATAACCCGCATAAAGCTGAATATATATAAACAAGTGACCTAAGACCGAGTCTTAGCCACGGTACATGACCCAAGACCTAGTATTGTCCAAGACTCTATGAATCATCCAATCACATATAAGCATACAAGACAACATAAGAGTTAGAGTTATAGTACGCGTCCGTACCATAATCCGTGTAGCTAGTGGTACGTTCTCCTTTCGGTACTGATTCCTAATTTTCCCGGATATCTTATAATAGTATCATCACATTATTTCCTTTATAAACAATATCCTAAGAGATATCTTAGCTACTATTGACCTTTTTACCCCTGGTGGTTTTGTTATTCCAATTATACCCTTTCATTTCCTTTAAAACGAAATTTCAGCATTTCTGCTCAGATTTTTCGGCAACTTTGAAAAATCATAATTAATTCTAAAAATATCGAAATGAGGTGCTGAAAAATTCTACACGACCCTTGACATGTCTATTTTATAGGAAAAATAACGGCTTTCACTCAAAATATATGAATCAATACCAGTTTAGTGTTTTCCAATCACTGTTCAGATTATCTTCCAAAAAACGTGACCCAATTTCAAAAAAATTATCTCCTTCTACAAAAATCTAATTACTACATATTTTATATATTTAGAAATACCTACATGTATAATTTACCCCTGTAAAATTGCATGATTTTAGGACTTCATTTGATATATAAAACAATGACCACAAGGTGACTGATTCTAGAAAAATTGAAATCTGGGATTTTTCCCAAATTCCACCATTTGGGTCTTTTGATTCCAAAAATTATTTCCCAACATATTTTTATCTCATTCAGAATTTTTCAATGCAAGGAGGCCTAAAAACAAGTATCGGAATTTACTTCCTAATTTTATGGATTAAAACTACAACTTGACTAAAAACTAAAAAGCTAAAGACTAGAGAACTTACTCTTGAAGAACCTTGCTTCTTCTTGCT
This sequence comes from Acacia melanoxylon, assembly GCA_019022615.1. Lineage (NCBI taxonomy): Eukaryota > Viridiplantae > Streptophyta > Magnoliopsida > Fabales > Fabaceae > Acacia > Acacia melanoxylon. The sequence goes on from JAFJYJ010000037.1 coordinate 5,212,440, forward strand.
CCAAAATTTTGCCTCTCTCTCACTCTCACTACTAAGGAAATCAGCTACTTGGAGTTGTTTTGGTGTGAAAAATGAAGAGGGGTTGAGCCCCTATTTATAGTAAAATTTCCAATCTCACAAGAAAACTATCACACCCAATCACTTTGCTTCCTATCCATTGGATCAAACTTACTTTATTAAACTTAATCCTCACCCTTCATTGTTGTTATAAAAATCTAAATACTATTGAATATCTTTTATTTTAAATAACATGTGCTCTTATAGATCAAATATCTTGCTTATTATATAGTATATTCTCTTTCCTTCCTCCATGTCCATGCTTCACGTTTTGTGGGCCATAGGGCTGATTATATAATCTTCAATTAGCATCCTAATTAAGTATATGTATGCCCTTTAACTATAATTGTCATTGTAGGATTGGTTCATTAGTTAATCATGGTCATTAGTGTTCCACACATGCTTAATATAATCTTGTCTTCCCATTGGCCCTAGATTTTCAAAATAAGACAACCCTCAATTGATGCTTTTTAATTTGTCTCTTGATTAACTTGAAGAATTATACAAATTATTTTAATTAGTGTAAGCTTAATTGCCCATTAGTTTTTGCTAATTTCTTTTAACTTGCTTAAGTGTTTTCATAACATTTCTTGCATCTTTTGGTCATAAAATAACCATCATTTTATGTGCTAATTATATCACATTTTATGATCCCTAATCTTAGTCTTATATCTTGCCTTTTGTTAATTAAACTCAAAGTGAAATTTACCTAAAACTATAATTAACAAATTAAAATAATTTGAGACACATATTCACCTTTATTTATTCAAATTATTCATCAAAATATAATATTTATGATAAATAGGAATTTTAGGGTTTTACAGCTAGCTAATCTCTACTCTAAGATTTCGAGAGTTATATATTGTCCCCATTTAAAACCTTATTATTTCCTTTTACAGCAAGGGATAATCTTGTCTTCCTACAGCGTTGGTTCAATAAATTCCCAGAATACAAGAACAATGTTTTCTTTATTGCTGGAGAGAGCTATGGCGGTGAGTAAATAGGAATGTTATATTCTATTTTGAAACTGTAGAGTTTAACGCAGTCTTTTTTTCACACACATATATATGTTTTTTTTTTTTTTTCAGGTCACTTTGTCCCTCAACTAGCACAACTCATCATTCACACCAAGACTCAGTTCAATCTCAAAGGGATTGCAGTGAGTACATTATTGGGAAAATTAGAAACATGATTATATATGTTAGCTTTTTTAAATGTTTATTTAAATTAAAACAAGTTTCAATGGATTACACACACACACAAATGATCGATGGTTATTTATGCAGGTAGGGAATCCACTTCTAGAATTTAGTACTGATTTCAACTCAGTAGGAGAATTTTTGTGGTCCCATGGGCTGATATCAGATTCAACTCACCAAAGCTTGACCACTGCATGCAACTATTCCCAAATAACGAGGCAAATTCTAAGTAAGACTCTCACACCGGTTTGCAATGGAGTGGCTACACAAATGTTACAAGAGGCTGGTGAGGATTTTACTCTAGGCGTTGTCTCTCCATGTTTGTCAACAATCTCTGAAGTTAGCCAACTGGTATTTAGCTTTGTTCTTTCTTTCTTTGGTGCTACTTTCGATTGTTAATATAAAACATATTTGAGGAGTTGATCTTAGTTCTAAATATAAGACAATTTTTTTATAGGGTTAAGGGGCAATTTTGCATCAAAAATTGTCATTGAAGAGCAATTTTGCCTTGAAAGTTTTTTGGGGGTAATTTTGCCTTGATCGTTATCCCAGTTAATTTTGATCATTTGTTGACCAAATATGCCGAATTGGCAATCCACACGTCACCCACGTCATTTTTGTTAAGTGCAAATTTGCCCTAGAAGTCCATATGTCATCTACCTCTTTTTTTTTTTCAAAGTTAGATTTAAAACTTCTGGGACAAATTTGCATCTTAACAAACATGACGTCGATAACATGTTCATTGCCAGTTCGGCAAATTTGGTCAATTAACTGTGAAGAATACCTAGGATAGCGGCCAAAGCAAAATTGCTTACTTTTTTACACTTACAAAGCAAAATTTCCACTGAAAAACTTCCGGGCAATATATAATTGCCTTTCAGTGACAACTTCCAAGGAAAAATTGTCCCTTAATTCTTTTTTATATTTGTCGACATTTTTCTAATTTGCCTATATTGATGCTTTCTTAACAAAAATAAAGGAGGAGAGGGAATGAAGGAATTAACTAGGGTGTTTTAGAAAATACATTTTATATTAACTAACTTTTTCAATCTAATCAAATTAGGTACATATGTCTTATAATAAGGACTAGAGGGAACATTATTTTCTTCCTCAATTTGTGGGCTTCTTTCTGACTTAGTTTTCCTAAGTTTGCATTCATTTTTTGGTGCAGCCTATGAAGAGTCAAGAAATAGAGAATTACTTGAACCGGAAAGATGTACAAGAAGCTCTTCATGCTAAGCTTATAGGAGTCACCAAGTGGTCCATTAATAGCCGTGAGTAAGTTTCTTGAAAACACCAAGATATATCTCTTGAATGTTCCATGTGTAGGTAACATTTCAGGGAGAGGGTTATATTCTAATTTTGTTTTGAAAGTTTTTGTATAGGAGCTATGGGTTTTTGGGATCTTTTTCAATCAATATTGTCCTGAAAGCATTAAAAATGAGTAATGTCATCCATAGTTGTTAAAAATGTTAAAGGTTAATATTAACATTAGTTTTTTAAATGGTTAGGGTGATTTTGCTCATTCTTTAACACTTTTGGAGCAGTATTGATTTTTTTAAAAAAAAACTCCTGGATACTCATAGCTCCTACCTAAAAACTTTATGGGAAAAATTGAACCTTGACTCATTCAGTGAGATAGTGAAGATGATGATCACAAAAATAATCTTTAGTTTCATTGCCTTACAGAGTTATAAAATATGATATTCAGAATGCTGAGATACCAATAATTCCTATCCTCAAAAATCTAGTTGAGTCAGGTCTCCAAGTACTGGTATACAGGTAATTGATTTTTCTCCTGTGTTTTATACCAAACAAATCAAATTATATTCAATAAACAAGGAAATTAATTGTATTTCCATATAGTGGAGATCAAGATGCAGGGATTCCCCTGACTGGAACACGAATGCTGGTGGATGAATTGGCCAAGGAGATGGCACTGAATCCAACTGTGCCCTATAGAAGCTGGTTTCAGGGAAGACAGGTTCATATTTCTTACAACTTTAATACAAACATGACCTTACTATAGAAAACGTTTCTGGGAGAGTTACCCTTAAATTGGACCTGACAATGAGATAGTCATATAAAAAATTAGAAACATATGACTTACATGCTCATTAATAATTTATAGGGACTGTCTGTTTTTGTTTTTTCAAAACAGTTTTATAAAATTGTTTTTAACAACAAATTTTGAAAAAAAAAAATCTAATTGTATAGCTGTTTTTTTTAAAAAAATATTGAAGTGACATGGTGCAACCGTTGCCAACAGTGTTATGGTGGTGGTCAACGCTGGTAGCATGATGTCAATAATGTACTGGCGGCTGCCTCAAAAAATAAGAAATATAAAAACAAAAACAAGAAAACAACTAAAAGCTATTTTGATTTTTTAGTTTTTAAAAACAATTTTTTTTTTAAATAACTCATTGAAAATAGTTTTCCAAACAAGTATTATTTTTTCTTTAAAAAAAAAAACTACTTTTTAAAAACTGAATCAAACAAGCTAATAACTGTTTGATCATTAGAATTAACTAGGCCATACACAAAATCTAGAAGATGAGAAGCCAATACAAATCTGTGAAGCCCACTGTACTAAATTATTGCTTTGTAATTATTATGATTAGGTTGCAGGATGGACACAAGTGTATGGTAATAACATTCTATCATTCGTAACAATAAGAGGAGGAGTTCATTTGACTTCAGTTTCACAGCCTGAAAGATATTTGCTGGTGTTTCAAGCTTTTCTGCAAGGAAAGCCACTTCTCCATAAATAATGCTTCCTTCTGATCTCATCATCACCAAGAATAAAAAAACGATTCTGAACGTTTACACAGCCATACAATCACATTTATACACGTACGTGCATGTATGAGGCTTTTTTTTTTTAGATAATTACTAAATAATCTGTAATTTCAGAATATTATTCTGAATTCATAAACTTAATACTTCTAGATACCATATTGTGATGCTCATTTTCCTTCTCCTAATTCTTTATTCCTATATATATATATATATATATATATATATATACATATATCATAAAGTCTCACATAAGGTGCAGTATTTAATTAAATAATACCCTCCAGCAGTCCCTTCTGAAAGCAAGCACAATCTTATCTCCAGGATCATGTTTAGGATCCTCCAAAGTGTTTATTCACGTAAATCGAGATAAAACTCCTCTCACATTTTTACCTTGTATATAATGAATCACAATTGAAAATATGCTTTTAAAGGCCCTAATCACTATTCCAAACAAACATGTGAGGATGGTGGATAAGATTGTGCTTGTTAATCCTCCGAGGAGTACAAGTGAGGATGGTTTGTGTAGGAGGAAGGTTTCTGATGGCAACTTCAACGTGAAATCAGCATACAACATGATCTATCAGCAGTAGGAACAGCCTGATGGACATTACTGGCAGCATCTTTGGTGCTGGGGGAAAAATTTCAGAAAGAGCAAAATTCATTATGTGGCAAGCTTTTTATGAGAGAACGGCTACAAATGCCCTCAGAGCTAAACGTACAATATAAATGTCTCAAATCAGTGTCTCTTTGACTATGATAGTGAGTAATCTATTTTACATACACAGAGAGATTGTGAGGAAGCAAAAAGAGTGTGGACTTTTCTAACTAACCCCCTTTATTATCCTGCTTTTTTCTCTGGTAATTTACAAGAATGGCTGAAATGGAACATGGTGAACTCCCCAGGCGCTAGCCTTGGCAGATGATATTTGGTACGGCGGTGTGCTGGTTGATATGGAAGAATCGATGCAAGAAAGTTTTTGAAGGAGTCAATGAACAACCGAAAGCAATCACTCATCAAGCCATTTATCATCTCATTGAGGGAGTGGAAAATGGAAGGTTTGGACACCAAGTTTTCCAGATTCCCCATCGATTTGACGTTTGTTGGCCGGCACCCCCTTCTTTTGTGTGTGTGTGTGTGTGTTTGGATGGCTCACGCAACAACCAACGAGAAGCTACATATGGTGGTGTTATACCACTACTGCATATTCCATATTCCTGTATATATAACGCTTAATAAATAACGATTACATCGAATATATATGTTAAGGCAGAAGTCGTGAAAGAATATATAACGCTGACGGTTAAATATGTGTATTGTCATGTATTAAGAGGTGGAATTCGTAAAAACAAAAATATAATGATTGTAATTATTAATTGTCAGGCATTTACTATAACAAAAAAGATGTTTCTAATGAAATAACCTTTATGTAACACTTTCAAACTAGTTTTTTTCACAACTTTATATCAACAAAAATAAATATATAACGTTTATAATAATTAACCGTAAAGTATGGTTCCTAAATACTTATCTTTGTTTAAGAATATTTAACGGTTAAAAATGATAACCACCATATATAAGAAAGGAAGGATTTTTAAAAAAAAATTATTTGATAATAATGTACAATTCTTCACAATAAATTGTTATATATTATTCAAGAATAACTAACAATAAAAAATTATTTGACGATATATTACTGTTCTTCCCAAATAACTGTTAATTATTATTTAATATAAACAAAGGCGGAATTCTCAAAGATATTATATATAAAGGAGTAGGATCCTGAAAAATATAATTTGATAATACATTATGGTTCTTTTTGTAAAGAACTATTAAATATTCTTTAACGTAAATAAAAGTGGAATTATAAAAGGGAAAATTCTATCTAAATACCAAATAAAATTGCAAAACCCCCAAATGTTTGTTAAACTTGTTAAAGGACTTAAAGGTACAAAGGACCAAATAGGGATTTTCAAATTCGGGTGAATTTATCCTTTTGCCCTTAGTTTTAAATATATTTTTTTAAAAAATAACCCTCACCGGATGGCCACCTTGGCCGACCCGTCAGACGGCCTGCAACCGTCGCCGGCTTGGGATCCAACTAGGTTTTTTTTTTTGTGGGGTTGAATCTTTTTTTTTTTAAAAAAAAAAGATTGAATGAAAGTGAGAAGGTGGGGTTCGAACCCACCCCACCTTCATGAGGGCCAAGTGGCCGTTCCTTTGATACACACACACACACACACACACACACACATTAACAAATATATATATTCTTCTTAACATTTTTTCCATTAAGAAACACTCTTGTAAGTCCCATTACTGAACTTGTAAATCCTATTAATGAACTTGTTATCACTACAAGAAAATTTGATTTTTGCTACGGAAAAAATCCGTAGCAAAAAAGGTCTTTTCCGTAGCAAAATCAATTTGCTACGGATTTTGTCCGTAGCAACAAAGGGCGCCGCAATTGCGACGGAATTGGAGAAATCCGTCGCAATTTGCGACGGATACAATTCCGTCGCAAATTTGCGGCGTAAATGCTGTCGTCGCAAATTGCGATGGATTTGGTATCCGTCGCAAATTTTGAAATGTGCGACGGATATGGTATCCGTCGCAAATTTTGGGATTTGCGCGATTTTATTTCCGTCGCAAATGTCAAAATTTGCGACGGATATCCAAATCCGTCGCAAATGTCAATTTTTTTTAAAAAAAAATTAAAAATTTAATTTTTTTTTTAAACAATATTATTTTTTAAAAAAATTACATAAAAAAATAGACAAAAAAGATGTATACCATAAAAATATATAATAACAATCATAAAGAGTTTACATAGATACAAAAATATAAATAATAATGTTGCGAACAATAAGTACTAAAAAAAAAAAAAAAGTCTAAACATAACAAACGAAGTATGGTCACCCTTGTCCTTCACTAGGGATTGAAGTAGAATCTGCATATGCTTCATAATCTCTTGTGTTTGATGCACCAGTATGGTCATTCCGTCGTAAAACTCGATTCCTAAAAAAAAAATTATATAAAAAATTATGAAATAAAAAAGAAATGTACAAAATCCTTTGAGTTTTTTATTTTTATTATTCATATGCCTTCAGGATTGTATACATATATGTAGATACTCTACCGATTTGTTTAGGTCAATCCTAACATCTAGGAATTATAAAAGGCCGATCCTAACATCTAGGAATTATAAAAGGCATATCCTAATATCTAGGAATTATAAAAGAAAAGCAATTACAAAATTCAAATTCTATAATCTATTGATCGATTTAGGCCGATCCTAATATCTAGGATTATAAAAGGAAAATTCTAAAATCTAGGAATTGTAAAAGGCAGATCCTAATAACTAAGAATTATAAAAGGAAGATCCTAATATCTAGGCATTATAAAACAAAACAAAAAATTACAAAATTCCAATTCCATAATCCGATTAGATCATAAAATATCTCTAAATATCAAGATTATATATTATACGAAATTTAACATATAACAAGAAAAAAAAAAGGTTCGACAATGTACAAATCGAACAAAATCTGTTGCATATAATAAAAAATAGTTATTATAATTTCCTCTCTTCTAATAATAAATTAAGTTTGTACAATTTCTAATAATAATAGTAATAATAATAATAATAATAATAATAATAATAATAATAATAATAATAATGTCTTAAATTCTACAATATGGCTTCCCTAGTTCACATCTATAATTTTATATAATTTAATTATGGCCAAACCTAACCAAGCAACAGGAACTTTTTGTGGCAATGGAATTTTAATTCACATGCCTTCTACATCAATGAAACTAGTTACCTTACCTTTGACAAATTTCAACTACATACTATGCTATGTATATTTCTTTTACAAACACTTTCTATATTATTGGTGAATTAAATTTAACCAAAAAAGAAGAAACAAAATCAATATTCATCTATCACGAGAAAACCTTGCATCAAACCGATAAAAAAAAAAGAAGGAAGAAAAGAAGGAACCACAGACCACACCAATTCTTTTATATTGTAGAAAGAGGAATACATGAACATCTTCAATTGTACAGTGAGTGATGAATGCTTACCAACAATCACTTCGAGATAAACAAATAGATAATAGGAGAGGGAGAGAGAGAGGGACGTTAGGAGGAAAAAAAAAGTGAGGAATCAAAGGACGGAGGACGGAGGACGTTGGAGGAGGCGGAGGGCCGACGCCGGAGGGACGAGGGGAGGGCGGAGGTGACGAGGAAGACCCACGAAATGAGTAAGAGGTGGAGAGGAGATCGAAATGGCGGACGGGAAATGATTTCAGAAGGAATTAAAGCCCGATTTTGCGACGGAACTTTAGTTCTGTCGCAAAAAGCAAATTTTTTTGCGACGGAACTCATTTCCGTCGCAAAAAAATTTGCTTTTTGCGACGGATCGAAGTTTCGTCGCAAAAAGCGGGGGAATCCACTGCTAAAAAGCCGCCGGTTTGCGACGGAACCGTTTCCGTCGCAAAAAGCAAATTTTTTGCGACGGAAATGAGTTTCGTCGCAAAAAAATTTGCTTTTTGCGACGGAATTGAAGTTCCGTCGCAAAAAGGGGAACCCGATGGCCGGGTTTGCGACGGAACTCAATTTCCGTCGCAAAGGCAAATTTTTTTGCGACGGATATAATTTTTAAATCGCAAAACACTGTATTTGCGACGGATTATCATTTCCGTCGCAAATAGGCGAAAATTTGTGACGGATTTTTTTCCGTCGCTATTTGTGTATTTTCTAGTAGTGTATTCTCATTACAAATTTTGATCATAGTGCTCATATTTTATTCAATCTTGTGAATCCCATTATATATATATGCATTAAAATACCATTAAGGATAATTGGATTATGCATGTGACTCTAATTGTTCTTTATTGTTTGAATATTTGTGACTACAATTTGACTTGTGATCATTGCAATTAAAATTTGAAGAGACACTTGTGAAAAACCTAACGAAAGCACTGGTAATTACCATTACGGAACTTGTAAATACCATTGACGAATTGGTAATTCTCATTACAAGATTTATTATAATCGATCCTTATTTGTTATTTCATGAGAGACACTTGTGAAAAACCTGATGAAAGCACTAGTAATTACCATTACGGAACTTGTAAATACCATTAACGAATTGGTAATTCTCATTATAAGATTTGTTATAATTGAGCCTTATTTGTTATTTCATGAGATACACTTGTGAAAAACCTGACAAAAGCATTGGTAATTACTGTAACACCCCAAATTTCATACTACTTACTGTGTCCGGTGACATGTAGTTTTAGAAAAATCAACAGAGTTTGAGGTGCTACACGTCAAAGTAATGCGGAACGGAGAGCATGCACTTACATTTGGACAATGAGTAACTGATATAAAATGCCCAGGCATAAGCTGGTATATTAAAAATCCTGAAGGAATATTCATGTGATACAATAATACATAACTTGTATAATTACAACTCCAACATAATAATTATACATTCTTAAACCAACAAGCCTTAGCTAGACTTGTGGCTTACAACCTAATACAGTTAATCAAACTCATTTGGCCAAGCCGGGTAAAGTCTAGTGGAAGTCTCACCGTCTTTCACGGCGACTTATAAATGAACCACATAGACCGACTCTTTCTTAGTTTAAGCACCAAATGGTTTGAAACAACTCTATTGGATTCATGCCAGAAACTAGTCCTTATTGACCCTCTTCAGGCTCTCGTCTTAACCGGTGCCTCTTCACGGCTTCGCCCATCGGTGCCTCTTCACGGCTCCGTCCATGTCGTCTTCTAAGATCCTAGTTCCTTTCTTGAACCTTTAGTCAAGGCTGAGATTCAATACCTACTGAATCTCAGATAACAGTTAACCTCATGTTCAAGTAATGACAGTATATATGACAGATATTCATTACATTTTAGCATCAACCATACATAGCACACAGCAGATGTAAGGTTACAACAATACATAGCACACAACAAATGTAATGTTAACAGCACAACAATATATAGCACACAGCAAATGTAATGTTTGCAACGTTTGCACTAACCATTGCCACGACAGTTCCTCGTGTCCTCAGCGCTAGGAAAACAACCCTACAGCGTTATCAAGACTATAACCTGCACAAAACTGAATGTATATAAACAGGTGACCTAAGCCCCATAAACTTAGTCACAGTGCATGACTCAATACCTAGTCTTGTCCATCACTTCATGAATCATTCTATCATATACATACATACAAGACACATCAGAGTTAAAGTTACAATACACGTCCGTACCTTTTACCGCGTAGTTACCAACATGCCCGACTTTTGAATCCGACTCCGGACTTCCCAGATATCCTATAATGTTACTATCGGATTATTTCCTTTTCCATGATATTATAATTAATATCATATTTCCTAGAATAATATCAAAAAGGATATTTTCACCTATTTTGACATTTCTACCCTTGGTGGATTTATTATTCCACTTTTACCCTTACTTTTTATTAAAAATGCAATTGCTGGATTTTCTGGGCAGATTTTGTAGCAACTTTGAAAAATCATAATTAATTCTTAAAAAAATCATGTTTGAGTTCTGAAAACTTCCTCATGACCCTTGACATGTCTATTTTCAAGGAAAAATATTCCCAGAAGCTATAACATCAAGAATCATTTCCAGTTTAATTGTTTCTCAATGTTGTCCAGTTTTAATCCCAGAAAAATGGCTTAACTTCAACAAATTGTATCTCCTTGTGTAGAACTAAAAATGCTACATATTTTATATATTTAGAAAGCCCTACATGTCTACTTTATTTTTGTAAAAGTTCAAGATTTAATGACTTCATTTGCTACATAAAATAATAGCATCAATTTCGCTGCCTCGCACAAGGACTTAAAAGCGAAAATTCTACAATTTTCACAATCTTGTTCCATTAATATCTAAAATTTATTTCTCAACATATTTTTACCTCATTAGGCATTTTTCAATGCAAGGAGACCTAAAAACAAGAAAAGGAAGTTATTCTCTAATTTTCTAGATTAAACTACAATTATACTAAGAACTAAAAGCTATAGCTCAAGAACTTACCTCTTGAAGTTCTTACTCGCTCCTTCCTCCTCCTTGCTCCAAGATTTTGCCTCTCCCTCACTCTCACTTCTTAGAAATCAACTACTTTGAGTTTGATTTGGTGTGAAGAAAACGAAGAGGGGAGCCCTCTATTTATAGAGAAAATCTCAAGGTTAAAATAGTAATTTCACAAGTGATCCAAAGTTTTTTCTTTCCTTACAACCATCGGATCAAATTCACTTTATTAACCTTAATCATCACCCTTCACTATAAAACATGTACTCTTATTAATTAAATATAATATACTCTCTCTCTCCCATGTGCAAATCTAACACCTCTTCTTCCCTTTCAACCATTGAATCTAATTTGTGTTAGTTTAAGTTCAATCCTCACCCTTAATCCATGACTCAAGTTTCCTATTGGTCCAATTAATTACCTAAGGATTTAGCTTATTTTCTTGATTTCTCATTGGCTAGTTGCTATTGTTGACTTTTCAACACTAATTAGCAATTCTTAATTATCATGTTAATCAAGTGTTTACATGCTCCTTAATTATATTTTGCCATTAGCTAACTCAATTACATGAAGATTTAGACTTAATTACTTGAGATATTATCTCATTCTCTTTGGCTTAATTATTTTCAAATATAATTAGCCCTCATTTGATACTTTTAATTTGTCTCTAATCATCTTGAAGAATTATGCAACTAATCTCAATTAGTGCAAGCTTATTTTGCTAAAGATAATTGTTAATAGATAACAATTAAACTAAATATTTCCCTATCCCCTTTTCTTGTTTTATGAGCATTTAAATAGCTATTATTTCATGTGATTTCATCTCACATTTTACAACTCCTAATATGTGGTCTCATTAATCAACCATTGGTTAATTAATTCCAAAATGAAATTTGGATGAAAATATAATCAATAGATTATAATTCTTTGAGACACATATTCACCTTTGTATCTTGCTAAAATACAATGTTTACATGAATTATGAAAATTAGGGTATTACAATTACCTTTATGGAACTTGTAAATACCATTAACAAATTGGTAATTACCATTACTGAACTTGTAAATTCTATTAATGAATTTGTTATTCCCATTACAAATAGTGCTCAGATTTTTTCAGTCTTGTGAATCTCATTTTATATATGGGTTTAATATTTCTGCTTTTCTGCAGAAACATTTTTCTGTCACACTCACATAAAAGTGAGTGGGTCCCATTGTAAAGAGAAAAGAGAGAAAATATTATTGGGACCCACTCACTTTTATGTGAGTGTGGTAGAAAAAATATTTCTGCAGTAAAAGCAGAAACATTAAACCCTTTATATATATCCATATAATATATCATATTTATATATTATATGATAAACACACACACACACACATACATATATATGTGTGTGTGTGTGTGTGTGTGTGTATTGTATGTATGTATGTATGTCTATATGTATATATAGATAGATAGGATTCAAATGATTAAACAAAATCTGAGCACTATGATCAAAATTTGTAATGAGAATAATAAGTTCGTTAATGGGATTTATAAGTTCAGTAATAGATTTACAAGAGTGTTCCTTGATGGAAAAAATGTTAAGAAGAATAAAGATTTTTTTTAATACATATATATCAAAAGAACCAAGTGGCCGGGCCACATGGCCCCCATGAAGGTGGGGTGGGTTCAAACCCCACCTTCTCACTTTCATTCAATCTTTTTTTTAAAAAAAAAAAGATTCAACCCCACCTCCAAAAGAAAAACCCTCGCCGGATCTCAGGTCGCCGGCTGTTGGAGCCCAGGATGATGGCCACGGTGGCCCTCCAACAAAGTCATTTTTTTAAAAAAAAAAAATATTTAAAAACTAAGGGTGATAGGGTAAATTCACCTGAATTTGAAAATACTAATTTGGTCCTTGATGCATTGCTTTTGTCGCTAAAGCAATCAATTAAACTAGGCACTAATTAATTATGCAATATAGGGTCAACCTAGGTCATTCTCCCAAGGAGCAATCTGTGGGTTTTTCTTTAGGTTGAATTTAGGTGATGAAAAATGCAATGGAATGAACCTAAACTAAAATGCAAGACACTACTACCTAAATGAAATTAAACTAACTAAATGCACTAATGCAATTGACTCTAAAACCTAAATGAGAATGAAACTAACCTATATGAATCTGAATGCAATTTTTGGGGGTTTTTGTTATGAGAGAAGAATTAAAATCCTTAGAAGAAAATTGATTCTATATGAATCTGAATGCAATTTTTGGAGGGTTTTTGTTATGAGAGAAGAATTAAAATCCTAAGAAGAAAATTGATTAAAATAAAATCAAATAACAAAGATCTAGTTCAGTTATGAGGAAGAAGGAGACAACTTATTAGGATTCACATGCAGTTAACTTTCTTAGCCTAAATTAATTAATTAGACCAAAGGGAGATTAGTGAAAGATTGGAATTAATAAATTTGATTAACTAATTGAAATATGGGAAACCCTCAAGTTCAATAACATCTAATCCACTAGAAAACTCATAATGAAATGTGTGCTAGTTAATTAAACTCATTAAAACCCAATCACAATTAATTTCTAAGTAATTTTGGAATCTTGTTTACAATTATCCAATTAAACAACTAGACAATTTATCAACTCAATTAAACAATTAAATCGATAAACCCAATTGACAATTAAATTAATAACGAAAACTCAATTATTAATTCAATTGGCAATCCAAAGGTTGCAAATAGGAATTCAGCAATAGGCATAAAAACTTCAAATTATCAATCTAATCCAAAAGAAATATATGTCTACAATCTAAAACTAGATTGTTCTCAAGAAAACAACTCAAAATTATCTAAAACTAAATAATTTCAAAGTCTTGAAATAAATCGATAAAAGGAAAGATTCTCCCGTGTGGTCTTCAAATGTAAGATTCTAGGCTCTAGCTTCCTCCATGCTCCTCCCAAGTTGTCTCTCAAATAAGGTTAAGCTCTCATGGTGAAGAACTCCTCCCCAATCCCCTTGTTTAGCACGGTCATGGATGAATGATGAAGAGGGACGTTGGTGAAGAGAATGTGACGTTGGTGAAGAGGTGTGTGTGAGTTGGTGATGGAATGAAGGGATGAACGATGTGGGTGTTTTTGCTGCGTCGTGCGTCGTGCGTCTTTTTATAGGCAGCAGCTAGGTCAATTAATGAGAGGAAGAGAGGGCTTTTGGGTACCAACTCGAGCCCATTAAAATTTAAGAAGCTAAATACAATTTCACAATTAGATTTCCTTTCAACATCCAAGGTTAATTCTGCATTGTAGGATCTTCTAATATGTTTTCCTTATCTGCAAGAATTAAATAAAATCATGATCTATCATATATTTGGAAATATTATTGAATCACAAGATATCAATCAGAATATTAATAATTTAAGCCTAATAATCTCACAATTAATTCTGATTTATACTATTTCCTAAAATTGGCTAAGAATCCAAATATTACCTAATAACTCTAAATTAGCCTAAAATAGTCCCCAAAATAAATGAATAAGGTGGGATAAAATATATGAAAATTGGGATTTATCAGTCCTTGGTACTTTTAAGTCCTTTAACAAATTTAATAGGCATTTGGGGGTTTTGCAATTTCATTTAGTATTTAAATGGAATTTTCTCATTATAAAAGATATCATAGGTAAAGAGGCAGTTCCTAAAAAAATTTGACAATATATTACCATTCTTCACAAAGAATTGATAGGTATACTTAATAATAAAGATGGGGTTTAAACTTCTCATGTTGCATGAGAAGAAGAAGATTCCTACACACACATAAAATGGTGAGACTCACATATATATATAAAATATATATATATATATATGTGGGTCTCACCATTTCATGTGTGTGTGACATGAGAATACACTTCTCCTACAACATGAGAAGTGTTTTTCCCATAAAGATGATATTATGAAAGATATCAAATATAAGAAGACGGGATCTAAAAAAATTATTTGACAATACATTACGGTTTTTCACTAAAGAAATGTTAAATATTTTAATAGTTCGTTTCTAAGAACCGTTAGGCATTCTTTAATATAAATAAAGGTAGCATTCTAAAAATTAAAAAAAAAATGACAATATGTTACAATTCTATACTAAGAACTGTTAAGTATTCTTTAATAAGATGTGATTTTGAAAGGTATCAAATACAAGGAGTTGAGATTTTGAAAAAGTTTATTTGACGTAATTCTTTAAACTTCTTCTCAAACGGTCTTTGAGCTTCCCTAATGGCTCATACTCTTTTTCCCATTAGTTTTGTTTTGACGTTACAGGTCTTACGCTACCATAGATCTCTTTTTTTTTTTTTTTTTTTTTTTTTTTGGTAAGAGATTACAATGGATCTTTACTATTAAGCTCATTCCTCTTATGATTCTTCCTCGTGTAGGCTTTTATCTTCTTCTTTTTCAGTTAACATTTTTAGTTTCATTTTATTTTTTTATATAACAAGAGCTCATTAGTTGATGCTCAAAGTTGCATGTCAGGATTACGATATCTAATCTGATGATGATGGTTGGTTTAAATATTAAAAGAGAGGGGGAAAAAACACAATAGAAGGCCGAGAATACAAAAAAAATGATGAGGTAAAATGCTAAATTTTTTATTGTTGAGTATCTCACATCCCTAAACTTTAATTAGAAATCCAGACTATACGTTGAAATCAGGTTTGTTGAATCAAATTCCGAAATTTGATTTTTATATGTGCCGATTTTTACTATATTCTGATTCTCAAAATTATATTCTTAAATTTGTTTAAGTTTTTATTATATGTATTCTTATTTTTATTTTGTGTTACTCTTTTGCAGGAAAAGGATATGTAACGTGTAATACCCAGATAATTATTTATTTTAAATATTATAAATAATATTCCTTAAAATTATATTTGAGTCAAATAATACCTATTGGAAATATGTGAATATGTGGTCTCAAATAATAAGTTATAATTATCATATTTTCTAAGGTAATTTCTATGGAAATTAGAAGAGATAAAGAGCTAAAATTCATAAAATGCATTTATGGGGCATAAAATAGCCTAAAAATATTATGATAAATCCCTAGAGGCATAAAATATTTATTAAAAATTAGAAAGTATGTTGTCTCTAATTTTAAGAATTTTTGGAATATTTTCCTTGAAAAATAATGAGGCAAAATTTAATATTATTTTGGGAACCCTAAATGGCCCCATGATTTTTAATATAATACATGAGACATGAAATACTAATGTCAGTGAAATAGTTATGAGAAAATGATTAATCCTAATTAAGAAAATTATCAGAAATTAGTTAGTGATTAATTAAGTAATTATTGGCTAATTGTTTAAATAAGAGAATATTCAAGGTAAATTATGTAAAACCCTTTAAATAAATGTTTATGGCTAGAGATTAGCATAAAGTATACTTGCTAATTAATTGAAAAAGATTAAGAAAAGTGTATGAGATTAAGTACTAGAAAAAAACCCTAAAACCTAAAAGATTGCTAATCATAGGATTAAGCCCTAATTAAGCTTTCTAATTAAATTAACATATAATATTAAAGTAATTAAAAAATAAATATAAAAGAAAATAATAAAGGGGGGGCGAAATTATAAGTGTGAAAGGGGTTAGAGTTTTTTCAAAAATAATATCTAGATATTTATTAATTAAATAATAATATAAATGAGATATTTTGTAGGAAGAGGTTGGATAAATGAGAACCGATAGAAATTAAATTCTATCTCAAAATAGGTGAACTAAGTCTTTAACATCAGGACTTATTATAAACAAGTAAAATTTTATCCCGGAGTGGGCTATCTCCGAAGTCATTTCCGAAACCGGCGGAGTAATTAAGAGACAGGATGAAAGAGGAAAAGGGCAGATAGTAGAAACAAGAACCAATGGAAAATAAACCCGTTGTGGAAAACCATGAACTAGGTTTCTTAGGTCAGGACATATTATAAACCAGCGAATTTTTGTCCAGAAGTGGGTGTTACGGAAGTCATTTCCGAATCAGTTGGCGTCATGTCCAAAAATGTTTGGCGTGTGCAACGGAATATCCTTAATGGGATCAAAAACTTTGCTAACCCAAGTATTTTGAAAGAGGATGAATAGACCTTCAGTGCTGTGTTGCCGTATTTTTGAGATTTGTTAAAATTACGCGATTAGAAACCGAACAGGGAACTTTATCGGTACCGACTCATAAAGCAAGTGATGACATCACTTGGATGAAGTCATCCTTTGGAAGATGCCATAGGGGGGAGGTCGGCCAAGGCCTTTCAAAGGCCAAGATGAAGCCATGTGTAAAAGCAAGATCCGACGGTTGGAAATCGATCTGATAAAGCATGAATAGTGTCTCAGAATTTCCTATAAATAGGCTTCACTTCTCTTCTTCTTTCCACACCAAAATTTCGAAATCTAGAGTGAGGTTAGAGAGAAGGAGGAGTCTGGAGAAAGTGTAGCAAAGCCCTGGGTAAGTTCTTCGGTCCCTAGTCTTAAGCTTTAGTAGTTCTTTCGGTAGTTATAGCAGAAATGCTATATTTATCTTTAATCTTCCAAAATAGTTTAGATATCATGTTTTAGGGGTAAATATGGTATTTATTTCGAAAATATATTGGGAGAAGAGATATGTCAAAATTTTGGAGAGATAGGGTTAAAGTAGCGAAGCTCTGGCGAAATTCCGCCGATTAGTCAAACTAGGGGCAAAATGGTAATTTGTACCTAAAATGCCTGTTATGATGCTAAATATTGATAAATGCGATATAATCCTTATAGGATATCTATAATCGTACCGCTGTTGTGCCGCTGTCGTACCACTGTCGCCCACTGTCAAAAATATCATTTTCCGTAAAACGTACCGAAGTACCGTCAACGAAGGTACGTTCGCAACGTACTGTAACACTGACTTTGATGCTTGTGGTATGCTTATATATGATTGCTGTGTTCCTATACTGAGACTCTGTCTCAACTGTTTTTGATACAATCATGAATACACGGGTTATGGTCTTGATAACACCGTTAAAAGTTTTCCTAAGCGCTATGGACACGACTGTACATCGTGGCACCGGTAAATGTGCAGACTGGGGTAACAAACATACTGCAGGGGCTGTGTATTGTTATTGCCTTACATATTTGATTATGTATTACCTACATCTGTTATGGGCTTTTGTAGTGATTTTTGTGAAAATGTTATGAATACTTGTCATACATATATTGTTTACATAAGCATGAGGTTAATCGTTACCTGGGGTCCGATGGGCATTGGACCTCAGTCTGAACTAATAGTCAGGGAAGAATCGTGGATCAACGAAGGCACCAGCGGATGGAGCCGTGGAAAGACGCCGATGGACGGAGCCGTGGGAAGGCACCGATCAAAGTAAACGCAGAAAGAAAGATAACAGAACCTACCTTACAGCATGAATCTAATAAGGTTACTTCATATCATTTGGTGCTTAAACTAGAAAGGGTCGTCTATGTGGTTCGGTCAATCGATCGCGTCAGTAAATACTCGGTGAGACTCCCACTAGACCTACTCAGCCTGGCCAAATGGGATGATTTAACTGAGTTAGGTTCTATGCCCCAAGACCACCTAAGGCTCGGTTGAAGAGGGTATAGTTACACAGAAGAGTTGTAATTATAAAGTTTTGTATTATTGTATCACATTAACATTCCTTCGGGAAATTTTTAATATATCAGTATACATCAGGCATCATCATATGTCTGAGTATTTTTATATATCAGTTACTCATTGTTAAAACTCGTTGTTTAAATTTTTAGTACATGCTCTCCGTTTCCGCAAAACGTTGAACTGTAGTACCTCAAAACTCTGATAATTTTTATAATTAAAAAAAAAAAAAAAAAACCCCCACGTGTCACCGGCACGATTTATGCTACAGAATTTTGGGGTGTTACATAACGGGAACTCTTGGAGCACACTGATACGTGATCTATAAACAATCTACAACAAAGACATAAGAGAATATTGTGAAATTTTTTATTGATTGATTTTTTCAAAATTCAAAACATTATAAGATAGTGTTTTATTATGAGAGTGTTCAAGTTATTAATTTATTTTAAATTGTATGATATTTATCTATAATATATTAAATTTTGAATCCTATAAATATAATTTTTTATTTAACATTATTATCAATGATTATATTATGTTTTATATAATAAACATTAATAGTAAAAATAAATAATAACAAATAATAAACATAATTGTATATAATAAAAAAAAACCAATATATTACGGTAATTATCAAAGAACTGTTATATATGTTCTCAATATATTACGGTTTGAAACCGTTATTTATCCATGCGGAGAATATATAGCGCCCACATATACGACGGTTCAGATCTATCATATATGGTCAATATTAACCGTCATAAAATAACAGGGATTTCCACAGCAGTAGAGATCATATATCCTAACTTTTGTTGAAATCCTAGCAACCAAGATCTCAGGTTCTGAATGTCCCTATGCAACGTAAAGGGTGTTCTAGCCCATAGTCGATTTATAATAAGTGCAGGGCTTTCAAATAAATCTGTATACTTTAATTGTCAAGTCCTAGCTGGTGACACAAACCTATAATCCCTCATCTTGGCAAATTGGGATGGGGATATTATTAAAAAAAAAAACCCAATGATTTGATGTTTATTAAAATATTCAAAGAATAAAAAAATAAAATTGTAAAATTAAAGAAAAATTGGAAAAAGATCCACTAAAAATTTAATTGGTAAAAATAGCTTGATAAATTTTTATATACCCTGAGAATTGGTATTCTACTAGTTTTATAATTATAATTTTAATATTTCTGTTAAGATTATCATTATATATAAAATATATAACATGTATTATTTAATAAAATTTATCTCCCTTCGGTCAATTTAGTTTTCAACTTTTTTTTTCCAATCATGCAAACATATTTCAATTTACTAAGCGACCTTTTTTATAAATTAAACCGACTAATCCAAACATAAATGAATGAAATAAAAGCTATTTTGCTACCCCTTATTATTTCCCCCAACATAATAATACTTTTACTGTTACAGTTAAGGTTGTCAAACTCACGAGTTTAAACAAACTCGTGGCAGAGACGTAAACTCGTATCGAGAACTCGAATTGTAAAGTTGTAAGAGTTTACTTTTATTATTAAATAGGTATTACTTAGTGTATAATCAAATAATTAAATATAAAAATGACAACAATTTGATTTAAATATATTTTAAATCCAAATAATTGAAATTAAATCCATCAACATTCATCATTTATCATATTTAATAAAGAAATTTCTATATAAAACCGAAAGATGATCAAATCAAAAAAATTAACGTGAGTTTAAGAGTAAGTTAACGGTTTTGTAAGTTAAACATAAAAATGGTGAACTTGGTGTATAAACTCATGAGTTTAATCGAGTTCAACTAAGACGAGTTTATCATGATTTCGACTCGTTTTGTAAGTTAGAAGCGTAAAACGGTAAAGAATTTTGGAGAAATAACTCGCGAGTTTATACAACAAATTGATAAAGTATATAAATAAATAAAATGATTGTTTATATTTGGGGTAATCATTATGTGAGGACTTAGGAGTAATTAATTGTCGACCCATACCAAATTCCAAATTACCAAAATCACTGCCAAAAAAAAAAAAAAGATTCCCCTAAAATTAATTATAAGCCCACAAAACACTGTCTGCGGATACATTTTTCCCCTTCCCCACTCGGTCGTACGCCGTCCTCCGTCGTCAGCTCTGCGCCGTTGTTCTCCGGCAAATATTGAAGAAGTTTCGAACCCTTGGGCTTTTTCTACTTCCCAAATCCGGTGAGATTGTTTTGTTCAATCTGGCTTTGAATAAAGATTTGAATTTGTTCCCCGCGTCATCCATTCCTTGCGTGATTGTTCTTGCTTTCTTTTAAATTTTTCCAACTAATTTGACATTGAATCTGGTCGTGTAAGAATATTGACGCTTTTGAATTTTGGAATATTTACAGATTGAGTTTAATTTTCTTTTCCCCCCTTTAGTTTTTGCTTGGATGGGGTGTATTATACTTCTGCCCTCTTCATTTTGTTTACCAGCGACTTGTATGCTCTTGATTGTGTTGTTTCGCAATGTTGGATTTGGTGTGTATTGGCATTCTGTCTATTAATTTTTTTTATATTATCATCAATTTAGAAAATTCTCAAGGTACTTGTGATGTACTTATTCTGTGTCCCTATTTACTTGTCTTACTTATATTTTCATTTTGTCCCTAACTATATATTGTGTTCCAAATTTCAAGGTATAATTATTAATTATTTTCCATAATACCCGTGTGAGATGGAGGGTATTAAATGGTGGTAGTTAAGGTTCAAGATAGTGTAGCATGAAATGAAGGGCAAAAGTGGAAAAGAAAAAATAATTCTCACTACATAGATTTTGTTGTCTCCTATGTCTATTTGTATGTCTTTAAAACATTGAGATATTCCCCAGAGAAAGAATGGCTTAGATTAGGGTTGAGTCAAGAACAATTAATTACATTCATTGAGATAAAGGAGGGGCACAAAAATGATGGTGGCAACAAATAATAAAATTTAGACTATTTGTGGTAAGTAAGGTATAGAAGAGTTGAGAAAGAGAGGGAAGAGAGAGGAACAGAGAGAAGAATAGAAGAGGTGCTCTGAATTATTCATTCACCAAATGATCAACAACAGTACACAATAGCCTAGGACTTCCCTTATATAGGATCAGACCTTAGGCAAATATAACGGCTAGTAACTAACTCCTATCCTTCTAACTAACGTGGCTCATAGAACTAGTGAGTTCCACCTCAAATCCTCTAAGTGCGGCCTCATGGACTTAATCGTGTGCCATCACTTAACCCTAATTAACCCTAGTTACATCTAGTTATACCTAACTACTAACATTTACAGCTTACATATCAATTTGATTTCCATTGACTTCATTGTTTTGTCTTGTTATCAGGTTATTCTTGTATTTATCTATGTTGTATGGTGAGTCTGTTAGTCCATCATTTGGTACTAATAATAATACAACAAGAAGCCTTATTCCACTTAGTGGAGTCAGCTACATTGATTGGGCGACATAATTAATCTTCATCAACAACCAATTCTTTAGATCGGTAGAGATAATGATAAGTAATTAAAGTCAAGGCTAGTATGGCAAAGATAGAATATGGTCAATATAAGGAGATATGCATCAACAACGGTCTAACTTGCTGAGGAAATGAAGGTGATACCCAGTCCCTTAGTTGCATATTCATTCAATCAATATAGTCATAGTTGGTTGTAGCTTTTTATAATTATGTTTTCATTCATCCTCCGTCTGGCAGTGTTTTTTTCTTTCCACGTCTTTTCTTCTTTATCGTTCTTAGATTCTCACCATTCTGTATTATCTCCAGGTGTTGGGAACTTAGGATATTGCATCATGGTCAAAACCAGAATGGCTTTATCCAACTATTTAGCAAATATAAAATGTTTATCGCTTGATTCTTTCAACTCAGGAGTTGCCGATGTTGGTCTTGCTTCATCATTTTACAAAACAACATTTGACCAGAAGCTACGGTCTCTATGCTTCTCCTTAAGTTGTGCTCGACCTTGTTTAACCAACAATAAGTAAGTGGCAATATATGTTTGCACTAGTTTTATCTTGCTAGGCAACTGAGACATGTATAACAATTCCAACTAAGTATGCATGTGACCACATATGTTGGCAGATTAGCACCTTTGACATGCCTTAAACATTAAATATGATGCATTGATTCTACGAAGAAAATCATTTATGAAGTATTGGGTGAGCTTCTCCTGGAATACTAATTCTGTGTGGTTCTCTATAGGAGAATGTCATGGTCTATTAGAAGCAGCATAGATGATAGCAGTTTCACTTCATCTGCTTCAAATGAAAATATTGGAAGGACCCGCCTAATTAAGGTGATTCAAGATTTGCTTACCAAGTTAGGTGCTAAGATTCAGAAGGTACGGAAGAATCTCCCAATGAAACTTATTTTTTTCTTGATTGGATTTTATTGCGCAACTGCTTTTGCCACTGTTATTGGACAAACGGGCGACTGGGATATTCTATCTGCTGGCTTGGCTGTGGTTGTCGTGGAAGGGATTGGGGCTCTCATGTATAGGGCTTCTCTTCCTCTAACCAGCAAGGGTCGGAGCCTTATCTCCATGTTTAATTATTGGAAGGCTGGCTTAACGTTGGGACTCTTCTTGGATTCATTTAAATATTGACAGTGTTGCTTTATCTGCTTCATCATTCAGAAATGCCTCTGAACCATTATTGGGTTCTGCAACCTCCTTGTGAATTGGACATCATTATCGTCGTGCATTTACTAATTGGCTTTTAGAAGCTTTTTTCAGTCTTTAGAGATTCATAAAGAATATGTTGGTATACATTTGAGCTACACTTCATTGGACATAAAGAAAAAGGTGTAGTCCTTTTTCAAGCCAGTGCTCTTGATTGATTATTTTTATTTGTGGTCAACGTACCAGTGGCTTTGGCTTGTGAACTCTGAAGGACACATTCATTCAACAGTCACTTCAATTGTTCGAGTTCTGTTTATTTATAGAAAGTACTCCTTCAGCAGTAGATCACTCCCTCATCCCCTTAGTGGTATCATTGGATCACTAAATTTCAGATTCTGCCGGGCCATTCTGAGAAACTGGAGTGTAGGGAGATCCCCTTATGTTTCCCTGGTGTTGACTTGTGCAATCTGAGAAACTGGAGTGTAGTGAGATCCCCTTATGTTTCCCTGGTGTTTACTTGTGCAAATGGACGAGGCCACATGTTAATGTGAAATAGTGAATCTTTTTCTTTGATAAATATGTTATTGCTCTTTAACTGGAAGAGTATGAATTTCTGCAACTGCAGGGAATCATTTATGTGATGTTGTATTTTGCGATGGCATGGAGATAGTTTATTTGATAAGGAATCATTTAGGAGCGAGAAAGGTTGCTTTAGCTCCTAGGCTCAAAGCACCCTGCAATCAACGTATGCTAATCAATAAGACCTCCTATGTTTGAGCTTCAAGACATATTGCAATCTTTGAGCTTCAAGACCCTTTGAATCTGGCGCTGTCAGCTGATTACTTGGGTGCTCAGAAAATACTTATGAGGCAACCTGGGTCCTCCTATGTTGCATATATCATGGATTATAATGTACTGTGTCCACCAGTCTGTCACTGATGCTTTAACATCAAGACCTCCTGATTCATTCAAGAATTGCAGGCAATGCCATTTATTGGTCTATTTGTTTCTCTATGTTAGTCTTTCTGCTGAGTGATCTCACTGATGACGTGCATCAGTGTGACTGATACTTGAAAACCAAGATTTTCAGGCTCATTGAAGTTTTGCACAGGCAATGCCACTTATGGGAACTGATTGTTTGTCTATATGTCTCTCTTCTGCTGAAGATTCTGCGCTGAAACTATCCCTTATGTACATAGTAATGTTGCATACTATCCCAAAAAGAGAGAAGCTTTGTGTGTTTGGATTAGCTTTTTTATATTAAGTGAACCCAAAGTATCGCCAAGTCACCTTACACTTGAGTCTAATCTCTACCAGGATGGGATTGTAGTTGGATTAGCTTTTTGGAAGTGATTTTACGGTGTACAAAGTAAATATGTGAGAAAAACATTGTGTATGTTCGCACAATGTGTTTGTAAATTATCATCATACTTTTAGCTTAAAAATGTGTAGAAGTATCATGAGATGTATTGAGACCGTTTATTGTGGTAAAAATAACATGGTTTGCATAAAACTAAGTAGAAAGTGCTGATAAATCTGATTTCATGAAAACATTTCCTTTTATTATATTCAAGAACTTTTACTTCTTGCACGATAACATATTTGAAGCTATTTAAGTAACAAGCAAAATTAAGTTTATTAGCTATCTTACAAATTATGCGATTAAACAATTTGGGATATTACGAAGATTTACAAATCAGCAATCATAATCCAAATACAACTTGAACATGGCTAGAAATCTAGAAGGCCAATAATTTTGTGTTCCCATAATCATTGCATTCTTAAAAAGAACTGTGTTTTCTCCCCTTTTTTCAGATGATGATGCATGTTTCATGAATGGTGTTACTTTATACAGACAAAAAGTAACCACAAACAAACTAAAGTGTTCTAACTTTTTCATTAAATTTTAGTATTAAATTACAACTGCCCTTGATATATGTTACTGTATTGATTAAATCGTGGTATAAAATATTACTCCATTAATCTCGTTTTACTCACACAAGAGATTAAAGAAATATAACCAAAAAGATGGCACAACAAATAAAACCCACCACATGGCATACAACCACCAAAATTACCAATTTTATAATTCACGTTCAACAACTACAAGCTTACTTCACTAAATAACCTTTTTTCTTTTTCTGTTTTTTGTAATATCTTTAGTCAGTAAAATTCTTACCAGAAGATATTTAAAAACACACCAAAATTAAATTAACATAACGAACAGCATCTGAAACTAACAGGTTTTGTCTAAAAGTTTACACACACACACACACACACATATATATATATCAACGCCAGAAAATAATATGATGGGTTTATTGGAAAAGAAAATTGACGTATGGACCAAAAAGAAAAAGGAAAATAGGCAATAGGACAAATAATGAAAATAGGGAAAATAAAATTATAAAAAAACAGGTTGATGCCTTGTGTTAATCTAATCAGGCTATTATTACGGGCAAAAAAAAAAAAAAAAAATCTCAGCTTCGATGGCATTGGACTTGGAATTATAGTTCACTCAGTTGGACAGAAATTAGCTTTTACAAGCCAGCCGATTGTTTGACTTTAATCATGAGTCTTCAAAGCAGATGATGTAAGGGCTCTTGTGGGTCCCATTCAGCACATACACAATCTCTCTCTCTCTATCCATCCATATATATATATATATATAATAGACTTAAGTATATGTTTGGTTTGCCTCTGGTATCATTTTAGTCCCTTAAATTTGTAAAGTGCACGTTTGGTCTCTTAATGTTAACACCATTATCGATTTAACGAAAATATCGACTCAATAATTTTAGCGATGATTTATACGATTAAATCTTGACCAAACACGCTTATATGTTAATATTTTAATAAATTAATATTTTAAATCTATTAATTGACAAATATTTAATTTTCTTTGACAAAAAAAAAACCTTCAATCTTTACCAACTGTGAAAAATCGTAAAATAATATGTGAATATTAAATATTTTTTAATTAATAGGATTTAAAATATTAATTTATTAAAATACTAACATATAAACATGTTTTATCAAAGCATTTAATTACACATTCATCGTTTAAAATTGTTGATCAATATTTTTAGGTAAGTCACATTAACGGTGTTAACATTAGTCATCAAACACGACTTTACAAACTTAAGGACTAAAATGATATCTGAAGATAAACATAAAAAACTAAACGTATACTTTTAGCCATAGAATATTAAAATTTTAAAAAAGCTAGCCATATTAGGAGCATTTTAACAAGACTCAATATGAAATTTATGAAAACCACAAAAACTATTTTTATTAAATGTGGATAAAAAAAAACTTGTACTGACTTTTTTTTGCTCGAAACTTGTACTGACTAAATACTACTCGTAGTAACAATAAAAATCATCACAATTTGGATTTTTTTCCTTAGAGTCAATATCCTCACTTCATGTTTGTTAAAGTTGACTTTGAATTGAATTGATATCAACATTCAAAAAAGTACGTATTAATTACTATATATATAGTTAACTAAAAAAGACTTAAATTCTTTTAAACAAAATTGACTATTAGCGTGTTGGGAGAAAGTAATCATGTACAAGTATTTTTTTCATAGATTTAAAACATTTCAAAATTATGTATTCCCTCATGTCCTTTATATGACAACCAATTTTTTTTTTTTTGAAGAAATAAAAAAATTTACTTAATTATAACATTATTATATATCATTATATTATATATAATTTATTAGTCAAAGTAAATTAGTAAATTAGTTTGAAGAAAAATGATAAATATAAATATTTTAATGTAACTTATTTAATTTCTTTAATTCTCAAAATATTGTGAATTGTCTTTTATATTTATGAGTACTATATATTATAAATGGGGAAAGAAATTTAAAACATTATTTACTAAAGGAATATTTAACCACGAAGGATGTATTAGATATTAAATATCAAATAATTACATAAAAATATATAGTACATGAATGAAACTCGTGTTAAATTAAATTAAATGACATGATGTCAGGGAAAAAAGACATGTGAAATTGTTTATATATATATATATATATATACCGTACTACTAATAAGTTGACTTTGGATTCTACATTGAGGGGCCGATCCGGTTTCTCTATGTCGCAAGGTGCAGAGTTACTAGAATATATTTTCACCTACAATCTAATCTACACCGTAAACATGATCCAACGGCAATCCGTTCATTAGAGTCAATGCCATCGATTCATATTAATATCAGCGATCCACCGTCCACAAACCCATATGCTTCTTGACTTCGTTTCCGTCGGCTTCCGTTGTTCTTGCATTAGCCGATACCGTTTCTGTTCTTCAAGCCTCCTCACTTCACCTTTCTGTGCTTTTCCGATCTTCTTCTCTTCTCCTTGGCTCTCCTCCGTTCTATATCCTCCGTCGTCTCTGTTCTCTGTTTCTTCTTCTCCAGTGAAGAAGAGTGTACTGATGGGAGTAATCGCAGGTTTTGGTGGAATCTCCGGTGCCGAACTCTGTGGGTTTGTTGATCTTTGATGGATAATCGAACTCGGTGAGATTCTTCTTCTTATTCTTTCCAGGCTGTTGTTGATGGGATTAATCGAAGAGTTCGATCCCTGGAGAAATCCAAATAACCATTATTTCCGATCGGCTTCCAGACTCCTCCTTTTCTGTTTCAGGAGTCAAGGTTCTGTAATTAAATTTGTTTTACATGGGCTAAGCCCTCCTGCTGGCATTGTTTGAACTGTTTGGTCCACTTCCACACTGGAGGCTATCATGCATCTTTCACTATGGAAGCCCATTACTCACTGCGCTGCTCTGCTTCTGGACAAAAAGAGCAGAAGAAAGGATGAATCTACGGCTGAAATTAGGAGAAGCCCGTCAATTCTCCGGAAGCTGCAAGAGAACAAGCTCCGGGAAGCACTTGAAGAAGCTTCTGAGGATGGGTCCCTCGTCAAATCTCAAGATATGGAACCCGAATCGCCTGCCAATATGGATGAGAGCCTTGGGAGATCTCGATCACTTGCCAGGCTTCACGCTCAGCGTGAATTTCTTCGAGCCACTGCACTTGCCGCCGAGCGCATATTTGAGTCTGAGGAAGAAATTCCTACTCTCCAAGAAGCGTTCAACAAATTCCTTACAATGTACCCCAAATACCAGTCGTCGGAGAAGATCGATCAGCTGAGGTCGGATGAATATTCGCATTTGTCCCCAAAGGTATGCCTTGATTATTGTGGATTTGGACTATTCTCTTTCGTTCAGACCCTTCACTACTGGGAGTCCTCTACATTTAGCCTGTCTGAGATAACTGCAAATTTGAGTAACCATGCACTTTATGGTGGTGCTGAAAAGGGAACCATGGAACATGATATAAAGACCAGAATCATGGATTACTTGAACATACCTGAGAATGAGTATGGCCTTGTGTTTACTGTAAGTAGAGGATCAGCTTTTAAATTGTTGGCTGAATCCTACCCTTTCCAAACAAACAAAAAACTGCTGACCATGTTCGACCATGAGAGCCAGTCTGTGGCTTGGATGGCTCAGTGTGCCAGGGAGAAGGGTGCTAAGGTGTACAGTGCATGGTTTAGATGGCCAACCCTCAAGCCCTGTTCCACTGATTTGAAAAAACGGATTTCAAGCAAGAAGAGGAGGAAGAAGGACTCCGCAACTGGCCTTTTTGTGTTCCCTGTTCAGTCTAGAGTAACGGGGGCTAAGTATTCTTACCAGTGGATGGCACTGGCGCAGCAGAACAACTGGCATGTCTTGCTTGATGCAGGATCATTGGGTCCCAAGGACATGGATTCCCTTGGCTTGTCTCTATTCCGGCCTGATTTTATAGTTACATCGTTTTACAGGGTGTTCGGGTATGATCCCACAGGATTTGGTTGTCTTCTGATCAAGAAATCGGTTATGGCAAGCCTTCGAAACCAGTCAGGGAGTACTGGGTCTGGAATGGTGAAGATCATTCCTGAATTCCCCTCGTATTTGAGTGACTCTGTTGATGGTTTGGACAAATTGACTGGTATTGAAGATGATGAAGTTGCTGGGACTGGTGACAAAACTGCTGAAACTCGTCAGGGACCACCGTTGCCTGCCTTTTCTGGAGTATATTCATCTGCTCAGGTCCAAGAAGTATTTGAGACTGAAATGGACCAGGATAGTTCTGAAAGAGATGGAACTAGCACCATATTTGAAGAAACTGAGAGTATTTCTGTTGGGGAGTTGATGAAGAGCCCTGTTTTCAGTGAAGATGGGTCATCGGACAACTCTTATTGGATTGATTTGGGACAGAGTCCATTGGGATCTGACCACGCAGGCCAATTGAATATACAGAAGATAGCTTCTCCTCTTCCATCCTTTTGGTTCAATGGAAAGAGGAATCAGAAGCGACATTCTCCTAAGCCAAATTCCAAAATATATGGTAGCCCAATGTATAACAAAGATGTAAATTGTGGTCCACATGATGAGCACCATGTGCTTTCATTTGATGCCGCTGTGCTATCAGTGTCACATGAACTAGACCAGGTGAAAGAGGTCCCTGAAGGGGATCAAACCGATGAAGTGAGAGATGTTTCAAGAAATGGTAATGGGTCTGCCAATCATTTGTATGTGAATGAGATTGAGGAAAACCCTGGAACAAGCAGAGCAATTCATGCTGAATCTGCTACAAATGGTGCTTTAAAAGCATCTCGGCTTAATAATTCACATTCTGTTGCTCAGCATCATGGCTTTGAAAATGGCTGTACCTCTGAAATAGTGTCTGAGATTAAAGACAGTGCCATAAGAAGGGAAACTGAAGGCGAATTTAGGTTGTTGGATAGAAGAGATGGGAATCAATATGGTGGCGGTAGGTTTTTTGGTTTGGAAGAGAATGGATCCAGTAGCAAGGGAAGAAGAGTGTCATTTACCTTGGAGAACAGTTGTGAAGAGTATGTTAGCCCTGCATTGGAATCAGGGGATATATGTGCAAATAGCTTAGATGATGAAGAGTACACAAGTGATGGCGAGTATGGTGATAGACAGGACTGGGATAGGAGGGAGCCAGATATAATATGCAAGCATCTTGATCATATCAATTTGCTTGGTCTTAATAAAACCACCCTTAGACTTCGGTTTTTGATAAATTGGCTTGTTACCTCTTTGCTGCAACTGAAGTTGCTAGGTGCTGATGGGGAAGATAAAGCAAATCTTGTCCACATCTATGGCCCAAAAATTAAATATGAAAGAGGTGCTGCCATTGCTTTTAATGTGAGGGACAGAAGCCGGGGGCTAATCAATCCAGAGATTGTGCAAAAGCTGGCTGAAAAAGAAGGAATCTCACTTGGCATTGGTTTCCTCAGTCACATACGGATTCTTGATAACTCAAGACATAATCGTGGGCCTCCAAATCATGAAGATACATCTCTTTGCAAGCCAATGGAGAATGGTCATCGTGATAGAAAAGGTGGCTTTGTGAGGCTTGAAGTTGTCACAGCTTCTCTGGGATTTCTGACTAATTTTGAGGATGTGTATAAACTGTGGGCTTTTGTTGCAAAGTTTCTTAACCCTGCATTTATCCGAGAAGATAGTCTTCCTACTGTTCAAGAAGGTTCTGAGATGTAAGATCATGTAAAAGTATCTGCTGGTGATTTTATTCAATTTTGGAAACTGGACATGAAAAAAATATTATTTCTGAGAAGTTGCCAATAAGGGCACCTGCCAAAATCTGCCAAAGAATGGATTGAGGTTACTTTGCCTGCTACCAGATAGACAAGTGGGTGAACTTGTTAATTCATGTCTCCCATTGCTTACATATTTTATTTTCCCCTCAAAAGCTTCTTTTGTAGAGTTGGCTTTAGAGGTTTGTTACTTTTAGGAAGTCAGTGTGATTGACTCGGATTGTATGGGTGAAACCTCTATCGGCATACATTTTTCTTCTGTTGCATACAAAAGGATTTGCAACTTCTGTATAAAGTTAGAGCTCATCTTATGATGTTGTCTTTGAGACCATTCTGATCCATTAACTCTGTTGACTTTGACGTTTTTGCATGTTATAATTGAAAGTTAAATTCAACTGAGAATTGAGAACTGAGCACATGTCTCAATTACATTTTGGACTTTCTTTTGTGCATCTAACAAATGTGTCTGTCATTATTTTGATGAGGCTGGTAATGAATATGTGCTAGCATTTTATGTAAAATCTTTAAGTAATTAGGATTCACAGGCAGATTACATTTATTTTGATGATAGAGACCAATAAATCCTAATGTCTGCAAGTTTGTATTAACGATATGATATCCATGAAATCTAAGGAGGGACTCATTTTATTTGTTGACGTTTAATTTTAGTAGCTGTTCCTTGTTGATCTTTAATGATATGATCTCCTCAGTTACATTTATTTGTTGATCTTTAATGATTTGATATCCATGAACGTGACATTATTTAGTTTTTGTGAAGTATGCTTCAAGAATTATGAATCTGTGAGAAGTGAAGAGTTTGTGACGGAAGCAGTTTCAAAGTGTGTGTGTGTGTGTGGTGTACCGTGTGTGTGTGGTGTACCATTTGTGAGCACAAAACTTAAGGTTGTTGGACCTTTTTCTTGTGATTTGGTCATAAAGAATTTGCTTTTTATCGTAAAATCAAACTTTGTTTCCTTCCGAACTTCTTGTCCATGAGTCCTGATATGATTATCCACATACCAAACTGGCTTCCATAAAATGATTTCAATTATTGTGCTCAACGTGCTATCCATCTCCATTAAACTCCCTTTTTTTATAAATTCAAATTAATAATACTTCTAGTTGATTAAATATTTGTATAAACTCAAATGAACAATTAAATTGTTTTTAAAAAGTTAATTTAGTCTTTGAGCTAAACATGTTTATATATTAAAATGTTGCCTTTTGAACGTGTCTTCTCCCATATGTAATTATTTTCTTCATGGTGTGTATGAAGGAAGGTACTTTGGCTCTTCATTCACACAACATAGCAAGCAAAATATATAACTAAAAACCTAAAATAAATATGAATTGCAAAACCAACATGTGTATTAGTTGCAAAAGCTGACAATTGGGCAAAGTATATACTTTGGAATTCCTCCTCTGAGAGGCAACCGAAAGTTGCTCTCTCTTCCTTCACAATATTAGAATAGTTTGCAACATTTTATCACAAGATAAAACCAAACAAAGCATTAAAGGAAAAGCTTTCAAAGGAATAAATGCTAAAAGCTCTAGAGGAAGCAATAAGAAATCTTGAGTCCACAAAATACTTCAGTATCTAAGGTGTTATTTCAGGTGTTTTTGCATCCACAAAATTTTGCACCTCCAAATCTGCCTTAAGCCAAAATCTTAGTGACAAACATATATCACCATCCTCTTTGGTCTTTAGAGATCTCTGTCCTCAACCACCAATGGCGAAGAAAAAGAAGCTATTTTCATTTCGATTTTGTTGGTTTTCAGCACCATCAGTTTCAGCACCACGTCCAATTACTCCTCCAAACGATGAATCAAAATCCCAAGAGCAAGCAGACGCGAACATCCTCATCCACGGGTCACCTGATAAAGCCCCGGCACGAGCTCATACTCAGGATATCCCAATAGCTGATCCTCAACAAGAAACACCATCTCATTCACTTCAGCCAGAAAAACCATTTTCAGTGCCCAATGCCTTGGCTTCTGTGTCCTCTTTCTCAACTCCTCAACCTCAACCACCAGCTCAACAAGAAAAGGAAAAGATGGTAGTGACACGGCAAGACCCACAACCAGTGATGTCGCCATTAAAAACCATACCCAAATCTCAAGAACCAACCCAGCCAAATATCTCTGAGTCTCAAGACCAGACTCAACCAGAACTTTCATCCCATGTGTTTGATAAGTCAGTTTCACGGCCACAGGCAGAGTCTCATGTGTCTGAGTCAATGCCGCAGTCAAAAGAATCTCCATCCAAAACCATCCCCAAGTCTCAAGAAGTAACCCAATCAGAGTCCTCTCCTCATGTGTCTGAGCCAGTGCCTTATATGAAGGATTCACCTTTGAGAACCACCCTTGAGTCTCAAGATCTAACTCAACCAGAAACATCTTCCCATGTATCTGAGTCAGTTCCACAACCCAAGACAGAGTCTCATGTGATTGAGTCAAAGCCACAATCAAAAGAATCACCATTAAGAAGCATCCCCAAGTCTCAAGAAATAACCCAATTGAAGACCCCTCCTCATGTGTCTGAATCAATTCCACAGCCTAAGACAGAGTCTCAAGACGAGTCAAAGCCACAATCAAAAGAATCACCATCCAAAACCATCCCTAAGCCTCAAGAAATAACCCTATTGAAGGCCTCTCCTCATGAGCCCAAATCAGTCCCACATCTGAAGGAGTCACCTTCTAGAAGCACCCCTATATCCCAAGTTGTAACTCAACCAGAAACATCTTCCCATGTGTCTGAGTTAGTTCCACAGCCAAAGACGGAGTCTCATGTGTTTGAGTCAAAGCCACAAGCAAAAGAATCACCATCTAAAACCATTCCTAAGTCTCAAGAAATAACCAAATCAGAGATCCCTTCTCATGTGCATGAGTCAGTACGACAACTGAAGGAGTCACCATCAAAAACCAGTCCTAAATCTAAAGAACAAACTCAATTAAGGATCTCTTCTCATGAGTCTGTACAAAAGACAGAAGTAAAGGAATTTCCGCTGAAAACTAGCCCCCATGTGTCTAAGCCAGTGCCACAACAAAAAATGTCCCCATTGAAAATTGTCTCCTCCCCAGAAGAACCAATCCAACTAAAGACCTCTCCTCAACATAAGAGGACGTCCTCTGAGTCAGGAACACAAACTACAGGTTCATCCGGCATGGTCATTAGAGAAGAAAGGAAAAAGCAGGACAAACGAGAGATTATAGAGGGCAAAGTCATGTCTGCCTCCAATTCCACCGGAAAAGACACCAAAGTTGTTAGCTCAATATATCCAGTGAACAAGAATGTGTCCATCCCTTCCCATCAAGAGGATATTTCACCCATCGGAGAAAAAACTCCCCTGAAAGAAGGCATTATAGAGGATATTTCCAAGTTTGTTCAAAAACTAGCAATGGGGCAGCCTGCAGACACCATGGAAGATAAATCTATTAGAGCGATTACTCTGGCTGGCGAAAACAGAGGAGCAACAATGCACATGGGCTCAGAGTCAACTAAGAAAGAAGGGTCGGTTCACATACACCAAGACTATAGGACGGATTCGAAGGAAAGCCATGAGATGACCACCGAGTCTGATAGAGAGGAAGGGTCTGGCAATAGTTTGGTTGAACCTGATGAAGTGGGTAATGCGTATGTCAATAGTAATATACAGAGTATCAATAACTCACTGATGTTTCAAGGTTCTGTCACCGAAAAAGACCCTGGAGTTCAATTGATTCTTCCCCGAAGGCCAGCAGAGTCCATCAAGTCTGATGATGAAGATTCAAAGGGATAATAATTTTTAAGACCCGATGACAAAATTAGCCCCATCATTTATTTCACACCCATAATACACTGCATAGGAGATAGGAAGTTTGTAAATATATTTGTAACTAATAAAAAAAAAAAAAATGATGCTGTATAATCCACTTCAAACTCGAAAGTTTCTAGATATCAACCTCGGTCCCACCCTTTGACAGTTTCATCCATATTACAAACTGTTATCAAGT
This sequence comes from Acacia melanoxylon, assembly GCA_019022615.1. Taxonomy (NCBI): domain Eukaryota; kingdom Viridiplantae; phylum Streptophyta; class Magnoliopsida; order Fabales; family Fabaceae; genus Acacia; species Acacia melanoxylon. Next base: position 5,247,445 of record JAFJYJ010000037.1, read on the forward strand.
AAAGCTGGCTCAATTACAAAATGGATTATACAACTCGTCATTTTGCAAATTACATAACTAGGAACAATAATATTGTTATACACGATTAGCCACAATATGCATGGAGAAATTAATGACTCAGAAAACTTGCCAATTAAGCACCAAGCCTAACAGCAGGGTCAAACAAAATTGCAGCTGTACATGAAGGCACTCATTGGCGCAAGAGTTGTAGCCCAACTGCTTTCCTTGTTTCTTTTTCACATTTTCTTTTTCTTTTCAAGAATTTATGTACATGTATAGGAAGGCACGAGTAACATGAAGTCAGCCCTTTATGAGACAAGGCATGTGATCACTCGCAAGCAGGTTTCGTGTCAAAGCTGCTCAAGCAGATTGCAAAAGCTTGAAACGCAGAGAGGGGGTAGCGGTAGTCCATGGTGAAAATGTCCTTTCCAATCTTCCCAAATTGCAGTATCACTCTATCTTGCTCTGTGGCTGAAACATTTTGTTGAGGTTCTGCAGCTGCCACAAGCTGGAAGTTCTTCACAGAGGCCACTGTAACACGGCCTTTGAAATTCAAGCACCAACACTGCAGTTGTTCATGCCATCTAGGAGCTTTATTGTTCAAAACCAGCGGCCCCCCTGTATTGTGGTTCGGTTCTGGGGGCTTGTCGTCACTATTTGAGTCATACTCAACGCCTGGCTTTTCCCCTTTTGATGAGTATGAGGTAGATAAATGCTCATCAAGGCCATAAGTAAACTTCGAAGGAGTAGGAGCAGTGCCCCCTTCTTGGATGGCAGATGTGGGAATTGAATGCAGCGTACAACGCATTCTCCTTGGACCTCTCGTGCGGAGAACATTGAGCTCATAAGATATGGTGGCCACAGTATTCTTTGCAGCAGAAGCAGCCTTTGGAAGAACCTGCTTTGAATGGATTCTTGGCTGCAAGTTACCATTCAATGGAAGGGAAGAGTCTAGCGGAAGCTGACTATCCAAGATCATGAACTTGGTGCCAAGAAAATTAGACCTGTCCATTGCTTACAGATCAATTTGACAATAAAAGAATGTAGTAAAAACAAGATAAGACCTTGCAGAGGTGTGACTAACCTCAGCTTTCCAACATAAGTATTGTTTGCTTTAGAAAAATCATCTGCGACCAAGGATATCAAAAATTCTGTACATGTTGTCCGTCTAATCTTCTTTGCTGCCAGTAGTAGTTTGCTCATATCCCCAGAGAGAGCTACATAACAATAGAGATAATAAATGCTTCACTTCCAAAGAACTAGAGAGATTTTCTCTAAAAGAAAAGGTAACGTGAGACATGAAAATAAAGGATTAATTAGTGTTTGCATACAAAATCTGGTCTTCACAACAGCTTCCACAGTTACACACCGCCAAACAACATAATTCATCAAACAAAGAACTCAACAGAAAGAAACTTCAGAGGAAAAAAATGTTTTTTTTTTTTTTTTGCCCTGAACTGCCAAATCATGAAAATAAAGGATTTATTAGTGTTTGCATACAAAATCTGGTCTTCATAACAGCTTCCACAGTTACACACGGCCAAACAACATAGTTCATCAAACAAAGTACTCAACAGAAAGAAACTTCAGAGGAAAAAATTGTTGCTTCAAGAAAAAATGTTTTTTCTTTTTTTGCCCTGAACTGCCAAATCATGGAATAAAAATAGAAGTCTTCGCTTGTAATGGTTTTACTAATATGGGTAGAATTGCATGCTTTCTTAAATTATATGATCAAAAGACTTTGCTCATGTAGGAGATTGCAACAAAGTAATGATTGGTCTTTTCAACATGTTCAACACCAATGTTTAAATTCAAAAAGAACCCTTCAACTCTTCACAACAGCAATATGAAGCAACGGTGGCAAAGAAACTATGAGAGATCATCCATATTACCTGGGCTCAATCCAAGATATAAACGATATTTTGAAGTCGCCCTTTCTCTCTTTATAAAACACTGTATAGGAGTCTCTCTTGGACCAGGCTAACAGATAGAGAAGCGTCAGCACAATTTAATTGGGCTGAATCACAAATTAGTAATATGTACTTCTGAATTTAAGATAGGTAAGTGACTACATAAACTGTAATATGTGCTATACCTGCTTCAGCGATATGGGAAAGGTAAGCCAGCCACACTGTTCTGGTGTCTTTACCACCTCCTCTGTTATTTTTCTCCATGACCTACATACTGAGGCACAGGCTACAAGCACCCTCCGGGCAGGCCAGGAAGTTTCACTTTCTTCCACCCTTTGAATTATGTCTAATAACAATTCTGGTGGCAAGTTAGCCCAGCGGCTCTGCTCAGTCACTAACAAAGATGATGATGCCGGTGATGACAATTCAGGCGCAATAAGAGATTTTCCACGGCAATAATTACGCGTGGCATCTATCCCTCTTCTAGATATATTACCCATGCCATCTCGAATTCCCCTGAGCTCACGAACAAAATCTCTGAATGGCATTATGATTGGACTAATATTGCAGTAAAGTCTCTGTGAACAAAAAGGGGAAAAACAGAAGAATTTGTTAAGTTTACAGAGCTTCATTACGTATCTATAATAGTTCAGTAGATCTGCCACCGATGCAGCGAATCACCACTTGATTATGGATTGTTATTAAGTAACTCAGTGGACATCGTTCAAATTAACAAGAAAGAAAAATTCCGGAATATCAAGGAAAAAAGATTTTGAAATTAGTCAGGAAAGGAATTTTAAAGGAAGTTAAGAACTAACAACGAGACCGTTATAGAAGTGTTCTAATTCAATGTAACATTATAACCAAGGAAGAGAACTCTGTTATTTTGGCTCAAAAGGCAATATACCGTATTATTTACAGGTCCATGCGTTGTCCACCAAACCAGCCCTTCAATCCAAGCAAAATGGCAAGTGCAAGATGATGACGGTTGAACACATATGGGAGAGTAAAATGCAAAGAAAAGTTGGGACGCAATTCGAATCCTAGATCCCAAATCTTTGGCATTTGAATCAGAGGCACAAACGAAATAGAAAGCTGCAAAGAGAAGAAAAAGTGAGAGAGACAAATGCTTAGAAATTTACGAAATTTCAGAGAGAAGTTTGAAGACAGAAAGGACTAGGGAGATTGGTGGAGGGAACGAGGAGAATGCTTCCAAAAGCTGAACCACTTACCGAAGCCAATGTCTAGGAGAAATCAAAAGGCTAAAGGAAGAGTGAGGGACTCTCGAATATTCAGTATACTAAAACCTCATGAAGGTGGGAAGCAGACCTACTTCGAGTAGAGCTGCCTTGGTTTTGGGGTCCCGTAATATATCAGAAAGCACAAGTTTTTTGATTGAGTAGAAAAGAAGGGGTAACAAATTTTCAATGCGAGAGTAAAGAGCAATTGTGGCTGCTTGAAGCAATGAATCAGAACCTGGCCTGGTTCACCGGTTATAGCACATAAACGGATGAGACCATAGAGATTTCAACGGTTGAGATTGAGGTAAATTATAGCCGTTGGATCTGAGCATTAATTCCATGAAATTAAGGTACTCCTCCTCCCTCTTTCTAAGGTGGAAATAGATCAGGACTCTCTCAGACGGCCTAATATCTGACCTATTTTTAGGCTAATTTGGCCTAACTTATTTGTTAAAAATATCATATCAAAACCTATGTAAAGGCAAAATGTGTAAATAGGTAAAGTTTTTATTTTGTTAAAGCGCGGGTCCATTTTACATATTAAATAAATATAGTTATATTTATATCATATAAATAATATAATATTTTTTATTCTTATATTATAATTTCAAGTTATATTTATATAGGTTTTGATAGGCTCAAAGTGTATAAACATATATGACCTCCAAGACCTTTAATATGAGGCTTTTTTAAGGCTTACATAGTAAGTAAGCATTTAAAAATGCTTCAGGCTCGTCCAGGTCTTATGAAGGCTTAGACCTAAGCCTAAAAAAAGCTTGAATTCAAACTCAGACCCAGGCTCAGGCCTCCTGCCCCATTACAGGCTCAGGCATGTTTAGACACAGTCTGGCCTGGCCTGGTTTATTTCTATGCCTACCTCTTTCCCATCTTTAATTTAAGACATATTTACTTAATTTGATTAGATTAAAAAGATTAATTAAGTTAGTTAGTATAACATGTTTTTTTAAAACATCCTAATCATCTTCCTTAATTCCTTTATCTCCTCTCATTCTCAATTATTGTTGAAGGAGTATCAGTAGAGGTAAATTAGGAAAAGATTTATAGATATAAAAACTCTGTTTTATATTTAAAATTAAGATTGACTCCTTAAATATATCTTAATTATATTATGGACCAGAGGGAGTATCTAAAAAAAATTGGAAAGTCCATAAAAAATTTGGAAAAAGTTACTCGTTGAAAAATTTTCTATGGTAGTCACAATTTGTAACCTCTCATCACTCATATCACACACACACACACACACAAAACCAAGATGTTTGAAATGGATCATGTCTACTTTTGGAGAGTGGATATTCTTTAGGTTCAAGGTCACATAGATGGTTGGGAAAAAAAAGGATCACATAGGTAAAAGATAAGAATAGAAAGATTTTAGTAAGTCCCAAGTGTCAAATGGCACCTACCTATTGGCGAAAAAAAAAAACACACACACACTCCTCCGATTCTAATATAGAAGCTAGTTAAAAGGCCTAATTTTTTCAAGGAGCAACTTCAATTAGTAATTATTCAAGAGCACTGGATATCCAAAAAAAATTAAAGAGCAATGTCAATTTTTAAATTATCAACATTAGGTTTTTAATGGTTAGGGAAAATTTGTTCATGTTTAACACTTACAATGTGAAATTGCTACTTAAAAAACTTTTGAATACCCAACACTCCTAAGTAGTTACTTTCACGACAAAATTACACCTTAACTCAATAATTAAATAAGTTATTTTAGGAAAACCAAGAAACTAAAACAATTGTTTAATTAATCTATCTAAATTAGTTATCTACTTCAGGGAGAAAATATAAGATCTGCCACACCTTTCTTTCTTTCTTTCTTTCTCATTTCGAGTGTTTTGATGGTAGAAAAAGAAAGAAAAGGAAGATCCGATCCACTTCTTGCTAGCTTATAGATCAGATAATTTACATATAAAAAACAGGTTTTTTTTTTTTTAATTACAAACTGAAAGATAAAATATCCCTTTCAATCTAGAGATAGAGAGAAATTTGGAGATAATTTTGTAGAGAGAGAAGCCAAAAGGCAGTAGGTGATGATAGATACAATTTGATATAGCTGGGATCACCTCAAAGCTCCAAAATGTTGACCCCATAAGGGGAATTGGGTGAATAAGGTGGAGACATGGACGATATCGTTCATGATTCATTCGAATCTTCTTGGACTTGGACTTGGTGTTGGAGTGTGACATATCATCTAATTCATCCGAATCTTCTTGGACTTGATGTTGGAGTGTTACACATCATCTAATTCCTACTTCTAAATGCTCTAAGGGCCACCTCACACGTACCCCTTTTCCATAACTTCCCTAACATTTCTACGTCAACACTCATGTCCTTGCATTTATTTGCCTTTGCATGCATCTTCTTCATTCACAAATATGGATATATTCCCTCTAACCTCTTTTATAGGGTATTTATTAGAGGATGTTCCTTGTTCTTTTTATAAGACATTTATTAGTTTCAATGAATATGAAATATATTTTTTATGTATGCTCATTTTTACCTAGAGTAGCTATAGACAATATAAATTAATATGACATTAGAATTTAGTGCAATTCATAATGATAATATTGGGAATTATTTGAATATTATGACAAGTTTAATAGTTTTAACTGTTTATATTAATATGTCCAAATTAGTTAGAAGTAACTTATAATAAGAATAAAATAGAATATATCCTCTAATGTAAAAACGTTTAAAGCATCTTTAAGCATCCTCGTGGCAAAAGGCAAGGTCCTTGTCCACATCTTAGTTGATTTCTTGTGATTCATATTTATGGTTGAGAGGATGTTGTAGAATTAATGCCTTTGATTGATGAAGGACAATCACGAGAGAGAAGAGAAAGTGCATACCTAAATGGGTCCGTATTTAGTGATCCACAAGTCGAACTAGCTGATGCTAATGTAGGGTTTAAACTATTAGAGTCTAAACTTGAGTGGCACAACAACAGAGCAACACACAAGAATAAAGAAGAGAAGAAGAGAGAGCCAAATAACTCAATGGCTAGGACAAAGTACAAGTGAAGAAGGTGTTAGTGACTAACAGAAGGCACCACTATTTATAAGGTTAGGTGACCACTAATTAGGAAGGTGTGATCTCTTCTTACTTACCTCTAAGTAACCATTAGAAAATTAATTGTTGATTAATTTCCTAATACAAGGTCATTTGTTCCTCATAATTCTATTTTAGCAATTAATTTTTATTTATCTCTCATATTTAATTGAAAATATTTCTTATTTCTCAATCAAATAATCTGGCCCATCAAAGGTCGACTTGGATCTAAAGTTTAATAATTGTGATTTTCTTGAGTTTTTAAATCTCCTAATTAGGGATAAGAATATAGATGGCCTGACAACTAAGGAAAATAAAATTATACTTATTGTTTTGACTCATTTTATGGATCTTTAAAGTATTATATGTATTTGATTTGAATGATTATATTCTTGTCCCCATTATGCTACGTATATACAGATTTTGTGATTATGGCTACCTCAAAGTCTAACTCATAGGTAAAGTTGATGGACTAGGAAGTGAAAAGCAAATATTGATATATAATGATAAGCATAAGTAATTACAAGTTAGGAATAATTAATTCAATGAATTTGTATTGATGACTTTGATTGCAGTTATACAGTATGGGAAAATGCAACATACTTTAATTTGGTACCGCACTTGGAATGTCGGCCCAAAAAGAGGTATTACACTTGGAATATTCAGAGGATATTATTGCTATGATCATGTTCACTTGTGGGACTAATCACATGCTATTTGTTCACTTTGTGAATGTTAATAAGGATCTGATGAGCCCTATTTATTCTCAGGTTAATGTCTAATTTTGCATGTAGAAGTTTTTACGTAAAAGCAGCAATGAGTATTCAAAAGTTATTGTTGGATCAATATATTACTCCAAGAAATTTAAAAAAGGAGCATGAAGAAATTTTTTAACATTTCTAGACCAATATTGATCCAACAAAAGTTTCTAAATGCCCTTAACTTTTATACACAAAAACTTTTGGGGCAAAATTGGATCTTAATCCAGCTTTATTTACCACTTATAATGAAGTCATGACCTTGCACGTGCCACTTCACCATATATATCATACGTCAATCATATGGATGTATATATCCTTTAGCTTTTAATGGGTGTCCTTTGTATATGATAGCCTTAAATTGTTAAATTATTGACTTCATCATGTTTGGTCTTCCCATGTCTACCTTTCTTTTCATTGCTGTAGTGAATCAACTTTCTGACCTTCAAGCTGACTGAACCTTTGATGGGGTTTGCGTGATTAATTAATCACTTTATTAATTCATAAGCCTCTTATGTTAATCAAAGTTGAATACAAGACATTAGAGTCAATCAATTTAATCACCAACTTGCACAACTATTTGTGTTGGGTTGATGGGAGGACAAAGCTTGTTACATTAACAAATCGGTCAAAACGTAAAAAATAGGAACACACTACCTAATTTTACTAAATGACACACATTTGCCTCCTTCTTTGGCACGCCTTAATTAAGTATTGGCCGACATTTAATTTCCAAACTGCCTCCAGAAACTTCATCGTAACTTAAAGTCTAGATTTTTCATAACTTTGGCAATCATGGGATAATATATGAATGGATTGAAGTAACAATAGCAAGCTCTTTTTATAAGTTCAGTTTGGAAAAAAATTTGGCCATTGTTATAAGTTCACTTAGAGAGTAATTAATGACTGTATGTGTTACAATTTCACTCATATTAAATGTAATAAAAAAAAATGAGTTATTTTATTTGGTAAGATTTAAAGATGTGTGAGAGAGAGGTTGATAATATCATTAATAAATGAGGGTAAAATTAGAAAAAATCATCAATTTAGGACATAGTTAATCAACTTTCCTTGATATATAAAAATTAGATAAATTGAACTTATAAAGAGGATCAAAGTGATATAAAAAATAATTGATCAGCTTGCCACCTTTAGCTATGGATATATGCAAGGATAAGCGAACGACTAACATTTACGTACCAAGATATTTTGGTCATTGATAGTTAATCCCAACCACCTTGTACAATAAAAGCAAACCATAAATCCATTAAAGTTATCATGGTTGATAAAGATACTACTCCTTCCCATTCTAAATATAAGAACCAAACTATAAAATGAGTCTTATATTTAGAATTGGAGGAATATAATTTGTAAGACCATAAATTTGAATAACATAACTAAAATAAATATGAAGATCTCATTGATAGATAATTTGTATGTATCTCTTTAAATTTTATTGTAAGGTTTGCTTGGATTGTGATGAGTCTCAAAAACCGAACTCACCTAAATATTTTCCTATCAAAAAATAAAGGGGGAAAAGCTAACGATAAGTTCAGTGAGATGTCGCTTCTTGGGACAATAATATGTTAGAAATTATGAATTATATGTAAAATAATCATATCAAAAGGATTCAGCTGATGCATGGTTGAGGTTGTTTTGCCTAAAAGTAACTTAGCTTATTCACTATATATCTCTATCATATCACTGAGAGCTTCGATGTACATATATATCTGAGATGAATCAATGAATAAATGGAAACAAATAGATAGAGAGTAAATAACTTTATTGTAGCATGTGATCACCAGCTAGAAAATTTGTAGAGGATGAATCTGCAAAAGTTTGATGTAGTGGATATGACATAATTGTGGTGTGAGTTGTATGTTATGAAAAGAAGCCAACAATCAGACCCAGACAGACTCCAGGGCCCTTCACACACACATATATTTCACTGCCCTACATTGTCTCTTATGCACAGTCTGAGAGCGGTTTTTTTATTTATTTTTTATTTATGTAGCTATCTGACTAAATTAGATTCAAAAGTTGTTAGGTCTAATTAAAAGCAGCTCTTTAAAAAGTGTTTTTTTACATTTAAACAGACTTAAACTTAAGATCTCATGTCTAAGGAGTTAAAATCCCTTCCACTAATACCAACGCTTCTTGGTATATGTGTGTCGTTGCTATGTTATAAATTGGTAATGATTGATGCTGATAATATCCTCAAACTATTGACTTTCTTGTTTTATATGGACGGAAACACAGTCAAGGCCCAGTTCAGATTAAGCTGGATTAGTTTATGAACAAGTCACTTTGGGATATATATTATATGGGCCAAGCGGGATGGATTTGTTTGTTCAGCATCATGGCCCATAAATTGAGGATCTCATTAAAAAACTAGAGCGTTTGAAAGAGTATTGTGTTCAATTGATATGAGAACTATCGTCCTTCGGTTCAACTGGTAAAAAAGTCGGATACTCTCACTAAAGAAAATGGGTTTGATTCTGGAGTTAGTCAAGGCACTGGGGGAGACATCCTAGCTCCTAGGTGCCTAGGTAAACACTTGAGGATATTAAAGGGCTCGCCCTACTCAACATTGGTATCACCTGGAGAAAAAGAAATTTCGTCAAGCCCTTGGATTGCGGGTAAACCCAACCTCCTTCCTAAAATTTTTATATATATATATATATAAATTGATATGAGAAATTGCCAACAAAGATTGGTTTAGTTGGTAAGAAAGTGATATCTTTCCAATTTTCAGCTACACAAGAGGAATGATTCTCGCGAATGAGGGTTGACCATAGTGATAAGTACCTTGGCGAATGAGGGTTGACCATAGTGATAAGTACCTTGGCCTCTTAACCAGCAGGTACTCGTATTAAGTTTGTTCTCTACGTATGAAGAAAACTCTAACTAGGACACCTCAATCCCTTAAGTGGACTTTCGATAGGAGGGGTTGGATTAGTTGGTTGCTTGAATGATCCCAAAAAAAAGTGTTGGCTAGTGTTGGATCAATCGGAATAAAAAAGAAGGAATCATTCTCTCTCCTCAAAGCCATTCCCAATCCATCAGGAAAACCATTAAGGTTGTCGTCATGGTTGATGTGGACAGAGCAGCAAATAGGAGGAATCTAAGAAGAAGTTACCAAAAGTCAAGCAACATGCCCTTTGACCATAACACAAAATATAAAGAGGTAAAGAAAGAATATATACAATTCCCAGATATTTTAATTTGCTTACAATTGACGCAGCTAATTTTGTTTCATGGGGACTATAAAGTCGTGGAGATTGAAGTTTCTCTCAGTTTGACCTTTCCTTCAATGGTGCAAGCTGTGCTATTGTTAAAACTTCATTCACCAGTCCTTGACTTGAAAAAAAAGCATCAGGTTTGATGCTTATGTTGTTGATTTTTTCCCCCTCTCATTTTTGTTGGGCAATTCAACAAATTAAAACAAGTGAAATTGAAAAACCATCACGATATATAGTGGTAGCTGACTTTCAATAAGAAAAGTTTATGTAATTTTTTTAAAAAAATTAGGTATGTTAGTTAGTTTTAGTTCATATGTATAGAATTTGTTGAATCTTTTCAAAAATAATTTTACCATTTATTGATTACATTTTAATTTTATGCACGGAGGAAAAAAATGCTTCAATAAATAGGAATATTATGAGAAAAAAATTGAACTTTAATTATGTTTAGCTTCAAAACAAAAACAATGAATCTTATATTAGCAGGGGAGGGAGTAGAATTACATGGAGATATAGCCATTGTTGTAACTTGTAAGCTTTTTCTTTTTTCTTAGAGATTTCTATACAATTTTTTTTTATATAATCATTTTAAATGTTTGTCTTAGTGCTTGTTTGGGATCACGTTTAAGATCCCCAAAAGTTTATTAATGTAAATTGAGACAATATTTTTCCTACATACTTACCTTGTATACCATAAATCACGGTTGAAAAGTTGTTTTTGAAAGCTCCAATCATTATTCCAAACAAACACTTAATTAGTGTTCATTAATGGATGTGGTATGTGTTGCAAATTTAAATGAATAAAATATCAGGATTCTATATTAAAATAACTCAATCAAAAGATTATTCAAAAGAGTATTTTTTTTTTTTTTTTTTTTTTTTTTTTTGGAAAGGTTGAATTAGAAAACATTCCCTTTTTTCAAAACTGAACTAGCGTTCACAAGCAATCGTTTTAATTTTTATGTGAATAAAAGAAATTTAGATTAATAGATTATCAAAAGTCAAAGGAGGGCCAGATAGGACAAAATAAACAAAATAATACTAAGGGGAAGGGGAGTGTACATAACACTTCTTCGTGGGCAGAAAATTGCAAGTTAAGTTGATTGATGTTGAAGCTCTATAGAATTCTATTATATATGTGCACTTTCTCTTTCATCCCTATGAAAATTATGTTGAAATGTAATAACAAAGAGAAAAAAAAATTAAAATATCAACTTGTCAACTTAAGAGTTGTTTAAAATATAATAATCTATAATCAATATATCAATGTAAAATATAATATAGTAGGAGAGTCAAGGAAGCAAAATATGAATTGAATAAGACAATATATGGGGGTTGAAGTTTGATTTCCCATTAAAAAAAAAAAAAAAAAAAAAAAAAAAAAAGTACGTACAGAGATGAGATGATGACACAATATATATTTAAATATTAATAAACTATATTGTTTGAACCCCCGTTAGTCAAATTGTTTAATCAAATCGAACAAAATAAAAAGTTAATTATGGGGAAAAAGATATAGTCGTAATGATGTTGAATGCATTTTTAAAAATCTTTTTTTTGGGGCAATGTCACCTTAAAAGTTTTAAAAAGTAGCAATGTTACCCCTTATCGTTAACAAAGTTACCGTTAGCTGTTTAGTTAGACTAAAATAATACATATAATATTGTTATGTGGCACTAATTTAATAATGACTCCACCTCATCATCTTTTTTTCTAAGTGTGGTACTAAGTGCCATGTGTATTATTTCAGTTAAACTAAAGAGCTAATGGTTAAAATTAACTATGTTAACAATTAGGGGCAACATTACTATATTTTTAAACTTTTGAAAGACATTGAGACAAAAAATATATATTCAGGAAAATATTGAAATTTTTTGAATACTCCTGTAGGATTTGCACCTTAACCCATGATTAGAAAAACTAAAAATGAATGATTCTGCTCCTTTAATCAATATTAATAAATACTAAAATAAACACTGTATTTATTAGTCACATTATTTGTAAAACCTTAAAAATATGACATGTTTTTTAGATTTTATGCAAGCTTACAAGACCCAAAATGTCTTTCTTGTTTGAATAAAAGGGTGATAAATTTTTTTAAATGCATTAATTGTTGAGACTTGCAGGTAATTTCAATCATTTTTTTTTAAAAAAAAAAAAAAAAGGATGGTGATGGGTATATGGGTTTTCCCCCGTTTCATAATTAAGATATTCTCTCTCTTTTTTCCAGCATTTTATAAGATGTTATTATACAAAAGAAAACATGGCTGAATAAAAAGAACTTTAAGCTTGTTCTACATATCAAATCACAAATCATCAAAAATGGTTGTTATATTCTTATGATAATGTATTGAAGTTCTACATTATTATTAATTATATAAGTGAGTAGCGAATACTCCATCTATAATAGTTTAAGCTCTCTTAGTGTAAGTGAAAAGCTTTTCATATGTTAATATTAATCTAAATAATACTCCTTCGGTCCTAATTATAAGACATAGTTGATTTTAAAAAAAATATAGGAAGCTAATTAAATTGCTTTAGAGTATTTTTATTTTTATTTTATTTTTCAAAGTAATTAGTTTGACTAATAAACTAATTTATAATCTAAAGATACACAACATATAAAATGATTAAGTAACTTATTTAGCTTCCTTAATCTCTCCAAACAAAGTCAACTATGTCTTATAATTAGGACCAGAGGTAGTATTATTTAGATTAATATTAACATATGAAAAGCTTTTCACTTACACTAAGAGAGCTTAAACTATTATAGATGGAGTATTCACTACTCACTTATATAAATATGATTAATTTGTTTATCACATGATGTGGGACTTCATCATACATCTAATAAATGAATCTAATCATTTTAAAGTAAATAACTCAATATCATCTGGTACACGTCATGAGCTAATCCATCACCACCAGTATAGAAATTAACTTTCTTAAGTAGATATGTCAATAATTAGTAAAAATCTAATTTTGTATCAATACTTCTCTTTTCTGGTTTTTCATGTTAAACAAAGGGTTGGTCATTGAATATACTACCTCCACTTATGATCATAAATATAAAACATAGTTGATTTTTTTTAAAAAAATATATTAAAGAATCTAAATAAATAGTTTAATGTTATATATCATTGGATTATACATTAATTTATAAGTTAATCAAATTAATTTAAAGAAAAAATGATACATATAAATATTCTAAATTAATTTATTTAGCTTCCTTAATCTCTCTAAAAAAAAAGTCAGTTAAATCTTATATTTAGAATCAGATTAGTATTTTTTTAGCAAAACTTTGTGTCGTGTAATCAAACAATGCACTGCTAACATAAATGCGAGTAAATTAAGAACCTATAATAATATTCACCCAATCACCCTCATATCTTCAACTAACCCTTTTAATGAATCATTATTACAATATGTCGTACTTCCCGATTCTTTTTCTATAAGATTCAGGGTTTTCTGAAATCTGAATAGTAAATACATTTTTATAGTATTTTATTTCTTATTAATTCGATTCTCTCTCGTTATTTATTTTTTTCCCACACAATCTCTTTTATCTTTTCTTATAATTTCTCTATCTCATTTACCCTCTTATAAATAAAGGTATGTATATTTGTAAAAAACTATTTTTTTACATATTTATTACTTTTAAATAGTTTTATTTACAGATATTTAGACCATATAATTCGATTACTATGATATTGTAAAAAGCACACGAGGGAGTGTACCCACATCTGCCCTTAACTATACACGTGGGCTTTAATTTATGTAGACAAAAAGGCAACCCCAAACAACTAAAGTGTTCTACCTTTTTTACATTATATTATGTTCTTTGGCTTTATTTTAGTAATTCCTCACAAAATTTTAAAAAAAGAAAGAAAAATTATATACTAGTGAACATTCCCATCCTATAATAGGCTTCTAGAGTCTCATTATCTTAATTCTAAAATTGACAACATGTATTTAAAAACAGACCCAAAAATAGAAGAATCGGAATACACACACACACACACACACACCATATGCAAAATCATTTTCTCTTAATTATGTCACTCTTTGTTTAGCTACCCTCTCTTGTCCATTTTATAAGAAATTTTTTGGAGTTATTTTTATTATCCTACATGCATGTAAGAAACAATGACCCTCTTAGCTTGTCTGATTATTTATTGGGTTATTCCTTTTTATACCCTCATTTATGGAGTATAATTAGATTAGTATTATTAGCAACAATATTACAGCTATCATGTCATATCAAACATTTAAATGGGATTTTTTTATAACAAAATTAAATCTATAACATATTTATGAGTTTTAACTAATTATAACTGTAATTGTTTTTCTAACAAATTAGTTGGTTGCTTATTATAAAAAGGATGATATAAGTAGTATTGCGTATAACTAAGTTATATATTACTCTTCCTTACGCTTTTCGGAATAATCTATTGGATTCTAAATATAACTCACTTTTAATTACTTCACACATATACACTAAAAAAATTAACAATGGTAAAAAATCATATTTATTTTCACTATCTTACCACCCTTATTAATTAAGGACGTATATAAAAGAAACATAATTAAAAATATATATAATGACTTATAATTAGATCAAAATAGTGAAAATACGTTATTAATTAATTTAGGTTTAGGATTTGTTAGAGAAAAGGTACCAATAGGGAGTAAGAAAAAAGAAGAAGAAGCAAGAGAAAAGGTACCAATTCTTTTCCCTCCCTATGTGTGTGGGTTTTTTCTTTTTTTTTTTTTTTTTTTTTTTTTTTTTGGTTTTTGGAAAAGGATGGAAACATGAAAAACACAGATTCCTACCTCATCCATTTTCTGTCTTTTACAAATTTTAATGATCTTTTTTGGGTTTTGGAAATTGAAGTGATATTTAAATGTCTTTTCTCCTTTTCTTTTGTATTTTTTTATGGAAAAGGAGGGACCCTAGCTAAGACTTTTAAAATGAAAAAGTTTAAATATTGTTACCGTTAGCAGTGAAGGATTCACCAACACCTCCTGACCTCTTAAATGAGGGTGTCCTAACTTGAGGACTACATATAGTTAATTATATTGGTTTATATACTTCACAGAAATGCCTCTTCTTCAATAAATAAATGCCAAAGAAAAGGGCCTGATAATAATGTTTTCCTAATTAATAGTTCTATATTGGAGGATATATAATTGAATTACAAGTCCAAAGTGCTGTGTCCCAACAATAATGAATCATAAATTTAGCCTTCCAAGTTCCAAGTAGTAGTTGCTCTTAATTATTACTCTTACCATCTATGTTTAAATTACTTTATGTTCTTAGTTCCCGTCTAATTAATTATAAATCTCTTGCTTAAACACATACATACTCATTGATAATGACACTGGCTCTAC
Organism: Acacia melanoxylon; assembly: GCA_019022615.1. NCBI lineage: Eukaryota > Viridiplantae > Streptophyta > Magnoliopsida > Fabales > Fabaceae > Acacia > Acacia melanoxylon. Next base: position 5,263,059 of record JAFJYJ010000037.1, read on the forward strand.
ATTAACTTTGATGAAAAAAGTTTGGTAATTGTACACTCTAAATTAAATTGAGCAAAACTTGAGTTGCAGTGAGGTTTAACTAGCACTAAACTTCTAAAGTTTTGATTTAAGAAAGAGGTTGCGAGTTCGATATGATATGTGGGTAAATTCTTTCTGTTGAGTAAAGGATAACAAAAAAAAAAAAGTCGTGTTTTAGCAAGGAAAAAGAAACAACAATTCCATTAAATGAACTTATGACCGGGCTTATCAACCTAAGCTGGATTTCAAAATGGCCAAAAATTATATACTCAAGCTGATATATTTTCCGAGTTCTTAATATAAAAATTATCTAACTATTTTGGGTAAATTAAGAAATCGAGATAAATTACTTAATAATAATAAATGTGACATGGTATAATTCTTAAAATACTCCTTATATAACGTTATATTATATATTAGTTTATGAGTTAGATAAATTAATTAATTTAGAGGAAAATAATAAATATTAGAGATAAAATGGATGAAGATCTTGTATGTAGGACTAAATCAAGACATATATTTTATTTTATTCACGATTTACCCAACTAATTCTCGTGAATAATATTTTAAAATTTAAAATTTCTTAAAAATCCACTTTATCATAATTTGATTGGAAATACAAGATTAAATACATAAATATTCTCCTTTCAATAGTCATTTTTATAAAGCCCAAATATTAGGGAGAATTGGTGTCAAGTCACACAAGAGAGTGATTTTATTACAAGGTCTCAAGAAATTTTGAAATGCTAGTAATTAAAATCTCATTAGATGGTTGGCCAAAAAAAAAAATGTATGTTATAGATGACTCTTCCTTACGCTATTCCGAATAATCTATTTGATTCTAAATATAACTCACTTTTAATTACTTCACATATATACACCAAAAAATTAACAATGGTAAACATCATATTTATTTTCATTATATATCTTACCACCCTTATTAATTAAAGGACGTATATAAAAGAAACATAATGACTTATAATTAGGATCAAAATACCTTATGAAATAATTTAGGTTTAGGATTTGTAAGAGAAAAGGTACCAATTCTCTATCCCTCCCTATGTGTGTGTGGGTTTTTTTATTTCCCTTTTCTTTTGTATTTTTTTTTTTTTTTTTTTTTTTTTGGAAAAGGAGGGACCCTAGCTAAGACTTTTAAAATGAAGAAGTTTAAATATTGTTACCGTTAGCAGCGAAGGAGTCACCAACACCGCCTAACCTCTTAAATGTGGGTGTCCTAACTTGAGGACTACATATAGTTAAATTGGTTATATACTTCACTGAAATGACTCTTTTTCAATAAATGCACATAATGCCAAAGAAAATGGACTGATAATAATGTATTCCTAATAGTTCTATATTGGCAGATATATAATTGAATTATAAGTCCAAAGTTGTTGTGGCCATACAATAATGATGAATCATAAATTTAGCCTTCCAAGTTCCAAGTAGTAGTTGCTCTTAATTATTACTCTTACCATCTATGTTTAAATTACTTTATGTTCTTAGTTACCGTCTAATTAATTATAAATCTCTTGCTTAAACACATACATACTCATCGATAATGACACTGGCTCTACATTAACTTGATGAAAAAAGTTTGGTAATTCCCTTTGTACGTGGATATGCTTGAGTTGCAGTGAGTTTTAACTAGCACTAGACACCTTCTAAAGTTTTGGTTTAAGTAAGAGGTTACAAGTTCGACCCTTAATGAGATATGATAGGTTTATAAATTCCTTCCATTGAGTGAAGGATAACAAAAAAAAAAAAAAAGTGGTGTTTTAACAAGGAAAAAGAAGCAAAACAACTCCATTGAATGAGCTTGTGATCGAGCTTATCAACTTAAGCTGGATTTCAAAATGGCTAAAAACTATATACTCATCAAGCTGGTATATTTCCCTAGTTATTAATATAAAAACTATTTAACTATTTTGGGTAAATTAAGAAATTGAGATAAATCACTTAATAATAATAATAATAATAAATGTGACATGATATTCTTAAAATACTCCTTATATAACATTTTATTATATATTAGTTTGTGAGTTAGATTATTAATTAATTTCAAGGAAAATAATAAATGTTAGAGATAAAATAGATTAAGATCTTGTATGTAGGATCAAATTAAATCAAAACATATATTTTATTTTATTATGATTTACCCAACTAATTCTCGTTAATAATATTTTAAATTTTAAAAAAATTTAAAAATCCACTTATCATAATTTGACTGGAAATAAGTATATAAGATTAAATACATTAATATTCTCCTTTCAATAGTCATTTGTATAAAGCCCAAATATTAGGGAGAATTGGTGTCAAGTCACACAAGAGAGTGATTTAATTACAAGGTCTCAAGAAATTTTGAAATGCTAGTAATTAAAATCTCATGTGTCCTTAGCAACTAGTGGTTAATTGAGGTGAGTAAGCAGCCTCACCCACATAAATAGGAAAATACATGTTCGAATTTTGAAAAGCATACTTATCATGAAAGACAAAAACTCTACGTTTTAAGCCTTACAAGGAATTGTTCTCTTAATCACTTAAAAAATCTCACATGTCCTTAAGTAATTTGATATAAAAGAAAATGTTTTAATAGGGTTAAATGACAACTATGCATTGAAAAATTTTCGAGAGGGGAAATTCATATCTTTAATTTCTTAGAAATTTAATTTGAAAATGCTACAACATCCCTTTATAGTAGCGTTTGACTAATGTTGACCCTTAGCTTGGTCGAACAATTCTATTATAATAGGTTAAACGAGTAATTGGTAACCTAAACTTTTGATTGACACGATGATTCTGAGTTATTAATGTTGAAATTACAAGAAACATCCAACAACCCATTATAATCCAAAATCAAAAGATTTACAGTTAGATTATGTCTGAATTCCTTGGCATGTGTTGTTGACTTGATTGCGATACTCTTATTACCAAAATACTACCCGATTCATAACAAACACTTCCTAGAATAATGGCTCCTATTCTATGTCACGAGTAGGCTATTAATTAATTTTTTTTAAGACTTCTCCTATTTAACATTTGATGTAATTTTCTTGTTAAATTTTGATTTTGATTTTGATTTTTTCATTTTTAGACAAATTAAAGTTAATGGCATAACTGTCTCTCTTTAATGTTGCTGAGGTGGTTGAATATGTCTTATAAAGATGGAATCAAGGGATAAGGGGTATACATGTAAATTTTGGATCACCTCATGACACAATGATTTATTTTTAAGATATTTTTTTAAAATTTAAATTTTTAATGCTAATTTTATTATCTCAAACTAACTAAATGATAGAGGAATGAAAGCAATCAAAACATATGAGGATGTATCCACAGACGTTAGTCATAGTGAAAGGAGATTTTGCATTCAAAACAATTCTTGAGTTAGGATATATGTGAACGTAGAAAATGCATTTAAGATAGTTACTTTCAATTGAGCGGAAGCTCAAATCCAAACTAATGATAGCTATATAATAAAACATGTGAGGTTGTGCAAGAGAGACTCAGTTAGATTGGCTGTTTGAATATCATGGATATATACTAATTTTGAAGAAAATTACTCCCTCTGATCCTTAATACGGAATATAAGATATATTTATCTAATTTAGTTAGATTAAGGAAATTGGTTAAGTTGGTTAAATGACATGTATTTTCTAAAACACCATAATTATTTTCTTTAATTCTCTCATTTCCTTCTCCTCCTTAATTATGGTTGAGCGCGTATCAATATAATATGGATAAATTAAGAAAAAGATTGACAAATATGAAAACTATGTCTTGTATTTAGGATTAAGATCAACTCTTCAAATATGTCTTAATATTAAAGAGCATGCAAGAGTACATATTTAATTATAAGACCCAATTGACTTTTTGGAGAGATTAAAAAATTAACTAAATTCTTTTAAAGTATTTATATGTATTTTTTTTCTATAAACAAATTTGTCGATTTATAATTGATATATAATTTAATCATATATAATATGATTAAACAACTTATTTACTTTCATACTCTCTAAAAATATCAATTTAGATTTTATATTTAAGACGGATATAATATGATAATGCTTACGGGAAATTACTACGATACTAATAAGTAATGGTATTTAAGAAAAACAAAACGTGGAAGCATAGTAGAAAACTATAAATGACGATAACATGGCTTGAATGTGAGCTCAAAAGATAAATTTGGGGTCAACATCTTGGAAACGCCAACACAAAACCCACATTTCACATTTCACATTTCATGCTAAGATGAGTCATAAGTATGTAATTTTCATCCTTCTAATTTGAGAGTGAAGATTATTATTTATTTGGATTAAATTATATGCTGCATCCCAAAATATTTTTTGTATTCATGTTTCAAAGTAATTAATTTCTAGTCCTGTATTCAGAAATATTTTTCTTATAATATAAGTATCCTGAAATATTTTTTCAGTAGCACCTAATACATGAAAAAAATTCAACACCCAATATCTTAAATTAATTAATTTTTAGTGAATGAAGTATTTTTTGAAAAAAAAAAAAGTCTCTTTTATTTTTATTTGAGGATAAGCACTACATGCTTATGAGCATTTAATGTAGATTCCATCATTCGCCCACTAATTGAAAACCAGGACATTATTTTCCATTTATTAAAAACAGTAATGAGTGGTTTTTGATGAAACCCTCTTGCAAAGGGTTGACTAAGTTTTAGTAGTTCCAGACGCAATATACTCTGGAAATTTTTTTTTTTTTTTTTAAAAGAATATATTACAGCAACTATGTAAGTCCATCTTATCTTGACGTGTCCACCAAGAGAATTAAAAATAAATAATTCCAATTAAGCTGGCACTAGAAAAAAAAAAAAGGCAAAAAAAGAAGAAGAAGCCATTGAACGTAAGACACAACATCAGCAATTAATGACCAACTTTATACAGAAATATAGTAAGCTTAAAGCAAAGATTCTCTTCTTCATTACTATACTTTTTAATTGTAGTCTCCATGAGCATATGCCCTTTTTTATTTATTTATTTAAAATAATGGTATATTAATGTTAAAAAGGGGAATAAAAACTTAGCGTAACCTGTATTTTGATTGGATTCAAGTTGAAGATTTGAACTTAAAGTAACCACCTTTGGAGGCAAAAAGAGATTTAAAACACATAAACACAACAAATCGCGCTTTGTAAAGAACTATGAAATTTAATAAAACCAATCATCTCAAAGACGTCCCAAAACAAAAGTCGGCTGAGCAATTTGTGATTAGTAATAATGGAAATATAATTAAAGCAAACTCTACGGATTTGTAATTAGTCTGATAATTTGAGATTTATTATAAAAATCCAAATCTCACGTGGTTTAATGTAATCTCGGAGTTTGAATTTGAATTGTAAAATCTAAGAATTTACTTTTATTAATATATTGGGATTAAACGTATATACTTAAATAAGAAAAATTTAAAAAATGATCATAATTTAATTTAAGCTTATTTTAATATGAATAATTAAAATTGATTAAAGGAATCTACCGAATTTCTATTGGATGTGAGCGGAATTACTTAATTTCTTTTTATTGTATTTGTTTCATTTGGTCCTTAATTACTCATACTTTTTAATGCTTTCCATTCCATTAAAAATAATAATAATTTTATTACCATTAATAACTTATCATGCTCAATACAGATTTTTTTTAAAAAAATATATATATATATATAAAATTGAAAAAATTAACATGAGTTTAATAGTAAGTTCACAAGATATAATCGTAGAAATGTAAAAAAAGGTTTAAAAACATGAATCTGAGTTAATAGTGGGACATGATTTTATGAAAAAAGAATACTTTAGAGTTATTAGTATGAAATCTAAAAAAAAAAAAATCAAACCGTTTAACCCTTGGACCGGACCGGTTTACCCCACCGGTTTACTGGTTCCCGATCCGGTCCGGATCTGAGAACCATGGTAAAAATAGTAATCTCAACGTGTAAAACTCACAAATTTAACTTAATTTGTAGCCGTGCGCGTTTAAGAACAATTTGAGATGATTATATAAGCTATAAACATATACAGCAAACTCGGAGAATGAATTCTTGGGTTTTATAAGTATGCTTAGGGTTTTGCCCAGGTGGACATAAAACAGCTTAGTTCTTTTTTTAAGGGTTAAGTATTAGTTTTATTCTAGATTATTGATAGAAGATTTTTTTTAAAGTTTTCGGTGTAATAAGTCAAAGTATAAAAACGTAGTAATGTTGTGCATTAACATTACAAGTTTTATATGCCTCGATTAACGTTAACCGATTAATGGGAGGCAACGTTGTTATGTTTTTATCTTTATAATATTCTTCTATAGAAAATTTGAGAAATTGAAATTTATCTCAATTTTTTAAAAAAATGATTTATAGTTTATGTAAGTGTGTGTGAGAAGTTTTATATCTCTATTTGGATTAATGGTAAAAATTCATGTTTTTTTAATATAATTTATGGTATATGAGGTAAGTTTGTGATATGAGTTTTTCTCAATTTATACAAATACAATTTTTTATTTTGTTTTTGACAAAACGAATGCATTTTTCAAACACTAACTTAAATAAGTCGTTATTTCAAATTATATCAACGTGTTTTTCTACCAAGTTTAAATATACACTTTTGACATTAGCCATGACAGCAAGGTGGAGCCTCCTGTGGGTCCCACTCAACACAGACAAGGAAGCACCAATTTTAATTTAATGTGTGGGTAAACATGAAGATTGAATTTAAATAATATTAAATGTCATCGCAATTTTGATTTTTTGTCAAGAGTCAAAGTGTCCTTTCCTCCTTGTTTGTTAAAGGCTGGTTTTTGAGAGCGTAAGAAGATTGTGGAGGCAACCATTTCGTGTGGCCTTTGGAGTCAAACAAACAGAGGAAGCTGTGATTATTCTCCTCGCATCCTTTTCTTTTTCCCTTTTCCTTTTCTCACTATTTTTTTCCTCCTCTCAAGCTTATTATAAGAAGAAATCGTACAGTGAAGAAATCAAAAACCGGTATGTTTTGGATTTACTATCGCAGTGAAAAAGAGCATTTGATGTGAAGTTCTTTGCTTTTAATTATGCTGTGGTGAAGAGAGAAACCATAAAGACAGAGAAAAGGAAGATGATGGATCTCTGCGTTTTTTCAGGTGTTTAGTTGAGTTCGTCCTTGTCTCACTACAGGATTGAAGTTAATTGGGTTGTCATCAGTGTCGTTTAATTCTAAGCGGAGCCCATTTCTTCTTAAATTTCATGGAGCTGTGAGCTGTTTTGCAAATTTTCGGGATCTGGTTTTTGGGTTCTAGGGTTTGAGCCTTTGACTTCTCTCTCTCTCTCTCTCTCTTTTTCTTGGTTTTCCTCCCATATCTCTGTCTTTTCCTGGGTATTGAAATCTTTTCTGGGTTCTGTATTATAATTTTCTCGGCAAACGCTGAGTCAAGTTCGTTTCTCGTGAGAAATTGTCTGATTTTGTGAATTGGATTCCTGGTGAGTGACCCACTTTGGTTTTCACGATCGGGTTACATATTTCTCTCCTTCTATTTCGGAGCTGTAAGGCGTGAAGTTGAATTTTGTTACAAATGGGCTAAAACCTTCCTGCTCGTCGTCTTGTTTCAACTGTCTAGTCCACGTTCCAGATTGTAAAATCTCAGTGTTGCTTGTTGAAGAAGGAGGCTACCATGCATTTTTCACTATGGAAGCCAATTTCTCATTGCGCTGCTCTGATCATGGACAAGAAGAACAGACGGAAGGATGATTCAAGTAGCGTTGATATGAGAAGCCCGTCGATTCTCCGGAAATTGCAGGAAAACAAGCTCAGGGAAGCACTTGAAGAAGCTTCTGAAGATGGAAAACTCGTCATATCTCAAGACATGGAAGCTCTTTCGCCGGAAAACAATGACGAAAGCCTCGGGAGATCTCGGTCACTCGCCAGGCTTAACGCTCAGCGTGAATTTCTTCGAGCCACCGCACTCGCCGCCGAGCGCATATTTGAGTCTGAGGAAGAAATTCCTACTCTTCAAGAAGCCTTCAACAAATTCCTCACAATGTACCCTAAATACCAGTCGTCGGAGAAGATTGATCAGCTGAGGTCGGATGAATATTCGCACTTGTCCCCAAAGGTATGCCTTGATTATTGTGGATTTGGACTGTTCTCTTTCGTTCAGACCATTCATTACTGGGAATCCTCTACATTTAGTTTGACTGAGATAACTGCGAATTTATGTAACCATGCACTTTATGGTGGTGCTGAAAAGGGAACCGTGGAACATGATTTAAAGACTAGAATCATGGATTATTTGAACATACCTGAGAATGAGTATGGCCTTGTGTTTACTGTTAGTAGAGGTTCGGCTTTTAAATTGCTTGCTGAATCATACCCTTTCCAAACAAACAAAAAACTGCTGACCATGTTCGACCATGAGAGCCAATCTGTGGCTTGGATGTCTCAGCGTGCCAGGGAGAAGGGTGCTAAGGTGTACAGTGCATGGTTTAGATGGCCAACCCTCAAACCATGTTCCACTGATTTGAGAAAACAGATTACGAGCAAGAAGAGGAGGAAGAAGGATTCAGCAACTGGTCTTTTTGTGTTCCCTGTTCAGTCTAGAGTAACTGGGGCTAAGTATTCTTACCAGTGGATGGCTCTAGCGCAGCAGAACAACTGGCATGTCTTGCTTGATGCAGGATCATTGGGTCCCAAGGACATGGATTCTCTTGGCTTGTCTCTATTCCGGCCTGATTTTATAATCACATCGTTTTACAGGGTGTTTGGGTATGATCCCACGGGATTTGGATGTCTTCTGATAAAGAAATCAGTCATGGCAAGCCTTCAAAATCAGTCAGGGAGTACTGGGTCTGGAATGGTGAAGATCACTCCTGAATTTCCTATGTATTTGAGTGACTCTGTTGATGGTTTGGACAAATTGACTGGGATTGAAGATGATGAAGTTGTCACTGGGACTGGTGATAAAACCACTGAAACTCGTCAGGGATCACAGTTGCCTGCTTTTTCTGGAGCATATACATCTGCTCAGGTCCGGGAAGTATTTGACACTGAAATGGATCAGGATAGTTCTGAAAGAGATGGAACTAGCACCATATTTGAAGAAACTGAGAGTGTCTCTGTTGGGGAGTTGATGAAGAGCCCTGTATTCAGTGAAGACGAGTCTTCGGACAACTCTTTTTGGATTGATTTGGGACACAGTCCATTGGGATCTGACCACACAGGTCAATTGAATAAACAGAGGATAGCTTCTCCTCTTCCACCCTTTTGGTTCAATGGAAAGAGGAATCAAAAGCATCATTCTCCCAAGCCAACTTCTAAGATATATGGAAGTCCCATTTCTGACGACAAAGTGGTAAATCATGATGATCGCCATGTGCTTTCATTTGATGCAGCCGTACAGTCGGTGTCACAAGAACTAGACCGGGTAAAAGAGGTCCCTGAAGAGGAACATGTTGCTGAAGTGAGTGACTTTTCAAGAAATGGTAATGGGTCTGGTCATTTATATGTCAATGAGATTGAGGAAGAACCTGAAAGTAGTGAAGCTGGTCACCTTGGATCCATACAAGATGTTCCTTCAAAAGGACCAGGGCTTAATAATTCATCTTCTGTTGCTCAGCATCACCGCTTTGAAAATGGCTGTACCTCTGAAACATCCTGTGATCTCAAAGAGAGTGCCATAAGAAGGGAAACTGAAGGTGAATTTAGATTACTTGATAGAAGGGAAGGGAATCGATATGGTGGCAGTAGATTTCTTGGTTTGGATGAGAATGAATCTTATAACAAAGGTAGAAGAGTGTCATTTAGCATGGAAGATAACCATAAAGAGTATATTAGCCAGTCAATGGAACCGGGGGACATATGTGCAACTAGCTTAGAGGATGATGAAGAGTACACTAGTGATGGAGAAGATGGTGATGAACAGGATTGGGGCAGGAGGGAACCAAATATAATATGCCAGCATTTGGATCATGTTAACATGCTTGGCCTCAATAAAACCACACTTAGACTTCGGGTTTTGATAAATTGGCTTGTCACCTCTTTGTTGCAACTGAAGTTGCTAGGTGTTGACAGGGAAGATAAAGCAAATCTTGTTCACATCTATGGACCGAAAATTAAATATGAAAGAGGTGCAGCTGTGGCTTTTAACATCAGGGACAGAAACAGGGGACTAATTAATCCTGAGATTGTTCAAAAGCTGGCTGAGAAGGAAGGAATCTCACTTGGTATTGGTTTCCTCAGTCACATACGGATTCTTGATAACTCAAGAAATCATCATGGGCCTTTGCATCTTGAAGAGGCATCTCTTTGCAAGCCAATGGAGAATGGTCGTCAGGATGGAAAAGGTGGAAAAAGTGGCTTCGTACGGGTTGAAGTTGTTACAGCGTCGCTTAGTTTTCTGACTAATTTTGAGGATGTGTATAAATTGTGGGCTTTTGTTGCCAAGTTTCTTAACCCATCATTTATTCAAGAAGGCGGCCTTCCCACCGTTGAAGAAGGTTCTGAGACACAAGATCGTTGACAAAGTAGCTGCTGGTATTTTATTCAATATTGGAAACTGAACATGAAAGAGATTATCTGTGAAAAGTTATCCAACAAGGTAGCTGGTGAAATCTGCTTGAAGAATTAGCTTGGTGATCATTTGCCTGCTGCCAGAAAGAAGAATTCCGATCTCCACTTCTAAGCTGCACAAGGCCAGTGGGTGAATTTGTTAATTCATGTTTCTTGTTGCATACTTTTTTTTTTTTTCCTCTTCGAACTTCTTGTAGAGTTTTTCTTTTCTTTTCTTTTTTCCTGGCCAACCACTTGTAGAGTTGGCTTTAGAGATTTTTTACAGTATTGGAAAGTCAGGGAGGGAGTACATGAAATGAAGCAAAATATATGGGTAGAAGCTCTATCAGTATTCATTTTGCTTATGTTGTATACGAAAGGATTTGCAACTTCTGTACAAAGTTAGTGTTCATCTTATGATGTTTTGTATGAGACAATCCAAATCCAATAGCTTTGATTTGACCTCTGCTAATAGTGACAAAATCAGGTTTTGTTTTTTTGGGTTAAGGTGCAAATTTGTCTCAGAAGTTTTCGTTGAGAAGCAATGTTGCTTTAAAGGTTTTTTCAGGTTGAATATCACTTTGGAAGTTTCAAAACATAACAATGTTGTCCTATACTATTAAAAAACAACTATTAAAAAATTTACATTGACCGTTAATTTTTTAACGACAGCATTGTTCCATTTAAACACTTGTGGGGTAATATTGAATCCAAAAAAACTTCCAAAATAACATTACTCCTCTTACAAAGCAAATTTGCTCCTTGATCATTTTTTTTCCCCCCTTCAGATTCTATGTTGGAGCTTTGTCAGTAAACAATTGTCTTCTGTTCCATACAAATAGGATTTGTAGCTTTTGTATAAAGTTAGAGCTCATCTTATATTATTGTGTAAACTTAGAGCTAATCTGTACAAAAAGTCCCCAAGACCATTCAGATCCAATGACTTTGTTGATCCTCTTGTCCTTGCATGTTGTGATTGAAAGTTAAATTTGACTGAACACAGAAATGTGCATCTCTTGCCTCCTTTGAAATGTATCAGCTCAAGAAAAGCTTGATGTATCATATAAATTAGGGGTAATGGTGCAAATATACTCATTAACTTTTACCTTATATGTGCCAAATACCGTGTAAACATTGGTTGACTCAAGGGCCATGACATTTTTGCAGCATTTTGAAAACATCATGTATATTATTGTACTGTTTTCTTGACTGACATGTCTTATAAACAATCAACGGTAGTTGACTCAACACTCGTGATATTATTGTACAATTTTGAATTGTTCATAGGTACTTTTGCATTTTACTGTGTTTGGCGCACATTCCTGATGCAGTAAATCTGTTAGGAACCAATAAAAGGTTGCCTAAATTACTGGTTTAATTAAGCACAGAAACAGAAATCACACTGAAATACAATAAATCTGTCAAGAGCCAAAGACCCTTGCAGCCAAGACAGAGGCAAATCTGTGACAATAGATTTGCTCCCCCTCTCCTACAATCTGTCGAGAGAAATAAACTCCCATAGCCAAGAAGGTTTATATTCTGTCACACAGAACCAGACTTCCCTCTCCTACACTTCTCTCACAAAAATACAACCTCCTTATACCCCTTCCTTCCTACGGTTAATATAAGCAAAAAGCATCTTGCACGGTGCCCAAAAAGCCACCCTAGATGGCAGCTACAATTCCTAAACTTACCCCAAAATAGAATGAAACTAAAAGGGTCAACTCTGTGACCTTAAAAGGTCTCTTTCCCTTTTGTCCGTGGTGTGGGAATCTGCTTTGGCCTCCTTGCATAGGTTTGACTAGCTAGTAGGGTCCTTTCATTACCTTCCCCTAAAAGCTTCACCTTGTCCTCAAGGTGAAAGTTTGGGAATTGTGTCCTCTTCAACCTCTGTAAGTCCGTCAGTCCCCTCCCCTGTTTCCGCCGCTGGATGATCTCTGTTCTCGGCCTCAATGTCAACCAAAAACACTTGCAGGTGCTTTTCTCGACAAGTGTGAGCCGAACCATACTTCTCGCCACATTTGTAGCAGAGACCGAGCTCTCGCCGGCTTGCCATCTCTACATCCGGCCGGCGACTCCACCTAGTCCTTTGCGCAGTCGAGTTCACGGTCAAGGAACTTCCTGTGGTATTCTCGTGAGCCTTTGGGTCGGGTTTGGTAGCGTGAGAGGGTTGGGGTGCTGTTATGGTCACACAGGTAGGTTCCGAGAAGTGGGTAACCTTGGAGTATACTGGTTGGGTGTTTTTTTAGCCCAATACTGTTGGGTATTTTAAAAGTCCGATTCCCTTTATCCAACTCCAATAACCTATTCTTCCCGTCGACTTTGATGGCCATTCGGATCAGTCCTTCTAGGTCAGTTTCGGCAGCCACCTCTAGTTCAACTTGAATCTCTGTCTTCAATCCATATAGGAAAGCTCCCATCAAGCATTCCTCGGTTGCGTCCTTTAATGGGAAAGAGAGACGTTCAAACACTTCGACGTATTCCACCACCGATCCTTCTTGTTTGTTTGAGAAGAGGATTTTATATTCTCCTCCCCTTTGAAACGAATGAAACCTTTCCAATATTTTCTGTTTGAATTCTGGCCAGCTGTTTATTGCACCGCGAGCTTTTTTCCATTGATACCAGTGAAGGGCTCGGTCTTCGAGGCACACCACTGCAGCCTCCACTTTGTTTGATTCTGGGACGCCATTGATGTAGAAGTATCTCTCCACTCTACAAAACCATCCGATCGGGTCTTCCCCATCAAACACAGGTAGCTCTAACTTTCTAAATTTTACCATTCCTCTTTCAGCTTTGTCTTGATTATCGGTGCCGGCCTCTGAACGAGAATCGCTTGCGTCTTTCTGGCCGTTATCCTTCTTACTCGTGCCCTGGTCCATACGCATCAGTATCTCCCTCATCAGCTTCATGCCTTCCGTGAGTTCTGTTACTTGGCTGGATAGTGCAGCAAGGTCATCTACCTTCCTTGTTAACTTAGCAACCGACTCTCTCAACTCTCTGACCTCATCCGCCATTCCTCCCAAGGTCTACTGCTCTGATAGCAATTGTTAGGAACCAATAAAAGGTTGCCTAAATTATTGGTTTAATTAAGCACAGAAATAGAAATTACACTGAAATACAATAAATTTGTCAAGAGCCAAAGACCCTTGCAGCCAAGACAGAGGCAAATCTGTGACAACAGATTTGCTCCCCCTCTCCGACAATCTGTCCCACAGCCAAGAAGGTTTATATTCTGTCACACAGAACCAGACTTCCCTCTCCTACACTTCTCTCACAAAAATACAACCTCCTCATACCCCTTCCTTCCTACGGTTAATATAAGCAAAAAGCATCTTGCACGGTGCCCAAAAAGCCACCCTAGATGGCAGCTACAATTCCTAAACTTACCCCAAAATAGAATGAAACTAAAAGGGTCAACTCTGTGACCTTAAAAGGTCTCTTTCCCTTTTGTCCGTGGTGTGGGAATCTGCTTTGGCCTCCTTGCATGGGTTTGACCTGCTAGTAGGGTCCTTTCATAATCAAACAATGCTTATTGTTTCAGAGGGCAAAGAATTTGAGAACACCGTGAGGGAATGTAGAAACAGAGTAATTGTAGTCTGTCCTTCATGCTTATACTTTTGAAGCTGCTTCTGATTTCTTGTAATGACATCAAAATTCAATTTTTTCTGCTTAGCTGGTTTTATCCAATGGATGTAGTATGTTACTAAAAGGTTCACCTTGCTTTCTTGATGTTACCTTTGTATAATTTTTTGTTTCTTCATCTTTTATCAGCAACTAGACGGTGAGCAATAAATCTTCATTTCTGCAAGTTTGTCCTGATACAATATGTGTATACTCTTGTGTGTGTGTGTGTGTATATATATCCTTGAAATCTGAGAAGAAATTTATTTTATTTAATATTCAATTTTATTAGCTGTTCCTTACGTATCATCATCTATTGCTTTCTGCTTCTCTCTGGTTTTGGGTGCTTCCAGATTGCAGAATGTGACATCAGTTTGTTACTTGCTGTGAGCAATGAAGGACACTCTAAAGAAACACGAAACCTCTGGAAAATGAAAAGCTTGTGAGGGAAGGTGGTTCTAGGACAGAGACTACACTGAAGGACACTGGAAGGCCTTTGTTTTTCAAAGTTTGAATCACTTAATACTAATTCTTAATACTCCCTCATATTTAAAATATAAGTGTCAAATACCTACTTTACATTTATCATTAAAAGTAGTTAAAAATAATAAATATGTAATATATCTATTTTTTTCCCAATATACCCTTAAATAAATAAGAGAGATAACAAATAGGAAAAAGGAAGAAAGAGAATGTAGGAGAAAAAAATGATAAGAGAGAATGTGGCAAATTTGAAAAGAAAAACATTAAATGCATGGACAAAAGCAAAGGGAGTCTTACAAAAGAAAAAATCACACCCACTAATGACAAGTTTGGCTCTATATTTTGAACAAGAAGGAGTATAAGATTTATTTAACTAATTTAAGTATATTAAGGAAGGGAAAAACACTTCTCATTTTGTAGGAGAAGTGTATTCTCATGTTACACACACATGAAATGGTGGGACCCACCCACACACACACATATATATATATATATATATATAATTAGCATTATATATATGTATGGGTCCCACCATTTTATGTATGTGTAAGAATCTTCTTCTTCTCATACAACATGAGAAGTTTAAACCTCATTAAGGAAATTACTTAAATTTGTTATTTGTTAAAAAAAATGCATGTTGATTTTCTAAAATACTCTCTTAAATCATTTGTATTGAAACTACCATTTGATATAAACTCCTATAACATGTGAAATTAATAAATATAGTTTAAAGAAAAATAATAAATATAAGAGACAAAGTAGATTGATATCTTATTACTCCCTTCAGTTCACAATATAGGGCACCTATAGAAGGAATGCATGGTTCATAATATAAGTCACATTTAGTTTAATTAATGCTTCTTTTTTTCCTATTTTATCCTTGTGATTAATACTCCCTCCGGTCCTAATTATAAGAGCTAGTTGATTTTTTTGGAGAGATTAAGGAAGCTAATTAAATTAGCTTAGAGTATTTTTATTTTTTTTTTTTCTTCAAACTTAATAATTTGACTAATAAACTAATATATAATATAAGAAAACATAACATATGAAATGATTAAGTAACTTATTTAACTTCCTTAATCTCTCCAAAAAAGGTCAACTAACTCTTATAATTAGGACCAGGAGGTAGTACTAACTTTCTAACTTTACCCACTCATTATATCTCCTCTATCTCTTAAATAATATTCCAAATGTAATTAAACACATTTCTCAATAGGGTAAAAATGAAAAAATAAAATAAAATACATTTTAAGACATATTAAATGACTCAACTGTCATTTTTTGTTTCCTATGACATTTCGGTACAACAAAAATCCAAATTCAACCGTGCTTATTTGATATCAAAGAACTTATATTTGAATTCACATATGAAACTAAAATATTACGTTCTTTTTTTCAGCTAATGGTCTTATAGTCTGGTGACGTAAAAACTCTCCTGTGAGTGATAAGCCGTGAGCACGATTTCACCTCTAACTTCAAGCTGTCTGTGTGTATCCTTTGAGTACAATTTATTTTATTTTTATTTTTTACTTTTTTGGTCCACTCTCAATGACAGTGTATAAAGATAGAGACAGATCGATTTGTGAAGAATACAATAACAATAAGTCTTGTTGACTCATTAGTTCAAGTCAGTTTACCTGCATCCCATAATATCATCATACTTTATTAATAACTAATCATACATTAAAAGGTCTTATTAGGTAATTTTCTTGAGAGTTCTTTTTAATCTTCCTTGATCTGTTATCACATATCCAAGGAGAACGGATGAGCCAAAATCCATATTCAAAACCATGTTGAACTCAAAATTCAAATTTGTCTTCAGTTAATAGTGACAAAACCCTGGTGTTTTGTCTTGGCTGCTTCCATTGTCCTGACAATTTTGATGCTTGAGAGTTTAGAAAGAAGGGAAATACTTTCAAGTGTTGCTTGTTAAGTGAGGATTTCAGCAGCTAGCAAACCACCTTAAAAAGATATTTGATTGTCAACGGCAAGCTGCATTTTACTGTCTGCCATATTTGGATGATGTCTTAAACTTAAATACCAAGTGTTCATGATTTTGTATACGAGTGTGTTTATATTGATTGTATTAGAAAAAAAAAGTTATTTGGATATATTATCTCTGATTTTAAATATAAGAGTTAGATAAATGACTCATACCTTTATTTATTTTATCTCCAAATTTTATAATTTGTCTCCCAAAATATTTTTATTGGATGCACATTATAAGGGATTTTTCATCAAAGTGCAGCTATTATATACATGATTAGAAAGGATAATCGAGGAAAGCCCAACACATATTTGTCTCAAATAACTAATTTAACTAATTTTTTAATATTTGTAAATTATTTATTTAAATTTTTGTATTAATGACGGAAGATAGCAATAAATACTCCCTTTGGTAAAAAAAGAAATTGATCCATAATATAAGTTAAGTAGTGAGTTATTAATTAATCTTCTTAAAATATTATCCATATCATAATTTACTAAAAAAGACTTCAAATATAATACATTTTTTTTTTTAAAAAAAATAAAATAAGATAAGGGTTAATACAACTTTTGATCTCTTAAGTTTTCTTTAATTTTAATTGTGATCTCTCAAGTTCTGAACCATATGTTTTGATCCCTCAAAAGAAAGATAGAATGATCTTGATATTTATTTAATTTTAGGCACAAATGTTCTAAACCGAATAAATTTGAGGGAGCTAAACCTTTGATTTGAAAGTTGAGGGATCAAATTCGAAATAAAAGTTAATTTAATGGATGAAATATTGTATTAACTCATAACAAAAAGTTAAAACAATGCTTCAAAGGAGATTTTTTTTTTTGAATTACAAGGCGACAAGCACTAATGACCTGAATTACAACGAGGGAATCAAACCTCCAACCTCCCACTAATTAGGAGTACCCATATCATTAGGCTACAAGCCCTTTGATTCAAAGGAGAAATTTAACTAATCAAGATGTTTGAGGTGGGGAGAGTACAAGGCACCTCAATTTTAAATTTAAGGGAAAGCCCATGTGCCATTGTTTTGTCTTCTTTTGAGAAAGAAAAAGAGAGTAGCAGCTCGCAGTATAGCAAGCAAGCTAGCTAACCGGTAAGAATTTGAGTCTATAAAAATTCATAGAAACTCTCAAATTCAACCGCTTTTACCCCCACTTGCATAGCCTTATTCTTTGGTTCCAAAACACCGCTCTAGAGAGAGAAAGAGAAACCAAAGAAAAAAACTATTTTGTTCCAAAGATCACAGAAGAAAATGACTAAAGACGACGACTTTAAGCTCCTCAAAATCCAGGTACTTGCTTTTCTTTCCCCTTTTCAACTTGGTTTTTCCTCTTTTCCTCAAGAATCTTTTTTTTTAATTCCTAAGTTTCTTGTTTTTGCTGTTTTTCTTTCTTCCCCTGCAGACATGTGTTTTCAAAGTGAACATTCACTGTGATGGTTGTAAGCAGAAAGTGAAGAAACTACTTCAGAAAATTGAAGGTCCTCACTTTCTTCTCTTCTTTTCTTGTTGTTTCCATTTCAAGTATTGTCCTTACTATTAGTATTTACTCCCCTTAGCGCCATCACTGTCATTTTTCGTGTCTACAAAATGTTTGCTCAAGAAGAATTTGTACGGACGAAAAGGTAAAGAAAATAGTTAGCTTTGTTTGATGAAAGCCATTGTATGTCACATTGTTGTAATATACTACAAACATACCACAATTTAGTGAAGCTATCTGCATAAGTCCAAAAAAAGAATATTATGCATAATTTATACCTATTTTGACTTGGTCCATATGAAGTTGATACCATTAAAGTTTATGAAACATCTCTATAGAGAGTATGGTTCATGCTTTTGAACTTTCAGGCTTGGGTTTGATTTTCTTTGTCACTAGGCGTTTTTGGGACACTGTCTTTTTCTTGCAGGTGTTTATCAGGTTCAGTTAGATGCAGAACAACAGAAAGTGACAGTTTCAGGATGTGTGGATTCTGAGACATTGATCAAGAAACTTGTGAGAGCTGGTAAATATGCAGAACTTTGGTCATCACAGAAAACAAATCAGAACCAGAAGCAGAATAACAACAACAACAATAATATCAGTAATAATAACTCCGTGAAGAATAATGACATGAACCAGAGAGGCCAAAAGCAGCAGCAAGGACAGGTTAATAACAACAACCACCAGAAATTTAAGTTCCCTGCTTTTGGTTCTGAAGAAGATGATGAGTTGTATGAAGAAGACGATGATGGGTTAAGGTTCATTATTGAGAAAGCTAATCAACTGAATTTGATGAAGCAGCAGCAACCAGCTAGTGCTGCAAAGAATGCAAAGAAAAATGGTGGAACTATGAATCAAGCTGCTTCTTCCAACAATGGAGGCAAGGCATACAACAACAGTAATAATGTCAATGGTGGTGGCAAGAAAGTAAGCTTTGATCCAAAAGCCATGGCTTCTCTGAAAATAAACAGTAATGCCAATCTGGGTAGTGAAAGTCTCAGTCTTGGAGAGCCCAGAAAGGTCACAAATGACATAGGTTCAATGATGAGTCTTGCTGGTTTTAATGGAAATAGTAACAATGCAAACAATTCTGGATTTGGAGGATTTCAAGTTCAGTCCAACGACCTTGGATTCCAAGGATCCTCTTCAGGAATCATCCCAAATGGTGGTTTTCTCACAAATCAGCAATACCCATCACCTTCTTCATCTTCTTTTCTGATGAACATGAATGGTTTTGGTAATAATAATCATCCATCTTCACTGATGATGAACATGAAGCAGCAACCCCAGATGATGTATCAGAGGGCTCCATTTGTTCCTTCCAGCACTGGTTATTACTGGAATAACAGCTACAACTATAATAGTGATTGTGATTACAGTCCTGCCATTGTCAATTATTCTCATTATCAGCTACCTAATTTCTCTGGGGAAGATCATCATCACTATGCAGCTGATATGTTCAGTGATGACAACACTAACAGCAACTGCTCTGTTATGTGAAAGAATGATAGATTGTGTGGATCTAAAAGCATTCAAAAGTTAGAAAAGAAGGCAAAAAGCAAGTGAGATCATAGTGTTTGACCTGAAAAGTTCCCTTTTTAGCTTGCTTTTACACATCTTGTAAGCTTTTGACTGTAACTTTTAGAGGGAAAGAATGTGTGAGAGAGATGGATGCGTGGTTGTGGATCATATTCTGTTTAACCTAGATGTGAATTTGAATGATGTTGCCTTTATTTTCCCCTTTCAAAAAAGAAGTCTATATTGCTTGCTTCACAAAACATGTCTTTAATGATGTTGCCTTTATTTTCCCCTTTCAAAAAAGAAGTCTATATTGCTTGCTTCACAAAACATGTCTTTTCAGTGTTGTGTTCTGATGCTTTGAATTTCTAATCTTCAGTCACATTTGTTTTATAATTTTCCTCGTACTTCAGACTTCACAGTTTTTTTTTTTGGTAGGAAAATTATAAAACAAATGTGACTGAAGATTAGAATCTGATAGGAGGGGCAGGCATGTCTCCCCAGCCTTAATCAGTGTAATATTTTGGTGTAAACCCCTCAAGCTGTAAGCTTGCCACTCCAAATATATATATAAAAAAAAAAAAAACTGACTGAAGGGGAGAGCTGGTAATCCGGCTCAACCCCTTAGTCCACGGGTTTTGGCAGGATTAGGGTTGGGGATTTCACAGCTCATAAAAGGGTGGGCCGCACATACTTGACCCGTGTGGCCTACAAGTTGGTAGGTTGGCCCGCATATTTTTTTTTTTGTATTTTTTAATATGATAATTTTTACAAAGCTCTTAAGTTTCGTACTCCCACTTGGTACCTTCCAATCCCAAAGAGAAGAATCTGAGCCTCATTCCTTCTTCTTTAAACTAAATTATTATATTTTGATTGTTCAAGGATGATTTGATATTTGTTGTCAGTAAACTTTAGCAAATTTTATAATTTTATCTCTTGAATTATGGATTATGTTTTGGAATTCTCATAAGTAAAATGGTTGATGTTAAGAAGGCAAATTTGATGACTCTTATATACGTGTCTCAGATTTTCGGCCGTCTTAAGAAAACATGAAAAAAATATTTTAACAAAAGGTGGGCCCGCGTGCTGGCCTGCCAACCTACAATTGCGGGTTCGGGTTAGCATTTTGCCATCCCATAAGTCGGTGGTTGGCCTACATTCCCATTTCTACTAAGAGAAATTACTTCAATTTATGAGCTCATTTGGTTTGCTGAAAATCGGAGGCGGGAAAGGAAAAGTTAAATTTTCCGTTGACGACAAGCATTTGCTTCCCATTGTCAATTGGAAAATGATTTCCTGCGGAAACTCATTTTCAGCTATATAGTTGAAAGGGTTAAGGTGCGATTTGACCAATAAACTATGGACTCAGGAGCGTCCAACACAATGAACTATTAAGTAGACAAAAAATACCAATAAACTTTTAAAAATGTGCAGCCGGCACAATAAACTTTTAAAAATGTACAATCAGCACAACACCGTTAAAAAAAAGTTAACGCCCGTTATCTAAGGTGCAGATTGGCCAACGAACTTTTACTTCAGGAGCGCTAAAGACAAAAAAACTTTTACTCGGGGAGCGCGAAAGCACAAAATTCTAAATTTCAATAAATTAAATAATTTTTTTTTTCTCAATTGTCATTATTCAAAATTAATTGTATAGTTATCTATGAACAAAAATTACTCATTTGCTAAAATAAACAAAACTTTTCATTAAAAACAGAATTATATGATTTAAATAAAACTTAAGATGTTTTATAATTTATTATATATGTTTAAAAAAAATTATATGATTTATTTTTATTTTAGAAGAAATTTATGTGATTTAATTAATTCATTTAATGTTTATAAAATTTAAAAAATCTATTATATCCTGAAAGAAATGAAATGAGTTTAATTTTTATTTTTATAAAAAGAGTTTAATGGATATTAACGTTGGATCTTGAATAATATAAATCAAGCAACTTGATGATATATTTGTTAATTAAATGATCTATTGATTATATGAATATGAGACTTGTTGAAAAAAAAGATAATTTAAGAGGTTTGATTAAGGACAATTTAATAATGGGTTAAGGAACAATTTGACCAACGAACTTTTAATTTTTTTAGGTTATTTTTTAAAAAATTTGACCAACGTTGATATCCATTAAGCTCTTTAAATTTTATTAATATTAAATGATTTTTTTAACTCACATAAATTTCTTCTAAAATAAAAATAAATCATATAATTTTTTTAAACATGTATAATAAATTATAAAACACCTTGAGTTTTATTTAAATCATATAATTATGTTTTTAATGAAAAGTTTTGTTTATTTTAGCAAATGAGTAATTTTTGTCCATAGATAACTATATAAGTAGTTTTGATTAATGACAATTGAGAAAAAAATTTATTTAATTTAGTGAAAATTAGAATTTTGTACTCGGCGCTCCTGAGTAAAAGTTTTTTTTGTGTTGGGCGCTCCTGGAGTAAAAGTTCGTTGGTCAATCTACACCTTAAATAACGGCGTTAACTTTTTCTAACGACGTTGTCTTGACCGCACATTTTTAAAAGTTTATTGTCTTGATTTCTACACATTTTTAAAAGTTTATTGGTATTTTTGATCCACTTAATAATTAATTGTATTGGACGCTCCTGAGCCAATAGTTTATTGGCCAAATCGCACCTTAACCTAGGTTGAAAATAGGTTCCACCTAAAATTGGTGGGAACCAATTTTAAAGAGGGGGGGGGGGAATAACTAAAGACACAAAAGCCTATTGATGTGACTCTGGATGAAATTAAAAAGAGGAATGTGGTGCATGGTCCCATGAGCATTTAGATAATATTTTTGCTGTAGGGCCAAAACAGTCTTTTAGCTCATTTTCTTAAAATCAAACAAAAATATTTCTATCAACTTTTTTTTTCCAGTGCAAATCAAATACTTTTGTAACAAGATATTTTTCATTCTTTCCCTTTCAATTCCATTCATTTTCAGCCCTTTCTTTGAACCAAATGGACTCATAGTGTTTGTAAGGATTAATAACTCTGATATTTGGTTTTATATTGAAAGCTACTCCTCTTATCTTATTTATTGGACATAAAGAATAATATTTTTTCTTATATTTATTGGGCATAAAGAGAAATTTTTCATATGAATGTACAATTTTATCTTTTATTTATTATTGTATTAACTTTATCTTCATAGAGTATATTAGTAATATACATTAAGTAGGAGATTGTTGATTTATTATAAGGCTAAATGAAACATGATGGAAGTAACTATTTTTTTCTAAGATAAAGAGGCAAACACTAATGATTTGAAGTTGCAAACAGGATTAAACTTGTGATGTGTTATTTATATGGGAGATTACTTTTTCTTTTTTTGCCAACTATATGGGAACTTACACGGATTAATGGTCATTGGCTGGATATGACTTATAAACAAGACTAAGAGTATTAGAATTTAGTAGTGTTCTGTTGCCTTTTGAGTTTTGATGAATTAAAGTAGGGTTAAGATGCAAAAATACATATAAGATTTTTTTAAAACAGCGCTCAACATTAAATACTTTTTTGAGGGGTAAAGTAACTATAAACTTTCAAAATATGTGCAAAAATACACATTGACAATTAGTTGACCATTTGTTTAAATTTTTTAAGAGTTAAGGTGCAAAAATACAGATGAGATTTTTCCAAAAATGTGCCCAACACATGTTTTTTAAGAGATAAAACTAAATGTGAACTTCCAACATAGGTGTAAAAATACATATTGACCATTAGTTGTCTGTTTATTATTTTTTTTGGGACTAAAATGGTGATATTTAGGATGATGTGGATCAAGGTAGTTAAAATCGAGATTTTACATAAAATCAGAAAATGGATAAAAAATCATAAAACGTAAAATCGTAACGTAAAAACATAAAAGCGTTTGAAAAATTAGGAAAATCGTTTTAATGAAAAAAAATCATAAAAACGTAGAATCGCAGTGATAAATCGAGATTTTAACTACCATGATGTGGATGATTAAGAAACAACTTGGAGAGTAATACTTACATATTCTAGGAGTACCACATCACTTGAACTCTGTCCAATAAAAACAGAACAATTCATCATTTTAACCCAAGTTGGCTGATGACTCATTTAAGAAAAATTAAATTTTATCTTTTTTTTTTAGAAAAAAACTATTGGTTGATCATTTTGTTTTTTGTTTTTTTTTTTTTAAATAAGAAGTTTTTTCTTAAAAAAAAAACTAGATAAAATTTAAATTTTTTAGATGAGTCATCAACCGACTAGAATTAAAATGATACGAGTTGTAATTTCCACCTAGCCCTTTATCTACACCTGGTTTGCCTAGTTTGTGAAATTTGTTTGTAAACCTGGTTTATCACATCATTTGTGGTTTGATCAATTAAAATATAATAACTCATCTAATATTAATCCTAGTTGGTTGCTCATTTATTTCATATTTTTATTTTTCTTAAAAAATAATCCCTTTATTAAGATTTCACAAGTATTGAAAAAATGAATCTTATGAAATCTTTTAATCTTATTAATATGCTAGCTAATATTAGGAGGTGCCAAATCAGCTCATTAGTTGTTGTATTTTAATTGGTTAAACCACAAATGACATGGCAAACCAGGTTCATAGAAGAATTTCTCAAGGAGCGGAAGTGTTAGGTGAAGATAAAGTGATGAGGTGGAGATAAAATGTTAGGTGGAAATTAATTTCCTTACCCAATCAGCAAATTATTATTCCAGATTATTTATTAATCATTCACGTCATCCTCCATGTCACCATTTTCAGTCAAAACATTCAATCAATATGTATTTTTCCAACTATTTTAGAAGTTCTAGTTACTTTTATCCCTCAAAAATGCATTTGTGTCCAGGCACACTTTTGAGAAAATATCATATGTATTTTTGCTCCTCAACCTTTAAAAAATTTAAAGAAACATTCAACTAACAGTCAATGTGTATTTTTGCACATATTTTAGAAATTCATAGTTACTTTTACCCAAAAAAAACATTTGATGTTAGGCGTACTTTTAGAAAAATCTCATGTATATTTTTGTACTATTTTAAAAACTTATAATTACTTTTGCTCCTCAAAAAGTAGGAGTAAAGTTGAAAATTGTTGATTTATAAGGCTAAATGAAACATGATGGAAGTAACTGTTTTTCCTAAAATAGAGACAAACACTAATGGGGCTTCAAGTTACAAGCAAGATTGAAATTGAGACCTGAGCTTACATGTGTTAATGGTCAATAGGTGGATGTGACTTATTTACAAGACAAGAGGAGTATTGGAATTTAGTGTTATGTTCTGTTGCTTTTAAGTTTTGATGAATCAAACTAACTGAGGGTTAAAATGTAAATTTATCTTGAAAGTTTTTGTTTATAAGCAATGTTGTTTTATAAGTTTTTTAAGTTCAATATCAATTCAAAAATTTTAAAATGTAGCAATGTTCCCTTATACCATTAAAAAACTAACGTAGACCGTTAAAAAATTGACATTCCGTCAATTTTTTTAACAAAGAAGTGCAACATTACTGAATTTTAACATTTTCCGGGCAATATTGAACCTAAAAAACTTTCAGGGTAATATTATTTCTTAACAAAAACGTCTTGGATAAATTTACACCTTAACCCTTAAAATAAAAAAGAGGAGCTGGTATTATTTATAAGAATTAAGGTATTAATATTATGGTTTTTTTCCAGGGAATTCACAAAGACATTGCAGACAAAGTGACACAAGTTCACTGTTTTTTTGTGAACAGGCTTTCGGTTTTTTTTTTTTTTTTTTCTCGCTCAAGGAACAGTTGGAACAGTTGAGTTGCAAAATGTATACGTTTGGTGCACGATAAGTGTATAAGCTCGCGCATGTTCGGGAGTACTCCCTCCAATCCTATATATAAATAATTTATATCTCATCCCAAAAAAAAAAAAAACTAAAAGTAGAAACATTAAAGGGAAAGTTGCACTGAAATCCCACAAAATAGGTTTAAAAGGTTCTTTGAAATATCTAATTTACAGTCAATTCTCATAGGATATTTAGGTAATATAATCCAATTATAAAAAAAGAGACTAAAATACCCTTAGTGATTTGATTATATTACCCAAGGCCACCTTCTTCTCAAATTCACTAAAGATATATTGATATTTTCATAATTGGATTATATTACACAAATATCCTATGAGATTTGGCTGTAAATTAAAGATTTTAAGCTACCTTTCGATCATATTTTGTATAGCTCGAGACTTCAGTACAATTTTCCCAAAATTGAAATCTTTTGATTTCTATAATCTTAAATAAGGTGTAATGTAAATTTTAACGAGATGTATTTAACTCATTGCAAGTCAGTTGATATGGTTTTAACCACCTAATATTTTAGCCCCAAATTTTATGAAATATATCATTTTATTTTTAAATAAATATAGGGATTGATATATTAAATGTTAAACTATAAAAACTGAGTTTATTGAGTTAAAGTTTAGAGTTAAAATCGAGTTAAAATAATAAGAATGGAGTTGTACTAAGTTAATGTTTAGGGATTGAGAGTGAAAATTATAAGGAGAAAAAGATAAATTTTTACTATTAAAATTAAAGACAATTAATTGAATCATAAATATTATTTAAGTTTTTCTTCCAATGCGTGATTCTTAAAAACACTTTCTCTCTCACATATCACCTTTTCCTCTACTCATCAAAATTTATAAAAAGGTAAAATTGAGAAAAAAGTAATTAAAAATTTATTTTATGCAAAATAACTTATAAAAAGAACCATTAGTTTCTTTTAAAATATGACTTATATAGGAGATGAGGTAATATGTTATAAGAACCAAACCATTACATTAGGACCACATTCTAACTTGGTGAGCTACCATGTTTACAGGGTTTCTAATTATGTACCTTTTTTTTTTTTTAATAATAAGACAAATTTACTAAAAACATTTTAACTTTGTACTTATGATAGTTAACTTGTCTACATGATATATTATAAATTATATATTAATGAATAAAAAGATAATGAAAAGTATGGCACATTTAATTATTGATATGAGATCAATTTAAAGGAATGATTTCTTAAAAAATAAATAATTTATTTTGGAGTGAGACTTCACTGGATCCAAATATGGGCATACATGTACGTGTGTGTGTGTATTTTGTAAACATATATGTGTGTTTGTGTATTTATTTGCAATTTTTTATGACTTCTAGCATAGAAGCCATCTCTAGGGTGAAGAATTTGAAATAGAGAACAGCTATAACGATTGCTTTAGAAGAATTTTATAAACATATACTAATTTTTTTTTTCGTTTTAACTCGATTGCAACTCAATCTCTACACTTTTACTCAAGTAGCAATTTAGTTTCTATAATTTTGATTTGTTTGCAACTCAGTACTTGAACTATCTCACTGCAATTCAATTCTTATAGTTTTAACAATGACTATTAAAATCAGAGGCTCCCTTTGAGGTCATGGGTTCGGGCTTGGTCTGACAATGATGGTCTTTGTCCACTTTGTCACCAAGAAGCGGAATCCAGCCTTCATGCGTTTAGAGATTGTCATGTGGTATGCGATTTTTGGTATGAGGTAGTGACTGGTGATCATTTACACTCGTTTTTTAGCTATGATTGGATTGACTGGGTAACGGAAAATTGGAAGAGCGATGAAATCACGTTAGGCGGATTTCTTTGGCATGAATTATTTATTGTTTCTTGCTGGTTTATCTGGAAATGGCGTAATGAATTTATTCATAACGTGCAAGCTGTAACTATTAAATATTGCATGAGGCCCATTCCGGGAGATACCGGGAGAATTAAAATCTAGAAGTGACATAAGGGGACTTCGGGCGCGAAAGTACGTAATCGGATTATGTTCGCCGGTCCTTTCCGTAAGCTCCATTCGTAAAACTTAATTCGGATGGGGCATCCAAGGGTACAGAATAGGTGGCGGCTTGTGGGGGCTTGATACGAGATTTCTCTGGTAAGTGGCTTGGCGGTTTTGCTTCACGTCTTGGAAGATGCTCAACGATGCTAGCTGAGTTATGAGGAGTTTTGAGGGGATTAGAGATGGCATGGGAGGCAGGTTGGAGGCATGTAGTTGTTGAAAGTGACTGTCAATCAGTCATTGCATTACTATCTAAACAAGGTAATGCAGCTCGTGAGTCCCATTTGGTGTCTCGGATACGAGCAGTCATTCACAGGCAGTGAGTTATACGATATAGCCATGTTCTAAGGTAGAGCAATCATTATGCGGATTGGTTGGCCAATTTTGCTTTGACACAGGTGGATTATCCAGATGAAACCCATTTCTCTGATCCCCCTATTGGTCTCTATTGTTTCCTCGTTGCTAATCTGGCGGGAGTACATCATGATAGGAGAGGCCTGAGACTTTAACTTTTGAGTTTCTTTCGTTTTCTTTTCGTTTGCTTAAGTTCCGTTTGTTCAATTTTCCTTGTATCAAAAAAAAAAAAATCAGACATGATCGACTAGTTCGACCACGAAATCGATGAACCGGTAGCCTAACTAGTCCATTTTGACCAATTTGGCCAGTTTATTGATTATTCAAAATATCTAGACTTAAAAATTCATGTATAATTCTACATATTCCCAAAAATTATAAATTAAAACTTTATAAAAAGTTTGAAATGTCTACTTTCTAATAAGAAAAATATTATCATTTGATCCTAAAAAATCTAAAATTTCAAAACTATTCCAAGAAATATTATTGTTCAAGTTTATTTTCTCACCGGCCTAGCCCGGTCACTTTGGTTTGACTCAGATCGATTCACTACCTAGACCGGTTTAGTAGCCGGTCCGGTTTAATAATATTGGTTTTAACCATTTCATAATTTAGTCATTTTCCTTTATTATATATGTGTTTTTTATATTCTAAAACATAGGGACCAAATTATACAATGATTAAGATTATAAGGACCGAGTTGCAATAAGTTAAAATTCAGGAACGGAGTTACAACCAAATTAAAATTATAGAAATTGAGTTGTACTGAGTTAAAGTATAGGAACTGAGTTAGGATTGACTCAAACGTATAAGATCAAAAGATTAACTTTTTTAATAATGTTTCACAAAATAATCGTATATGAATAGTAATGAAGAGGAGTGGATGTAAGCAAGACACAAATGCCAAAAAGGGGAGAGATTTTATGGAAAATCCCCATCGGGCCCAAGTAAGCAAGATATTATAAAAAAAGGCCTAAAAAAAGTCACAGTCGAAAAGGCCTTAATTATTAACGTGCATCGATTTAGTTGTTAAGATACAATTGTTAACGTGTCCGATTTAGTTGTTAATGCTTTATACCGATATAACCGTAACGTTTCGAAATAATACCAAAAAAAGGTTCTAGGGCATTTTTCGACATGTGATTTTTTTTTTTTGACAATATCTTGCTTACTTGGGCCTTGAGGGGATTTTCCCGAGATTCTATGAGAAATATAAAATGGGGAATAAAATAGAAAAAGAATTTTGAAATTATAAAATTTTATATTAGGTTTGTTATTAAGAGTTAACAAGAGAATAATAAAACTTGATAAGCAATTCACAACTTATTTTTTTAACAAATTCCTAATTTAAGATTTTAGATTTTCAAACTTATTTTTTTTATTTTTTGTTTATAAAATATATGGATAAAATAATTTATTTAAAGAATTTGATTACGACTCAATTTAAAACTTCAACACACTTACACAGTTTCTCTGTCCCAAGAACAATCATGGCATGAAAAGAATCCACCTTTTCTTCTCCTGGTGGAACTGTTCATCATCATGAACAGTTACGACTCAATTTGATTACGCCTTTTTCATTGATAAAGCTAACACACATTCAAACTTTTTCTTCTTGATATGCATATATTTATAATTTAATTTTATTTTTTCAAAAGCTTTAATTTGAACTTAGCATCACGATATTCCCTTATTTCATATTTGTAGCCATTTTCATTTATATTTATACGCCCCTATATGTACACGCTAATAAAATAATGGTGCAATTTTGCAATATAAGGTTGTGTGTATGAGCTGCGTGTGTTTAGAAATTTTTGTTAGATTAATGTTAGTCTTGAAAGTGTTAAAAATGTTTATGGTCAGCCTTAACTTTTTAACTATTAGGACTTAGGAGGACTTTAGAATTGGCGTGATTTAAATATTTACTAAAAAGTAGAAAATTATTAAAGTTGATTTCTGAATTGTATTAATAATTATTTAAGCCTATTTTATGTAAATAAATCTTAGTTTGATAGACTCATAGAAGTTTATTCATTAAAAAATAAAATAAGCGAATTTAACATTTTTCATCTGTTAAATAAGTGCACAAAAATATATTAAATGTTCATATCCTAACCATGATAATGAGGAAAAAAAGTGTCTCTTGCCTTTATGTATTATACTTTTTGCCTGCTTTCAGCATTTGATTGCCTTGGTTGAGATAATATTTCTCAATATAAATCACGAAATCAACCCACCTACCAAATACGTGGAGGATTCATTAATAATAACATTTTCTGTTACAAAAAGCATATAGCTAAATAAAATAAGAGTAAATACCCTTTCGATCCCCGACAAAAATAGACCCCATTTTAATCCCTTACAAAAAAATTGACCATTATTAATAAAAAAGACATTTTAAATTTTCGAGTGATCAAAATATCAAAATCGACCCTTATTCGTCCTTTTATGGACTAAAAATAGGAACCAAAAGGATCGCGTTTAAGGTATTTACTCATAAAATAAAGAAAATCATCCATAACATTATACTTCCTCAAGGTTTCAGAACTCTAAACCAAATATAGCTTTTTTAACTGTCTATTCATGTTTTACCTCTTCAATGCATCTGTCTTCATAAATTAACAAATTGAATGGGACTTCTGGAGCCAGTTCAAACGATTGAAAAGAGAAAAAAATTCACAACCCCCTATTTTTTTCCCTCACTTCTCTCTCCATCCAAACATAAAGTTTCCCACTGCCACGAAACAAGCTAAGGGCCCGTTTGGTACGCCGATTTCAGCGGAAGGAAAGGGAAAATGAGAGGCTTCCCATAGAGAAAACTGTTTGGCGCGCGTGTTTCCCGGAAAATTGGTTTCCCGCCAGGTTCCATCTTCCCACAATGGTGGGAAAGTTGAATCCCTCCAAAATTGGCGGGATAGTTTTTCGTTCCCGGGAGAGTGAATATTAGGGACAAAAAAGCCCCGTATACGGTGGATCTGTTAATTAAAAAAGATATTCGAGGGTGGAGCTGAATAAAGCACACGAAGCTCAAATCGACGAGAGGAGTTGAACCAAGGTGAACCTGAAATTGACGATAGTGGCATTTGGAGACGTAGCTAAACTTCAACGCAGGTGCAAAGACAGGTGAGTTCTGATGGGTATGATAATTGTTTGCTGTTTTGTTCGTCGTTACCGATGCATCGTGTTCATTCTTTGGTTGCATAATACGCATGTTTGTGGGTTAAGGTGAGTGAGGTCATGTTAATAAACGAGAAAGGCAAACTGGAACAAGGCATCGCTTATCCTCTACATGCGTCTCTGTTTTGCATTTACCCTGCTTTTTTTCTTCTACCGATGCATCGTCTATGGTGTATGGTCCCAACACCTCAGGATTTGGTTGGGACCCGGACACCAAATTTGTCACTGCAGAGCCAACGGTTTGGGAAGAGTATCTCAAGGTATGCCTTAACATTGGTGTGTTGATCTTAGCTTAGAGCCATACTAACATGACCCGTGTCTTTTGTAGGCTCATCCAAGGGCTTGTCATTTTCGCACCAAGACCTTACCCAACTTTGACGCTCCGTGCATTGTGGGGAAAGGACGTGGCGTGGGTGATGAAGGAAGATCCTGGTGGGATGGAGGGCGATGTGAATGTTGAAGATGGTGGTCTATCGGAAACACCCCCTGCTGTAGCCGTTGATTCTGATTTCTCACCAACACAACCTGACATTGGTTTCACACAAATCCCTCCAAATGAGGCATCCATATGTGGAAGGAAGAAGCGCCGGCTGAACCATTCAGAAGTGATGGCTGAGGCTCTGCGAGACACAGTAGCTTCTCTTGACAAGACAATGGTGAGTGTATTTGAGAAACTTGGGAATCAGATGTCCACACAAGAAAGGCAAGCGAACTTGATGCGAAGGGGATGATGCATTCATGGAGCCTTCAGCCTTGAGGATCTCACATTTAATGAGAGGAACTTGGCTCATATGAAGATAATAGCGTGTGACAAACTCCTTAGGTCATTTTACAAGATGCCTCTTGCGTTTAAGACATCATGGATCCGAACCTTGCCGCAAAGAAGTAGATCTTGTATAGATATATGTATATATAGCTCAGAATGGCCTTGAAACTGTCTTTTTTGTGTAGCCATATATAATACAGATTGGCCTAATTTATGTAGTCTTTTGTATAGCCATATATGATGCAGGGGTGTCGTTCACTTTTTGGGACAAGTCTGTCTTTTGTATGTTTAGGACAGCAAAGTGTAGACCATGTTAACTGATAGGAAATTTAGAGTTGGAGATGGGATACACTTTGTGTCTTTCGTCAATGTAACAAGAAATGTTTTGTCTTTGTTGTGAGCTTTCAAATGTATATGCAAGCAACATATATGGAATGTAAATCGGGGAACAAGTTTATGAAATTTAAAAGGACCTTTGTTAAGTCCGCATTTTATGCTTCACGTAATTCGAGTTATTGTATGTCTTCTATTGCTATGGTTTTATTTGCACACGGCGTTAGGTATCCGGTTTAGTACCAGGTTGTCGCCTCGTCAATTTTAAAAAACTTGTTATGAAATGCCTCGTCAGATTTGTGCAGACGAGAATCAAATTCGAGATGTATGACTCGAGTCATGCCTAGAGTTATGATTCAAAATAAATTAATGAAACTTAGATGACTCGAGTTGTCCGGAGTTATGATTGAGAATTTCCAAATAGATGCATAGATGACTCAAGTTATAACTTGAGTCATTGTTGAGAAATTTCAAACACAAAAGTTTTCGGCTTTGAGATGACTTGAGTCATGATTGGAGTCATGTATGAGAAAGTTCAAACAGAATCGATTTGTGTTTCGATGACTTGAGTCATGACGGAGTCATGTTTCCAAACATAGAAGAATAGCGCGAGATGACTTGAGTCATGACTGGAGTCATGTCTCGAGAAATTTCAAACAGAATCGATTTGTGTTCGATGACTTGAGTCATGATTTGGAGTCATGTTTCCAAACATAGAAGAAATATTTGAGATGACTTGAGTCATGACTGGAGTCATGTCTCGAGAAATTTCAAACGAATCGATTTGTGTTCGATGACTTGAGTCATGATTGGAGTCAATGTGAAATAATTTATGAAAAGCAATATTCGACTCGAAAGTTAAGCCAAGGATGACTCGAGTCATATTATCAAGGAAATCATTTTGCGAAGTTTGAATTTAGTGGAAGTACATAGATGACTCGAGTTAGTTAATTATGACTTGAGTCATACAGTATTTTCAATTCTTTTCAAAGCTCGGTGACTTGAGTCGTGACTAGAGTCAAAATGAGATTTTTTAAATTATCTTTTAAATGAAATCTTTTTGGCTCGAATCAATCTTACAATTGTCAGTCATCATTAAAACACATGAGAACTAACACATGTAACTCAAGTTATATAAGATAGCCAAAATCGATATCGCGATGATCTTTTTGAAGCTTAAAGTACAACTCATAACTTGAGTTGTTTAGTGACAACTCGAGTTATGACCTTTGCTAAACTGATATTCCTTAAGCTTATAACTTGAGTTATGTGTGGCAACTTGAGTTATGTAACTTGAGTTGTTTTCAACAACTTGAGTTACTGATTTTCCAAATCATTTTTCAAGGAACTCAAGTGCAATTTGTCTAAACTTAAAACTTCGCAAATTAACCCATTGATTATTACAATTATTAGACATCATCAAAACACATAGAGAACTAACATCTTATACCTTGACTAATTCTTATATTTAATGTAGATATTAAAGTTAAACAATGAAGAATGATCAAAAGTTATACCTTGCCTTCCTTCTTCTGAAGCATTTGAGAAGGCCAAATTTGATTATGTTCATTCATTCCATCTCTCAAAAGTTTGCTTCAATCTGTCTTCGTTTTGCATTTGTGTGCATTATATTGGTTCACTCTTTTCTTCTTCTTTATGCTGATATTTCTCAAATAAAAATATGCTGATATGCATCTTGTATCACTCATTCTATCTTCTTCTTCATACGCATACAAGTGCACATGTTTTGTTTCTGTGCCACATTAACGCAACAGAGGTCACTATCGTTGTTCTAAAGTGGAATTAACACAAAGATCTTGATTAATTAGCTAAATTAAAAGCAATAAGTTCTTTTCCCCTTTTCGCCGTCACCGTGTTTTTCCTAACGAAGGAACTCCATTTTTTCATGGACTTCACACTTTTCAAGGTTTTTTTCTTTGGTCTTTTTATTTTCATTTATTTTTCCCTCCTCTATTAATGCCTCAACTCGGGTTCAAAGGTTTGCTATTTTTTCCCTGTTCCTCTATCACTATTTTCGTTCTTTGGTTTCATCATTTTGTTGTCACCTTCTAATTCCAATCATGTGTGTCGTCCTTCTCAACATCCCGAATCTAGTGGTCGGCACAATTCCATTTCGCATACACGTCTACTTCCGTTTTCAATCTGCACGTTGATGCAACGGTTAGGTTTTGTCGTTCTCCCGTGCGAAAAATAAAAACTTCAACTTCATGCTTGATTTTTTGTTTTTTTAATATAGGGGCTTTTTGGTATTTCACCTCATCTTCCCATTTAACCAACACTCAATTCTTCATACCAAACAATTCATTTTCCATCAACTTAAGTTCCTTCCCATATCTACCAAACAACTCAACTTTTTAATTTCCCTCTCAATCTTCCCTTCCATTCCTTTCTCTCCTTTAAATTCCTTTCCCTCCTTAAATCTTCCCCGTACCAAACAATCTAAAATTCTAGGCGAATCCTGTAACAGAAAACCAGGGAAAATGCAAATGGCTTCTCTCTTTCCTCTCATTCCTTCCTTATGCTCAGTTCTTGAATCATTGAAGTCAAACTTCAATGTTTTTAGAATTGCGAATAATAATTTAATGTAATTCTGTGAGATCCATCCAAGTGAGACCCACCACACTCAAGTTAAAATTTGTCCATACTCCATTTTTCGTCTCACGAGAGAGTCATGAGAAGGTCCAAATCCATAAATGAATGTCAGGTCAATAAGCATACAGAGTCGAGACAAGTTCAGGCATCTGATCCAACTGTTCTATGGCCCATAACAGACTTGTAAGATTTTAACAAACCCATGGACTCAATTATGTCAGAATTTATGGTTTGAATTTTCAAGTTGCCAAAGTGCCACTTTCTTCCTTGTATATGATTCAAAGTTTCTAAATTTAATATTGTTTCGACATTTATAATATTTTCTTATTTTACCGGTTCAACAGTTTAATCAAAGACCCAGTAATTCGACCATTGAACAGAGGGATTAAGACCTAAGCTGAGTCAATAGCCGAGCCATTTCTTATAAATATGCGAACAATCGTTCAAAATAAAATCCAAGTCCTTCTCTAATATTATCAAGGACAGTTTTTTATTGTATTATATCTATAATCTCTCTTCCTCTGTGTTGATCTGCAGGGTACATCATCTTAGTGTGTAAATCAATATTGAAATCTTCTTTTTGACCTCCATTGCTTTTCACTCTCTATTCATTCTATCCCTTGAAAATATTGCCATCTTCTATGGCAATAACCAGGAGTTGCCTTTAAAGGACAAAATAATGATGGTTGAATCCTAAGATATGTCTATAAAGACACAGCACAAGTACAGTGTAACCTCTAATCTTCTTCCCACTAACAGGGCAGACCATTGAAGATTGAACATCAAAACTACTTATTTCTTACCGAAAAACTGAAGTATGTGTTTGTAAGGTAGGATACTAGTAGTTGTTCTGAAGCTAAGTTTATTCTGAAGCCAATTTCCAAACACGAATACAGCCATCTTCTCCAGAACTAACCACGCTATCGTTATCAATAAAAGCCAACCCGTAGACTCCACCTAAATGAGCACCCTTTATGGTTCTGCGGCTTGATGCTGGCTTTCCAATTTCATATATGATGACACATGTGTCCAGTGACCCAGTTGCTATTAGGGTGTTATCAGGTGACCAAGCTAAGCAGTTAATACGTGCAGTGTGAAATAACATGTTATTAAGCTTCACCTGCAGGAGATAACTTTTCAAATCAAATGGTAGCTCAAGGAAAGGACTGATGCAATCTAACCATTTCATAACATAACCCACTCTCTATAAGGATAAGGATAATGTTTGTACTCATACCTTTTTTAAGTAACTTTATAATAAATGTACTCTAAATCGAAAAATGTAACTTTACTATATTTCTTACTTCCTCTTGTTCTTAGTGCAGGACTTAATTAGGTAGTCGACGTTGGTCTTAAATATAAGACCTATTTCACATTTCTATCCAGTTTTTCCCAAAATAACCTTATTGAAATTCCCTCAACAATAATCAAGGGAGGGAGAAAGGATATTAAAGAAGATGATTATAATGTTTTAGAAAAAACATATCATATTAACTAACTTAACTAGCATCCTTAATTTACATTAAGGACTAGAGAAGTATTTCAAAAAGAAAACGTGGTGTTATAAGAAAATCCAAGCATCCAACTTAAAATGCGTAAAATAAATGTAACTAATGTTTGGGGCTCAAATTACCTCTTTAGAGTCACGGTCCCAAACAACAGCTTCACGATTCAAGTCAGCTGAAGCAAACATGGTAACATCTGCAGAATATCTTATCACACTGATAGCACCTCGATGTTTTTCGAGGACATTCTCTTCTGTCAGTGTATTTCCTGAGACAGAATATACGTGCAACTTACCATCTTGTCCACCTACAATTGCTTCACTTCCATCAGGTGAAGTTGCTGATGCAGTCACGGTGAAATCCAGGTTATGAGTGGCCACAATTTCCGAACCGTCAAGCAAAACAATCCCAGATTCAATTGCTACCAAAGCGAGTTTTGGAGAATCAAGGGCAAGGCTCAAGTCTTTTGGCTGACTGCCAACATCAATTTGTTCAGGAGCTCCGAAATTAGCCTCTTGCAAAGGAACCCTCCATACCTTCATTTTAAAATTTGCAATTTAAAATACTTTAAAATTAAAGGAAACTATTGCTTAGAACTTGAAACAAAACCAAGCTTCTTTTTTCTGATACTGACAA
Organism: Acacia melanoxylon; assembly: GCA_019022615.1. NCBI lineage: Eukaryota > Viridiplantae > Streptophyta > Magnoliopsida > Fabales > Fabaceae > Acacia > Acacia melanoxylon. The sequence goes on from JAFJYJ010000037.1 coordinate 5,299,962, forward strand.
AGAAGCAAGAGGCACATCTATAATGGCCGCTGATATTCTAAAAGGTTTCGGAAGCCCAAATTATAAATAATAAATATCTTCATCTTTCACAGTTACCTACATACCTTCTTGTCAAATCCAGCTGTAATGACTTCTTCTTCACAGGCTGCTAACAATTTAATTAGTCCGAATTGTTTACTATCTAATTTACCACAGCAACCGTTGCCTACAATCCATTTTAAGATGACTCCATCATAGCTACATGACAAGAGCATCTTTTCGCTTCTGTTGAGTACAGTTAAAACAGCTACATTTTTCATGTGGCCAGATAATGATATAGGACTTTTATCTAAATCTGTTGCTGAGTATAAATTAATCATGCCACCAAGGGTGACAGTGAGAAGATGATTATTCTGCCAAAGACAACCAACAAGCATATCCTCCACCCCACCAGATTCAGAACTCGATAAAATCTTATTTAAACTTCCACTTCCGTCCTCAAGAATATCCCAGATCTTTGCAGATTTATCAGCAGACACAGTAAGCACCTGCAATTGATGCAAACGAGATTGAAGTTTAAGACAGACATAAAAAAAATTCTAGTGAAGAAAGGATCAAAACATATTCTGCCTGGCAGGAAAAATGAGTAATTCCTCCATACAACAACAAGACCACCAAAGCTTTAATCCCACTAGGTGGGGTCGGCTACAACGATCAAACGACACCATTGAGCTCTGTGAAAAACCAAATATCGGGATAAATTGTTAACTAAGAGATCTCGCTTAATAATCTTATTGAGTGTTCTCTTTGGTCTTCCTCTACGCCTTTTAATTGGGCTCTAAACAAATTGATCTACCCACCTCACTGGCTACCCAAACCACCTCAGACAAATTTCTATCATTTTTTCTTCAATAGAAGCTACTCCATACAAAATTACAATTCAAATAAATGAATTCTTTTGTGATGGCTGTAATTAACTCACTACAGTGAATGTGGTGATTGGTGAAGCTCTTAAAAATGCTTGACAAGAGTGCTTAGGTTTTGATCATACATGTAGGTTATTTTAATTAACTCATTTGTGAATTATATATAAGCTCCTATAAATTACTATTCTTTTTGCTTTCAATTTATTTAAGATACATGCCGGCTATTACCTGTTTACTGTCAGGACTCCAACTTACAGCATATATGCTGCCCTTGTGGCCACCCTCTGCAGACAACTCGCCAAGCTTGTCCCCACTCTTCCCATCATATATGTTGCCCTTTTTATCAGAACTCACAGTTATGAATTTGGTTCCATCAGGGGAAAATCTAACACAATTCACAAAATTTGAATGGTCCCTGCAGATCAACAAAACCTTCCATTATCAGTACACACATTTCTGTCAACATGCGTATAGTCTTTAGAGAAACTGAACTGAAAGGTTTGAATGATTGGGCCAGGAAAAACACATACTTAGTCATATATGCTAGATCAATTATCATTCAGTGACATTCAGGCTAATCAACGTTAAGCCGTTTGCTTTACAATTCAATGACCAATTGAATTTGTTGAATATTTAGTTCGAATAATGCATTTATATCCACATATAGCTTCTGATATATGATGGAAATATAGCATTCTCAGAGATTCCAACAATGTATTGTGTGAACAAAAGGATAGATGGACAATTAGATGTAAACTCTAGGTACAAGAACAAGATCATTTGTTCAATGTAGTCAAAACAGCACGTCTTCTTGAATCATTCCAAGATTAAGGTTACACTGTCTCTGTTCCCAACAGAAATGCAACAACAAGAATTGGGGAGAAACAATGAGAAAGAAAGATTTATCAAACAGAAATTCAGGGTCTTATCAATCCTCTCCACTTACTTCAACTAAAAACTTAAATTGATTGCCAGTTCTTTCATAACTATTTTCACTTAAAAGATTGAGCTGTTATATGAAGGTTCATTACTTATATTATAATATCTAACACCTGTTGGATATGGAAGTGTGTTTCAAAAGAAAAGCTTAATCTCACATTGCATTTGGAAGTCTGTTACGTTGGTTTGATGATTATACTTTAATTAAATCAAATTTTTCATATGTAGCCCCTAATTCTGATAGGATATCAGATAAGATACCAGCAGAACCAAACCGTCCCTTGCTGGTTTATTCACGGAAAAGGCAGTTGAATAGGTAGTTAGGAATTTATGGTTTGAATAAGTCTTATTAGGAAGTTATTATGATTTGTATTTGTTTGGATAAGGATTGTTAGGAAGTTATTAGGAGTTTAGTTGCAGTTGGTTATTACAGTTATTTGTCCTTATATATTTTCTTAGGATGTAAACAGGAGAGGAGACTATTCTGAAATATATAAACAGTTTGTATAATCTTGTCTTGGTCAAGAACTCAGATTCTGGTACTTGAATTGTTACATTAGATCCTAATCTAAGGATCTATCAATTTGGTATCAGAGCATCTTCTTTCTCTGGGCCAATTTTTATGCGTTATGGGCAACAATCGAAGAAAGCAGCAATCAACCGACCCCCCAAACATGAGTAACGAAGCAGAATCATCCAAGGAACAAGAGAATTTGCAACTACCAGACGATCTGATCCAGCAAATGGCGTTTCTTGTTAACAAAATTTAGAGCATAGATTCTGAGATGAAGGAGATGAGACAGCAAAAGAAGGCTGATGGAGAGCAAGAAAACAGAGAGGTCAGGAGACATACCGAAGACTATGAAGAATATGAAGCAGATAACCCATGGGGGTATAAACAGCCTTATAGAAGACCATTTACTAAAGTCGAATTTCCCAAATTCGAAGGAGGAGATCCCAGAGGGTGGATTATGAAGGCTGAAAAATACTTCTGATATTATTAAACGCCTGAAGATGTAAAAGTCGAAGTAGCAGCAATGAATTTGGAAGGGGATGCCTTAGATGTATTCACATGGATTTCTTCAAGTCGTTCAATTCGCTTTTGGGAGGAATTAATTGAGATTTTCCAAGACAATTTCGGTCCAACCGAATTCCAAAACCTAGATATTTTTCTCTGTGATATTCAACAAGCGGGAACGGTGGAAGAATACAGGAAGGAATTTATACGGTGTTCATCAAGAGTGCAAGGGTGGCTAGAACATTGTTTATTGGCCATTTTCATTCATGGGTTAAAGGAAGAACTGAAGGCTGATGTTAAAATTCAGAAACCCAGAATTGTTTATATGGCAGCGAGTTTGGCTTTGGAGTTCGAATCAAAGTTGCAGAGCCAACCAACGTCTCGTCTTCCTCAGCGTGCGTCAAATTATAGAAACAGTGACTGGAATTTTAATTCTCATTCAAACGAGTGGAAACGCCACGTCAGCCTTTTAACTCCAACAGCACTGAGGAAGTACATCAGGTTGAATTTTCAGTTCAATCAATAGGTGAGTGTCGATAAAGTTATGAGTAGAACCGCTGTCTATTAGGATCAGATTTTTTTTGGATTTGATAACTCCATATACACGCATGGTAGCTTGTAACTCCATTTGTCGAAATTTGGAAATTACCATTCAAAGCTTAACCATTACAGAAGACTTCTTTCCATTTCATTTCGGCAGTTTAGACATGGTTCTGGGTATTAAATGGCTTGCTTCATTGAATACGGTTGCAGCCAATTGGCAGGAGCTGTTTATGATTTTTTTAGGTGAATGGGCAGCGGTACAAACTGCAAGGAATTTCTACTAGTTCCAATAACATCTCTCTCCGACGTTATGATGGTATGGCGATCATTCGTGAATTCGAACGTTTGCAAGATATGCTTCAAGACTTTACTGATATCTTTCTAGAGCCACCATGCTTACCACCAATCAAGGAAAAATGTCATGCCATTAATTTACATCCGGGGTCTAGCCCTCCTAATATTCGGCCTTACCGTTATCCACATGCTCAAAAAGATGAGATTGAAAGACATATTACAGCTTTGTTGCACAAAGGTTTTATTCAACCAAGTGTAAGTTCATTTGCCAGCACGATGTTGTTAGTACCTAAGAAGGACTCTTCTTGGCGTCTATGTGTTGATTATAGGGAATTTAATAAAATAACAATACCAGATAAGTATCCAATTCCTACTATCGATGAACTTATTGATGAACTTCATGGTACAGTTTATTTCTCTACGGTTTACCTGCGTTCGGGATATCATCAAATTCGAGTTCATCCCCAAGACATTGCCAAAACGGCTTTCCGTACTCACTCCGGTCATTATGAGTTCATTGTTATGCCATTCGGGCTGACCAATGCCCCTTCTACATTTCAGGCTATCATGAATGACTTGTTTAGGCCTTATCTTCGGAAGTTTATATTGGTATTTTTTGATGACATTCTGGTTTACAACAAATCCTTTGAAGATCACATGACTCATTTGGATACTGTTTTTCAACTCTTAGTTGAACAAGTTTTATGCAAATCCGGACAAATGCAATTTCCTACAGAAAGATATTTCATTCTTAGGCCATATTATTTCAGCCAAGGGAGTCAAGGTTGATCATGACAAAATTGTTGCAATCGACAAATGGCCTCTTCCAAAGAATATTTCTGAATTACGGGGTTTTCTGGGTCTTTCAGGTTACTATCGCAGATTCCTTCTGCATTACAGCCAGATTGCTAAGCCTCTTATGGATATGACTAAGAAAAATGCCTTTAGTTGGGATGAGACATCATTAACAGCCTTCCAAGATCTTCAAAAAGCATTGGTAAATGCTCCTGTTTTGCAGTTACCAAACTTTTCAAAGCCATTCATTGTGGAATGTGATGCGTCTTCTATGGGCATTGGGGCTGTTTTACAACAAGATGGTCATCTGATAGCTTTTTACAGCAAAGGGTTATCTAAATCCAAGAGTACTACATCTATCTATCACTGGGAGTTATTAGCATTAGTCTCTTCATTGCAGAAATGACGTCATTATCTGTTGGGACGCAAATTTGAGGTTCATACAAATCATTTTAGCCTCAAATATCTTCTCCAACAGCGAATTACTACATCAGTCCAGCAGAGATTAATCCTAAAGCTCCTTCCGTTTGATTTCCAAATCATTTATATGGTTGGTTCATCTAATCAAGCAGCTAATGCTTTATCACGCATACCACATTTAGGTGATTTCTTCTCTTTGGTCATTCCTCATGCCTCACTATTTGATGATCTCCCCACATTATTGAATCAAGATCCTGATACTTCATCCATCAAAGCATCATTACAAGCTGATCCTTAGTCAATACCTCATTTTTCACTTGCTAATGACCGTTTATACTTCAAGGATCGCTTGGTATTGCCTACTAAGTCTCCTCTCACAACTCAAATAATCACTGAATTCCATTCTACTCCAATCGGTGGTCATGGGGGAGTTTTAAAAACACTCAAAAGACTACAACAATTCTATTTTTGGCAACATATGAAGTATGAGATTACTGATTTTATCAAAAAAATGTGCGGCTTGCCAGCGTGGCAAATATATTCCACTAGCTCCAGGTGGTCTTTTGCAGCCCCTTACTATTCCAGCTCACATTTGGTAAGATATCTCCCTGGATTTTATCACGGGATTACCTCCCTCTCATCATTTGGAATGTATCTTGGTAGTAGTTGATCGATTTAGCAAGTCAGCCCACTTTATGGGAATGCAGCACTCTTTTTCAGCCAAATCTGTTGCCTCTATTTTTTGCAAAGAGGTATTGCGGTTACATGGTTTTCCAAAGTCCATTGTTTCTGATCATGATCCTGTCTTCTTGAGTGCTTTTTGGAAAGAGTTGTTTCGCTTGAGTGGTACCACTTTAAAGATGAGTACTTCATACCATCTGCAAACTGATGGTCAAACAGAAGTGGTTAATCGTTGCCTGGAAACTTATTTGAGGTGTTTTTGTCAAGATTTCCTTAGACGCTGGTCTCAATTTCTGCATTGGGTTGAATTATCTTACAACACCGGTTAACATTCTTCTTCCGGTTACTCTCCATACAAGATTGTTTATGGCAAAGATCCACCTGCTTTGCTGCCATTTACTGCTGGTTCCACACGTACCAATGATTTAGAAGAATTTTTTGAAGAACGTGATGCTGTTTTGGCCATTATCCAACAGAACCTAACTGCTGCACAATCTGCTATGAAGTCTCACGCTGATTCTCACCGTCGGTCAGTATCTTTTGCTGAAAATGACATGGTATTTTTAAAAATCCAGCCATATAGACAAAAGTCTTTGACTCAACATTGGTTCAACAAACTGTCTCCTCGTTATTTTGGGCCCTATCCAATTAAACACCAAGTGGGTGCTGTGGCATATGAACTTCAGTTGCCTCTTGGTTCAAGGGTGCATCCCGTTTTCCATGTTTCTCTTCTTCGAGCTGCTCATGGTTATGACAGGTCAGCCCCCTTACCTCCTTTACCCATATCTGAAGATTGGAAGCTGCTGCTTGAACCTGAAAAGGTTATCGATTCCAAGTTTGTTGCTGATAATACCTCCTCAGATGTACACTTACTTATTCAGTGGAAGAATCGCCCTCTTGAAGAAGCTAGTTGGGAGCCTTATGATCTGATCGCTGATCAATTTCCCCATTTTTGCCTTGAGGACAAGGCTCACTTTCAAGGGGAGAGTAATGATAGGATATCAGATAAGATACCAGCAGAACCAAACCGTCCCTTGCTGGTTTATTCATAGAAAAGGCAGTTGAATAGGTAGTTAGGAATTTATGGTTTGAAGAAGTCTTATTAGGAAGTTATTATGATTTGTATCTGTTTGGATAAGGATTGTTAGGAAGTCATTAGGAGTTTAGTTGCAGTTGGTTATTACAGTTATTTGTCCTTATATATTTTCTTAGGATGTAAACAGGAGACTATTCTGAAATATATAAACAATTTGTATAATCTTGTCTTGGTCAAGAACTCAGATTCTGGTTCTTGAATTGTTACATTAGATCCAAATCTAAGGATCTATCAAATTCATTATTAGACATAAATCCAATCATATATAACAATAGTAATTACCTGATGGACATGTTGAACTTGAATGGAGGACCATCATAAAAATTTACCAAAAAGTCTTCTCCACATGAGACAATACGAAAAGGCCTTGTTGGTTTGAATGCACAACTTAAAACTCGCCGTGAATGACCATCAAAGTCCCCAACAGTGCTGCCTGAATCCCACCTAAGCACAAAATTCAAGATACAAAATGAAATAAATAAGGTACAGTGGGGAAACAATGAACGTGTAGTGGAACATGGATTCAATTCAGGAAGGGAATGAAGCTTAATTACAAGATGGTTCAACCAAATTTTATAAAGCAGACCTTGCATAAGTATGAAATCGGAAAACAAATGAGGGAACTAAATGGCCTCCAAACGCATACTACTAAAACAAATATATATCAAATCAAAGTTAGGGACCATGTAGGTTTACAGGAAATAAGGCTTCAAAACTTTAAACTGGCAGTCTTTTGGATGTGGCCCAAGACCTTAGGTCAACTTAGAAATGAAGAGATGCATTCACGCAAACTTTGATGCCTGGCCACAACATTACACCCCGAGCTTTTGCAGTTCCCTTGACTTTTATATTCTATATTGATATTGACCAATATCGGTGTTACAAATTTTTTCACAAAGAATGCGTAGGGGGGAAGGGAAATTTGAGTATTTAAATCATAATGACCTTTTATGAACAGATGTACTATATAATTAGATACAGACATTAGTATCTTGATCATATATAAGGGAAAATAAGATTCTGTTCAAATTATATATACATTACACACGGACACCAAAAAGTATTCTCGGTTATTTTCGCTTAGGCAGTCTCATTTGATTTGATTTGAATATGCTAAAAAATGAAACTCTCTTCCTTGATCTAATATCTTTGAAGGTAATTCTTGGATTGAACTCAAATGTCAAAATTTACAACTAAAAATTGATCTTAGATACGAGAGCCATTGGCCTTTATCGCTAAGAATCTAATTACTAAATCGAAAGGCATGGCTTAATAGACTGTAATCGAACTATCAACAGAATAATTGAAAGCACGAAGAACAAAAATAATGATAAGCACTTACATAAAAGCGCGAACAAATGACTTCCCTTTGCCATCTCCGCAAGCGACTATTCTTAAACAGTCGGCTGACCACTGAAGGTCATCTATCCGACCCGAAAGGACCCGGAACTCATTCTTAAGAACAAAATCGTTATGGGTGCCCCAGATCCGAACGGTGCCGGAAACATCCGCTGAAGCAATCCATTCACCGTTGGGAGAGTACCGTGCCACCGTGACAGGGTAGCCATGCTCGCCATAGACGGAAACCTGAAGCGGGTTATCTAGGTTACGGATAATGACGGATCGGCCGGTGCAGTATAGAATGTTGTTGGTTTTCGGGTCGCCGGAAATGAGGATGCCCCGACCACGTTCGGTGGAAGGCGCACAAGCATGGGTCTCTGAGAGGTTCACCATTGTTGATGGTATCGGAATCGTGGATCTGGAAGTGCGTGATCATTCATGTTTACCGGTGATTAGGAAGAGAGGTAGAGAAAGAGACCAAAGGGTCCGATACTTGAGGAAGAAAATTTTGAATAAGTTCGCGGTTTGCGCGGTTTGTCATTCGCGGTGATCGGCTTTATATAGTAAGGGTGTTATAATCATTTCGCGTTACTCAAGTTGGTTATAAATTAGTATTCTTTTTTTATTTTTTTTGGCCCTCTGCCCATCTACATAAATTATCCTTCCTGTCAAAAGTCTCCTATTAAAAGTTCTATTTGTTTAAATAATTTGGTAAAATTTTTATATATAAAAAAAGTATGGATACTTTTTAAATTTTATACCAGTACTTTTTTTTTTTTTTTTTTTTTTTTGGTTAAGAAGAAATTTATCCAAAAAAGTACACGCCAAGAACAATTTTTCGCTTCTAAATGTTTTTTTTAAGGCTTAATGTAGCGTGAAAGTTTAAAAAAGCGTAGTAATCTTGCCCTTTTCCATTAAAAAATTAACGGTCAATGTCACTTTTTTAACGGAAAATGATAAGATTGCTATGTCTTTTTTAAACTTCTGTCAAAGTCTCCTATTAAAAGTTCTATTTGTTTAAATAATTTGGTAAAAGTATAAAAAAAATGGATACTTTTTAAATTTTATACCAAAGTACTTATTTTTTGGGGTTAAAGCAAATTTTCAAAAACAATTTTGCTCTAAAAGTTTTTTTTTGGCTTAATGTAGCCACGAAAGTTTAAAAACGTAGTAATCTTGCCCTTTTCCATTAAAAAATTAATGGTCAATGTCACTTTTTTAATGGGAAACAAATTTGTTACATAACCCTCATGAGTGAAAAAAAAAAACTTCCAAGGCAAAATTTTTTTATAGTATGTGCCTTTTTTTATAGTATGTCTATTTAAGCCTTTCTCACTAATCAAAGTTTTAGTGAGGAACTTTTTTCCAAATTTTCCCATCATATATCAAAATTCATTTACACAAAAAATTAACATTTATATGTAAGAAAACATCTAAGATTTTGTATTAAATTGATAATTTTTTTTTTTAAATTTTAACTCTATAAATAAGGTTTTGAAGGGGAGAAAAAAGAAAAGAAAATTCACATTACATTTTTAAAAACTTGACATTTATATTTTTTAGGCTCCCTACAATCTAAGAGGAATTCATTACATTACACAAAAATTTAACATTTATTTGTAAGAAAACATCTAAGCTTTTATATTAAATTGATAAGTGTTATAGACCGAGATAAATGAGCCTCGGAAGATAAGGCCCATCAAAGTGATCCTACTGGGATAGGACCCATGATCCCATGATCCCACGATCCCCTGACCTAGGGATCCCACGATCCCCTGACCTAGGGATCCCACGATCCCCATCATCATGAATGAGGGGGGAAGGACACGCCGAGTGGAAAGCGGGAAAGCCGCCAACTAATGGTCGACACTTCCTCTATAAATAGGAAGGATCCAACGGGTGCACGGTACACACACATTCTCTCCCAACCTATTTACCATATTGCATACACGGAGCACACACCCCACGCCTTTGGGTGAAAACCCTTGTGTTTAAGCTCTGTGATCTCCTATCTATCTGGGTATCTCATTCATAGATATCTAAGAGAAGACTAAAGATCCTATATCAACTCACTAGTCCAATCCCGGGCTAGACATCTGTGTTCTTATACCGAACAATAAGATTTTTCAATTTTTACTCAGTAAACAAGCATCAAATCTCCCCGCACGCTGTGCGGATTGACAGAGATTTACCGTCATCTCCCAAAATAACCAGATTGGAAAAGATTTGGGTATAATGTAACCTGGGTCGTTTCTCTCAAGGAATTTGCGGTGGGTTTAAAACATTAATGTAACAATAAGTAAAATTGGGGGGTTTTTGATTTAAAACAGATTAAAATGAAAATAAACGAAACTAATCGAAATATGCGAAAATCATTAAAACGAGATTGAAATAGATTAAAACGATCAACCCAACATTTAGATTCCAAAAACTTCCTTCATTGAACGAAATATAAACGAACTCGCGTTTGGTTTTGGACGAACCGAAATCTCTCGCGTTCTTCCGTAAATCCCTCGACTAGACGATCGCCTAGAATCTGTCCGAACGGTGGCGTCTCACCGTGCAATCGCACAAAGAACACTCTAACCTAGTTCGAACTCGGTCCTTGGGATGAACCAAACCGAATATTAAATCTAATATTCGAATTATTTTAAATCGAATCCGATAAGATGAAAAATTAAATGAGTAAAGTACCGATTAAACACGAGTTTCCTGGACGAATCATGGAATCCTCAACGTTGGGTTAACCACGAAGTTTAGCGAACATGATGGGAAAAATGAAGAACAAATGAAGAACACGAAGAACATGAAGAACACTTGAGAGAATCGAAAACTCCTATTTTGATACACCAAAATCTAAAAATGTGAATGATAAGTGTTTGTGGCTCTGCCTCACTTAACCTAAAATGGAAAAACGAAATGGGCTCCAATCAATAATCCAGGCCCAAAACAAAATAATAAAGAATGGGCTTTAATCACAAATTCGAGCCCAAATAAAACATCTCGACTTTGGCTTCAAAATCGACCGCCTTCTTCTCCGAATTTGCCCTTCATGTCTTCATAACAATTGTAGCTCTCTAAATCATCTGAAATATGAAACAAAAATGAGGCAAATCCGATGTCTGGTTCAAGAGTTATGGTAAGATTAGTGAAGCAATGTAAAACTGGAATTTTATTAATAAAAATGGCTAAAATATAATCAAAGGCCCAAAACCCAAATAAGTATAAAAGCCATTATTTATTAACTAAAAAGTCCTAAATTATTAATCAAGAGATAAAAAGAAGTGTATAAAATATTCAATTATCAAATTCCCCACACTTATCTTTTTGCACTCCCGAGCAAAATTCAAAGAAAAAGATGTAAAGGAGAAACTCTTCTTTTCTACAAATTGCTAACAATGCAGAAATTGAACAAGGGACACAAAGCTTCATTAGAACCAATCAATCAAGACCCAAAATCCCTTCATCTCAAATTACAATTCCTGGTAATCTCAATCAATGATGTTAATCACAAATGATGGTCTCTCAAATGATGCGCTCAATCAATCAATCTCTCAAGTGTTTAAGGTAGATAAGTGTATCGCTCAAATTCTACTCAAGAAAATTGTTCTACCATAAGCTTGCTCAATTTCTACGTCTCCACTACTCATAACACATGCATGCACAAATCAAGAGAGCTTATTATTAAAGGTTGTAATAGGGTTAGGGTGAAGGTAGGTAATAGTATGGAATGAGAGGCTAAGCACCCAAGAAATTAAAAAGAGTATTGATTCACACAATCATTCTCTATATATAAAAACTTTTATTTTACTCATAAATTTCATTTCTTTCTAAGCATTTTCTTTCTTTCTTTTTTTCTCGCTTTTCTTTCTTTTCTTTTCTTTTGTTTTTTTGATTTTTTTTTAAGAACTATATACATAATCACAATGACAAAATCAAACATCTCCCCCCCACACTTAAACTATTGCACTCCCGAGCAACCCCCACACTTAAACACAAAACCAAGGTGAAACCAATGCTCAATAAATCTCCAAGGTGCGAAATAAAATGGTTTTACGCTTAGGCTTGTAATGTGGCTTAGAAAAGAATGAGTCGAAAAGGCACAAATGGGCTAGCAAAGGAAACATAATGCAAGGGAAAGCTATTTGGCCAAAGTGGGGAAAATAAAAGAAAGAAAACAAGCTTCTATCATATTTATGCATGTAAGTGAAAAATGTAGTTTCAAAAAGAAAAGGAGCAAGTTCTAGAGAACACAAACCAGAGCAGATGCACACATGAAAGAAAGAATGGCAAAAGATGAATCCCATTCATGCAGGCCCAAAACCTCACAAGGTCAATACCAACTTAGGCAATCAACTACCAAGATATGTAATCGAAGAGTCAAGAATCGCAGACCAAAAGAATGATCCATTAAAACCAAAATGTCCTAGTTCATAATATGTAGCAATCATAAAAAGATAGACCGTATTTATTTTTGAAAAGCAAAGTGCAAATATGAAAACAAATAAAAGAGAAAGAGGGAGAAGAAAGAAGAATACTCCCAAGGGTTTAAGGAGGATAAGTGGCATCAATGAGGAGAATCTCCGCTTCCTCAGTCATTCTTGGATCCCTCATGAAATTGCTTCGAGCCGATGCCCATTTACCTTAAAGGTTCTCCCGGGTGGATCACATAGCTCAACAAACACCAAATGGAAATATGTTAGTGATCTCAAAAGGGCCATCTCATTTAGATCGAAGCTTACAGGCATAAACTTTAAACGGAGTTAAACGGGAAGAACTTTCGGCCCACGTAAAATTCTTTCCTCGAGAATATGCTTATCATGGAACACCTTAGTCTTTTCCTTGTACAACCGCGAACTCTCATAGGCATCCAATCTAAGCTCATCCAACTCTTGCAACCGCAGCTTCCGTTCCATGCCGACTTAGCCAAATCCATGTTACACCGCTTAATGGCCCAATAGGCTTGATGTTCCAACTCAACCGAAGATGACATGCCTTACCAAAGACAATCCGATAAGGAGACATCCCAATCGGAGTCTTGTAGGCGGTGCGATATGCCCACAAAGCATCCTCTAATCGCTTACTCCAATCTTTCCGGGTAGAGTTAATAGTCTTCCGAAGGATTTGCTTAATCTCTCTATTTGAGACTTCAGCTTGACCATTGGTCTGAGGATGGTATGCTGTGGAGACCTTGTTAAGCACTCCATACTTGCGTAACAAGGCACCCATGCTTCGGTTGCAAAAATGGGAGCCCTGGTCACTGATAATAGCTCTAGGAATGCCAAACCTGTAGAAAATGTTAGACCTAATAAAATCCACCACCACAGAAGAATCATTAGTGAGTGGCTTTCGCCTCAACCCATTTCGAGACATAATCAACAACTAGCAGGATGTAAGTATAACCATATGAAGCAGGAAATGGACCCATAAAATCAATACCCCAAACATCAAAGATCTCACAAAACAATATAGGGTTTTGGGGCATCTCATGCCTACGGGAGATACTCCCCGCTCTCTCGACGTTATCACATGACTTACGTAACGAGATGGGAATCATGAAACAAGGAAGGCCAAAACAATCCACTATCTAACACTTTCCTAGCAGTTCTTTGGGGTCCAAAGTGACCACCACAGGCAGAAGCATGAGCAAAATGCAATATAGAGTGAAACTCATGATCAGGCACACATCTCCTAACTATTTGATCACTACAAAATTTCCACAGATAAGGGTCATCCCAAACATAATATTTAGACTCACTCTTCAATTTAAGAGTTTGGGCCCTAGTAGAATCTATAGGCAAAACACCAGCGACCAAGTAGTTAACAAGATCAGCATACCATGGAAGCTTATCTTTATGTTTAGAAGCCGCTCATCGTGAAAATCATCCCGAATAGAAGAGGGGAGAAGAAGAATGGTTGATACGACTCAAGTGGTCGCCTACCCAGTTTTGTGCTCCGCTTCGTCTCGAATCTCAACATCGAACTTTTGGAGCAATAGCATCCACCGGATGAGTCGTGGCTTAGCATCCGCCTTTTTCAAAAGGAACTTTAAAGCGCATGGTCGAGAAAACAATTACTCTACTAGCTAGCAGATATGACCTAAACTTATCAAAAGCAAATACAATAGCCAACAACTCCTTTTCAGTCATGGTGTAATTAGACTGAGCGGGATCCAAAGTCTTGGAGGCATATGCAATCACATGAGATGCTCTATCGACCCGTTGTGCCAAGATAGCACCCACCGCATAGTTGGAAGCATCACACATCAACTCAAAGGGAATACACCAATCGGGCCGGATCACCGGGTTGTAGTCGCAATGCTTCAAATGGTCGAAGGCCGCCTTGCAAGCATCATCAAATACAAAGTCGTGTCTTTATGCGAAGGTTGGACAAGGGTCGGGCGCGATAATCCCTAATGAAACGCCGATAGAAACCCGCATGACCAAGAAAAGAGCGAACTTCCCGTACAGATACGGGGTAAGGCAAGGCAGTAATCACATCTATCTTAGCAGGGTCTACCTCAATCCCTTTCCTAGACACTATGTGTCCCAAGACTATACCTGACTCAACCATAAAGTGACACTTCTCATAATTCAGCACAAGATTAGACTCAATGCACCTATGCAAAACTCTAGACAAATTAGCTAAGCATGCATCAAAATCAGACCCATTAAGTGAAATCATCCATAAAGACCATCCTCTAGAAACTCGTAGAAAATACTCACCATACAACGCTGAAAAGTACCAGGTGCGTTGCAGAGGCCAATATCTAAAATGAATAGCCAATATCTCAATTATCTGACTAAACATTTCTAAAGATTTTCCTGTAAACGACATTGGTAGTTATACATTTTTCATGTTTTTTCTTGTTTTGTATAAGAATCTTCAAACCTGCAATATTGTTAGCTCTTGATAAAGCGACATATAATTTCTCATATGTGAACACTGGCTTCGATAAATATAACCCAACATTTTGTAATGATTGACCCTGATTCTTGTTAATTGTCATTGGAAAAGGCAAAGCAACAAGAAATTGTCTTCTCTTCATAAGGAAGACTACTTGTTAGTTCTCATGTTTATGATGTTTTGATGATAACAATTATAATGTAATTAAATCTTAATTTTCAATGAAAATTTGAAATTGCCTCCAGTCAAATAATCAATGCCTTGAGTTATATGCTTCAATTTCAAATGCTTTCTCTTTGCTACCTCGAGGTAAATATGTTTTGACTTGGAGTTAATAAGTGTTGAAAAGATTTGCCTCTAGGTATATTAAATATGCCTCGAGTTATCAAATTCAAATGTTTTAAATCTTTCTTCGTGCCAAAGGTACCTTAAGTTAGTTATTCATATGCCTCTAGGTAATTGTTTTCCTTGATAAAACGATTTTTGAACTCAGCATGATTTGCCTCTAATCATTTAATAATTGCCTCAAGGCATGTGACACATTTACTTTATGCCTCCAATCATGTCGCTCTTTCAATCTTTGTTTTGGAAATTTTGATGCCTCAAGTCATGCCTCTAGGCACCATGACTCTAGGCATTTATATCATGCCTCTAGTTAAATTTCTAACGCCTTTTTGAACTCTGAATGTTGTGTGCCTCAAGTCATGATGACTCAAGGCATCTAATGCATGACTCAAGGCAAACTCGTTATTACAATAAAATCGTTATTTGCCTTTAGTCAAGTCATACTTGCCTCTAGGCACCGTGACTCTAGGCATCATATTTTGACTCAAGGCAAAATCTTTCCAACATGATTTTTCAACCAATTTATTCTTACCCCGAGTCAAGTTAAAATGCCTCCAGTCAATATGCCTCTAGGCATGTTCTTTTTAACTAGAGTCATATCTTCCCTGTTTTTCAAATCACCGTCTCCGGAAATCTAAATCAACTGATTTATGATTTTATTTCTTCAAATCATTACTCATTACTATTCCTAAATGTTTTTTTATCAATTTGCTAATGAGTTTTAGATGATTAAATCTCGAATTAACAACAAATTATCATAAAGAATTTGTGTGTCAGAGAACATTTAATGCAGTTGCCATATCAAGACTCAATCACAGCAACCATTCCTCTGATCATTCGAAAGACATTTATGCTATTCCTATCTCACAATAAGTGCTATTTCACAACGGGCAAAACAAAAGGAATGAAGAGAATATCGTGACGGCAAATCCACCTGAATCATTAACGGCGAAAGAGTTAACCAAGCTTCATCTATCTAACGGCTATATTCAAGAGTCACAATGGTGAATCTTCAAGCTTCACCAACGGTCGTTAATTGCAACAACTATAAATACCCGAAGCATTGAATTTACCAACTACCGAAACACTGTGCATTCAATTCGAACTTATTGCAATCTACTATTTCATCTGGTTCATTAATATCTTCGGATATTTTGTACTTAAGTGATTATCATTTATTTACTCAGTGAGGAATTAAACACTATTTGATTATTTGTTTAGTTGATAAATCTTAAGGTTGTGGAACCTTAAGTGTGGGTGTATGATTACAACTTGTAAGGGGGAGTGAGTCTTAGTGAGAGGATCATCCGAGTACAATGTGTAATTGTATTTGTGTTTGAAAGATAGTGGAAATCCCAGAGAGTTTCTAGGGACTGGATGTAGGTCAAGAGTTGGACTGAATCAGTATAATCTTCTTGTGTTCTTTGCTCTTATCTTTGTCTCTGTTTTAAGTGTTCTTAAGCAATTAGCGAAAGAATTTTATAATAACCTATTCACCCCCTCTAGGTGATATTCCATCTTCACTATTGTCTAAAGGATTCATGTCCATTATGTGGATTTAAACCTTCTGATTTGGGTTTGACCCATTTAGTGTTATTGTTTCAATAACATTATTTCCAAGATATGTGAATGTAGCATGGTTCCATTACATAAGCTAGCAACTTGATCTATATTCCTTAACAATATTATAGGTACTCCAATCTTGAGAATAAGAATATGCAAAGGGAGACCTAAACAGATAACTATATTAAAAAACTCTGTGTTGTACAGATCTTCAAATCCATCAACCTCCTTGAGATGACTTGCAAATAGTATCACAACTATAATACTCTATCAATTCACCAGGTAATAAAGAGCACATGTATTCATTTACCTACTTCACACTTTCAATTGTTGGGCAAAGAATAACTTTACTATTGAAGTAATCTGAGTTAGTTAAATTTTCTAGCAATCATTGGTATGTGGTTGACACAATAGCTAGCCTGTATAGGATCGTCAAGGTTACGAATGAAGAATTCGTTTGGAATCTCAATCTCTGCAATTCCGTCATGTGGCAAACCTAATTTACCATAACCTATATCTAGAAGCCATCATAAAAGGAAGGTGGGGAAGGTTCCAGATCAAGTAACAGATGCTTAAGCATATTCTGATTTGGAGAAAATACCAAACATATGAACAATGTTTGAACTAAGCAACTCACCTCTTGGTCCATCAGTAGTAAACAAATAGCATACAACTGAGTTAGTGAGTCCTTCTGATAGTTATTCCACCTCCTCAAGACACGAACAACAATCTTCCACATATCAATGGTATCATCAATATCTTTAATCATTGAACACTTCTTACTTGCCATTGAGGATGATGAATTTGTTAAACTATGTCAAAGCCATGCATAAAATTTCTCAATATTGAAGAAGCAACCAATTAAGTTGACATAAATAGATGAAGTGACTCCACCATAGGCCTTCACTTTATGTCAACAACATGAGTTTGTTTGGCAATGAAAAAGCATAAGTAGTCATTTTCCATACCTACTAAAGTTATCCTTCCGTTGAATCATGTAATTACATAGCCATAATGGTTAAAGCCTACACTTAAATGACTGTCAAAAAAAATGCAGTAGTGATCGAAATTTGTTGTGTGTGAAATATAATCTTCCTTTGTCTAAAAACAAAAGCATAAGTAATCACTTGTCATACCTAATAATGTCATACTTCCACTGGACGATGTACACTACTAGAAAATATTTATCTGCGACGGATTTTGCTACGAAAACTTTCCATCGCAAATTTGGTGGAATTTACGACGGATTACAAAAGCAATCGCAAAAAAAAAGGATGGATACACTAATCCATCGCAAAAACGCCGATTTTTGCGATGGATTAGCTCATTCGTCGCTAAAATGGCGGCCCTAGGGTCCGCCATTAGGCGACGGACCATATGGTCCAAATTGCGACGGACTTGATGTGCCGCAAGTTGCAAACCAAAATGGTTCGCCAAATTGCGACGGATCCCCGGATCCGTCGCAAAAAGTGATTTTGCGACGGATCCCCGATCCGTCGCAAAAAGCGATTTTGCGACGGATCCAGGGATCCGTCGCAAAATCGTTATAAAATCCGCCCCCATTTCTGCGTTTTTTCCTCCATTTTCCATTCGTTCTCTCTCCATTCTCTCAACTTCATCTTTCATTCATTTTCCGGTGGTGTCTCCCCGTGCTCCGGCCTCCGTGATTTTCCGGCGGCTCCTCCTCCTCCTCTTCCCTTACCGGTTTCCGTCTTCACCTCTATTCCAAGTAACCTTCCTCTCTTCTTTCTTTTTGTTGTGTGGAAAGATTTGATTTTTTATTTTATTATTTCCCCGAGTATTATTTTGATGTGTAATAAAATGATGTCAAAAATATTATTGGTTCTTTTGAGTGAAATTTCTTCATAACATATCTTTATTTAATATTTTGTGTTATTTCTTTAATGTTGATTAAATTATTCATTATTGTTTATTCATGTTGATTTGTGACTATTAGTGAGAATTTTAGTGTTCCATTTTTTTTTATAGTCTATTTTGTATAATGAAAAAAATTTTGTGTTAAAATTATGATTTTGTATTAGTGGGTAATGATATATAAGTCTATAAATAAAATGGTGTTGAATTGAGAAAAGTGAAGTGTTAAGAAGTGATGTTTAGGGATAAGAGAATTAATTATTTAATGTAAAATAGGAGGAAGGTATGACTTTAAGGAATAATAAAATTTTTATGTATTAGAAAAATTAATGAAATTAACTAGTTCATGTAAACTATTATAAAAATTACTTGTTTTTTTTTTTAAAAATTATCCCATTTAAATTTTTCATTTAAAAATTATCCTTAACAAGTTATAAAAAACGATGGATAATTTAAAAAAACAACTTATAAAGTGATATTGAGGGATAAGAGAATGAATTAATTAACGTAAAGTTCAAAGAAGATGTGAGTTTAGGGAATAATGAAATTTGAATTTATTACAAAAATTAGTTAGTTGAGTTAATGTCTTATAAAAATCACTATTAATTTTTTTTAAAAAATATCTCATTTACATTTTTTATTTGAACATATCTTTAACTAAAGTAGAAAGAAGATGTGAGTTTAGGGAATAATGAAATTTGTATTTATTACAAAAATTAGCTAGTTGAGTTAATGTCTTATAAAAATCACTATTTTTTTTTAAAAAAAAAATATCTCATTTAAATTTTTTATTTGAACCTATCTTTAACGTAAATTAGAAAGAAGTTGTGTGTATTGGCCACTTTTATATATTTGTGGCATGTTGAGATGTTAATTAGGTTAGTAACTGAACTAGCTAGGAAGTATAAAAGGCAACAATGATAGAAGTTGGATGTACAATCGTCTAACTGATAAAAGACAACTAACTCAAGCATTCTTGGCGGGTTTGGAAGAGTTCATCCAATTTGCTTTGGCGAATTCAAATAATTCAAGTAGGGCGATCAAGATGTCCGTGTGCCAAATGTAGGTGTTTAAAATTTAAAGATACGGGCACGGTCAAAATTCATTTGTGTCAAAAGGGATTCATGAAAGATTATGAATGTTGAGAATGTCATGGCGAAGTCCGACAGACACCGAGTGATTATTACGGGGAAGTAGTCATCGAGAAAACCTTAATCAATATGAGGAGTTGGTTATAGATGCTACGGGACCGTCGATTGACCAATATTTTGATCCCGTTACTCATGCTGAACCTTCATACATGGGAGAGGAGACCGGACGCAAACTCAACCATCATACATGGGTGAGGATCTGATAATTGATTATTTTATACACTTCTTTTTATCTCTTGATTAATAATTTAGGACTTTTTAGTTAATAAATGATGGATTTTATAATTATTTGGGCTTTGGGCCTTTGATTATATTTTAGCCATTTTTATTAATAAAATTCCAGTTTTACATTGCTTCACTAATCTTACCATAACTCTTGAACCAGACATCGGATTTGCCTCATTTTTGTTTCATATTTCAGATGATTCAGAGATCTACAATTGTTATGAAGACATGAAGGGCAAATTCGGACAAGAAGACGGTCGATTTTGAAGCCAAAGTCAGATGTTTTATTTGGGCTCGAATTTGTGACTAAAGCCCATTCTCGTATTATTTCGTTTTGGGCCTGGATTATTGATTGGAGCCCCATTTCGTTTTTCATCTTAGGTTAAGTAAGGCAGCAGCCACAAACACCGCCATTCACGTTTTTATTCTGTTTTGTGGATCAAAATAGAGTTTTTGATTCTTCCAAATGTTCTTCGTGTTCTTCGTGTTCTTCGCGTTCTTCGTACGTTCTTCGATTTTCCCAGCCATGTTCGGCTAAACCTTCGTGGTTAACCCAACGTTGAGGATTCCATGATTCATCCAGAGAACTCGTACTTAATCGGTAACTTTACTCGTTTCTGTTTTCATCTTATCGGATCCGATTTCTGGAAATAGTTCGACTATTAGATTTAATATTCGGTTTGGTTCATCCCAAGGACTGAGTTCGAACTAGGTTAGAGTGTTGTTGTGTGCGATTGCACATGGAGACGCCATCGTTCGGACAGATTCTAGACGATCGTCTAGTTGAGGGATTTGACGAACGCAGAGATTTCGGTTCGTCTAGAGCCAAACGCGAGTTCGTTTATATTTCGTTCAATGAAGGAAGTTTTCGGAATCTAAACGTTGGGTTGATCATTTTAATCTATTTCAATCTCGTTTTTTATCTGTTTTTGCATATTTCAGATCTGTTTCGGTTTGATTTCGTTTTAATGCTTTCAAATCAAAAACCCCAATTTTATTGTTGTTTTTTTTCTTGTTGCGATTTAAACCCACTGCAAATTCCTTGAGAGAAACGACCCAGGTTACATTATACTGCAAATGCTTTCTAATCTGGTTATTTTGTGAGATGACGGCAAATCTCTGTCAGGATCCTCATCCGGAAGCCGATAGGTTCTATAAAATGCTTCAAGAAGCCCAACGTTCGTTATGGGAAGGTTGCGAACACTTTGAAAATAGTGAATATTCATCGCTATCGGCTACCCTAGTAACACTAAGCTTGAAGACTGATCACCATATGAGTGAGAGGAATTACAACAAAATGATGCAGATCATGAGTAAGCTTGTTCCTAAAGACAATAATTTGCTGAAGGATTTTTACCAAGCAAAAAAAAAAGGTGAAAGAGCTTGGGCTTGGATGTGAAAAAATCCATTGCTGCCCCAAAGGATGTATGTTGTATTACAAGGATGATGCAGAGCTGACCAATTGTAAATTCTGTGGACATGACAGATATAAAGTTGTGGGGAAATGAAGGAAAAAGACCTATCAAGCATTAAGCAAGATGTGGTACTTTCCTCTGGTGCCCAGACTTACGAGATTTTATGCATCGAACAAATGTACCGCTCACATGAGATGGCACCGGGAGCATCGTAGGGATGAAAACTTTGTGACACATCCATCCGATGCCAAAGCTTGGCGTAAATTTGACGAGGCGAATCCTTTCTTTGCTATGGATCCCCGTAATGTTCGTCTTGGTCTATGTTCGGATGGGTTCGCTCCTTTCAACAATACGGGCAGGAATTATTCCTGTTGGCATGTCATTGTGACTCCGTACAACCTCCCACCTTCTATGTGCATGAGAAGAGAGTTTTTCTTCCTTAACGAGTTATTCCCTGGGCTATCTAACCCAAAAAGAAGATAGATGTGTACCTCAGGCCTTTGATAGACGAGTTGAAGATGTTGTGGAGTGAAGGGGTTATTACGTATGATATATCATTAAGTCAGAATTTCACCATGCGGGCTGCCTTAATGTGGACGATAAATGATTTCCCTGCATATGAGATGTTGAGTGGCTAGAAAACGTCGGGAAAGCTTGCATGCCCGGTATGTCTTGAACAGAACATGGGTTTTAGCTTGGAACACAATCGCAAGGTCTGTTGGTTTGACAGGCACCGGCAATTCCTATCCCCGATCATCCGTTTAGGAGAAATAGAAAAGATTTCACGTAAAATGTTGTCGAACGAGCAAATCAACCTCGTCGTTTAAGTGGCCAAGAAATATGGGACAGGGTCAAGTACATTCAAAGTGTCGAAGAGGGGGCTACTTCCAACGAACCTGAGGGATATGGCGTTGATCATCATTGGAACAAACGTAGCATCTTATGGGAACTACCATATTGGAAAGATCAATTGTTAAGACACAACCTCGATGTCATGCATATTGAGAGGAATGTGTTTTACAATATTCTGTACACCGTGATGGACACCAAGGGCAAGACAAAAGACACAGTCAATGCAAGACAGGACATAGCAACGATTTGCAGAAGGCCTGCTTTGCATTTGGTGGAGAATGGCCCGGGATGGATTTCCAAACCTAGAGCGCCGTACACATTCAACAAAGAGCATAATTTGGAATTGTTACAATGGGTTAAAGATATGAAACTCCCGGATGGTTATGCATCAAACTTGAAAAGATGTGTCGACATACACGAGGCAAAGTTGAGCAAGATGAAGAGTCATGATTGTCATATTTTTTTCCAGAGATTGTTGTCGTGGGCCTTCAAAGCACTACTGAAGCATATATGGTCTATTCTAACGGACTTTTCAATGTTCTTTAGAGAAATTTGTGTTTCTGAGCTTAATGTAGAAAAGTTACGGCACCTGGAGGCGAGCATGCCCATAACGCTATGCAAGTTAGAGATTGTGTTTCCTCCTAGCTTGTTTGACTCAATGGAACATTTGCCTGTTCACTTGGCCTACGAGGCAAAGGTAGGAGGCCCGCAACAATATAGATGGATGTATCCGTTTGAGAGGTAATATATATATTTCTTTCGCGATGTTATTAATTGACCGACATGGTACTTTAGTTTATGAATACCCTCTGATATTCAATTGTAGGTTTTTACTCACACTTAAGCACAAGATCAAAAATTCAAGGTACGTTGAAGGATCTATCACTGAAGCATATCTAGTCAAAGAGGCCGCAAAATTTGCGTCATACTATTATCCCCCTGAAATGATCGATGTCAAGATGGAGAGTGGTACCTCGCAACGATGATGCCGGTGATACGAGGGATCAAAAATCAATATTTTATTTTCCAGGGCGAGTCGTGGGAAAACGTTGGAGGTCAACTCTTGACGGAAGAGATAAGCAAGTAGCAGAGTGGTACATTCTAAACAACTGTGAAGAGGACGCCCAATACTTAAAGTCATATTTTTTTCTTTTTACTATTACGGTAAGTATTAAAGTATTAACTTCAGTTTTTTGTTACAGTTACTTCTCTAATTGGGTCCGATCAGAAAATCCTTCAATGTCGGTGTCCCAAGTTGATCAGTTCACGAACTCTGAGTTTCCAAAATGGTTTCGATCCTATTTTGTGGAAAATCCATCAGATCCCAATGAAGTTGCGTGAAGTTTATCTTATGGAGCTGCAATTAGTTTTACCCGATGCAACAAATATATAATCAATGGGTATCGGTTTTCAACTGTTGACGCGAACGAAGGTACACTATGTTGCAATTACGGTGTATGTTGTCGAGGTGACCAAGTTGACGGGGTGGAGACTGACTACTATGGGAAGTTACTTGACATAATTCAGCTGAGTTACCTGTGGGACAAGGTGGTGACCCTTTTTAAATGTGAGTGGTTTGATAACAGTCCGCGTGGGACAAAAATGGACAAACATGTAAATATTGAGATCCACTAGACAAGGAGATATACGGTTGGTTATGACCCATTCATCCTTGCTCAACAGGCAGGACAAGTTTACTATACATCATACCCCACATCCCGCCAAGGGTGGAGGGGAATTATTAAAACCAAAGCACGAAATATTATACCAAAGTCGAAAGAGCTGGAATCAAATGACGGTATGACTAAACCATTCCAAGCTGATGTGGAACATGTACTGCCCATAAACATCTTCGACGACGAAGTACCAAGCAATCTCTTTGATTGTCCTGCGGAGTTAGAGTTGATTCCTATACAAATTGACGAGGAGAAATCAGACGATGAGGCAGAAGTGAGCTTCTCTGATAGTGAATCTGAGTTCGACGACTATAAGACTTCAGAGGAAGACGTGCAAGCAGATGTTGATGAACAGGAATCATCCGGTTGATTTGTGTTAGTTCTTTGTTTATGATGATCTGTTATACTACATACTTTGTTACTTCGCTACTTTCATATTAACTAATTTTTTTTTTGACATTATGTCTATAAGTGTTTAGAGATGGAGCATCCAGGAGGACGTTCAGGTAGTGGACATGGTAGTGGTCGAGCCCGACCCCATCCTATAAGAGGGGGTAGGGCGACGCCATCTGCTCCCTATGGAGGCAGAGGGCTCAGCGCTTCCCTAGAGGTGCCACCATTTGATATGTCATCTTCACTGTCGGGTTATTTGTCATCTTCACCGTCGCTTTATATGTTGTCGTCACCGTCTACCCCCACTGATCCACAACAAGGGGGACAACAGGTTTATTTTACCATTTCTGATTGATTTACATATGTTTAGTTTCTTGAAACCATCTATGTACGTTATCTTCAATATTTCACATTCCTTCCTTAGCACACTGCGTCGCCTCAGAGCCACGTCGGGGAAGAAGGTAGTTCCTTCGATACACCAATTTGGAGCTCAACAGATCCTTTGACAAGGAAGCTTTGGATCCGTCCTGACGGCAGCGAGTAAGTCATGCCAAGTTACCAGTAATGTTACAATTTTCTTCTCTAATTGGTTTGTATGCTAATATTTGCATGATGTCCTCTGTCTTTAGATTTGTGCCTCATAATCCGGTGGGGGATTTTATCTCGACCCAATTATTCTGTAATTACAATCAACCTTGGGCCAAGTGGACAAAGATTCCTAAGAGCAATCGAGATGTTTGGTTGAATGAGTTCTTGGTAAGTTATTTGTTTTATTGTAATTAATTAAGTACTTTTAAAATTTGGAGCACTAAAGTTATTGATTTTCGGGATAAAAGCTTATAAACATCATGAAGATATGAAAAAAGCTTATAACCACAAGGCAGGCCGATGGTTGTCTCAAAAGCTTTATTCATTGAGAAAGGCAAGAGGCAAGAAAGATTGGATTTCACAGGAGACTGCAGAGGAATTATTTGGCAATTGGGCCAACAATGAGAAGTTTTAGAACACAAGTCGAAAAATAAGGAAAATAGGGCCAAAATGGAAGGACCGTCATATGCTGGCGGCTCCATTTCAATTAGTGAGCATCGACGAAAAGTTGTAAGTACACGTTATTTTCTATTTAGGTATTCAATATTTTGTACTTTGAAGTAATTAATTAAGGTCATCATTTGCGTTTGCAGGTTGAGTCTGGGGAAGTTCCTGCAGGATCGATTGAGTGGGCTACCTTTGAGCGGACCCATTCCCGGCAGTCTGAAGGGAGTGAGAGGCAATGGATTAACCCAAGGGCACAGCAAGTAGCAGTTATACATTTATTGCCTTTATTACTTGTTTTATGCACCACCATATTTATTTCATTTTACATGTCTTATTTGTTATGTATTTTTGTGTTTGTAGGAAAACTATCAGAAGCTGTCGCAGGAGAGAGACTCGCAGCGTGGGACTGACCCCGCATCCTCTCAGTCCGATAACAAGAGTCTGTTCTTTGAGGCTACAGGCGGATTTAACAAGAAAGGGAGAGTCTTTGGATATGGTGCCTCTGCCAGTCGATTGAAGCAAACAAAGCGCTCCTCATCCGACACTGAAGGTGTTTCTTCAGGTAAACGTAATACTTTTGATATTGATAATTTCCATTCTCTTGTCCATTCAAATGAAGTACAAATAATAAATGTACTTCATAATTTTGCAGATGAGCTGAAGAAGATGAAGGCGTTGGTGGAGGAGCAAGCAACACATATGAGTCAACAAGCAGCTGAGTTAACCCAGGAACAAGAGATGATGAGGTAGCGGCTGACTAAGGAAGTAGAGATGATGAGGCAACAGATGATTCAGGAACAAGAGATGATGAAGCAGGAGATCAATCAGGAATGGGAGATGATGCGGCAGCAGATGACACAACAAGCGGAGATGATGAGTCAGATGCAGCTTCAACTCCTGTCCCTAATGAGAGACAAGGGTTCGGGGTCGGCTCCTGGTGATGATGACCATGCTGGTGATAATGATGATCACAATGCTGCTGTTTAGACTACTTTTTAGTATTTTCTCTTTGCAACATTATTATATATATTTTGTTTTCTCTATGTAAACTCTTTTTAATTGTTATTATATTCATGGTACACTACTTTTTGTAATCATTTTTCTAAAAAAAATAAAAAAAAATCATTTTTTAAAAAATTTATTACTTTTGCTACGAAAAATATTTTCCGTAGCAAATTGCAACGAAAACATTTCCGTAGCAAATTCTCAAAGTTGCGACGGAAACTTTTCCGTAGCAAATTTGCAAATTCACGACGAAACTTTTTCGTAGCAAATTTTTGAATTTGCTACGGAAAATTTTCCGTCGCAAATTTTTGAATTTGCGACGGAATGAAATCCGTAGCAAATTCTTAAATTTGCGACGGAAAATTTTCCGTCGCAAATATTTTCCGACGAAAATTTACAAATTTGCGTGATTTGCCCTTTTCCGTCGCAATTGTGACACGATTTTTTGCTACGGACAAAATCCGTCGCAAATCTATTTTGCGACGGAAAAAGAAATTCCGTAGCAAAAATTGATTTTTTTGTAGTGGTAGTAACATAGCCATAAAGGTTAAAGCCTAAACTTAAATGGCTGTCAATAAAAAATGCAATAGTGAGTGGAAATTTGTTTTGTTTGAAACATAATCTTCCTCTATAAAAAAGAAATCATAAGTAGTCACTTTTCATACCTACTAATGTCCTTCTTCCGTTGGATCATGTACTTACATAGCCTTAATGGTTAACTGCTACACTTAAAGGACCGTCAATAAAAAATATAGCAGTGATGAGTAGATATTTGTTTTGTATGAAACATAATCTTCCTCTGTAAAAAAGACATCATAAGCAGTCACTTTTTATACCCACTAATGTTATTCTTCCACTGGATCATATACTTACATAGACATAATGGTTAAAGCCTAAAGTCAAATGACTGCTCATATAGTTTGTGTTGCAATTAAAAAAAGATGAAGAAAATCTTGATGAGGACACATTGATTGACAGTCATTTCATTTGTGGTCTAGGAAACAAAAAAGATTCACATACTCTTCCGGATTTTCAGGATTTTAAGATACCTTGCTAATTGGTATTGAGACTGAAAAGAATTGGTCTAAAAAATGTCAACTACTTGCTTGATTAAGTCTGAGAAAACATTAAAAAAAGTCTGAGAAACATGGCCGAGGTTATCAATATACGTTCCATCATTTACTTACTGCAAAAAAACCTTATTCCAACATAAATGCAAACTTAAATGACAACAAATCATTCTTTCATAATCATATATAACTATTAGCAAATTGAGTTATGAGACAGATATTCACTTGTAACGACTGGGATATGTAAGTCTATGATGGAAGCCCAAACCCTCAACGCCAGTATATCACTCTCAGTGAAGAATAAGAGGCATGTATGGGAAACAAAATCAATTCATTTTGAGTTGTGATACAAACTGAACCTACCACTCCTGGGTTACTAAACGTGTATGCAGTAAAAGTAAACCACACATACAGCTGCATAACGAAGGTTATGAAATGAAGACATAACTCTGAGTGGAGAATAAGAGACATGCATGGCAAAAAATACTGAAAGTAGTTGATACTAAACATAGAATGAAAGGAAAAAA
Organism: Acacia melanoxylon; assembly: GCA_019022615.1. Taxonomy (NCBI): domain Eukaryota; kingdom Viridiplantae; phylum Streptophyta; class Magnoliopsida; order Fabales; family Fabaceae; genus Acacia; species Acacia melanoxylon. The sequence continues at coordinate 5,328,032 of JAFJYJ010000037.1, forward strand.
AAAAAATTCCTTCCATAGGTGCATTTGGTAAAAATCCATAGGTAGGAATCTAGTAGCTTATAAAAGATTATGGGATTTGAATGATATGGGTTGGCCTTGAGTTGAAGGGTTTGTTTGTTTATGTTATTTTTTTTTATCAGATTTATATTATTCATAATTATAATTTATCGTATCATCAGTGAATCCCATTATTATAAATGAGATAACAATTTAAGATATACCTATGTTATGTAAAGCATGGGTTTATATTTTTATGGGTTAAATACATGGTTTAATATTTTTTTTTGGGTAATACATGGATTAGTATGTTAATTTCAATAATTACAATCTCCGGAAAAGTGTAATACTCTCTCAGTATTAAAACATGTGTGATATATAAATATGGATATAGATAAATTACAGAATTTATTTAAATAAAATTAATAGGTTAATTGTCCCCATTAAAAAGTAAGGGGTTTAAAAGTGTAAAAAAAGGAGAGTATTAGAGACGAATAATGCAAAGTAAAAGGAACTTAAAATTTGCCATTGGACTAAATACACCAAAATGGACTAAATAATGGTATTAATTTATTATTGAAATTTACAACCCCTCTTTTTTTGTTTAATTTATTCCACTAGATGTAATTTTAAGACTAGGTTTTAATCGACAAAAAATGAGGAAAGAAAATAAAAAGCCAACTGAGTTTACTTTCAATAACCTGATAGTTTCCACTAGAAGCAATTACCGTTAACAACATTAACATATGCTTGAAACCCCAATAAACACAACAATGGTCACCACCAATGGATGGTAATTGCATAAGTAAACTATCAACAAAAAGAAAAAGACCTTCCAAAGCGATCTTAACTAAACTGTGGAAACATAAACTAACGGAGATTGCAGAATCAGTCTACCAGCTGGTCACCACTAAGGCTCAAGATAATGTGATTTCCCTTAACAACATGCATCAAAACGGAAAACAATAAAACCTGAATTATTAGGAGTTCAGATTCACCTATAATAACATAAAAGTATATAGCCATCATGATGTTATTGACGAAGAACCTTGGGAATTTCTTGTTTTTAATTGAATGCTTGTATCGGAATAATGTTTTGGCTTATGAATTGATGCCTTCACCTACTCTTTACCTTTAAGAGGAAAATGACACAAAAACCCCTTGTTTTCTCTCCCTTCAAGAGGAAGAATGACACGATAACCTTTACATGTTAAGTAATAAGGAAGGATAATGTGGCAAGCACACAGAGCATTTATAACACAATGACAAAATGTTTGAAACAGGGTGTAAAACATAATCTAGGACAATTTTCACCCTTTTTGGACCTGAACCCATGTACATGTATAAATGAATGTCATATGTGCCTCTTTCATGTATGCCTCTTGTAACATTTCAGATAGGCCTCAAAATGCCTATTAAAAGAAGGAATGTTGGAATCATCAAGGAAATTGTAGTATGAAAGCAATCTCGGAATAATGTTGTGTTATCCAACATGATATCAGAAACACATTGTTGGAATTATTTCCAATGCAACAAAAGGACTAACAATGTCAAGTACCTAAAAGATTGCTTTCTCTTCATTCCACAACATATTTGAAGCTTCTGAAAGGAAGTCATGACAAAATCAGAAGTGGAACATTAATCATATTCTTACTGATAACGTTCACCAAAAAAGGAAAGCTACAATCAGTCACTCCAAAGTGAATCTTTTACCTCGTCAATTACAAGATATTCTTTTTTTTCCCTCAAGTTACAAGATATTCCTAATGGTAGGACTTGAGACATCTCTTAGCATCATTTAACGCAACTTCATAGGAAGTGATGACTATGGGAAATTTTGGGCCAACCGTTTAGGCATATGCTTCCTTCGGAGCTCATCTCTTTCTTTCTTGCCACCATGGTAAATAATAGCAGTGAGTGTTGCTTAATCTAATAGCAAAATATAATCAGCAAAATTTTAAGGCATGCTTAATCTACACATAGCAGCAGAAGGCAATAATTGGTGCTTCTCACACTCGCTTAATATAGAAACATTAACCAAGCAGAGTGTTGCTTAATCTCTATGGATTTTATCACTGCGAGTATGGAAACATTGACCAAGCAGAGTGTTGCGCATTACACTTCGAGACAATTTTGACCTTAACCAAAGTTTACAACCTTGAAGCAAGCCCGAAGATCAAAAGAAAATATTAGCCAAACAGAAATACAAAATAAAATATGAAGAAAGATAAGCAAAATGAATTAAAAAGAGGAAGTACATACCAAGCATTTCAAAGAGAAGTTTCAAGCAAGTAATAGCATGTGAAAATTCAACTGAATCACTGCCTAATATAATTGAGCACAATATCAAGAAAAAAGGGATAGCGTTCCGATAAGCCTTCTTCAAAAGCAGATGAATCCATGAAGCCAAGCCTTCACGAAATCATAAAAGCTTCATGAGAAGAAATTCAGTGATAAAAACATTAAGACACATTATTTCAGTTTAATACTACTAAAGCCACAACTTCTTACAAAGATTTGAAGCCAATCCATAAAGAAGCACGATCTGGCTGTGGCTGTGATGTTGAAGTCTCCATAGCTGATGGTAAAGTCTCTGCCTCTAAATAGGCAATAAACTTCTTAAGCAATGGCTGCAAAGGTTCCTAGTCCGTTGCTCTCCTACACACAATGTAAACAACATTTATGATCACCAAAACACAAAGAAAGGATTCAGATATCTTGCATTAGAAAAATGTGATTTGAAACAGTCAAGAAGAAAAGATGAGCAAATAGATTCAGTCTAATAAAAAATTATTGATCAAACCATACCTTACCATGTTACCTCAAACCTAAGCATGATCTCTGGCTTTTTTATTTTCATACTACATCAGGAGGGATAGAACCTTCAGCCTCTACCCACTCCCAACTCTTACCACCTGAGCTAACCCCTTGGGCATGATCTCTGGTTTTAGGTCTTCCCTATTTTGTGATTAAATTAAAAACTTTTTTTATTTATTTATTTATTTATAGAAAACCATAATCACTGATACGCATATAATTGTTGTCAGAAACACAACTTCCATTGAAATCATAAGCATTAAATAATCCTCATAATTAAAATCTCAAATGCTTTGTCACAGACAAAGGTACCTCAATCTTCCCATTGATCCTGCCAAGCGATATCCAACAAAGCGCACACTTCGTTTACAAAAAGCAATGCATATACTCCCTAGAAGAGGACGAATACATCATGTAAGCAATCTAAAACATATATCTAAGCAGAATTACATAGCAAAGGAACAAAGCTTACAGGAAGTTGCTGATGCCCAGATAAGGTCAATTCATGCATATAATCGAGTGAAAGAACAAACATCTATCACAGTTTTGAAGATATCAGTTAACACAACAAAAGACACAAACACATGAGTCTCCCCTTTAGAAGTCCAGGTCCATTTTAGGTGAGTGGACACAAAGAACAAATAGAAGGTAAGACCAAACTTGAAACAGGGGAAAAGAAACCTCACATATAGAGCGAAGGCCACACCATTTTCGTTTAAGCCGTAAGACTATGACTGAAGAACAGAGGTTAAGCTGCTCATAGATCCATTTTCAGTGAGTCTGAGCCGTGAGTGTTGTAACATCCCAAATTTGGATATTTGAAATTTGAATATTATATGGAAAATTGAATGGTGATATTTGCCCTAAAATAATTATGAAATTAATTATTGGAATTTAAGGCATATTTTCTAATAAATTAAGAAAAAATAAGTAGGGGATAATTTTTGGATAAATATTTTGGAGATAATATTTTAAGCCCAAAATAAATTTAATTGAGGAAGAAAATCCTTAAATAGAATTAAGGATTTAAATTTTAATCTTAAGAAGAAAAAGGAGAAAAATAGAATTAATGTTATTAAGCATTGGAATATTCTATAGAAATAATATGTGGATATATTCATTTAGAAGCCTAAACCGCAGACACAACAAAAGCTAAGCCCACACCATTTGACCTAAACCCATTATCTTCATCCATTAGCCCAACATGTAACAGACAAAAAAAAGAAAAGAAAAGGAAAACAATCTACTCAATTAAAACGCAGCAGTAGGAAACTTTGACACATCAAAAAATGGCCGAGAGAGAGGAGAGTACAAGGATGAAAGCGAGTGACGGAGAGTGGCGGTAAGGAGGGCTCGGGTGGCAGCGATGGGGAAGGTGACGGCGGTAGTATGGCCGATAAGGGCGTGCAGGCTGAGGAGGGCAAAAATTTTACTTTTGGTAATTTGCCTGAGAAGAAGAGAGGGGAAGGTGCTGGGTCGAGTAAGGTAGGCAGTGGCCATGCCAAACTGTCATACAGAGATAAGCTTCTCTCGCCTGGGTGTGGTGGCTTCCTGATAAAGCACTTGGAGGAGGATGACATAGTGCAAGGATGGAAGGACTATTTCAATATCATGAATAGGAAGGATGCTCAGTAGGAAGAGGCGGAGTCAAAGGAGGACGATAACCAGGTAACGAGACGTACGGAAGGAAAACCAAGGACGCTGAAGTTCACTGCCGAAGAGTATGCTGCATGGTGTCTGCCATGGAGTAACTCGCTTATCATCAAGGTTCTAGGCGCAAACTTTCCAACTTACATTATTTGCAATCGAATAAACCGTATGTGGCGTCCCAAGGATCCCCGAAACTCATTCCTCTGAGCAATGGGTATTATATCGTCTCCTTCTCTAATAAAGAAGACAAAGAATATGCCTTTCAGGAAGGACCGTGGATGATTGAAGATCATTACTTGATTGTTCAGAGATGGCGTTCGAACTTTAATCCCTGGAAGGTAGACCTCTAGTGTCGTATCGCGGCTTGGGTCCGATTACCAGATGTTCCATTTGAGTTTTACAACGTTGAGTCCTTGCGTCGGATAGGGAATATGATTGGTAGAATGATTAAAGTTGATCGATCCACTTCCATCTATGATAAGGGTGGCTTTGCTCGCATCTGTGTGGAAATTGATCTGAAGCAGCCCCTGGTGCCAACGTACACGATGTTTGGAGAAGAAAGAGTAATTGTTTATGAAGGGCTTCACCAAGTGTGCTTTCACTGCGGTAAGTATGGGCATTCAAACCAAGCATGCCCGCTGGTTCAAACCGAGGATAGTGTTAAGGTTAAGGAGCAATAGATTGCGACGTTAGGAGATGGGGGTGCCGACGACAATAACCAGGTGAAGAGTGATCGGCTTGACGATGGTTCTTCCATTGTTACCGGTAACGAAGGCGAAAGGGAGAGCCTATTTGGGAAAATTAAGATTCTCAAGCGTGATTTTCGTAGGGATATTAATTCGCTTGATATAAGGACGGAGGTTAATGAGAAGTTAAAGCAGGCGGTTGATGACTTCTCAATTTTAATAGATTTGAGATATATTTTGATATATTTGAGAAGTCATTATCACTAATTTTAAAGAGATATCAATTGGGGCACATTATTTAGGGGATTTTATTGCAAATAAATCAATTTTAATTAAATAGAAATATTAGGGTTTATATATATGAATAAATAAAATATAATGATATAAGGTAAAAGAAAAAGAAAAGAGTTTTAATTTTGTTTCTTTTGTTTTTATGCTTTTTTCTTTTGTACTAGGATGTGACGTATGTGGTTGGATTAAAAGAGGATATCAGATTTGGAAATTGGCAATTGGAGAAGCATTGCACTATTACTTCGGATTCACGGTGTGGACTTGTTGGATTGAAATACATGTGGGCCCACGAGCAATTGAATGAGAATAATGAAGACCTAAATGGAATTGGGCCACAACATTGAATTAACGAATTGAAGACCTAAAATCTAAAGCTACAAAAATCAGCTGGAGACGCACGGTGGGATTTGGGGGATTTATTAATCGGTTGGAACGAGAAGAAAAAAAAGATTTGGACCGAGGCGGCATTTTGGGGAATTCTCTCGGCGAAGTGACTTCGGACGGAGCGAGAGACGAGAGCGTTGTGCGAGCACCGACCACCCTTGCCCTTCTTTTTCTTCTCTCGCCGGCGGCTTCCTCTCCACCACCACGGTCGCCGAAGCTTCGTCTTCACAACCACGGGGCCAAGTTTCAGCAACGAAAGAGGAATGGAGGCTCAACTATTGGTGTTATTTGCTTTATCTTTACTCATTTGCCTTTGAATTCCAAAGTATGGCTTGAACTCGAATTTTGTGTTGTGTGATGTTGATTTAAGCCATGTGTGGCTAGTTTGTCTTGCAACCTAGAGTAGCTATGAACTTATAAGAGGAATAGACTTTTGTTTTTATTATTTAGTTTTAATTAATATTAATTTTGGTTACTTAATCTTGTTTAGCTTTATCTATTTAGTGTACGATCATCACCGAATATGAATTTGAGAATTAGGATTTACCTTGACGAAGGAGATTTTAATTAAGCTCTTAGATTAGGTAATATGGGATTAAATTATGATTTAATTTGCAATTAGGATAGACATATACCTAATAGCCCCATATAATTGTTGAAGAGTGTGTTCGAGATTTATTGCCTCTTGAGTAATTATGTTAGACATAACTAATTTTACTCAAGAGAGGGTTGTAAGTGGGACCGATGAGACACTTATAACTATTTATACTCGAGATTAACAAAATTGATATTAAGGCTAATTAAATTAGTGAAAACAAGGTTTATGAAGCTAATAAGGGATTAGTGACTCGGGTTGCTCATTTTATTATTGTGGTAGTTTGTTTGCTTTGATTTTATTTTAATTAAATTAAATTCTGATTTGCTTAACTTAAATGAAATTGTAAAATTAATGCTTAACTGAGATTGTGATACAAAGTCCTCGTCGGAACGATACTTTTCTTATCACTTTATTACTTGGTACGGCCCGTATACTTGCGGAGTTATAGGCTGTAAAGTTTTGCCCTATCAAGTTTTTGGCGCCGTTGCCGGGGACTTGTGTGCCACAATTTTCTTGGTTAGAATTGATTGAGCATTAGTAGTTTAAGTTTGAGTTCGTAAATATTTTATTTTATTCTATAGAAAATTAAAAAAAAAAAAGATTTCAATTGGCAACCAACTGGTCTTAATATCCAGAAGGAGATGAATTCTTTGTCTTCTATACAAGATGGATTGATTGCTATTTTAGATTCTTTGAATGATAGGCAACGTAAAAGGAGCATAAATGATAGTTGTATTCCATATGTTGGTTCTTCTCAACATGTTTGCATGTCTTGTGTTTATTGTGGAGGGAATCATGTATTGGTGAATTGTCCATATAGTCCAACTAGTCATTGTGTGAGAGATGATTTTGCTAGGAATCAAACTCATTCTGATTATTCATTTTGTCCTAGTGAAAGTTTTGAGCAACAAAATTTTGGGGATCCATATGTCTATTGTTCTCATGAAAATACCCCTCCTTTTTACTCTTACCCACCTATTGAAGAACACACCATTGAGTATAAAGAAAAATCTAATTTGGAAAGATTAGTTGAGGAGTGTGTGGAAGCAATAGAGAGATCTAGTAGAGAGCAAAAGGAGATTGCCACTAGCATTGAGTCTATGGGGGTATATGTTAGTCAAATTCTTTCTACCTTTGAGACTATGAGGCAAAATAATTCCTTAAACATAGTTACCACTTCTTATGATGATAATTATTATTGTGAGGAAATTGAAGGTGTGGAATTGCATGAGACTATGGGTAATGTAGAAAGTGATTGTGAGCTTGAAATTGATTTAAATGAGAATAGATGATATTTAGAAGAGGTTAGAAATTTGTGGAGCCTAAGGATTGTGATGTTGGTGATCAAATTGATGTAGATGTCCCAATTGTTGTTGTTCATGACTCTCCTATTGAAGTGTTGACTCTTACTGATGAGAGTCAAGTTGATTTTATTGGATGCTCTAAATTCTTGGAAATGCCTATGTTTATTTTCAAAGATATGCATGTTGTGCTTCATTTGAATTCAGTGAATACTTGTACTCCAAGATTGTCTATGATTAAGGAAGTACAAGTAATTAACTGGAATGATCAAGTTTTATGTGTGACACCTTGTTGCTTGAAAAGAAATGAAGACAAGGTAATTCTGGTGTATGATACTTATGATTAGTGGTTTGTTTTGAGAGTCTGGTCAAGACTTTAAACTTAGCGCTTCTTGGGAGGCAACCCAAGGATGATTTGATGTTTTGTTTGATTTTGTAGGACTGTTGAAATCTCCTGATGAGGTGTTCCACTTTGGTAGCAAGGATTGAAAGTGCAAGTCAAGGACAAATAGGGGAGTTTTCTTCTACTCTTCTTTGATTTGTTCTATTTAATTGTTAATGATATATTGTTTGGGAATGAGTGCTGGTCTTAGTTGGATGTGCATGTGATGACTATTTGTGATGACTATTGAATAGTTGTTAGCACTTGAGACAATTTGTTTAATTGGTGGAAATTTGAAATCTCTAAAATTGGTATTACCTTTACACTTAAATATGGTTGCTCTTCACTTCCATTACTTTTTGTTACTTGTTCACATTGAGGACAATGTGACATTTAAGTGTGGGGGTGAGGGTATCCTGGATTTTACATGACTTTCCTTGTCCTCAAATTTTCTATATAAAAAAAAAATCTTATGGAAGTTTGAATTTTACTTGTGAGCATTGTCACAATTGGTTTGATTCGAACATGAAGAGGAGTGAATTTGATTAGAAATTGATTTCATGTTCTTTGAATGTTAGTAAAGAGGTAAAGATTTGGTTTGGATACTTTACTTTAGGATGTCAAAGAACTGTGAGGAATTTGAGCCTTAATTTTCATCTTTCTAAGAGGAGTACAACTATTGTAATTTCATCTCTAGAACTTGTTTTGAATCTCTTTTGAAATTTGAAATCCTTTTGCATGCACAAAGATGATTTAGGCATTCATTTCATAGCTAGTTTAGCCAAATGTCCATCCTTATCACATGAAAATCATTTGTTTACCCCATTTGAGCCTATATATATATATATATATATATATAAAAGAAAAAAAAAAGAGAAAAATTGCTTAGAATAAATAGCCCTTTGTTTAAGATATGCAATTTTTATATCTTTTTCTTCTCATTCATTTTTTTACTTTAGTAAGTGCTAAGTGAATCTATTTAAAAGAGTGAAGGAGTTAGAAAGTCAACATTTTAAGAGTATGTGTAGATAGTGAAAAAAAAAAAAAAAAAAAAAGGAAGAAAGAAAAGAAAAAAAAATTGAAAAAAAAAAAGAATATATGAAAAAAAAAGGAAAAAAACAAAAAAAAGAATTGTTGAGGTCAAAAGAATAAATGTAGTTTATATATGGTGTTAGTGAGTTTGTTTTCTCTTTGTGGGTATTCCTTCATTCTTCATCATGAATTTCATTAAATTACTTAGCACTAATTAAAGTATTCTCTCATACCATTTGATCGTTTCATTTCATTATCCTACCTTGATCATTAAAACCTAGGGAAAGTCCTTTTGATTTGAGTGTGCAATTGGATAATATATAGTGGAGATTGAGATGAGAAACAAGCTTTTGGTAGATAAGTTGCAATAAGTGGAATTGAGTGAAACACAAGCCCTTGAAAAATTTGAGAGATGAGTGAAACACTTGACTTGTGAGAGACATTCTATTGTGATTTATCTTTGCCAAATTAATTGTCTTGCTACTTGCAGTTTTGGAAGGTGGAAAAGATTTCGAAAAGTTTGGTTCTTGAATGTTTGGATTGACTTTAATTTTGTAGTGCTTGCTTTAAAAATCTTGCTTCTATGATTTTCTTGAATTTGGTTGCTTTAAAAATTTAAAATCTTGAGGACAAGATTTGATGCAAGTGTGGGGGTGTACTTTAAAGCCTATAAGCGGTTGACCAGGGGATCTCAGCGAATCATATGGAATCTCAGTGTTTAAAAGGGAAACATGATACAAAATTAGGAAATAACGTAAAAAGTGGGAAAGTTGCCAAGGATAAGGGAATAGTTAAGACCGAGTGGGTCTAGGTTGGATCCAAGAGGAAGAGTACTGCCAAAACAAGAGCTAAGGGCAAGGACAATAAACCTCCAGCGCGTGATCGTGTGCCGCGTCCTTCACAAGTGGGCCATGAGTTGACTACACTCCAATCAAACTTGTTTGCTTCCCTAGAGGCAGAGACGTCCAGTCCGTGCGAGCCAATGGTTGGGCCTTGCAAAGACCCTCATGACAAGGTAATACTAGGCCTTGCCACGACAAATACCATCAACTTTGTGGGTGTGCATGAGAGTTAGGTGGGGGCGTCATCGTCTAGTGTAAAGGCCGTTGAAGTTGCCAACCAAATACAGGATAATGAAGCAATGATATCACAACCACGGGATGAAGCCATGTGCGAATAGGATAAAGCTGAGGGGGAGCTTGCCATACCCCAAAATACATCTACTGTTTCCCAATGAATTACATGATTTGGAATTCAAGGGGCACCGGGGCACGAAGCTTTCCTGCTCTTGTGCGTGACCTTAAATCTCAATATCATCTGGATTTTATTGCAGTTTTAGAAACGCGGTATGCGAAGACAACATCAACAGGCCGAGCAAACCAATTGGGGTTCTCCAATATGGAGCTTATTGATTATGAGGGCTATAGTGGTGGGATTTTGTGCCTATGGGAGCCTAGTATCTTGCATGTGTCCGTATTAGAACGGTACCATCAATTTATCACTTACTGATTATCGGATCAATAGGTCTTACTTGGACCCTCACCGTGGTGTATGCGTCGCCATCATGTGCTAGTAGAAGGGTTTTGTGGGAGAATCTATCTCGTCTAGCAGTGTCAGTTCGGGGGGCTTGGATGGTTGGCGGGGATCTCAATGGTACGATGCTTCACTTTGAACGACGTTCCTCCGCTGTGTCTTGAACCTCTTATGATCGTGACCTTCTTGGCTAGGTTGACTCACATGATATGAGGGATGTTGGATTTATCGGACCAGAGTTCACATGAAAACGGGGCACTTCTGATGCAAGGTTGGATAGATTGTTAGCCAATGAGTATTGGTTTAATTTGTTTCCAAATGCTTCGGTTGCTCATCTTCCGTTTTTCAAGTCAGACCATAGGCCCTTGTTGTTGCGGCTAAATACGGATGTGAATACTCTTAAACCAAATCACCCTTTTCGATTTATTGTGGCGTGGGTTCTACATGAGAATTTTGATGAATTTGTCAAGCATGCATGGGCCCAGGAGACTACGTGGCTGCAAAACATTGATCAATTTACCCATGCGTGCTTGAAGTGGAACAAAGAGGTGTTTAGACACACGGAAGGAAGGAAGAAATGTTTATTGCGCCGGCTTGAGGGGATTAATCGGGCCACAACTAGACATGGTTTGACACCTAAATATGAAGACCTTCAATACTCTATTTGGAAGGAACTGGAAGATGTTTTACTCCAAGAGTCCCTCCTCTGGGCACAAAAAGCCAGATCAGAATGGTCAGTTTATGGTGATCGTGATACACGGTATTTCCACGCCTGAGCCAACCGAAGACAGAAAGCAAAGAAAATTGAGGCTATTTAAAATGTTGATGGCTCCTGGGTTCTGGACACTACGCAGATTAAAAGTATGGTCACCCCTTCTTTTCTAGCCTCCACTAGTGCAAAAAAGAGCTTTAAGACTGCCTCATTTAGACCAGATTATAGAGAATCAGGTCTTAAAAGTATGACCGGTGGTAGTTTCATAAATATAAAGAACTTTTTAGACCGGATTATAAAGGATTTGGTCTTAAAAATATGACCGGTGGCACTTTCATAAATATATAGAACACTTTTAAGACCAGATATAATCCGGTCTTAAAAGTATGACCGGTGGCAATTTCGTAAATATATAGAACACTTTTAAGACTGGACTATGAAATATTCGGTCTTAAAAGTATGACCGGTGGCAATTTCGTAAATATTGTGAGAAGACTCCGATCAGAGATGAGTCCGAGAATGCGATGATTTATTCCTTCGCTTAATTGGAATTATATATAGATGCTAATAAGTAAATAATCTTCTGACCTAAGCAGTTTCTATAATCTAGGGATTACAATCAGGAATTTAATTAAGAAATTCAAAAAACCATGATCTGCTAACTTAATTCCTAAAATCTCTCTAACAACTTAATTAAGATTATTACAATCAGGAATTTAATTAGGAAATTCAAAAAACCATGATCTGCTAACTTAATTCCTAAAATCTTTCTAACAACTTAATTAAGATGATTACAATAAGGAATTTAATTACGAAATTCAAAAAATCATGATCTGCTAACTTTTTAGACCGGATTATTATAATATGAGGTCTTAAAAGTCTAGGTGGCAATTAGTAAATATATAAAGAACTTTTTAGAGGACTTTTAAAATATGAGGTCTTAAAAATCTTACTTTTAAGACCTCATATTTTAAAAGTCCGAGTCCAAAAAGTATGACCGTGAAATTGTGAGTTTTGTAAATATAAAAATAAAGTACTTTTAAGATAGGATGTTTAAAAAGTCCGGTCTAAAAAGTCTACTTTTAAGACTAGATATTTACAAAGTCCGGTCTAAAAAGTCTAAAAGATGAATATTCTATTTTCCCGCGCCGGGAAAATTGAATTTCGCTCTCTAAACCTCTCTTCGACCTGGTAAATCTCGCCTCACATTTTCTTTAACCTCATCTCAAGGACATCACTCACAAATTTTCTGAAGCTATGAAAATTGCTCTTGCCCTCCTCTACTCTCATTATCTCTTGTTTTGGTTTTAGTTACGGGTTTGCCATTTTTGCTTTGTCTTGTTCGACTTGTTTCATTTTTGCTTCTTTTGTCTCTTTGTCTACTCCATCTTCAACATTACTTCGAGATATTACAAGCTTCATTTTATTCTACTTTAAGCAATTTTTGATTCAATTAATTATTTGTGGGAGGATTTGAATATTCTACTTTATTCTACTTCTCCGAGTTCGATTCGATTATTCAAGCTCTTATATATGAAGACGTCGACATCGCGTCCTTGGGTTCGAATCAGATTTTACAAGCACCCGTTTGAATCTAGAGCCACCGTACGATGAACTGCTATGTTTTCATCCTGTCTCGATAATTTTTGTTGTTGTTGCAAGCTTAGAACTATATAGACGCAGCGTAGACGCAACTACCTGACCTTCCACTTTAATTAATTTTCCGGTCTCTTTAGTTCTCTGTATTCTGCACCTTGTACCTCGTTAATCTTTAATTCATGCTTTCATTTTAGTCTTTCATCAGTTCCAGCCACAATTTCTTTCACACCCATTTGATCTCACACACACAAAGTATCAGATCCAATAAATTCCCTCGTCTATATATATTATTAGTGTTTGTAAATTCTGGCTTTTGCCGTGGTAATAAGAAGAAAGTTCCCTCAAGTTCTGGTTTGAGATCGGGAATTGATCCTGGGTGTGCCTTTCGTCTTTTTTTTTTTTTTTTTTTTTTTTTTTTTTTTTTTTTTTTTAAAAAGTGACTTTTAAGACCGGATGTTTAAAAAGTATGGTCTAAAAAGTCTTATTTTTAAGACCTCATATTTAAAAAGTCCTGTCTAAAAAGTATTTTTAAGACCGGTCACGCATCCGGTCTTAAAAGTTAGACTTTTAAGACCGCCTAGAACAAGACCGGTCGCGAGTCCGGTCCTACGATACCTCTTTTGTCCGGTCTTAAAAGCCTTTTTTCCACCCGTGCTCTTAACAAAAGATGTTTGTGACCGGCCACCTCTCAGCTGTTCTATCTCTTTCCGGGTGTGGATGCAGAAGTTATCCGGGGGTGTCATAGAGATAGTATGGGACCCCTCAAGTCCCCGGGTCCTGATGGGTTTAATGCCCTGTTATATCAAAATCAATGGAGTAAGGTATGTCATTCCGTTACTAATTATATTAAGTCTCTGTTTGCTAATCCGCAGGCTATTAAGGAGATAAATGGAACATTGCTAGTTCTTATTCCCAAGAAAGACCATCCGGAGACCATGGGAGATCTGAGATTGATAAGTTTATACAATGTTGTTTAGAAAGCAGTCTCAAAAATCATTGTGAACCGGATCAAACCTATTCTTCCTCAGGTGATCGCCTTGAACCAGTGCAGTTTTGTCCCAGGAAGACATAGCAGTGATAACATAATTGTGGCTCAGGAAGTAATCCACACAATGCGGAATATGAAGCAAAAGAAAGGGTTCTTGGCAATTAAAATTGATTTGGAGAAGGCCTATGATCGTGTCAACTGGAAGTTTCTATTGAGCTGCCTTCAGGAGATTAACATCCCAAGCACCCTTATTAATGTTTTTGATCAGTGTATCTCTACTTCAAGTATGCAGTTGCTATGGAACGGTGATAAAGCCGAGGTTTTTAGACCGTCTAAGGGAGTACGACAAGGCGACCCTTTATCGCCTTACCTTTTTGTCATTTGTATGGAGAAGCTGGCTCACCTTATCCAAGCTGCCATTTCTGATGGTCAGTGGAAACCAATTCATCTTACACGGTCGGGCCCCTCATCTCTCATATGTTTTTTTTTTTTTTGCAGATGACATTATTCTCTTTGCTGAAGTGTCCATGGATCAGGTGGAAATCATTAATTCGTGTCTGAAAACTTTTTGTGCTTGTTCTGGCTTGAAAATTAACCATCAGAAAACACGGGTTTTCTTTTCAAAGAATGTTCATCACATTAGATGGAGTGAGATGTGTGCTTCCCTGGGGTTCTCAATCACAAGTGACTTGGGTAAATACTTAGGGGTACCCCTCCATCACAAACGGGTAAACAAGGAGTCTTATTACTTCGTGGTGGATAAAGTTAAATCACGGCTGTCAACATGGAAAACTAAATCACTGCGCTCGACACTTGTCTCATCGGTGACCACATCAATACCTGGCTATGTCATGCAAACCTCTTTGCTCCCTGCTAGTACACGCGAGACTCTGGATAAATGCAATCGTCAGTTCCTATGGGGTAGCACGGAAGAGCAAAAGAAAATTCCCCTGGTTGCTTGGGATGTCATTTCCAAGCCAAAAACTAGTGGGGGTCTGGGGATTCGCCATACTAACTATTAATACCAGGCTTACATGATGAAAATTGGGTGGAACCTAGTTGCGAGAAAAGATGAGTTTTGGGTGAAGGTCCTGAGGAATAAATACAGTTGTGACTCTGACACTATTCCAAAAATTGAGCCAGGCAGATCAGGGTCGAATCTATGGAGTGGAATTAAGCGCTCGTGGCACAAGGTTCAATATGGCATTGAGAGGATGCCGAATGGTCTGGTTAGATGGAAAGGGACAAAAAGTGGAGTGTTTAGTGTAAAGTCAGCGTACAACTCACTCATTAGCGCTGAGCCCCCTCCGGATCCTACCTGGGGTCGTGTATGGAAGCTCCATGTGCCAGAACGCTGCAAGATGTTTTTATGGCTGGTTATTCATAAACGGCTTTTGACTAATGTGTCAAGATGCAAGCGTGGCTTGACCACCAATGCTACCTGTCCGATTTGCGGTAATGAACCAGAAACGCTGAGCCATGTTCTTCGAGACTTCCCAGATACTCTGCAACTTTGGCGACAGCTAGTACCTCGGCATGCATGGAATAAGTTCAGTTCCCTGTCTTTCGATCACTGGATCCGCTGGAACATTGGACACCGAGGTGTGAGTAATCAGGCCGATGAGTGGAAAAATACATTCGTTATTGCGTGTTGGTGGTTGTGGAGGCGTTGGAACACAGCGGTCTTTGAAGATAGGCGGATTTCGAACTCCTCCCTGCAGATCAGCGTGTTGGCGATGGTCCACAGCGTGCGTGATGCTCGAGATAGGTACGTCTCGAAGGTTAGTAAAAATTCTATGTAGGGGACCACTGGAATTCACTGGTAACCGCCACCATCGAGCTGGGTGAAGTTGAACATGGATGGGGCTTTCACGCAAGTGTCTCCAGGTATTGCTAGCGGAGGACTCTTGAGAGACAAACACGGAAAGTTTCTTGTTGCATTCAAGTTTAAAGGGGGTGAAGGTGATTCCTTGACAGCTGAGTTATGGGGATGCCTCCAGGGTCTGAAGATTGCGTGGGACATGGGCTGCAAAGATATCATGTTAGAAACTGACGCAGCGGATGTAGTGGACCTGATACGGAATCCGGTGAGCTTGACGCATGAGGATAGTGGACTGGTCGCTGAGATTAAAAGCATGATAGACAGGACCTGGAATGTTGATGTGCATCTGATAAGCCGCTGGGCTAACACAGCGGCGGACTATCTGGCTAAAACGAGCCTCTCTGCCTTGCCCGGTGTTCAGGTGATGCTGCACACTGATGCGGAATTGGAGAAGCTTATTGCTGATGACAATGGATAGTTAATGTATGGCTACACAAGTTTTAAAAAAAAAAAAAAAAAACGCAGCAGCAGGAGATATATTAGCAACCACGTTAATATCCTATTAACCTCACCAAAACGAAGCAGCGTATGTCACTGTGCAGTGTGAGGGAGACTGAACCAAACGTTGAACAAGTGCCTTTTTCGGTGAAGCAAGCTTGTACCATGGATGAAAGATGATTTTGCTTTTGCTACTCTCGAAATCTGCTTTCACCTAGAAGTCTAGAACCCTAATTCCATTAGTTTATATATACCCATTCTCCTTTCTCAACGCCCCAAAAAAAAAAAAAAACAGAGGTCCGAGAAGGAGAGAGCACGTGAGAGAATGGGAGCTCAATTTTATACATCCTCTGCTCAACGTCTTTGAAACCAAGGTGAAGTTTAAACGTTCCTTTCCTCCTTGCTTTCATTAATCACCAACCCAAGTTTCTAATTAATTTCCATATGGGTGCTTGATAATCTTTAAATTCATATTATTTTAAATGCAAAAAGAAGTTAAAAACTCTGTCATTGTCATGATTTAATAGACCAATTAGTTAAATATATGGTTACACTTCATAATGAGTTTTTAAACTTTATTTGCATTAATCTTGGTCACATCTTGAGTTTGGATTCAAAATTGAACTTGAGTCATATTCTTACTACAATTGGGTAGTGAACACTGTTCGGTATTTTGGGTATAACTTGAGTTTTAGAGATCCAATGGCTCTGCAATTTATATTTTCAGAAAGCTAAAATGAAGATCTACAAACCATATGAAGAGCCCAAAGGCTAAATCAAATGTTTAAAGGACCAAATTGGGCCTGGAATACGGAACAGGGGCGCTGAACTGGGCTCCGGAACAACGTTCGGTGTTTGATCCATAGCTTGAGCTACAGAACTCCAAATGAGGCCCGGTTTGAACGACTGGAAAGCTGACACAAACGGCCAAATTTCATATGAAGACAACAAGGCCCAGTTCCACCGAATTTGTGGTGTAATACAGCTTGCAAGATGGAACACGGTTTTGGAGGTGCAAAAGTCAAAAAAGTATGGCTAAATAGTTCTTCCATGATTTCTATAAATAGATGGATTTTGAGAAGAGCAAGACACACCTTTGGAGAAGACCAAGATCTCTCTAATTCTCCCATTCTAAATTCTTTCTTGTAGTTCTTGTCTTTAATTTCTTGCCTCCTTCTTGGTATGGCAATATCTTGCTTTATTATTTCCATGTATTGTCTTTAATTCTTGTCTTTAATTTCTTGCCTCCTTCTTGGTATGGCAATATCTTGCTTTATTATTTTCATGTATTGTCTTTAATTTCTTGCCTCCTTCTTGGTATGGCATTTTAATATTTTCTTTTAATTATTTATGTTGATTTTATGTTCTTCATCTTTTTCTTTTATGGATTCATTATGTTTGTGAGATTTACTTTCATTTTTCTTAAGTTGTTCTTTGTGTTCTTCGTGTTCATGTTGAACTAGTTCATGTTCTTCGTGGTCATGATGAATATCCTTATTTCTTCATTTTTATCTTACATAGCAATGCTTGGCTAAGTTTCGTGATCGACCCATGAGTTGAGGATTCCATGGTGTCGTCGGAGGACTTGTGTTTTAATCGATAACCGACTTGTTTGTTTACTTTAATCGAATTCGAATTTAGAAATAGATTGGATGTTAGATTTAATATCCAGATTGATATCCCAAGGACATAGTTCGGACCGGGTTATAAAGAGCGTTGTACGTTCGTATAGCAAGCTCGCCACGTGTTCGAATAAATGCTAGGCGATCGTCTAGTCGAGGAGCTTCTAGACTAATGCGAGAGATTTCGGTTTCTCTAGAATCAATCACAAGGTCGTTATTCTATTTTTGTCCGATGATGGAAGATTTTGGATCCCATTCGGGTTGATCGTTTTAATCTACTTAATTTCATTTATCCTTCCACTCTATCCTTAGTTCTTTCTTTAATTTTAACTAAACCTTAAACCCCCCATTTCATTCACTTGTTTTTACCAATTGATTTAAACCAACTGCGAATTCCTTGGGAGGCGATCCGGGTTTTCCCTATCTGCAAATATTTGGTAACTTGGTTATTTTGTGAGAGCTCGACAACTCGCATCAAAATTTGGCGCCGTTGGGAAACTCGCATCGGTTTAAATCTAGTGGTTTTGGTGATTGGGCAGATTTCTATCTCACCCAAATCACTTTTGCAAGTTTTGATTTTTTTATTATTATTTCATTTTAGGTTCCTAAATTGTGTAGAACTTGTTGTCCAAAAAAAAAAAAAATCATTTCATTGTGTTTCTTAATTTCTAGCATTTCTTTCTTCTTATGTTGTATGAATACTAGGAGTACTACTATTCCCGAATCTTTGTTTGGATTCGACCACGAAATAGAAAGAACAATTCTTGCCGCTAGAAGATTGTTAGGATAAGTCTTGATTCGACCATTCGATTCGATCATTCGATTCTCTTCATTACATTGATCTTTCTAGTTCCTACGATAACATTGTTGTTTTCACGATTCTAACTCCAAAATTATGGTGAACAAAGAATTCGTCCTACTTTAAAGGAATTGGCCGCACCGATGTTAATTATCAGCCTTTGTGCATTACTTATCCCGAACTTGGTGCTAACTTTGAACTTAAATCTGGTCTTATCCATTTGTTGCCCAAGTTTCACGGTCTTGCAGGTGAATGTCCACATAAACATCTCAAAGAGTTCCACGTGGTTTGTAGCACAATGAAACCACAAGCAATTGATGAGGACCACATTAAGTGAGAGCTTTCCCATTTTCTCTTGATGGAGTTGCTAAGGATTGGTTATATTATCTTGACCATCCTCCATTCGAAGCTGGATTGACATGCAAAAATTATTCCTAGAGAGATTCTTCCCCGCCTCAAGAGCTCTTGCTATTCGAAAAGAGATCGAGTGGAATAAAACAAGTCGATGGGGAGAACATGTATGAATATTGGGAGAGGTTCAAGCGATTGTGTGCCATTTATCCGCATCACCAAATCACGAGCAACTACTAATCACTTATTTCTATGAAGGTTTATTCCGATGGATAGAAGCTTGGTGGATGCATCAAGTGGTGGGACTTTAGATAGCAAGACTCTGAAGAGGCCGGAGACTTAATATCCACTATGGCTGCTAATTCTCGAGTTTGGCACCGAAGCAAATAGCCTAGCGGTTTACGATTCAAGCGCCACCCGGTCCAACTTAATTCCCGAAATCGGGTTCCTCGAAGTGCGAGATCAACAAAGGTTAGAGAATAGACTTGATAATCGACTTCTCTTGTGAGGCAACTAGCGGATGACACGG
The DNA here is from genome assembly GCA_019022615.1 of Acacia melanoxylon. NCBI lineage: Eukaryota > Viridiplantae > Streptophyta > Magnoliopsida > Fabales > Fabaceae > Acacia > Acacia melanoxylon. Next base: position 5,347,623 of record JAFJYJ010000037.1, read on the forward strand.
ACGGTGCAATCTTCTACTCCTTCTATTGGGTATTCCTGTGGATTCTGTTCAGACCCTTCTCATCCCACTGATTCTTGCCCCACTTTGCAAGATACCACTTCCCCAGACCAGTCTGTAGCTGCAGTTGGAGTCTTTCCAGGGAAGCCACAATACCAACAGCAACATAATGCATTTTCCAACACTTACAATCCGGGATGGAGAAATCACCCAAACTTTCGGTGGAATCGAATCGAGTCAAAACCGGAGTAACCAGTTTCAACAAAATTCTGCAAATTACCAACGAGAGACGGTTTCCCACGGAATAGACGGAATTTTCAGCAATCGCACCTCCAGATTTCACAACAGCGAGACCGGTAGTAATGGTTCTTGTTTGGAAGAAATGATGAAGCAATTTGCTGCAAACAATATGCAATTCCAACAAAGAACCGAGACTTCTATTCGGACTTTGCAAACACAAATTGGGCAATTAGCAACATCATTGAACCAACTACAACCTCGGGGATCAACACTCTTCCTTCACAAACAATTCCCAATCCAAAAGGAACGTTAGTGCTATAACCCTACGATTCCTGGCAAGAAATTGGAGGAGCCTAAACAAGTCGCAGATGAATCGAATCCACATCGGGAAAAGAGTCGGAAAATATGAAGATTGACTCTAGTAATAAAAGGCCAATGCATCAAAGCCAAGAAGAACTTGACATTCCCATTCCTCTTCCTTTCCTCAAAGAACAATTCAACCCAAGAAGTTGGGTGAAAAAGCACAAGAAAAGGACATCCTTGAGACATTCGAAAGGTCGAGATCAATATTCCTCTCTTGGATGCAATCAAGCAAATTCCCAAATATGCCAAGTTTCTCAAAGAGTTATGTACCAACAAGAGGCGAAGAAGGACCGAGCGAGTGAGCCTAAATCGACGAATGTGTCAAGACTCCTCCAACCCATGCCTCACAAGTGCAAAGACCAGGAATGTTTTCTATCCCTTGCATTATTGGTAATTATAGATTTGATGATTGCATGTTAGATCTAGGTGCTTCAATTAATGTCATGCTGCAAATCATGTCTATAAATCTCTTGGTCTTGGTCCTTGCGTCCTACTTGGTATTGTTGTCGAGTTAGCTAATAGGAGTAATGCTCATCCTTACGGTTTAGTTGAAGATGTATTAGTCAAAGTTAATGAATTGATATTTCCTGCTGATTTTTACATCTTAGATATGGAGGATGAGTCTCTAGCGATAAGTCACCAATCATTTTAGGAAGACCTTTCATGAAAACAGCTAGGACTAAAATAGATGTACATTACGGTACTCTTTCTATGGAGTTTGGTGATATAATTGTGCATTTTAACATATTTGATGCCATGAAACATCCTAGGGAAGAACATTCAGTTTTGTGCATTGATGTGGTTGATGATCTTGTTGATGATGTTCTTGCTAATTGGTTTCTTGATTATCCCGATTTTGCATATATGAGTGATACTACCATTTGTGCATGTTGATAATGAATGGTGCTCTGCATGCTCTGAAATAAATGCTGCATTATATGGTGATTCTGACTCTCTTATTGATACTAATGATTGCACATTGGAGCTAAATTCTGATTTTGATGTTCATTCTAATTGTGAACTGAATTCGATGATAATGTTGAGTGTCAAGGCACGGTTCTTTCTTTGCTTCCTTCAGTGAATTTGGTTTCGGGCGTTCCAAGTGTGATGACATCGAGTTAGTGCAACAACCACCTAAAGCTTCTTCCTATCGGCGCCACCGAAGTTGGATCTTAAGTCTCTTCCAGATCATCGAAGTATGCTTTTACGGAGGACAATGAGCGAGTTGCGATCATATTGGCAAATAATCTTTTACCGAGATCAAGAAGAAAAGCTGTTGACATTCTTTGAGAGAAAACAAGAAGGCGATTGGGTGGACATTAGGCGATATCGTTGGCATCAGCCCCTCCGTGTGTATGCATAGAATTTTGTTGGAAGAGGAGGCTAAGCCAGTGAGACAACCCCAAAGACGCCTTAATCCCCTTATTCTTGATGTGGTGAAAAAGGAGGTCACTAAGCTTTTGCAAGCTGGTATCATCTACCCCATCTCGACGGTCGGTGGGTTAGCCGGTCCGGTGGTTCCCAAGAAGTGCAGAGATTTGTGGTAGCCAATCGGAAAAATGAACTCATCCCTACACGAGTTCGAATAGTTGGAGAGTATGCATTGACTATAGGAGGCTCAACCAAGCTACTCGCAAGGATCATTATCCTTTACCATTCATTGATCAGATGTTAGAGCGATTGGCTGGTAAGTCACACTATTGCTTTCTGGATGGTTTCTCAGGCTACTTTCAGATCCACATTGCTCCAAAGATCAGGAAAAGACAACCTTCACATGTCCCTTTGGAACTTATGCTTACAGAAGGATGCCCTTTGGCCTCTGCAATGCTCCTGGTACTTTTCGGCGTTGTATGGTAAGTATTTTCTACGAGTTTATAGAGGATTTGCATGGAGGTATTCATGGATGATTTCACTTTGTGTATGGGTCTCGATTTTGATGCATGCTTAGCTAATTTGTCTAGAGTTTTGCATAAATGCATTGAGTCTAACCTTGTGTTAAATTATGAAAAGTGTCATTTTATGGTTGAGTCGGGAATAGTTTTGGGACACATTGTGTCAAGTAAGGGTATTGAGGTAGATCCGCTAAAATTGATGTTATTCTTTGCTCTGCCTTACCCACATCGTGCGGGAAGTTCGTTCTTTTCTTGGTCATGCGGTTTCTACCGGCGCTTCATTCAGAATTTTAGCAAGATTGCCGACCCTTGTCCAACCTTCCGCATAAGGACACCGATTTTGTATTCAATGATGAGTGTAAGGTGGCCTTCAATCACTTGAAGCGTTGTCTTACCACAACTCCGTGATCCAACCTCCGCATTGGAATCTTCCATTTGAGTTGATGTGTGATGCTTCTAACTATCTTTGTTGGTGCTATTTTGCACACGGGTCAACAAAGCCTCTCGTGTCATTGCCTATGCATCCAAGACTTTGGATTTACGCCTAATCCAATTACACAACCACCGAGAAAGAACTCTTGGCTATAGTGTTTGCATTTGACAAGTTTAGGTCATATTTGCTAGATACTAAAGTAATTGTCTTTTCGACCATCCGCTTTGAAGTTTCGTTGAAAAAGGCGGATGCTAAGCCGCGACTCATCCGGTGGATGCTATTGCTCCAAGAATTTGATGTTGAGATTAAAGATAGAAGTGGAGCACAAAGCGGGTAGCCGATCACCTTAGTCGCATCACTCATTCTTCTAACCCTCTTCCATTCGGGATGATTTTCGATGAGCGGCTTCTACAACTACAAGGTAAGCTTCCATGGTATTGATCGGTTAATTACTTGGTTCTTTGGTGTTTTACTGTAAATTCCACTAGGGCCCAAACTCGAAATTGAAAAGTGAATCTAGATATTACGTTTGGGATGACCCTTATCGTGGAAATTTTGTAGTGACCAAGTAGTTAGAAGATGTGTGCTGATCATGAGTTTAACTCCATATTGCATTTTTGTCATGTACGCATGTGGTGGTCACTTTGGACCTCAAAGAAGCGCTAGGAAAGTGTTGGACTACGGTTTATTTTGGCCTTCCATGTTTCGTGATTCTTATTTGTTTTGTAAGTCATGTGATAAGCTGTCAAAGAGCGGGAGTATTTCAGTAGGCATGAGATGCCTTGACCTATACTATTTTGTGAAATCTTTGATGTTTGGGGTATTGATTTTATGGGTCCATTTCTGTTTCCTATGGATTTACTTACATACTACCGGCTGTTGATTATGTTTCAAAATGGGTTGAGGCAAAGGCCACCCGGACTAATGATTACTTTGTGGTGGTAGATTTTGTCAGGTCTAACATTTTATGCAGGTTTGGTATTCCACGAGCTATTATCAGTGACCAGGGTTCTCATTTTTGTAACCGAAGCATGAGTGCTTTGTTACGGAAATATGGAGTGATTCATAAGGTCTCCACAAGATACCATCCACGGACCAATGGTCAAGCGAAGTTTCAAATAGAGAAATCAAGCAAATCCTTGTAAAACCGTTAACTCTACTCGGAAGGATTGGAGCAAGAGACTTGACGATGCTTTGTGGGCATATCGAACTGCTTATAAGACTCCGATTGGGATGTCTCCTTATCGGCTTGTCTTTGGTAAAGCATGTCATCTTCCGGTTGAGTTGGAGCATCGAGCATATTGGGCTATTAAGCGATGTAACATGGACTTGGGGAAGTGCGGGATGGAGCGGAAGTTGCGGTTACAAGAGTTGGATGAGCTTAGATTGGATGCCTATGAGAGTTCACGGTTATACAAGGAAAAGACAAAGACATTCCATGATAAGCGAGATCCGAGGAGAGAGTTTGTTGTGGGCCAAAAAGTCCTTCTATTCAATTCCGTCTCAAATTTATGCCTGGTAAACTTCGATCTAGATGGGATGGCCCTTTTGTGATTACTAATGTATTCCCTTTTGGTCTTGTTGAGTTGTGTGATCCGTCTACGGGGAAAACCTTTAAAGTGAATGGACATCGCCTCAAACCATTTTATGAGGGATCCCGGGAGCGGCCTATGGAAGCGAGAGATCCTACTCGCTGAGATGCCACTTACCCTCCATAAGAACCTTGGGGAGTATTTTTCTTTTCTTTCTCTATTTCTTTTTCTTTTATTATTTCCATTTTCCCACTTTTCATTTAAAAACAAAACAAAACAAAACAATACATTCTCTCCTTCTATGATTGCAACATATTATGAACTTGGACATTTTGGTTTTAATGGATCATTCTAATTGGGCTATATTTCTTAATTCTTGGATTACTTGCCCACGGTGGTTAATTCTATGATGCTAATTGCATGATTTGGTATTTTCCTTTGTGAGATCTTGGGCCTACATGAATGGAACTCATCTTTTACCATTCTTTCTTTCTTGTGTGCATCTCTGCTCATGATTTATGTTCTCTAGAACTTGCTCTCATTCTTTTCAAAACTACATTTTTCATTTGCATGCATAAATATGATGGAGGCTTGTTTTCTTTCTTTTATTTCCTCACTCGACCAAATAGCCTTTCCTCTTGCATTATATCTCCTTTGTTAGCCCTTTGTGCCTTTTGACTCATTCCTTTCGAAGCCACATTACTAGCCTAAATGTCACACCATTTTATTCCGCACCTTGGAAATTAATTGCGCATTGGTTTTGTGGTTAAGTGTGGGGGTTGCCCGGAGTGCAACATTTTAAGTGTGGGAGGAAGTATTTGTTCAAAGTATTATTTGAAGTATTTGTTCAAAGTATTTGATTATGTGCCATTCATTGTTTGGCATTTATTGTAAAAAAAAAAAAAAAAAAAAAAAGCTTATGTGCCATTCATCATCTGGCATTTATTGAAAAAAAAAGCAAAAAAAAAAAATTGAAAAGAAAAAAAAAAGAGTGACTTTATATTATGTACTAACGCTCTTTTAAATTTCTCGGGTATTTAGCCTCTCATTTCCATACCATTACCATAGCCCCATTACAACCTTAATAACAAGTCCTCTTGATTTTTGCAAGCATGTGTTATAAGTAGTGGAGAAGTAGAACTTGAGCAAGCTTATGGTAGAACAATTTCCTTGAGTAGAATTTGAAGCGATACACTTATTAACCATATACACTTAAGAGATTGATTGAGGGCATCCTTCGAGAGACTATCTTGTGTGATTAGCATCATTGAATGATATTGCCATGATTTGTAATTTGAGATGAAGAGATTTCTGTCTTGATTGGTTGATCTTTTGAAACTTTTGTGATCCTTGTTAAGTTTTGAAATTTCAGCAATTGTTAGAAAAGAGAATCGTTTTTATCTTTATTTTTGCTTTCCGGAGTGCAAAAGGATAAGTGTGGGGAGTTTGATAATCTTTAAATTCATATTATTTTAAATGCAAAAAGAAGTTAAAAACTCTGTCATTGTCATGATTTAATAGACCAATTAGTTAAATATATGGTTACACTTCATAATGAGTTTTTAAACTTTATTTGCATTAATCTTGGTCACATCTTGAGTTTGGATTCAAAATTGAACTTGAGTCATATTCTTACTACAATTGGGTAGTGAACACTGTTCGGTATTTTGGGTATAACTTGAGTTTTAGAGATCCAATGGCTCTGCAATTTATATTTTCAGAAAGCTAAAATGAAGATCTACAAACCATATGAAGAGCCCAAAGGCTAAATCAAATGTTTAAAGGACCAAATTGGGCCTGGAATACGGAACAGGGGCGCTGAACTGGGCTCCGGAACAACGTTCGGTGTTTGATCCATAGCTTGAGCTACAGAACTCCAAATGAGGCCCGGTTTGAACGACTGGAAAGCTGACACAAACGGCCAAATTTCATATGAAGACAACAAGGCCCAGTTCCACCGAATTTGTGGTGTAATACAGCTTGCAAGATGGAACACGGTTTTGGAGGTGCAAAAGTCAAAAAAGTATGGCTAAATAGTTCTTCCATGATTTCTATAAATAGATGGATTTTGAGAAGAGCAAGACACACCTTTGGAGAAGACCAAGATCTCTCTAATTCTCCCATTCTAAATTCTTTCTTGTAGTTCTTGTCTTTAATTTCTTGCCTCCTTCTTGGTATGGCAATATCTTGCTTTATTATTTTCATGTATTGTCTTTAATTTCTTGCCTCCTTCTTGGTATGGCATTTTAATATTTTCTTTTAATTATTTATGTTGATTTTATGTTCTTCATCTTTTTCTTTTATGGATTCATTATGTTTGTGAGATTTACTTTCATTTTTCTTAAGTTGTTCTTTGTGTTCTTCGTGTTCATGTTGAACTAGTTCATGTTCTTCGTGGTCATGATGAATATCCTTATTTCTTCATTTTTATCTTACATAGCAATGCTTGGCTAAGTTTACGTGATCGACCCATGAGTTGAGGATTCCATGGTGTCGTCCAGGAGGACTTGTGTTTTAATCGATAAGCGACTTGTTTCTGTTTACTTTAATCGAATTCGAATTTAGAAATAGATTGGATGTTAGATTTAATATCCAGATTGATATCCCAAGGACATAGTTCGGACCGGGTTATAAAGAGCGTTGTACGTTCGTATAGCAAGCTCGCCACGTGTTCGAATAAATGCTAGGCGATCGTCTAGTCGAGGGAGCTTCTAGACTAATGCGAGATTTCGGTTTCTCTAGAATCAATCACAAGGTCAGTTATTCTATTTTTGTCCGATGATGGAAGATTTTGGATCCCAGTCGGGTTGATCGTTTTAATCTACTTAATTTCATTTATCCTTCCACTCTATCCTTAGTTCTTTCTTTAATTTTAACTAAACCTTAAACCCCCCATTTCATTCATTTGTTTTTACCAATTGATTTAAACCAACTGCGAATTCCTTGGGAGACGATCCGGAGTTTTCCTATATGCAAATATTTGGTAACTTGGTTATTTTGTGAGAGCTCGACAACTCGCATCAGTGCTTTGTTAAAATAACACTAGAACAGGGCTACAAAATGTAATGAATATTTAGTGACCAAACGTGTCTGTTGCTGGTGTTAGCACTTAGCAGTGATAACATCATCACTAAAGATTTAGTATATAGAGTAGTGGATCTCCATTCATGAGGATGTGAAAGCACGTTGCATGGCTGCTGAAATTTTTGATATACTTTAGTTTGTTTTACTTTTAGTCTTTCTAATTATAGCATCTAGATACTCACGTTGGAAACCTTCCTGAGAATGGGAAGTGATAAGGAAAACAAAAAAGAGGAGCTTGTTTTATATAGTTATATATCACTGAACATATAATAGATAGAAAGAGTGATCTGATATAAAGAACTTGCTATCTTATAAAAGTATAAAGCTACATATGTAGAGAGAGAAGGAAGACGTTGCTTTTTATCCATATAAACCTTGCTGCATATGTCTCTGTACGTGGAAATCATGAGAGGAAAATGTGCTTTCATAAAAAATAAATACATATGTATATTGCAACGCATGAATCATGGAAAAAGGAAACCAACTGTGTTACACTCCTACAGGTTCAGGTGGCGGGTAGAGTGGCTTATTCTTCCAAATAAATAAATAAAATAAACATTCAGCAGAGTAAGGAAAATATTTTAGATAACATACTACCAATAAAGTAAATATCTAAACAAAAAGTCTGTCCAAGGGTTATTATACAGTCATCCAAATAAAATGTCCCAAAATAACGATTAATATACAATCATCCAAACTAAAGATGCAATAACCAAAAAGCTACCTCCATGCCCTACAGATCCTCAATCAAGCCCTCCTGTCTTACCTCCAGACTCCTGCTCCGTTCTTGATGCACTTCCTGTATTTTTATAATAGACTGGGATTCATAAATGTATCCCAGAGTAACCGTTAATTTCATATACAAAGCATGTACAAAGTATGTAGGAAAAACCATAAAAACATATAGCATTCACAGGTCGCATATAGCGAGGCATACAGTCTAACCAGAACAAACAGTCACATATAACATAAACTGCTAAATAAGGCATATAACCATGCCGGGGTCGCACACAGCGGTTCCGGTATCCAAAGCGCTTGGAAAACATAACATCGAATGCATACACAATCATGGTAAAACATACATACAGAGTCACACAAAGTATATGAAATTAAGGTTACTTACCTGCAAGTAGTTGATCAATAAAATACCAAACACCCAGCTACTAGATAAGAATGATAGACCTAAAATAAAATAATACAACAGTGTCACTGCTAATACAACTTATTCCTTGTAATTATACACTTGCAAAAAGGGTCTTTTTACTTTTGTAACTCATTAATTTCCTTTATTAATGAGTATTCCTTTCTTGGTGAATATCCTCTTATTTTCGCACATAGTGCAGAAAAATTTCTGAAATTGACCCAACTTCAAAAATTCATAACTAATTGTAGAAAATCCAATTTGGGTGTTCCAAAAAGTCACATAATCCTTAACATGTCTTTTTTTGTCTAAAAATACTTGCTTAGTCCAGAAATACGTGAAAAAAAATCCCATTTTCCGAAAATACCCTTGTTAGTTTTTCTATCTCCTTATTTGCATATTTTCATACCTTTTGCTAGGGATGTACATGGACCGGACAAGACCGGGCAGGCCATTAACCCATGGTCTGGTCCGGAAGGTTGTTCGGGCTGGAATGTCCAGCTCAAAGCCCGGTCCTACCCGGAGAAAAACCCGGTGGCTCCTGGGTTGGACAGACTGGGTTACACTGGATCGGGTTTGTGGTCTATCTGGCCCATGAAATAACCAAAAAAAAAACTTCAAGAACCCAAAAAAAAATCTAGAAACCAAGATCCAATCGATCAAAATGAAGATCCAAAAAAAATTCAGAACCCAAGATCCAGTTTTCCAGTGTATCGAAATGAATCTATATACTGTCAATCCAAAAAAAAATCCAAAAACCAAGATTCAGAACCTAAAAAAATTCTAGAAACAAAATGATCTGCGACTCAGAAGACGAAAATGAAGAAATAAAACAGAAGGTTCGATGAAAAAAAAAATCACCAAGCAGATCCGTGTGATCAACAAGAAATCAAGCATAGTCATCTTGATTCTGGGGAGTGAAAATGGCGGTGCAGTGGAAGCAGGAAGAAGAAGAGAGTGGAAAAGGACGAGCATAGTCACCTTGATTCTTGGGAGTGAAAATGGCGGTGCAGTGGAAGCAGGAGGAAGGAGAGAGTGGAAAAGGACGATGATGAAATGCTGAGTGCCTGGGTCATTGAACTGCTCTATGTCTTTCTTTCTTTTTTGTCAAAATCTACTTTATGTCTTTTACTTTTACCCACTGCTCCATGCTTACTTTTGACCAGAGAAGGACGAAAAGTTTGAAGTTTTAATAATTAATAAACATATATTATACATAAAGTGATGAAGATTTAATATATATATATATATATATATATATATATATATATCCAGTAGGATCGGGTTAACTGGTCAGGGATACTAGCCCGGAACTCGGTCTTACCCAGAAATCGGGTCAGACCCGGTCTTGTCCAAATATATGTTCGGACGTCTTTCTTTTTTTCTGACTGGACCGGGTTAGTGTCGGGCCGGACCGGGTTTCCGGGTTTTATGAACAGCCCTACCTTTTGCTTCTAAAATTATTCCTCACACCCTTCCCCATACAAAATTCCATTTTAATCACTTTTAAACCATCAAAATCATCAAAATAAAATCATACCATCAAGTTCTAGCTATTGACCATAATTCCCTTAAACTTTTGTGAAATTTCAAGAAGTTAGGGAAGAGAACTTACTTATTTAAAGTCCTAACTTCTATGGCTTCCTTCACCTTGATCTCCTTGAATTATAGCTAGAACTCCAACAATATGATACAAGATTACTAATTGAAAGCTTAAACAAATTTGAATGAGTAGAATAAATTCTATAACTTGCTTACCTTGTTTCAACTTTATCTTATTTCTTCCTTCTTGCTTGAGCTTTCAATCTCAACTCACTACTCTTTTCTTCTTTATGCGTGTGTGTGTGTTTAATTTGTGGCGTCTCTTGTGGCTAGGTGAGGGGAAATGATGTCCTATTTATAGAGGTAATTGACCATAGAATAGCTCTTTGTGATTTTACCTTTTTGCCCTTGCTAGATACCCCTTGAATTCTCTAGATTCCTCTTGTATTTTCCAGAAAAATCTGATTTTTCTTTCCTTCCCTTCATAAGTGTCACGCCACAGTGAACATATTTAGTAATTAATTGAGAATTTTGTGAAAAATAAGTCCCCCTCTTTAGCCAAAAATATCTTTCAATCTTTATCTCCAACTTATGGTTAAGATGCTTGCTTAATGAAGAAGATTAGGTGTCCCTCTTTAACTAATCAAAGGTATACAAGTGTCCCTTGCAATTAATACAATATACATAGGTGTCCTCTTTAATTAATATGGTGCCATATGGATTTATTCTAGTTGCTTCTTGAATAATCATGTGATAAAGCTTTTATTCCTCCACTTCCTTCTCCTCTCATGCGTATGAATTCAAGAAGCAAGGGAAATTCAATGAATTTATTATCCTCTTCTTAATTCATAAGATTATACCATGTGTCTTTGGGTAATAATATCATCATTAAAGCCACCATTAAAAGTCAAAGATATTTCTCTAATGTTCATTTTAATATTGCCAAGTGTCCATCTTCTTGAATTTTCTCTTGTCTTCCTAAGCCATCTCACCACAATTATCTCTTATTGACCAATTAGATGGAAACACTTATTACTTGTTTTAAATTTAATGAAAATCCCATAATAAAATATTAATTAGCATTTATTAGCTTCATATAATAATTTACATAAAAGTGAGGTTATTACAAATTGGAACTTGCTGTATGACATATATAATTATCCATTGTTTTACCTCTCTCTCTCTCTCTCTCTATATCTCTCTATATATATATATATATATATATATATATATATATATATATATATAAATAGAAAGAAATATACATGATACCCATCTGAGCTAAATGTTTATACATACTTACTATTTTATCTATATTATATGTATCATGATAAAATGTATTTTTATGTTGTTAGTAATTATAAACTCCTATATAATAGGATCTAATCTAACTAATTCCTATATTATTTCACTTATAATATTATTTACAAATAATATATATAGTGAAGCATTTTTTGTGTGGTGTGAGCATTTATTAAATTTCTAATTTAAAGAGTTAGGATAGCCTCCGAGATTTTAAATTAATTATAGAGAAATAATAATAAATAAAATAAAATGATGATAATCATAATAATAATAGACTAAATAAGTGTTATTATTATTGTTATTAGGAAGAGGGAATAAGTAATAAAATAGAATAAATAAATAATAATAATAAATAGATATTGTTATTATTATTAAAGAAAAAGAGTAAATAATTAAGAGAGTTACTAATTAATAATAAAAAAAAGTGTTATTATTAATTAATGATAATTAAAAAGGGTATTACTAGTAAGGGAATTTTTAGGGGTTAATCCATTTTTAAATCCTTTAAAAATTAATTCACATAGTTAGTTACTTTACGACACAAGAAGTGACTAATGACAATGATAAACGTTTATAGGCATACCTTGACACCTCTTCTGATCCCAGCACCTTCGGACGAAAGGAAGGCTTGAAGCTTGAGGTGGGTAACTGTAATCTTGTTAGCATGTATGTATGTGTTCATATTAGCTGATCATGTTTGATAGATGATTTACATGTTATGTGTTTCCTAGCTATGGATTGAGGCTGCGTATCTCATAGGGCTGTGGTCCTTGGCCGTTAACTGCGGTTACGGTGCGACTTGTTTACTTGTAAATGCTTCTATGTTAACATGTGCTATATTGTCATTTATGCTCCATATCTATTCATAAGATTAATTGTTACCCCTAGGGTTCATTCATTTGAACTCCAGACCGTATTAAGGAAACAAGAAGTGGATCGGGCATGAAGGGAAAGGCGCACAGTAAGAATTACTGAAGAAGCTTATCTTTTATCATTCAGGACTATTAGTCTAAACGTTTATCTTTTGTCTTAACATTTTGGATTACTGTATTAAGATTTCCCCCTATGGGATAGATTCCACTCGCGAAAAATTTATCCTCACCTTTTCAATATTTTCAAACTAAGTTTATTTAAGACAGTTTTATTCCGCAATTAAGTCGTCCAAATTATTTCGATGCCTGTGCGCGGGCATTACAAGTCTACGACGGAAACATCACAAATTACAGCATCAAGCCTTTGAGCAAGGGCGAGCAAAGAACAAACTTAGCTTAAGGGTGCTGTTTGACTTTCTGATTTTCCCCTTGCATATGGTGTGTGCTCTTTCGTCTCTACCATAATAGCTTGCAACTCTTTTTCGACGTTGGGAAAGTGTGTCAGGTGCAATCTTGACTAACATGCACCCTACTACTTGCAAAACGACACAAGCCACATGACGAATGAACGGTTTGTAGGTGGATGTTACTGTTGTAAGGAACAGCAACGCAAGACGCATAAGAGGTAATGAACAGTGAACGGCTTAAAATGTTATTCCTATTAAGGTTTTATTGATTAATTGATTATTGATGATGATGCTGATAAGGTCATGACTTTTGAAGGAAAGGAAAAAAAATGAAAATTCACATTAAAACATTAATTCCGGAAATAAAATTGACAAATAAATATTAAAAACTCTCCAAATAATATATAGACTAAAGAATCATTTTAAAATGAGCCATATAACAAAGACACGAGTATCATATAAGAAAACATCTTGCCCTTTTGGCAAAGATCAAGTCAAAGATATTATATGATTTTCAATTCTCTTATTTTAATTTGATCCATAAAAATTTAAAATATGCATGTAATTTTTTTAAATTTATATTTTTTAAAATGTGCATGTATTTGACTATTTTTCTAAGCTCTCATTTTCCATTTACTCATCAACTAGAGCCTTATCTAGCTAGGAAGGTTAGTAAACAATATTTGTTACTTCAAGCTTTTCACCCAAGAGGGGGTGAATTATGTGATTAAAAATTTTAAACTTCAACACAAACTAAATAAAGAGAGGACAGTTAGAAAGATATCACCGAAGGTGGTCACAATAAATTTATATTGGTTTGATCCAAACTACTAGACCTATGTCCAATCCCTGGAAGGCCTTTATCAGATTTCCACTATCTCTTTCCAAGATTCATAGGGCTCTTGGTGCCTCAGTACAAGCTAGTTCTTCTTCAAGAACACTCATTCTCCCTTACACTTTGCAATCAATGGCCACACAAGGTCTCTCTATCTTGAGTCTCTCAATTGAAGTAAATGCTTAAGTATATTCTCTCACAAAAATAAATGAATGATCACTGAAGTAAAAATTCACATTGACAGCTTAGAGACTTAGCAAATGAATGTAACAATAAATGCATAGTGTTGAGTTAGTTGCTTTGTCTTCAATGCTTTTCTATTTACAGTGTGAGAATGTTTGAAGAACGTTGCTATTTGATTGTAGTTGTTGGACTGCATGGTCTTTGCTTATAGTTGTTGAGAATATCATATTATTCTGTGTATTTGGATTTAGCCGTTGAGAGTAAATAAAATGTGAAGCGTTTGAACTCTGTGCATTTAATGCTCTAACACAAAAGTGGTTTTTTTGCTAATCTGGGTTTAATCCTTGATTAAGTCTGTAATATGATCAAATACTGGTATAATGAAGTGTTATACCAATTAGAAGCAAATAGAACAAGTTTAGGATAGATTTGAATGAGTATCAAGATTTACGATATGATGCTATGTTTTCTGAAATTGCATCACTCAAGTAGTCATTTGAGTGATTTCACTTAGTCATTTTGGAAAAAAAAAAGAAAAAGAAAAAGAAATCACTGGATGATTCACTTTAGTGATGTAAAAATATAGTATCACTCAAGTGATCTTGTTTCTTTTGAAAAAAGATCACTACGTACTTTACTATGGTGAACTGGTGGTGAAGAATGTAACATGATCACTTGAGTGATCTTGTTTCTTTTCCTTTAAAAGAAACAGATCACCATATAGCATCACTGAGGTACAATGGTAGTAATGTTCTTTTTACACATCACTCGAGTGGTCACTTAAGTGATCCAGTCTTGGAAACTTTTTCAAAAATATTGAGCATTAATTTACTTATTTCATTCATATGTTTGGGGATAGAAACAAAACATATAATATATTTATTTATGAAACATTTTTGTCCTGCATGCTTTTAATTTTTTTTAGAAAGGGGAATGGAAATAATATTTAAATTTGGAAAATAATTTTAGTTATTGATTACAAAATGATGAAAATATGAAAGTAAAATATATGTGATACAAGTTAGTAAAAGTCAGGTATATTGTTTATGAGCATATATAATTCATATTAATGATCGTAAATTATATTTCCAAAATGTAGAACATTCGGCTACGAATCTCTAGTGGTCTCTTTTAATTTAATTTCAAGATTTTGGACTTTTACATGAAAAGTTGAAAGAATGGAAGGTGGTGGGGTCTTGCTCCTATCTTAGTCGTCGCCGTCTCTTTTGAAAATCTTTACATGATGTAAAGACTTTCTCCTGTCCGTGTTCCAAGCACCGGACCTTCAACATATATATAGTTCATTACCTGACATGTTTTATTTAATTTAAAGTCCTGTTAATGATTTGTTTTTTCACTTAGTATTTCTAACTAAGTATATAACTTCCTAATTTTTAATCAAATCAAACTCCTCTAACTAATGACTTTTATTGAGATTATTGTAATATTTTATTAGAAATATATAGTTTTGAATAATATAAAGTGTTTATAATGAGGATTTGACGAAGTATTATATGTGTTAAAATTACAATGTCAGGTTAGTGAGTATTTTGAAAAATGAAAAAAAAAAAAACAAAAACCAAATGTCTTTTCTCACCTCTCAGTTTCTCATTCAATGGCTGGAAATATATCAACGAAGTTTCACTTCCGTTCACGGTGGAACAAAAGCGCATAGCCCATAATAAGGGGTCCAGGTTTGAAATTATTATATATAGTCAATAATTTGAGCTTTTAATTAGTATTGATTACATTTATTCTTTGTAAAATATTTCCCTAAGTTAAGAAAATTAGATAGTAAATTATGTATAATTACACAATATTTTACAAATAATATTTTTGACCATGATATTTTAAAATAATTAAAAGTCTAGAATACTAAAATATTTCATAAACAAATATATATATATATATATATATAAATTTTTATTCCAATATATGAATGAATGATATAAATTAGTGGGTTAAAGAAAACTTTTTCCCTTAAACTATTGGGAAAATTCTATAAAAAGATGGTTGAATTAATAAAATTTTAATTTGAGTCATTGAACTTAACAATTTATGATACAATTTAAGATTTATAATTGGGCCAAATTACATCCATACCCCATATATCCAAGCGACTCAAAAAAATTGAACTAGAAGTAAAAAATTACATAAAAGCTTTCTCACACTTCTTAAAATCATAGAAGCAGAAGAAAAAAAAATTGATATATCCAGCTCTTCATTGCCCTCCAATCTCGAACCCATTCATGTTGAAGACCATGTCGCAGCCAGATTTCGGTAAACTATCCTTGCGTCCAGATGAAGGTAAATAAGAGAGATCTAAACTACAAAGTTCAGTACACCCACACCCACACACCACTTCAGTACACCCAATTCCCATGTCCGTAATCAGTTTGCACCTACCCAACCAAAACTTCTCCAAGTTCGAAGACTGAGCCACTGCAGACGCCACTGCAAGATTTTGAAAATATTAATATATAAATTTTAAAATGCAAGATTTTAAATATAAATTCCAAATCAAAATCCATTTATCCAAAAAGCATTCTAAATGTCAGCATTATGAAATGCTTCTTCGCTCTCAAGGAAATGTCTTTCGGATGCACAATTTCTTTCACAGTGAAGTGATAGTTATAAAAGAATAATGTTATTATGCCAAAAAAGAAGAAGAAGAAAAAAAGAAATGAATGTTGTTACAAAGAAAATGAGAAATCTCCTCCCAAAAATCGGACGTATGTTCTTTATGCCAAACTTGCACTATTATAATCAATGTGTTGATAAGTGGGTAAACCATGTCAATGTTATTAATAATTTATTATTAATGTTATATGGACAAAATGTAGCTCAATTAGACCAAAAATCCAAACCCAATATGACGCGTAGTAATAATTCGTCTTCATTCTTCAATGTTTTTTTTTTTTTTTTGTTAATAAGGGACTGATCAAGTAAGATCAGGGAATATTACAAACGAGACGAGCTCGTGCGGTACTCTCACAAAGATCCTCTTGAAAAGATTCATAGATCCCATCTAGTGGGTCCCGTAATGCATTCATAGATCCCATTCGGTGATTCATAGATTACAAAATTGGATCCACCTCCAACTCTCGGATGCCTCGAGTTCCTCCCTGAGCATCACTATTGCATCCTTAGATATATGCGTGCCTAAGGGTTTCCTGCGGACTTTCATACTCTTACTGACAGAATTTTGGAGTCTGATGCCATGTGGAGGTTTTTGCGACGCCACCCGATGAGGGGCTTGATTCTCCTTTCCTTTCTGTCGACCTTCAAACCCCGGCGGTACAGATAGTACTTGATTGGGACTATTTAGCTCATTAGGTCCACCCACGTCCATCAAGGAATCCTGCCGCTGTAACTTAACCACCGTATGCTTAGAGCTATCCAAAGTCGATTTTACCACAATGGGTACAAGGCCGAGCTCGCAAACCCATGGGACGATCACCTTCCGCCGTAACTTCATGCTTGTCCGATGCGGGAATCACGTTGAGGGGTGTCACGGGTAGGTTGGGTTTGGTTAGTGATGTGAGGGTGGGCCTCTTTTGTCTCTTTCCTCTCATAGATGTGGCATGTTGCATCCACCCCCGTTTGTCCATCCAAAACCATCGAATTAGCTCCTTCATGCATGCTTGTCGGTTGCTTGAAGTATGATCAAGTATGCTTCCTATTATCCAGGGACGAGCTAGCCTCCAAAGCACCGGGTCCAAATCGTTGAGGATTTGCGGATTCTTTTACCGGCTTCTTCCTATATTCTTGATTCGGCTTGGGCCCACCTTGCTTGGCCCCGCATTGAGCATTACGCACCAACGAGCCCACCATGGGTCTCGATTATTTTTGGAGTAAACTCTATTGCCTTTAGAGATATCAGTTACCTTCCCCTCCACACCCTCCACAATCTGTGGTTCATTAGCTCCCGATTTTGAACCATGCGGCATTGAAATATTAACAACCAAATCTTCGCAATCAAAGTCAAAAAGAACATTATATCGAGACCCACCATTAGTGCCTGATCCCCCAATCTTCGCTTCACCCCCCAAATCTGTTTCTTACCTTTCTTGGGATACCGACAGATCCACTCGCCGTACGGGACGACCTTGACTCCGACGATGTAGCGGCAAGTGGCAAATGAGCAATTCGCACCGAGATGGGACGACGACATCCATAGGGTACTTGGGTTCCCGATGCATGGCGTGGCTTGGGCACACGTCCGCCTTCCCACACCTATCCTTGGTATGGCCGAACTTACCACAAGTAAAAAGATATGGGGCAACCCCTCATACTCCACCCTATAAGACTTTCCATCCACTTTAATCCAAGGTACTAGAGGTCGCTGCAGGTCAATGAGGATAGCCGCCTCGCATACTTGCCACGCCCTCTAGATTCCGTCAAATAATCAATTTTAATGACGTCTCCCAATAGGGCACCGATCAACCTCAACGTACTCTTATGGTAGTACCCGAAAGAAAGGCCTTGGAAGCCGAAGCGACGACAACCTTCGAGATAGTAGATGAACTGGAATCAAAATTCAAGGACCATGGTTGTATAGTAAGATATGTACCGAATATCATCCAGTGTCCACTAGTAAGGGACTTCAGATAATCCTCCTCTCGATCAAACGTAGCGAAATAAAAGCCTCCCTCCATGTTGACTAACTGATAGGATCCCTGTGGCTGCCGAGAGAGACCGTGTTTCGCAAGCAAAACTCTATAATTGATCGATTTACCAAGCAACTTAATGATCACCATTCGTTCCATTCCCCTCACCAAAGACCTCTCTAATCCCGCTCGAGAAATCAATGGAGGGGATGTCACCATCCTGGCCAACCTTGTAGCCTCCTCCGATAACACTACATCCTTCAATGACCGATTATTGTCCATGGCTTGATCTATATTCAGCACTTACTCCGGTAAGAGGTATCCCCTTCAACCATCTTCTCCACCATACAAACATCTGATGCCTCCATGGTGCCCCCCTCCACTTCCGCCCGATCAGGCCGTATACGGACTTTCTTGGTAGACCGAAGGTTGTCCTCCGAGAGTGGGGGGGAGGACGCCTTCTCGTTCAGAGCCGTCGCGTTCAGAGCCTTCTCGTTCTCGTCCATAATTTAAAAACAGCAATCCAAACAGAAAGAAGCAAACACCGAATAGTACAGCAAGAATAGCAACAGAACAGACTTGAGAATCTAGAGAGAAGGCAGAGCTTCTCTCTATACTATTCTCCGTCCACCATAAGGTCCATATTAATCTCATTCTTCAATGTTGAACACCAAGAGTTTTGAGCATTGGTTCTTGTATTGTGATTTCTTAACTTGCTCATGATTAGGTGTGAATTATTATTCTTAATGCAATGTATTTAAATACGTGGAAAGTGGGCACTAATCAAGTTTAAACAAGACTTTCTTAACTCCCACTTTCTCATATTTTCAAAAACTTGTATAATTGAAATAAGAACTTCATTTACATTGAGAAGAAGTGGTTCGTAAAAGGGAAATTTGCAGTAAGGTCCCAAGCTAGACAAAATACAACACAAAGGTCATTTAAAATCTCCAATGTACAGGTAAGTCCCGTGGAACATTTGGGTAATATAATTCAATTGTAAAAAGACCCAATTACTCTAAGTAAATTTGAGAAAAGGGAAGTCAAATTGAAACTCCAATTCTTCTCTCTCCCCGAAAGCCCCAATTTCTTGGCACTAGATTTCTTGCGGTTGATTACCCTCCCTTGCCCAAGGTCAAAATCTCAAATCTCACAGCAAAACGGCGGCCACGGGCGTCTCCTACCTTCAAACTTAGACTCTCCCTAAGCTAATGGAATCGTTTTTCTTGGATAAGGTTTGATGGGCCGTCATTTTGATTTTTATTTATGAACTACTTTTGTGTAGCTTAATTTATGAAACTTGCTGTGCTGATATGGTTGTCTGATGATGAAGATTATTTTGGGGCTATGCATTTCTGTCTATGACATTAGATCCATTGATAGCGGATTTATCTTTCCTGGTAATGGTGCTGCAACCTATACAGTATATGTTCTTGACTTAAGAACTCTACATTTGGCCTTTATTTTTTGATCATCTGTTCTAGTCTATAATGATGCATATTCCAGTTTATCTAAAACACGTTATTTAATTTCTTCAAATCTCACTGCATGAAATATTATATATTTTTATTGCTGGCTTCTTATTTAATCTCTATATATAAAAGTGACGCATGGAGTACATGGCATGAAGGAGTCATTGTTTTTTTTTAATCTTAAGACCTTCACTGATATAATTGTCAACTTGATTTTAACCTTAAAACCTTTACACATATAAATGTCGACTTGATTTTTTAACATATGATAACAAGAAGAAAGCTCTGCTCACAAAGTCTCTCAACCATAAATAACAAGAACATCAATATTGAGAATAAGTAAAAAAAAAAAGGCACATATCACATATGGCCGCAAATTAAATATGCCTAAGCTAACAAAATTCAGCTCATCCCAATCTCAATTCGATTATTTCAAGGGAAATGCTCAAACACGACTCCCTTACCTGCAACGAATAAATCTAGAAATGAGATGCAACTATTATTAAATATATATAAAAGATAAAATATAATAATTACAATTGCAATCAAGCACCAATTTTTTTCATAATAATATTAATATCTTTTGATAAGAGAGAGCAATAAAATTTCAGACCAGTAGAAATGATTTCTATTAGTTTTTTTTTTTAATTTAAAAAAATCGGTTATGAGCTAAGCATTGGATAGAAATAAAATGTGAAAACATGGTTTCTTAATTATCCCAAATATCAAGTTGATGAAATATATGAGTGCAAATCCACTTCAGGCCAAAAAAGAAAAAGAAAAATCAACTCAAATATAAAAAATATTTAATTTAGGTGATGTTGTACTCACCATAATGGGAAAAAACTTTTGATAGAATTTAGCTCCTTCATGACAACGACTGCGCTCATTCTCTCATGAGGTGATTCCATTGAACATGTAAGTCCGATCTTAAATAAAAAACGCAAGCATTTCTCAACATTAGGATGGTTTGCATCATGTTATCTGACTTGTCTCCTGATGCTCCCACTATATGTTCTAATTCTTGTGGAAGAATGGTTGGGCTCACAACTTCCAAAAGCTTGTCAGGAAATGTAGCTTTCACATATGTTTGAAGATTGTGGTCACCATTAAATATACCTTCAGTGGGTTTTTTTTTAGTTAACATCTCTAAGGTAAGAATGCCAAAGCTATACATATCCCCTTGCATTGATACCTCAGAACCCATTCCATATTCTGAAATATTGTAAGCATATTAATTAAATTCATTGTATAAATGATGAATGAGACAAATGAAAATAAAAAAAGTTGGTCTGAAAGCATAATGAACTTGAAGACCTTGTAATAAAAAAATCAAATGATACCTGGAGGAATATAGCCAATAGTACCCTTTATACCAAGTGTGTTGCTTTGTTCATTAGAGACAATGGAAACAGTTGAGAGCAGTCTTGCCAATCCAAAATCACTCAAATGAGCAACCATGTTGTCATCAAGAAGGACATTGCTTGGCTTCAGATCACAATGAATTAGAGGTTGCCCATATTCATAGTGAAGATAGTTTAACGCAGACACAATATCGATAAGAATATTTATTATTTGATCGAGGACTAAAAGTCTTTGATGATCTGGATTTTCTATTGTCGGATGCAACCAATTTTCCAAGTTGCCATTCTCCATATACGCATAAACTAGAGCCTTAAACTCATTGCCCTTGTAATCTATGCTAGAGCAGCATGTTTTAATCTGTACCAGATTTCGATGCTTTGCATTTCTCAGTGCATTACATTCAGCAACAAAACTCTTGTGAGCTCCCCTTATTTTAAGGTTGATGACCTTTATTGCAACAACTTCTTGAGATTCAAAGCTTCCCTTATAAACAGAGCCAAAACTCCCTGCTCCGATCAACTTATTAACTGAGAATCCATCTGTGGCATTGTGCAAGCTTTGATATGATACTTTGTAAATCATGTCAATTGTTGGAGAACTCGAAGAAGATTTCTTGCTTATTTTCCTCCTATAATAAATAGCAATGACAACCAGAAGAAGAAAAGTAATCACACAACATATTGATACAACCAGCTTCAAGTTTTGATGTTTTCTTTGTCCACTGGATTTGGTAGGGCATGGCGGCAGTTCCAACTTTGATATGCCTCCACAAAGCTTGTTATTCCCCACAAGTGATATTGCACTTGCATTGTGAAAAACACCTTTGCTTGGTACCTCCCCTTCAAGCATGTTGAAGGAAACATTTAGGTACTCCAAAAAAGCAATATCTTGTAGGCCTTTTGGAATCATTCCAGACAAGTTATTTTGTGACAAGTCCAAATATTTTTCCAGAGAATTGATTATGAGAGACATCCAATTTTCCTATATTTTTCAAGTTTCCAAACTCATCAGGGATATCACCGCCAAAAGAGTTATGTGACAAGTTCAATAATATTGATAGAGATGAAAGAGTGAGCAGCTGGATCGGTATGGCTCCGCTAAAATTGTTTTGTGACAAATCAAGATATTGTAAACGTTCACAATTCTCAATGCTTGCAGGAACTTTTTCTTCTAACATGTTATGTGACAAATCTAGGTGAAATAACTGAGTGAGATTACCTATGAAATGTCTTATTTCTCCAGAAAGTTTATTTCCCCACAAAGACAAGTATTGCATGTTATGAAACTTCCGAAAGTAACTGGGATGATGTCAGTGAAATAATTCATGTCTATGTCTAGCCATTTCAGACTAATGAGGTTTCCTAATGCTAGGGGAATCCTACCACTTATTTGATTTTGTGAAAGGTCGAGTTGTGTGAGTTGGGTTGACAAATTGCCTATGGTTATTGGTAAATGGCCCCCAAGATTATTTTGCCCCAAGAGTAGCATTGCTAACTTACTGTAGTTGCTCAAAGAATTTAGAAACTCCCAGTCTTTTGAAGAATTACTTCCCAAACTATTATAACCTAACTCTAGTATTGAGAGGTCATGCAACTTTCCAAGATTTGGAATTTCCCCTACAAAGTTATTTCCTCCCATAGAGATCTGTACAAGCATAGTTGCATTTAAAATGGATATTGGGATGCGACCTGAGAATTGATTTACGCCAAGGTTCAAGAATTGGAGATTAGGGAGGTTGGAGAACATATTGGTGGGGAGAGGGCCATTGAAATGATTTTTAACAAGTAAGATGCGAGTGAGAGATGACAAATTGTAAAGAGCAAAAGGAATTGTACCTGAAAGCTTGTTGACACCTACTCCAAATCCTCTCAAATTTTTCAACTGGCCTATTTCTTTAGGTATACTCCCTTCCAAGTTATTAGAATCCAAAGAAAGAATACTGAGAGAAGTAAGATTCCACAAGGAAGTTGGGATTTGTCCGATGAAATTGTTATAAAGTAGAAACAAACCTTCAAGCTTATGGAGAGAGCCAATCTCCATTGGTATTTTGCCAATGAGTTGATTCCCTCCAAATGATAAGATTTTGAGGTTAGAGCAACTTGTGACATTGATTGGAAATTCTCCCGTCAATGTATTATTGTCAAAAGCAAGTATTTTCAATCTAAACAAACAACCCAGGTCATTTGGAATTTCTCCGTGGAAATTATTGTTGTCAAGAATGATAACCCTTAGGAAGGAAAGATTGCCAATAAAAGGAGATATAGTACCAGATAATTGATATCTTGTCAAGACCAAATGTGTAACTCTTTGATGCTTGTGGCCGCAAGAGATTCCATGCCATTCGCAGAAGTGTGTGGTTGAGTTCCAAGAATCCATGATCCGATATGGATCATTGGATATTGATTCCTTGAATTTGATTAAAGACAAACGATCAGTTTCGTTGCTCAGTGATGAAGCAGGTTTCCAATATTGAAATATGAGAATAAAGAAAACAAATAAGTGAAGGAACATGGTTGAGAAACAGTAGGCTAGTTAGTAATTCAAGAGTTCTTTGTATGGAGAAGCACACGTTTGCTCTGTTAGTAGTCGGACTTAAAACACTCAGTAGCTGCTGCTTCTAGGCCTGCGGGCCTGCCTTGTGTCTAGCTTCACAAAGTTCGTTCTCTTCTTTTTATCGAAGCTGGCTTCACGGAGCTTAATTTCTCATATGACAAAGATTCCATTAAATATAACCAAATAATTTTATTATTTTTAAAAGGAAAGTGTATTGTGAGCTGTGCATAAATTATTTGGAAAAGAAGTTTCTTATTGGACAGATGAAACTCTAGAGCATAATTTCGAAAGAAGTTTACAGGGTCTTAAAATATAAGATTGTGAATTTCAACTCTTTGTGAGTATAATATGCAAAAGAACACGATGAGGTTACCCCAATCCTCAGTGTCGAGGAAAATTCGAAGAAGCCAAATATAATGAGGACAGAACCGGAAATGGTCGGTGGTGTTACCGTGTTAGTCACTGTCCTTTTGGTATTACTGAGTGCTTGGCTAACACCCAAACCATGATTTTAGAAACTTTTTTTTTTTTTTTAAGTCAAGATAAAACTCCTCTCACACGTTTATCTCGTAAATAATAAAAACTATTCTCCAAAAGTCTTGTTTGGTTGGAAATCGCGGTCATTCTTTAATTAGCATAATATTTGTGATATTTTTCTTAATTATATACACAATTGTATAATTTCCTACTGCAAAATAAAAGAAGGAAAATGTACTTTTATGAGGATATATATATATGGTAGCTAATTAATATTGTTTAAAATAATTATTATTTTAGGACCCTCTTGCAGTAAACAAAATACAGCAAGGGGTTGGTTGTATTTTTAATTTATTTAACAATATATTAATAGTACATAAACAATAATTAAGAATAACGTATCCAAGCCGGCATGGGAGAAAAAGTGGACAGACTTACCCGAGAGAGAAAACATTATTATTTGAAACGAAATATCAGCTCAATTTCAATCCTTTGAAAAACTCAAAGAAGCCAAATGTACGTTTTCATTTAATTATTGATGGAAATAAAGCATAGTGGCCGACAGCGCCACGAGTGTTGATATACATTAATGGGAGCTTTCCTTACGCCAAGTCTTGTTTGGTTGTAAATCCTAGCCATTATCCTGGTCCTATGATATTTGTTATATTTTTTTAATATAAAATAATATTATTTTTCTGATGGAAAATAATACTATTTTTTATTACAAAATAACGTTTTTCGAATTTGGTGAATAACATTGCATTATTTGATAACTTATTATACCTAGCTAGCATTTTCGTGAGGATAGTGTGTTTAAAGAGAGAAAAACACTTTTAACCGATTACTTTACATATTTCATTCATATGTTTGGGGATAAAAACAAAACATATAATATATCTATTAATGAAACAGTTTTGTATTGCATGCTTTTATTTTTTTAAAAAATATTATATAATTTTACATATATAACTTATATATAATTAACATATATATATATATAATTTGTAGATTTATTTTACTTATATTTATTATGAACAATACTAAAAACTAAAATTTTGACTATATATAATAAGTTCAAAATCTTGACTCATTATGGTTTATACTGTATAAGTTGGTTCCGTCCCTTTCTGCACATGTTCCTTGACTATATATAACACAAGGAAGCCATTTACTGATTTATTTCCATCAATTATAATTAAATGAAAATGTACATTTTTCTTCTTTGAATTTTTTAAAAGACTGACACTGTGCAGACGGAGCTTAGTGTAACTAGAGGGGGCCATGGCCCCCTCAAAAAAAAAATGTTTTCATATTTTTTTTAAAAAAATTAATATAATATAAAAAAATGCATGTTATCTTACATATTAGACTTGTTAAAATACTTTTATCATATATTTGGCCCCCCAAATATTTTTTTTAATTAGTTAATGAGTATACATTTGGTCCCTCAAATATATATTTTTCAACTAGTTAATGAGTATATATTTGGCCCCCTCAAATATTTCTTCCAAGCTCCGTATACTTTAACTCATATAGTATTAAATATGAGTAAATTATTTTATTAAAGTTTGGTCCTCTTGACGAAGACTTCCCCCCAAAAGAAAACGGGAGACTTTTCCTCCCATCTCCATGCTTATCCCTTTAATTCCATTATAATTAATTCATTTTTAAGTACTAAGATTTCTCAATTTTTTAATTAATGTAAAATAAAAATAATTTTTCTCTATTCTCTTTTTCATACAACTCCTTGTGGAATTTGAAAGGAAAAGTTAATTCCTTGGTCACTACAATTTTACTTAATTGTTAATTAGGTTATTTATTTATTTATTATTGTGTCATTACATTTTTTCCCCAAATGGTAGGAATTAATCCAATGCTCATAATATGTTAATTAGGGCCAATATTAATGCTGACTAAGCTACATATAAATTGCCACAAATACAAAAGAGATTTTTAAAATTTTATTTAATATCAACATAAAAACAAGATATTGTACTTATAATTGTCTCCTGTTTTTGACCTGATAATGTACTTATAATTGTCTCCTTCAATCTATTTATAATTTGGGAGAAAATACAAGAAAATACTACTTGAAATTCAAAATCTCAAATCAACGAGTTTCTAAAAAATGAGTTGTCAATTACTATACTCTTTTACTACAAAAATACTTAGGTTATGTTGGTAAATTTATAAATAATTTATAAAATTATGTAAATGATATTATACATTCTTATATATAATAGTATATTTTTTTCAAAAAAAAAAAAAGATAAGCTAGGCTTTAAGGAAATAGGTCTGACCTATTTATCTAAATAGACCTGGTAATAAGTCTAAGCCTAACTTATCTACTAAATGGGCGGCTACGGTCCTCGCCCTTAGTGTTCATCTGCATTGGTCCACTTGAACTTATACGTCGATGGATAAGCCGAAGTGGACGTGTTGGTCCTTTTTCTTTAAAACAAAAGGAGAAAAAACGACCATCACATTCATTTACTTACTTTATACGTCGACGTATGCGAAAAGTAGGACTTGATGCAATGGACGCTTAAGATATGACCGTACCGCCTTCCCTACTAAACAAAGGTCAAGTTGAGGCCCATGTTAGGAGCCTAACATATTTTCTTCCCTACTATGCATAGCTTAAGAGTCAATAATAATGTCTTTGAACTCTCATCACCTATTAACAAATTTAAATAGCAAAATGAAAATCTCATTTTGTGCCTGAGAGATACTTCATTTAAAACAACAATTACAAAGTTGCAAATAAAAGGGGTATTGTGTGTGTGTATTATTTGTCATCAAGTTATCGGGTCCGCCCAAACGCAAAAAGTTATCAAATTCTTCATTTAAGAATGATATTTTTGTAAATATAATTGATTGAAATAAGGTTTTTTGCTGGTTTTTTGAGAAACTAAAAATGTAATTTTTTTTTTTAAAAAAAATAATCCATACTCGTTTCGCAGGAAACCGACATGAAATTTAAAAATTTAAGCGTGAATATAATGAGAGTAAAGAAAAGTGTTCCTCAAGCAATAAAGATTTTTAGTGTCTACGTCGTCGCGTAAAGTCCGAAGAAGAAGCCAAATATATTATTAATAGCAACAAAGGGTGGGTGGTGGGAACTTAAGCCACTGTCTTTTAAAATATTTTTTGGTATGCTATGAAGAATCCAAAGTCTCGTACGTTGGAAATCCTTGTCATTCTCTCATTATAATATTTGGTATGATATGAAGAATCCAAAGTCTCGTACGTCTATAAATTTTGTTGGTATGCTATGAACTATGAAGAATCCAAAGTCTCGTACGTTGGAAATCCTTATCATTCTCTCATTATAAATATTGGGTCATATATGCAACATTTTGTGAAAATTTACGTTATTATTATATTTCTATTTTATTAAAGGTAGGTACAGCAACTTCTTTAAATTTAGTTTTTTCAATCCTCAACGCACTTCTTCAAATTTTTTTTTTAAAAAATATATGTATCCTTATTTTGAAAGCTTGTTCAAGACATAATCAGATATTAATTCGAGCCTACTTCCTCAATTTTACATCAGAACAATTTAATTCTCATAATTTATCAAATTAAAAAATTTATCCATTAATTTGTTCTAAGTTAAAAAATATAAGCCATGTAAAAAAATATACGTGGACCGATATATTCCAATATACAGGTAAAATAATTACAGAAATTGGATAGTTTTGTATTAAAATTTAAAGACTAAATCAATAATTAAGAAAATAAAAAAATTTAAATTAAATCTTATCTTATTTTAAAGGGTTAATATCACCTTTGGTTGCTGTAGTTTACAATCATGTTTTTTTGTCCCTAAAGTTTCAAATAGGTAGTTTTGATTCCTCAAATTTACTCCATTTCAAACCACGAGTCCGTATAATTTGAAAAGAACATTGACAGACTTAAATTTGAAGTGGCACTAAAGTCATTAAAGTTGTTCATACGGGCAACTGATTGGGCAATATGACGGGATAATTTTGTTGACCAGGTAATTACCTAGACATATTAAAAAAAACACAGACCTTGATCCCAAATTTATCTAGTTTGTGTTTTTATTTTTATGTCTAGGTCATTACTTAGTCAACAAAATTACCCAGTCATTCCACCATATAAGAAACTTAACGGTGTTAATGTCACATCATCAAACTTAACACCATCAACATCCTTTTCAAACTACAAGGACTTGATGGAGTAAACTTGATGGATCAAAACCGCCTGTTTAAAACTTTAGGACCAAAACCAAAATAACTGTAAATTACAAGAACCAAAATGATATGAACCCTATTTTAAAGCATCCCAAGGAGCTGTATGGAAAGAGGAAGAAATGATTTTTTTTATATATAAAAAATTAGTTAAGGCAATAAATATGTAAAAAATGCAATTCATTTTTGCAATAACACCCTTATTATTTATAAAGAAGATGGGTGGAAGAGAAAATAAGCGAAAAAAGTGACAAAAGAGAATGATTGGGAAAAAGTGAGGAGATATATATAATTGATTGAGTGTAAAAATGAAAATAAATGCATTAAGGTCTTATAAAAAAGGAAAATACACATTCGAACAACATTATCATATAATTAGAGCTTTTAGTATTGATTATAATGTAATTAAAAATTTGTGAAATATTTCTACATTTCATGGGAGCTTTCCAACAAATTACAAGACTTAGGATTCTTCATAGCATCCCAACAAACTTCATTATATTATCGTAAGGAAAGCTCACATGACCCGTAGATTTTTGTGTGAGAATCAACATTTTCAAAGACACATTAGATTTAAGATCCAAACACCCACCAATTGTTGCTATTAATAATATATTATTTGGCTTCTTTGGACTTTCAACGACGACGCTCGCCCCAAACCTTTTTTTACTTGAGGTCATGCTTATATATTTATTTAACTTTCGTGTCAGTTTCTTGTGAAACGGGCATGAAAATTATTTTCTTTCTTTTTTTAAAGAAAAAACAGCATAAAAACTTATTTCGATCAATTATTTTATTTACAAAAATATCATTCTTATATTGTTCCAAATTAAAGTTCAAAGACTAAATCAATAATTAAAAAAACTTCAAATACAAAAGATATATTTTATCTTAATTTAAAATACTGCGAGGATTTAAGATTTGTCGTTATATTCTTGTCTATGAGAGGTTCGCCATTATTGATGGTAGTAGACCCGGAAGTGAGGGATCATTCATGTTTACCGGTGATTAGGAGCAGAGGTAGAGAGAGACGAAGTGAGAGATTGACCGGCTTTCTAGCTTTGATACCAAGTGAGAGATTAATATGTGGAAGCAAATAGTCTGTAGCCTCTTATTGTAGTGAGGCACTCAATTCATTGTATTTATATGAGAGCCGAAACACATGTACGTGGCTATTACATAATGGAATGAAAGAATAACATGGGTCAACATAATGGAAGGAGAGAAGTATTATGGCAGACATAGTGGAAGGATAGAAGGAATATTATGGGTGTACGTAGTGGAGGAAAGAAGGAATATCATGGGCAAACATAATACACAACGACAGAAAGAATATATACAAATTTGCACATAATATTTTATTTCTTAACATTCCCCCTCAAGCGAGAAGGGGTGATAGCCAATCCGAGCTTGTTTGAAATTCGTAGGCGAGGATGAGCTAAAGCCTTTGTAAAGCCATCCGCAATTTGTTGTGCGAAGGAATGTATCGGATTTCCAACTGTCCGGCCAAAACTTTATCACGTACAAAATGAACATCAATTTCAATATGTTTGGATCGGGCATGTTGTCTTGGATTAGTAGCTAGCGCCTTTGCACTAATGTTGTCACACCCAGATAATAGGTGGTTTTACGCAATTAAATCCAAGCTCATATAGTAATGAGCGGAGCCACATGATTTGGTGATGAATCGGATAACGATCGATACTCGGACTCGCACTTGAACGTGATACCACACGTTGTTTCCTGGAGGACCATGAAACCAAAGTGCCTCCAAGATAGACACCAATACCAGGACATTGATTTTCTATCATCAACACAAGTTGCCCAATCAAAGCATCGAGAAAAACCAATTAGGTTCAATCCAAGAGAGGGTTTGATCGTAGTTGTAGTGATATGTTCCCTTAAGATATCTTAGTACCTTTTTTACGGCTTGAAAATGAATATCAAAAGTAGGCCCGGATAAAAATTGACTCAACTTGTTTACCGAGAATGCTATATCCGGCCGAGTAGTAGTAAGATATTGTAAACCTCCTATGGCTTGCCGAAACACATAGGATTAGGCAATAATTTCCCATCATTGATCGAAAAATGTTTTCCAGTTACCATAGGTGTTGGCATTGGTGCAAAGATCAAGCATTCCAAACTTCCGAAGTAAATCCAAGGTGTACTTTCCTTGGTTTAGATAAATGCCAGAGCTATCTCGGAAAACCTCAATGCCCAAGAAATAATGAACTGCACCAAGATCTTTTAAGGAAAACAGACAGTTCAATTTGTTAACAAATGAATTCAAGTATTCTTTGCTGTTTCCAGTTACCAGTATGTCATCGACATATATCAAAACATAAACAAGCAAATTATCCTTTTTCAAAGACAAATAAAGAGCTATCACTCTTAGCATTTCTAAAATTACATTGGATCAAGGTGAGTCTTAAGCGATCATACCAGGCGCGTGGTGCTTGCTTAAGCCCGTAGAGTGCTTTATCAAGTTTGCACACATGAGTCGGTCGAGATTGATCTACAAAACCCTCGGGTTGTCGCATAAAGACATCTTCTTTAAGATACCCATTCAAGAATGCATTATTGATGTCGAGTTGCCGAACATCCCAATTGAAAGTAGTTGCAATAGTGAGAATAAGACATTTAATTGTGGTTGCTTTCACAACCGGACTAAACGTCTCGTGATAATCGATTCCTAGAGATTGCTGAAAACCTTTAGCCACAAGCCGAGCTTTTCTTTTTTGAAGAGAACCATCGGATGAAATTTGTTTTTGAACACCCACTTGCAATCTATTATTTTTCGAGTACCATTGTAGGGAACTAGATGCCATGTTCGATTTATTTGGAGAGCCGCAAACTCCTCTGTCATGGTGCTTTCCAATCCGAAGAGGAGAAGGCTTCTTTGACGGTCAAAGGTTCAGCTATGCGTTTCAATGAATCATTATCCTCAGAACTCAAAAGCCCAACAAATGGGTGTTTTGGCTTGTAAATTCCACTCTTAGCTCGTGTAGTCATTGGATGGACATTTTGAATTGGTGACAGACTTGGGCTGGCTGATGAAGATGAATTTTCAACAGATTCATCTAACAAATTGGGAGAAGATGCTGGACTGTTTGGATTGAGGC
Source organism: Acacia melanoxylon (assembly GCA_019022615.1). NCBI lineage: Eukaryota > Viridiplantae > Streptophyta > Magnoliopsida > Fabales > Fabaceae > Acacia > Acacia melanoxylon. The sequence continues at coordinate 5,379,265 of JAFJYJ010000037.1, forward strand.
TTTCATTCAGTGATGCTGGACTGTTTGGAGATGATGGAACTATTGTAGTCAAACTGTCATTATTTTCAGTAGCTTGTTCCTCATAAGAGGTATCTGGTGAAGCAGAGATAACCATTGAAGGTTTGATAACGAGAGGTATAGCTGCAATGTCATTGGGATTGGTTTTTCTTTGAAGAAAGCCATTAGCAAAAGGAAAAACCATTGGATCAAACACGACATGGCGAGAGGTGTATATGCGACGAAGAACTCAAACACTTGAAACCTTTTTGGCGGGATGCATGCGAGAAAAACACACTGTTGACTTGTGAAAGGAAAACTTGTGATCATTGTATGGTTTTAGACAGGGATAGCAGGCACAACCAAACGGTTGAAGAGTTTTGTAATCTGGCTCTTTTTTATATAATTGAAACAGAGGTGTTGAGTCTTTTAGCACTGGTGTTGGCATTCGATTTATGAGAAAAGTAGCAGTCTGAAAAGCTTCCATCCAGTAGTGAAGTGGCATTTTAGCTTGAGCTAACAGAGTTAAACCAGTCTCTACAATATGTCGATGCTTCCTTTCGGCCCTTCCATTTTGTTGAGAAGTATAAGGACAAGTATACCGCATCTGAATTCCATGAGAGTTAGCAATTGAAACAAATGGTTTAAATTCAAAGTGCCCATATCACATTGAATTGCTTTAATTTTAGTGCCAAATTGGTTCTCAACAAGTGCTCGAAAATGATTGAATGCAATAATTGCTTCACCTTTATGCTTAAGAGGATATAACCAGTGTATTATTGTAATCATCAATAAAATGAATATAAAAACGATGACCAGAGGTTGATTGAACAGGAGAAGGACCCCATAGATCAGTATGGATTAGATCAAGAGGAGCCAAAGCATGAGAGCTGGATGAAGGAAATGGTTGATACTTAGATTTTCCATATTGACAAGCTTCACAAAAGTCATACTCATTATGTTTAAGCTTGACATTACATTTATTCAAGATGTGGCTAAGCACTTTTTTACCAGGGTGTCCCAACCTTTGATGCCATAAAGGAAGATCATTACTAGACTTAATAGAAGTAAAATGAACTTGAGCACAACAATCATTACTTCGAGCTTTATCACTGATCACCTGGGATACGGCCATTTTGCTTTGGTTTCCCTTGCATCAGAATTTGTCCTGTCACTCGATCCTTCACATAACAGCCCATGTCATTAAATTCAACAATAACAGGGTTATCCTTAACCAATTGAGATACACTCAAGAGCTTCTTTGTAGAAGATGGTACTACCAAAATCTTATTGAGATTTATATTAGAGGATAATTTCTTTGTTCCAATTGCTTGAACAGAGGTTTTTTCACCAGTACATGTGTTAAGATGATACTTACCAACAGCAGAAGCTTGATCAATATACTCAGCAGAAGGAGTCACATGATAGTTAGCTCCACTATCCATGTACCACACCGGATCAGCAACACTTCCAGCAGAAGCATAATTTACCTGCCCTTCATCATCACATAAATAGTAGCACTTTGAGATATCATGACCAGGACGCTTACAATAGTGACAGTAAGGACGACCTTGATTACGTCCACGAACAGAACGACCACGTCCTCGGTAATTTCCACGAGATGCTTGACTCCTCGCCAATTTCCTTGTCAAGAATTGCCACCACGTTGAACAAAGAGCACCACGGTGTGCTATGTTTGCGGGTTCAATGCTAAGACTAGCAAAATGATTTAGTTGTTCAAGCCGGCTTTCAAAAGCAAGTAGATGAGCCCGAATATCAACCCAAGAAAGATGAGTCGATCAATTAATTTGACAACTATAGCATTATATTCAGATCCAAACCATTCAAAGTGTGAATGATGAGTTCATCGTGTGGTAATGGAGCTCCATGAGTGCTAGCCGATCAAAGCAATGGATTTCATCTTGTTTAAAAAATCTTCCATCTTCATTCCACCTTTCCTTGTTCGATGCAGATCTCGATTTATATACCATGACTCTGGCTTTGGTTGAAGCGCCAGCAAGAGAACGCGTCTCAGCCCATATTTGCTTTGCAGTTCGACAATGCAAAAGTTGAGCTCCAACTTCGATGCTCATAGTATTACGGCCTTGACCTACTAGAAGACGATCGAAGTAGCATTCCGGTCTTCAAAATCTGGATTTACCTTCATCTCAAGCACCATCCGAGATAAGACGTGGAGGTGGCTGTTAAGCTATCAAGATGTCTTTCTAGCTTATTACCCTCTATAATGGGTAAGACAATTGATTCCCATAGCAAGTAATTACCACGGTCCGACTTGGACCGAGTTTACTTGATTGAAAGAGTTGAACATTGGATTAATTCGGAGACATTGTTGGCGTGATGGTGGTCGATGTTGTTGAGGGTGGTAAGGTAGTTGATTCAAGTGTGTGAGGGAGTAGACGAGGCGACATTATGAAATATTTGAAGATGAGACGTTCTTTGTGGCTCGATGCCAAGTGAGAGATTAATATGTGGAAGCAAATAGTACGTAGCCTCTTATTGTAGTGAGGCACTCAATTCATTGTATTTATATGAGAGCCGAAACACATGTACGTGGCTATTACATAATGGAATGAAAGAATAACATGGGTCAACATAATGGAAGGAGAGAAGTATTATGGCGGACATAGTGGAAGGATAGAAGGAATATTATGGGTGTACGTAGTGGAGGAAAGAAGGAATATCATGGGCAAACATAATACACAACGACAGAAAGAAACGCGTATTCCAGTTTCGTCTCTTGGTTATTGTGCCTTCCGACCGTTGCCCCAAGAGCCACCCACCACCCACCACCCACCACCCACCACCCACCACCCACCACCCACCACCCACCACCCTCCGTCGGTGAGCCTCGTAGCCTCCGCTCCACGGCTTCGTCTTCACGCCGCCACGAGGATCTGCGAGTCCGCCGTGCGTCCTTCTCCACCTCGTCAGCCCCCCACCTCCGGCGCCCACCAGCCGCGCGAGCAGCATCTCCACCCTCCGTCTCCTCCTCGTCCGCCCCCCACCTCCGCCGTCCACCTATGTGAAGGAAGGAGCGCACAGAATCCGGCGAGAAGCTCTCTTCAGTCTCGGTGCCGCTCCTTGCTTTATCTCCTCCTTCGCCGGTCATCTGGGTGGAGAAGAAAACAGATTCCGTCGTCTTCTGGGTCGGATCTGTTTCAGGACATTGGTGACCAGATAACGAAATGTAACGCCGGTGAACGGTAATCGCAATGGAGTCCCCTCTTTTAGGCGGTTAGTTTGTTGGATTTGTGTTGTTTAGATTCTCACTTCTGCATCGTCATGGATTCCGGTTTCGGTTGATTTCTTTTTCCGTTCTGAGATTTTGAACTTGGATCCTTGTTCGATTACGTGTTGGGAGTCACGTCTTCCGCTTAGTCTTGCTCTTGTTTTGCGTTTTTGCCGCTTGTCTTGCTCCCGTTTACGCCCGAGTTTTTTTTTTGGGGAAGTTGTGAAGATGGAAAAGCGGGGTGACCAGGCAAAAGAAAGGGACTCGGTTATGATGTTGCAAAACGATAAGGCTAAGGAAATCAAGCAACCACCCGCCTTCTCTTCCCAGTTATCAAAGGAATCAGATTTCCTATAGAAACAAACTTTTGGAGAAGGAAGACAAGGTTTGTTCTCAGGAATTGGAGGATCAAATGAAAGAATGGCTTTGTGAGGAGAGAGAGATTTCTCCTTCGCTTAGTGATGAGCAGAAGATTCTTATTGAATCCCTACCAAAGCTAAACATGTCTGATGAAAGGTTGATGGGTCTCTGTCGTCCTTGGAAGGATGCCCTAATCCTTACTTTACTAGGGAAGTCAGCAAACTTAGCAATGATGAAAGATAGGATTGCTTGGATCCTTAGATCAAAAAGCTTTGAGCTCATTGATCTACCAAACAACTATTTTGTGTTCAAAACAGTAATGTAGAGATCTGCGATTGAGGTTATTGTTTGATGGTCCTTGGGTGATACAAGGGCATTACCTAGCAGTGCAGAGATGGAGCCCAAATTTCAACCCCTACAACAATGAGATTCAAAAAGTGGCAGTTTGGGTTCGTATTCCTACTCTTCCGATGCATGTCTATTCTGAAGAGTGCTTACTTGAAATAGGTAATATGATGGGAAAGGCCCTCAAGGTGGATGTTAACACTTTAGCACAATGTAATAATCAAAGTATGATGGTGGAAAGAGGGAAGTTTGCCAGGGTTAGTGTCGAAGTAGACTTGAATCAAGCTCTTAAATCTAGATTTGTTATTAGATCTACTATTTACACTGTGGAATATGAAGGGCTTGATTTGATTTGTTTTAAGTGTGGTAAATATGGACATTCTCGTGAGAAGTGCCCGCTTATTCAAAACTCAGGGAAGGTGTTGCTAGAGAATTCCCAGCCAGAGGTGCACACAAGCCTCACTTCAAAAAACCCAAGCTCCTGCCATGCTCATCTTAGGCCTCTTGTAAGCGTACCGGGAATTAACTCTGACGAAGAATTTGGCTCATGGATGATAGCAAAGAGATACTCCAGGAAAAAATTAGATAGGAAGGTGGGGAAAATAACCGAGAATATTAAATCAACTCGGGAAGGCGGAGAAATCTGTTTCGGGTTCAAGGTTCGATGTGTTGCAAGAGGTGGAGGATCCTACCTATCCGAAAGGTGTGGATCGCCTTAAAAAGCGAGAAGTTGCTACGGCTACGTGGAAAAGGAAGGAGGGCAGCCCCTACCTCCTATTAAGGAAGGAGCCATCGTGTCCAAAGAGAAAATAGTGTCATCTGAGGAGAGAGGAAATAAAGAGGTCGCGGCCGGCCATATAGAAAAGGAAAAGTTGAATCTTAACGCAGATGGTAAATGCCCTTTGGTTATTGGGGAGCCTCATTCAGAGACTTCTGCAAAGGGAGAAAAGAAAGAAAAGGTGATGAAAGCGAAAGAAAAAGAAGGTAAGCCTTCTAATGTTCTCGTGGGCCAATCAGAAATTTCGAGCCAATCTACTCATGATTACAATCTAAGGCCCAACGGTCTATCCTCTGTGCGTAATATAAAGAAAGCAACAAGAGCACATAATGTCATCTTTGGAAACACAAAGTCTATTGAAACTTTGAAATCCGGGGAAATAAAGGAACAAGTCGGGAAAAAAAAGAAGATTAATGAAGAGAAGAAGGAATTAGTTCCATGCAACCCCGACATCGCAGATTCTTCTACAAAAAATGGGATGAATGATGTTATTGATAAAGGGATAGAAGTCTCGGAAGAAGTGCCGTCATCTCTACCTCCTACCGAGTTGATCGAACATAGTGCAGATGATGCAGATTTTGTGGAGGGGCAAGAATCCTTCGTTGCAGAAACCCAGTTCGAACTTGGACGGGACCTAGACGTCGGGCAGGCCAGGTAAGTATAGAATTCCCTGTATTTTATTTATCTATTTAATGATTATAGGCTCATGGAATTGTAGGGGAGCGGAACCGGACCTTCCCAATAGATGTTAAAGATATTGTCAAAAAATATAACATTGATATCCTTTGCCTTTCGGAGCCTCGCATTAGCGGTGCTAGAGCGATAATGTTTGTTGTAAGCTTGGTTTTAGTCATTGGATTCGTGTGGAATCTAGTGGTTTTTTGGGGGTATTTGGCTCTTGTGGGACAAGGAAAATTTTGATATTACCTATTTATCCTCTACCACCCAAATGCTCCATTGTCATGTCTACAATCGGTTAGTAATCTTTCAAGCCTTATCACTTTGGTTTATGGTGAAACTAACCCTATTGGCGTGCACATGCTTTGGGACTCCCTCCGTCTTCTAGCCAACTGCTCTACCCTTCCTTGGTTAGTCCTTGGCGATTTTAATACTTTTCTTTCCCCATCAGACAAATTGGGAGGGGCTGACCCTTCATGGTCCTCAATGCAACAGTTCAGAGATTGTATCGATAATACTGGGCTTATTGAAGCTAGGTTTCAAGGGGAAAAGTTTACTTGGGATAGAGAGGGCCTGAAGGAAAGATTGGATTGGGTTTTCACCAACTTCTCTTGGCTTTCCTGCTTTCCAAACTCCTTCGTCCGTCATGAGCTAAAATTTAAATCGATCATAGGGTTGTAGTGGTGAATTTACTCCATCTCTCCGTCGAAATCATTTTCAAAAATCCTTCTCTTATCGATTGCTTGGTCCCTTGAGAACGATTTCAAAGATATCACCGATGAAGCCTAGCGGGATAAAAATTGGCTTGACGGCCTTCACAACTTTAGAGAATCGGCCCATGGAGTGGAATGAGAACCGTGTGGGAAACTTCACCAAAGAAGAAAAAACGGTTGATAAGGCGCTTAGAGGGCATTGACGGAAGCGGGAAAATGAATATTCAAACTGGTTTATTTCGCCTAGAAAAAAAGCTATGGGAAGACTACCATAAGGTAGTAACTCGGGAAGAAATTGTCGGTTCCAAAATCCGAAGTAAATGGCTTCGTGGGAGGTGTAAATACAAGGTTTTTTCATGCGTCAACTATGGTTAAAAGGAAGAAACAGAGAATTGGAGCTATAAAAAACAATGAAGGTGATTGGATTAATGATCACGACACTTTGAAATTGATGACCCATGATTTCTTTAAAAAGCTATATACCAGGGATGTAACCGTGAAGGATCCTGAGGGGTGGTTCTCTAACTTCCCTTCCATCGATGAGAACATGATTCGCCTTCTATCAAGAAATGTCTGCAAAGTCGAGATAAAAAATGCTGCCTTTGCCATAGGAGCTTTTAAAGCTCCAGGTCCCGATGGCCTCCAAGCTCACTTTTTCCAATCTCAGTGGGCTGTTATTGGCGATAAAATTTGTGATTTCATTGAAGATTGCTTTAACAATCCCTCTAAGTTGTCCAGCATCAACCATTCCAAAGTTGTTCTTATTCCCAAGGTTGATAATCCGGCTACGTTGAAGGAATTCCGTCCTATCTCCCTTTGTAATGTGAGCTTCAAAATTATTACTAAGCTCCTAGCTAATAGGTTAAAGGGGATCATGCCCCATCTTATTAGTCAAAGAAGTGTAGTTTCATTGCTAATAGATCCATTTGTGATAATATCCTTATTGCTCAAGAAATTATCCATTCCATGAGAACGAGCGGGAGGAAGAAAGGTTTTGTGGCAATCAAAATTGATATGGAGAAAGCTTTTGACAGGTTAGATTGGGGGTTTATCAGAAATACACTTAAATGTATTAACTTGGAAAACAATCTCATTGATCTCATCATGGCCTGTATTTCTACTACTTCTATGTCTATTCTCGGAATGGGGATGAAACCCGAGCTTTAACCCATCTAGAGGAGTCGACAAGGGGATCCACGAGCCCATATCTATTTGTTCTTTGCATGGAGCGCCCGGGTCACTTAATTAAAGCCGAATGCGAAGGGCGCGGTGGAAACCCTTTCTTTTCAAGCGAGGTAGCCCAAACATCTCTCACCTATTCTTTGCCGATGACCTCATTCTCTTCATCGAAGCTTCTAGTAATCAAATGGTTGAAGTTCGGAAAGTTATACAAAGCTTCGCGAAGTCTCGGGGCACGTAATCAACCTTGACAAGTCACGAATGTTCCGCTCTAAAAAGTTAACTTCAACGGGGCTCTTGAGTGAGCCGGCTCCTTGGAATTGGGATTACCTGCAGACCTAGGTAAGTATTTGGGTGTTCCAATCATTCATAAAAGAGTCTCTCATGCCACTTATAACCCTATTGTGGAAAGAGCCGGGAAAAAGTTGTCCTCGTGGAAGAGCAAATTTTTGACTATGGCGGGACGTTCATCCTTATCAAGTCTCGTGCTATCTTCCCCGCCTAGTCCGCATGCAATCATCTCTCCTTCCAATTTGTACTATTAGAGAAATTGAGAGAATCTCCAGGAATTTCCTTTGGTCCCGGGAAGAAGATGTGAGAAAAATGCATCTTATTGCCGGGAAAAAATCACACAAGCCAAGAAACAAGGGGGTCTCGGGTTTCAAAAATCTTTGCCGCGTAACCAAGCTTTTATTATGAAACTCGCTGGAGTCTTTTAACCAAGAAAGATGCCCTTTGGGTTCAATGTATGTGGTCCAAATATAATTGCGGTAACCTGCATTTGCCTACTATCTCTAGAAAGAGGAACTCTTCCTCTGCTTGGAGAGCGATCGTCGAAGTTTGGGACAGTTTTCTCGGTGGTGTGGGTAAAAGGTCAATAGCGGGGCGGATACCAAGTTTTGGTATGACCTTTGGCTCCCTCTTGATCAACCCATCATTTCCTTTATTCAGTATCCTTCATCTGTCAACGCTGAGGAGACCGTCAGAGATCATCTTCTGTCAAATGGACAGTGGGACTACCACAGATGGTTTGGAGTTCTACCTCCGGATATTATTAACCTCATTCTGCACTTGTCTCCACCCTCCAACAATTCCCCGGATTGTTTTACCTGGAGAGCAGCTAAGGATAGTGGTTTCTCGTCAGAATCGCCTACCAATTCCTCTCGACACCGAAGAGACAAGCACTAATAACTTCCGGGTACAAGTTTGGAAATGGCAAATTCCGGAAAAAGTTAAATTTTTTATGTGGCAAGTTGGTCATGAGAGACTTGCTTCCAACTCTCTTCGGGCAAGGAGGGCCTTACCAACGATAATGGTTGCCCTTTTCAATGCAATAGCGAGGAAAGTGTGATTCACATCATTCGTGATTGTGAGCGTGCTAGAAGTTTATGGAAACTTATTTTAAAACCTAACTATTTCTCTCAGCTTTTTTTCGGCGCGGCTTGCGGGTTTGGCTTAATTGGAATACCGGTCACAACCCCGGCAAAGGGAGCTTTCAAAACTTCTCATGGACGAGAATATTTAGCCTGGGGTGTTGGATTCTTTGGACAACGGATGTAAATTCCAATTTCGGGAGTGAACACGAAAACAAGGGAGATGTTACATCGTTGCGACTATCTACTCATGGAAAATGGAGCGAATCAAAATCTAAAACATCGATTTTCCAACTGGACAAGACAGAGGAGAAATCATGGACACCCTCCCCGCGAACACGGTTCGCATTGATGTGGACGGATCGGTGCTTCAACATCACAAAGTCTGCGTGTGGGGAGTGCTAAGAAATTCTCAAGGGGAATGGTTGATGGGTTTCTACAAACCCCTTGGCTTACTTTCCGTAATTGAATATGAAATTTATGCTATCATGATAGGGTTACGATTGGTGTTCAAATGGGATTCCAAAGTATAGTCATGTACTCGACTCCTTGATGCCGTCAACATCCTTATGAGAGATTGCCCTACCGATCATCCTCTTAAAGACATTATGGAGAGACTAGAGACCTTTTGTTCCGAGATTGGGACGTGGAGCTTCATCATACTCCAAGAGAAATCATCTCTTGTGCTGATTATATGGCCAAGCAGGGCCATAGTGTTGTCATTGGTGCTGATGTGGTCATGATTCCAACAATCCCGAGAGGTTGCCTGAATATGGTTTTGAAGGATCAGCGATCCTGCCATTCCTAGTATCTTTCTTCTTGTTGTATTAGGGGCTAGAGTCTTATAATCTAGCTCCTATTTCTCATTTCAAGCTTCTGCTTGCCTATTTTATCCAAAAAAGAGAGAGACGAAAGGGTGTTATATAGTCATTTCGTGTTACTCATTTATGTTGGGTTATAGATTATTTTTATTTTCATCATCTTCTATAAATCATCCATTCATCATATTCAAATTTTATTAGTAAAAGTAATTGGATATTTTCTTTTTCAGGTGTATCTAACACTTTTAAATTATCTGAATAGTGTATAAAATTGCATTATCCAATGAATATCTTATCTTTTAAATTAATAATAAAAAATTAATAATATTATTTTTTCTCTTCCTCACATAAGATCGAAAATACTTAATTCGTTTAATATTATTTTTAGTTTGTGTTTAAAATCAAACAATAAAAAATAATTTTGTTCCAAATGACGTATTTTTTTAATTTTTTTTTTTTGTATAAACGGTATATTAATGAATAAAATAGATAATGAAAAGTATGGCAAATTTAAGTATATTAATTTTTTTTTACATATCAACTTTAATCTTTTGTTCTTTATAGTTTTGACTTGATTGCAACTTAGTCTCTACATTTTTACTAAGCGCAATTTAGTCTTTAGAGTTTTGATTTGCTTGTAACTCAAGACTTGAATGTTACTGCATTCAATTTCTATAACTTTGACTATGGTTATTAAAATTGGACCGGACCAGACAGACTGGTTCGACAACAAAATCTGCGAATCAGTCTGGTCCGATCTATTTGACAGCTTCATTGATTATTTAGAATATCCTGATGTTAAAATTATATCTAATTTTGCATATTTCCAAAAATTACAAATTAAGACTCTATAGAAAGTTTGATACGTCTATTTTCTAATACAAAAAAAAAAACTAAAAAATATCATCATTTGATCCTCAAAAATTCTAAAATTTCAAAATTATTTCAAAAATTATTATTGTTCAAGTTCACTTCTTTACTGGTTTGGCCCTGGGTTAGCTCCAGTATGACTTCAATCTAGACTCACTGACCCTTGACCCACTACCTAGACCGGTTTAATAGCTAGTCCGGATTTAATAACCTTGGTTGTAACCATTTCATAGTTTTGTCACATACATTTATTATATATATGTTTTTATTTTCTAAAAACCAAGGATCAAATTATAAAATGATTAAGATTATAAGTACTTAGTTGCAGACTTGCAGTGAGTTAAAATTTAGAGATTGAGTTACAACCAAATTAAAATTATAGGAACGGATTTGTACCGAGTTAAAGCTTACAATCATGTTGGTTGGTCTCTGAAGTCTCAAACAGATAGTTTTGGTCCCTCAAGTATACTCTGTTTCAAATGGTTAGTCCCTATAATTTGAAAAGAACATTTACGATACTAAGTTTGATGATGTGGCACTAAAGCCATTAAAGTTGCTCACAAGGGTGACTGGTTGGGCAATATGATGGGATAATTTTGTTGACTAGCTAGGTAATTACCTGGACATATTAAAAAAAACACAGACCTTGATTCCAAATTTATCCAATAATACAAGCAACTTAACGGTGTTAATGCCACATAATCAAACTTAACACGGTCAATGTCCTTTTTAAACTACATGGACTAACGGTTTGAAATAAAGTAAACTTGAGTGATGAAAACCACATGTTCGAAAGTTCAGGACCAAAACTAACATGATTATAAACTATAAGAATAAAAAAAATGATATTAACCATATTTTAAAACATCCCAAGGAGCTGTATGAAAAGAAGAAGAAAGGATTATATATATATATATATATATATGGAATTCAAAATATGTAAATTTAATTATATCCTTGTTATTACCATTTAATAAAATTACATTTCTCACTCTTTGGTTAATGTATCTAAAACGACTCTTATTTTGCATTAGTAAAAATTTTGAGAAATTTTAGTACTTAAAAATGATGAATTAATCATGATGGACTTAATGATGACCATATTCAACAATCTATTATAATTAACTTAATAAACAAGCACCTTCAACATATTTCATTACCTGACATGTTTTATTTAATTTAAAGTCCTCATAATGATTAGTTTTTTCACTTAGTATTTCTAACTAAGTATATAACTTCCTAATTTTTAATCAAATTAAACTCCTCTAACTAATGACTTTTATTGAGAGAAATTTTAATATTTGATTAGAAATAAATAGTTTTAAATAATATATAAAATTAATACCAAGTGCTTATAATAAGGATTTCACGAAGTATTATATATGTGTTAAAATTAGAATGTCAGCCCAGTATGAGTTTTTTTTTTTTTTTTTTTGGGGGGGGGGGGGGAGGGGGAATCAAATGTCCTCTCAATTTCTCATTCAATGGCTGGAAATAAATCAATAAAGTTTCAAATGATGATTGACACAGTTGGCTAAAGCGTCGGCCTTCACCCCGTAATATCCTAATTTTCATAGCTCATATAAATATTGTATTTTAGCAAATAATTAACTAAAATACAGAGGTGAATTTATTATAATCTATTGATTATATTTTCATCCAGATTCCACTTAGGAATAAATTAACCCATGGTTAATTATAAGACTACATATTAGGGACTATAAAATGTGATATTAAATCACATGAAATGATAGGTATTTTAAATAAACCAAAGGCTAAGTTTAAGACCATATTTAAGGATTGAAAAATATGATATGAATATCATATTAAATTGTAATAACCTAAAAAAAAAACTCACTTATTATAAGTGTCACATAATACCTATTTAAAATAGGTGAATATGTGGTCTCAAATTTCTTTGTTGTGTTTATTCTATTTTCTAGGCAATTCTTTCCTAGAATTAAGGTAACCAAAGATTTGATTTTCTAAATCTTATTAGGGATCATAAAATATCCTAAGATTATCATAATTAAGTATAATCTTAATTATTTCATTAAAGGCAATTAAATATTATCAAAATGCCTAAATCAATTAAATAAAGGGTAAATGAGCAAAAATACACATGTGCTTTACCCCCGGGAGCGTCCAGCACCATGTGCTTTTTAGAGGAGCAAAAATGCACATGAGCTTTCAAAGTTGGAGCAAAAATGCCACAACCGTTAAAAGAGCCTAACTCTGTTTGTGGGACCCATGTTTTTTCAAAAAAAAAAATCTAAATTTTCAAAATTCCTTAATTACCCTCCTACTGTACGTGCAGATCTGAGCTCCTCAAATCGTCTCTTCCTTCATCAAATCGACTCCACATCTGAGCTCCAGATCTAAGCTTTCAAGGCCGCGACTACGATGGTGTGAAGGCCGAAGGAGAAGCAACAATGGCGGCGTGTGAGGACTCGGTCTCTGGTCTGTGTCGTGTTCAAGCTTCTGAGCGTCGGGGCTGTGTGGACGGCGAAGGTTCGATTCTGAGCTCTTCGATCTAAAGCTCCAAAAGTCTCTCACAGTGCATCTGGTGCGATTTCCGGTGGTGGACGACGGCGACGCTGGCTCGGCGGAGATTAATCTAGTCCGAAATCGCGGTACACTTCTCTAAGTTCGCGACTCTGTTGCCAGTGACGGATCAAGGTCTCTTTGGTGGTTCAAAGGTTTTCCGGCGAGCTTTGAAGGTCTCTCGCTGGTCTTGATTTGGGACCTGCGTTTCTGCTCGATTTGGGATCTAGTGCTTCCAACGAATCTGGACTTGCAAAGTTGGATTTCAATATTATGTTGCTTGTTTCGATTGCCGAAAATTGCCATTGTTGAGTTTCTTGAATTTCTCCTTCTACTGGGAATTCTAGTCAGTGACTGTAACTAAAACCCTGGTTTGTTCGTTCTTCAATCACTGATTTCTGCCATTCTGTTCTTGAAAAAATTGTGTTATGCAATTTTAGGATGAAAATCGATTTCTCCATATCCTTCTGGGTTCTTATTCTTCCTTCATCATATATGCTCTAGTTTTATTTTGTTTTTTCTATATTTCTGGGTTGATGATTTTGTTGATTTGGGTTCAGTTTTGAATTTGGATTTCAAAATCTTTGTTGATTATTTTGTTGATTTGGTGAGCAATGGTGGTTGTTGATTTGGATGAAGTTTCAAGCACTATGAACTCTTCAATTTTTCTATATTTCTGGGTTGATGATATATTTATGATTTCTGGGTTGATGATATATTTCTGGGTTGGAGAAGATGATGCGTTTAAGAGGCAGGGATAATTTGGTATTTTCATATTATAGTTAACGTCTGTTAGGGGATTTAACGGTTGTGGCATTTTTGCTCCAACTTTGAAAGCTCATGTGCATTTTTGCTCCTCTAAAAAGCACATGGTTCTGGGCGCTCCCGAGGATAAAGCTCATGTGTATTTTTGCTCCTTTACCCTTAAAGAAAATTATCAACAATTATTAGGCAATTAAATTTGCAATAATTGAGATATTTATGTTAATTTTCGAAATTAAATATTAATTAATTTTAAAAGGGCATAATTAAGAATATATCAACTCAATTCATATCCAAAGGATATGTAAAGGCCAAAATTAATACACAAAGAGTTTTTAATCATCAAGATTAATTTAAAAACCTGTCAAATATTTACAATTAGGGCTACTAACCCCTAAAACACTATATTAGCAATATTAATCAAAGATTAATTCTCCCTTTAATTATTTAAAGTGGCAAAAATTACTAATTAAAAAGACTAAGTAATTGTATTAATTCTTAATCCTAAATCATTAACAAATATCACTAATAGTGTTTAGATTTGTCCAACCCAAAACCAAAGGCTTGGATTAAATTAATAAAGCTAATCTAAAGGCTTAAGAATGGATTTCATAAAGCTTAATCCTTGTGTCAATGAAATCAACCAATGAGAGAGTTTTTCCATGGTATTTGTGAGACAAATAAAACACAAATCCAAGAGTAAATGGGAGAGTGAATTTCGGTTCATGCAAGAGGTGAGAGGGTATTAAAATTTTAAATTATAATTAACAATTAAACATCACAATCAAGCATTAAAATAGGAGACTTTTAAGGCTTGCTTGATTACATATTTGATTAAGACATATTTGAGATTTAAATGAAATGCAAATTCAAAGCTAAATTAAAGGGAAGGCACGGATTCAAGAAGATAAAAAGTTGAAGCAAAATAATATCTAGATATTTACCTATAATATGTCATAATCAAGTTTAAATACAAGAAGACTTTTGTGGTAATTGTGATATAAGCTTATGTAATAAAGGTAATTAATGATTAATTAATAAATGGTAAAATAAAAAACCATTAGGATGAATTCAAGACACAAGTGAATGAGAACCAATAGAAAATAAATTGTATCATATTTTGAAAACCATTGCAGATTTTTGGTGTGAGAAATGAAGAAGAGGAGCTTGGTATTTATAGAAGAGACGGATGGCGAACGGTAAATAATTCGAACTTGGCCATAGACAAAACACTCTTGGCCATCCATGGTCGATTTATGGCCGTGTAACTTTGAACAAATATAAGTAGATATATGAACAAGCACAATTTAAGCTTGAACTTGGTTATCTCCAAAGTGATTTTCATAAACTTTTATGATTCATACTTAAGTGATTTAAGACTTTTAAAAATAATTAAAAGATCTTTAATTAAGCCATAAAATGGAGATTTGATAAAAAGATAAATCATTATCTCACAACTATTTTACTTACATTGGAGATGGATCTTGAATAAAAACACCAACTTACTCCCAATTAAATAAGCATTTGGTGTAACTAAAATTGAAACAAACTATCTAAAGAAGGGAGGAGAGGAGGTGGCAGTTTCTATAGGGTTAATGGGTGGAGATTAAATTTCTTAACTAAGTTAAAATCCAAGGGTTGAAATTGAAGGAAAGATGTTAGGAAGTTAACCCACAAATTGCTATAAATAGAAGGCTTAAATAGAAGGCTTATGTCTTCATAATTCCTCACCAATTCACAAAGCAAGAACAAGCTTAGAGTAGCAGAAATATAGAGAGAAAGTGAGAGTGAGAAACTTTGGGAAAGAAGGAGCAAAGTTCTAGGTAAGTTCTTCAGCTCTAGCTTTTGAGTTTTTAGTTAAATTGTTGTTTTGATTCATAATCTTCCAATTATAGTTTTATTTTCATGTTTTTATGGGTATAATTGGATTTATTTCAAAACAATGATGAAGAAGAAGTTATAGCAAAATTTTTGGAAGATTATGGTCAATGTAGCGAAGCTCTAGCGAAAATTTGTCCGTTAGCGATTTCTAAAAGCTATTACAAAAACATTGGTATCTTATGTTGAAGATGCTATGCCAAAATTCTGAGAAAAGTCATGTTCAAATTACACACATAGATCTTTCCAAATATACCTATAGCCTGTCGTTTTGAGTTTTGTGCTAGGAGATAGAAATTCTAAAAATGGGCTACGAAATTCTGAAAAATTCTGACCAGAGGATGAAAATACGAAAACTTGGAATTGTTCATAAAATCTGGGAAATAACCAATATTTGTTCTTAAAATTATACATCTTAAGGATTCCGAGGAATTTTACGGATCTTCATTTCGAGTTTTGTGGAATTAGTTATGATTTTTCAAAGTTAGGAGAAAAATCAGCCTATATGTTGCCAAAGTAGCGTTTTTACGAAAATAAGATGAAATAAATTGGAAATAATTAATCCAGGGGTAAAAGGGTCATATATAGCCAAAATATCTCTTGAAATAATATTTATGAATTAATAGAGGCGATATTACCTTTATAGGATATCTGTGATCGCCTTCCAAACCGTCAAAACGTACCGAAAACATCAACGAAGGTACGGACACATACTATAACACTAACTCTGATGCTTATTGTATGCTTATATGTGATAGACGATAACTTTACATCTGCTGTGTGCTTACGTACTATTGGGATACATATGCTATGTGCTTATGTACTATTGGGATACATCTGCTGTGTGCTTATGTACTATTGGGATACATTTGCTGTGTGCTTATGTACTATTGAGATACATCTGTTTTGTGCTTATTGGTTGTTGCTAAAATGCCATGAATATCTGTCATACACATACTGTCATATTTAAGCATTAGGTTAACCGTTACCTGAAGTCCGATGAGTATTGGACCTCAACTCTTACTATAGCCTCAAGATCTGGAGGAATTAGGATCGAGGACAAGGGTAAGCAGCACCAGTGAGAACCCGGCCGGATAAATTTTTTTTTGGATATGTATTATCGTACTCGTACATATTCGGATAATTGTATCGCTGTATAAGCAACCAGATACACCAACAGTGAATGTTTATCAAATACTCGCTCTTTTAAATTGTTCCGATGCTCTACTCTGATTAAAATATCTTGAAAACGCTTTAGAAAATTGGGGTGTTACATTTATCATGATTTTTATATAACCAAAAGAGATAAGAAAAGACTATGCAAACACTTCAATGAGATTGGATAAAATTATCATTGTTTATGGCTTAAAATAAGCAAGTTAATGCTATGAATACACTTAAACAAATTAATGGAAATTAACAACAATAAATGAACAATTTAGCTTGCACTAATTGAGTTTAGTGGCAAACACATGTAGCTACCTATTAGGGTTATATTTTAGCCTAAATACAAGAGATAGATGGTAATAAAAATAAATAGATGTTAAAGGGAATAAAACACCTAATATTCATTGAATTTATGCCACAAAAACACATATCAAGCTTGGGATAAATATCACTTTGATTTTATCCAACTTAAACATTTAATTTTAAAATGATTAAAGGAAAATTAGAGACATCTAAGGGATGCCATAATTTTTGAAAATGAAGAGGGCTAATTATACTTAGAAATAATTAAGCCAATGAGGGTGAAATAATACTTGCCTAATTAATTATTAATTTTCATGATTAGTTAATTAATTAACTAATATCAAAGACAATTAAGGGTGAATATTAAATTTAAACAAACATAATGAAATCTAATGGTTGTGATTAAACCTACAATTAACCTTAATCCTCTTGTAATTGAATTGGCCAATGATAAATCAAGAAAATAATCTTAATCCTCATGAAATTAATTGGACCAATGGGGGATTAGCATAAGTAGAAGGCCAAGATTAAACCTCATAAAGTTAAATCCAAAGGCTCTAAATTAATTCCCTAATTAATCTTAATCCAAGTAAAATTTGGAGGACCAATAGGAATCTTGAATCTTTGATTATATGAGTCAAGTGAAACACAATTTTTTGAAGCCAAAATAAAGATGGGTCACGGTTCAAGCTTGGCTTGGATGAGAAGCAGTTATTTTATAATATTAAAACAAACACATGGTGAATTAGCACATGGAAGCATTTATTGAGGGAACAAAGTGGAAGAGGATGATGTACTTGGGATAGGGCATTTAAGAAAAATGGAAGAGGATAATATAAGATTAATGTTATGATAATATAATATATAAGATAAAGTTGTAATAATATCTAGGATATTATGTCAATGGACAATTAATGCAAAATTGATGAGGATAAGAGGAGGGGAGGAAGCCACGGTTTCTATATGTGTGTGTGTGTGTAAGAGAGAAGAGTGTTGGCTTGTTGAAGAAGTTGGTTGAAGCCTATAAATAGGAGGTTTCTCCTCTTCATTCTTCACACCAAACTCAAATGAGTTTTAGAGAGAAAGAGTAGAGGAAAGCTAGTAGGAAGCATGAAGGAGGAAGTTCTTCAAGGGTAAGTTATCTAGTTCTTGAGTTTTAGTCTTAAAATTCATAGTTAGTTTATGGTTTGATCTTTAAATCTTCCAAGTAATTTTGATTTCATGTTTTTATGATTAAAAATGTCTTTATTTTGAGAATATGATGGAGCAAAATTCTTGGAGGTTGAAGATCAAAGTAGCGAAATTCTGGTGAAATTTTCGGTGAAAATTCTGGGCAAACAGCGATAGAAATGCTAATATTTAATGTTGAAAATGAAGCCCATAAATCACGAAAATTTCCAGAAATAAGGTAGATATGTAGGGCTTTCCGAATATATATAATATGTAGCGTTTTTATTCTTGTACAAAGAGATACAACCGGTTGAAGTAGGCTATTTTTCTGGAAGAAATTCTGGGCAACGTTGTGAAAGATGAAAACTGGGAGTATTTCATAAATTCTGGGTATATAAAAGTATTTTTCCTTGAAAATAGAAATCCTAAGGATTCCGGGGAATTTTACGGATCCTCGTTTCGATTTTTCTAGAATTAATTATGAATTTTCAAAGTTACCAAAAAATCTGCCCAGAAAATCCAGTACTGCGTTTTTAAATTAATGTAAGGGCAAAATTGTAAATAACAAATTCAACAAGGGTAGAGTGGTAAATAGATGTGGAAATATCTCTTAGGATATTATTCTAAGTGATATGGTGATATGTTAGGATATCCGGGAAGTCCGGGGCCGGATTCAAAGGTTGGGCATATTGCTAACTATGCAGAAGGAAGGTACGTTCGCGTACAGTAACTTTAACTCTCATATGTCTTGTATGGCTTTGATATGATTGGTTGATTCATGATTGATTGTTTTCCAAAACTTTGAATATCTATCATATATATATTGTTTATACTTTTCATATGAGGTTAACTGTTACATGAGATTCAATTCGATTGAATCTCAGATTTGACTAAAGGTTTAGGGAAAGAGACCAGGAACAAAGAAGGCATCGGTAGATGGAACCGTGAATAGGCACCGGTCAAAGCAAACAGAGTCGGGAAGAGGAGCCGGGAAGAGGCACTGGCCAAAGCAAATACCGGAAAAACGTCATCAGAGCATTCATTCTGGCACGAATTTAATGAGGTTACTTCAAACAATTTGGTGCCGAAGGCAGGGCTAGTCTATGTGGGTCAGTCAATAAGTCGCCGTGAACTCGATGAGACTCCCATGATAGACACCTACCTGGCCAATCTGTTTGATTAACTGAGTTAGGTTTATTGCCCCAAGTCTAGCTGAGGCTTGGTCTAAGGTTGTATAGTCATAAAGATTTGAAATTATACAAAGCTCTGTAATTGCATCACATGAATTATTCCTCCGGGAAATTTTTTAATATATCAGCTTATGCCAGGGCATCGGCATATGTCCAGACATTTTGTATCAGTTACTCATCGTCCAAACGTTAGCCCATGCTCCCCATTTCTGCATTACTCTGAGTGGTAGCACCTCAAACTCTGTTAAGTTTTCTAAAACTAAGTGTCAATCGACACATTCTGAAGTACGAAATTTGGGGTGTTACACTTTGGTATCATAGCTAGTCTCAGAGCGTGGTTTGGACATCTAGGTTAAGAGTACTGATATAATACTGGTATTGTGATACAGAAAGGACGTATACCCTAAGAAAATGGGTTGGGTTTTGTTAAGTTAAAACCATGATATAGAGTAGATGGCACAAAATATGGGTTATGTTGCTAAACTCTAGGACTTTTGATATGGAAATCGAAGTCTGAATTAAAACCCGAAACACAAACTTTGAAAGGGAAGCGGTACAGAGAGATCGATAGTACTTAAATTTCCTTATAGAAATAGTAACTTGCTAAGTTACCTTGAGGGGACAATCCCTGCCTTATCGAGGCTAGACACCATACGTGCAATGGAGTGTAGTTCCGGGGATGAAGG
The DNA here is from genome assembly GCA_019022615.1 of Acacia melanoxylon. Taxonomy (NCBI): domain Eukaryota; kingdom Viridiplantae; phylum Streptophyta; class Magnoliopsida; order Fabales; family Fabaceae; genus Acacia; species Acacia melanoxylon. Next base: position 5,399,329 of record JAFJYJ010000037.1, read on the forward strand.
TTTTTGACTAAGTCCTTGACGGTGGTGGCCATTAGATAGATAAGGGAAAGTACCCAGTACTTTGGGGGAGACAGTTATGCCGCACTAGTACCTATGAGAGTTGTCGGTATACAGTGGTATGTGTATCGGTATTAGTACCCTAGATCCGATGGACGCTGTGAAGTTAAGTGTGATTAAGCGAGAGAAATCTCAGGATTCTAACCCCCAGGATGTAGCATAGGGATTTGAGATCCTTTGAGCTAAAGCTTAAAATACCTAGAGGTATGAAACATAGTAATCCTTTGGGATACCATGAGAACAGATAGAGTGATGATAGGCTTGAGACAGAGATGGTGCTTAGGTCAACGTATGACCGAGCATTGCCTAAGTTCCAGTACTTGAGAGTAGGAACCTTGAGAAAATATGAGTGAGGTTGCCTTAGGTTTCAAAACCTGAGAGTTAGTTCCTTAATGGAACGATACGATAACAAGAACCTCAGTAGCCACGGGTTATGGTTTCAAGGTAGGACCGATAACCGTGGTGATATTAGTGGCTAATAGATTCCCTAAGAAGTGGGTGGTTACCCGATAGGGAAGGTTGAGATAAAAATGTTTCCTGGAGCTGGACTGATAATGAAAGTCCATAGTAGAATAACCCTAGAGGAGATAACAGACATAGAGACAACGGAATTACGAAACCATTAAAGGGTTAGGAACCTAATAGAGACATGAGATCTCGTTATAATGATTCGGAGACAATCCACTGTGGATAGTACTGCTTATGGGAAGTTTTGATCGGAGACGGCTACTTACGGGGAGTTTTGATCGGAAAGGGCTACCTACGGAGGGTTCTGACCGGATGTGCTGACCAATCGGAGGGGTTGAGTGAAGTGCCAAGTGAAGTACCGTAGAGTGAAGCCACCGTGACACCAAACCATAGAGTGAAGCTGCCATCACAACGAACCATAAAGTAGAGCTACCAGTGTATCGATTCTCAAGGTAAGTACATTATAATGAGTCTCACATCGAATTGGTTCCTTAGAGAGAGAAAAGGTTTTCGTGATCCAATATATCGCCATAGGGTGCTTCAACGCTGTATAGCATATATTATGCTAAGATATCCAAGCAAGAACTGAACTCGCACTAGAAGACATTCTAGTTGTAAATAAGTTCCCAGAGATGTTTCTAGGAGCTCTCAGCGGATTACCACCAGTAGGGGAAGTTGAATTCACTGGTTGGTTGATGCCTGGAAACGAACCAATATCAAAGGTGCTGTATCAGATGGCTCTAAATGAATGAGTTTCAAGAGACGAAATCGCACACCAAAATGAATAGCCGGGAGGATGTAAACAAAATTCATCCTCCCTGTAAACAGAATTCATCCTAAAGTTCCCTGTACAATGAATTAATGCCTTTTTTGCTTAGATTAAATGCAGTTAAGATCATGTTCACCATACAATTCAGTCATAAAATATAGGAAAAACATGGCATAAATCATGCTCATCACAATTGCACGTGTAGAGTATAGAAAATGTTTGGTATTCCTTGTCCTCATGCGTGTGCAGCCATCAAGGGTGTTCATGGTAATGTGTACAGTTATGTTGATGAATACCTTACGATAACAACCCAAAAAAAGATTTATAGCCAAGCCATGATTCCTATTGTCACAATAGACATGCCAAATCCAAATGAATTCCGCTTATATGATATAGGAAGCCAAATGTTCCTGCCACTTCCTAAGACTAGTCATCCATCGGGTAGGCTAAGAGTGCTAAGGAGAGAGTCATAGTTTTGCAACAAGAAAATTTACCATTGCAACTCATGCCATGAAGTAGGACACACGACAAGAACCTACAAAAATCCAAACCCAACTTAAGTTGCCAATTGTGCAGTCTTGGGGTAAATATTTTGCAAGTCATCTTTTGGTTTATATACAATGACTTGGATCCCTTCACATATTTTTGGCTAGAAGGGCTATAATACTTATAGGATGACTCAATATGTAATTAGTGTAAATGGCAAAGAATATGTTCTTGCGTGGGAATGACACGGAAACATTACATCAATGTGGATTGTAATGTTCACTGTTCACTTGTCATTTTACTTTATTTTGTACATGTTGTCATCCCATTACAACTTTGTGAAAATGCCAATTGTGAAGTTATCAATGTCACAATGACTATTGTTATTAGTTACAATGACTATTATAACTGCTATTGAAAGATTTGTGATAATGCAATATTTTTATGTTTTTCCCTCAGAGGCAAAAAAGGTCAACCTCAAAAAAATGTTGTAAATGCCGTTGAAATATTTGTCAATGCCGTTGAAATATTTGTAACTGTTGTTGAAAGATTTGTGATAATACATTATTTTCATGTTTTTCCCTCAGAGGCAAAAAAGGTCAACCTAAAAAAAGTTGTAAATGCCTTTCAAAGATTTGTAACTGCCGTTGAAAGATTTGTGATAATTTATTATTTTTATGTTTTTCCCTCAAAGGCAAAAAGGGTCAACCTAAAAAAAAGTCGTAAATGCCGTTGAAATATTTGTAAATTCTGTTGAAATATTTGTAACTGTCGTTGAAAGATTTGTGATAATGCATTATTTTTATGTTTTTCCCTTAGAGGCAAAAAAAGGCCAACCTAAAAAAAAAAAGCTATTGAAAATGTAAATTATTGAAAGATTTGTAACTACCGTTGAAAGATTTGTGATAATGTATTATTTTTATGTTTTTCCCTCGAGGCAAAAAAAAAGTCAACCTAAAAAAAATTGTAAATGCCGTTGAAAGATTTGTAAACCCCGTTGAAAAATTTGTAACTACGATTGAAAGATTTGTGATAATGCATTGTTTTTATGTTTTTCCCTCAGAGGTAAAAAAGGTCAACCTAAAAAAAAGTCGTAAATGCCGTTGAAAGATTTGTAAACTCCGTTGAAAGATTTGTGATAAGGCATTATTTTTATATTTTCCCTTAGAGGCAAAAAAGGTCAACCTAAAAAAAAGTCGTAAATGCCGTTGAAAGATTTGTAATTGTTGTTGAAAGATTTATAAATGCCATCACAAAATTTGTCATAAATAATCTAGTTTTTGTTAATCCCATATCCTTCATTCAACTTTACATCCTTGATTTACAAACATCCTGCACAACAAAATTGATGACTATCCATACATTTATGGAGAGCACCAGATATGTACACAGATTGGGTTCAATCCTAAGTACTAAGTGTCAAAATAATTAAAAAAATCAGCCTTTAACAATAATGCTCATCTCTTTCTTCTTTTCCCATAGGTCACTGGAGGAGGAAGGAGTCCCATGCAGCATATGTGGCGTTATTCGATTCATGGTTGACAAGCCACCACATGAGATTGCACCTATACTCGTTCACCTCATCATCACCATATTGCATACTTTCACTAGGACTCCAATTGTGTAACCAAATCAACACATGAACGCCACAGTCTTGCCTATAGAACGCAAAAACACACAAATTAACAAATTTACAACAACCTAGCATTATTGATGTTGCCACAGAATGACACTCACACATTTGGTTGTTGTGGAATAGGTGGCCAAATAACTTTTGTTGTTGGCATCTTGCCTTTGTGATTTGGTTTCACAAATTCGATGATCTCTTCAAAAAATGCCTCTGTAAACAACACACATGCATTAAATAAGTGTTTACTTGACTCAATCGTAACTAAAACTTGAATGCCTGTAACTTACAATTTTTTTTTTATTGGACTCATTCTTGCTCATGTAGACCTTTGTGTTCATTGAATACAGGACATAAAAATTCATTGTGCTTGGATCAAGGGACATGCAGAACTAGTGCTCTTCAACCAACATCGGTCCCATTATCAAATCACAATCATCGATATTGTAACCTATATGTTCAGGCAATAGTTGCTGTTTCCACTCAGCAACTTTCCATCCCGACGATTTTTCGGCCAATAAAGTTCACATAATCAACAAATCACTACTACAAAAAACATGTACAACGTCCTAAATTAAGCCTAATTTACGTCTTTTTTCTAAAGGACGTCTCTCCAGGGGACGTAGAAGATATGACGTCCTCCAAAAAATAAGGACGCCATAATTAGAAGTTATGGCGTCCTAAATTTTATTTTAGGACGCCATAAGTTCTGTTTAAGGAGTCTTAAAATAGTATTTTAGGACCCCATAAGTTCTGTTTAAGGAGTCCTAAAATAGTATTTTAGGACGCCTATACTCTATTTATGGAGTCCTAAACCATGATTTAGGACGCCATATGTCTTTTTTTTAAAAAAAAAAAAAAAAACCCCAAACAATAAATTGAATCAAATACAGTCTAGAATCAAATATGCATATCATAATACAAGGCAAACTCTCAGAATGTAAATGTTTAACAATAAATCGAATCGATATAAATCTAATCAAATACGCATACACAATACAAGGCAAACTCTCTTGAAAGGAGAGGAGAGATTTTTCCCCTAAATATTCTTTCAAGTTATGAAATTCAATCATTAACAAAGAAGAACAGAATGAACAGAGCTGTGAGGTGAACTTAGAATCGAATCAGAACCATTTTCAACAAGAAATCAAACTTTTCTTCCTCAATGAGATCTACGGCAAATAGAAGAACAATATATCTAACAAAGCATATCTAAAAATATAAAAATGCAGATCTAAGAAGAACAGTAGATCTGGAACCTGAAGACTAGCGAAGGGTGAGCGACGAGCAATGGCGAAAGGCATGATCTATTTTGAAGCTTAAATGCGCTGTGGTGAAGACTTGTGACTGTGAAGCCTTGTGATGGTGAGCAACGAGCGATGGCGAAGCCTTGCGACGACGAGCGGCGAGTGACGGCGAGCAACGAGCGACGGTGAGCGATGAACGATGGAAAGTTATCTGAGATGGTGCAAGATGGATGATACCTTGGCGTGAGAGAGAGAGAGACTAAGAAAGGTGAGAGGTTCTGAGTAAAAAAAAAGAAAGGTGAGAGGCAATTAATAAGTCAGGGATGGGATGTGAGAGCAGGTAGGGAAAAAAAAGTAATACAAAAAAGTCACGAAATTTTGGCGTCCTAAATTTTAATTTAGGATGCGAAAACTTTTAACCAGCGCCAAAATTGCCAATTTTTTTTTGAATTGTGCGCCAAATAACTCATTTTTGGCATCCTAATTTGAAATATAGGACGCCAAAAAAATTCCTAGCGCCAAAAAATTCATCAAGATGCGTCAAAAATTTCATTTTAGGCGTCCTACATATATTTTAGGACTCCTAAAATTCATTTTTGGCGTCCTAATTTGAAATATAGGATGCCAAAAAAATTCCGGCGCCAAAAAATTCATCATGATGCGCCAAAAATTTCATTTTAGGCGTCCACATATATTTTAGGACTCCTAAAATTCAATTTTGGCGTCCCGATTTTATTTTCGTGTCGCCAAAAAATTTCCGGCGCCAAAAAATTCTTCAAAATGCGCCAAAAAAATAATTTTAGGCGTCCTAAATATAGTATAGGACGCCTAAAATTATTTTAGGCGTCCTAAATTATATTTAGGACGCCTAAGTCTCAAAATTTAGCCAAATAATTACGAAAATGCCACCATCTTTACTTTTTACTTCCTTTTTTAAAATAAGGATGTCTTTTAGGGAAGTAGTATCAACTTTTTGTAGTAGTGAATATTGAAGTCATATATACGTATGTCAATGGGAAATAAATTATCAAGGTCCATAAATGCAAACTAACCATATGATCAGCACTAAAAATGTGCCTCCTTACTTGGCCTTGGATCTGCATATCTAGCATCAACGTTTTACATACAACAAACATAACTCTGTATGTATAAACACTTAAATAAGCGTGGTTCAAAACGATGTATAGAAATTTTAGCTTTTTTAGTACCTACCCGGTTGCTTAATCTATTCCTACGTCCTAGTGTCTGAAGCTACTCTCGAGTTAATGTCTTCATCATCTATTTATATGAGAATCTTGTAAAAGAGAAACAATGTCATCATACATTAACTAATCCAGACAAAATGGCGTTTAATATTGAATATTCCTTGAAATTAACTTTTTTGATGACTTACTGTTGACTCTCATCCTTGGTGCAAGTTCCAGAGATAAGGTTGAAGAATATTTCCTACTGTTATTTTGCCCAACTTGGCGCTTCAATGGCTTTGTCAAAGTCCAAGGTTACATGTTTTTTGGCTTCTTCGGCCTCTGTGACCTCCGTGGTGCATCTTGTTGTTGAACGGGGTATGAAACAATGGATTGTTCTCCTTCGTTGGTCCCTTCTCTAGTAGGACTTTCCCCATGATATTCAATAATGTTGATTGGCGTTCTGATAGTTGCGTCATCCTCATAACCAGTTTCGCCATCATCATGACCATCACCATCACCTTCTTGACCCTCATCATCACCATCAGCATTTTGGCCATTATCATCAGCATCATCACTATCATCCTCTGTGTAACACCCCATTTGAAAACAGCGGAATTTTTTTTTTTTAAACGTTTCCAAATATTTCAAGCAGAGTAATCAGAGTAGAGCATTGGAGCGAGTGAGTAACTGATTCATAACAAACATCAACCATAGTGTAACATTGTAATGATTACAGTAATCCTAGAGTTTGAAATTGGATAACTGAAAACGATAAAGATAGATAAGTCTTTGGTTGTACGTCTCATCGCTTTGCTTGCCTCGATCTTCGATCCGTATTCCTCCGGATCCCGAGGCTATAGCGAGATTCAATTTCTGCATTGAATCTCGTGTAACGGTTAATCTCAAACCCAAACAATACAAAGATACGAGATAATGAGATATTCTAGACAATACAACAAGATATCACTACATAAGCATACAATGAGATGCATGATCATTATGCCGACAAAACATACGCATTACGCAAAGTATGTAAAGCCCCACAATGTAAAACAACAATAACAGCTTGCACTATTCACCGGTGCCACGATACCACTCGTGTTCTCGCTAGCTAGAAAAACATACGGCGTTATCATGACTATAACCCGTGTAAAAACCGTCTCGTATATTGGTCTACGAACGTATCTATCACATATATGCATTTAAGAAGTACAAGATTAGTGTTACAAGACGCGTCCGTACCTTCGTTGACGACGTTAGGTACTTTCCGCGGAAAACGATTTTTACGGAAAAACGTGAAATGTTCACTGGGGCACGTCGGGCGCGTAACAGAACGGCAACAAATCAAAGTTTCGATGCCCTATCGAGTAATATCACTTTCATTAGTGATTTGACATCATAACGGCATTTTAGGTAAAAATTACCATTTTGCCCTTCTACCTCTAATTTGGCGGAATTTTGCCGTAACTTCGTTACTTTGACCGTATTCCATTTCAAAATTATCCCCACTATGTTTTTACCTCGTCGGGCATCTATCAATGCAATGAGGCATAAAAACAAACATAGGAACAAATTCGAAACTTCCTAGATCAAAAAACAAGGTTCTACTATAACTACCGAAAGAACTACGAAACTAAAAGCTAAGGACGTAAGAACTTACTCGGAGCTAAGGCAAAACTTTTGCAGAGCTTCTCACTCTAAGTTTCGGCCAAGGTAGAGAGAAGAGGAGGTGTGAAGAAATGAAGGAGGTGCTCATGCCTTTATATAGGCAAAATTTGTGCCACTTTGGTAATTTCTACATTCCAAATCTTGTAATTTTTCCTTTCCTTATAACCATGTAAATTCAAGACAAAATGGTGGTTAATTCTTGACCATGGGCAGCTCATAGTCGACACAAGGGGTGATGTGGCATCAAACCATTGGTCCAAGAATGGTGACTTAAGCTTACTTTATGCCCGGTCCGATAGAATTTCCCCCGATCGGTGTCCGTTTCGCGTAGTCTCTAAATTCTGAATTCATAACTTTGAAGATCTTCTCTTCCTCATCAATAATATCTAATTTAACTTAGATTCCAGTCCCTTATGTGGTCCCGATACCCAGTTGAAGTTTTTCGAAAAATGTGTCTCGGGCGCGTCCGATTCTAAAATCGTTTTCGGAATCATCAACCTCTCGGACAAAAATTCACGATTCCAAATATGTCCATATAATCATAAACTCATCTCCGGATGTTGGGTTATAATTTATTTTCTTCAGATCCAAAATGTGACTATCTCGCATTTTTCCCTATTTCGTCTTATTAGGTAAATGTGCTACCTCGGCCTAATTAACTTCCGGAAGAGGTCACTTGAAGGTAAAAACTCACTGATCAATATTTTACCTTGACTTTGGAATTCCTATTCCTGGTTCTCTAGATAGGATCCGTTTCCTATTTATTCATTTACTATTCACTAACTTTAATTATATTATATAATAATAAAATATCATGATTTTTTTAAAATTTATTCCTTTCTCTATTTCCTTTCTCAATTTTCGGCTGCCCCCTTTTTTTATTTATTTATTTATTTTGTATTTATTTTATATTTATTTATTTATTTATTCCATTTTTCCAAAAATTTCTCAAAATTACCTAATTGGTCCATTCTTGTATTTAGGCTTAAAAATACCTAAACTCACTTATTTTTTACAAAATTCTCCAATTAATTACTAAATATGTTCTTACTAATTTTAAGCCAAAAACCACTAATTTTAGGGTTTTACAAAATTACTTATGAATTTCCTTTACTTATGCTTAAGTAATTAGCCGTAAATTACTTAACTACTTTATTATCACTAGTTGATAATTTTCTTAATTAAAATGCCTCATTACCTCATAATTCTAGCACCGACATTTTTGTTTTCATGTATTCTCGCATTATTCTAGAATTTGAGAGGGTATTATGGTCATTACAATGCTTTTTGAGCATTTTTATTCAATTTCCCCAAGCTCACAATTTATCAAATTATCACAATTAGAGATAATATACTCTCCTAACTCAAATAATTATTTCATTGCCTTTTAGGATTTTTCACAATTTTCCTAGTCATTTTGCATACCAGGGGTATTTTGGTCATTTGGCACTTTGGCCCTTAAATTCTCTAATTTCCTACAGAACTCATCCTAGAATACTAGGCTATAATAACACAAGTCTTGCAACAATAATTTCACTTATCGAAATAGCCTAATTTATTTACCAAAATGTAATATTTCGATAAATAAATATCGGGTATTACACTCGCTTCATCGACTTGCTGCTTCCGCTGCCTTTCAATGTGATCTTGTGCCTTTCGCAACTCATCTTCCACAGCAGCAACAAGCCTTTTGTGTCTATCGTTGATTATACCCATCAACTTTCCATGCAAGTTCTTCAAAACCTAAATATGACACAATTTACCACAGGTTGAAAAGTCCCTTTCCTTACAATTACAATTAATCATGATTGTTTTACAAAATCCCTTTAATAAGTGTTAGTGGAGAAAACTTTTTCTTTTAATATCACACATATCGGGTTCGGGGCACAACACTCGCCCACAAACCCGGAGTCCAGGGCACAAATTCCGCCCACAAACTCGCTACGTAAAATTCTTAACTCGGGCACAACTAGCAAATGGATTAATACGAAGCCCACGAGTTTCACAATATTAAACTCCACATCATAACATAACCGAAATTTATTTAAACACAAAACATAATTGTGGATCCACCAAAGTCATCAGAGTATTTTTAAAATAAGGCCTCTAGCCTAACAGTAGTTAAACAGTCACTACGAAAATAGTTACCCAAACATAAGATGTGATCCAAAACATGAGGGCCCTAGAATGGCAATATGATAATCGAAACAACATTAACACCAAAAGAGGCCTACAATTTTCAGAATCGCTAAGCCTCGGTGCTTCCCTTGGCCTCTAGTGAAATTAGAGGTCTCTCCCGAAAAATATTAACAACAACGGGGTGAGACATAAAGTCCCCGTAACCAAAATTAATTTATAAAATATGCGGGGGAAAGGATTGCAAGTCAGAGAAGCAGGTTTACTAATAATATTATAATAATTTCAATAATTAAATAATCACAAAAATAACAACAGTTAAAAATGTTTAATACACAATAATACTAACAATTAACCATCCCCACTCTTCCATCCTGCTCCTCCTTATTTCCTCGTGGACGTGGATCAGTCCATCAGTGCTAGTAAACCCGGCCAAGGTTAGCTATCACTTCAAGGATACTGTCCCCTCCCATGCTACCACTTAGGGGTCCAGGGTACAAAATATTTCCCACAAACCCCCTACCAATATACCGTAATGGGAGGTGTCCGCCCAAAACACTCGACTCAAATCCGGGCCGGGGAATATGAGAGAGCCAATGGGCACAATTTCACCCTCACATCTCTTCCACACGTCCCAACATGTCCTCCACAAGATAACATTAATATGAGCTTCAAAATCATTATTTTTCCAAATTCAACATATCAACTAATTTCTTCACAAAAACACTTTCACAATTAATTAGCCCATATACATTATTCCACAACACATACTATAACCATCACAACAATAACATCAACACTTTCACAATTAATTAGTCCATATACAAAGTATTCCACAATACATACTATAACCATCACAACAATAATGGGCTCAACATAAATATCCACATATGTATACTTTGGTTGAAAAATACACTCGCTTCACCGAGATAATTTCATATTCAACATACATATGAATTTCAAAACTCATACAAATAGTAATTATAAAAGTAAGGTTTAGAAACCCTTACGGTCCAAACAAGCATATAGAATAAATTAACCCTGGTTACCTCAACTCCAAGCTTAAACTTAACTCGAGGGACAAGGTACGCACAACCACCGATCAAGAAAGCTCTACGTTACAAATGTAGATAACAATCAACCTCAAATAATAATAAATAAATTTAATTTCCAAAAATCTAATTTCCTCAACACTTGTTCTCCTCAATATCCTAACCCAATTTAATATATTTCCTAACTTATATGAGCACAAAGTCAATAATTCTTTAAGCCTAGACATAATTAAATTCATTACTTATAATTTTATGTGACTCAAAATGTATAAATTTATCAATAAAATATTTTTAATAATAAAACTGAAAAGAACATTTTATTACTCCAAATTTCGAAATGATAGATACTCTTTGGAAATTTTGAAATGACATTTTAATCTATTAAAATTCCAACAATATTTCGTTAATTCAAATAAATTATTTATATCAAATTTAATTGGTAAGAACATCCTGTAGAATATAAATACTAAACTTATTAAATGGAAAATTTATTTTAAATTCTTACAATAACCAAATAATAATTTTAAATCGGTTAAAATTAGCTATTGATCACCCTTTATTTAAATATTGTCATCTATTGTTAAAACTCAGAAATATTCTAAAAGTCAATCCCAATTTTTTTTTTTTTTTACTAATCAGTGAAATAACACCCTCATTAGAATAAGAAAAATATGAAGAACAATTTTCGTGAAGAAATTTAATTGAAAAGAAATCAGTTTGGTCATCTAAATTATCCGATAAACTTGCCTTATATCCGGAATAGTAAAAAAGCTCCAACAACGGATGAAAGCTCTAACGCCGGAACCCAAATTTGCAACGAGCCAACCACGAAAATGGGTCGATAGAGAGATATATAATACACACCCGATCGCATTACCATCTACGATGGTGTGGGTTTATGTATTTTATTATATTGTTTTCTCGCAAGCCCCACTATCTCGCCTAGACTTTGCATTTTGGTGAGCGTGGGTTTAAGCTTTTCACGCCCATACGGTTTTGAAAATGGGTAGTAGCCCATGCGCCGGCCGCCCACTATAATTATAATATATATATATAATTTTATCTTCATTATTATTATTATTTTAAAACTCCCGCATGCGTTCTTGTTAATCCGATACAACTCATATTTCTTTCCTTTATCTTTTCTCGTCCGGAGTGCCTACATAAGAATCCATATATTATTTGTTTATTTGTATCAACTCCCTTGACCCCACGCATACAACAAAGTCGACATGAAGAATTCTATAATCAATAAAGTGCTCCCTTTTTCTCCCACTTAACAATTAAAATATATATATCCATATTCACACACAATGCATCCACGTGAGTACATGCATTCCATCACTAATATTATTCTATTTACACTACCTCAACCTACGTGCTTGACTACTTTTAAGGGGTGTGCTTTGCATTCTTTTCACACACACACACATAAACCACCTTCCCCACGCTTATATGTATTTGCATTGGATTTCTAATTGCATCCCACGCTCTTTTATATATATATATATATATATATATATATATATATATATATATATGTTTATAAACCCAATTCCAATGCCAAATTCTAGACTCCTCATCACGCCAACAACTCTTCCCATGTATCACCAATTTCTATCCCATTACATATAAAATAGTAGTATTTTATTTAATTGGTGGGTCCTCCACATAATTTCCTCTTCAATCCAACAAGCACCCATACCATGTGCACGTCCAACACCTTCCACGCAACTAAGGGTCCCACTTCAAAATATGCAAGCATCAAGTGGACATTTACCTATTAGTATTATTATAGTCTAGGTAAAATCCCCTAATGTTCGACAAATAAACTTACAATATTTTCCTTAACTCCCACTTTATATTTTTAAGTATTTTCTACACCTCAAATTATATACTAAATCATATCCTCAAATATTTAATTACCTTAATTAAAATTGGGATGTTACAACTCTCCCCACCTAAATAGAATTTTGTCCCCAAAATTCCTAACATGTCACTGAGAATAGATTCCACAACACAAGATTTCAACACAAGAATAACAAGGTCAAGGTAACACTACTAACACAAGCGACACGTAGCACAACATAGTAAAGATTACCAACACAAAAATTACAAACATCACACAAGTTTGGTCAAAATCAACACAACCATAATTATCAATACTAATGCCACACAATCGTACCTAACCAAACAAATCGGGAAAATCGCGTCGCATTCGTTCTTCGTTTCCCGGTAGCATCACCAAGGAGACATACCCTTCCGTAAAACTTTTAGGAGGCGAATTGTTTTATTTCGTAGAATCGTTTGTCTCTCTCATCAAGAATTCTTTCGGCTCGGCCATGTAAGTCAAATTTTCCCTCAATTCGACATCTTTCGGTTCAATCACATGGGAAGAATCTGAATTATACTTCTTAAGTTGCGACACGTGGAACACATCGTGTACACTCGACAAGTGCGGTGGTAAGGCAATTCGATAAGCAACTGGTCCAATTCTCTCCAAAATCTCGTATGGTCCAATAAATCGGGGAGTCAACTTTTTGGCTTTAATAGATCTACCAATACCAGTTACCGGTGAAACCTTAAGGAACACATGGTCACCTACTGCAAACTCTAAAGGTCTACGCCGCCTATCCGCATAGCTCTTTTGTCTGCTCTGAGCGGTTAACAATTTCTGGCGAATCATCTCAATTTTCTTTGTAGTCTTGTCCACCAAGTCTGGTCCAATCACGGTTCTTTCGCTCAACTCGTCCAAAGCCAAAGGCGATCTACATTTTCTACCGTACAATGCCTCAAAAGGAGCCATCTGAATGCTCGAGTGATAACTATTATTGTATGCAAACTCTGCTAAAGGCAGGTGATGATCCCAACTACCAGGTAATTCAATGGCACAAGCCCTCAACATATCCTCAAGTGTCTGTATCGTCCTCTCTGTCTGGCCATCAGTCTGTGGATGATAAGCAGTACTGTACTTCAACTTAGTCCCCATAGCCCCCTGCAAGGCCTTCCAAAAGTTCGATGTGAACCTCGGATCACGGTCGACACAATCTACGAGGGTACCCCGTGCAACCTGACAATCCAATCCACATACAGTTGCGCTAGCCTTTCTAAGCTATATCCGATATGAATCGGAAGGAAATGAGCTGACTTTGTCAACCTATCCACAATGACCCATATGGCATTGTGGCGTGTTGTAGTCTCCGGTAGTCCCACAATGAAATCCATGGAGATACTGTCCCACTTCCACTGAGGAATCTCTAAAGGTTGTAGTAACCCTGGAGGCTTTTGATGCTCGATCTTCACCTTCTGACACGTCAGGCACTTCTTTACGAAGTTTGTCACATCACGCTTCATCTTAGGCCACCAATATCCTTGCTTCAGATTTTGATACATTTTAGTGATTCCAGGATGAATGGTATACTTGCTCCGATGCGCCTCTTCAAGGATTGTTTTCTTGATCTCTTCATTATTCGGGACACAAATCCTCTTCTTGTATCTCAACATACCTGCATCTCCAATATGATAATCAGATACTTCATCATTCTCTAACTCTCTCCTGATCTTCAGCAGTTGGTCATCTTCCATCTGGGCCATTCTTAAGTCATCATAAAAGTCAAAACTCCCAAGTACTGAACCTAAAATCACGTCTGATTTTGGTTCAAGATAGACCTCAGATAATCTTTCTAGGAGGTTATGCTCAGTTACACACATGTGAAACACGTGTATTGACTTCCGACTCAAGGCATCTGCAACTACATTCGCCTTTCCGGGATGATACTTCAACTCAAAATCATAATCCTTCAAGAACTCCATCCATCTTCTCTGTCGATTATTCAACTCCTTCTGATCCACAAGATACTTCAAGCTCTTATGGTCACTAAAGATCTCAAATTGTGATCCATACAAGGTAATGCCTCCAAATCTTCAAGGCAAAAACAACGTTGCAAGCTCCAGATCGTGCGTCGGGTAGTTCCCTTCATGAGGCCTCAACGTCGAGAGGCATAAGCCACGACTTTACCGTCTTGCATGAGCACACATCCCAAGCCCTTCAACGATGCATCTGTATACACCGTGTACGGTTTGTGTGGGTCGGGTATGATAAGAATAGGTGCAGTGGTTAACCGATTCTTCAACTCCTGAAAAGCTGCCTCACACTTCCCATCCCAAACAAATGGTTGTTCCTTCTTAGTCAATTTGGTGAGTGGTGCGGCAATCCGAGAGAATCCTTCTATAAAACGGCGGTAATAACCACCAATCCCACAAAACTACGCACTTCCGTCACAGACTTAGGTGGTTCCCACTTCAACACTGCATCAACCTTGCTGGGATCTACTGCCACACCGTTTGCCGAGACCACATGACCTAAAAACTTGACCTCTTTTAGCCAAAATTCACATTTACTCAGCTTTGCATACAAATGATGCTTTCTTAAAATTTGCAGTACGATTCGAAGGTGTTCCTGGTGTTCCTCTTCGCTCTTTGAATAAATAAGGATGTCGTCAATGAACACCACCACAAATTGATCCAAATACGGCCTGAAAATCCGATTCATATAATCCATGAACACTGCTGGTGCATTAGTTACACCAAAAGGCATGACACGGAACTCATAATGGCCATATCTGGTACGGAAAGCGCAGTCTTTGGGATGTCTTACGCCTTTACCCTTAATCGATGATACCCCGATCTCGATCAATTTTTGAGAACACCGATGAACCCACGAGCTGATCTAGTAAATCATCTATCTCGGGTAAAGGATACTTATTCTTGATGGTGACTTTGTTCAATTGCCGATAATCAATGCAAAGCCTTAAGCTGCCATCTTTCTTCTTCACGAATAGAACTGGTGAACCCCATGGGGATACACTTGGCCTGATGAAGCCTTTCTCCAGCAATTCCTCAATTTGCTTCTTCAACTCAGCTAATTCTGAAGGTGACATTCGGTAAGGAGCCTTGGAGATTGGCTCTGTCCCTGGCGCTAATTCAATGGCGAACTCAACTTCTCGCTCCGGGGTAGTCCCGCTAACTCTTCGGGGAACACATCCGGAAACTCTTTAACTACCTCGATCCGCTCAACATTCCCGTCTCGATTCCACCCGAGCACGAGAAAATACCACGAAGGCTTCACATCCTTCCCTTACACTTCTCTCGACTTGAGCCGCTGATAACATTATCGGGCCTTGGGAAATTCCTTTGATTGCTTCGCAAACGTTAAATTGCACAACCCTTTCCTTGCATTGCAGGGATACATTATTGGTTGTCAACCAATCCATACCCACAATCACGTCTATACCCCGCATGGGTAGACAAATTAGATCAATGGTCGTTTCACGACCCTCACACACAAACACCAATTTCTTACACACCATGTTAGCTCTCACACGTGTACCAGTAGGAGTAGACACAACTAGATCATACAACAATTCACTCTTAATAAGATTTAATTGCTTCACACAATTGTCGGAGATAAACGAATGTGTAGCACCAGAATCATAAATAACACATAGAGAATGACCTTGAAGGATAGCTTTACCTCGGATCAAATTAGGAGCAGCTTTCACTTCCTCTGATGTTAGAGCGAACACTCGCCCAGGTGCCGACTGTCTATATGTCTGATCCTCTCTTCTTCCTTTATTGCAATATTTTGCGAGATGGCCCTTCTCCCCACAATTAAAACAAGTCCAACACTCACCGGGATGAGCTCTTCCACAATTAGTACAAGGAAGGCGTTGAGTCACACTCGGAGTTGACGCTACCGATCCATGCTGAAAGCCTCGATTTGCTCCACTATGGCCCTTGTGGTTTTGGCTCCTAAGAGGATGACTCCTCTGCTTGGAGCTCCCTTGATGGAAACTCCTCCTACTCCCAGATCGACTAAAGTTTGAAGAGTGACCCTTTTTACTAACACCTCCTGATATTCCTATATGACCACTGAATCGGCCATGAGAATCCCTTCTCGCGGATCTCTCAGCATCTCTATGCCTTCGACAGACCTCTCGAATCTTTGCCGTCAACCTTTCAAGAGTAGTGATGTCATAGATCCCCATTCTTGCCTTGACATTGTCATTGCATTTCTCAAACATTTGTCTCGCCGGCCCAATTCGTGTGCCTCGTCCGTCCGTCCATTTGTGATACATATTTAGCTAGCCCCATGAATTTTGATATAAATGTATTCTCGTCCATCTCCCCCGTCGAAGAGTGAAAAACTCGCTTCTTTCGATATCTCATCTCAATGGGGAAGTAGTAATCGAAGAACATCATCTTGAATTCCTCCCAATCTAGTTGATGTCCATCCATAGGCTTCACGGTGTTCCACCAATCCAGCCGCGCCACGTTAACGAGTCTTTGCAAAGCTATGACTTTTTGATACTCATCGCGGCTAATGGACTCAAATAGCATTTCCAGCCGATTGATCCAACTCTCTGCCTCTGTCGGCGATCCTCCGGAAAAGGTATCCGGGTGGAAGCGATCTAAGTGTTTCCATACTGTAAACATATCAGAAGCAACGCTCCGCTCTGCTGACTCTTCTGGGTCAGATTTCGATGGATTTGGAATTCGCTCCTTAGAAGAAACATTATTCTCTTCCTCTGATTCTCCATGAACCTCTTTGTTATGACTTTGACCTCCCCCATTCGGTCCATCATTGGCTTTAACTTCTTCAAGCCTCCTCAATCGCTCATCTGTTGTAAGAGTCCACTCATACAGTCGCCGCAACATTTCGGTGTCGCTTAAGCGATCTTGGGGTCCAAAGAGGGTCTCGTTGGCCGTTGTCACCGATGTTCAAACTCATATTCCTGGTATTCACCATCCTCTCTCCCCACCTAAGGGTAAAACCCACCATAGATGGAGAATGGTAAGAATAAGAAACAAAACACAACACACAAGGGAAGCAGACGTGTAAAGATTATATATTGCCATATTCTAAATGCAATGCACAACAGGGCCAAAAATCTGAAACCTAAGGCTTTGGATACCAAGTTGAAAAGTCCCTTTCCTTACAATTACAATTAATCATGATTGTTTTACAAAATCCTTTAATAAGTGTTAGTGGAGAAAACTTTTTCTTTTAATATCACACATATCGGGTTCAGGCACAACACTCGCCCACAAACCCGGAGTCCAGGGCACAAATTCCGCCCACAAACTCGCTACGTAGAAAATTCTTAACTCGGGCACAACTAGCAAATGGATTAATACGAAGCCCACGAGTTTCACAATATTAAACTCCACATCATAACATAACCGAAATTAATTTCAACACAAAACATAATTGTGGATCCACCAAAGTCATCAGAGTATTTTTAAAATAAGGCCTCTGGCCTAACAGTAGTTAAACAAATCACTACGAAAATAGTTACCCAAACATAAGATGTGATCCAAAACATGAGGGCCCTAGAATGGCAATATGATAATCGAAACAACATTAACACCAAAAGAGGCCTACAATTTTCGAAGCTGCTAAGCCCCGGTTTGCTTCCCTTGGCCTCTAGTGAAATTAGAGGTCTCTCCCGAAAAATATTAACAACAACGGGGTGAGACATAAAGTCCCCGTAACCAAAATTAATTTATAAAATATGCGGGGAAAGGATTGCAAGTCGAGAAGCGGGTTTACTAATAATATTATAATAATTTCAATAATTAAATAATCACAAAAATAACAACGATTAAAAATGTTTAATACACAATAATACTAACAATTAACCATCCCCACTCTTCCATCCCGCTCCTCCTTATTTCCTCGTGGACGTGGATCGGTCCATCGTGCTAGTAAACCCGGCCAAGGTTAGCTATCACTTCAAGGATCCGTCCCCTCCCATGCTACCACTTAGGGGTCCAGGGTACAAAATATTTCCCACAAACCCCCTACCAATATACCGTAACAGGAGGTGTCCGCCCAAAACACTCGACTCAAATCCGGCCGGGAATATGAGAGAGCCAATGGGCACAATTTCACCCTCACATCTCTTCCACACGTCCCAACATGTCCTCCACAAGATAACATTAATATGAGCTTCAAAATCATTATTTTTCCAAATTCAACATATCAACTAATTTCTTCACAAAAACACTTTCACAATTAATTAGCCCATATACATTATTCCACAACACATACTATAACCATCACAACAATAACATCAACACTTTCACAATTAATTAGTCCATATACGGTATTCCACAATACATACTATAACCATCACAACAATAACGTGCTCAACATAAATATCCACATATGTATCCGGTTGAAAAATACACCGCTTCACCGAGATAATTTCATATTCAACATACATATGAATTTCAAAACTCATACAAATAGTAATTATAAAAGTAAGGTTTAGAAACCCTTACGGTCCAAACAAGCATATAGAATAAATTAACCCGGTTACCTCAACTCCAAGCTTAAACTTAACTCGAGGGACAAGGTACGCACAACCACCGATCAAGAAAGCTCTACGTTACAAATGTAGATAACAATCAACCTCAAATAATAATAAATAAATTTAATTTCCAAAAATCTAATTTCCTCAACACTTGTTCTCCTCAATATCCTAACCCAATTTAATATATTTCCTAACTTATATGAGCACAAACTCAATAATTCTTTAAGCCTAGACATAATTAAATTCATTACTTATAATTTTATGTGACTCAAAATGTATAAATTTATCAATAAAATATTTTTAATAATAAAAGCCGAAAAGAACATTTTATTACTCCAAATTTCGAAATGATAGTTATACTACGGAAATTTTGAAATGACATTTTAATCTATTAAAATTCCAACAATATTTCGTTAATTCAAATAAATTATTTATATCAAATTTAATTGGTAAGAACATCCGTAGAATATAAATACTAAACTTATTAAATGGAAAATTTATTTTAAATTCTTACAATAACCAAATAATAATTTTAAATCGGTTAAAATTAGCTATTGATCACCCTTTATTTAAATATTGTCATCTATTGTTAAAACTCAGAAATATTCTAAAAGTCAATCCCAATTTTTTTTTTTTTTTTTTTTTTTTTACTAATCGGTGAAATAACACCCTCATTAGAATAAGAAAAATATGAAGAACAATTTTCGTGAAGAAATTTAATTGAAAAGAAATCGGTTTGGTCATCTAAATTATCCGATAAACTTGCCTTATATCCGGAATAGTAATAAAACGTTGCTCCAACAACGCGCCTGAAAGCTCTAACGCTGGAACCCAAATTTGCAACAGCCAGCCCACGAAAATGGGCTGATAGAGAGATATATAATACACACCCGACTGCATTACCATCGGCCTGATGGTGTGGGTTTATGTATTTTATTATATTGTTTTCTGCAAGCCCCACTATCTGCCCTAGACTTTGATTTTGGTGAGCGTGGGTTTAAGCTTTTCACGCCCATACGGTTTTCGAAAATGGGTAGTAGCCCATACGCTGCTGCCACTATAATTATAATATATATATATAATTTTATCTTCATTATTATTATTATTTTAAAACTCCCCTGCATGCGTTCTTGTTAATCTGATACAACTCATATTTCTTTCCTTTATCTTTTCTCGTCTGGAGTGCCTACATAAGAATCCATATATTATTTGTTTATTTGTATCAACTCCCTTGACCCCACGCATACAACAAACTCTGACATGAAGAATTCTATAATCAATAAAGTGCTCCCTTTTTCTCCCACTTAACAATTAAAATATATATATCCATATTCACACACAATGCATCCACGTGAGTACATGCATTCCATCACTAATATTATTCTATTTACACTACCTCAACCTACGTGCTTGACTACTTTTAAGGGGTGTGCTTTGCATTCTTTTCACACACACACACATAAACCACCTTCCCCACGCTTATATGTATTTGCATTGGATTTCTAATTGCATTCTGCCTTATATATATATATATATATTTATAAACCCAATTCCAATGCCAAATTCTAGACTCCTCATCACGCCAACAACTCTTCCCATGTATCACCAATTTCTATCCCATTACATATAAAATAGTAGTATTTTATTTAATTGGTGGGTCCTCCACATAATTTCCTCTTCAATCCAACAAGCACCCATACCATGTGCACGTCCAACACCTTCCACGCAACTAAGGGTCCCACTTCAAAATATGCAAGCAACAGTGGACATTTACCTATTAGTATTATTATAGTCTAGGTAAAATCCCCTAATGTTCGACAAATAAACTTACAATATTTTCCTTAACTCCCACTTTATATTTTTAAGTATTTTCTACACCTCAAATTATATACTAAATCATATCCTCAAATATTTAATTACCTTAATAAAAATTGGGATGTTACACAGGTCATTAACATAATTTTAAACCATGAATTCAATGTCATTACTGGAAGCACTTACTGGGTCTAAAGAAGCCACAAAATTCCCTTTTCCAAAGTGTCCTTCTTAGACTTGTCTTTACCGGCCTTCGTGGTATACAACATCCTAATGTCGCTCTTCCTTTCTTTCTCAATCATCTCCTTTACCTTCTCCTTGGTCCAGAACTGAATTGGGCTCTTTCCTACATGTTCAACTTCCTTTCCCAATGGGAACCGCTCGCCGAAATGTAAATGCAATGACAAGGTTAAACATTTAAAACTTATGACAAAAAATTATTAACACAAAACAGCTCATAATACTTACCAATAACATGTATATGCACCCTCCGATATAGGAGTTGCAATCTTTTTTTCCTCTTACGCATTGACATAATCAGCAAGCTGTTTTTGGAGGTCCTTGGCAATATATGTGGCCCAATCGAAGTGGGCAAATCCTTTCATGGTCGAGGTTAAAACCTTCAGCAACTTGTCACCGGGAGTTGTGCTTGATGTTGGAGCGAGAAAAGTCCCCAACATGTGCATCATAAATAACATCTCAAACTGCTCACCCGACTCCCTTGAAGTTATGACGTTTAGTATGTCGTCATACTTCATTTTACCATAGTCTTTTCTAAGTTGCTGAAATACTGGATCTGTCACTCACTTTCATTATTACCTCGTCCCCACTATGTGGGACCCCAAGCAACTGAGCCACATCTTTTCCCTGTATTTCACGTGTCTTCCCCTTTATTCGGAATTGATTGGTTGGGAGATCATAAGCTCTCATTATAGCCACTAACATTTCCTGTGGTAGTCTCAAACTTTGAATATGAAGCAAATGTTCAAACCCTAACTGCTAGACCCTAGCTTTTAATGTTTCATCAGAGTTCACATATGCTACAAGCTCCGAAAATTTGTTCAACGAGCACCCTGAGGGAAAACCAACGGTGAAGGTGCCCTTCTTCTTTTCACGCTTTCCTTCTTTGGCTCTACCATTGTATACTTTCTTCTTATTGACACTCAAAGCCCTCCATGCCTTTGAGGACTCCCTATTCATGTCATTAAAGCCATCAACTTTATTCTCTTTCTTAAACTCGTTGCGAAACAAAATGTACCCATTACTAGTGTACATTTTGTTCGACTTTTGCTTTGCTGCCCCACTTGTAGATGTCATTTTTCACTATGAACTATGTATAAACCTGAAAAATTGAAATGGCAAGACAAACATTTAAGAGAGTTCATGAGCCACATATAACAACAAATACTTTTACTCATTTAGCAAAACTAGTTCCAAAAATTTTAATCCAATAATAGCAACAATAACAAGTAACCTCAATACACTCTCAGAGACAAAATGATCCTCTAATGAATGTGACAACACGACACTTAAAGCACAATCCAACAATTTTATTTCCAAGCAATTCAATACAATGCTAATTTCAGCAACAACAAGAATTTCAAAAGAAAACACTAAGCCAAACCAACAAATGTTGAATACCTTCACAAACTTGTTTCCAATTGAATCTGATCACTGCTTACAATATTCTAGAAGTGTTGACTCAAACCACAAGTAAAAAAACAATAATAGAGGAGCATCACAATTCAAGAAAATGTGTTCAAACCAGGATATAGTTTTGGCAGACAACAAACCTCTATTTCTTACAGTTAAATTCTACGAATTATAGTTCAAGAAACAACAATTATGCAGGAAAAAAAAACAACAGCAATTATGCAGAAAAACAATGTTGTACAAATAACCTCCAAAAGATTTATCTAAGTGAGAAAAGTAAAAGGTCACAATTTTGTTTTTGACAAAACAGTTTGAAATTACCAAAAGATTTATCTAAGTGACCTAAAGGCTTTTCTCATATCAAAAGCATATGATCCAAAATAAAAATAGGTTCCACAATTGCAATCATAAATAATTGCAAACAAGTAATGTCAGAGTATTGCTCAATACCAAGCTTAAATTAGTGAATGGTAATTTGGTTTTCAACAATGAAAAGATTTGAGCATAGTTGAAGGGCACAAACAAATTAATTAAACAGACGTTCACATAGTTGCCAAATTAAAATGTGTTATGAAACCTTGGTGACTTTGGCCGTACTTGGTGCCAAAAGCAAGAAAAGTCAGCCATTTTCACATCAGCATGAAAAGTTTATATATACATATATATGGGTCAGAAACCGGGTTCCCATTTCAGATTAAAACCAGTGACCCAAAAATGGCAAAAACGACTCACTTGGCAGCTTGAGACAATGCTTAATCAACCACTTATGCTTTGAAAAATATGGAAAAATATATCAAAATGAATCAGCAACTCCAATACTCATTTTTTCAAGCAATCCTCAGTAATTGCTCGTGGCTAAACCACAAATCACAAATCCAATTCAAGCCTAATCTCAACAATTCTTATAACATATCATAGCAGATGTTCAAAAGTCACTCAGCATATGCAAGCTACCAAGAGAACATTTTATAAGATGCACAATTGATTAACTTCCCAATTTCCTGTGTAAGTAATTTGTCACATAGAAATCAACAAGCCGTGTTCTTAGTAAAAGAGGTTTTGACCACTTAAATTAAACATATTATATGAGGTTTAAGTATCCGTAAATGTAGAAAATTTATCTCTAATTAGGTTCAACAATACTAAAATCTAACATAATAAGATAGTCATATTAAAATATTATGTACGAAATAAAGCTTGCTATGTCAAACTTAAATACTAAAGCTGCACATAACCAACCTACATTTAGTCTAAAATAATGATAACTCCTAATCAGAGAATGCATGAACCTCAAATTAACCAATAAAATAAAATAAATAAATCAGATCTTCTTTCCATCGAGTTAAGTATGATGATGAACATCTCTAAAAACAAATGCCACAAATTTAAAATAACAGAAGTAGTAGAACGAACACAGAGTACTCAGACGCATAAATACTTACATTTGCAAGCTGCCAATAGTACAGGGCAAGGATGTTAATGAATTCTCAGATATGGATAAGCACTCAAGCCTCACCAACTGACCCACAAATGAGGGAAAAAGCAAGCAAATTGCAAGTTGCAACAAAGAGATATTTACCTGTGAAAACTTCAAGGGTAGCGATTGAGACGACTTGAGCTTTTACCACAAAATAAATAGACCCTCAGATGATTTTTGTGTGGTAAAGAAAGAACGGCTGGCGGAGCAATTTCCGTCCAAACTCGCTGATTCACGGAGTCACCAGGAAGACGATGAAGAACGAGCGTCGCGGCGATGAAGACGGTGAAGAACCCTCAGATGATTTTTGTGTGGTAAAGAAAGAACGGCTGGCCAGAGCAATTTCCGTCTGAACTCGCTGATTCACGGCGTCACCAGGAAGACGATGAGAACGAGTGTCGTGGCGATGAAGACGGTGAAGAACGCTAGGGCAGTCGAATGAAAGAATGAGTTTCGAATGAGAATGGAGTGTCTTCATAAAGTTAATTAAGGGGCATTGTGGTCTTTTTACCTAAATTTGCATATCCCTCATAGGTCCATGTCATTTATCAGTCTTTTTACAAATTCAATGGGCTTCTGGGGGTTTTACAAATTTATGTGGTATTTATATGGGATTTTCCCAAGATATGCGAGATTACAAAACAAATGATTATATTAAAAGGGATATTGTTCCCAAATGAGTGATGAATCTAGTCGTTCATATGGGAAAGGGAGTGATGAGGAATGTTTATGGTTAGCCTTGGGGTCCATGATAAAAAAACTTAATTAAGGATTGCGTATAGGTACCCCTAGGAACATTATCTCTTCTCGATGAGCCTTTTATTGTTTCCTAAGTAATATAAATGTCATGCAAATGCAATGAAAACAAGGGAAAATTGGTTTTAGATTTTCTAGAAAATAGGCAAGGGGATAATGAATTAAAATCCTAAAGCTACTGTTTTTTTAATGTCTTTTTAAATAATGAATGTAATGTAATGTAATGGAATATGAATGAAGTGAATTACGTTGAGAAATGGATTCAATGGCATCCTAACTCACTAAATGATGTGAAAGTCAAAATTCATCAAGTCTTAATTAAAAACCCAAGTATCCTAATCAATTGTTTAAGAATATTATTCAAGAATCACTTGATGTGTGAAATGGATTTAATTAATGCAAATGTTTCCTCTAATATGAATGCACAATTACGATATTCAAATTAACTCAAATCAACTACACAAGCTAGTAAACACTTAGCAAGCATATTCTAATTAATTGAATTAATAGTAAATACATCAATGAAAAGCATCCAATCACAATGTAACACAATCTTAGCTCATCAATATGGAGTCCAATAACTCACAACAAAATCCTATTGAATACCGTAGAACATAGCTAGGAATTATAATAACAATAAAAAATTCATAAAGGAACCATAAAAAAACTCCCCCATTGAGTGTTGAACTCAAGCCAAATCACCAATCCTCAATAGGCTAAGAGAATCAGTCACTCATGCTCTTAGACACACCCACAACTCTATTAAAAATCAAGGAATCCATAGTGAAAACCGAATCTGATGAAAGAGTGGGAGTAGGTCTGTCGGGTCTTGAGAGAAGGAAAGAAAGCTTAACTAGAGAGGATAAAGAGAAAGGAAAACCACGGTGGTAATCTCTGGGAGAAGACGAGGGAATAATTAATTGATGGTGAATAGGGATAAGATGACGGTGGCAAGGAAGTTGAAGGCCGAGCTCTCGTCTCCCTAGTTGGTTCTCCGATGGTGGGAAGAGAGAAACCGATGGTGAGGGAGATCCGGCGACGGTGGTGGTGGTGATGGCCGTCTCTCGTTTCCGATTCCTCCCTCCTTCGATTTCACTCTCCCAAATCGCACTTCCGTTCCTCCTCTCTACTCAATCGTGTCAGCCCCCTTTCTTTTCTTCGAAACAAGCCCTAAATCAGTGGAAACAAATGCTGCTGTTCCAATTTTGGGGCGTTTTTGAACTTTTCAGAACTTCTGGGCCGTTGTTCTGTAATTTTCTTGGGTCCTTTCTACATTAATTTGCCGTTTCTAGAAATTCTGGATTTTTCTGTAATTTTCCCTAAACTTATCTGCAAAGAAAATAAACCCAAAATGTAATACCTTATATTCCAAAAATCAATCAATTAAGGTAAATCATGAAATATATGACATTTTTGCCCATTTTTAATCTCTTCATGTAATCACTCATTAAATCAAATTTATCATAAATAATGCTTTTTTGACTAAATTAACATGATAAAATCCCTAGATTAATCATGAAATAACATAATAAAATATGGTATGACCAGGGATAGATGATTTAAGATGATTCTTGTTTTTAGCAAGTGATTAAGGGAACTGGAAGACTGAAATGCCCTCGTTGCCGTCTTCCGGAGAATCCTGACGTTGAACTCTCGGTTCCGATTAATTTGGGAACACTAGTACATCCCTGATACAGCTTGTACTTCGCCCACGGTCTCTCGGGTGATCTGAATCAACCCATTTTACAATTGTTACTATTCACAGAAACTACTCTTGGTATAAGAGTCTCGGGGATCACTCTGCAACGACATCAATAATCAAAGAAAGATTAGATGGAATAGAACAGAGTAATGCAACTAGCTGGGGCATGAATGTAATTTGGCTCAATTTCTAAATCATGTCACATAACCTAATTTATAACTTATTATGTTTAGTGGCCTAAATTAACAATTTATTAATTTAACCGTTATTTTCCCTAAACTATTCTCATAGAAACACTAGGTATCTCAAACTATCTAGTGATACAATATTCTCCTTTAATTTTCTATGTTCACAGAAATTTAACAAAAAAGTATTCTCCACATTTGACAAATATGAAAAGGCATTGTCTGTTAGAATGGTGCTTTTTTGAATCTCAGCTAAGTGGGCACGGTTCAGTCATGGTGATGAGCAATGGGATTCACATTGAATGCTCATCACAATCGTTAATCATAACCATGAAATCTCAACCAACTCAATATATAAATGTTAAATAATAAATTTAATGTTTTTAAAAAGTGTACTAATAAAAAAAAATAGATTTTATGTCTATTAAAAATAATAAAATATAATGAAAAACATGATACCACTTATAATTCTTGATATTACAGTTAGTTGGCTAACTAATGTAGACAAAGAAATTAGTTATGTTAATTATTTATAACAAATATAAGTTGGTTTTCCTAAAGTATTATATTTCATCATGATTATTCTTTGATGAAAACCCTGTAATGTGTGTAATCAATAGAAAAATGTTTAAAAAAATTATAAATTTGGGAGACAAAGTCGATTAAGGTCTTATATTTAAGACTAAAGTTGATTGAGACAAACTATATTGATAGTTTTTTACATAAGTGAGTTTTAGCTTGTGAGATTAAACGAATTGTACGGTTTAGGATACATTTGTAAAATGTTTGGCTAAGCATTTGAGATTATTTTCCCAAATGTCATATTATCATGAGAAAATGATAAAAAAAAAAAAAATACCACTTAAATTTTAAAATCCTCAATCAGTATTTTCTTATTAAAATGAGTTGTCAATTGCTATACACTCTTGTAGTCAATACTTAATACTCTTATAAACAACAAGACTAATTTGAGATTTTAGAGTTTTAAGTTGTATTTTCTTGTCTTTTTTCCTATTATTATCTTTGAAAACATCCTTGTTATAAGGAGTTTGATTGGCTCGTGTGTTTCATGTTAGTTTTCGTCTGTAATTTGGAACTTAATGACTGTATCAATCAATAAGAGTGTGTGTGTGTGTGTGTGTGTGAGCTATTATGTAATTCATTTGCCACATACAGCTGGTTTTCACAGGAAAATAAATTTCTGATACATAAAAAACCAACACGCTAATGAATCAGAAATATATGACTAATTTAATACTATGGTTACGTATCCGCTTGACAGAAATTTTCTCCAAATTTCATTAAAAAAACTGAATTTTTCTTGAAAAATTCAGTAAAGTATGTTAAAAGATAGATAAATGAGCATTTTTAACCTTTTAATTTTACACAATTTATTTTAGTCCCTTAATTTATAAAGTGTCTTTTTAGTCATTTAGTCCTAACATTGTTGAGATAAAATACTAATGTTTAAATTTTAAATATTGACATTATCAAATAATTTTAAATATTGACAAAACATTATCAAATACTCTCATATTAAGTTTAATTTTCAAAATAACAATGCTTGCAAAAGGCTAGGAATTACAATTAGGGGGCTAAATTATAGAATAGAATCTAGATGTCCATAAAACTACATTTACACCCCATAAAAATTTTAATATTTTCACTTTAGTCCCTCTGCGAAAATTTTGGTGGAGACTAAAATGAAAATATTGAAATTTTGATGAGGCTAAAATATACTTTTGGTGGAGTTTCATTATGTAATTTTAGGGGGCGGGGGGCCACCCCTAGCCTCCTCTAGCTCTGCCAATATAATGCTTGTAATCTCTGACTCTCTTTGTACATATCTGTTAATAACCCATTTTCATTCTTAAAAAAAAACCGCCTGCCAGTACACCACACATATTTGTTTAAAAACCAAATAAATAATAGGCTAAAGTATACTTTTGGTCCTTTAAGTTTATATAAGGTATACCTTTGATCCTTTAACTTTATAAAGTATACTTTTAGTCCTATAATTCTAACACCGTTAATTTTACTAACGAAAAATGAAAAATCAAGTGATAACGGTGTAAACTTAAATGATGACTGTGTAATTAAATGCTATTAAATTTAAATTTAAAATATGGGTAAATTGAAGAATATATAAAATTTGTGTAATTAAATGTTATTAATCATCATTCGAGTTCGCTGCATCAATGTTTTCCGTTAGCAATATTAACAGTGTTAGAATTTTAAGACTAAAAGTATACTTTATAAAGTTAAGGGACCAAAAGTATGCCTTGTGTAAAACTTAAAGGATTAAAGTATACTTTAGCCTAAATAATATTTAGAAAAGTTATTTTATTAATTTTTGTAACATCCCATTTTCCAAAAGAAGTAGTATATTTTTTTTTTTCATCAGAGTAGAGCATCGGAGCATAAGAGTAACTGATATATATATTTTAAATGCCGTAAGTCTGGCTGTTTACAGTAACGGTACATTGTACCGAGTGTTTACAAAAGTAGATAACAACGGAGGAACATAACAACATAAGTGTCTCCCGCAACACCCATGCCGTGGCAACAAAAGATAGTCTTGAGTCGAGTCCCTATGCGTGCTGCTTGCCCCTATCCTCGGCGCTCAATCCTCCTGATCTTGACGCTATGTTAAGAGCTGAGGTCCAATGCCCATTGAACCTCAGGTAACGGTTAACCTCATATTTACGTACACAATATATGGACTACGGACATTCACAACATTAACAGCACGTTAGCCCAATAACAGATATACTACATACACAACCGATGCAGATATATTGCTCCCAGCATTATCACACACAACTAATGCAGATATATCGCTCCTGTAATACCCTAAAAATTGTATTTGTGATAAGTATCATATTTCGATAAATAATACCGATTGGAAATAGGTGAATATGTGGTTTCAAATAATAAGTAATAATTATCTTATTTTCTAAGGTAATTTCTATGGAAATTAGGAGAGATAAAGAGCTAAAATGCATTTATGGGGCATAAAATGGTTCGAAAATATTATGATAAATATCATATGGCAACAAATACGACAAAAACTTAGGAAGTATGTTATCTCTAATTTTAGGAATTTTTGGGATTATTTCCTTGGAAAATAGAGAAGCATAAATATAATATTATTAAAAGCACTTTTTGGCCCCATGATTTTTAATATTTTACATGGGACATAAAATACCAATGTCGTCTGCAAAAGTTGTGAGATAATAATTAATCCTAATTATGAAAATTATCAACAATTAGTAAGTGGCTAATTAAGTAATTAGTGGCTAATTGTTTAGATTAAGATATAAGTAAATTAATTAGTAAATAATTAATTTAAGGGAGAAATTCAAAAAATTAAAAAAAAAATTAAAAAAAATGCTTAGAAAAATAAATAAAAAATAAAAATAAAAATAAAAAATATCTTGATATTTTGATTAAAATAATAATATATCCGTTAAAGAGCCAACGGGACATTTGAGAATAGATAGAAATTAAATCCTACACCAAGATATATGGATTTAGCCTATGTCATCTGGACTTTTTATAGACCAGTGAATTTCTACCTCGGAGTGGACTATCTCAAAGGTCATTTCTGAAACCAAATGAGTCATTAGGATACAGGGTTTTAAGGGAAAAGGTCAGATAGTCAAAAAGAGAACCTATACAAAACGAAATAGTTGTGACAAACCAGGGATAAGGTTTCTTAGGTCAGGACATATTACGAACCAGCGAATTATTGTCCAGAAGCTGACACTTCCGGAAGTGATTTCCGTAACCGTTGGTGTCTGTCCCAAAATGTTCAGCAGGCAACGGAATGCCCTTAATGGGATCATAAATTTCATTAACCCAGATATTCCTACGGAGGAAGAATGGAACTTCAAAACGTTGCTTTTTCGCATTTTTGAGTTTCGTCAAGATTACGCGATTAGGACACCGATCAGGGAACTTTATCGGTAAGTCAGCGAGATGACATCATCTTCTTCTAGAAGGATGACATAGGCAAGACATGTGTAAGGCCAAGATGGAGCCACGTCGCGAAGTGCGATCCGACGGCCGAAATCCAATCTGATAAAGTAATGAATAGTGTCACTTTTTCTTCTATAAATAGAAGCCTTCCCCTCTTCATTTCTCACACCCTAAAACCGAAATAGAGAGAGGTTTTAGAGAGAAGGAGGAGCCCGGAGAAGTTCTAGCCGGACCCTGGGTAAGTTCTTCGGTCCCTAGTCTTAAGTTCTGGTAGTTCTTTCGGTAGTTATAGTAGGAATGTTGTTTTGATCTTTAATCTTCCAATATATTTTAGATATCATGTTTTTGGGTTAAATATGATATATATTTCGAAAATATGTTGGGGAAAGAGTTATGGCAAAATTTTGGAAGATTAGAGTCAAAGTAACGAAGTTCTGGCGAAATTCCGCCGATTAGGGGTTCAGGGGCAAAATGGTAATTTGTACCTAAAATGCCTGTTATGCTGCTAGATATTGATAAATATTATCCTTATAGGATATCTGAGATAATCGTACCGTTGTTGCACCGCTGTCAAAAATTACCGTTTTTCGTAAAACGTACCGATTACCATCAACGAAGGTACGTTCGCGTACTGTAACACTAACGCTGATGTTTATTTTATGCATGTATGTGCTAGGTGTACTGTGTGTGTTTAGTTGTTATGTTGCTTGAGTGCATATAGATGTTAGAGTATATCCATGCTTTGGGTGCGATGTGTCCACACTGCTGGGGGCGATATGTGTGATGTGTCTGCATTGTGTCCACACTACTGGGGGCGATATGTGTGATTATGATGGGTGCGATGTGTCTGCATTGTGTATGTGTGAAAATGCTGGAAGTGATGTATCTGCATTAGTTGTGTATATGTGCTGTTAATGTTGTGAACGTCCGTATTCCATATGTTGTGTATGTAAACATGAGGTTAACGTTACTCCGGGGTCCGTATGCATGGGACCTCGGCTCTTGATATAGCCTCGTGGTCCGGAGGACCGAGAACCGAGGAGAGAGGAAGCAGCACACATAGGGTCACGTGGACGCCACGGAGACAATTCTCGGTCCGAGACACATCTGTTGTTATGTTCTCTCGTTGTTATCTTCTTTTGTAAACACAGTACGCGTTGTACCGCTCACGTAAAATGCCCGGACTTACGACATTTGAAATATATGTATCAGTTACTCAATCGCTCCGATGCTCTACTCTGATGAAAAAAAAATTTATACTGCTTTTGAAAATGGGATGTTACAGCTCCCAGCATTATCACACACAACCAATGCAGATATATTGCTCCCAGCATAAAGACATATCGCTCCCAGCATTACAGACGCATCGCTCCCAGCTTACATACAGTTATACTCTAACATCTATATGCACTCAGGCAACATAACAACTATACACACACAATACACATAGCACATACATGCATAACATAAACATCAGCATTAGTTTTACAGTACTCGAACGTACCTTTGTTGATGAAAAACTGCACGTTTGACAGAAAACAGTGGTTTGACAGCGGTACGACAACGGTTCGTGATTACAGATATCCTATAAGGATAATATCACATTTATAAAGATTTGGCATCATAACAGGCATTTTAGGCACAAATTACCATTTTGCCCCTGACCCCCTAATCGGCGGAATTTCGCTAGAGCTTCGTTATTTTGACTATAATCTTCCAAAATTTTGCCATAACTCTTTTCCCAACATATTTTTCGAAATATCTATCATATTTAACCCAAAAACATGATATCTACAATATATTGGAACATTAAAGATCAAAATAACATTTCTACTATAACTACCGAACTAAACACCGAAGCTTAAGACTAAGGACCGAAGAACTTACTCCGACTTTGCTATTTCTTCCCGTTCTCAAATGTCCGTTGGCTCTTTATCGAATATAATATTATTTAATTATAAATATCTAGATATTATTTAAAATATCCACAACCCTTTTCACACTATTTTCATAATTATTCTTCTTATTATTTAATTAATAATTTCGGCTCCCTCCTTAATTAATTATTTATTTATTTTCTTAATTAATTTACCTTATATCTTAATCTAAGTAATTAGCCATTAATTACTTAATTAGTCACTTACTAATTTTTGATAATTTTCTTAATTGAGATTAATTATTATCTCACAACTATTGGAATGACATTGGTATTTTATGCTCCATGTAAAATATTAAAAATCATGGGGTCACTTATGATCCCCAAAATAATATTTAATTCTGCCTCATTATTTTCCAAAGGAAATAATCCCAAATATTCCTAAAATTAGAGACAACATACTTTCTAATTTTTAATAAATATTTTCTTGCCTATTGGGATTTATCATAATATTTACAGGCCATTTTATGCCCTATAAATGCATTTTAGGGATTTTAGCTCTTTATTTCTCCTAATTTCCATAGAAATTACCTTAGAAAATAAGATAATTATAACTTATTATTTGAAACCACATATTCACCTATTTTCAATAGGTATTATTTACTAAAATATAATATTCCAGATAAATAATTATCCGGGTATTACAATTTCTGCATATATTTTTTTCAAAAATGTGTTAAAGTTTTTTTATATTACACTTTAACCCTTTCATTTTTATATTAGATTCTTATCAGTTATTAATAACATTGGATTATGCATAATTTATTTATTTTCTTTTATTATATTTAATTTTAAAAATTATCCACTTTTTATTTTTACTTTGAAAATAATAGGTTTGTTAAGTTATTTGGTTTTAAAATATATCTTTATCATTTTATCCTATTTGATGATGCTAATATCAAAATATTTTGTCATTGTGATATTTAATTTAATTTTAAATATGATTATTTTAATACAGGGGAGAGGGTATTTTAGTCATCAAATATTTACTTATTTTATTTCCTCCCAGCTTTCTCTCACTCATCCAGGCAGGGAGAGTGCTAATATTTTCTCTCTGTTTTTCTCTTCTCCTCATTTTCTCTCTTCCCTTTTTCTTTCCATCTGGGTAAGTAACACAGAACATGCACTCAATGACAAAAAATAAACATGTCTAAGCTAAAAACGTCAGGCTCCTTCCAATGAAAGTTTGATTATTTGAAGAAAATTCATCAGACACGATTCCGTTCCTTGCAACAACAAATCTAAAAATGAGATGAAGCAATCAGCAGATATATAATAAAATATAATAAGTAAAATTACAATCATTCCCAATTTTTTATAATACACACACACGGAAGAAAGAGCAATGAAATTCAAGAACGGTGGAACTAATTTCTATCATTTTCTTTTGGAAAAATCGGTTAATTACCATATTAATTATAACCAAATGGTAAGAGTGCATAACCAATATGTAACATTAACGAATGAATTAAGAATTGAATTGAAACAAAATGTCAAAAATGGTTTGTTTTCCTAAATATCAAGTTGATGAAATATTTATGGTGCGTGTGCAAATCCGATTAAACCAAGAATACTGTATCGAGATGATGTAACTGTGAGGATGCATATAAATCTTAGCCATTTCTTTAACTCCCCCCCCCCCCCCCTTTTTTTTTTTTTTTTTTTGGCAGACCTTTAACCCGTTTTTTTTTTTCTTGGAAAACATCAACTAACTCACAATTCTGATTTAGAACAATTGAAAGGATTGGATGTTCTATGAATTAACTTGTTGTAAGTTATATATATATATATATCGAGATGACGTATATTTTTTGCGTCTCATCCTATTATATTTTCTATTTCTTCATCATAGTTGATTGGAAAGGAAATGCGTGTTCTCCATAAATATTAAACAAAAAGAAAGTCAATTTTTCATGGTTTTTTAAAAAAGTTTGAGAAAGCTTGGCATAAAACAGAATTAGTGATAATATGCCAATAAATGAGCACCCCCGGGGGGGGGGGGGGGGGGGGGGATTCTTCCTGAAAAATAAATATATGGGTAAAGAGTGTGTGCATATCATAGTGCACGATTCATTATTAAGTAGAACAAAATAAAGATTTATAGCATGATTAATTTAATTGTAAAAGAAATAGTATTTATGTATGGATTTCTCAATAATAAGAATATTAAAAATTTCAAATTTATCTTGGATTTTTTTTTAAAAAAAAAAACTTGGAAATAATTCTATATTAATTTTTGTATACATCTATGATATATCATTTATAAGTAGCCACGCTAATGATGTTCTTTGAGAAATGAGTTTTACGTTAATTTTCATGCAAAATTTAATTAGTATAAGCAGGCACAGAGTAATTTATATTTTAAAATAGAAACAAATTACATATCAGTAATTTTACGCTTGTGCGTCACTCACTCAGTCACACTAGCTTTCCCTAAGCAGCGTCCCTTTTTCTTGTTATTTTTCCTTTTTTTTTTTTTTTTTTTGTAATTTCATTAAACTAAACAAAACTAATGATGAAATCCGAAAAGGAAAGAGTCCATAATAATGAGACTCCAAGGTGGTAACTTTATTTTTTGAAATGGTTAGTAATTATTTCACTGCCGAGCGGATGTAAAAAAAAAAAAAAAAAAAAAAAAAAAAAAAAAAAAAAAAAAAAAAAAAAAAAAAAACTTCCTTTCGATTTTTAGAAAACTTATTTCAAGAAGTTAAACATGTTAATCCGGACAAGACGATAGGTTCGCACCATGAAGGGGAATTATTATTAATATTGAAATGAGACAAAAGACAAATATTACATAACACACAACACAAAAACAAAAGCCAGATACATAATACTACCTCAGGGCCTATTTCTTTTTTATAATTATATTACTAATAAGGCAAAGAGGTAATATTAAGATTTTGGTAATGTAGAATGGTCACACATAAGAGAGAATTGGTTCCAAACCACCGAAGCGGGGTCAGAGGTTGACATCGGCATAGAGATGATGGGGTCTCTCTCGTATAGAGCCAGCCACTGGTTCACCGGAAATTTTGCATTCTTAGATACATCGCCGCTGATGGTGATTTCGACGTAATCCAAGTACCACCCTGGCTTGTACCCTGCTCCGTTGGAGGTGACGGTGATGGCGCAAACATTGACGCAGGTGGCCTTGGTGCTAAAGACATCGAGGTTGCCCCGCTCGAAGTATTCGTGCCTGGGTCCCATTATCCCTCAACCTTGGAGGTTGTTGACGGTAAAGCTATTAATGTTAGGCGCCATTAACTTGAGGCTGATCATGAAGTCCGTTCCTGCACTACGACAATCTTCTGTCTTAACTGTCACAACATATTGGCACTGCTGCTGCGTGCATATAAAACTTTTAGATATAGATATATATTTTAGGTTTGCCTTTCTACCAAAATAGTTTAAGCTAATTTGATAAAATTAGAGATATTAGGGTGTTATTAGTTGATTAGTTAGTTAATTAGTTAAGGCCTTAATCTATATAAAGGATCTTAGCTAATGTGATTAGTATGTAGCATGTGTAGTCCTCATGCAAGGAGGGAGGTTAACTTGGCCTCTATCTCCAAAAAGAAGTTAACTTGGTCTTCCTTCAAGATGTTAAAGTTAGAATTTGTATTCAAGAGAGGGTAGAATAGAGATAACCCATTCTTTGTATGAGTATGTTGCTCCAATGATATTAATACACGATTCTTCATCTTCTCCTTATTGTTTTTCTAATTACATGTGGTAACATGGCTGGGACTAACATTTTTTAGTCCCACAGTATTGTTTTTGTTGGCCGGTATCCCTTCTTGGTTAAACGCTGCGTCTTGTTCTTTTTCTTGGAAAGAAGCCCTCCTCACTTTTGTGTGTTGCCGCCGTCGACCTTCCGTTCCAGATTCGATCTAGTTTCACGGCCGATCAGAAATCGCAAGAAGGCAGATTCAATCTTGGAAGAAGCCGATCGTTACCTGTTTCTCTAATTTCTGGTATGTTTGAGGAATCTTGCTTCATTCTTGGTTACGGATTCATGATGATCAGGGCTGTGTCCACTGCCATTGAAATCTGGTTGAGGTTTGTGGTGGAGCATGGCGTTTGTTTATGTGTCCCTACTGTGCGAATTCATCTTCCCTCGAGGGTTCAATGATTCCCCCCACGCCACTACAACTTGGTTTCTCTTCGATTTCTGGACGATGATTCTCTTCGAATCTTGCTGAGTGGATTCGGATCTTGGATATCAGCCTGACCCGACACCCAAGTCTTGAAAAGGCCGGACGTATCCTTCCTAGCTTTAAATCGTCTCTCACAGAAGAAAAAGAAGATTATCCACACCATGAGCGGGTAATAGTAGGCAAGTGGAAGTGTTGCTATGTAAAGTCTGCAAGTCTCTCATTATTTTTCCGAATGGGCAATACTTTGTGTCTTGAAACCAGGAGGGTTTCTATCTATCTTGAAATTTTTTGATCACGTTAGTGATCTTGAAACAATTGAAAATATTGGTACAAATGTTGAAGATTTAAGTGCTCTTGGTTGGTGATGAAAACATGGAACTTAGCGTCGAGTTCTCACTTCTTCTAAGAGGTCAATTAATGGCTTTGGAGGATAGACTAATACTCTGGTTTATGCTCAAGATACATTTATGGTTTGTGTGAGAGAGTTCTTGAGAACTCAAGGACTTTAACAGGCGACTCAAGAGGCAATGCAAGGTGACTTACCTCTAAATATGCTCATCGCCGAGATATTTTCACATTGTCGTGTGACGGCAAAGGGCATGTTAGAGATATTAGGATGTTATTAGTTGATTAGTTAGTTAGTTAGTTAGTTAGTTAGGGCCTAGTCTATATAAAGAATCTTAGTTAATGTGATTAGTGTGTGTTCAAGTTATGGTTAAGTAGTGTTCAACTTAACGGGGCATGTTAGAGATATTAGGATGTTATTAGTTGATTAGTTAGTTAGTCCTCACCAAAGAAAGGGAGTTAATTCGGTCTCCCTAAAAGAGCAAGTTAACTAGGTTTTCTTCTAAGATCCTAGGGTTAGAATTTGTATGGTTATCTTCCTCAAGAGAGGGTAGATTAGAGATAACCCAAGTGGTTTATTCTTTATATATATGAGCATGTTTCTCTAATGAGATTAATGTATGATTCTTCATCTTCTCCATATTGTTTCTCTAATTATATATGTTAACAACCTCAAGGTTATATACACTCAATTCCTTGTCGAATTAATTGACGTGGGACTCTTAATATATTCTAATATAATGCATGCAGTGACACACACCAAATAAGTAGAAGACAAAAGATTACAAGAGAGCAATTACTTACAGAATTAGCCATTGCAGCGAAGCTCATGAGTAGCTAGTGAGATTAGAAAAGCAAGACAAGACAATTCAACTCTAAGAGCCATTATTGTTTTAGTTTGTGACGCTCTTGATCGATGCTTGTAACACCCCAAATTCAATACTACTTATTGTGTCCGTTGACACGTAGTTTTAGGAAAATCATCAGAGTTTGAGGTGCTACAGGTTAGAGTAATGCGGAACGGAGAGCATGCATTATGTTTGGACGATGAGTAACTGATATAAAATGCTCAGACATAAGCCAGTTAATTAAATATCTCGAAGGAATATTCAAGTGATACATATATCTGGTACTTGTATAATTACAACTCTTACATAGTAACTATACAATCTTAAACCAAGCCTTAACTAGACTTGTGGCTTGGAACCCAATACAATTAATCAAACTCATTGGCCAAGCTGGGTAAAGTCTAATGGAAATCTCCCCATTTTTCATGGTGACTTATGACTGAACCACATAAACCAACCCTTTCTTAGTTTAAGCACCAAATGGTTTGAAACAACTCTATTGGATTCATGCCAAAAACTAGTCCCTATTGACCTTCTTCAGACTCTTGTCTCGACCTATGCCTCTTTGCGGCTCCATCCATCAGTGCCTCTTCACGGCTCCGTCCACGTCTCCTTCTCAGATATAGGTTCATTTCCTGAACTTTTAGTCAAGGCTGAGATTCAATACTCAGGTAACAGTACCTCATGCTCAAGTATAAACAGTATATATGAAAGATATTCATTACATTTCAGCATTAACCATACATAGCACACAGCAGATGTAAGGTTACAACAATACATAGCACATAGCAAATGTAATGTTAATGACACAACAATATATAGCACACAGCAAATGTAATGTTTGCAACATTTGCACACTTACCTATGCCACGAATCCACGTGTCCTTAGCGCTAGGAAAACAACCATACAACATTGTCATAATTATAACCCGTACAAACTGAATGTATATAAACATGTGACCTAAGCCCCATAACTTAGTCACAGTGCATGACCCAAGACCTAGTCTTGTCCATGACTCTATGAATCATCTATCACATATAAGCATACAAGACACATCAAGTTAAAGTTATCTGTACCTTTCACCGCATAGTTACCAACATGCCCAACGTTTGAATCTGACTCGGACTTCCCGGATATTTTAAACATTATCATCGTATTATTATATGATATAGTGATAAATATCATATTGCTTAGAATAATATCCTAAATGTTTAATTTACCTTTCTACCCTTGATGGATTAATTATTCCATTTTTACCCTCACATTTTCTTAAAAATGCAATGCTGGATTTTCTGGGCAGATTTTTCAGCAACTTTGAAAAATCATAATTAATTCTAACAAAATCATTTTTTTAGTGATGAAAAATTCCTCATGACCCTTGACATGTCTATTTTCAAGGAAAAATATTTCCAGAAGCCAGAACATCAAGAATCATTCCCAGTTTAATATTTTCTCACCGTTGTTTGGTTTTAATCCTAGAAAAATGGCCTAACTTCAAAAATATATTACTCCATGTGTAGAACTCAAAATGTTACATATTTTATATATTTAGAAAGCCCTACATGTCTACTTTATTCCTGTAACATTTCATGATTTAATGACTTCATTTGCTACATAAAATAATAGCATCATTTTTGCTGCCAACATAGGATTTTAAACCGAAAATTCTACAAATTTCACAATCTTGATCCATTGATTTCCAAAAAGTATTTCCCAGCATGTTTTTATCTCATTAGAAATTTTTAAATGGAAAGAGGCCTAAAAACAAGCATGAGAATTTATTTTACCATTTTCTAGATTAAACTACTATTTTACTAAGAACTAAAAGCTTAAACTCAAGAACTTGTCCTTAAACAACCTTGCTCCTTCTCTCCCCCCTCTTCCAAATCTCACGTCCCTCTCTCTAACTTCAGCTACTTGGAGCTGATTTTGGTGTGAAGATTATGAAGAGAAATGCTCTCTATTTATAGAGAAATTTCAAGGGTTTTTATGGTAATTGCAAGTGATAAATTTTTACCTCATCCATTGGATAAAAATACTCTTTTTGAAACTTCATCTCCACCATTAATAAGAGTTTCGACATCCCTCTCTCAATCAGCATTCAATGTTTTCAATTTATTAATTAAATATACCATGATTATTTAATAATAAATTTCATCGAAAATCCTCTCATATGACTTAGTCAACAATTTCAACTCCAAATCCTACTCATTAAGGTGTTGGTCGACATCCACATTACTCTTTGGCCTTTGGATTGTTTTTCTTTATCAATGGTTTATATGCTTTCATTTCTTCCATTGGTCCATATAATTTCACACGGATTTAGTTTTTTTTCTTGATTTTTCATTGGTTAGTTGAAAATATTGATTTTTCAACTCTAATTAATTGCAATTCTCTTCTCTTCTCATCAGCTAGACGAAATGGTATTGGGGCTGATTAAGAAGCTTTATTTATTCCCTTAATCAAGTGTTTACATGTCCCTTGATTATAAATGTAATTGCCTAATTGTTTTGCTACTTAATCAAGGCCATTAATACTTATTTAGATAAGTATTATTTCATTCTCTTTGGCTTAATTATTTTCAAACATAATTAGCCCTCTTTTGATGCTTCTAATTTGTCTCTAATTAATTAGGAGAATTATGCACTAATCTCAATTAGTGCAAGCTTATTTGCCTATTATTTGCTAATTGACACTTAATTTAATTAAGTGTTTTTATAACTTTTCTATGGCTCTTTTCCTCTTAAAATAGCCATTATTTTATGTAACTCTATGTTACATATGTTAACCAATTTAATATGATAACATATACCTAAAATACAAGATTTTTGATAAACCGAAAATCAGGTATTACAATGCTGGGAAAACCTATATGCATGCCCTTATATATAGGGGGACGTAAATGGTGATGTGGGTATAACATTATTGGTTTCTTTTTTAGTTATGTCACTTGGCAAATTAAGTCAGCATTAGTTATTTTATTTTATTTTTATGCACAAGTTATAATGCGACCTCCAAAATGGACCAGACATATGAAATCCTGGTGAAGAAATCAATTCAGAATTACAATGATGGACAATATAAAAAATTCAAATACTTTTCAAATTAACCCCTATTTAACATATATTATATCCTATAAAAAAATCAATAAAATAATAAATGAAGGGTAAAATTGTATATTTATATGAAAATTTTCTCTGTCAACCTTATAAAACTAGGAAAAAAAATATCTTCTCTTTCCATGTTATATATAGAACCAAAGGAGTATACTGTATACCTCAATCAACTTTTTTTTTTCTTAATTTATGTTTTTCTCCAAAAGTGTTCCTATTGATTGCACATATAAGGCACCAATTAGAAGGAACTTTTAATTTGATCTCAAATATAAGGCACGAACTGCCTCTTTAATTATTTTTTTCCCACTTACTCTTGTTATTAATTGGGGTTGAAAGTTGGAAAAATTAAATGGCATGCATCATTTAAAGAAGGCAAATTTGAAAAAATGTATCGATTTAAAACAAATTTAATGACTTAACTATCCTTCCTTGATTTGTGAAATTAGTACTTGGTGTCTTATGTCTTATAATTATATTGGACTTGATAATCTGATATCATTACATGTAATGAACTACGTTAATTGTAATACTTAAATAATTATGATGTACTACACCCCAATATATATATATATATGTGTAATACCCGGATAGTTATTTATCCGGAGTCTTGTTAGAATAAGTAAAATTGTTATTTTCTAATGGATGAATATGGAGTATCAAACAATATAGTTTTTAAGTATCTTATTTTCTAAGGAAATTACAGTGAAAATTTGAAAGGAAAATAAGCTTAAAATCCATGGAAAATGAATTTTATAAGGCAGAAAATGGCCTAAAAACATTATGGTAAATATCATATGATAACAGATACTGGTAAAAACTTAGAAAGTATGTTATCCTGAATTTTAGAAATTTTTGGGATAATTTCCCTGGAAAAATATTGAGCATAAATAAAATAATATTAAAATGCACTTTATGCTCTTTGATTTTTAATATTTTATATAGGATATAAAATACCAATGTCAGTCCAATAATTGTGAGGAAATAATTTATCCTAAATCTTAAAATTATCAACAATTAGTGAATGACTAATTATATAATTAATGGCTAATTGTTTAAGATTAAGGTGTAAATTAATTAATTAGTTAAATAGTTAAATTAAATTAAAATTCGAAATTAATTAATTAAAAAATAATAATATAATAATATAATCAGTAGAAATACCGATGGCTAAGGATCAAGGGATAGAAATAAAATCCAACCTCGGGATATAAAAACAAAGTCGAACAACCTGACTTGTTATAAACAAGTTGAATTTTACCTCGGAGTGGACTATCTCCGAAGTTGATTTTGAGGCCAACAGAGCAAATAAGAGATAGGGTATTTCAGGGAATAGGCAGATAGTGAAAAGTGAATCCGTAGAAAACTAAATGGTCATGCAAAACCAGAGATAAGAATCCCTAGGTCAGAACATATTACGAACCCGTGAATTTTTCTCCAGAAGTTGGTGCTATCGGAAGTTATCTTCGAAACCGATGGTGTCTGACTGAAAATCTTTAGCAGGCAAGGAAATATCCTGGATGGAATCAAAAATTTTACTAAACCAGATGTTTTGAAAGAGAATAAAAAGAACTACAACTCTACCTTGTCGGAATTTTGAGTTTCAACAAGATTACGTGATTCGGACACCGATCAGGGAACTTTATCGGTAAGTCAGCAAGATGACATCATCTTCTTCTAGAAGGGATGATGTCATCCAACACATGGAGGGCCAAGATTGATTTGTCCTCAAAAATGCGATCCGATCACTAGGAATCCGATCGGAAACAAATTCGAAATTCCCACCTTGTCCCTATTTTTCCCTATAAATAGCAAGCTCTCTTGCTCTTCATTTCCATCCCAAAAATGCAGCCTAGAGAGAGGTTTTAGAGAGAGAAGCTCTGGAGAAAGTCTGAGCAAAGTCAATGTAAGTTCTTCGGTCCCTAGTCTTAAGCTTCGGTGTTTCTTTCAGTAGTTGTAGTAGGAATGTTGTTTTGATCTTTAATCTTCCAATATATTTTAGATATCATATTTTTGGGTTAAATATGATGTATATTTCGAAAATCATGTTGGGAAAAGAGTTCTGGCAAAATTTTGGAAGATTAGAGTTAAAACAGCGAAGCTCTGGCGAAATTCCGCCGACTAGGGGAGTCAGGGGCAAAATGATAATTTGTACCTAAAATGCCTGTTATGCTGTTAGAAGTTGATAAATAATGTCCATATAGGATATTGGTGATAATCGTCCCATAATCGTCATCATTATTCTTGCGCCATTGTCGCCATTTGTCGAGAAAATACTATTTTCCGTAAAACGTACCGTTCAACGTCAACGAAGGTACGTTCGCGTACTGTAACACTAACTCTGATGTTTATTATATGCGTATATGTGTTGTTAGGTAGGTACGTTCGGGTACTGTAACACTAGCTCTAATGTTTATTATATGATTGTTGTGTAGTAGTGTACGAGGTTATGCTATATACACGGTATGTTACATACGAGGTTATGTCACATACGAGGTTATTATTGTGGTATCATACGAGGTTATGTTACATACGTGGTTATTATCTTGTATACGTGGTTATGTGTTTTTAATCATACATCTGTTGTGACATTTGTTGTATTGATTCTTTGTCGTGTATATGTAGTCGTATTTAAGCATGAGGTTAACCGTTACCGAGATCCAAATTGCAATTGGATCTCGGCTCTTATCATAGCGTCAGTTCGGAAGAATCGAGGACCCAGGAGAATGGCGAAGCGTGCGTACGAGTCCGATTGAAGACTTTCTTCGTTGTTATTCATTTTGAAAACTCTCGGTCAATGTACCGCTTCTGTAAATCAGCCAGACTTATGGCAATTTGAATAAATGTATCAATTACTCAATTGCTCCGATGCTCTACTCTGATGGCAAAAAAATATATATATTGCTTTTGGAAATGAGATGTTACAGTGTGTGTGTGTGGGGTTTAACACCCCAATATAATGATGTGCTTCAATTTTGCAAAACCTTATGTCCATTTTATAAAATGATTTGCCCTAATTTGTTAATTCACGCCTCTCATAAATGAGTTAGCTCATATTTTATTTCCACTGATAATTTTTTACAAAAATGAATTAATTACAACGTTCTACACAACTTTCTTCTGCTAAGAGCTTTGAATATGTACGATCTGATCCGTAGTACATAAAGCAATTTGCTCTAAATAGTAAATCGCTTAATCCAATTTAATTAAAACGCCTTGTTTCATTGAATCTCGCTGCATGATATATTACATATATTCTTTTTATTATTGGTTCTTTCTGTAATCTCTATATATAAGTGACACTAGGAGGGCGTGACCAGAAATTTTTTCAAACTTTAATCAATTTGCTATTTTATTTTGAATTCACGCTAGCTCAAATAGCATCAATATCAATATATATATAAAAACACATCCCTTAAAGCCGGCACTGTTCACGGCTTATCACTGGCTCTCCTCACACAATATTGTTCCTAAGCCGAGAAGTCACTGTTCCTAAGCCGAGGTGTCATGCATCAAGCCGATTACTAGATGCCATATTTCACGGGTTTGCATTGAAAAAACTACACACACCTTCACGCATCCCGAGGTTCTTTATTTCAGACTGTACCTTCGCTTCAGATTCAAATTCAAATTTTCAAATTCAAATTTTCAAATTCTTCCTTCAGATTCAAATCTCAAATTTCCATATTTCA
Source organism: Acacia melanoxylon (assembly GCA_019022615.1). NCBI lineage: Eukaryota > Viridiplantae > Streptophyta > Magnoliopsida > Fabales > Fabaceae > Acacia > Acacia melanoxylon. Next base: position 5,444,068 of record JAFJYJ010000037.1, read on the forward strand.
GATTGAAAAAACTACACACACCATCACGCAAACCCGTCCTCTCTCTCTCCCTTTTCCCAAATGCTTTTCTTCATCCCTCCATTTTTCAATTCAAATTCAAATTTAAAATCTAAATATTTCAGTATATCAACACCAGAAAACATTAGCCTAAAATCCAGTCAAACCAGTCACCATAGCTCAAGCTCGCTAGTCGCCTTTCTTCCACCTCTCGGATCCCAGCTTCAGTTCACTCTCGCTTCGCAAAAAAGGATTCAGAAGCAGTCCAATGGCATACTCACCAGATCCGATGTCCAAGCTTTGATGAAGAGGGTGGTTGCATACTCTCTTTCTCCTGTTACTTGTCGTACTCGCCGGAGATGAAGAAAACCCAGAGCAGAGATGATCATATGCAGGACGTTCATTCTTCCAAGATGAAGCTGAAGATGCAGGGGAGCTAGCAGCCTCTAACGAAGTAAAAGGTCCAGCCTCTAACGAGCAGCCTCAATATATCTATAATATCTCATCCCCTCAAGCCATACTGTTTACGCAGCTTATCCATGAGCCAAATAGCTGGGAAAGTTAGTTCAACTTCAGATTATCAGAGGAAGAGAGACAAAAGTTAGGTTTCATTTTTCTTGATCTGCTCTCCACAGATCAAAAACTAAAATTAAGACAAACACACCATCGCCAGACGGACTGCGCTGGAAAAAAACTCCACTACCAACGCTTCATCCGTGAAAGGTTGGCGTTCAACCCTGCCAGCAATGGTCGAATCTCAGATCTGAGCTCCACAACCATGAGTGTCTCTCTCTAGGTATTTCACTGAATAATGCATAGGTGCTGTCCATTCCGACAATAGTTAGGTTTCATTTTGACAATTGCTTACATCTTGACAAATATTATCTGCATATCACATCTCCGCCTAACAACAGTTTTTGGATCTTACATTCAATTAGTGCAGCATGGAACAATTGCTATACAGTACGCAGGGGTGAGAAGGACGAAGGTATTGAGGAAGAAAAGCGTGGATCTAGAAGGCTTATTGGCGGTCAAGAGAATCTGAATCGGACCATGTTTGCAAGAAGAATTGATCTTCACCATTGTTCGGCCGTCACGTGTTCATCGGAGCCGAGCACAGAAGACACACCGGAGCATAGAGCTTCACCAGTCCTGATTGACCATCGTTCGCTGATCTGTTTCTCTGGCCGGCTGTTGCGAGTTCTCCACTTATGCTCAGCTGTTGCAGAAAACGACCAGTGAAGAAGAAGAATCCGGTCCGATCTCATGTGAGGCGCTGTGAAGAAAAACAAGAAGAAGAAGAGAAGAAGAAGGATCTGGCCTGTCCTCATCTGCGCCGTTGTGAAGAACAAGAAGAGAAGGCAGTGAGACGAATGAATGAATGAGTCGGTAATGGATCTCAAACAATTATGAGTGTAGTGGCAGACAGAGGGATCACGAGTGTTGAAATTAAAATGCATGTGAAGATTTATTAAACGATGAAAGCATGTGGGTTCCATGTAAAAATTTAATATTTCAATCTGCATCAACTATTCCATGTTTTTAAAATACTTTTTTACTTTGGTTCCCGTGGCCTTATATTTATTTATGAAGCCACTATGCTTTCTTGGATTCCATTTCTACTGATATATTCTGAGCAAATATGTGGGTGATTTCACTATGCTTCTTCCAATTTTTCTCCATATATGGACCCCAACTATATTCACTACATGTGCCTGATTTCATTATCAAATAATTAAATTATTGCTCTCATGTTTTCAAAAGCTCGCATATATATATATAATTCGTGGGGTGAGTTAAAAAAAAAAAAACATTTTCAGCTCACTGCCAAAAAAAAACAAATTTCCCGAAATTAAAAGTTTATGGGGTCCATATGTGAAGAAGTATTTGAAAATATAATATTTCTTTTATGAAATTATTTAATTGTTTTTTTTCCTTTTCTCACAAATTTAATTGTTCAGTTTGCGAGTTTGCAATTAATTCATGAGTTTGCAAGTTTGCACTTATTTTATGTATGATGATGCCACTATCTTCTTTTAGTCAAGGATTCTAGAGATGTTTTACTGATAAAATAAAGTATTATTATTTTAATGATATAAATCATGCAAAAAGAGATAAAATATAACATTCTATTTATTAAATTTTTTAATTGTTCAAGTTTGCAATTAATTCATGAGTTTGCAAGTTTGCACTTATTTTTCGATTGATGATGCCAATATCTTCTTTTATTGCTGTTTGAAATTTTTTAATTGATCAGTTTGCAAGTTTTTTTTTGGTCGAAGTTCAGTTTGCAAGTTTGCACTTATTGTACTGGAGTAGGTAAAAAGTATTGAGCAACCAAAAAAAAACAGAGCAGGTAAAAAGCATTGCTTTTTTCCAACAAGCATCAATTGTAAACACCATCGCCCACGGTATGGATTAAAGGCAATGCTTTAATATATATTTAAAGTCTGACACCAAACAGCTATATATTGAAGATACAGCTCCACATATACTGCAACAAAGTATTAATATCTGACATGCCTTTCACTTTTACGTGTGTTTTGAGGGGAAAAAAAAGAAAAAAAAATTGTTGGTGAGTCAAGATACTTACTGTGCTTTTTCCTTCTTACCTTTCAACTAAGGCTTTCAAAGTTTGAAAATTGCAATTCAATATAATTGTTTCAAATTCTTTTTTTTTTTTTGGCCAAGATTGTTTCAAATTCCAAACTTCGAATTATTAGTTCAAATTAACTTACTTAGTAGCTTCATCGAATTTTGACCACAATCAAAAGGTAGCTTCATATAAGATATTTGCATTGTAAAGCATGTTCAATTATATAAAATTATATTCCCCATTTCACTTGTGTATCTAAAGCCACGCCTCCTAAATTTATATACAATAATATGAGTAATAGATTTTTATAATATAAAATATGTTAAACTATTTAAAGGTGGGTGGCCAAGACCACATCCATCATTTACAAATTATTTTTCTTCATCAAAAAATTTACCAACATACTATGAAAATGAAGTGAAGAATTTATGAAAATGTTAGTAAGTAAAGTTTAAATATTTGCGAACTATGTTTTAATTTATTTGTCATTTTTTTATTGTTAATTTGACACATAGAAGTCTAGATTTAATCTTTTATTTTAATTATTTTAATCTAATTTTTCAACATGGAGGACCACTTGTGGATAGGTACTTTTTTTTTTTTTTTTTTTTTTTTTTTTTGGGGTCAGGAATGGATAGGTACTTAACCTTCTCCAATTTTTGAGGTTTTTAAGCGTTGAGGATATGCGACAGATTTCTCTCATAATTAAATCACTTACAAATTAGTAATTTGAGAACCACGTATTTGCCTGAATTCCAACCAATTATTAAACGCACTGAATATTTTTATTCGAATATGTAATGTAAATGCTTTGCCTTATATTTTTATATGTTCTGATTATATCTTGAAATTATATGATTTTCTGATATATTAATATCTATTTTATTTTATTTTATTTTATTTTTGAGCAAAAAAAGAAAACATATATATTATTTTTATTAGCACATTAAGCATATATTAATAAATATATACCAATACCCCTCCCATCTGAAATAATTTTCTATTCACGCCTCCCACGAAATATAAGAGAATAAAATTACAAAATCATATTATATAATATTAAAAACTATACTATATATATTAGTCCTCATTCTCCTGAGGTTTTTATTATTTTTTTTCAACTCTCCTAACGCGCTTCAATCATTCGGTATTGTTTTTCCAATCAATGATTCATCTGGAAATCAATCAATCATTCATTTCCAAACAAATTTCATGTTTTAAATAAATAATCTAAACTCTGAGCAAAAAAAATAAATAATCTAAACGCACTTCTTGGAAAGAATTCAACTTTTATTTCTTTTTAAAATAGTATTAATCTTCATCGATTTTTTTAAGCGCTATCTGAAATTTTTTAAGATCATAAAATATTTAGGATCTTTACAAAAAAAAAAAAAAAATCAAGATTGGGATCAGTAAAATATCAAGTTTGTTTTGATAAAAGCCTGTGAATAAATGAGATTAAGAAAAATCTGAAATCTATATCTTTTTCAGTCAATTTTCACTTGATTTCTTCATAAAACCGCCTGTGCTTTTATTAATAAAGAATTAATATTATATAATATATTATTTTATTATATTTATATATTATTTTATTATTAAAATAAAATATTATATAATTAAAAATTTAAATTGAGACACGGCAGGTGAAGTGTTGAAAAATTTGTCCGGGAACAATTACGTACAATGACCCAAAGCCAAAAATTACACTAAAGGATCCAAATCCTGATTCACGCACGCGCTTTTCATTCAAACCATCAGGAAGGTTACGACAAAAAAAAACCATCAGGAAGGTCAAGAAGAGAGAAGGAAAGAAAGAGAGATGATTTAGAAAAGAGTGAGAAGCTGTAATTTTGATTTGCTTTTTGAATTTAGGTAGTAACTTTTCTCTTTATCTTTATATGTATGCTTTGACTATTCTATATTTATGGAATTATTCAAAGTTGAATGTGTTGCATGAATTATATATATAAATGATGGTTTTCTTTTTGATACATTCATGTCACGATTCGTTGGCTTTAAATAATGTTGACACTTTAAAACGCGACCATGCCGTATTATAAAAAGAGGAACAAAATATAATTTTACTAAAAATCAAATTGAAAATGGTTCCGCGTGTGATTTATTTATTTTTAGAAAATGACAAAAGGAATGCTAATATCAAATTAAACGAAGGAATCGCGTGTGATTTATTTGTTTGATGAAAATTGGTCCTTAAGTGGAATTCTTACCTTGGCCTATTTGATGTAATTTTCCCCTCATCATTTTTCAAACGTCTCACGTGAATGCATGGTTGGTGAAGAAAAAATTGAAGGTGGGTCCCACACATTAATATATAAGATTATTATTTTATAATATATTACATTATTATATCATCATTATAAACAGACGCACGCAGACGCAAGTAAATTTTTTTTGCTCATAAGACGCAAGTAAATCAAACTATTGAAATGTAACCATTATATAACAATGAAAAATATTCACTTATTTAGTAAAAAATAAAATAAAATGATATAATTTTATTTATTTAGCAAATAAATGTTTCCACACCCACACTTCGTTATGTTTCCACTTTCAATGCAAGTATAATAAATTTTGAGCAAAAAAATGTAGTATAATAAATTTATTAAACTGATATTTTCTTTAAATCCCCACATGAAAGGAAATTGGGGACGAAAATATAAAGTATCCCCATTTTTTATTTAAATATATATTTTAAAAAAAAAAAACTCTAAATTTTAGATCTATCAATTTCCTCTAAACCTCAAAATATTCTTTATTATATTATATTATATTATAACAATCTTTTCCTCAAAATCCCAGTGGAGTTGTTTATCTACTTAAATTAAATCCGTGCAAGTTGCTGGATAGATTTCTTTGAAATCTGGACGGGGGAGGAAGTGCAGGGTGAATAATTGATTGTGGGGTGTAGCCTACATTACATATATATATATATATATATATATATATATATATATATGCATGTTTATATATCTTATTACAAATATTTATAGGGCTATTTTTATAAAATATATGATTTTTTTAGCACATTTATTATTTTTAAAAAAACAGTGAGTTTTTGTTTTAATGATCATAAATTTCCTCCAACAAAGTGCTCGAGTCCATTATGAAGTAATGAATGAATTTAATTGTGGTTGTGGACATGTGTGGAAATAGGTTTACACATATGGACATGGTTGTAATTATGATTTGGTTCAAAATCTGTACAAAAAGTGAAGAAAGATTATTGATAAGAATAAAAAAAGAAAAGCAAAAGAAAATTAATTGGTATAATAAACATAATAAAAATTCATGTTATTGTTCTTAACAAAAAAAAAAATTCATGTTATTGTTATGGTGCCAAGGGTCATTAGTTTTATATTTATTGTATGCCATATTATATTTATTAAAGGTCAAATTTTGATATATATTATCTGATAAGATACATATTATATGTAAATAGACCTCAAAATCAATTTCAATAGTTGGAGGCTGTGCATTTTCGAAAATGATACAACTCTATTTACACTTTTCTCACATTTCACCTTTTCATGTTATTTTATAATATTATATTATTATTACTTTATTTTATTTTATAAGATATATATATTACAATTATTATAATTTTATTATAATTAAGGGGGAGGGGTATTATTATATTATATTATAATAATAATATTATATTGTAAAATAATCAAAAGTGAGACACGGCAGGTGGAATTGTAGAAAAAATCGCCCGGGGAAAAGTACCTAAAATGAACTGTGAAAATTACACTTAAGAACATATTCATTTTATTTTTTTATTAAGAATCTTCATTGTTGCTGGAAGGAGCAAAAAATGAAGTCTTTGTTTTGATGTGTGTCATACATGTAATTTTAGAAGTATACGACTAAAGAATTACACTATTTTGTAGATAATATTCTCATTTTTTTTCAATTTCTTTCTTTTTTTGATCAGGAATTTCTTTCTTAAATATCCCCATTTTATCCAAATAATTGAGAAGGTTATATGTATGTGCATGTGTGTTTGAAAAAAAAAAAGCTTCTGTGGGCACAACATGCTTTATATTTGATTATTATGTTAATAGAAGTGAAATTATGTTAATGCATGTATCAAGAAAAGTTTAAATTATACTTGAACAATTTTAATCAACTACTTATGTTTAAAAGTGAACCATTCTAAAACAATTGCTTAGCTTCAAAGGTATTATATTCGAACAATTAGAACCTATTTATACATACACCTCTCTCAGAATTTATATAAGCTATACTCTATTATATTGTTCAATTGGTTATCAATGTCAATTGAGTGAATCATCTTTTTTTTTATTCAATTAATTGTTTTCTCTCATAATTTTATTCAATAAAATAAATTCAACTAATGTTAGTGTGGTAGATTCATTTTAATGAGAAGGATTAATTTTTCCTTAATAATATTCTCCCGCGCAAGGCGCAAGTAATTCAAACTATTGAAATGTAACCACTATATAATAATGAAAAATATTCACTTATTTAGTAAAAAATAAAATAAAATGAAATAAGTTTGTTTATTAAGCAAATAAATCTTTCCATTTATTTATGTTTAAACCAAAAAGTGAATTAACAATTTCCATCTGAGTCTCTATGTTTTTTTAATTATAAATAAGTATATAAATTAATAATTACTACCTCCGGTCCTAATTATAAGACATAGTTGACTTTGTTTAGAGAGATTAAAGAAGCTAAATAACTTACTTAATCATTTTATATGTTGTATATCTTTAGATTATATATTAGTTTATTAGTCAAACTAATTACTTTGAAGAAAAAAAAATACTCCAAAGTAATTTAATTAACTTCCTTAATTTCTCCAAAAAAAATTAACTATGTCTTATAATTAGGACCGGAAGGAGCATTTCATACTATTGTAATGTAACCACTATATAATAATTAATGTGATTGAATGTCAATTTAAAGAATCATTTATCCAAAAAGATGGTACGTAGAAGCATCTGTTGATGGGTTTACAAACCTTCCCCAACGATCTGCCACCTCAATTATCATCATTATTACTATTTGTATCAAACCTAAATTTAAAAAAATTTCCAAACTAATTGCGGGAAAAAATACGGAAGCTTGGAGAAGAGCCAGAGCCAGATCTGAAAGGATAAAATGAAAACCTGGTGATGAAAACACGTTGTTGCCTCTCACTTTCTATGTTTATATTATATTATATTATATTTTTCCACCAATCCGGACCCATATACATATATTTTTCGTCAAAGGACCCCATATATTCGTTGCATTTTTTTTTCCTCAAATATATTCGGTGCATGCTTGATTAACATAATCTGCAATTTCCTTATTAAATAATTAAGAAAACAGCCAACATATATATAATTATTTCAACTTCCTCAACATATTCTACCTTTCATTCGTATGTAATTATGTATATTATATATTAAACAAACAATATAGAATATTATATATTAAAAAAACACACAGACACCAATTCATATATAATAAGGAGTATTATGCAACGCACACGGTTTGTAAACGGTTTCAGCGCCAGAGGGAGTTAGGGAAGAGAGAAGGAGAAAGAAAGAGAGAGAGAGAGAGGGTGTGGAGTCTGATGGAGTAAATTGAGGTTGAATTATTTGGTGTTAGAAAATTAAGAGCATCAAAGTATTGGAAAAAATAAGTAAAATAGAGAAGGGAACATGTGTGCAGATTCATTAGCAAATCTTAGCTTTGATCTGGAGGAGAATCATGTAATTTTTAGCTCTCCTCTTTCTACTGTGTTTAATTTGCTGCATAAGGATGAAGTGGGGGTTTATTACCCACGTAATGTAGCTCTGATCTGAGTTTTCTTGGGCTTTTGCCCCGTTTAAATACCAAAATAAAAAATAAGTAAACTAAGCAAAATAAGCTTGGAATTGAGGTGATTAAGAAAATCAGGAAAGTTCATATGGAAAGTATTGGACGCTGGACGAAGTGCTGGATGAAGCGATAGTCTGATAGTTTGGTGTGAGGTGTCTCCATTGACAAATATGGACGCTGGAGTAAGTGAAAGTAATCGAATAAGTAGATTTCAATTTCAGTTATTAAGCTATTGCCAATTTCGTTTCACCATCAATCTAATTAAATAATATATATATATATATATATATATAAAATATGCATCAACCCCCATGTTTTTAAATCCCACCTTCGATTATAATAATATTATATATAATATAATATATTAATAAAATATTATATCACTCCAACACCCACACTTCGTTATGTTTCCACTTTCAATGTAGTATAATAAATTTTGAGAAAAAAAAATGTAGCATAATAAATTAAAATAACTAATATTATATTATTTATTATAATCATATTTTCTTTAAATCCCCACATGAAGGAAGGGAATTGGGGACGAAAATATAAAGTATCCCCATTTTTTATTTAAATATATAATTTTTTTTTAAAAAACTCTAAATTAGTTTCCTATCAATTTCCTCTAAACCTCAAAATATTTGATAAATGACATCATAAAAATACTTAATTACTATTAAAAAAATTGGGATGTTACAATAATACTTGCATCATTTTCTAACTAAAGTAATTAATGTAGGTAATAAACTTTGCAAAATATTTGTGGTGAAGGTGAAGAGAGTTGCAGGGAATGAAATATGAAATGAAGTAAATGGATCCCAAGTAAAGCATAAGGAGGTATGCTTGAATGCTTTTGAGGAAGGCCATGCTTTTGAAAGCGTCGGGGTGTTAACAGGGACGGAGCCAGGATTTAAAATTAGGGGGGCGACAATTATAGAATAGAATTCAGTGGAGTCAGGACTTGAAATTAGAAGGCGAAAATTATAGAATTGGACCCATAAGTTTATGAAATTATATTTACCCTCATAAAAATTTCAATATGTCCACTTTAGTACCTTCTAAAAGTTTGATGGAGGCACTAAAATGAAAATTTAAGGAAGTACCGAGTTGAACTAATATTGTACATTTTAGATTATTTTTTAAATAGATCATATAATATTTAGGACCTCACGTAAATATTGTGTTCTCGGTGAAGAGAGTTGCAGGGAGGTATGCTTTTGGTAATTGAAAGAAATTTGTTGCATGTATTGTGATGTAATGATTTTTTGAACTAAAATGTAATTTTAAATTTATTTGAATTAAATCGAAATAAATTTAAATGATTAGTTGGGATTTAGAGGAAATGAGTTTGTAGAATAGAAGTAAAATTATGTTAATGCATGTATCACGAAAAGTTTAAATTATACTTGAACAATTTCAATCAACTACTTATGTTTAAAAGTGAACCATTTTAAAACAATTGTAAACAATTGCTTAGCTTCAAAGGTATTATACTCGAACAATTAGAACCTATTTATACATACACCTCTCTCAAAATTTATATAAGTTATACTCTATTATGTTGTTCTATTGGTTATCCATGTCAATTGAGTGAATCATCTTTTTTTTTATTCAATTAATTGTTTTCTCTCATAATTATATATTGAATAAAATAAATTCAACTAATGTTAGTGTCGTAGATTCATTTTAATGAGAAGGATAAATTTTTCCTTAATAATATTCTACCGCGCAAGGCACGGGAAGGAAAAGCTCGTTATACTAAGGGGGTGATATCCCTTCCACTAGTAACAACACTTCTTGATCAATATTTTTATTTTAATCTTCTTTTATTTTTATTTTTTTGATACACTAATCCATTTTTATTTGCAATATCACCCTTAAAATGCCTCGTGCACATTAATGACTATATTTATTTATATGGAACAAATTATCGTCTCAGTACATGGTTTTGAAAATTTCAAAGAAGCCAAATACACCTCTTCATTCAATCGATGAGAATAAATTAATCATGGCGACAGCAACGAGGGTTGATGCTTGGGTTAACTTTATCTGTCTTTAAATACAAAAAACTGTCATATTCAAATGATAAGGTTCCAAAACAATTTTAATTGTAAATTGTCGGTAAATGACCGTAAATTATATTTACAAAGTTGCAAATAAAAGGAGTATTCTGGCCTCTGGGTTCTATGTGAACTGTGAAGCCCTCTGGTTGGAACGGCAACATATTATAATCTCTTTTTTTTTTTAATTTGTTTTTTTTGCTATCTTACTATATTTTTAATTGCTAAAAGTTCGGCTGCGAATCTCCAGTGGTCTCTCTTAATAATTTCAACCACTAAAGTGTATGTATATATATATATATATCATATTTTTAATGAGCCGCTAAAGTATACTTTTAATTTTTTAAGTTTTACATGAAATAGCTCCTTAACTTTATAAAATATACTTTGGTCATATATTTCTAACATCGTTAATGTTACTAACGGAAAATGTTGACACAACGAATTCAAGTGATGATCGTATAGCTGACAAAACATATTTAAGTTTTAATTTTTAATATAATATGTATAGATTATTAAACTAAAATAAATTGAAAAATCACTTCAAATGAAATTGAAGTTTTGATATTTAGATTATTAAACTAAAATTTTTAATACAATAAAGGCTTTGATATTGACTACTTCATTATGGTTTTAGATACTTTTGAATTTACACATTTTAAATTTAAGATTAATAGCATTTAATTACATGATCATCACTTGAATTTTTTGCATCAACTTTTCTGTCAGTAAAATTAACGGTGTTAGAATTATATGACCAAAAGTATACTTTATGTTAAAGGATCAAAATATAACTCATGTAAATTTAAAGGACTAAAAGTGTATGACAAATTCCTATTTTATTATATATTTTCATACTTTATTTGAGGATTTTATCATAATTATTGAGCTTAAAATGCCTTTATTGTTATTAGTTGAGATTAAGAGTAAATGCATAAAATTAAAACAAAAAAGGGAAAAAATTTCATAATTACTGTAATTATTTTTAATCATTGATTTTTGAAAGGATTTGATGTTGGTTTAATTGTAGGTGCTTAAAAATTAGATTAAATATGAAAATGGTAGTTTGGAGCTCAAATTTCAAAAAGGATATTTTGGTACCAAAAAGTTTGGAAATGCCAATTTAGTCCACTCGAAGCTGCAGCGTTTTGCCGATTGAATTAGGTCTGAAACTATTACAGCACCAGCGATCGAGTAGAACCACAGGTAGCAGCCGCGACAAAAACCAGACCCTCGAGTCTCTGGCCTCGATCTCCGTCACTCTCTTGGTCGCACCACTTCCATTCACCACCGTCGGCCACTTCGTCTGTCACCACCATCTCGCCTCCACCATTTGGCCTCCACTTCGATCGTGTACTTCCGTTTTCTCTATTACTGAAACCATCATCGGCCTCATCATCTTTCTTCTCCATCTCTTCGGTGTTTCCATCCTTCTTCCACCGTTCATCCATGTCTGCGACTTCAATGCAACGGGTGGCCGCTCTTTTGATGGTAGTTCATGGCTGAGTTTCTAATCCACTAAGGCAGTGAGTGATGGCTTGCGCTTGGATCTTAAAAGGAGAGTTTAGCTCTACTAACCTTCTATTTCGTCATTATATATTTGATTCCTAGGTCTTAGCATGATTTTTATGGTGTTGGACGGGTTTAATTTGTATGGATGTATTTTGGAGATTAGTTGTAGACTTATAGCTTTTGAACCTCTATTGTGCATTTTGACACTGAGCTATATTAGCTTTAATTTCTTTTCATTTTCTGGGTCAGTGACGTGTGGAGATTATTGTGAATATTTAGTGATAATTCAAGGTGGCCTAGTTATTGGATTTTATGTGTTGAATTCATTTCTTGGTTCTTTAATTGGCTGGCGCTTTGAATTGGGTTTCGGTTAGAGGAATAAGGCCTTACCTTACCCTGTGTTGAAGTGTTTTATTAATCTAACTCTAGTCCAAAGGGTCTTTTGGGCACATGCATTTTAATTAAACTAGCTAACTCCCATATTATTTGAAGCAAGGAAAGCCATAGCTCATTTGCCAAAGAGAACACACATTTCACCATTATCTCATCATTCAGTCATTCATTTTCACCATCCATTTCCATCTTTATAAAAGAAAAAAAAATCAAAAATAGTAGTTTAGGTTGCATTTAATCGTTTTTGCAAGGTAGTTGTATAAAGAGAGCCTCAAACTTTCTCCCTTGTCAATTTCATGTTTTTATCACTTAGTTAGCCTAGGGATTAAAATAAAGGCTCCTCAAAGTGAAACGACCCAAATTGTGTTATATTGTATTGCTTGAATTTAATTGTTAATTGTGGACCCCAAGGCGTTACGACAATAGTCTTCATATATCAGAATACTTTAGCCTAATTTCAGACATGTCAATTTCTTGCAAAACTGGCATGGTAAATTCTTTTTTTTAAAAATAAATAAATAATTTTTTAGTTTCTCAAAAATTCACCATAAAAGACTCATTATTTCCATAAATTTTATTCACAAAAATATAATTCTTAGCAATATTTCTGAGTTGCTTTCACGTTTAACCAACGAGAAAATTATGATGCAAAATATTTTTTTTGAAGTGAACTAATAGAAACTAATAAATCCATAGAATGTCCAATAATTCTTCTCTCATTCCAACAACGTGGAGAATATAGACATCTCGCCCACTGAAAAACTTTCAATAATATTCTGTGTTTGGCCAAAACAGATAACTTCATGGTCAAGAAGTCGTTATTTCCACAAATAGAGCTTATAATTATAAAAATAATTGATTTTAAAACAGGGTGTTTATATAAATTTTCAGGAAAGTATAATCAAAAAGTATGTAATGTTAATTTATGAGATAAATATGATTTTTGGTTCTTAATTGATTTTGGCATGAATATCCATAATTTGATTAAAATAAATTATGAGACCATCAATCATATTTCCCATAAGCAGGGCCACGTGCTTTGGGTTCAAATGTATTAGGTAAAGCATAGTTTATAAAATAGATTTATAAACATAATTGATTTAAAATAGGGTGTTTGGATATAGTTTTAAAAAAGTATGATTGAACAAAAAAAATCAAAGTTATCTCGTATAACCATGGTTTTAAGTTCATAATTAATTTTAGGGCCCGTTTGGATGGGATTTTTTGATAAAAAAAGAAGATTTTTTTAATGTGAAAAAATGCTCTTTTTATTAATTTATGTGTTTAAATGATTTTTTTTTAATTTTAAAAAAAGCAAAAGTCACAAAAAAAAGAAGCTAAAATGCTGATTTTAAAAAAGCTCCAATTTAGAGCTTAAAAAAAGTTCTACAAAAAAAGACTTTTTTTAAAAGTTTCATCCAAACGGGCCCTTAGTATGCATGTTTAAATATCTTTTTTAAGAAAATCATGGTTTTGACTTTTCAATTCTTCTTTTTTTAAAAAAATCAATCATATAAATAAATTTTTTAATATATTATAGCCAAATTCATTTTCGTTTTTCTTGGTTGGGCGTGTCAGTTGTGCCCTCAACTGCTCCTCAATTTTGCGGTACTTCCCAAATATTTTGTGTGTGTTTCTTTATATACTGCTAGATCTATATAAAATAAGCTACATGTTGATACCTTGTTGGCAAAAAATTAAGTTATTTTCAATTTCTATGATTTTTTAAATATATGTTAAAAAAATGGTGCAGTTTTCTTTTTCACCTAGAGTATTAAATCTTTGAAAAATCATAAAAAATTGAAAAAACTTCATTTTTTACCCATAAAATATCAAAAAGTCACTTATTTTTTATAGAATATAATGGTAAAAGGAAATTTTTAAAAAAAAAATTGGGAAATGCCTCAAAATTGAGGTGCAGCTGACACTCAGTCCCTTTTTTCTTGCCAGATCATTCTCAAAATCATAATATATTATAAATTATGATAAAAATCATAATGAAAAATTAATTATATTCATACCCTATTTTTTCTGGCACCGCTCCAAGAAAATAAGAGTAGAAATGTGGAGAGGAAAAGCTCCATATTTAATTTCTCCCTTTATACTTCTTATAATATTCAAATTTTTTCAATACTCTGAGTTGAGTTTAGGGAATTTGTACAAAGCGAATTTACGACCTTTGATTTCCGTTAAGGTCAAGATAGAGAAACCAAAAGCTGAGATTTTCTCTCTTGCGTCAATGCGCGGCAATTCTTAAAACATAACTAGATCAGTTCAATAGCATTATTTAAGCGTTGGGTTGAAAGAAAGCAATTTTTTTTCGTCATAAATATGGCAAGTATAAAATACTCCATCCACTTCAAAAATCAAAATTATTGTTATTTAAGATTGCGAATAAGGTGTCTGAAGAAAATTATGAAGTTTCAACATAGCTTCAATAAGAAGGAATTAAGAGAAAATTATAGTATGTTGCATATGTAAATTTTAGCTTGTGAGATTAAACAAGTTTTCAATTTAGGATACATATGCACAATGTTTGGGCAAACATTCTAATTTTCTATTTAATTTATAATTTTGTTTAATACATGTGCAGTTACAAAAAGTCACTATTTTATCATAAGCTTTGATTTACTTAACACTAATCCATATGCACCCGAAGCATATGAGGCCCATTAAAAAGCAGACAACATTCAAGCTAATCAATAAGGAATGGGCAACCAAAAAAAAAAAAAAGGGAATCATAACACGATGAATTTATTTGTTAGGAAAACATTTATTTATGAATTTATGAATAATAAAAATATTAAATTTATTCGAATTAAGATTCAAGAAATTTTGGAGCATGAAAATAAATCTATATAATTTTTTTATGCATCTTTAATATAAAATTTATAAGTAGCCGCGTTAATAATAAATTATAAAAAATGAGGCTTATGTTAAGAGGAAGATGGAAGGAGGAGGGCGTGTAGTTTTTTTTCTCTTTCTTTTTAATTTTGGCATTAAAGTTTAAAAACAAATTATTTCTCGCATTCATCATTAACTATTAAATATTAAGCAGAGGAGGGAATATCATTTTAAATGCCAATTCTCTCATACATGAAGAAACTAAACATGCATGTATGGATAAGATTGTACCATGAAGGAGAATAATTATTACGCAGGACAAAACACACACTGATGAAGACTTTTGTAGCAACCTCTTGGGGTCTACAATAAAAAATTAACCAAAAATTGAATATAGGCAAACTTAATATCGTTTCTCTTCTTGATAAATTTTTTATTGATTCCTAACTGATCTAAATGCCATGAAAATACAATGAAAACAAGGGAAAAAGTGGTTTTAGGGTTTCCAAAGTAATAATTTAATGAGTAATGCAATTTAATTAAATGCACAAGTTTTGTTTTTGGTATTTTTATAAAAAAAATGGTGAATGAGTGAATGGAATTGGATTTGAAAATATAAATGATGAATGCTCTTGATAATGAAGAAGTGACCTTCTTACTCAAAAAAAGTTATGGGTTAAAATTTCATTAAATTTTAAGAAAAATCTTAAGGTAACACTTGAATCTAATATTCCTAATTAATAGTAGCTCCTACAAACATAGTTAACTACTATCTTTCAAGATATAGTTTAAAATCACTTAATATGCAATTGAAATTGGAATGATGTAAAATGATGCAACATGAGTCTTCTTAATATAGAATGCTAAACAACCCTCCAACGCACAAACTTCCCTGTTTCCTTCCGCTATGTCTCTCTCTTCTCAAACTTCTGATGAAGCTGCCTCCTCTTCCATTGTCAAATCCTATTCTCTTTTTCACTCTTCCAGTCAAACCATGTCCATCAAGTTGGATCAGACTAATTTCTTGGTTTGGGAATCGTAGTACTTCCTCTTATTGAAGGAAATAGGTTGTAATCTCATATTGACGGTATTGGCTCTGTTTCGACTCGGACTTATCTTGTTCTAGGATCATTGGAATCCATTCCTAATCCTAATTTTAAGGAATGCTATGCTCGTTGGGTGGCTTCGCGACACCATGACGCAATATGTCGGTTCTCTGATACTTCGCTACCAAACTGCACTAGAACTCTGGAATGGAGCTCAAGCTCTCACATGTGCCATCTCAGAGTCTCGTGTCATGATTTTTTAGTCAAAACTTCACTAAACAAGGATAAATGCTATGCGAATGGATGAATATTTAGCTAAAATGAAAACCATTTCTGATCAACTCGCTCTTGCCAGTGCGCCGATTTCGAATGATGAACTAATTCTGTTAGAAATCAAACTCAATTTAATGTTTTTTTTAATCCACCGCCAAGCTAGAAGTTTGTAGAACTATCCGACTATGTTTCTCAAACATGAGGAAATAGAAGAAACAAGAAAGTTACAGAATGCGCTAATGAGAAAGAAGAATGGAAAAGCAACATGTTGAAGTAAAGTCAAAAAGGTGGCTATTAAATAAGAAGAAGGAACAGGGAAATGTTGAACCAAGAAATAGCTACGTGTATGAAAGGAGTAGCAATTTGTTTGAGAAAGAAAAGTCAAAGAAGGTCAACAGTGTTGTTAAAGCAAATGAATAAAAAATAAATATAACTTACCCACGAAGAAAACAATGAAGATGAAGCAATATTGTAGAGTTAAATATGACAGCTATTGAGGAAGAATATAGAAACAACACGAAGCAACAAGAAGTGTGAAGAAGCTATGAAGTCTACAAAGGCGGCACAACAAATTAATTAAATAATGTATGAAGTCGGTAGCTAATGTCTATATATATGTGTGTTGCAACGAGATGATATGTATGTGTAAATGTATCCGAGAGAAATGAAATAGAATGAAATAAAGAGAAATAGAGAAATTTGTGATAGTGTGCTGAAGCACTATGATAGAGAAAAGTGAGAGTTATTTTGTGAGAAAAATATAAGATAGTCTTGTGTGTGAGACAGAAAAAATAGTGTGTGAGAAAAATACATTTGTGTATTTTTATTTGAGTTTCTCTTATAATAAAATTATTGTTCTTCATCTGTTTATACCTCCAATTTCCTAATAAGTGGGATCAAAGCAAATTTTTTTCCCAACAAGTGGTATCAGAGCCAGGTTGATCAAAGATG
Organism: Acacia melanoxylon; assembly: GCA_019022615.1. Classification (NCBI taxonomy): domain Eukaryota; kingdom Viridiplantae; phylum Streptophyta; class Magnoliopsida; order Fabales; family Fabaceae; genus Acacia; species Acacia melanoxylon. The sequence goes on from JAFJYJ010000037.1 coordinate 5,461,596, forward strand.
GCGGAGATGGTGCAACCGCAAATTCGAAATTGTCAAAAGGCAATTATGGAAACCGGAGCATTCAGATGAAGACGTTATTAGGTTCTCAAGATATTTGGTACCTTGTTGAGGATGGATACACGGAGCCCACTAATGCAGCCGGCCGGGCAGCTTTATCAGATGCTCAGAGGAAGACGCTTAGAGATTCTCGGAAGAAGGACAAGAAGGCTCTATTCTTGATTTTTCAAGGTGTTGATGAATCAACCTTTGAAAAAATATCAGATGCAAAATCATCCAAAAATGCATGGGAGATTTTACAAAAGTCTTGTGAAGAAGTAGACAAAGCCAAAAAGGTACGATTGCAATCACTTAGAGCAGAATTTGAGAATTTGAAAATGCAGAATGAGGAGCCAGTTACAGATTATGTCTCACGAGTGCAAAAGGTAGCCAAAGAGATGAAAGAAATGGAGAGACTTTAGATGATGTCAGAGTAATGGAGAAAGTTCTACGGTCATTAACTAGAAAGTTTGATTACATCGTTACTGCCATTGAAGAAGCTAAAGACTTGTCACTTATGTCTGTTGATGAGCTTGTGGGTTCTCTTCAAGCTCACGAGCAAAGAATGAAACTAAATGAAGGTTCTAGCAATTTGGAGCAAGCCTTGCAAAGCAAATTGTCTTTAAACAAAAACCAAGCTAGCAGCAGCAGCTATGGTCGTGGTAGAGGAAATCGTGGTGGATATAGAGGTGGATATAACACCTGAGGCGGTTTCAATGCTCGAGGTGGTCGTGGTAGACGTAGCGGATATGACCAATCAAATGGAAGGTTTGAAACCTATACAGCAGACTTTGAACGTGGTCAAGGATCATACAATCGAGGTCGTGGTCAAAGTCGAGGTCGAGGATTTTTAACCAGAGAAGGAGGTAGATCTCAACAAAGAGGTGATAAATCCCAATTACAATGTTATAATTGTAATAGATTTGGTCATCTCAGTTATGAATGCAGAGATGCTGCTAAAGTTAAAGAAAGAAGTCTTTATATAGCAAATGAAGACAAAGTTGATAAACCGGCCATCTTGTTCTCTTATAAAGGTGAAGAAGATAATGGAAAAGATGTGTGGTATCTTGATACAGGAGCAAGCAATCATATGAGTGGCAAAAAGGAGTTATTCACAGAATTGAATGAAGAAGTCCAAGGCGAAGTCACATTCGGTGATCAATCAAAAGTCCCAGTTAAAGGCAAAGGTAATATTACGATATTTACAAGGAATGGAGATAGAAGCTACATTTCGATGTCTATTATATACCATCTTTGAAAAGTAATCTTCTCGGTCTAGGTCAATTATTGGAGAAGGGTTATGACATACATTTAAAAGATAGCCGTCTCATCATAAGAAATCAGAAAAGAGAATTGATAGCGAAAGTTGATATGACAAGCAATCGTCTATTCAAGTTGAATATACAGTCAGGTGGAATCAAATGCATGAAGTCTATCATTGAAGATAATTCATGGTTGTGGCATCTCAGATTGGGTCATCTTGGATTCACTGGCCTGAAGTTGTTATCAAAAGCGAGAATGGTGTATGGATTGCCAATAATAAATTATCCAGATCAACTATGTGAAGGATGCATGCGAGGAAAGCAACATAGACAAAGATTTGAGGTTGGTAAATCATGGAGAGCAAAAAGACCACTACAACTAGTTCATTCGAGATATAGCTGGTCCAATTAACATTCCATCACTTGGAGGAAACATGTACTATATCACATTCATTGATGATTTCAAGAGAAAAACTTGGGTGTACTTTCTCAAAGAAAAGTCGAAGCCCTTGATAAATTCAAGGAGTTTAAGGTAATGGCGCAGAAAAGCAAAGTGGTCGATATTTGAAAGTGCTCGGACGAGATAGAGGAGGAGAATATACTTCCAGATTATTTGAAGAATTTTGTCGGAAACATGGAATAATTCATCAGTTGACAGCTGCTTACACACCACAACAAAATGGAATTGCAGAAAGAAAGAATCGCACAATTCTTGATATGGCAAGGAGCATGATTAAAGGAAAGCACATGCCGAGAACATTTTGAAATTTTGAAGCTGTTCAATGTGCTGCGTATCTATTAAATCGATGTCCAACAAAAAGTGTCAGGTTGAAAACACCAAATGAAGCATGGAGTGGTAGAAAGCCAAAGGTGAACCATCTAAGAATCTTTGGTTGTATAGCATACGCTCATATTCCAGATCAGAAAAGGAAGAAGTTAGACGACAAAGGAGAAAAGTGCATTTTCATTAGCTACGCGCATCGAAGCAAAGCCTACAAATTGTATAATCCTCTAACCAAAAAGGTAATTATCTCAAGAGATGTAGAGTTTGATGAAGCAGACTATTGGAAATGGAGTAATGAAGAGAAAAGAGTGGAAGGCTTATTCTTTAAAGATGACGTTGATTCAAAAGATCAAACGGTCGAGGTAGATAATGGTCAAACTCCTCCACCAAGTCCTAATCCAACAACTTCCCCATCTACATCATCAGAAAGCAGTAGCAACGATTCAGGGGGAGCAACAACAGAAAAGATGAGAAGCTTAAGTGACATCTATGATGCTACAGATCCTGTACAAACTACACTTGATTATTCATTATTTTGTTTAGTAGCAGAATGTGATCCGGTGACATATGAAGAAGTAGCAGAAGATGAAAAGTGGAAGAAAGCTATGAATGATGAAATCACCGCAATTAAAAGAAATGACACATGGGAGCTTACAACTATGCCTAAGGAGCATAAGCCTATTGGAGTAAAGTGGGTATACAAGACAAAGACCAACAAAGAAGGAAAGATGGAGAAATACAAGACGAGATTAGTGGCTAAAAGGTACAAGCAGAAAGTTGTGGGATTAATTGATATCGTTACAAAACCATTGAAGGCAGATAAAGTTCAACAAGTTCAAAGATATGATTGGTTTGAGAAATTGAGTTTGAGGGGAGTGTTAGAAATCAAACTCAATTTAATGTTTTTTTAATGCACCGCCAAGCTAGAAGTTTGTAGAACTATCCGACTATGTTTCTCAAACATGAGGAAATAGAAGAAACAAGAAAGTTACAGAATGCGCTAATGAGAAAGAAGAATGGAAAAGCAACATGTTGAAGTAAAGTCAAAAAGGTGGCTATTAAATAAGAAGAAGGAACAGGGAAATGTTGAACCAAGAAATAGCTACGTGTATGAAAGGAGTAGCAATTTGTTTGAGAAAGAAAAGTCAAAGAAGGCTGCAATGTTGTTAAAGCAAATGAATAATAAAAAAAATAACTTACCCACAAAGAAAGCAATGAAGATGAAGCAATATTGTAGAGTTAAATATGATAGCTATTGAGGAAGAATATAGAAACAACACGAAGCAACAAGAAGTGTGAAGAAGCTATGAAGTCTACAAAGGCGGCACAACAAATTAATTAAATAATGTATGAAGTCGGTAGCTAATGTCTATATATATGTGTGTTGCAACGAGATGATATGTATGTGTAAATGTATCCGAGAGAAATGAAATAGAATGAAATAAAGAGAAATAGAGAAATTTGTGATAGTGTCTTTCAAGCACTATGATAGAGAAAAGTGAGAGTTATTTTGTGAGAAAAATATAAGATAGTCTTGTGTGTGAGAGAAAAAAATAGTGTGTGAGAAAAATATATTTGTGTATTTTTATTTGAGTTTCTCTTATAATAAAATTATTGTTCTTCATCTGTTTATACCTCCAATTTCCTAATAAGTGGGATCAAAGCAATTTTTTCCCAACAAATTCTTCATTGTCATAATGGCATGGGCGCAGAGTACAATGCTATTGTTGTTAAACTGGTGGATCAAGTTGAACTGACCTGGCTGCTCATGGCTCCTCTGTATCAGATCATAACTTCTCTTCCTCTACTCATGGCACTTGGAGAGGTTCTCATAACTTTCATGGTTGTCACTCTCGATGACGTCGAGCTGGCTGCAACGAAGGGTCAAACACTAGAGATGATGGTCGTCTATACTGTGATTATTGTGATCGTTTTGGTCACTATATTGATACCTACTTTCAGCATCACAAACGTAACTACTCTTTAGCTCCTTCATCTCAGAATTTGTCACCTCAGACTTATTATGCTAATCCACATGTTGTAGCTAACCCCGATTGGTATATGGATAGTGGAGCAAATCATCATGGTACTCAAAACTCCAAACAACTTGACTCTATTACTCCTATTGGTAAGTCTCACTTATTTACTTGCGATGGTGATAAAACACGAATCCATGGCATAGGTTCCACTTCTATTCCTTGTTCTAATTCTAATCTCAGACTTAAGAATGTTTTATTAGTCCCATCAGCTACTAAGAATCTTCTGAGTGTTAATAGGCTTGTTGAGGATAACAAAGTTGCTATTAGGTTCTCTAATAATGGTTTCCCTGTGAAGGACAATGAAACAACGTAGTTGCTGAAGAAAGGAACACTAAGGCAGAGATTGTATGCCATGAGTAGAGTGGCTTCTTCCGCTTAAGCACATTTTTCAGTTGCTTCTAAGAAGGATGATGATGAGTTCTTACAGCAACATTACAAGTTAGGGCATCCAAATAAGAAAGTTTTGAAACAAATTTTACAGAGTTGTAATGTTGATGTTAAAATCAATGAGAGTTTTATTTGTTCAGTGTGCCAATGTGGCAAATCAAAGAAATTACCATTTTCCAATTCTCTGTCTCATGCCTCTTCACCTCTTGAACTCATTCACACAGATATTTGGGGACCCTCACCTATCCAATCAATGTAAGATTATAAATATTATATTCACTTTGTCGATGATTTCAGTAGATATACTTGGTTATATCCTCTTAAGCATAAGGGAGAAGCTATAAATACTTTTAATCATGTTTGAAACTATGCTGAAAATCAATTAAACACTAAAATAAAGGTCATTCAATGTGATAATGGAGCAGAATATATTATGCCTGTGTATAAATCTGCTGGTATTTTGTTACAATATACTTGTCCTTATACATCTTCACAAAATAGAAGAGCTAAACGTAAGCATAGACATATTATTGAAATGGGATTGACATTATTGGCCCTATCAAGAATGCCCCTGGCTTACTGGACAGAAGCATTTCAAATGGTTGTACACTTAATAAACCTTCTTCCAACTTCTACTATTAATGGTGTTTCATCTCTATTCTGCCTCTATAACACAGAGCTCGATTATCATCATTTACATCATTTTGGGTGTGTTTACTATCCATGTTTGAGACCTTGCAATACTCTCAAGCTTCAGTATCAAAATGAACAATGTGTATTTCTTGGACCAGCTTCTCAACAAAAGGGATACAAATGCCTTAGTTTCACTAGTCATATTTATATATCTAGGCATGTAGTTTTTGATGCTTTTGTTTTCCCATTTGCTACAAGATTTTTAAATCTTAGGACCTTTTCATCTATTCACGATGATACTCCAATGCCATTAATTATTGCGGCTTCAGAGAATTCAAGTCCATCTTCGGGTGTGTCTCATTCTCCAAGTCCAATTAATTCTCTGATGTAGTCTTCTCCTATTATTGCTAGTCCAACCTCGGGCTCTACTAAATCCTCTTCTAGCCAGTCTATGTCTCATGAAGAAGTCACTTCTACTGTAGCTCAGGACCAAACAGAGGCCCACGTTTTGAGTCCAGCTCACACCCTTAAGAATCGTCATCATATGGTCACTCGATCAAAAGCTGGCATACTAAACCGCGATATCCTTTTTTGGGATTACTCAAATTGGAAACACCCACCTTGTTGATTCAGGTTATCGAACCTCAAAATGTTGCTGAAGCTCTTTCCTCTCCACAATGAAGATGTGCGATGCAAGAGGAAAATGATGTCGTTTAACATAAAAAGACTTGGGTTCTTGTACCATATAATGGTACCCAGAAACTCGTTCATTGTCGTTGGGTTTTCAAAACCAAATTTGAAGCTGTTGGTTCAATTCTCAAACACGTAAAGCATGTCTTGTTGCGAAGGGTTTTCAACAAGCACCTGGTGTAGACTATTTTGAGACATTGAGCCTGGGTCATAATGCCTATTGCAGTAAGACTGTTCTAACTCTTGATGTTACTTTTAAAGGGGAAATTAGACAAGTTGATGTTAATGATGCATTATTAAATGGTTACCTACAAGAGGATGTTTTTATGAGTCAACCAAAAGGTTTTAGTGATTCATAGGAGCCCAGCCATGTGTGTAAACTAATTAAAGCCATTTATGGCCTCAAGCAAGCACCACGTGCTTGGTTTGGTCGCCTTAGACATTTCTGATGTAGTGGGGTTATCAAAATTCCAAAAGTGACATTTCTTTATTTTTCCTCAGAACTCAATCTCTCGTGGTGTTTATCTTAATCTATATATGTTGATGATATATTGGTTACAAGGAAAATTCAAATTTTATCAGAGATTTTATTGGTAAGTTGAATACTGCCTTTTATTTGAAGGATATGGGTCCTCTTTATTATTTTCTTGGATTGGAAATTTATAGAGATGCATTAGGTATTTATCTTAATCAATGGAAATATACTTTAGATTTACTGAATAAATTCAATATATTTGATTGGTCTCTTGTTCCTACTCTAATGGTGACTGGACGTCAATTTTCTATTACAGATGGTAAACCTATGTCTGATCCTTCTATATATCGGAAAGCAATAGGCTCTTTGCAATATTTGACCACTACAAGACTTGACATTGCTTATTCTATTAACAAGCTTAGTCATTTTTTTCCGTCCTACTGATGTGCACTTTCAGGGTGTAAAACGAATTTTAAGATACCTTAATGGCACTTATCATTTTGGATTAAACCTTTTACATCCCTTTAGTTGATGGCCTTTACTAATGCAAACTGGGCCACGAACCTTGATGATCGTAAATATATGGCAAGATTTTGTGTATACTTAGGAGGAACTCTTATTACGTGGGCCTCTCGAAAGTGGAAAGTTGTCTCACAGGAAATCTCTGATACCAAGAAACAAAATAGAGAAAAGAGGAATGAATAGGCCAAGTAAATCATTTCTCAAGCCTTGGTGTATTATATATAGCAAAGAGCCACAATAGAATTCTGATACAGAAGAATATACACCATATTCGTGGTGAGAGAGAAATATACCACAACTGGCAATATCTGTACAACAAATATCTACAGGGGAAAATGATAATCATAATTGCTAATTACATATTAGTTCTAACATTAATCATATTAACTAAATAATAATACGCTAATTAACATAATCTCATTGCTAGTACAAAAAATTCAAACATATATATTCTTCATATTACAAAATATATTCTCAACTACAAGTACCAAACCAACAAAGACATATTAACATCAATCTCAGTTCTATAATCATGTACAATCATTTCTATCACTCGAAAATCCAAATAAATAATTTTAGACTAATGGAATGATAGAAAAACTCCCTAAGAAGTCCATTGAGCTCAAGCACGCATCTTAGTCACCAAAAAGCTAAGGTTTTAGCCACACACAACCACTGTCACAGTCGAGATCAGTTGCCCAACCAAAAATTCCATAGAAGTTAATGGAAGTGTCGACTCAATGGGAAAGGAGAGAGAATGTAGTGGGTTCTTGAGATGGTATAAAAAAAAACTAAGATGTGACCGTGGTAGTGGTTTGTGATGTCCTCTCATGGTGAGAGATTTTGGCAAGATGAGAAAAGAGGAAGGCCGACGGTGGTCGTGGTATCTCCGATGACGGTGGTGATAGAAAGTGGTCTCCCTTCTCTCAAGCTATTTGAGATCGAGCTCCTCTTCCAAGGTATGGGTTTGAAGTCTCAGCTCGGTGGTGAAAGACAGAGGAAGACCGGCAATGATGTGAAGAACAATAGTGGTGAAGCTCCGTGAATCGTTGCTGCTTTGTTCCTCCTCAACTCTGATCTCTCCTAGTCGCTGGTGAAGCTCTCTTCAAGTGGAGAAGGTCGTCAGCAATAGTGAAGGACAGTGAAACAAGCAAAGGTCACCGGCTGATTTGACACAACCTTAGTCACCTTGGGGTCAAATCACTATTTACCATGAATTAAAATGCAATATAGTGCAAACAACTCGGGATCGTTATCTTATCAAGGAGCCATTTTATTTTGAATTCTCTAGATTGGTCTAAGTACTAAAAAAATGGTTAGAAAGAGGGTTTTGAAATTGGTTTTCTCTAAATTAAAATTCACGAAAATAAAGCTATTTCTACTCTATTTGGTATTTTTAAAAAATAAAGAAGAAATTTTTAAATTGAGAGTGAAAATACAAATGATAAACTCTCTTGATAATGAAGAAATGACTATCCTTGCTGAAAAGTATGAGAGTTAAAATTCATTAAGTCTCAATAAAAACCTCAAGACAACACGTGAGTCTAATATTCCAAATCAATAGTAGCTCCTACAAACATAGCTAACCACTACCTCTTCAGATATTGGTTAAAACCACTTAATGTGCAATTACAATTGCAATAATGCAACATAAATCTTCTTAAAATTGAGTACTAAACAGTCACTCAAAGACAAAAATCAACCACATTAACTAGGCAATAACACGCTCATTAATATAATCTCATTGCAACCACAAATAAATTCAAATATATATATTTTTCACACTACAAAATCCAATCTCAACTACAAATATCAAACTAACAGAGATAATTAATATTAATCCCAGTTCCAGAATCATATATTAAAATTAGAAATTCAAATATATATAACTCTAGACTAATAGAATGATAGAAAAACTCCCTATGTAGTCCATTGAGCTCTAGCATAAATCCTAATCACCAAGAAGGAAAGATTAGCAACTCATAGCTATTGGAGAACCCCACATGATCTAAAAAACTGGAATCATCAAATCTATAACGGAGAGGAATAGGAAATCAATGGAGGCAATGAATGAGAATGGAGAAGGTGATATGGCGGCTGTGATTTCAAAGGATTGAGCAGTAGTGGAATCAATGGTTTTAGCTAGTGTGGGCGATGGACCAAGAATATCTATGGTCACCGGCGTTGGAATGGTAGTGGTGGAGAGAAATAGAGGAGGTGGTTGACGGTTGGAAGAGTGAATATAGAGGAAGGAAGAGTGGAGGAAGGCGTGCCGGCGGTGAAAAATTCAAAGACGGTGGTTCAACCACTACTACAGATAATGGATTTAACGTCCTTTTTTTAGCCATTTAACGTTTAAAAATAGGGGGCGTTTATCCATGGGCGAAGTAAAGTCATATGATACGGCGTTCTAAAATATTTAGGACGCCATAAGGTTTTGTTTTCAAAAAAAGGAAAACATACTACTCGCCGGATCATCGGAAGCCACTAACACGTCTTCGTTTTCATCACACTTTCATATACCAATTAAAAATCTAGAACCAAAATCCAATATTCAACATAAAAATCAAATGAAATATGAGATTATCGAATTTGGAATATACACAGATCGCAAAGAGAAACTCAAGAAAATCAAACAAGAGAAGAAATTACATATCTACAAAAACTCATAGCAAAAATCACAAGCCAAAACTCAAAACAAAAAATCAGAGATCTGAGACCATCAGACTGAGTACATGAACCTGGCAGTCCACAGATCGTTGTTCGTCCATCGTCATCGGTGACATAGATTGAAGATCTGAGACTTGAAACCGTTGTCAGAGCGAAGACAGTGCCAGAGAGAGCTTATTTGTCTTCAGATCTACAAATTCCAAATCAAATCGTCGGCTGTCGATTAGAAGCCAGAATCAAGCAAAGTAAAACCAAATTGCTAGCTTTCAATTAGAAACCAGGATCAAGCAAAATAAATAACCTCCATGCAAGAAAACCAAATTGCCATCGTAAATCAAGCAAAGAAATCAAATTGTTGTGCAAGAAAACCGTCCGTCGTCGCCGTCATCATCGCGTTCACCGTTTGCAGATTACCTTCGATGTCTGTCATCGCCTTCGCTGAGAGATGGGAGCTGAGAGCTCAAGAGCCGAGAGATGAGAGACCGATGAGATGAGAGCTGAAAACCAAAAAAATGTCGAAAGAGCCAGGGATATTTTAACTAAAAAAAAGTAACAGATGGGATTTTGAAATGCTTTTGGCATCCTAGATAGAATTTAGGACGCTAAAAATCTGGAATTTTGAAATGTTTTTGGCGTCCTAAATTTATTTTAGGACGCTAAAAGTACTGCTTTTGGCGCCAATAATGGCGCCAAGGTTCGCTTTTGGCGTCCTAAATTTAAATTAGGACGCCAAAAGCCTCTTGTTAGGTGTCCCCATTTAAATTAGGACACCAAAAGTTACTTTGGCTTCCTTTTTTAAAATTAGGATGCCAAAAGCCTCCACATAATTACAACCGCCTTTATTTTTACTTCCTTTTTTAAAAAAATGACATCTTTTAGGGAAGTAAAAGTCATTTTTTGTAGTAGTGAACTTTTGGTTGCCAAGTTGCAACGACGTGGTGTGAGAGGAGTCCGTTAGCGCTATGGTTGATAGAGAACAGAGACGGCGAAGGTGGAATGGTAGTGTTGGAGAGAGAGAAGGTCAAAGGTCCTCTCGGTTCAAGTTTGAGCTTACACCTTCAAAACAGAGGAAGTCGCAGCGCTGCGAATCTGAGGTCTTTGAGCTCTCTATTTAGTTTGCGACCCTGTCTCGCCAAAAGTGAAGGTTTTAATTATGGTGAGTGTGAGGTAGGAGGGTGGAAGTCCTCGACGGTGGTGTTAGCTCTCTATTTCTTTCCCTCTCCCCTCAAGCTTTCTGGTTTGAACTCCTAGCTACGACGCGATCTTTGTCCAACAGCCTCACCCTCCCTCGAAGAAGAAGAAGAAGAAGGTCCTGGTCAATAGTGGCGGACCTTGGGATAAATATTTGGTTGGCCAAATGTATACTCATTAACTAATTTAAAAATATATTTGGGGGACCAAATGTATAATAAAAGTATTTTAACAATTCTAATGTATAAGATAACATACCTTTTTACATTATATTAATTTTTTTAAAAAATAAAGTTCTGAACAACCAACAGAGCTCATCATCACTTCTCATTCATTCATTACCTCCCAAATCATCACTCAAATATCAACCATAATCCCATTATTACTAACCAACAAATGCAAACCAACAGAGCTCCAATCAACCCCAAATTTTGAGCCCAAAAAAAGAGCTTCAAATGGGCCCCACTTTTTTCCCACTGAGAAAAATTAGACTCTCTCTTTCCCTTTCTTCTTGAGTTTCTCCTTCTCTCTCACACGTTTTTTAGTTGATTTATTATTATCCTTTTTACTAACCTTTCCCTCAAAGATAAAAGACATAATAAAGGAAAAAGTTTATATCCCAAGTTGCTCAGCTTCTTCTGTTCTCGCTCCTCGCCCACATTCAATCCTTCGGGTAGAATAGTCAGCGGAACAGTCCATCCTCAATCTCCCTTGTCATTTTTCTTGCATATTTTGTTTTTGATTCTTTAGCTTCTTCTTGTTCTTGGATCCTATATGTGCTTTCTTCAACTTCCCATATAAAAAAAAAATCCTCTTTTTTCGCTTATGGGTATGGCTCAGCCTGTAGCTATTGTTGGTTCTCTATGTGTTTTGTGATAACTGACAATTGTAAACAAAATGAAGTTAATGGTTTAAGTCAAAATGCTTCTAACTTGATCTAACTTAAACCAAAAAATTATTGTCAAAGCTTTGTCAAATTGACTCGAGTGTGGGTTGCAAAACTCAAGTTGACTCAAGATAGAAAGTTGTCAAAATATTTGAACTCAACTTGACTCGAGTTTCGGGTTGATTAACTCGAGTCAGTGCAAGGCAGAGAGCTTTCAAAGTATTTTGAACTCAAAGTGACTCGAGCCTATACTATTTGACTCAAGTCATATTTTGTGGACTTAAACTTATTTTCAAAATACAGAAGTCCTTGACTCGAGCTCATTGTCTTCAACTTGAGCATAGATTTGAAAAGGCATTTTCAAATGAATGAGTTGACTCAAGTTAGTCACTTAATGACTCAAGCTGACACGATTTCAAACCTTTTTCAAAATGCTATTTCGAAGTTCATTTGTGAAAGAAGAGCTTAACTCAATCTAACCTTATTTGACTCGAGTCATGCACTTGAGTTAATCATTTTAACCTTGAGCCTAAGTCATATAGAGACATCTTCATTTAAACCTCAAACTTATTTTCAAAGAAGATGAACTAGTGACTCGAGCCTAGAAGGCTAAACTCGAGTCACCTGCTCCAATTTGGATGAATTGAACTCGAGTGTAATGCATCTCTATTTTACAATCACCGTGTCCGTAAATGCTAAATCTTCAAGTATGATTTGTATACTTCATATCATCACTCACTGTTGTTCCTAACTATGTTTAATTAGTTTGTCAGTGAGTTTCAGACGATTAGATGATGGATTAACTGAAGATTAACCAAAAAGCAAGTGATAACGTCATATGCATTAAATGCCAGTCTAGAGAATGAAGCACGGATTTGGTTGGTCATTCTCTGCACATTTAGAAAGCATTTATGGGTTCTTTCCGTATTTGAATAGCAGATCACCCAACGGTAAGAACATAAAGAATGTCAATGAAGAATGACGGCGATTACGGAATGAATAAAGACGAGGACAATGAATGTGCTTCAATGCTCAACGGCTATATTTATTATTATTTCCAACGTGCATTGAAGGCTCCCAACGGTCACAAATTTCCTTCACCATATATAAGCTGAAGCATTTAATTCCTTCAACTAATAGAAACAAAAACGCTCAAACAATCAAAATACATTTATTGTTTCACTCATCTATGTAATATCTTCGGATAAATCATTTATGATTATAAATCATTGTAAGAATCTCAAAGTATTGGGACTTTGAGATTGGGTTATTTGATTACAACTTGTAAGGGGGTGAATCTTTGAGAGAGGATTACTTTCAAGTACAGAGTGTGTAATCGATTGAAGTGATAGTGAAAATCCCAGAGTGTCTGGGGACTGGACGTAGGTCAAGAGTTGAGACCAAACCAGTATAAATTATCAGTGTCAATCTTTCTCTCCCTCTCTCTATCATTCTCTGTTAAAGTGCGCTAGAACCGAGGCTTTTAAAAAGAATTTTTTAAAATCCCCAATTCACCCCCACTCTTGATGATATTCTGTTCTACAGCTATTTGCAGCTTATAGTATTTATATATAGAAACAAAGTGAGTTGAACAAGGAAACAGACTTGTTACAATGGCTATGGGTTTTCTTTCTCTATCCGTGTTCTTCATCTCCTTTGTTTCTGTATAAATTAAGTCCTGTTTTTAAATTTTATCCTCAAAATTGTTGATCAAGCAATCTGGGTTTGTTCGTTTTGGGTTTGTGTATAACCTCTTTCGGTTTTATAGGTACAGAATTCTCGAGCATTCCAGGGATCAACTACGGTCAAGTGGGGAATTGTAACATCCCATTTTCAAAAGCAGTATAATTTTTTTTTCTCCTCATATATCAGAGTAGAGCATTGGAGCGATTGAGTAACTGATACATATATTTATAAATGCCGTAAGTCTGGCTGATTTACAGAAACGGTACATTGACCGAGAGTTTTCAAAATGAATAACACCCGAAGAAAGTCTTCAACCGGTCTCGTGCGGCCCGCTCGCCTTTCTCCTCGATTCTCGGTTCTCCCGAACCCGACGCTATGATAAGAGCGAGATCCAATTACAATTTGGATCTCAGTAACGGTTAACCTCATGCTTAAATACGACTACATATACACGACAGCAGCAATCAATACAACAGTCCATAACAAATGTATGATTAAAAACACGTAACCACGTATACAAGATAATAACCACGTATGTAACATAACCTCATATGATACAACAATAATAACCTCGTATGTGACATAACCTCGTATGTAACATACCGTGTATATAGCATAACCTCGTACACTACCACACAACAATCATATAATAAACATTAGAGCTAGTGTTACAAAGACGCGAACGTACCTTTTTGGCGGTACAACGGAACTTTTACGGAAAAACGTGAAATTCGACGGCGGAAAAAAGCGGTATGACGGCGGCACAACAAATGCGGCTCGATTAGCTCAGATATCCTATAAGGACAACGTTTATCAACATTTGGCATCATAACAGGCCATTTGGGCGAAAATTACTATTTTGCCCCTAGTACCCCTATTTGGCGGAATTTCGCGAACTTCGTTACTTTGACCTTATTCCATTTCAAAATTATCCCCACTATGTTTTTACCTCGTCGGCATCTTTCAATGCAATGAGGCTTAAAAACAAGTATAGGAATATATTCTGAAACTTCCTAGATCAAAACACGGATTCTACTATAACTACCGAAAGAACTACGGAAACTAAAAACTAAGGACGAAAGAACTTACTCGGAGCTAAGGCAGAATTTTTCCGAGCTTCTCTCTCTAGAACCTCTCTCTAGGATTCGGATTTGGTGTGAAGAATGAGAGCAAGAGAGCTTGCTATTTATAGGGAAAAATAGGGACAAGGTGGGAATTTCCACAAAAGTCTTGGATCGGATTCGCCGTTGGATCGCATTTTGAGGACAAAACACTCTTGGCCATCCATGGTCAAGATCGAAATCTAAGAGCCCTAAAGTCAATGGATGATTTGTCATCCATGATGGCTCTTGCTTTATGGCCTCCGCTCGATAAAGCTACCGATCGGTGTCCGTTTCGCGCGATTTCGCGAAACTCAAAAATCCGGCGTGTAACTTTGAAGATCTTTTCATCCTATTTCATATTATCTATTTGGATCCTCTTTTTGATCATATCCAGGTATTTTCCGGTGCGTCGGAAGATATTCGGACAAACGCATCCGGTTACGGAAATCGCTTCCGATAGAACCAACTTACGGACAACAATTCAGATCGTAAAACGTCCGGTTGTTGCCTAACTTAATCTCGTGTTTAAAATGACACAATTGTTTCTATAGGTTCTCACTTTGCCTATCGACTCTACTCTATATGATCAACTTTTTGTCTTATTTGAAATTAGGGTTTTCGGTTGCGGAATCGACGCCTGGTAAATTCTTTCTTCGTGTAGAATTTCACTTGTACTTAATTTGATCAGTCGAAAAGACTTTTACCTCTCGGGTTTACCTGTAGAATTTATTTCTAACCTTTCCCTGGGTCGCCTTTATAAGCCGACTCACCGCATTATATTATTATTTTATTCTAATTACCATTTTAATTATTTAAACAATTCTTTTTAATTAAAAATACTTAGAATTTCGGCCCCTCTTTTAAAAATTCAGATTTATTTATTTTTCTATAAGTTTTTCCATTTTTTAAAAATATAATATTTTTTACCAAAAATTCCCGTTTTACCTGCCCCGTTAGGGCTTAATCGGACCTAATTTCTTCGTTTAGTGATCTTTTTAGGATCGGGTTTCTTCATATATTTATCTTTACTAATTTTACAGTATATTGTTATCTTACAACCTTCTATCTTGATATTGTCATTTTATATCCTATGTAAAATGTTAAAAATGTTTACCCCATCGGGTTACTTTATGGTTCTGAAATGCTTTTTAAACTTTTCTTCATGTTATTCCCTCTGAAATAATTTATTAAATTCTCATAATTAGGGATAACACTTCCATATTTTTCTCATAATTTTTCACAATCTTTCAGTATTTATCATAATATTTTTAGACTGTTTTTATCACAATTATATCATTTTTAGTCATTCGTTCATCGATTTTCCCGTAACTTTTTTGACAATTTACTCTATAATTATAACAATTTTCTATAACAGTTTTAAACTCATGATTTTGCTTTATCAAAATATTCGTTAATTTCATTTATCTCAAAACTTCCAGATTTACTAAAATCGGGTATTACAGAATAATCTGCCGTCACCATTGAAATCAGTGGAGCTCATCAAATCTCTCAAAGCCAAACGCATCAAAATCTACGATGCAAACCCAGAAATCCTCAAATATTTTTAAATTTTTTTGGGTGCCATTGTGTCTAAGAAGATCCGTCTCTCTTGGTCAAATAGGGATTTGACCAAGGACCTAGGTGAAATTTCAAAAGTTATCGAGGACGGAGGAGGGACTGAAGTATGAATATTTGAAACATTTGTAGGGAAGACTATAATTTCTTAAAAGTATGGGTATTTATCTATAATTTGTTTCCTTGTGCTTTTTCTTCATTGATTGCAATTTTAAGAAATCCTAGGGACTTTTCTGTAATTTTTCCCAATCTTCAAAATATTACTTCTGACCCTCCAAAATCTCAAATTTTCTTCTTAAATACCTACAATGCAATATTAAGCACAATGTAGTATCAAAAGTCCAAGAAATCATTTGCATGAATAATTAACAAATTATGACTATTTTACCCCTAATTACACTTAATTCAATACAAATGTCCCTAACTCAAATTAGTGCTTAATCATCTAATAATGTCCTAAAAAATGTATTAAGAATCCCAATTTAATTATAAAAATCATATAAAAATATGGTTCAATCACCGGCGACCAAGAAAGAAAAGCGATTCAAGAGGGAAGGTCTGCCCGGAGTGTGGAGATCGAAGGAAATTCTCTCGTTGCGCTTTCTCTGTGGTGACGTGTTTCATGTGTTCCGTTTTCCCTTTAGTTGTTCTAACTTCTACAGTTACAAGCTCTGTTGCGTGATGATGGAAAATACTTCCTTTAATATAAGATTGATATTTTACATCAAGCTACTCGTTCGGATACTCATTACAATTTCATATACAATTTGTTTAAAATATTTCAAGTCATATGTGAAGTTTTTGAGTTTGACATTCCTAAACATCCAGATTTGCTTAATTTATTAACTATATCTGAATTATGTCAAGGGCTAGTAAGAACTGTAAAGTCTATCATTTACCCTCTTATTGATAGAGTGATTAGACTTGTACTCACTCTTCCAGTTTCTATAGCAACTATTGAAATATCTTTCTCTACTATGAAGATAATCAAGAACAAGGTTCAAAATGAGATGAAAAACTAATTTCTTGATAATCTTTGATTATATACATTGAAAAAGAAAGTGTTTTGAATTTTAGTACAGATTCAATTATATATGAGTTTAATAATATAAAAACACATAGAATAAGAGTCAAGTGAAATAATCTTAATTTCACTAATAGATTTCTTTCAATTTTTTGTATATTAGATCTGTATTGTATTTCAAATACTTTTATTTATGGTATAGTTTTTATTTTCGCCCCCATCAATGAAATTCCTGGGTCCGCCACTGATCACACGCCAACAAAAAAACATATGCATATTACATTACTATTTAGGGCATTTTTATAAATATAAATAAGCCGAGAGAAGTTAACATTATTGTTGAAATTAGACAGATACATATATTACTACCTCAAGCTTATTCATAGTTATAGTTTATAAATTAGCCGATAGAGGTGATAATTATTTTACTGAAAAGAGACGCATAACAAACATTAAGTAACACACAAGACACCAACAGAGATTTTGGTAATCAGGAATGGTCACACAGAAGAGAGAGTGGGCTTCGAAATGATGCGCCAGGAGCATAAGTCGACGGTGGCAGAGAGTTTATAAGGTGGTTCACTTAGAGCTAGCCATTGGTTCACTGGAAACGACATCTTCTTGGATATGCTGCCACTGATAGTGACTTCCACGTAATCCAAGTACCACCCTGACTTGTACCCTGTGTTGTCCGAGGTGACAGTGATGGCGCAAACATCGACGCAAGAGGCAGTACGGCTGAAGATGTCGCGGTTTCCCCGCTCGAAGTAGTCGTGATCCGATGCCATTATGCCCCATTCTTCGATGTTCTTGACGGTAAGGCTGTCGCCGGAATTTGAGTTAAATAACTTGAGGCTAATTTTGGAGTTCGTTCCTGCACCACTGCGATCTCCTGTCTGAATTGCCACAAGGTAGTGGCATTGATCCTGCTAGCATGCATGCACACACACACACACATATATATATATATATATATATATTAAACACACACAAGCACGTACAAAACTAAGAAGAAGGAAAAGCTTATTGAAACTAATAATGGATCAACACAAGAGAGCAATTACTTACAACTGTAGCCATTGAAGCGAGGCTGATAAGTGAGAGAAGAAAAACAACACAAGACAATGCAACAACTCTAAGAGCCATTTGTTTATTTTAGTTTGTGACGATGAGGAAACAGCCTATAAGTATGCCTTTATATAGGGCGAGATGCAAGGTGATAACGTGGGATGTGTCAAACTAGTTTCGTTCTGATAACTTTGTTTGTACACATGTCCTGCATGCTGCAAGGTTACGTGGGATGCGTCAACCTAGTTTCCTTCTGATAAAGCGCGTTGTTTGTACACATGTCCTGCATGCATGCATGGCAGCCCCATTATATTTCGATCCATATTCAGAATCATATGCAATCATGGAAAGAAATGCCTTAGTCAAGAAGATAGACAGGTTTCTCCAAGTTGCTTAGCACGGAGAGTTAATCAGATATAGATAGTATACATTTGAGTTTTTTAGACACTGAACAAATTTTAAATAAAAATCATTTTTTTAAAAAAATAATTTGCTACACCTATCAAATTTTTTTTTTGAGACAATATAAACTTTTAAAAATATCAAATATGGATTGTTCAGATTTGATCAGAATAATCCATGTTTGATTAGCGATCTCCATTAAAACAAAGTAGGGTTTAGGAGCAAAAATACACATGTCGTGCTTTATCCTCGGGAGCGCCCAGCACCATATGTTTTGTTTGGAAGCAAAAATACACATGTGGTTACATTTTATGAGCAAAAGTCACCACCGTTAAAATCTAGCATGTTGTAAATATGGTTTTTTCTGTTGTAAATGGCCAGATTTTAAATTTTGTTGTAAATACAACACTTCCTGTTGTAAATCTAGCATTTTTCTGTTGTAAATGACCTTTCTATGTTCAAAATCCAGGTGTTTAAATGTTGTTGTAAATATGACATTTTCTGTTGTAAATATGGCTAGATTTTAAATTTTTTTGTAAATACATCACTTCCTGTTGTAAATATATCCTTTTTGTTGTTGTTGTAAATGACATTTCTATGTTCAAAATCTAGGTGTTTAAATGTTGTTGTAAATATGACATTTTCTGTTGTAAATATGACATTTTCTGTTGCAAATGCACCGTTAAGTTATATTTTAACGGTGGTGTGATTTTTGCTCATAAAATGTAACCACATGTATATTTTTGCTCCCAAAAAAGCATATGGTACTAGACGCTCTAGGGATAAAGTACATATGTATTTTTTCTCCATGACTGAAAGTACTTAGCAGGAAACCGGGTCAAAGATAGATTGGTTCAAGAGAGTTAAACACAACAAATGATAGAGAATTATTTATGTGCAACAAAAAATCACATCACTGTCAGGATAACTGGATAAGCAGCGCAGGAGAACTAGAGAAGTCTAGCTCAAATCAGACAAAGTGACAAACTTGGAAACAAGTGCATGCATATAGTTCACAAATTATTATACGGAAAAGATTTTATATATATATATATATATATATATATATATAAATATAAAGCTTAGTTTACTTATTTTTAAGGGTAAAAGTTTATTAGGAAGTAATTTTACCCAAGAAGTGTTAAATTTGGAGTAATTTTGCCTTGACCATTATCTCAATTAAGTTTGATCATTAGTTGATTAAATATGTTGAACTAGCGGTCTACATATCATCCACATCATTTTTGTTAAGGTGCAAATTTGCCCAACAAGTTTCCAAATCGTTGCAATGTTGCCCAGACAATTATCTAGATTAAATTTGATTGTTAGTTGACCTAGTATGCTAAGCTAGTAGTGTGATTTGACACAACCTTAGTCACCTTGGGGTCAAATCACAATTTTATCACTAATTAAAATGCAATATAGTACAAACAACTCGAGGTTGTTCTCTTATCAATGAATATTTTTATTTTGAATTCCCTAGGTTGAACTAAGTGCTAAAAATATAGTTAGACATGGGGTTTTGAAATTGATTTTCTCTAAATTAAAATTCATGAAAATTATATTATTTCTACTCTTTTTGGTATTTTTGGATAATAATGAAGAAATGTTTAAATTGAGAGTGAAGATATGAATGATGCATAGATACTCTTGGTAATGAAGAAAGTGGCTATTCTTGCTAAAAAAATTATGGGAGTTAAAATTTCATTAAGTCTCGAGCAACCTCAAGATAACATTTTGAGTGTAATATATATACTGTCAATAAATAGTAGTTCATACAAATATAGCTAACTACTACCTCTTGAGATATTGTTTAAAACCATTTAATGTGTAATTAAAATTGGAATGATATGCAAATTGTTCTTCTCCATTAGAATATTCTAACAAACCAATCAAGAGCTAAAATCAACTATGATTACCAATCATAAACATGACAACAAGCATAATTTCATCAAACAGATAAAAAGACATATAAATGTGAACATCAAGATTCATCATCCAATTAAAACTACAATGATCAATCCACATGAACAACATAACTACAATCCAAGTCTCACAACTACGTACATAATGATAAACCTAAATAAGGAAATTAAATACATAGTCTAAGGATACGATTGAATTAAAGAAGTCCCTTATTGAAGCACAAATACTCAAGCCACAAATCTTCATCACCAAGCAGCAAGGAAATTAGCTACACATAGCCATTGAAGCATCTAACACAATTTGTAGAATCAAACCAGCCATGGTCACAAGCTCGCTGGAAAGCATAGAAACAACCAATTAACTAGATAATAACACACTAATTAACATAATCTCATTGCAACCACAAAGAAATTCAAACGTATATAATCTTCACACTACAAAACACAATCTTAACTACAATTATCAAACAAATAAAGACTAATTAACATCAATCTAGTTCAGAATCATATACAATCATTCCTAAAACAAGGAAATCCAAATATACAACTTTAGACTAATAGAATGATATAAAAAACTTCCATATGTAATCCATTGAACTCAAGCACAAATCTCCATCACCAAGAAGCAAATCAATCAACCTCTGATTGGTTTAAAATAATCACAACTTAGAATCTCGCCGGAGCATTCATAAAATCTATGGAATAACATAGAGCTAGCTGTAGAGAGTGGAATGACACCAGAAAATGGAGAATGGAGGTTCCCTAGTGGTGTGAAGGTTGATTGTAGTGAGAAAGAGACGATGAAGGTGATGTAATAGTGGTTTCCAGTGATATGAGAATGGAGGAAGGAAAAACGATTGTCGGAAGTCACTGGTGGTGTGGCGACGGCGCTGTGAAATGACCGAAAAATAGAGAAAGGGATTAACGGTGGTGGTCGGCGATGGTGAAACTCTGGTTCTCTCTTGTTCGAGTTTGAATTTGTCTCGCCCAAAATGGAGGTTGAAGGATGAAGCTCACCGGTGGATGTAAGGACGAGGGTAAAAATATTTGACGGTGGTGGTGGCTCTTTATCTCGTTCTCTCCTCTCAAGCTTCCTTACTGATTGAACCATTTTTTTACATGATTTTTGGTAATTAAATTGGGATTCTTAATGCATTTTGCCATAGTTATTGAGCTTTAAATGTGTTTCTTATGATAAATTGAGATTAAGAGTAAATACATTAAATTAGGGCTAAAAAGGGTAAAATTGTCAAAAAATTGTAATTGCTTTTAATTATCGATTTTTCTGAGAATATTTTATGTTGGATTAATTATTTTAAATTGTAGGTGCTTGAAGAATTGGACCAAATTTGAAAATGAAAGCTTGAACTCAAGTTTTAAAAAATTTCAATTTAGTCCTTCACCGAGAACTTTTAAACTTTGCACTTAGGTCCCTGCACTTAAACACAACGTTTTGAATTGTTTTGATTAGGTCAGCTGAATGTTGGTGCTTGAGACCCGACAAATTGATTGCCCAGACCCGACACAGCTGAAGGAGGAATAGAAAGGAGCAACCGACAGATTTAATGGGAGGCGCGTTCACACGGGGCGTCTTTTTTGAATCGAGAGTCATCATCTTCATCACGCATTCACATCCCAGCGCAGAGAACGGAGAGGACGATCACCTCATGACCTTCCCTCTCAACTCTCACCCATCATCATCTCCAACCTCACCATCGTCTTCTCCACCGCCATAGTCGTGAATCGCAAAAACAGAACATGAAATAAATAAAAAAACCAAGACCGACCTCAATTCCTTCCCTCACCTTCAATCACGCCTCCATCGACCCTTCTTCCGACCACCTTCATCGTCTTCCTGCTTTCGCCCTCACACCACCATCTTCGTCCATCCTCCATTGTTGTCGGAAAACACAGGCGAGTTATACGGATCAAAGACGGTGAACAAATAAGAACCAGAGACGTGAACTGGAGCTCGACCTCCATCTCCATCATCGTCTTCCTTCCCTCTTCTCTGTGATTTCCGGCGTCATTCTCCATATTCCAGCGAGCTGTGATTTTTTCCGGAGAGTTCTTGCATTTTTCGGCGAGTATTTCCAGATTCCGGCGAGCTAGTTTTCCATGGCTAGTTCATTCTCACAGATTGTGTGGGGTCCTCTGATTGCCATGAGTGGCTAAACTCTTTGCTTCTTGGTGATGAAGATTTGTGGTTTGAGCTTTTGTGCTTCAATAGGGGAGTTCTTTAATTTAATCTTTTGCTTGGACTATTTTATTGATTTCCTTATTTAAGTTAATCATTATTTAGTTATGAGACTTGGATTGTGTTATGTGTTCATGTGGATTGATTTTTGTAGTTTTAATTGGATGAAGTATTTTGATTTTAAATCTCCATATTTCTTTAAATGCTTGATTAAATTATGTTTGCTTTGTGTGTCATGTTTATGAATGGTAAACATAGTTGATTTTAGCTCTTGAATGATTCGTTAGAACATTCTAATTGAGAAGAACAATTTGCATCATCCCAATTTCAATTACACATTAAGCGGATTTTAACAATATTTCAAGAGGTAGTAGTTTGCTATGTTTGTAGGAGCTACTATTAATTGAACTTATTGGACTCAAGTGTTATCTTGAGGTTGTTTATTTTAGACTTAATGAGATTTGAACTCCCAAATATATTTTAGCAAGGATAGCCACATTCTTCATTACCAAGAACATCTATTATTAATCCCTTTTAATCCAAAGCATTTTTCACTATTTTCCAAAAATACCAAAAAGAATAGAATTAGTTGCATTATATTTTGCATGAATTTAAATTTAGAGAAAACCAATTACAAAGCCCCTTTTCTAATCATGTATTTAGCACTTAGTTTAACCTAGGAATTCAAAATAAATTGGCTCCTTGATAAGAGAACGATCCTGAGTTATTTGCTCTGTATTGCATTTTAATTCGTGGTAAATTGTGATTTGACCCTGAGGCGGCTAAGGTTTCTGTCAAATCACTTACTCTCCCAGCATTGAACACTATATCTAGTGTGAAATTTTTTCTTCACGACGCAACTGTGTTTCCCTAAGCTCTGAAAGTCGAGGAAGAAGGCAGTGTTTGGTCCAAACCTAAATGAGCTTGGTCAAAACACAAGTTTTGACTTGGGATCAATTTGCAAACTTTAAGAGTTTGTGGAGGGATGAACTGCACATTTTTTGAAATATTTATGGGCGATTAATTGTAATTTCCAAAACATTTGGGCATTTTTTGTAATTTTCTCGACCCATTTTCTTCATTGATTTACAAATTTCACAAATTATGGGGATTTTATGTAATTTTCCCCAGTCCTCAAAAATATTAATTCTGACCCTAATTGACATTTTCCAAAAACATCTAATTTTCTTCTTAAACATCTACAATGCAAGAGTAAACATAAGGTAGTATCAAAAGTTCAAGAAATCACTTGCATGAATAATTAACAAATTATGACCATTTTGCCTCTAATTATACTTAATTCAATACAATTTTTAAAAATTTAAATGAGTGTTTAATCATGCGATAATGTCCGAGGAAATAGATTAAAAATCCCAAATTAATCATGAAAAAGCATATAAAATTATGGTTCAATCAAGAGTTACAACCAAACCAACAAGCTCTAGAAAAGTGACAATATAAGAATATATATTCTAAAGATTCATCATTGTCATGACAAAAAGAACATACCTCAGTAGAAGCCAAGTGTCGATGATGTAAGAATTGAGTGGTAGGCACGATACATCTAACAATTTTCCACAAGAGCAATTGAATCCTAGGAGGTAAAGATGAGTTCCAAATTAAAGTACATACCTCGTTATCTAATTGATTGGATTGTCCATATGTAAATTGAAGCAGGTGATATCTGTCTCGGATAGTTTATATTCTTGAATTATTAGAAAACTATCTAATCATATCAAGGGATCTAGATATTTTAAAATTTCTTGAACGACTTCCTTAGAGTAGAGAGGGTAGTAAATGGACATTCCAAGATCCCTTAAGGTGCAATATAAGGTTAGATACCCGAAGATGAGGATATGCCATACCACAATGCTGCAATGGCCAGCAAAGCCGACTATTAAGACATATAGAAGAACCCTCACCCAGTTGCCAGGTAAGATGTTTGGTAACAAGACTACATGATTTAAGAATGTTTTCCCAAAGGGATGAATTATTATAAGCATGTGTAAACATAAAATTATGCTCAAGATCCAAATATTTTTGTAACATCAGTTTACTGAGTAAAGAAGACTTGTTAGCTATGGCTCGCCACAAATTCTTTGCTAAGAGTGTAGAATTAAAGGCTTCTACTTGGACAATTTGGAGACCACCATTTACTTTGGGAAGGCATAATTCACCCCATCGCAGAAAATGAGCCTAGTTTGAAGTATCTGTTCGACCCCAGAAGAAATTTGCCATCTTCATTGACATAATTTAGAAGAGAACTTGAGATAGGAAAAGGGATATACCAACAAGGATGACAAAGAGTGCTTTATCAAGACTAACCAACCTGCTTGTGATTGCAAATTACCCTTCCATCCTGCAAGACGTTTATCAAGTTTCTCTAGGACCTCCAAATATTTTCTTTGTTCTGATTTGAGATCATCTACATAGGTACATAGATATTTCCCCAAGCACGAATGAAATCTGATTAGGAGCAGCTTAGATAACCTGCACTTCATTTGGTGACAGACCGAGGGACTACGTACCAAAGATGATTTTTGATAGTTAATGTGTTGACCCGAGATGAGGCAATGTCGTCGAAGCAATGCTTTGACTATATGACAATCATTTTCTGTAGCTCAGTAGAATAGAAGAGTGTTATCAACATACATCAGGTGGGTCAACAACATTACACCGCAAGATATGGAAATACCCTTTGATGAGGGCTTTTTTGTCTTTAGCTTTGGGGTCCACAATAAAAAATAAACCAAGGATTGCATATAGGCAAACCTAGGATCGTTCTCTCTCTCGAGGAGCCTTTTATTGAATCCTAAGTAATCTAAATGACATGCAAATGCAATTAAAACAAGGGGAAAAAATAGGTTTTGGATTTTTGAATTGATTAACTAAAATAAAAGAAATGCAATTTAATTAAATCCTAAAATATTGTTTTTGGTATTTTTAATAAAATGGAATGGGGTGCGAAAATGAATATAGATGATTGCTCTTGTAAATGGAACAGTGACTATCCTAGTTCAATTAAATATAGGAGTAAATTTCACTAAGTCTAGATGAAAAACCCCAAGATACCACTTGGGTCCAATATTCCCAATTAATAGTAGCTCCTACTACCGTAGCTAACTACTACCTCTTGAGATATTGTTTAAAACCACTTAGTGTGTGATTAGGATTAAATTAATGCAACTTGGTTCCTCTTGATATGAATGCGATACCACGCCACTCAATTAATCCAATTAAATCATCTTTGTCTAACAATACCACGTAGAAAACACAATTTCATTGAATCAATAGGGAAATACAAATTTATAAATTCACAAACCACAAAATTCAATCCAATCACATAGGTTCAATCCACAAAGTTTTCCAAACGGATAAACTAAGTCTCAACATTACAAAATAATATTCCTAAAACTAGGAAATTAAAGTTTAATTAGAGAAAATAGATTGAAACAAATAAACTCCCCGATTTTGAGCTTTGAACTCAAGACACTTCCTCATCACCAAGCAGCAAAGAATCAGCCCCTCATGGTCTTGTAACATCCCATTTTCAAAAGCAGTAATTTTTTTTTCATCAGAGTAGAGCATTGGAGCGATTGAGTAACTGATACATATATTTATAAATGCCGTAAGTCTGGCTGATTTGTAAACGGTACATTGACCAAGAGTTTTCAAAATGAATAACACCCGAAGAAAGTCTTCAGCCGGGTCTCGTGCGGCTGCTCGCCTTTCTCCTCGGTTCTCGGTTCTCTCGAACCCGACGCTATGATAAGAGCCGAGATCCAATTGCAATTTGGATCTCGGGTAACGGGGTTAACCTCATGCTTAAATACGACTACATATACACGATGCAAAGCAATCAATACAACAGTCCATAACGGATGTATGATTAAAAACACATAACCACGTATACAAGATAATAACCACGTATGTAACATAACCTCGTATGATACAACATTAATAACCTCGTATGTGACATAACCTCGTATGTAACATACCGTGTATATAGCATAACCTCGTACACTACTACACAACAATCATATACAATCATACAATAACCATCAGAGTTAGTGTTACAGTACGCGAACGTACCTTCGTTGACGACGTTAGGTACTTCTGGCGGAAAAACGTACTTTTTACGGAAAAACGTGAAATGTTCACTACGGCACGTCGGGCGGCGTAACGGCGGCAAATCAAAGTTTCGATGCCCTATCGAGTAATATCACTTTCATTAGTGATTTGACATCATAACTTCGGCATTTTAGGTAAAAATTACCATTTTGCCCTTCTACCCCTAATTTGGCGGAATTTCGCGAACTTCGTTACTTTGACCGTATTCCATTTCAAAATTATCCCCACTATGTTTTTACCTCGTCGGGCATCTTTCAATGCAATGAGGCATAAAAACAAGCATAGGAACAAATTCGAAACTTCCTAGATCAAAACAACAGTTCTACTATAACTACCGAAAGAACTACGGAAACTAAAAACTAAGGACAGAAGAACTTACTCGGAGCTAAGGCACAATTTTTTTCCAGAGCTTCTCTCTCTAGAACCTCTCTCTAGGATCTGAATTTTGGTGTGAAGAATGAGAGCAAGAGAGCTTGCTATTTATAGAGAAAAATAGGGACAAGGTGGGAATTTCCAAAAAGTCTTCGAAATGATTCGGCCGTTGGATCTAGGGTTTTGTAAGATGCAATCTTGACCATTCAAGGTCTTGGCCGACCTCTTGGTCCCCCAAAAGTCAAAGATTGATTTTCATCTTGCTTTATGGCCTCCGGTCCGATAAAGCTACCCGTCGTGTCCGTTTCGCGCGATTTCGCGTAAAACTCAAAAAACTGGGCATGTAACTTTGAAGATCTTTTCATCCTCTTTCATATTATCTATTTTGATCCTCTTTTTGATCATATCCAGGTATTCTCCGGTGCGTTGGAAGATATTCGGACAAACGCGTCCGGATTCTAAATCGCTTCCGATAGAACCAACTTCTGGACAATAATTTGCTGAATCGTAAAACGTTCAGTTGTTGCCTAACTTAATCTCGTGTTTGAAAACACGCAATTGTTTCTATAGGTTCTCACTTTGCCTATCTGGCTCTACTCTATCTGATCAGCTTTCCGTCTTATTTGAAATTAGGGTTTTCGGTTGCGGAATCGACGTCAGTAAATTCTTTCTTCGTGTAGAATTTCACTTGTACTTAATTTGATCAGTCTGAAAATACTTTTACCTCTCGGTTTACCTGTAGAATTTATTTCTAACTTTTCCCGTCGGCTATAAGCCGACTCACCGCATTATATTATTATTTTATTCTAATTACCATTTTAATTATTTAAACAATTATTTTTAATTAAAAATACCAATAATTTCGGCCCCCTCATTTTAAAATTCAGTTTTAATTATTTTTTCATAATTTTTTCCATTTTTTAAAAATATAATATTTTTTACCAAAAATTCCCGTTTTACCCCCCGCCTTCGTTAAGGCTTTAATCGGGCCTAATTTCTTCGTTTAGTGATCTTTTTAGGATCAGGTTTCTTCATATATTTATCTTTACCAATTTTACAGTATATTGTTATCTTACAAACTTTTATACGACATTTGTCATTTTATATCCTATGTAAAATATTAAAAATGTTTACTCCATTGAGTTTACTTTATGGTTCGAAATGCTTTTTAAACTTTTCTTCATGTTATTTCCTCTGAAATAATTTATTAAATTCTCATAATTAGGGATAACACTTCCATATTTTTCTCATAATTTTTCATGATCTTTCAAAGTATTTATCATAATATTTTTAGATTTGTTTTTATCACCATTATATCATTTTTAGTCATTCTGTTCATCGAGATTTTCCGTAACTTTTTTGACAATTTACTCTATAATTATAACAATTTTCTATAACATTTTTAAGCTCATGATTTTGCTTTATCAAAATATTCGTTAATTTCCTTTATCTCAAAACTTAAGATTTACTAAAATCCGGTATTACAGTCTTAATTACACCCACGCTCAGACTCTTCAAATACCCAAAATCCATAGGAGATGAATGCACTAATGGGTCTGTCGGTTACTTGGGGAAAGAATTGAAGGGATGAGAATGGTGCTGTGGTGTGGTAGAGAGAGGGGGGCTGATGGAATTGGAGGAGTGGCGACAGTGGCTTGGCGTGATAGTGAAAAAAGAGAGCAGGAGAGAGAGAAAGGGTGAAATCGAAGGTGAATGGTGGAGATTGATGATGAAGGTATGATGGTGGTTAATGGAGGTCGTGTGTGGTCGAAGATGGAAGGCAGAAACCGTAGTGCCCAGCGTGATGAAGACGATCCAAGGTCCAAGGTCCGACGATCGATGATGCGAGAACAAGGTCCAAGGTTAAAGACGATGGTGAAGGTCCGACTTTGGAAGGCGTGCTCCAGCCCCTGTATTCAATCTGTCGGCCTACTATTTCTGGAAACTCCCGGCTTGAGTCTCGGGTCCTCCGGATGTCCCCGCTCACGGTGGAGAATGGGAAGCAGAGGGAGGTCGCCGGCGGTGATGAAGGTGAAGGTGACCGCCGGCGACGATGAGGAAGGTGGAGGTGAAAGGATCTGCGATGGTCGATGCTCTCCCCCCTGTGTCCGAATGTGAAGGCGTCTGTGTGTGTCATTAGCGTGCGTGAAGACGATAGCTAATGTCCAGCGTCTGCGTCCAGGTCGTGAATGCTCAACCAGGAATGAAATTCGCGGAGCTGTCTCTTTGGTTATTTAATATGTCGGGTCATTCACTTAATTCCCTCGCCTACATGGGTCTCATACGAGTTTGATCTCCCGGCTCCAATTTCCTTGCCTAATGACCTAATTTCCATTGGTCAAAACGCGCGGCCTACAACGGGGACCTAAGTGATCATTGTAAAAGTTTTGCGAGAGAGACTTAAGTGCGAGTTTTAAAATATTTTTGGGGCGAGAACCATGATTTCCGAACATTTGGGAATTTTTCTGTAATTTTCCTCTGGACCCTTTTCTTCACTCATTTCCAATTTTCAGAAATTTTTGGGCACTTTCTTGTAATTTTCTCCTAGTCCCCAAAACATTAATTTTTACCCAAATGACATTTTTTTCCAAATTCTTCAATTTTCTTCCAAAACACCTACAATGCAAGATTAAACACAATATGGCATTAAAAGTCCAAAAAAATCATTTGCATGAATAATTAATAAATTATGACCATTTTGCCCCTAATTTCACTTAATTCAAAACAAATGTCCCTAACTCAAATTAGTGCTTAATCATGCAATAATTTCCCAGAAAATGCATTAAGAATCCCAATTTAATTATGAAAAAGCACATAAAATATGGTTCGATCAATTCCCCCACACTTAAACCTTTGTACTCCTGAACAAAGGCAATTGAGCACAAAATTCTAAGTCCAAATCACTGATACATTTGAAAGATGAGCAATTTTATAATTAGAAAGCAATGAATTAATTAATCAAATTCATCAAGCCAACACTAGTGATAATCAAGTGATGTAAAGAAATTAGCTGATTACACAATCCAACATATTAGAATGAAGCACAAGAGAACTCTCAAGGTAATTCTATTTCATTTATCTCACCTCATTGATTGGGATAATTTCACTCTAGCTCTCTTAATCAACACCTTACCATAGGCTTGTAACAACTCTAACATCTCCACTATTTATAGCAATTAGTCAAATGAATCAAGAGGACTTAAAAGGCTTGCAATGTTGGATGAAGGCTAAATGGAATGAATTGATTTGAAAAATGAATAGTTGATATGCAAGTCAAAGTTAATGACCAAGTTCATAGCATCTAAATGACTTTACAAACTTTTGCCAATTCTTTTACAAATCCATGAACAAATGCCTTCTTCATTTCTTTTTTTTTCTTTTCAATCCAGATACTTTTCTATATTTTTTTTTCAATACCCCCTTTTTTTTCTTTTTCAAACTACACTCTCTTTTTCTTTTCAATATACATGGCATTTCAATTTATTTTTATTGACAATTCACTTTTGATTTTCAAAATACTATGAACACTATGAATAATGACATGCATACAACATATGAATGGCTCAAAAGGGGTAAACAAATAGTAAATGAATGGTGGTTTGTGTTTGGGTGAAAATGGTGTAGAATTGAATGCCTCTTTCATTTTCATGACACTAATGCAAACACTGTTTTGAAGAAGAGCTGAAACAAGTTCTAGAAGATGAAAAACTAAGAGAACATACACGCACGAAAAAGAATTTAAGGCTCAAGTATCCTTCCAACAAGGGTTTTCTCCAATGCTCACTCTAACACAATCAATTGCATAGTAAACTAACCACAAAACATCTACTTAACTATTCCAAATGTTAACCTTTCAAACACAACTAATAAAAATATTGCAATCAATTAAAATAATGCTCAAGTCTTAAAAGCACTAATGATGTAGAAACTTTCTCTTCTCAAAATAAGGAGTAAGCAAAAATTCAAATGTGGGTTCATTTCTCTTCCCATTCACTTAAAAAGCAAAACATGGTTTTAAAAAGTTGCCAAAACACTAGATCTCATGAAAGCTCAAAGAAGGGCATGCATTAGAGCAAGTCATTCTTGAAAAAAAATTGAAAATTTTTCTAGTTTAAGGCAGTTTCTCATTTAAAAACAACCAATTAATTGGGATTCAAAATGTACTCCCTCCCCCACACTTAATCAACACATTGTCCTCAATGTGGTAAAACCACTCAAAAGAGAATGATCAACAAGTTGAAATTCAAGGAACAATGGTAATTAAGTAGGGTAGTGGCCAAGAAGATGCAAAGCATACATAGGGGGTTCTTATTCTGCTTACTATACTAAATTATTTCTACTTGTTCTACTGGATTGTGTCCCTCCCCCACACTTATCTTCCTCACACAACAATTAAGCCCAAAAAATCATAGAAATTAGGAAGAAAATAAGTGAGGAAAGAGACAACCTTTATTAGAGAATCTTTAGTTGCTTGAAGGAGAAGTTATCATCCCTGATGAGAATCATGCATTTGTCTTTGAAAAACTCTTCTCCCGCATTGAATTTCCTTCGTGGAGGTGGCTCAGGATCAATTGGAAGAGGTCCAAGAATGTATGGTGGAGATGAGTACCACAAATGACCCTTCCAATGATGTGCCTGCAAAGACAAGCAACCAGCAGTATCCCATCCAAAAATAGAAACATGGAGAGATTTCAAATGAATTAAAGATATTTTAGGAATTAAACTCTCCAAGTAACTATCACATCCGAGGAAATCAATGCTACTCCCATCAGTAGGAGTCATACAAACAGTCATATTTTGAAAATTCTCGTGTGTTTGCAAAGTAGAAGGTGCGGAATCCAACTTAGTGTTGGGGTACACCACATCATAATTGCAATCACAAGAGATGGAAGGCAAAAGAGTGGAAGAATGAAAAGAATTTTGCAAATTGTCACCACCAAAAACTTTTGAATTTTCAAAAGAATCATTTTCTTTGTCTATATCAGGTGGCAAATCACAAGAAAGAATCATATGGAAAGATTCGTTTTCATTTGTAATATCATCAATCAAAACAATTGAATCTCCCCTTATTAAACTATCGTGCAATTCATTGGAATCAAGATAAAGATCTTTTTCAAGGCTATGGTCTTTTTCACTCACATCAACAACATCGGTATCCATACAAGAGTCAACGTGTTCACAATTGTCATGCTTGCAATCATTAATAGTACAAGAGGGTGCAATATGATCAATGGTAGACTCAACCACTTCACTAAATGCTTTCTTTTGAAACTCAACCAGTAAGTGGCATTTTTCATGATAACAGTCTACACATATTTGATATTCCGGACAAGAACATGAAAATATTTCATTCAATTCATCACAATCATCCCTTATACTATGAAGAGAAGCATTTTCAACAGTTGAAGCATCACACAAAGAAGTAAGAGCACAATCATCAACAAGTACAATTGAATCACTACTACTAGAGCTAATGGTTTGAGCAATTACATTTTTAAACATTTGAGGGGATTCAACAATAATTTCATCATCCACCTCATTATGACTTAAATCATGAATTGCTTCATTAGTTAAAGTCGTAGGAGAGTCTACTTCTATTAGGATATGATCATTACCAAATGGTAGAGAAGACTCTTCAATGCTCTTTTGTACTTGCTTCACTTCTTGTGCTTGTGTGAACATAGGAAGAGGATTTTCTTGGAAATTTGTCTTTAAAACTTGTGATTACGGAGTGAGATGCTCAATTTCCTTTTCCATTCTCTCATTCTCTTTATCTTGATATTCCATTCGTCTCATTGTAGAGTCCATTTGATGGTCAAAGTTGGTCTTGTATGACCGCTCCTTATCTACCGTCTCGAGTCTCTTGATTTTGCAATTTTTAAGGACTTCGCGAATGGTAGGTTTGGGAGCTTCCACTTGTGAAGTGGCATTTGACGACTTTTGTGCAGGCAATTTACTAAGGACTTCACGAATGGTAGGTTTTTGTTTGGCACACATGGTTGAGAATGAGGTCCGGAAGGTGGCTCAAATGGGTTTAGGAATTCATGAGTTGGATGACATGGTTGAGAAGTGGGATGGAATGAAGGAGGAGGTTCATGGTATGGCATGCGGTTGTATGGTGGAGGATTATGAGAAGGCTCATAATATGGGTTGTATGGTGGTGGACAAGGCTCATGGTATGATCTATAGGGTAGGTGTGGTGAGTGATTTGGTTGAAATGGGGGTTGGTGGTAAGGTTCATGATATGGGTGGTGGGATGGACCATGACATTGTTGACCAATTGGATTCTCATCTTGAATTCCCATGTTAGCTTGAAGAACCCGTATTGTTTTTAGAATAGAATCGAGGCTTTGATAGATGGATTCTTTCCTTCCGGTCGAATCTCCTACAAAAGAGTGGGATTGAGAGAGTGAATCTTGATTACCATTAAACCAAGCCATGAAAGTTCGATATAATAAATTCCCAAATGAATCACAAAATCACTATCAAACTATAACCTATAAAAAACTAAGAAAAGGAATCTAAGAAATTACAAATGCAAATGCAAAAGCAAAAGAAAAAGTTTTTTTTTTTAAAAAAATAAAATAAAAGTGCAAGTATCTATGAATGAACTTGGAGACATGGTGAATTTAAACAATTAAGCTCAACATCATGTCAAATTTAATGCAAACACACCACACAGAAGCTACCAAGTTAAAAACAATGCAATGATGCAATGAATGTTATGCAAATTACCTAAATGCAAAAATCCTAAATTATATGCAATGAAAAATCAAAAATGCAAAACTAATAAGCTTCACACGAGAAACCCCTTGTCAAAAATGAATTTGACAATTAGATTACCTAGGGAGCCAATTACTTAGCTCCCCGGCAACGGCGCCATTTGATGAGGGCTTTTTTGTCTTTAGCCTTGGGGTCCACAATAAAAAATAAACCAAGGATTGCATATAGGCAAACCTAGGATCGTTTCTCTCTCGATGAGCCTTTTATTGAATCCTAAGTAATCTAAATGCCATGCAAATACAATTAAAACAAGGGGATCGAAAAATAGGTTTTGGATTTTTATATTAATAAAACTAAAATAAGAATGCAATTTAATTAAATACTAAACTATTATTTTTGGTATTTTCTTTATAAAATGATGAATAAGTAAATGGAATGGATGAAGTGAAAATATGAATTATGATTGTTCTTGGTAATGAAGAAATGACTATCCTAGCTCATAAAAGATTATGGGAGTTAAAATTCATCAAGTCTTAAAATCAACCTCAAGATAACACTTGAGTCCAATGTTCTCAATTAATAGTAGCTCCTACAAACATAGCTAACCACTACCTCTTGAGAAATTGTTAAAAATCACTTGATGTACAATTAAAATTGGATTAATGCAACATGAGTTTTCTTAAAATTGAGTACATAATGAGTCCTCAAAGGGCACAAATCAACTAGATTAACTAGGCAATAACACACTAATTAATATAATCTCATTGTAACCACAAGAAATTTAAACACATATTTTTCACGCTACAAAATCCAATCTCAATCACAATAGTCAATCCAACAGAGACAATAAACATTAATCTCGGTTCGGAATTTATACACAATAATTCCTAAACCTAGGTAATCTAAATATATAAATCTGGACTAATGAAATGATAAATTAACTCCCCTTTGAAGCTTTGAACTCAAGTACACCTCCTCATCTCCAAGAAGCACGAAAATCAGCTAGTCATCATATAAGCACAGTCCCAATTCGTTCAGCCATGGATAAACACTTATTAAATGACAAATGGATGATGGAGAATGAGATATTGATGGTTGACAGTGGAAATATGGAGGAGAGCCACGGCTGACTTGGATTGGAAGAAACTGAAACAGAGCTTCACCGGAAATCACAGAGTCTTGCTGAAGGAGACACAAACAATGCCGGAAATATAGAACCTCGTTGGGAATGAGGAAGAAGGTTGAGCCCGAAAACTGGTTCCGGTTCCACCGCGTCTGTAATACCCGGATAATTATTTATCGGAATATTATAATTTAGTAAATAATACCTATTAGAAATAGGTGAATATGTGGTCTCGAAACTAGTTTAAAAAATACCTTATTTTCTAAGGTAATTTCTATTGAAATTAGGGTGAATAAAGAGCTATAAATCCCTAAATGCAATTGTGGGTCATAGAATGCCCTGAAAATATTATGATAAATCCTAAGAGGCAATGAAATATTTATAAAAATTGGAGAATATGTTGTCTCTAATTTAGGTAATTTTTGCGATTAATTTCCTTGGAAAATATTGAGGCAAGATTTAATATTATTTTGGGGATCATAATTGACCCCATGATTTTTAATATTTTACATGGAGCATAAAATACCAATGTCAGTAAAATAGTTGTGAGATAATAATTAATCTCAATTTAAAAAATTATCAACAATTAGTAAGTGATTAATTAAGTAATTAATGGCTAATTGTTTAAGCTTGAATAAAATAAAATTCAAGGTAAAGTATGTAAAACCCTTTAATTAAGTGTTTATGGCTAAGATTAGCATAAAGTATATTTTCTAATTAAATAGAAAAGATTAAGAAAAGTGTATGAGAGGGAGACATGTTGTGTGTGTGTAGTGAGTGATGTGTGTCTAGTGGAGGAGTGAGGAATTTATTTAAATGCAATTATGGTAAAGTTAATCAATGGAGTAGTTAAATCCAATAGGCCTTGTTGGCACAATGAGGATCAAGGGTTGGAGTGATTAGAGTTAATTGGCCTTGTTGGCACATTGTGGATCAAGGGTTCCATAGGTGATATTTGCCTAATTAAACATTAATTCTCATCATAGATTCATAAAGTAAATTTAATGGTTCTAATTTAATCTTGAAATTGAACTTAATGATAATAAAGCAACCAATGGGAAATGCATCATGGTGGTGAGGCCACCAAGGCTTGCTTGGAGAATGGATGAAGGTGGAGAAGCCACCAATGCCTTCTTCAAGCCAAGAATTGTTTAACATAAACAAAAAACACACATGTGATAATAATATTCAATTTTGGAAGAGGATAAGGTACCTTTGGATAGGATATCCTCTTGGAATTGGAAGAAAGTGATGGAGGGAGAGAGGGCCACGTTTTTGGCCTTGGCTTGAAGAAGAATTCAGATTATTTAGTGTAAACCCATGGTTCTCATGCAAGATGAATTAGGTTAGGAATAATTACCAAGTGTGCCATGACCTTTTAGTATAAATAGGCACCTTGTGTCTTCATATTCTTCACACCAAAACCAACTCCAAGTAGTGGTTTTCTAAAGAGAGAAGAGAGCTAGTGAGAAGCAAGAAGGAAGTAGTAGCAAAGTCTTCAAGGGTAAGTTCTCTAGTTCTTAAGTTTTAGCTTTTAAATTCATAGAAATTTATGCTTTGATCTTAAATTCCTAGAAGCAATTTTATTTTCATGTTTTTATGGTTAAAATTAACTTTATTTCGAAAAAATAGTTTGGGTAGTCCTAGAGCAAAATTTACGGAAGAGAAACATCAAAGTAACGAAGTTACGGTGAAATTTTATCGGTTAGGCGATTTCTGAAGTTAGCTTCGCAAAAACCTTAAATCTATGGG
Source organism: Acacia melanoxylon (assembly GCA_019022615.1). NCBI lineage: Eukaryota > Viridiplantae > Streptophyta > Magnoliopsida > Fabales > Fabaceae > Acacia > Acacia melanoxylon. The sequence continues at coordinate 5,498,252 of JAFJYJ010000037.1, forward strand.
AAGATGAAGTCGTTTTAATTTGAACTTTTTCATGGCTAGAGTAGACATATAGACATTTCAAAATATGCTTATAGCATGTCAAAATGAGTTTTGTGCAAGTGGTTATGAATTTTTGAAATCAGGCCATTTTTATGGACGAAAATTCTGGACAGATCTTTGGAAATTAAAAACTGGGAATTTTATAATGGATCTGGGTTGAGACCAGTATTTTTAATCAAAATTAGACATCTTAAAGATTCCAAATAATTTTACGGATACTCGTTTCGATTTTTCTAGAATTAGTTATGATTTTTTCAAAGTTAGACGAAAATCTGAAAAGTTTGTAACCAACGTGGTTCTACGAAGTTTTGGGCAATAAATTGTAAAATAAATCCATCAAGGGCAAAATGGTCATTAGTGGTTAGAATATCTCTTAGGATACTATTCATGGATTAATAAAGCGATATTACCATTATAGGCTATCCGAGAACACATACCGACCGACGTACGTAATCCGCTATCACCAACGAAGGTACGTTCGCGTACTGTAACACTAACGCTGATGTTTATAGTATGCATATATGTGCTATGTGTATTGTATGTGGTAGCTGATAGCTCTGCTGTTTGTATGTACGTTCGCGTACTGTAACACTAACTCTGATGGTTATTGTATGATTATATATGTTTGTTGTGTTCTGTTTGTTGTTGTAGCATACGTGGTTATGTTATATACACGGTTATGTCACATACGTGGTTATGTCACATACGAGGTTATTATTCTTGTATCATACGTGGTTATGTTACATACGTGGTTATTATCTTACATACGTGGTTATGTATTTCTAATCATACATCCGTTGAGGATCATTGTTGTATTGACTAACGTTGTCGTGTATATATTGTCATATTTAAGCATGAGGTTAAGCTGTTACCGAGGTTCAATGTGCATTGAACCTCGGCTCTTATCATAGCGTCGGGTTCGGAGAACCGAGAACCGAGGAGAAAGGCGACGGCCGCATAAAGACCCGGGCTGAAGACTTTCTTTCGTTGTTATTCATTTTTGAAAACTCTCGGTCAATGTACCGCTTCTGTAAATCAGCCAGACTTACGGCAATTTGAATAAATGTATCAGTTACTCAATCGCTCCGATGCTCTACTCTAACGAAAAAAATATATACTGCTTTTGAAAATGGGATGTTACAGTCTCCGTCTTCTCCGAACCCACTCAGTGGAAGTGGTGGTGGGAACGTGGTGGTGATGGTGATTGAAGATGGATGGAGAGGAAGGCGATGGTGAGAATGGTGGACGGAGTGAGGAGAAGAAGGCAACGGTGCTGCCCTTTGTTTTTACGGTTTGTCGGCTGTACTCTTTTGCTCTCTTAGCTCACGATGAAGAATGGGAAGCGAGAGGGAGGTCGCCGGCGGTGGTGAAGATGATGAGGACCACCGGCGACCAAGGAGGAGGAAGTTCGAGGAAGAGAGGCGTGTAGGTCGATGATCCAAGCGTTGAAGCTCCAAGGTTTTTTGTGTCTCGCCCCCCTCCCCCCCCATCATCGATGATTCGCGGCGCTGGTTTTTTTTAATATCCCTCGGCTCATTCATCTCGGCTAGGTCAGAATGTTCCCTGGTCAAAACGCGAGTTTTGACCGGGGACCTAAATGAAAAGTGCAAAACCTCCTCCCGGAGGACATAAATAAAAACATTTAAATATGTTTGGGCAATTCTGTAATTTTCAGAACATCTCAGCATTTTTTCATTATATCCGCCCTCAGCTCCCCTCTATTCAATCTGTCGGGTTTAGCTTCCTGGAATTGAAGACAAATCAATAACATCAAAACGCATAGTTTTAGGGAGGGACCTGAGTGAAAAGTTTAGAAAGTTTTGCAGAGGGACTTAAGTTCAGAGTTTTAAAATATTTTTGGGGCAGAACCATGATTTCCAGAACATTTGGGAATTTTTCTTTAATTTTCCTCTGGACCCTTTTCTTCACTCATTTCCAATTTTCAGAAATTGTTGGGCACTTTCTTGTAATTTTCTCCTAGTCCCCAAAACATTAATTTTGACCCAAATGACATTTTTTTTTTCCAATTTCTTCAATTTTCATCCAAAACACCTACAATGCAAGATTAAACACAATATGGCATTAAAAGTCCAAAAAAAAATCATTTGCATGAATAATTAATAAATTATGACCATTTTGCCCCTAATTTCACTTAATTCAAAACAAATGTCCCTAACTCAAATTAGTGCTTAATCATGCAATAATTTCCCAGAAAATATATTAAGAATCCCAATTTAATTATAAAAAATCACATAAAATATGGTTCGATCACCCTTCCACCAATTATAATTCTCCGCTTGATGAACCATGCAAGACAAAATATTGGCACATAGCAGAAAAAGATAAGGAGAAATAGGATCACCCCTTGTGATGGTTTAAAAGGAATGCCCAAAGATCCATTAAGTATAACCTGATATGAGACAGTGGAAACACATTACATGATTAACTGAATCATTACTGGTGGAAATTCCATCTTTAAAAGAATTTTAAGTAAAAAGGACCAGGAGACTTTGCCATATGCTTTTGCAATATCCAATTCGATGCACACACCATCCATCGTTGCACCTGCGTGTACCATGTATTTTTGCCATACATTCTAAGGTGAGTATAATATTATCTGTAATAAGCCTCCAATTGATAAAAGCATTTTGGTTTGGGGTAATAAGGTCAATTAAGATTTCCTTCACACTATTACAAAGGATTTTGGAGATGAACTTATAGATAACATTATAAAAGCTGATAGGCCGAAAATCCTTGAAGGTACAATGATTATTGCATTTGGGAATCAACACAATCAAGGATCTATTCAATTCCTTAATGAGAAATCCATGCTCAAAGACTTGGAAAACCATGTCAATGATGTCATGTTTTAAGAAAGACCAGAATTTTCTGATAAAATCATGCATGAAAGCCATCCAGTCCAGAGTACTATCAACCTTCATCTCAAAAAATACTTTCTCAATTTCTTGGGCATACACATTGTGATTTAATTGTCCATAATGCAAAGGAGACAAAGTTGGAAGATTGATGAGGCTTAATATAACATCCCAAATTTTATTAATAGTAATTAAGTGTTCTTATAATATGATTTATTAAGTAATGTGGGGTTTAGAGAAGATCTAAAAGTGTTATTGTCTATATTATAAAAGATAAATGAGAATATATATATATATATATATATATGAATGTGGGGCCCACAATTATTTATACCACCTATCTTCTTTTTCACCTCCTCGTCTTTTTGGTTTAAAAATAAATAAATATTATTATAATGTTATATTATATTATACTATATAATAATAATATAAGAATATATCATAATAGGGTGCGGTGCCACGGGTTTGAAATAAATTAGGGAAGGGAAAATTACATCTAACGACCCTGGTGGAAATTTCACTAAGTGCGCACAAACTTGAAGGCACGAGAAGAGTGTGAGCGAGAAAAGAGAGAGAGAAATAGAGAGAGAAGGAGAGCCCGGAGAATTTATGGTGGAAATTATTTAGTGTCAACAGGAAACAAGTATTGATGAGAATAAAACTTCTATGAAGATGCTAGCTGAGAAATTAAATTCTTGGCCTAATTTAGAGATTGGCGAGAGTTTTGGAGTAACTCGATGTGATAAGCTTGAAGTAGAGTTAACCTTGGTTATTCTTTTATGTACTTGTCAACTATATATGTATATATATTAAGCTGTTTTGGGAATTGTTGTGCCTAGGGAGGGCTTGATTTAGAATTGTATATTTGACTAAAATTATATTAATGAGATGAGAAACTATTTAAGCATGCTTGTTGTATATTAGAACTCATGGTTATGTATTTTGGAAACTCTATCTTTAAGCATACTTATGTGTTATGATTAAAATATTATTTATTATAAATGATTTTAAAATAGCGCTATATGTTTTAAAGGATGTTATTTGTTATCGATTATTTGGTAAATCCGTTTTGAAACTATACTCGTGATTTGAAACTTCTATATACATGTTAATATTGTGATTGTTTGTCATTGATGCATATGAAGGGTGGTACATTTGTGATGAGTTGGAGTAAGGAGGAATTTGTATGATGAGATCTCTTACCATGGGTTATGTCATCACTCGGTGCATAGTGAATGGTAGTTGTCAGGGCCCCTTCTTCCATTTCTTCCTTTTGCCAGGATCGCATTGGAGCTATGAGACATGTCAAACCTCCTTAGTTGTGTTCAAAGAGGGGAGTCATAGTCCAGACTTAAGCTTTATATATTCCTTTGGCCGGGTGTATCTTAAGATCTGGCGAGCTTGGGACAATTCAGTTAAATGGATGAGTTTCTGTTGGACTATGTGTTAGCTTATGACTTCAATCGGTATAAGGATGAAATGTGATATAAGGAAGGCATATTGCATATTGCTTAATTGTATAGTATATTATGTGATATCTCTTGTGAAAGATGTTTGGAAAATGAGATGATGTTCCATAGTTTTGGAACCCTTTTTGGGAGGGGATTTTGGTAACCAAATCGAGAACAAGTTTGTGAAAGGTTTTTATATTGATAATATTAATAAATTATTATGAGTTGAACTTGATCTTGAAACCGTATGTTCTCGATCTTGGTTTGCATGTATATTTCTATATAACCAATGGTTACAGAGATCTTTAGATCTTATGGTTACTATATTTATTTTTTCAGGAGATTAGTAGGGAGTAAGGAAGTCACCTATGTTATGAATCTTGAAGGCTCTTTTGCACTCCTTGAACTCATGTTATGTCATTTGTATTTGTCATGATCCTAAGACTTCCGTATTTTATTAACTCGGAAATATTTTATAAATTTATTTTGACACTGAAATTATTTTGTAAATATTTTTTGAAAATTAATTTGTCCCTGTAAAAATGAGTTTTTGTTGATTGACAATATATTTAAATACTTTGGTTAAGTATTTGGTTGTTGAAAATTGGGGTGTTACATTTAAGGTCTAGATAGCACAGCTAGATCTCATCAAATGAACCTAGATCTTCATATAATTGTTTGAAATAATAGGTAGCCAATTGATGAATATATTCTTGATCTTCAATCCAATGACCAGATTCATTTTGTACTCGAACTATCTGCTTTTTCATTCTGCGTGACGTGGGACTCGCACAACTATGAAAATACCTTTTATTATGCTCCCCTTGCAACAACCAATTTTGCCGAGACTTCTGTGCCCATAGAATTTCTTCACAATCATACCAAAATTCAAGAGAAGATTTGAGAGAAGAGAATTGATGTTCTTCCTCAGAAGATAAAGCATCCTTACTATGCCAAAACTGAAGAAATCAAGCCAACTGACAATTTATTCTAGCTTATAAGAGACTTTCGAATACATTTAAGTCTAACCGTATTCTTGAATGCCCATGAACCATATATTTCACTAGACCACTCCTTGCGAACAATGTCTTTACATTGTTGGAAGGAGAACCAAAAGTTTTCAAACCGGAATGGCTTAACCCCTTTTCTCACATAATGGGGTTGAAATAATAAAGGGAGTGATCCGAAGCAGCTATCAGTAAAACTTGAAGCGATGATGAAGAAAAGACTTGCATCCACTTGGAAATAATATTACAAACTTGAACAATTAAGAGATTATATGCATCACACACACACATACATCCATGCATGCATTCATACATACATACACACACATACATATACATACATACATACATAGGACTAGAAAGTTTTTTTTTTTTAAAAAAATACATTTATTATTCTGAAACTGGACTTATAAAAAGGACTTATAAATAAAAACAGAATGCTAAGCTCTATTTAATATATTAAGATGAGACTCCAAACATAGGGCACGTGACATACAACATACCATCAAAAGCCCCACACACACACACGTGTCTGTGTATGTGTTACTACCTCACACATAAGAGAGAGTGGGCCTCGAATTAAAGAAGCGGCGGCATTTGTCGACGTGGGTTCACGGAGAAGGATACGGTGGTAGGTTCACTGCTGAGTCCAGTAATGCTCATTTCCACGTAATCCAACTACCAACCTTTGTCTTTCCTTCTGACGTCGGAGGCGATAGTGACGGCGCAAACATTGAGGCAAGGTTTCTTGACGCAGAAGATGTCGAGGTTATCCCGCTGGAAGTACCCGTGACCAGCTGGCTTTATGCCCCAATCTTTGAGATTGTCGATAATAAAGCCATGCCCGGAAGGGTTGTTTATCTATCACAGTGTACTGGCACAGTTCCTCTTCCTGCTCATGCATGAGTGCATGCATCTAAACGCACACACACAAAACTAAGTAGAAGGAATAATAAAAGCTTATTGAAACTAATAAGAGATCAATTACTTACATCAGATTTAGCCACTGAAGCTAAGCTGGTGAGTGAGAGTAGCAAAAACAAGACAAGACAATAGTGCAACTCTGAGAGCCATTTGTTTAATTAATTAGTTTGTGACACTACTGATTGTTTGATCCTGAGACAACCTATACGCATGCCTTTATATAGGGACACATACTGTAATGCTACAAAGGAATTGGGCCCTAGTCAAGTACACGCGTCTTGTAAGGCAAGAGGAGCCTGAGAGTGAGGAACAAAACGCAGAACATGTCACAGTGTATATGGACAAAAGTGTCTTTTTCTATTTCCTTTTGCTGAAACAAGCTACGCATATGAACTTTGTGAATAGTATAGATTGCACGTAATATTGTTATATATGGACCATGGGGAAAGAAATGTGTTTGTCAAGAAGACAGACTGGACCAAGAGAGTTAAACACGAAAAAAGATATTATTTATATGCAACAAAATATCGCCTCAGTACTTTCAGTCTTTATTCAAAGAAGCCACATGCACGTTTTCTATAGTGTGAATGAGAAAGAGTTGGGAGGTTGACTTAACTTTATCTATCTTTAACCATATTTGAATAATAAGGTCTCAAAACAATTTTCAATTGTAAATTGTGGATAAATGATCCTAAATTATATTTACAAAGTTGCAAATAAAAGGAGTGTATATTCTTGTCCCTGTGTTCTATGCGAAGCCCTCTGTTGTGCTATGGCAACATTATAATCCATTTTTTTTGATACGTTTTGTTCTCACTAGTCACTACTTAACACTTACTTTAAAACAAGCGACAAAGATAGGTCTGTTTGATGATTTTTTTGAACTTTTTTTTTTTTTTAAAAAAAGAACAATCAAATTAAATAACTATAAAATTTTTGGACAATTTAAGAAATACAACAATTTCATGGTTGTTTTATTCTATCAAATAATTTCTTGCTCAACTACCGTCTCACGTTACCTTGATGCGTGACAAGTATGAAGAGTCAAGGTAAGTTAGCTAATTCTGTAGTAGTTGTGCCAGCCAAAACAAAACATTATCCGAAGTTTTACTGTCGGGATTGAGAGAAGAATTAGAATGAGAATTTTTTATTTGTATATATTATTTATTGAAATAAGGTTTTTAGGCTGGCTTTTTGAGAAACCGATTTTTTTTTTTTTAAAAAAAATTGTTTTCTTTTTTATGGCAGGAAAAGTGTTGCTCAAGCAGATAGGGTGATAAACTTGAAAACAAGTGTATGCATATAGTTCAGATTATTAGACGGATCAGAATATGAGGTTAGTCCTCAGTGTCGTCATGGAAACTTCAAAGAAGCCAAATATATGTACATTTCACATGGGGAGCTTTACCTGACGACGAAGTTATGTAGCCTTGCTATGAAGAAGCCCAGTATTTATATGTTAACATATTTATTAATAAATTAAATAAATATCATAAAAAAATAAAAAAATAAATATATATTCAATTAAAAATAGTATATTAGTTATAGTCATATTTTCATTTATTTAAAAATACAGCCGCGGGGGTAACGACTTCGCGGCTGAAAGTCGATTTTTTTTTTCAGTGATATATAATTCCTTGATATTTCTTGATTGGTTAAATTGTTCTTGTATGTTCATGATTGAGTGATTGAATTAATTTGAAGTTAAAAGGGACTAATTGGATTAGCCAACCTAAATTGCACATTAGGAGAGCTTAATTATAATGTCTTAGGGAATGAGTTTTCATTAATTAGGAGATTAGACGACTTGATATTAATTGAGGTATGGTAATTGGTATTTTAGAAAGCTTAATGAATTTTTAATTGGCTTATTTTGATTTAAATTTGAGACGAGTAAAGAGTAAATTGGTTTACCCATCACATCATCTGGGAGAGATAATAATTGTGTTTCGTGACAGAGAGAAGAATCGAACACCTCTGACCTCGCCCGCATTCGTGATAGCTTTGCAAATGAAGCTTTTTTGACTTAATGAGATTTATTCACACACACATATATGTATATATCGTTTCTCATAATATATTTTTAATATTTGTTATTTGTTTATTTTTATTATTTTGGTTTTTTATATATTATTTTTATTATTTATTACTTATTATTTTATTATAATATATAAATTATTAAAATATAATAACAAAAAATTATAAAATTTACGGAGGAGGGATTACTAATGGAATTTTTCTGTCAGTAAATCCTTCATCACAAAACACAACCATTATCTGACGTTGACGAGGCAATGACATGGTGTTGAGGTGGCAGGACTTGGGACACGTGGCCAGGTTGCCGGTGCCAGTAAATTTACCATCGAAAAAAATTCTTCGGTTATTCAATGGTTTTTTTAAGTGAGAAATGGTCATCACAATTATCAGTCATTACAATGAAATTTGAACCATCCCATAATGTCTGAATATAATTTAGACTATCCAAACTAAAGACAAGATAATGAAATTAATTAAGGGAGGCAGTGGCGGATTCAGGAAGAAGGTTGGGGAGCAAGTGCCCCCAATTAAACCACGTCGTTATTTTTTAATTTTTTAGTTTTTTTTAAAAAAATTAGGGTAAAATTCAGAATCACATATTTACATCTTCCCTAAATCTTCATCTTCATCTTCGGTTCAAACTTCAGACGTGGGAGGCGAACACAGTTACGCAGGTTATTATCCTTCAGAATCACATATTCACATCTTCGGTTTAAATTTGCTGGTTATTATTCTTCAGATTTTGATTTGAATGATATTGTCATGCTTGGATATCAGCTCGACACGTATATTGTTGAAGTGCAACTTGATCCTGATTTTTTGAATTTGCAAGGAATAGTTAATCTTGTCAAGAGGATGGTTGAGAAGAAAAACATATTGTGTATCCTTTGGTTTATTTACTTGTAAAGTTAGCATTAACTTTGCCTGTAACAACTGCATCTGTGGAAAGAGCATTTTCAGCTATGAAATACATCAAGACTGCATTTCGTAATTGGATAGGGGGTGAATGGTTGAATGATTTTCTAGTGCCTTATATTGAAAAAGATGTATTTGATAGCATTGATAATGAAGCAATTATGATAGAATTCCAAAAAATAAAGCCTAGAAGGATGACATTGTAATTATTTTTATTGTAATATACTTAGCCTTGGTTTTCCCTTTATATTCTTTTGTTTTTTTAATGCATTTAAAAGTTTCTTAAAAAAATTTTCGGAACCACTACCACCGAATCCCCCATCAATGGTGCCCCTTCAATAATTTTCTGGCTCCGCCAGTGAAGGGAGGTAGGTATTCGGAAATTGATTCATATGAGAACGAAGAATGAAGTTATTTGTTTCTTAGATAGCGTTTTTAATTATTGCTAGTTGTCTCAAAAAAACTTAACATGTAGAGTACCAATCAAGTGGATACATTTATTAATATTGAAACGAGAAAGTACGTACACATGGCAAACATTACGCAACACACAACACACAAGCAAAAGGCAGATACATGTTACTACCCCACGGTCTATTTATAAATTATAAATAAGCCGAGAGAAGTAATAATTATTACTAATGAACTGAAAAACAAAACAAACATTACGTAACACACAACACACCATCAAAAAGCCATACATATGTTACTACCTCAAGGCTTGCGGCGGGAGCATAAGCTGAGGTTGGCATAGAGATGTTTGGGCCATTCATCTAGAGCCAGCCACTGGTTTGCCGGGAACGATAGCTTGGTTGGTTTGCCGGGTCCAACGATGGTAATTTCCACATAATCCAAGTACCACCCTGGCTTGTTCCCTTCTCCGTTGGAGATGATAGATATGGCGCAAGTATTGACGCAAGGGCCCCTGCCGCTAAAGACATCGAGGTTGCCCCGCTCGAAGTAGTCGTGACCAGGTCCCATTAAGCCCCAGCTTTCGAGGTTATCGACGGTCAAGCCATAGCCGGAAAAGGACTTTAACTTGAGGCTGATGATAGAGTCCGTTCCTGCGCTATCGCGACCTCCTGTCTTAACTCTCACAATGTACGTGCACTGCTCCTGCATGCATGCAAATAAAACACACACACAGCTAATAAGTAGAAGGGATAAAAGCTTACAATAATAATGGATAGACACAAGAGAGCAATTACTTACAGCTGAAGCCATTGAAGCGAAGCTGATGAGTGAAACTAGCAAAACAACACAAGACAATGCAACTCTGTGAGCCATTTGTCCAATTAGTTTGTGATGCTACTGATGATTGATGCTGAAACAACCTATAAGTATATGCCTTTATATAGGGCAACTTATATGGTGATAACTTAGTTGGAGAGCACTTAATTTTTTTGGATAAGCTCATTTGTGATATGTTATTAGTTGGACTTGGATAATGGAGGCCGCATATTCTAAAGACATGTTCGTCGGGAAGATACAAATTCCAAAGTATATATTATCCTCAATATTTTATACTACCTCTAGTTCTTAATATAACATCCAATTTAATAAAGAAATTGAACTAAGAAATAGGTCTTATATTAATTATTGGAGGGATTATTTTGGATTTGGAGACCACACATTGCTTAAGAGAGGATTAAAATTTCTTTGAATTCTTACCTAAGAAATTTAAATAGGTGCCCCGTGTCCGAGAGATACTTTGTTAAAATTGATATAATAATTTTTTAAAAAATAACTACAATAGGCCTTAAAATATAATAAAATAAGTAAAATGATGCGTATTTTTTAACAAAATTATATTGAGATGGGTTATGCGTTTTTTTTTTCTATAGCTATACTCTTCATATGTTATTTGCATGATATAATGAAATCTTAATTATTTTTCTTTAATTTGTAAGAAAAGCTTTTAAATTAATTTCAATTTTTATTCTTGGTGAATTATTTGGCTCACAAGATTTTCATTGTTGATCATCCTTTTACATTTTCTGTTTAAGAAATATTTATATTTTTTATTCAAAATTTCGAGAATTTACAACTGCTTAGAATTATAAATATATAAGAATATCAATCGAAAAAATGTAAAGCACATAAAGTATATATTGTTAGCCAAAAAAAAAGTATATATGGAAAAACTTTCAAGTAAATAATCGTGCGTATTTTTTAACAAAATTATATTGAGATGGGTTATGCGTTTTTTTTTTCTATAGCTATACTCTTCATATGTTATTTGCATGATATAATGAAATCTTAATTATTTTTCTTTAATTTGTAAGAAAAGCTTTTAAATTAATTTCAATTTTTATTCTTGGTGAATTAATTGGCTCACAAGATTTTCATTGTTGATCATCCTTTTACATTTTCTGTATAAGAAATATTTATATTTTTTATTCAAAATTTCGAGAATTTACAACTGCTTAGAATTATAAATATATAAGAATATCAATCGAAAAAATGTAAAGCACATAAAGTATATATTGTTAGCCAAAAAAAAAAGTATATATGGAAAAACTTTCAAGTAAATAATCGATGAGAATTGGGTTTTGCTAGCGGAACCAATAATCTATTGCATCGTGACAAATCGAAATTTGAATTCTTATTAGAAAAGTTACTCACTTTCAATATTGAATCATACTTCAAATATGGTTGTCTCCAATAAAAAAAAATACACATGCACAGGACAAAAAATAAATGTATAAAAAAAGTTAGACAAAAGTATATTTTTAATTGTTTAATTTTGTATTATAGATTTTTTATCCTTTAACTTAATTTATTTTTTTAGTCTTGTAACCTAATACAATGAAAGTGTTTTCAATTATCAATAATATTAATAGAAAATTTTGATCAAACAACAGTCATAACTGTTGATAAAGTATTCTTAATTCAACTCTATTTTATGGTAAATTAAAGAAAATCCTTGATTTTTTCGTAAAAAGGGAATAAGGTAACCTTTCTTTTTAGAAAGAGGAAATAAAAAGACAAGAAAATACCACTTAAACTTTAAAATTTTAAATCAATGATTTTCTACTAAACCTAGTTGTCAATTGCTATTTTCATTGTTGTCAAACTCGATGACTCTCAAGTTTACGGGTTTTACATTTTTGGCTTACAAAATCATGTCTGTTTGTACTTAAACTCGTGCTAGCCATAAACAATGTTAAACTCGCGAGTTTACGCATTAATTTTACTGTTTTTATGTTTCAACTCACTCTTAAACTCGCGTTAGTTAGTTTGTTTTGATCATGTTCAATGGCTTTAGATACAAACTTAATAGAAATTTATTTTTTGGCTATGATAAATTATAAATGTTGATGGATTTAATTTTAACTGTTCATATTTAAAATATATTTAAATTATATTATTGTCATTTTTATATTTCAATTATTTTACAATTCAAATTCATGATCCAAATTTACATTCTTGTCACGAGTTTACTTAAACTCGTGAATTTGACAACCTTGGCTATACTCTTGTAGTTACTATCTATACTCTTATAAGCAAGAATATTGATTTGAGATTTTGAAGTTGAAGGGGTATTTTCTTACCTTTTTTCAAAAAAGAAATGAGATTTTCGCTTTTGCCATGAAAAAATGGGTTGGGTCAATATGTCATTGTCATAGCACTTGGAGTGAAATAATATAATAATGTCTAAAAATTAGGTTTAATTTGTTTCCAACCTGTTAACAAGTGGTAATAGTACGTGCGGTGAATATTGATGACCACCAAGACTATGAGAATAGCACTTAGAGTGAAATAATATTAATAATGCGATGCGATGTGATTTGATTTGATTTGATTTCTACGATGGGAATAGAAAGTAATTCTCAACTTACTTGCCTCCATTAAGTTGGTAGGTGGCTTAACTTTATATTTTTAAATATAAAAATTATTCTATTTAATATTTAGTGCATCACTTGTGTGATTTAAGAATTTGAAGATTTTGTGGAATTTCACTGCACTGGGCAAAAGTAAAAAGGTATCGAAAAGTGATATTGTGTTTGGTATGTACATGGCACTAGACATCCCACTTCTTGCTATTAATATCTTTGACGTGGAACCAACTTAAAAAATATTAAGAATATCATTTTTGTAATAAATTTGATTGAAATGAGTTTTTCATGTTGCTTCCCGGAGAAACCGAAAAGGAAATTTCTATCAAAACTAAAAAAAATTATTATTTTTTTTTTGAGAAAAAAATTCTCTTGTCACTTCTACAAAGGAACTGACATGGAAATTAATTCATGAATTTCGGCAAGGAGCCCGCATGAATATTAATTCATGAACATGGGATAATTGAATTTTACCAATGAAATAACTCAGTATAAATTATTCTGGCAAAAAAACACAGTATAAATTAAAGTAATTCATGAATATTATTTTATTTTTGACACAGACAGATCCATACAAATGAAATAACACAATTATGAACTCAGATTCTACCATGTTTCTAGTTAAAAATCGAAAATTTCCTGTTGCGCGCGGCTCTGAAAATTGTGTTTGTTAGTTCATATTAAAATAAGAATTTCCCAGTAATTTATTTTTATTACTATAATTGATTTTTTTGGCTTTCTGTTGGACTGAACTTTTGGTTTGAAAGGCATGATAGTATCAAAGTCCCAACATGTATTGTAACAAGGGAATTGAACGAGGATAATGAGAGTCGGATTTAGTTAAATGGATTAGTCCCTCAAATGGTTAAATTCTCATTGAGAGAGATATCCATTTAGTGTTGATAGTGTCTCAAATATGATAGCCCAAACATTGGAGGATGCCTTTGCCTAGAAAGGAAAAAGGGATTTGAAGGAGAAAATGACAATAAGCCTCTTGGCATGTAAAAGACCAATTGTATTTCGAATCAATTTTATAAGAAGTCTTCTAAGAGATATTTTTAATCCTTTTTATAAGATGTTTTAATAGCTAGTTTCAGTGAACCTTCATTTTTTTTTCTTCCATATATGCATATATTTAATATGGGTAGTGAGCGCTAGCAAAAATTAATGTAATATTGAGGTTTAATGTAGTTAATAAGGGTAATATAGAAAATCATTTTTATTTTATGACAATTAATACCTTTAACTGCTTTTATTTATATGTGTGAATTTGTTAGAAACCGCTTATAAAATGGATAGGAGAAAGTACCAATTTGGGTTAGACCGGATGATGACAGTTTTGTGAACTCTAACGGGCCGGGGCTTACTGCATGCAACATTACGACCGAACTGTTTGCAAGGCAACATCTATTGTGATTCAATTGAAGCAGCAATACACCTAATTCAAAAATGAGTGCACCTAGAATCACACTCCCTTAATAGTGTCATCACAAGGATTAGAATTAAGCTTCAAAAGAGATTAAGCATTTTCATTGACCAGGCCTTCAAAAAAGAGAGCACAATAGATTCTTTGATAACTCTCAAATAGATCCAGAAACCTTTTATTGTCATATACATCCTAGTCTAGTCTTCTTGCGCGATCTCGATTGTAGCCTTGATTGTTAACGAAAAATGCATTAATTATATGTAATAACGCTCCGTAGAGGCATAGGACTCTAAAAAAACACAGTGGATTAGCAATGGAATTTGAAGATTTCGCAGTTAAATAAACTATCATTAAATAATTAGCAATGAAATTCCATTGCTAAGTCAATTTGGAGGCAGAATTCCGTCACTAATTGAGTGTTATTTTGTAGTACCAAACATAGTTTTTAAAATTGTATATATAATTTTTAACAACAATATATAATAATA
This sequence comes from Acacia melanoxylon, assembly GCA_019022615.1. Taxonomy (NCBI): domain Eukaryota; kingdom Viridiplantae; phylum Streptophyta; class Magnoliopsida; order Fabales; family Fabaceae; genus Acacia; species Acacia melanoxylon. Next base: position 5,513,254 of record JAFJYJ010000037.1, read on the forward strand.
AAATTTTGTCATTGTCATTAGAATTGAAGCGAAAATTAAATTAGCATACAAGCCATGAAATAAAACAACAAAGGCCATGTGTGTCTATATATATATATATATATATATAACTAACAGACCCACGCCTGACAAATCTAACAAGCTTCTTAGTAAGTCTAAGCCTGGCGTATTAAGAAAAATAGGCTTTTTAAAAGGCCTAAGCCTATTTTTTAATAGGCCAGGCCAGACCAAAAACATGTCAGGCAGCTCAAGACCTTGACAGGTTGCCTGATATGTTTCCACCCCTATCTGGATCTCTGCACGGTGCCTTCTCTCTTTAATCGAGTCTCCAAGCAACAAGAAAAGAAGATGGAAGGGCCTCCAATCAAATGTAAGTCTCTGGTCAAAACGCAAGTTTTAACTGTGGGCTTAATTGCAAACTATAAAAGTTCGTGGTGGGACTCAAAGACAACTATTTGAAATGTTTATGAGATAAAATGTAACTTTTAAAACATTTGGATACATTACTGTAGTTTTCCTAGACCTTTTTTCAACCAATTTCAAGAAATTTTGGGCCGTTTATGTAAGTTTTCCCAGTCCTCAAAAAATATTAATTTCGACCCAATCGACATTTTCCACATTCACCAATTTTATTTTAGAACACCTACAATACAAGATTAACCACAAGGTAGCATCCAAAGTCAAAAAAATAATTTGTATGAATAATTAACAAATTAAGACAATTTTGCCTAGAATTACACTTAATCAATACAAATGACCCTAACTTAATGCTTAATCATTCAATAATGTTATAGGAAGGACATTAAAATCTCCAATTTAATCATAAAAATTTATATAAAAATATGGTTCAATCGGGACTGTGAATGCTTGTTTGGGAGATTCAAAAGTGCAGACTCTGACTTTGAAATATCACATTCTTTTTGGAAAATCACAGTTGCGATCTTCTGGACTATGCCTTCTCTTTGATTTTCTCAGCTTACCCTGTTTCATTTGCAATCTTTAATATTCTTCATTGACTTAAATAGAAAAGTTTCTTCTCAAAACTTCATTAATTCCATCGCCATTAAACCACTCTCCAACAGTAACTTAGCATTTTTTTTTCCTGTTTCTTCTAATCCCAAAAGATAGGACGCGGTCAACAAATAGAAGAGAAGCTAAAATCAAGAAACAGCCACAAATGTTCAATATATAAGAAAGCTACTCATAGATCTACAATGGCAGAAGTGACAAAAAAAAAAAAAAAAAGATATGTATAAGCACCAGAAGGTAGCAAATTGAGAGAGATATCCATTTAGTGTTGATAGTGTCTCAAATATGATAGCCCAAACATTGGAGGATACCTTTGCCTATAAAGAAAAAAAGGATTTGAAGGAGAAAATGACAATAAGCCTCTTGGCATGTAAAAGACCAATTGTATTTCGAATCAATTTTATAAGAAGTCTTCTAAGAGATATTTTATATCCTTTGTATAAGATGTTTTAATAGTTTCAATGAACCTTCATTTTTTTCCGTATATGCATATATTTAATATGGGTAGTGAGAGGTAGCAAAAATTAATATAATATTAGAATTTAATGTAGTTAATAAGGGTAATATAGGAAATCACTTTTATTTTATGACAATTAATACCTTCTTTTATTTATATGTGTGAATTTGTTAGAAACCGCTTATAAAATGGATAGGAGAAAGTACTAATTTGGGTTAGACCGGATGATGACAGTTTAGGGTCCGTTTGGTTGAGAGAACTTAGCTGAGGGAAAGGGAACTTAATACAGTTCCCACGCAAGAATAGCGTTTGGTTCGACGAGCTCCTGGGAACTCAGCTTCCCTCCACTGTCCAAGCTCCCACAAACGTGGGAATTTCAGCTCCCTCCAAAATTGGTGGGATCTTGGCAAACTTCCCGGGAGAGTGACTCATTTTGACTAAAAAGCCCCTCTGAAAAAAGAAGACAGCCATAGTCTATTCACGGCGGTGTAATCTGGGAATTTTTCCGCTTCTGCCTATGCCTCGCCAGGATCAGTTTCAGCGTCGGAGAAATCTCTCTCTTTGGCGAGGGAAAGAAGCTCCAGGAATCAGTAAACAGGCCACCCCCACAAACATGAAACAACAAATATTTAACCAAATAGACATTTTCCAATAAACCAAACATGCGAAATCTCACTGAAAATTCAAACACAGAGCTGGAACTGACCTTGGTGGATCGCATGCTGAGAACACGAGAGAGGCGGGAAATTGAAGAAGAGGATCGAGATAACACAGAGCTGGAGGAGGTGATGTCGGCATTGGAAAGGGACTAGAAAGGCGGCGGCGGCGGCAGTCGCGGCTCATTGCCGAAATCGGTAACAGCATCGGAAGGAAGACGAACTGGATTTGGAAGATGATAAGAAGGAGACGAAGCGTGTTTGAGCTTGTGCAATCCGGACTCCAGTGGTTTTTATGCGTTTTTGGGTTTTTTATTTTAGGGGCGATTTGGGAATTTTACATCAACTTCCCACTTAACCAACAACCAATTCCTCTTACCAAACATTTTACTTTCCCTCAACTTCAGTTCCATTCCCATGTCTACCAAACAGTTTTAGCTTTTTAAGTTCCCTCTCATCTTCCATTCCATTCCTTTCCCTCTTATAAGTTTCATTCCCTCTTTAAATGCTCCCTGTACCAAACGAGCCCTTAGTGAACTCTAACGGGCCAGGGCTACTGCATGCAACATTACGGCCGAACTGTTAGCTATTCTTGAAGGGTTAAACCTTTGTTGGGAGGAAAAATACAAGCAAGGCAGCATCTATTGTGATTCAATTGAAGCAGCAATACACCTAATTCAAAAATGAGTGCACTTAGAATCACACTCCCTTAATAGTGTCATCACAAGGATTAGAAGCTTCAAAAGAGATTAAGCATTTTCATTGACCAGGCCTTCAAAAAAGAGAGCACAATAGATTCTTTGATAACTCTCAAATAGATCCAGAAACCTTTTATTGTCAAATACATCCTAGTCTAGTCTTCTTGCGCGATCTCGATTGTAGCCTTGATTGTTAACGAAAAATGCATCAATTATATGTAATAACGCTCCGTAGAGGCATAGATCTCTAAAAAAAAACAGTGGATTAGCAATGGAATTTGAAGATTTCGCAGTTAAATAAACTATCATTAATTAATTAGCAATGAAATTCCATTGCTTAGTCAATTTAGAGGCAGAATTCCGTCACTAATTGAGTTTTTTTTTTTTTAGTACCAAATACAGTTTTTAAAATTGTATATATAATTTTTAACAACAATATATAATAATAAAATTTTGTCAGTCATTAGAATTGAAGCGTAAATTAAATTAGCATACAAGCCATACAATAAAACAACAAGGCATGTGTGTGTCTATATATATATATATATATATATATATATATATAACTAATAGGCCCAGGCCTGACAAATCTGACAAGCTTTTTAGTAAGTCTAGTCCTGGCGTATTAAGAAAAATAGGCTTTTTAAAAGGCCTAAGCCTATTTTTAAATAGGTCAGGCCAGACCAAAAACATGTCAGGTAGCTCAAGACCTTGACAGGTCGCTTGACATGTTTCCACCCCTATATGGATCTCTCTGCAATGCCTTCTCTCTGTAATCAAGTCTCCAAGCACCAAGAAGAAGAAGATGGAAGGGCCTCCAATCAAACGTAAGTCTTTGGTCAAAACGCGACTTTTAACTGGGGGCTTAATTGCAAACTATAAAAGTTCGTGGTGGAACTCAAAGACAACTATTTGAAATGTTTATGAGATAAAATGTAAGTTTTAAAAGATTTGGGTTCATTACTGTAGTTTTCCTAGACCTTTTTCCGAACAATTTCAAGAAATTATGTAAGTTTTCCCAGTCCTCAAAAAATATTAATTTCGACCCAATTGACATTTTCCACATTCTCCAATTTTATTTTAGAACACCTACAATACAAGATTAAACACAAGGTAATATCAAAAGTTTTTTTTTAAAAAAAAACAGTATGAATAATTAACAAATTATGACAATTTGCCTAGAATTACACTTAATCGTTACAAATGGCCCTAACTTAAATTAGTACTTAATCATACAATAATGTTATAGGAACTACATTAAAATCTCCAACTTAATCATAAAAATTTATATAAAAATATGGTTCAATCGGGATCGTGAATGCTTGTTTGGGAGGTTCAGAAGTTCAGACTCTGACTTTGACATATCACATTCTTTTTGGAAAATCACAGTTGCGATCTTCTGGACTATGCCTTCTCTTTGATTTCCTCAGCTTACCCTGTTTCATTTGCAATCTTTAATATTCTTCATTGACTTAAATAGAAAAGTTTCTTCTCAAAACTTCATTAATTCCATCGCCATTAAACCACTCTCTAACAGTGACTTAGCATGTTTTTTTCCTGTTTCTTCTAATCCCAAAAGATAGGACACGGTCAACAAATAGAAGCGAATCTAAAATCAAGAAACAGCCACAAATGTTCAATATATAAGAAAGCTACTCATAGATCTACAATGGCAGAAGTGACCAAAAAAAAAAAAATTGATATGTATATGCACCAGAAGGTAGCAATTTTAAGGACTTTGATGAAAAAATTTAGTTCGACTCTCCCACCTTCCCTTTCGAACTCCGTCATCTCCATCCCACTTTGAACCTCTTGATCAGATAGCAATCTGCATCGCAAAGTGAAAATTGACGAAGCTCTCCTTGTATTTAATGCTGATGAAGATCTCAAAGTGTCTTAGTCAATAGAAAACATGAGTCCACTCTTCAAGCATGCTGCGGCCAGTTCGACGGGTCTGATGCCGGCCAACTCAGCTCCGACGACTTCCAAGAGGGTTTGCCTTTGACCTAACCCTCCCCTTTTCTTCAAATGATTTCAGGGTCTCTGCCTCTGTTTTGAGGCTTTGTTTTCTTGTTTTTTTTTTTTAAACTATTTTTTCACATGAGACTGACACATTAATTTTTCCACATCAGCTTGCCCAATCAACACAAATTTAACGTGCTAATGAGACATAGGCAAACTTAACACTGTTAACCAAGCCCCAAATCCTTTTCAAATTACAGAAACTAGAGGTCTTAAATGGAGCAAACTTGAGGGACTAAAACCATGGTTTCAAATTTGAAGAACAAAACCAAAATTAAAGCAAACTACAAGACGAATCATTATATTAAACTTTTTTTTTTTTTTGCCACAGCGTTACGATTCAAAGGTCCGCTGTTCGTTAACATAAATCATCCTCTTTAATTCATAAGCTCATGGTACGGCATCGTCCAAAGATTCCAAAAAAAAAAACAGAACGAGCCCTTCAACAAGGGATGCTTAATTCAACAATGAGATGATGATCCATTATTAATTTAGGGCTTGCTTGACTGGGTTCCCATAATTGTTTTTACTCGACGCCGTTTTCTAGAGTTGTAGAAACCAGAAACATCTCTAATATGACCTAATACTATTTTTTACACAGCTCTGTCATGGCCTTGTATTAAAAAAAATTGAGTAGAGATGTAGAGAGAGAAGGCTCAATATTACTCCGTTTATGCTTCTTATATGTTGTCCTATTAATAAGATCTTTGTTTCTTTTGGCCATATTCTCTTTTTACAGAATTTGTGAATAGAGCGAATTTAGGACCTTTCGTTTCGGATGAGGTCGAGGGAGAGAGAAACCAAAAGCTTTGAGGATCTTTGTGCTATTTATACTATATGCCTTTTGGTGGTTTCTTCGTTGCTGTGGTGTTCTGGTTAAATAAACTAGGCTACAATAAGAAGGAAGAAAGAGGAAACTATAGTATATGTTACGTAAGTAAGTTTTAGCTTGTGAGATTGAACAAGTTTATAGTTTATGACCAAATCAAAGTATATAGTGATATTCAATAAAAAGAAAAGAAAACCATATCAGTGATAATGATCAATGATGAGACTGTGATGCTCAACATATCTTTGAGATGTTTTTGTGTGTGTGTGTAAGTAACTTTTATTTAGCCCAAAATGAAACCTTAGAGGTTGGCATCTCCGAGGTAGCCTAAACGGCGTCGGAATAGTGTGAAACTGAACTTTGCATTAAGTTAGCTTAATCGGAGGCCTGAAGTCCAAGATATGAAATTCACAATATGTATTGTTTTTCATGGTTTTCTTTAATACCCTAATTTATTTATCTATTTTTGCTTCTCCTAAAATATGAATGACAGCGTTAGAATTTAACTGTGTGACTTCGTGGGGGTGATCAGACTACTCCTTATAGAATCTAAGTGCCCTGAGTTAGAGATTTTTTTTTTTTTTTTTTTTTTTTTTTTGTGGGAAAAAAAGGCCTTCAATTGATGAATTCTCTGTAATATATATTTTATACGAGAACTTTGACTATCATATTTTTTTATTTATTGTGAAATATTAATTTCTTTTTAAGAATATTGGGTTTTTGTCGTGTGAGTACTATTTTTTTTTTTTAATAAAAAAAACTTCACATTTCTCTGAAAGAGTTACTCTTCATTTTCATTCATAGCTAGAACTCATTTGATTCAGTTAATCTAATTAATATAGAGGTATATATGACGTATATGATTTAAACCTGTAGAGATTTGTACAAGACTCTTAGTGATGTGTCTTTCAGATATATGTGTTATGGTGTGTGTAAGACTGATTCCTGATTCCTCCTCCTTGGAAATATAATGAAGGGATTAATAAAACATGATTATCCCAAGATTCATTTTCGAACCTTATGGATGCACATTCATCCCTACTAATGTTTTTAAGGATAATTTCAATATCTCAGGGGAAAAAAAAATTGGTTGTAATGAGATGCCTAATCGGCCTTTTGATATATTATACATCATATTTTGGTACAATGTATTACGAATATATTGAATAAGTATGAAATTAATTATATTTATTATTCCATCTGATTGTATAAACTAAGTGTCAATGAGAATTTGTATCTATCATGTGCATCCTTCTATCATGTGTATCCTGACATCATCATCGCGGATGTCGTCATCGTCATCTCCATTATTTTACACTCGTGGGAACTTTGACACTCGTGGGAAGTATACTCGATGGAAGACGCGCCCCAAATAAAGGGGATGAAGGACAAATGTGCACGTGTTTGTGTTTATATACGTCGCTCTATATATATACATAAAGGTCACCAGAAAGCGTCACAAACAAATAAACAAATGGCTCTCACTCTTAGAGTTGTATTCTCTTGCCTTGTTTTTCTACTCTCACTATTCATCAGCTTCGCATCAGTAAGTAGTTGCTCTCTCTTGTGTGTTGATCCATTATTAGTCACTCATAGTAAGCTTTTCTACTTGTTTTTTTATATAGTTAGCTCACTAGCGGTCAGATTCATACATTGTCCAGTTTCTTTCTTACATATCTGATTCTAATGAATATTGATCCAAAATGGAACTTCATGCATGCATGGAGCAGGGGAGTAGGTGCTTGTACATCTTGAAAGTTAAGACAAGCTGGGACGACGGTTCAGGGACGAACTCCATCGTGAACTTACGGGTATTCGATGCCTCCGGCAAGAACTTTCTCATTGAACGGCTTGATGCTTATGGCGTAATGGAGCCCTCGCACAACTACTTTGAGCGGGACAACCTAGACTTCTTCAACGTCGCGGCCGATTGTCTCACCCCTTGCGCACTCGTTGTCTCCATTGACGGGTCAGGTAATAGGCCCGAGTGGCACCTGGAATACGTGGAAATCACCGTCACTGGGGACATATCTACCAGGGTAGACTTCGCCGTGAACAATTGGATAAGTTTAGGGTTCGATTCCACCGTGAACTTATGTCTCCCGTTTGCATAATTTACATCACGATTCTATGCATCTGCCTTGTGTTGATATGTGTTGTGTCTCATGTACCTCTTCATTTCAGCAACAACAATAATAATTAATATACCCCTTTATCTACTTGTTTAATTTCTTTATGTATGATACAAGGCATTGCAAACGCTATCCTATGAAATAAAAATCGGTCATTATATATATATATATATATATATATATATATATATATATATATATATATGTCTCTTGTTTCGTTTCATCAGCCGAAATTATTATCCTTTCGTGTTATTTCCATTACATAACACGGATTGAGCATTCTAATTTCTTATTAGTACACGAATTGAAAAATGAATGAGAATTTTTTTTTTTTGATCAAAAAAATGAATGAGAATGAGAATGCAGATTAAAAAAGGGAAAATCCGTACAGAGGCCCATTTAAGCAAAAAAAGAACAAAAAGGGCCCTATCATTCTGCAAATTTCAGAAGAGGCCTAGGGTCCTTTTTGACATCTGAATGTTAAATAAAATGACAAAAACGCCCTCAACTAACACACATGAGAGAAGAGAATTTCCAAATTCACTCCGTCTCTCACTTGCGACCATGTCTCTGCCTTGTTATCTCTCCCGTCTGCTAGACTCTCGCTCTCGTCTCGACGAGAAAAGTTGCGACGACTCAAATCGAGACTCAACGGATGAGGGCCAGACGGGGAGGAAGAAGAAGAAGAAATGGAATTCTTTGACTGAAAATGGAAGCGAAGGGTTGCGCGCAAATTCGGGTTTGGATTTGGGGCTTCGATTGGAATCCGTTTGCTTGTACCCGTTTACCTCTTCCAGTAGTCCTATGCAGAGGAAGATCAAACATCAGTATGATGAGCTTGTCAAGTGCCACGAGTCCGAGAAATTGACTTTACCTCAGGTTGGCGATTGTTGTATTTGTTTTTCTTTATTATATATATTGAAAACCGTTGTTTTGGTCTTGAGCAAGCAATAAGTATCTTTTGTTTAGAAATCCATTTCTCATTTTGGAAGTGGCTAGTTTATTGATAGATGCACGCAACCCAGAAAAATGCGCTGCGTGTGAAGCAGGCTAGGCTTGAGGGTTTGGAAGATGGCTTCCTTTCTTCAAATGAGGAATCGATTGGAGTGATTCTCTTTCCGATTTGAATGATGTTAATATGGAAAATGCTTATGAAGATGTGGGGTTACCTTCTCGGCATCTTCCTTGAGGAACATCAAAGTTCAGCCATGGCTATCTCGATCTTTGGAAAATATCATGGTTGTGTTAATAAACGCGGAGAGCATATATCTCGGTTTGTTAATTTAGATGATAATTCAGCAAAGAAGCCATTAGAAGTCAATGCGAGAGATCGAGTTGCAGCAAAAAGAAGACTCACTTTGTACAATCCCTATGTTGTTAGAGGGATAAGCATTACGATGACCCTGGTTTGGATCATATCTATCATCATTTTGTACAAGATACTTCCAATGTTTCTTCACTAAACCAGGTAATTAGGCATCCTAGTCTTTGCCTTTACGGACCATCACTCCGTAAAAAATTTCAGATGTTTAGTCTTTAAAAGTTTGACCTTATAATACATCTTGTTTATCCATTGCATTTCACCAAAGTGACAAGTGAATTTGGGAAAAAAAAAGAAAAAAACTAAATGTCGGCATGGTAACAAATAGAAACTTGTTCGTTCTCGATTGTAGTGGGTATCATCTCTCTAGAATTTATGATAATATATTTTTCGTTGTGAAATTATTCAGCAAAAAATATTTTGGCAAGTTACTTGGTTCCAGCATGATTTAAAAGCCGATGGTTAGGTGGTTGGACAACCGAGGTATGTGTTTCTTCCGTTTCATTCATTGTTCCTTTCGAGTCGCACCAATTTGGTCTTTCATCTTATGATATAGCGAGTTTTGACTGACACCCTTGATTTCTCTCCAAGCCTTCTTCCTCTTGACATAAATAAGTTGCACGCCATGGGATCTAAAATTTCATATTGCCTCTTGGACTTTATAATTTTTCTACTATTAATAGCTCGTGCAATGTTGGATGTGTTGACTAAACCAAAAATTCACGTAGTTAAAAGGGAAACTTGGTTTCGAAGGAAGAGGTGATTTGTTATGTTTTGTATTCTATTGTTGACATGAAGGATCTGAATTTTAGGAAAAAAGGTGACTCCTTGGACTTTGTTCTACCAGGAACTCGCAACTAACTCTTTTAGAGAACTATGCTAGGAAAATACATTGTTCTTTTTACTTATAGGGTGTCATGAATCATGATTCACCATCACATTGTAAGGATGCTAAAGTTGTTAGAATTTAAAGTGGATGCCACTTGCCTATTTCTCAGTCCTTCTTCCTCTATTTCCAAATCGATGCTCAAACCTTGCGAAAATTCTAGCTTTTTATATTCATTCGATATTTTGTCTTGACAGAGGTAAAATTCTAATAATCATGGATGGCAATTTGTATCATCATTTTCCTTCATTCACTAGTCCGCTTCAATTGGTTGTTTTTAACTTGATATACATTATCACTGTACTTTATACTGAAATATATGCTTTTAGAATGGGCTAGGTCTTCAATGTTTTAAAATTTCTAAATGTGCCTATAGCATATGCATACGCTACTATGGATTTGAGAAGGCTGTCATGCTTGTTGCTTTGAGATTTTCTCACCCTTGTATCTCTTTTTTTATTTTTCTGCCTTCTATTTTCTTTTCTACTATCATATGATGTTATTCATAGTCGGTCATAGTGTCCTTGTTAAATTCGTTGACTTTTCCGAGGAATTGAATGCATTCATGTATTTGGTTTCTTAGTTTAATGTTCTTGGAGAACTGATATTGGAAACCATAAAGGGTTGGTATGTTCTTAGTTTAATGTATTTGGTTTCTTCAAGGTTTGCTTTTTAAAGTTTTCATCTATTTATACTCACATATTTAATATGTTCCAAAGTTATTTTAGAAATTCTTCATGGAGAGTCTTGTTGATTCCGTGAAACAAGAAATGTTTGTATCTATGCTTTATGAAAAAGAAGTGGCTTTATAATCCCAAAACATAATTAAGTATATTATCCTTTCCATTTTACAGGCTATCTAGAATGCAATGATCGTTGATACTAGAGAGGTGAAGCTACAAGTGCCACATTTGTAGAGAGACCATGGGGCTAAGGCTACCCTAGTGGAAAACCAATATCTTCCCGATTAGGCCCGATTCAAGCAAACCCAAATAATATTGTGTTTAGGACACATTTTAGTCTTTTCTTTAATGTGAACACGTGAATTTGTATTTATGACAATTTCGACTATGTAATTTTTGCGTTTGGATAACTAAATTGTTGTATTTTAGGGAAGTGTTTACAAAGCATTGTGTATTGACAACAAAATTGTTAACAATTTGTTTTTGTGCAAAGGTGTATTTGTATTTATGAAAATGTTCTTGATAATTTGGTATTGTGTGAATGAATTTCAATTACATGATGAAATGAGAACAACAAAAGAATGGACAAGTCCGTTAAATTTTGTCTTATGTTTTGATCTTTGTTTATGGAATGAGAACAACAAAAGAATTGACAAGTAAATCGCATTTGTATCAAAGAATATCGTTAATTTGTATCGGTCATATCAATCATTTGTATCAGTGGGTGTTAACAACAATATCAGTCCCCACTAACAACAATAACAGGGGCAACTAACAACAATAACAGGGGCACTAATAATAATATCAGTACACACTAACAACTACATCAGCCCCCATTAACAACAATATCAGTCTCCATTAACAACAATAACAGGATCCATTAACAACAATATCAGGGTCCATTAACAACAATATCAGCCCCCATTAACAACAATATCAGGGTCCATTAACAACAATATCAGCCCCCATTAACAACAATATCAGGGTCTGTTAACAACAATATCAGTGTCTGTTAACAACAATATTAGGGTACATTAACAACTAAATCAGTATCCACTAACAACAAAAATCATAACAGAAGGAAAAATTTGCTCTTGTTATTGAATTAAAATTGTATTGTTAGCATCAAGACACAACATTAGAACCTTTACACAATACCAATTTGTGAGGGGCACTTTCATCAATACAAATTCAAGGTCTTGGCCGACCTCTTGGTCCCCCAAAAGTCAAAGATTGATTTTCATCTTGCTTTATGGCCTCCGGTCCGATAAAGCTACCCGATCAGTGTCCGTTTCGCGCGATTTCGCAGAAACTCAAAAATCTGGGCATGTAACTTTGAAGATCTTTTCATCCTCTTTCATATTATCTATTTTGATCCTCTTTTTGATCATATCCAGGTATTCTCCGGTGCGTTGGAAGATATTCGGACAAACGCGTCGATTACGTAAATCGCTTCCGATAGAACCAACTTCCGGACAATAATTTGCGAATCGTAAAACGTTCAGTTGTTGCCTAACTTAATCTCGTGTTTGAAAACACGCAATTGTTTCTATAGGTTCTCACTTTGCCTATCCGGCTCTACTCTATCCGATCAAATTTTCCGTCTTATTTGAAATTAGGGTTTTCGGTTGCGGATCGACGTCGGTAAATTCTTTCTTCGTGTAGAATTTCACTTGTACTTAATTTGATCAGTCGAAAATACTTTTACCCGGGTTTACCCGTAGAATTTATTTCTAACTTTTCCCGGTCTGGCTATAAGTTTCGACTCACCGCATTATATTATTATTTTATTCTAATTACCATTTTAATTATTTAAACAATTATTTTTAATTAAAAATACCAATAATTTCGGCCCCCTCATTTTAAAATTCAGTTTTAATTATTTTTTCATAATTTTTTCCATTTTTTAAAAATATAATATTTTTTACCAAAAATTCCCGTTTTACCCCTGCCTTCGTTAAGGCTTTAATCGGGCCTAATTTCTTCGTTTAGTGATCTTTTTAGGATCAGGTTTCTTCATATATTTATCTTTACCAATTTTACAGTATATTGTTATCTTACAAACTTTTATCGATAACTTTGTCATTTTATATCCTATGTAAAATATTAAAAATGTTTACTCCATCGCTTTACTTTATGGTTCCAAATGCTTTTTAAACTTTTCTTCATGTTATTTCCTCTGAAATAATTTATTAAATTCTCATAATTAGGGATAACACTTCCATATTTTTCTCATAATTTTTCATGATCTTTCGTATTTATCATAATATTTTTAGACTGTTTTTATCACCATTATATCATTTTTAGTCATTCTGTTCATCGATTTTCCGTAACTTTTTTGACAATTTACTCTATAATTATAACAATTTTCTATAACATTTTTAAGCTCATGATTTTGCTTTATCAAAATATTCGTTAATTTCCTTTATCTCAAAACTTCCAGATTTACTAAAATCCGGGTATTACAGGTCTTAATTACACCCACGCTCAGACTCTTCAAATACCCAAAATCCATAGGAGATGAATGCACTAATGGGTCTGTCGGTTACTTGGGGAAAGAATTGAAGGGATGAGAATGGTGCCATGCGTGTGTGGTAGAGAGAGGGGTCGATGGAATTGGAGGAGTGGCGACAGTGGCTTGGCGTGATAGTGAAAAAAGAGAGGGGAGAGAGAGAAAGGGTGAAATCGAAGGTGAATGGTGGAGATTGATGATGAAGGTATGATGGTGGTTAATGGAGGTCGTGTGTGGTCGAAGATGGAAGGCGTAAAACCGTAGTGCCCAGCCGTGATGAAGACGATCCCCCCAAGGTCCGGCGATCGATGATGCGCATTTAACAAGGTCCAAGGTTAAAGACGATGGTGAAGGTCCGACTTTGGAAGGCGTGCTCCAGCCCTGTATTCAATCTGTCGGCCTACTATTTCAAACTCCCAGCTTGAGTCTCAGGTCCTCTGGATGTCCCCTGCTCACGGTGGAGAATGGGAAGCAGAGGGAGGTCGCGGCGGTGATGAAGGTGAAGGTGACCACGGCGACGATGAGGAAGGTGGAGGTGAAAGGATCTGCGATGGTCGATGCTCTCCCCCGTGTCCGAATGTGAAGGCGTCTCGTGTGTGTCATTAGCGTGCGTGAAGACGATAGCTAATGTCCCGTCTGCGTCTGTGTCGTGAATGCTCAACCAGGAATGAAATTCGCGGAGCTGTCTCTTTGGTTATTTAATATGTCGGGTCATTCACTTAATTCCCTCAGCTACATGGGTCTCATACGAGTTTGATCTCCCAGCTCCAATTTCCTTCAGCTAATGACCTAATTTCCATTGGTCAAAACGCAGCAGCTACAACAGGGACCTAAGTGATCATTGTAAAAGTTTTGCAGAGAGACTTAAGTGCGAGTTTTAAAATATTTTTGGGGCGTAACCATGATTTCCAGAACATTTGGGAATTTTTCTGTAATTTTCCTCGGACCCTTTTCTTCACTCATTTCCAATTTTCAGAAATTTTTGGGCACTTTCTTGTAATTTTCTCCTAGTCCCCAAAACATTAATTTTTACCCAAATGACATTTTTTTCCAAATTCTTCAATTTTCTTCCAAAACACCTACAATGCAAGATTAAACACAATATGGCATTAAAAGTCCAAAAAAATCATTTGCATGAATAATTAATAAATTATGACCATTTTGCCCCTAATTTCACTTAATTCAAAACAAATGTCCCTAACTCAAATTAGTGCTTAATCATGCAATAATTTCCTTAAAATGCATTAAGAATCCCAATTTAATTATGAAAAAGCACATAAAATATGGTTCGATCAATTCCCCCACACTTAAACCTTTGTACTCTGAACAAAGGCAATTGAGCACAAAATTCTAAGTCCAAATCACGATACATTTGAAAGATGAGCAATTTTATAATTAGAAAGCAATGAATTAATTAATCAAATTCATCAAGCCAACACTAGTGATAATCAAGTGATGTAAAGAAATTAGCCGATTACACAATCCAACATATTAGAATGAAGCACAAGAGAACTCTCAAGGTAATTCTATTTCATTTATCTCACCTCATTGATTGGGATAATTTCACTCTAGCTCTCTTAATCAACACCTTACCATAGGCTTGTAACAACTCTAACATCTCCACTATTTATAGCAATTAGTCAAATGAATCAAGAGGACTTAAAAGGCTTGCAATGTTGGATGAAGGCTAAATGGAATGAATTGATTTGAAAAATGAATAGTTGATATGCAAGTCAAAGTTAATGACCAAGTTCATAGCATCTAAATGACTTTACAAACTTTTGCCAATTCTTTTACAAATCCATGAACAAATGCTTTCTTCATTTCTTTTTTTTTTCTTTTCAATCCAGATACTTTTCTATATTTTTTTTTCAATACCCTTTTTTTTTCTTTTTCAAACTACACTCTCTTTTTTTTTTTTCAATATACATGGCATTTCAATTTATTTTTATTGACAATTCACTTTTGATTTTCAAAATACTATGAACACTATGAATAATGACATGCATACAACATATGAATGGCTCAAAGGGGTAAACAAATAGTAAATGAATGGTGGTTTGTGTTTGGGTGAAAATGGTGTAGAATTGAATGCCTCTTTCATTTTCATGACACTAATGCAAACACTGTTTTGAAGAAGAGCTGAAACAAGTTCTAGAAGATGAAAAACTAAGAGAACATACACGCACGAAAAGAATTTAAGGCTCAAGTATCCTTCCAACAAGGGTTTTCTCCAATGCTCACTCTAACACAATCAATTGCATAGTAAACTAACCACAAAACATCTACTTAACTATTCCAAATGTTAACCTTTCAAACACAACTAATAAAAATATTGCAATCAATTAAAATAATGCTCAAGTCTTAAAAGCACTAATGATGTAGAAACTTTCTCTTCTCAAAATAAGGAGTAAGCAAAAATTCAAATGTGGGTTCATTTCTCTTCCCATTCACTTAAAAAGCAAAACATGGTTTTAAAAAGTTGCCAAAACACTAGATCTCATGAAAGCTCAAAGAAGGGCATGCATTAGAGCAAGTCATTCTTGAAAAAAATTGAAAATTTTTCTAGTTTAAGGCGCTTTCTCATTTAAAAACAACCAATTAATTGGGATTCAAAATGTACTCCCTCCCCCACACTTAATCAACACATTGTCCTCAATGTGGTAAAACCACTCAAAAGAGAATGATCAACAAGTTGAAATTCAAGGAACAATGGTAATTAAGTAGGGTAGTGGCCAAGAAGATGCAAAGCATACATAGGGGGTTCTTATTCTGCTTACTATACTAAATTATTTCTACTTGTTCTACTGGATTGTGTCCCTCCCCCACACTTATCTTCCTCACACAACAATTAAGCCCAAAAAATCATAGGAATTAGGAAGAAAATAAGTGAGGAAAGAGACAACCTTTATTAGAGAATCTTTAGTTGCTTGAAGGAGAAGTTATCATCCCTGATGAGAATCATGCATTTGTCTTTGAAAAACTCTTCTCCCGCATTGAATTTCCTTCGTGGAGGTGGCTCAGGATCAATTGGAAGAGGTCCAAGAATGTATGGTGGAGATGAGTACCACAAATGACCCTTCCAATGATGTGCCTGCAAAGACAAGCAACCAAAGAAGATCCCATCCAAAAATAGAAACATGGAGAGATTTCAAATGAATTAAAGATATTTTAGGAATTAAACTCTCCAAGTAACTATCACATCCGAGGAAATCAATGCTACTCCCATCAAGTAGGGAGTCATACAACAAATCATATTTTGAAAATTCTCGTGTGTTTGCAAAGTAGAAGGTGCGGAATCCAACTTAGTGTTGGGGTACACCACATCATAATTGCAATCACAAGAGATGGAAGGCAAAAAAGAGTGGAAGAATGAAAAGAATTTTGCAAATTGTCACCACCAAAAACTTTTGAATTTTCAAAAGAATCATTTTCTTTGTCTATATCAGGTGGCAAATCACAAGAAAGAATCATATGGAAAGATTCGTTTTCATTTGTAATATCATCAATCAAAACAATTGAATCTCCCCTTATTAAACTATCGCAATTCATTGGAATCAAGATAAAGATCTTTTTCAAGGCTATGGTCTTTTTCACTCACATCAACAACATCGGTATCCATACAAGAGTCAACGTGTTCACAATTGTCATGCTTGCAATCATTAATAGTACAAGAGGGTGCAATATGATCAATGGTAGACTCAACCACTTCACTAAATGCTTTCTTTTGAAACTCAACCAGTAAGTGGCATTTTTCATGATAAACATCTACACATATTTGATATTCCTAGGACAAGAACATGAAAATATTTCATTCAATTCATCACAATCATCCCTTATACTATGAAGAGAAGCATTTTCAACAGTTGAAGCATCACACAAAGAAGTAAGAGCACAATCATCAACAAGTACAATTGAATCACTACTACTAGAGCTAATGGTTTGAGCAATTACATTTTTAAACATTTGAGGGGATTCAACAATAATTTCATCATCCACCTCATTATGACTTAAATCATGAATTGCTTCATTAGTTAAAGTCGAGGAGAGTCTACTTCTATTAGGATATGATCATTACCAAATGGTAGAGAAGACTCTTCAATGCTCTTTTGTACTTGCTTCACTTCTTGTGCTTGTGTGAACATAGGAAGAGGATTTTCTTGGAAATTTGTCTTTAAAACTTGTGATTACGGAGTGAGATGCTCAATTTCCTTTTCCATTCTCTCATTCTCTTTATCTTGATATTCCATTCGTCTCATTGTAGAGTCCATTTGATGGTCAAAGTTGGTCTTGTATGACCGCTCCTTATCTACCGTCTGAGTCTCTTGATTTTGCAATTTTTTAAGGACTTCGCGAATGGTAGGTTTGGGAGCTTCCACTTGTGAAGTGGCATTTGACGACTTTTGTGCAGGCAATTTACTAAGGACTTCACGAATGGTAGGTTTTCTGTTTGGCACACATGGTTGAGAATGAGGTCCAGAAGGTGGCTCAAATGGGTTTAGGAATTCATGAGTTGGATGACATGGTTGAGAAGTGGGATGGAATGAAGGAGGAGGTTCATGGTATGGCATGCGGTTGTATGGTGGAGGATTATGAGAAGGCTCATAATATGGGTTGTATGGTGGTGGACAAGGCTCATGGTATGATCTATAAGGTAGGTGTGGTGAGTGATTTGGTTGAAATGGGGGTTGGTGGTAAGGTTCATGATATGGGTGGTGGGATGGACCATGACATTGTTGACCAATTGGATTCTCATCTTGAATTCCCATGTTAGCTTGAAGAACCCGTATTGTTTTTAGAATAGAATCGAGGCTTTGATAGATGGATTCTTTCCTTCCGGTCGAATCTCCTACAAAAGAGTGGGATTGAGAGAGTGAATCTTGATTACCATTAAACCAAGCCATGAAAGTTCGATATAATAAATTCCCAAATGAATCACAAAATCACTATCAAACTATAACCTATAAAAAACTAAGAAAAGGAATCTAAGAAATTACAAATGCAAATGCAAAAGCAAAAGAAAAAGTTTTTTTTTTTTTTTTTTAAAAAAATAAAATAAAAGTGCAAGTATCTATGAATGAACTTGGAGACATGGTGAATTTAAACAATTAAGCTCAACATCATGTCAAATTTAATGCAAACACACCACACGAAGCTACCAAGTTAAAAACAATGCAATGATGCAATGAATGTTATGCAAATTACCTAAATGCAAAAATCCTAAATTATATGCAATGAAAAATCAAAAATGCAAAACTAATAAGCTTCACACGAGAAACCCCTTGTCAAAAATGAATTTGACAATTAGATTACCTAGGGAGCCAATTACTTAGCTCCCGCAAGAACAGCGCCATTTGATGAGGGCTTTTTTGTCTTTAGCCTTGGGGTCCACAATAAAAAATAAACCAAGGATTGCATATAGGCAAACCTAGGATCGTTCTCTCTCTCGATGAGCCTTTTATTGAATCCTAAGTAATCTAAATGCCATGCAAATACAATTAAAACAAGGGGATCGAAAAATAGGTTTTGGATTTTTATATTAATAAAACTAAAATAAGAATGCAATTTAATTAAATACTAAACTATTATTTTTGGTATTTTCTTTATAAAATGATGAATAAGTAAATGGAATGGATGAAGTGAAAATATGAATTATGATTGTTCTTGGTAATGAAGAAATGACTATCCTAGCTCATAAAAGATTATGGGAGTTAAAATTCATCAAGTCTTAAAATCAACCTCAAGATAACACTTGAGTCCAATGTTCTCAATTAATAGTAGCTCCTACAAACATAGCTAACCACTACCTCTTGAGAAATTGTTAAAAATCACTTGATGTACAATTAAAATTGGATTAATGCAACATGAGTTTTCTTAAAATTGAGTACATAACAGTCCCTCAAAGGGCACAAATCAACTAGATTAACTAGGCAATAACACACTAATTAATATAATCTCATTGTAACCACAAGAAATTTAAACACATATTTTTCACGCTACAAAATCCAATCTCAATCACAATAGTCAATCCAACAGAGACAATAAACATTAATCTCAGTTCCAGAATTTATACACAATAATTCCTAAACCTAGGTAATCTAAATATATAAATCTGGACTAATGAAATGATAAATTAACTCCCCTTTGAAGCTTTGAACTCAAGTACACCTCCTCATCTCCAAGAAGCACGAAAATCAGCTAGTCATCATATAAGCACGGTCCCCAATTGTTCGGCCATGGATAAACACTTATTAAATGACAAATGGATGATGGAGAATGAGATATTGATGGTTGACAGTGGAAATATGGAGGAGAGCCACGGCTGACTTGGATTGGAAGAAACTGAACAGAGCTTCACCGGAAATCAGAGTCTTGCCGGAGGAGACACACACAACGCTGGAAATACTGAGAACCTCGTTGGGAATGAGGAAGAAGGTTGTCAGAGTCCGAAAACGGTTGCCCACTTTGCGTCTCGTAATACCGGATAATTATTTATCGGAATATTATAATTTAGTAAATAATACCTATTAGAAATAGGTGAATATGTGGTCTCGAAACTAGTTTAAAAAATACCTTATTTTCTAAGGTAATTTCTATTGAAATTAGGTGAATAAAGAGCTATAAATCCCTAAATGCAATTGTGGGTCATAGAATGCCCCGAAAATATTATGATAAATCCTAAGAGGCAATGAAATATTTATAAAAATTGGAGAATATGTTGTCTCTAATTTAGGTAATTTTTGCGATTAATTTCCTTGGAAAATATTGAGGCAAGATTTAATATTATTTTGGGGATCATAATTGACCCCATGATTTTTAATATTTTACATGGAGCATAAAATACCAATGTCAGTAAAATAGTTGTGAGATAATAATTAATCTCAATTTAAAAAATTATCAACAATTAGTAAGTGATTAATTAAGTAATTAATGGCTAATTGTTTAAGCTTGAATAAAATAAAATTCAAGGTAAAGTATGTAAAACCCTTTAATTAAGTGTTTATGGCTAAGATTAGCATAAAGTATATTTTCTAATTAAATAGAAAAGATTAAGAAAAGTGTATGAGAGGGAGACATGTTGTGTGTGTGTAGTGAGTGATGTGTGTCTAGTGGAGGAGTGAGGAATTTATTTAAATGCAATTATGGTAAAGTTAATCAATGGAGTAGTTAAATCCAATAGGCCTTGTTGGCACAATGAGGATCAAGGGTTGGAGTGATTAGAGTTAATTGGCCTTGTTGGCACATTGTGGATCAAGGGTTCCATAGGTGATATTTGCCTAATTAAACATTAATTCTCATCATAGATTCATAAAGTAAATTTAATGGTTCTAATTTAATCTTGAAATTGAACTTAATGATAATAAAGCAACCAATGGGAAATGCATCATGGTGGTGAGGCCACCAAGGCTTGCTTGGAGAATGGATGAAGGTGGAGAAGCCACCAATGCCTTCTTCAAGCCAAGAATTGTTTAACATAAACAAAAAACACACATGTGATAATAATATTCAATTTTGGAAGAGGATAAGGTACCTTTGGATAGGATATCCTCTTGGAATTGGAAGAAAGTGATGGAGGGAGAGAGGGCCACGTTTTTGGCCTTGGCTTGAAGAAGAATTCAGATTATTTAGTGTAAACCCATGGTTCTCATGCAAGATGAATTAGGTTAGGAATAATTACCAAGTGTGCCATGACCTTTTAGTATAAATAGGCACCTTGTGTCTTCATATTCTTCACACCAAAACCAACTCCAAGTAGTGGTTTTCTAAAGAGAGAAGAGAGCTAGTGAGAAGCAAGAAGGAAGTAGTAGCAAAGTCTTCAAGGGTAAGTTCTCTAGTTCTTAAGTTTTAGCTTTTAAATTCATAGAAATTTATGCTTTGATCTTAAATTCCTAGAAGCAATTTTATTTTCATGTTTTTATGGTTAAAATTAACTTTATTTCGAAAAAATAGTTTGGGTAGTCCTAGAGCAAAATTTCTGGAAGAGAAACATCAAAGTAACGAAGTTCTGGTGAAATTTTATCGGTTAGGCGATTTCTGAAGTTAGCTTCGCAAAAACCTTAAATCTATGGGAAGATGAAGTCGTTTTAATTTGAACTTTTTCATGGCTAGAGTAGACATATAGACATTTCAAAATATGCTTATAGCATGTCAAAATGAGTTTTGTGCAAGTGGTTATGAATTTTTGAAATCAGGCCATTTTTATGGACGAAAATTCTGGACAGATCTTTGGAAATTAAAAACTGGGAATTTTATAATGGATCTGGGTTGAGACCAGTATTTTTAATCAAAATTAGACATCTTAAAGATTCCAAATAATTTTACGGATACTCGTTTCGATTTTTCTAGAATTAGTTATGATTTTTTCAAAGTTAGACGAAAATCTGAAAGTCAGTAACCAACGTGGTTCTACGAAGTTTTGGGCAATAAATTGTAAAATAAATCCATCAAGGGCAAAATGGTCATTAGTGGTTAGAATATCTCTTAGGATACTATTCATGGATTAATAAAGCGATATTACCATTATAGGCTATCCGAGAACACATACCGACCGACGTACGTAATCCGCTATCACCAACGAAGGTACGTTCGCGTCGTAACACTAACGCCGATGTTTATAGTATGCATATATGTGCTATGTGTATTGTATGTGGTAGCTGATAGCTCGCTTTGTTTGTATGTACGTTCGCGTATTGTAACACTAACTCGATGGTTATTGTATGATTACATATGTTTGTTGTGTTTCGTTTGTTGTTGTAGCATACGTGGTTATGTTATATACACGGTTATGTCACATACGTGGTTATGTCACATACGAGGTTATTATTGCTGTATCATACGTGGTTATGTTACATACGTGGTTATTATCTTACATACGTGGTTATGTATTTCTAATCATACATCTGTTGAGGACTGTTGTATTGACTGCTGTTGTCGTGTATATATTGTCATATTTAAGCATGAGGTTAACTGTTACCTGAGGTTCAATGTGCATTGAACCTCAGCTCTTATCATAGCGTCAGGTTCAGGAGAACCGAGAACCGAGGAGAAAGGCGAGCAGGCCGCATAAAGACCCGGCTGAAGACTTTCTTCTGTTGTTATTCATTTTTGAAAACTCTCGGTCAATGTACCGCTTCGTAAATCCCCGGACTTACGTTAATTTGAATAAATGTATCGTTTACTCAATCGCTCCGATGCTCTACTCTAACGAAAAAAATATATACCGCTTTTGAAAATGGGATGTTACAGTCTCCGTCTTCTCCGAACCCACTCAGTGGAAGTGGTGGTGGGAACGTGGTGGTGATGGTGATTGAAGATGGATGGAGAGGAAGGCCGATGGTGAGAATGGTGGACGGAGTGAGGAGAAGAAGGCAACGGTGCTGCCCTTTGTTTTCTGGTTTGTCGGCTGTACTCTTTTGCTCTCTTAGCTCACGATGAAGAATGGGAAGCAGAGGGAGGTCGCCGGCGGTGGTGAAGATGATGAGGACCACCGGCGACCAAGGAGGAGGAAGTTCGAGGAAGAGAGGCGTGTAGGTCGATGATCCAAGCGTTGAAGCTCCAAGGTTTTTTGTGTTCCGCCCCCTCCCCCCATCATCGATGATTCGCGGCGCTGGTTTTTTTTAATATCCCTCGGCTCATTCATCTCGGCTAGGTCAGAATGTTCCCTGGTCAAAACGCGAGTTTTGACCAGGGACCTAAATGAAAAGTGCAAAACCTCCTCCCGGAGGACATAAATAAAAACATTTAAATATGTTTGGGCAATTCTGTAATTTTCAGAACATCTCAGCATTTTTTCATTATATCCGCCCTCAGCTCCCCTCTATTCAATCTGTCGGGTTTAGCTTCCTGGAATTGAAGACAAATCAATAACATCAAAACGCATAGTTTTAGGGAGGGACCTGAGTGAAAAGTTTAGAAAGTTTTGCAGAGGGACTTAAGTTCAGAGTTTTAAAATATTTTTGGGGCAGAACCATGATTTCCAGAACATTTGGGAATTTTTCTTTAATTTTCCTCTGGACCCTTTTCTTCACTCATTTCCAATTTTCAGAAATTGTTGGGCACTTTCTTGTAATTTTCTCCTAGTCCCCAAAACATTAATTTTGACCCAAATGACATTTTTTTTTTCCAATTTCTTCAATTTTCATCCAAAACACCTACAATGCAAGATTAAACACAATATGGCATTAAAAGTCCAAAAAAAAATCATTTGCATGAATAATTAATAAATTATGACCATTTTGCCCCTAATTTCACTTAATTCAAAACAAATGTCCCTAACTCAAATTAGTGCTTAATCATGCAATAATTTCCCAGAAAATATATTAAGAATCCCAATTTAATTATAAAAAATCACATAAAATATGGTTCGATCACCCTTCCACCAATTATAATTCTCCGCTTGATGAACCATGCAAGACAAAATATTGGCACATAGCAGAAAAAGATAAGGAGAAATAGGATCACCCCTTGTGATGGTTTAAAAGGAATGCCCAAAGATCCATTAAGTATAACCTGATATGAGACAGTGGAAACACATTACATGATTAACTGAATCATTACTGGTGGAAATTCCATCTTTAAAAGAATTTTAAGTAAAAAGGACCAGGAGACTTTGCCATATGCTTTTGCAATATCCAATTCGATGCACACACCATCCATCGTTGCACCTGCGTGTACCATGTATTTTTGCCATACATTCTAAGGTGAGTATAATATTATCTGTAATAAGCCTCCAATTGATAAAAGCATTTTGGTTTGGGGTAATAAGGTCAATTAAGATTTCCTTCACACTATTACAAAGGATTTTGGAGATGAACTTATAGATAACATTATAAAAGCTGATAGGCCGAAAATCCTTGAAGGTACAATGATTATTGCATTTGGGAATCAACACAATCAAGGATCTATTCAATTCCTTAATGAGAAATCCATGCTCAAAGACTTGGAAAACCATGTCAATGATGTCATGTTTTAAGAAAGACCAGAATTTTCTGATAAAATCATGCATGAAAGCCATCCAGTCCAGAGTACTATCAACCTTCATCTCAAAAAATACTTTCTCAATTTCTTGGGCATACACATTGTGATTTAATTGTCCATAATGCAAAGGAGACAAAGTTGGAAGATTGATGAGGCTTAATATAACATCCCAAATTTTATTAATAGTAATTAAGTGTTCTTATAATATGATTTATTAAGTAATGTGGGGTTTAGAGAAGATCTAAAAGTGTTATTGTCTATATTATAAAAGATAAATGAGAATATATATATATATATATATATATGAATGTGGGGCCCACAATTATTTATACCACCTATCTTCTTTTTCACCTCCTCGTCTTTTTGGTTTAAAAATAAATAAATATTATTATAATGTTATATTATATTATACTATATAATAATAATATAAGAATATATCATAATAGGGTGCGGTGCCACGGGTTTGAAATAAATTAGGGAAGGGAAAATTACATCTAACGACCCCGGTGGAAATTTCACTAAGTGCGCACAAACTTGAAGGCACGAGAAGAGTGTGAGCGAGAAAAGAGAGAGAGAAATAGAGAGAGAAGGAGAGCCCGGAGAATTTATGGTGGAAATTATTTAGTGTCAACAGGAAACAAGTATTGATGAGAATAAAACTTCTATGAAGATGCTAGCTGAGAAATTAAATTCTTGGCCTAATTTAGAGATTGTAACTGAGAGTTTTGGAGTAACTCTGATGTGATAAGCTTGAAGTAGAGTTAACCTTGGTTATTCTTTTATGTACTTGTCAACTATATATGTATATATATTAAGCTGTTTTGGGAATTGTTGTGCCTAGGGAGGGCTTGATTTAGAATTGTATATTTGACTAAAATTATATTAATGAGATGAGAAACTATTTAAGCATGCTTGTTGTATATTAGAACTCATGGTTATGTATTTTGGAAACTCTATCTTTAAGCATACTTATGTGTTATGATTAAAATATTATTTATTATAAATGATTTTAAAATAGCGCTATATGTTTTAAAGGATGTTATTTGTTATCGATTATTTGGTAAATCCTGTTTGAAACTATACTCGTGATTTGAAACTTCTATATACATGTTAATATTGTGATTGTTTGTCATTGATGCATATGAAGGGTGGTACATTTGTGATGAGTTGGAGTAAGGAGGAATTTGTATGATGAGATCTCTTACCATGGGTTATGTCATCACTCGGTGCATAGTGAATGGTAGTTGTCGTGGCCCCTTCTTCCATTTCTTCCTTTTGCCAGGATCGCATTGGAGCTATGAGACATGTCAAACCTCCTTAGTTGTGTTCAAAGAGGGGAGTCATAGTCCAGACTTAAGCTTTATATATTCCTTTGGCCGGGTGTATCTTAAGATCTGGCGAGCTTGGGACAATTCAGTTAAATGGATGAGTTTCTGTTGGACTATGTGTTAGCTTATGACTTCAATCAGCGGTATAAGGATGAAATGTGATATAAGGAAGGCATATTGCATATTGCTTAATTGTATAGTATATTATGTGATATCTCTTGTGAAAGATGTTTGGAAAATGAGATGATGTTCCATAGTTTTGGAACCCTTTTTGGGAGGGGATTTTGGTAACCAAATCGAGAACAAGTTTGTGAAAGGTTTTTATATTGATAATATTAATAAATTATTATGAGTTGAACTTGATCTTGAAACCGTATGTTCTCGATCTTGGTTTGCATGTATATTTCTATATAACCAATGGTTACGAGATCTTTAGATCTTATGGTTACTATATTTATTTTTTCAGGAGATTAGTAGGGAGTAAGGGAAGTCACCTATGTTATGAATCTTGAAGGCTCTTTTGCACTCCTTGAACTCATGTTATGTCATTTGTATTTGTCATGATCCTAAGACTTCCGTATTTTATTAACTCGGAAATATTTTATAAATTTATTTTGACACTGAAATTATTTTGTAAATATTTTTTGAAAATTAATTTGTCCCTGTAAAAATGAGTTTTTGTTGATTGACAATATATTTAAATACTTTGGTTAAGTATTTGGTTGTTGAAAATTGGGGTGTTACATTTAAGGTCTAGATAGCACAGCTAGATCTCATCAAATGAACCTAGATCTTCATATAATTGTTTGAAATAATAGGTAGCCAATTGATGAATATATTCTTGATCTTCAATCCAATGACCAGATTCATTTTGTACTCGAACTATCTGCTTTTTCATTCTGCGTGACGTGGGACTCGCACAACTATGAAAATACCTTTTATTATGCTCCCCTTGCAACAACCAATTTTGCCGAGACTTCTGTGCCCATAGAATTTCTTCACAATCATACCAAAATTCAAGAGAAGATTTGAGAGAAGAGAATTGATGTTCTTCCTCAGAAGATAAAGCATCCTTACTATGCCAAAACTGAAGAAATCAAGCCAACTGACAATTTATTCTAGCTTATAAGAGACTTTCGAATACATTTAAGTCTAACCGTATTCTTGAATGCCCATGAACCATATATTTCACTAGACCACTCCTTGCGAACAATGTCTTTACATTGTTGGAAGGAGAACCAAAAGTTTTCAAACCGGAATGGCTTAACCCCTTTTCTCACATAATGGGGTTGAAATAATAAAGGGGAGTGATCCGAAGCAGCTATCAGTAAAACTTGAAGCGATGATGAAGAAAAGACTTGCATCCACTTGGAAATAATATTACAAACTTGAACAATTAAGAGATTATATGCATCACACACACACATACATACATCCATGCATGCATTCATACATACACACACACATATACATATACATACATACATAGGACTAGAAAGTTAAAAAAAAAAAATACATTTATTATTCTGAAACTGGACTTATAAAAAGGACTTATAAATAAAACCAGAATGCTAAGCTCTATTTAATATATTAAGATGAGACTCCAAACATAGGGCACGTGACATACAACATACCATCAAAAGCCCCACACACACACACGTGTCTGTGTATGTGTTACTACCTCACACATAAGAGAGAGTGGGCCTCGAATTAAAGAAGCGGCGGCATTTGTCGACGTGGGTTCACGGAGAAGGATACGGTGGTAGGTTCACTGCTGAGTCCAGTAATGCTCATTTCCACGTAATCCAACTACCAACCTTTGTCTTTCCTTCTGACGTCGGAGGCGATAGTGACGGCGCAAACATTGAGGCAAGGTTTCTTGACGCAGAAGATGTCGAGGTTATCCCGCTGGAAGTACCCGTGACCAGCTGGCTTTATGCCCCAATCTTTGAGATTGTCGATAATAAAGCCATGCCCGGAAGGGTTGTTTATCTATCACAGTGTACTGGCACAGTTCCTCTTCCTGCTCATGCATGAGTGCATGCATCTAAACGCACACACACAAAACTAAGTAGAAGGAATAATAAAAGCTTATTGAAACTAATAAGAGATCAATTACTTACATCAGATTTAGCCACTGAAGCTAAGCTGGTGAGTGAGAGTAGCAAAAACAAGACAAGACAATAGTGCAACTCTGAGAGCCATTTGTTTAATTAATTAGTTTGTGACACTACTGATTGTTTGATCCTGAGACAACCTATACGCATGCCTTTATATAGGGACACATACTGTAATGCTACAAAGGAATTGGGCCCTAGTCAAGTACACGCGTCTTGTAAGGCAAGAGGAGCCTGAGAGTGAGGAACAAAACGCAGAACATGTCACAGTGTATATGGACAAAAGTGTCTTTTTCTATTTCCTTTTGCTGAAACAAGCTACGCATATGAACTTTGTGAATAGTATAGATTGCACGTAATATTGTTATATATGGACCATGGGGAAAGAAATGTGTTTGTCAAGAAGACAGACTGGACCAAGAGAGTTAAACACGAAAAAAGATATTATTTATATGCAACAAAATATCGCCTCAGTACTTTCAGTCTTTATTCAAAGAAGCCACATGCACGTTTTCTATAGTGTGAATGAGAAAGAGTTGGGAGGTTGACTTAACTTTATCTATCTTTAACCATATTTGAATAATAAGGTCCCAAAACAATTTTCAATTGTAAATTGTGGATAAATGATCCTAAATTATATTTAAAAAGTTGCAAATACAAGGAGTGTATATTCTTGTCCCTGGGTTCTATGCGAAGCCCTCTGTTGTGCTATGGCAACATTATAATCCTTTTTTTGATACGTTTTGTTCTCACTAGTCACTACTTAACACCTAATTTAAAACAAGCGACAAAGATAGGTCTGTTCGATGATTTTTTTGAACTTTTTTTTTTTTAAAAAAGAACAATCAAATTAAATAACTAGAAAAATTTTGGACAATTTAAGAAATACAACAATTTGATGGTTGTTTAATATTATTCTATCAAATAATTTCTTGCTCAACTACCGTCTCACGTTACTTGATGCGTGACAAGTATGAAGAGTCAAGCTAAGTTAACTAATTCTGTAGTAGTTGTGCAAGCCAAAACAAAAAATTATCCGAAGTTTTACTGTCGGGATTGAGAGAAGAATTAGAATGAGAATTTTTTATTTGTATATATTATTTATTGAAATAAGGTTTTTAGGCTGGCTTTTTGAGAAACCGATTTTTTTTTTTTTTTTTTTAAAAAAAATTGTTTTCTTTTTTATGGCAGGAAAAGTGTTGCTCAAGCAGATAGGGTGATAAACTTGAAAACAAGTGTATGCATATAGTTCAGGTTATTGGACGGATCGGAATATGAGGTTAGTCTTCATCAGTGTCGTCATGGAAACTTCAAAGAAGCCAAATATATGTACATTTCACATGAGGGGCTTTACCTGACGACGAAGTTATGTAGCCTTGCTATGAAGAAGCCCAGTATTTATATGTTAACATATTTATTAATAAATTAAATAAATATCATAAAAAAATAAAAAAATTAATATATATTCAATTAAAAATAGTATATTAGTTATAGTCATATTTTCATTTATTTAAAAATACAGCCGCGGGGTAACGACTTCTCGGCTGAAAGCCGATTTTTGTTGTTGTTGTTGTTGTTGTTGGTTGCAGTGATATATAATTCCTTGATATTTCTTGATTGGTTAAATCGTTCTTGTACGTTCATGATTGAATTAATTTGAAGTTAAAAGGGACTAATTGGATTAGCCAACCTAAATTGCACATTAGGAGAGCTTAATTATAATGTCTTAGGGAATGAGTTTTCATTAATTAGGAGATTAGACTTAATGTTAATTGAGGTATGGTAATTGGTATTTTAGAAAGCTTAATGAATTTTTAATTGGCTTATTTTGATTTAAATTTGAGACGAGTAAAGAGTAAATTGGTTTACCCATCGCCTCATCTGGGAGAGATAATAATTGTGTTTCGTGACAAAGAGAAGAATCGAACCTTTGACCTCGCCCGCATTCGTGATAGCTTTGCAAATGAAGCTTTTTTTTGACTTAATGAGATTTATTCACACACACATATATGTATATATCGTTTCTCATAATATATTTTTAATATTTGTTATTTGTTTATTTTTATTATTTTGGTTTTTTATATATTATTTTTATTATTTATTACTTATTATTTTATTATAATATATAAATTATTAAAATATAATAACAAAAAATTATAAAATTTACGGAGGAGGGATTACTAATGGAATTTTTTCTGTCAGTAAATCCTTCATCACAAAACACAACCATTATCTGACGTTGACGAGGCAATGACATGGTGTTGAGGTGGCAGGACTTGGGACACGTGGCCAGGTTGCCGGTGCCAGTAAATTTACCATCGAAAAAAATTCTTCGGTTATTCAATGGTTTTTTTAAGTGAGAAATGGTCATCACAATTATCAGTCATTACAATGAAATTTGAACCATCCCATAATGTCTGAATATAATTTAGACTATCCAAACTAAAGACAAGATAATGAAATTAATTAAGGGAGGCAGTGGCGGATTCAGGAAGAAGGTTGGGGAGCAAGTGCCCCCAATTAAACCACGTCGTTATTTTTTAATTTTTTAGTTTTTTTAAAAAAATTAGGGTAAAATTCAGAATCACATATTTACATCTTCCCTAAATCTTCATCTTCATCTTCGGTTCAAACTTCAGACGTGGGAGGCGAACACAGTTACGCAGGTTATTATCCTTCAGAATCACATATTCACATCTTCGGTTTAAATTTGCTGGTTATTATTCTTCAGATTTTGATTTGAATGATATTGTCATGCTTGGATATCGACACGTATATTGTTGAAGTGCAACTTGATCCGATTTTTGAATTTGCAAGGAATAGTTAATCTTGTCAAGAGGATGGTTGAGAAGAAAAACATATTGTGTATCCTTTGGTTTATTTACTTGTAAAGTTAGCATTAACTTTGCTCGTAACAACCGCAGATCTCGTGGAAAGAGCATTTTGCCTATGAAATACATCAAGCGCATTTCGTAATTGGATAGGGGGTGAATGGTTGAATGATTTTCTAGTGCCTTATATTGAAAAAGATGTATTTGATAGCATTGATAATGAAGCAATTATGATAGAATTCCAAAAAATAAAGCCTAGAAGGATGACATTGTAATTATTTTTATTGTAATATACTTAGCCTTGGTTTTCCCTTTATATTCTTTTGTTTTTTTAATGCATTTAAAAGTTTGCTTAAAAAAATTTTCGGGGCCACTACCACCGAATCCCCCCATCAATGGTGCCCCCTTCAATAATTTTCTGGCTCCGCCAGTGAAGGGAGGTAGGTATTCGGAAATTGATTCATATGAGAACGAAGAATGAAGTTATTTGTTTCTTAGATAGCGTTTTTAATTATTGCTAGTTGTCTCAAAAAACTTAACATGTAGAGTACCAATCAAGTGGATACATTTATTAATATTGAAACGAGAAAGTACGTACACATGGCAAACATTACGCAACACACAACACACAAGCAAAAGGCAGATACATGTTACTACCCCACGGTCTATTTATAAATTATAAATAAGCCGAGAGAAGTAATAATTATTACTAATGAACTGAAAAACAAAACAAACATTACGTAACACACAACACACCATCAAAAAGCCATACATATGTTACTACCTCAAGGCTTGCGGCGGGAGCATAAGCTGAGGTTGGCATAGAGATGTTTGGGCCATTCATCTAGAGCCAGCCACTGGTTTGCCGGGAACGATAGCTTGGTTGGTTTGCCGGGTCCAACGATGGTAATTTCCACATAATCCAAGTACCACCCTGGCTTGTTCCCTTCTCCGTTGGAGATGATAGATATGGCGCAAGTATTGACGCAAGGGCCCCTGCCGCTAAAGACATCGAGGTTGCCCCGCTCGAAGTAGTCGTGACCAGGTCCCATTAAGCCCCAGCTTTCGAGGTTATCGACGGTCAAGCCATAGCCGGAAAAGGACTTTAACTTGAGGCTGATGATAGAGTCCGTTCCTGCGCTATCGCGACCTCCTGTCTTAACTCTCACAATGTACGTGCACTGCTCCTGCATGCATGCAAATAAAACACACACACAGCTAATAAGTAGAAGGGATAAAAGCTTACAATAATAATGGATAGACACAAGAGAGCAATTACTTACAGCTGAAGCCATTGAAGCGAAGCTGATGAGTGAAACTAGCAAAACAACACAAGACAATGCAACTCTGTGAGCCATTTGTCCAATTAGTTTGTGATGCTACTGATGATTGATGCTGAAACAACCTATAAGTATATGCCTTTATATAGGGCAACTTATATGGTGATAACTTAGTTGGAGAGCACTTAATTTTTTTGGATAAGCTCATTTGTGATATGTTATTAGTTGGACTTGGATAATGGAGGCCGCATATTCTAAAGACATGTTCGTCGGGAAGATACAAATTCCAAAGTATATATTATCCTCAATATTTTATACTACCTCTAGTTCTTAATATAACATCCAATTTAATAAAGAAATTGAACTAAGAAATAGGTCTTATATTAATTATTGGAGGGATTATTTTGGATTTGGAGACCACACATTGCTTAAGAGAGGATTAAAATTTCTTTGAATTCTTACCTAAGAAATTTAAATAGGTGCCCCGTGTCCGAGAGATACTTTGTTAAAATTGATATAATAATTTTTAAAAAATAACTACAATAGGCCTTAAAATATAATAAAATAAGTAAAATGATGCGTATTTTTTAACAAAATTATATTGAGATGGGTTATGCGTTTTTTTTTTTCTATAGCTATACTCTTCATATGTTATTTGCATGATATAATGAAATCTTAATTATTTTTCTTTAATTTGTAAGAAAAGCTTTTAAATTAATTTCAATTTTTATTCTTGGTGAATTATTTGGCTCACAAGATTTTCATTGTTGATCATCCTTTTACATTTTCTGTTTAAGAAATATTTATATTTTTTATTCAAAATTTCGAGAATTTACAACTGCTTAGAATTATAAATATATAAGAATATCAATCGAAAAAATGTAAAGCACATAAAGTATATATTGTTAGCCAAAAAAAAGTATATATGGAAAAACTTTCAAGTAAATAATCGTGCGTATTTTTTAACAAAATTATATTGAGATGGGTTATGCGTTTTTTTTTTCTATAGCTATACTCTTCATATGTTATTTGCATGATATAATGAAATCTTAATTATTTTTCTTTAATTTGTAAGAAAAGCTTTTAAATTAATTTCAATTTTTATTCTTGGTGAATTAATTGGCTCACAAGATTTTCATTGTTGATCATCCTTTTACATTTTCTGTATAAGAAATATTTATATTTTTTATTCAAAATTTCGAGAATTTACAACTGCTTAGAATTATAAATATATAAGAATATCAATCGAAAAAATGTAAAGCACATAAAGTATATATTGTTAGCCAAAAAAAGTATATATGGAAAAACTTTCAAGTAAATAATCGATGAGAATTGGGTTTTGCTAGCGGAACCAATAATCTATTGCATCGTGACAAATCGAAATTTGAATTCTTATTAGAAAAGTTACTCACTTTCAATATTGAATCATACTTCAAATATGGTTGTCTCCAATAAAAAAAAATACACATGCACAGGACAAAAAATAAATGTATAAAAAAAGTTAGACAAAAGTATATTTTTAATTGTTTAATTTTGTATTATAGATTTTTTATCCTTTAACTTAATTTATTTTTTTAGTCTTGTAACCTAATACAATGAAAGTGTTTTCAATTATCAATAATATTAATTGATAGAAAATTTTGATCAAACAACAGTCATAACTGTTGATAAAGTATTCTTAATTCAACTCTTTTTTATGGTAAATTAAAGAAAATCCTTGATTTTTCGTAAAAAGGGAAAAAGGTAACCTTTCTTTTTAGAAAGAGGAAATAAAAAGACAAGAAAATACCACTTAAACTTTAAAATTTTAAATCAATGATTTTCTACTAAACCTAGTTGTCAATTGCTATTTTCATTGTTGTCAAACTTGATGACTCTCAAGTTTACGGGTTTTACATTTTTGGCTTACAAAATCATGTCCATTTGTACTTAAACTCGTGCTAGCCATAAACAATGTTAAACTCGCGAGTTTACACATTAATTTTACTGTTTTTATGTTTCAACTCACTCTTAAACTCGCGTTAGTTAGTTTGTTTTGATCATGTTCAATGGCTTTAGATACAAACTTAATAGAAATTTATTTTTTTGGCTATGATAAATTATAAATGTTGATGGATTTAATTTTAATTGTTCATATTTAAAATATATTTAAATTATATTATTGTCATTTTTATATTTCAATTATTTTACAATTCAAATTCATGATCCAAATTTACATTCTTGTCACGAGTTTACTTAAACTCGTGAATTTGACAACCTTGGCTATACTCTTGTAGTTACTATCTATACTCTTATAAGCAAGAATATTGATTTGAGATTTTGAAGTTGAAGGGGGTATTTTCTTACCTTTTTTTCAAAAAAGAAATGAGATTTTCGCTTTTGCCATGAAAAAATGGGTTGGGTCAATATGTCATTGTCATAGCACTTGGAGTGAAATAATATAATAATGTCTAAAAATTAGGTTTAATTTGTTTCCAACCTGTTAACAAGTGGTAATAGTACGTGCGGTGAATATTGATGACCACCAAGACTATGAGAATAGCACTTAGAGTGAAATAATATTAATAATGCGATGCGATGTGATTTGATTTGATTTGATTTCTACGATGGGAATAGAAAGTAATTCTCAACTTACTTGCCTCCATTAAGTTGGTAGGTGGCTTAACTTTATATTTTTAAATATAAAAATTATTCTATTTAATATTTAGTGCATCACTTGTGTGATTTAAGAATTTGAAGATTTTGTGGAATTTCACTGCACTGGGCAAAAGTAAAAAGGTATCGAAAAGTGATATTGTGTTTGGTATGTACATGGCACTAGACATCCCACTTCTTGCTATTAATATCTTTGACGTGCAACCAACTTAAAAAATATTAAGAATATCATTTTTGTAATAAATTTGATTGAAATGAGTTTTTCATGTTGCTTCCCGGAGAAACCGAAAAGGAAATTTCTATCAAAACTAAAAAAAATTATTTTATTTTTTTTGAGAAAAAAAATTCTCTTGTCACTTCTACAAAGGAACTGACATGGAAATTAATTCATGAATTTCGGCAAGGAGCCCGCATGAATATTAATTCATGAACATGGGATAATTGAATTTTACCAATGAAATAACTCAGTATAAATTATTCTGGCAAAAAAACACAGTATAAATTAAAGTAATTCATGAATATTATTTTATTTTTGACACAGACAGATCCATACAAATGAAATAACACAATTATGAACTCAGATTCTACCATGTTTCTAGTTAAAAATCGAAAATTTCCTGTTGCGCGCGGCTCTGAAAATTGTGTTTGTTAGTTCATATTAAAATAAGAATTTCCCAGTAATTTATTTTTATTACTATAATTGATTTTTTTTGGCTTTCTGTTGGACTGAACTTTTGGTTTGAAAGGCATGATAGTATCAAAGTCCCAACATGTATTGTAACAAGGGAATTGAACGAGGATAATGAGAGTCGGATTTAGTTAAATGGATTAGTCCCTCAAATGGTTAAATTCTCATTGAGAGAGATATCCATTTAGTGTTGATAGTGTCTCAAATATGATAGCCCAAACATTGGAGGATGCCTTTGCCTAGAAAGGAAAAAGGGATTTGAAGGAGAAAATGACAATAAGCCTCTTGGCATGTAAAAGACCAATTGTATTTCGAATCAATTTTATAAGAAGTCTTCTAAGAGATATTTTTAATCCTTTTTATAAGATGTTTTAATAGCTAGTTTCAGTGAACCTTCATTTTTTTTTCTTCCATATATGCATATATTTAATATGGGTAGTGAGCGCTAGCAAAAATTAATGTAATATTGAGGTTTAATGTAGTTAATAAGGGTAATATAGAAAATCATTTTTATTTTATGACAATTAATACCTTTAACTGCTTTTATTTATATGTGTGAATTTGTTAGAAACCGCTTATAAAATGGATAGGAGAAAGTACCAATTTGGGTTAGACCGGATGATGACAGTTTTGTGAACTCTAACGGGCCGGGGCTTACTGCATGCAACATTACGACCGAACTGTTTGCAAGGCAACATCTATTGTGATTCAATTGAAGCAGCAATACACCTAATTCAAAAATGAGTGCACCTAGAATCACACTCCCTTAATAGTGTCATCACAAGGA
Source organism: Acacia melanoxylon (assembly GCA_019022615.1). Classification (NCBI taxonomy): domain Eukaryota; kingdom Viridiplantae; phylum Streptophyta; class Magnoliopsida; order Fabales; family Fabaceae; genus Acacia; species Acacia melanoxylon. The sequence goes on from JAFJYJ010000037.1 coordinate 5,549,142, forward strand.
TTAGAATTAAGCTTCAAAAGAGATTAAGCATTTTCATTGACCAGGCCTTCAAAAAAGAGAGCACAATAGATTCTTTGATAACTCTCAAATAGATCCAGAAACCTTTTATTGTCATATACATCCTAGTCTAGTCTTCTTGCGCGATCTCGATTGTAGCCTTGATTGTTAACGAAAAATGCATTAATTATATGTAATAACGCTCCGTAGAGGCATAGGACTCTAAAAAAAACACAGTGGATTAGCAATGGAATTTGAAGATTTCGCAGTTAAATAAACTATCATTAATTAATTAGCAATGAAATTGCATTGCTAAGTCAATTTGGAGGCAGAATTCCGTCACTAATTGAGTGTTATTTTGTAGTACCAAACATAGTTTTTAAAATTGTATATATAATTTTTAACAACAATATATAATAATAAAATTTTGTCATTGTCATTAGAATTGAAGCGAAAATTAAATTAGCATACAAGCCATGAAATAAAACAACAAAGGCCATGTGTGTCTATATATATATATATATATATATATAACTAACAAACCCAGGCCTGACAAATCTAACAAGCTTCTTAGTAAGTCTAGGCCTGGTGTATTAAGAAAAATAGGCTTTTTAAAAGGCCTAAGCCTATTTTTTAATAGGCCAGGCCGGACAAAAACATGTCGGCTGACTCAAGACCTTGACGGGTTGCACGATATGTTTCCACCCCTATCGGATCTCTGCACGGTGCCTTCTCTCTTTAATCGAGTCTCCAAGCAACAAGAAAAGAAGATGGAAGGGCCTCCAATCAAATGTAAGTCTCTGGTCAAAACACAAGTTTTAACTGTGGGCTTAATTGCAAACTATAAAAGTTCGTGGTGGGACTCAAAGACAACTATTTGAAATGTTTATGAGATAAAATGTAACTTTTAAAACATTTGGATACATTACTGTAGTTTTCCTAGACCTTTTTTCAACCAATTTCAAGAAATTTTGGGCCGTTTATGTAAGTTTTCCCAGTCCTCAAAAAATATTAATTTCGACCCAATCGACATTTTCCACATTCACCAATTTTATTTTAGAACACCTACAATACAAGATTAACCACAAGGTAGCATCCAAAGTCAAAAAAATAATTTGTATGAATAATTAACAAATTAAGACAATTTTGCCTAGAATTACACTTAATCAATACAAATGACCCTAACTTAATGCTTAATCATTCAATAATGTTATAGGAAGGACATTAAAATCTCCAATTTAATCATAAAAATTTATATAAAAATATGGTTCAATCGGGACTGTGAATGCTTGTTTGGGAGATTCAAAAGTGCAGACTCTGACTTTGAAATATCACATTCTTTTTGGAAAATCACAGTTGCGATCTTCTGGACTATGCCTTCTCTTTGATTTTCTCAGCTTACCCTGTTTCATTTGCAATCTTTAATATTCTTCATTGACTTAAATAGAAAAGTTTCTTCTCAAAACTTCATTAATTCCATCGCCATTAAACCACTCTCCAACAGTAACTTAGCATTTTTTTTTTCCCTGTTTCTTCTAATCCCAAAAGATAGGACGCGGTCAACAAATAGAAGAGAAGCTAAAATCAAGAAACAGCCACAAATGTTCAATATATAAGAAAGCTACTCATAGATCTACAATGGCAGAAGTGACAAAAAAAAAAAAAAAAGATATGTATAAGCACCAGAAGGTAGCAAATTGAGAGAGATATCCATTTAGTGTTGATAGTGTCTCAAATATGATAGCCCAAACATTGGAGGATACCTTTGCCTATAAAGAAAAAAAGGATTTGAAGGAGAAAATGACAATAAGCCTCTTGGCATGTAAAAGACCAATTGTATTTCGAATCAATTTTATAAGAAGTCTTCTAAGAGATATTTTATATCCTTTGTATAAGATGTTTTAATAGTTTCAATGAACCTTCATTTTTTTCCGTATATGCATATATTTAATATGGGTAGTGAGAGGTAGCAAAAATTAATATAATATTAGAATTTAATGTAGTTAATAAGGGTAATATAGGAAATCACTTTTATTTTATGACAATTAATACCTTCTTTTATTTATATGTGTGAATTTGTTAGAAACCGCTTATAAAATGGATAGGAGAAAGTACTAATTTGGGTTAGACCGGATGATGACAGTTTAGGGTCCGTTTGGTTGAGAGAACTTAGGCGAGGAAAGGGAACTTAATACAGTTCCCACGCAAGAATAGCGTTTGGTTCGATGAGCTCCTGGGAACTCAGCTTCCCTCCACTGTCCAAGCTCCCACAAACGTGGGAATTTCAGCTCCCTCCAAAATTGGTGGGATCTTGGAAAACTTCCGGGAGAGTGACTCATTTTGACTAAAAAGCCCCTACGAAAAAGAAGACAGCCATAGTCTATTCACGGCGGTGTAATGCGGGAATTTTTCCGCTTTCGCCTATGCCTCGCCGGGATCGGTTTCGGCGTCGGAGAAATCTCTCTCTTTGGCGAGGAAAGAAGCTCCGGGAATCGATAAACGAGCCACCCCACAAACATGAAACAACAAATATTTAACCAAATAGACATTTTCCAATAAACCAAACATGTGAAATCTCACCGAAAATTCAAACACGAGCCGGGAACCGACCTTGGTGGATCGCATGCGAGAACACGAGAGAGGCGGGAAATTGAAGAAGAGGATCGAGATAACACGTATTTGGAGGAGGTGATGTCGGCATTGGAAAGGGACTAGAAAGGCGCGGCGCGATCGCGGCTCATTGCCGAAATCGGTAACGACATCGGAAGGAAGACAAACTGGATTTGGAAGATGATAAGAAGGAGACGAAGCGTGTTTGAGCTTGTGCAATCCGGACTCCAGTGGTTTTTATGCGTTTTTGGGTTTTTTATTTTAGGGGCGATTTGGGAATTTTACATCAACTTCCCACTTAACCAACAACCAATTCCTCTTACCAAACATTTTACTTTCCCTCAACTTCAATTCCATTCCCATGTCTACCAAAAGTTTTAGCTTTTAAGTTCCCTCTCATCTTCCATTCCATTCCTTTCCCTCTTATAAGTTTCATTCCCTCTTTAAATGCTCCCTGTACCAAACGAGCCCTTAGTGAACTCTAACGGGCCAGGGCTACTGCATGCAACATTACGGCCGAACTGTTAGCTATTCTTGAAGGGTTAAACCTTTGTTGGGAGGAAAAATACAAGCAAGGCAGCATCTATTGTGATTCAATTGAAGCAGCAATACACCTAATTCAAAAATGAGTGCACTTAGAATCACACTCCCTTAATAGTGTCATCACAAGGATTAGAAGCTTCAAAAGAGATTAAGCATTTTCATTGACCAGGCCTTCAAAAAAGAGAGCACAATAGATTCTTTGATAACTCTCAAATAGATCCAGAAACCTTTTATTGTCAAATACATCCTAGTCTAGTCTTCTTGCGCGATCTCGATTGTAGCCTTGATTGTTAACGAAAAATGCATCAATTATATGTAATAACGCTCCGTAGAGGCATAGATCTCTAAAAAAAAACAGTGGATTAGCAATGGAATTTGAAGATTTCGCAGTTAAATAAACTATCATTAATTAATTAGCAATGAAATTCCATTGCTTAGTCAATTTAGAGGCAGAATTCCGTCACTAATTGAGTTTTTTTTTTTTTTAGTACCAAATACAGTTTTTAAAATTGTATATATAATTTTTAACAACAATATATAATAATAAAATTTTGTCAGTCATTAGAATTGAAGCGTAAATTAAATTAGCATACAAGCCATACAATAAAACAACAAGGCATGTGTGTGTGTATATATATATATATATATATATAACTAATAGGCCCAGGCACGACAAATCTGACAAGCTTTTTAGTAAGTCTAGTCCTGGCGTATTAAGAAAAATAAGCTTTTTAAAAGGCCTAAGCCTATTTTTAAATAGGTCAGGCCAGACCAAAAACATGTCAGGTAGCTCAAGACCTTGACAGGTCGCCTGACATGTTTCCACCCCTATATGGATCTCTCTGCAATGCCTTCTCTCTGTAATCGAGTCTCCAAGCACCAAGAAGAAGAAGATGGAAGGGCCTCCAATCAAACGTAAGTCTTTGGTCAAAACGCGACTTTTAACTGGGGCTTAATTGCAAACTATAAAAGTTCGTGGTGGAACTCAAAGACAACTATTTGAAATGTTTATGAGATAAAATGTAAGTTTTAAAAGATTTGGGTTCATTACTGTAGTTTTCCTAGACCTTTTTCCGAACAATTTCAAGAAATTATGTAAGTTTTCCCAGTCCTCAAAAAATATTAATTTCGACCCAATTGACATTTTCCACATTCTCCAATTTTATTTTAGAACACCTACAATACAAGATTAAACACAAGGTAACATCAAAAGTTTTTTTTAAAAAAAAGTATGAATAATTAACAAATTATGATAATTTGCCTAGAATTACACTTAATCGTTACAAATGGCCCTAACTTAAATTAGTGCTTAATCATACAATAATGTTATAGGAACTACATTAAAATCTCCAACTTAATCATAAAAATTCATATAAAAATATGGTTCAATCGGGATCGTGAATGCTTGTTTGGGAGGTTCAGAAGTTCAGACTCTGACTTTGACATATCACATTCTTTTTGGAAAATCACAGTTGCGATCTTCTGGACTATGCCTTCTCTTTGATTTCCTCAGCTTACCCTGTTTCATTTGCAATCTTTAATATTCTTCATTGACTTAAATAGAAAAGTTTCTTCTCAAAACTTCATTAATTCCATCGCCATTAAACCACTCTCTAACAGTGACTTAGCATGTTTTTTTCCTGTTTCTTCTAATCCCAAAAGATAGGACACGGTCAACAAATAGAAGCGAATCTAAAATCAAGAAACAGCCACAAATGTTCAATATATAAGAAAGCTACTCATAGATCTACAATGGCAGAAGTGACCAAAAAAAAAAAAAAATTGATATGTATATGCACCAGAAGGTAGCAATTTTAAGGACTTTGATGAAAAAATTTAGTTCGACTCTCCCACCTTCCCTTTCGAACTCCGTCATCTCCATCCCACTTTGAACCTCTTGATCAGATAGCAATCTGCATCGCAAAGTGAAAATTGACGAAGCTCTCCTTGTATTTAATGCTGATGAAGATCTCAAAGTGTCTTAGTCAATAGAAAACATGAGTCCACTCTTCAAGCATGCTGCGGCCAGTTCGACGGGTCTGATGCCAGCCAACTCAGCTCCGACGACTTCCAAGAGGGTTTGCCTTTGACCTAACCCTCCCCTTTTCTTCAAATGATTTCAGGGTCTCTGCCTCTGTTTTGAGGCTTTGTTTTCGTGTTTTTTTTAAATTATTTTTTCACATGAGACTGACACATTAATTTTGCCACATCAGCTTGCCCAATCAACACAAATTTAACGTGCTAATGAGACATAGGCAAACTTAACACTGTTAACCAAGCCCCAAATCCTTTTCAAATTACAGAAACTAGAGGTCTTAAATGGAGCAAACTTGAGGGACTAAAACCATGCTTTCAAATTTGAAGAACAAAACCAAAATTAAAGCAAACTACAAGACGAATCATTATATTAAACTTTTTTTTTTGCCACAGCGTTACGATTCAAAGGTCCGCTGTTCGTTAACATAAATCATCCTCTTTAATTCATAAGCTCATGGTACGGCATCGTCCAAAGATTCCAAAAAAAAAAAACAGAACGAACCCTTCAACAAGGGATGCTTAATTTAACAATGAGATGATGATCCATTATTAATTTAGGGCTTGCTTGACTGGGTTCCCATAATTGTTTTTACTCGACGCCGTTTTCTAGAGTTGTAGAAACCAGAAACATCTCTAATATGACCTAATACTATTTTTTACACAGCTCTGTCATGGCCTTGTATTAAAAAAAAATTGAGTAGAGATGTAGAGAGAGAAGGCTCAATATTACTCCGTTTATGCTTCTTATATGTTGTCCTATTAATAAGATCTTTGTTTCTTTTGGCCATATTCTCTTTTTACAGAATTTGTGAATAGAGCGAATTTAGGACCTTTCGTTTCGGATGAGGTCGAGGGAGAGAGAAACCAAAAGCTTTGAGGATCTTTGTGCTATTTATACTATATGCCTTTTGGTGGTTTCTTCGTTGCTGTGGTGTTCTGGTTAAATAAACTAGGCTACAATAAGAAGGAAGAAAGAGGAAACTATAGTATATGTTACGTAAGTAAGTTTTAGCTTGTGAGATTGAACAAGTTTATAGTTTATGACCAAATCAAAGTATATAGTGATATTCAATAAAAAGAAAAGAAAACCATATCAGTGATAATGATCAATGATGAGACTGTGATGCTCAACATATCTTTGAGATGTTTTTTTGTGTGTGTGTAAGTAACTTTTATTTAGCCCAAAATGAAACCTTAGAGGTTGGCATCTCCGAGGTAGCCTAAACGGCGTCGGAATAGTGTGAAACTGAACTTTGCATAAAGTTAGCTTAATCGGAGGCCTGAAGTCCAAGATATGAAATTCACAATATGTATTGTTTTTCATGGTTTTCTTTAATACCCTAATTTATTTATTTATTTTTGCTTCTCCTAAAATATGAAGGACAGCGTTAGAATTTAACTGTGTGACTTCGTGGGGGAGATCAGACTACTCCTTATAGAATCTAAGTGCCCTGAGTTAGAGAATTTTTAATTTTTTTTTTTTTTGGGAAAAAAAGGCCTTCAATTGATGAATTCTCTGTAATATATATTTTATACGAGAACTTTGACTATCATATTTTTTTATTTATTGTGAAATATTAATTTCTTTTTAAGAATATTGGGTTTTTGTTGTGTGAGTACTATTTTATTTTATTTTTAAAAAAAAAAAACTTCACATTTCTCTGAAAGAGTTACTCTTCATTTTCATTCATAGCTAGAACTCATTTGATTCAGTTAATCTAATTAATATAGAGGTATATATGACGTATATGATTTAAACCTGTAGAGATTTGTACAAGACTCTTAGTGATGTGTCTTTCAGATATATGTGTTATGGTGTGTGTAAGACTGATTCCTGATTCCTCCTCCTTGGAAATATAATGAAGGGATTAATAAAACATGATTATCCCAAGATTCATTTTCGAACCTTATGGATGCACATTCATCCCTACTAATGTTTTTAAGGATAATTTCAATATCTCAGGGAAAAAAAAATTGGTTGTAATGAGATGCCTAATCGGCCTTTTGATATATTATACATCATATTTTGGTACAATGTATTACGAATATATTGAATAAGTATGATATTAATTATATTTATTATTCCATCTGATTGTATAAACTAAGTGTCAATGAGAATTTGTATCTATCATGTGCATCCTTCTATCATGTGTATCCTGACATCATCATCGCGGATGTCGTCATCGTCATCTCCATTATTTTACACTCGTGGGAACTTTGACACTCGTGGGAAGTATACTCGATGGAAGACGCGCCCCAAATAAAGGGGATGAAGGACAAATGTGCACGTGTTTGTGTTTATATACGTCGCTCTATATATATACATAAAGGTCACCAGAAAGCGTCACAAACAAATAAACAAATGGCTCTCACTCTTAGAGTTGTATTCTCTTGCCTTGTTTTTCTACTCTCACTATTCATCAGCTTCGCATCAGTAAGTAGTTGCTCTCTCTTGTGTGTTGATCCATTATTAGTCACTCATAGTAAGCTTTTCTACTTGTTTTTTTATATAGTTAGCTCACTAGCGGTCAGAATCGTACATTGTCCAGTTTCTTTCTTACATATCTGATTCTAATGAATATTGATCCAAAATGGAACTTCATGCATGCATGGAGCAGGGGAGTAGGTGCTTGTACATCTTGAAAGTTAAGACAAGCTGGGACGACGGTTCAGGGACGAACTCCATCGTGAACTTACGGGTATTCGATGCCTCCGGCAAGAACTTTCTCATTGAACGGCTTGATGCTTATGGCGTAATGGAGCCCTCGCACAACTACTTTGAGCGGGACAACCTAGACTTCTTCAACGTCGCGGCCGATTGTCTCACCCCTTGCGCACTCGTTGTCTCCATTGACGGGTCAGGTAATAGGCCCGAGTGGCACCTGGAATACGTGGAAATCACCGTCACTGGGGACATATCTACCAGGGTAGACTTCGCCGTGAACAATTGGATAAGTTTAGGGTTCGATTCCACCGTGAACTTATGTCTCCCGTTTGCATAATTTACATCACGATTCTATGCATCTGCCTTGTGTTGATATGTGTTGTGTCTCATGTACCTCTTCATTTCAGCAACAACAATAATAATTAATATACCCCTTTATCTACTTGTTTAATTTCTTTATGTATGATACAAGGCATTGCAAACGCTATCCTATGAAATAAAAATCGGTCATTATATATATATATATATGTCTCTTGTTTCGTTTCATCAGCCGAAATTAGTATCCTTTCGAGTTATTTCCATTACATAACACGGATTGAGCATTCTAATTTCTTATTAGTACACGAATTGAAAAATGAATGAGAATTTTTTTTTGCTCAAAAAAAATGAATGAGAATGAGAATGCAGATTAAAAAAAGGGAAAATCTGTACAGAGGCCCATTTAAGCAAAAAAAGAACAAAAAGGGCCCTATCATTCTGCAAATTTCAGAAGAGGCCCTAGGGCCCTTTTTGACATCTGAATGTTAAATAAAATGACAAAAACGCCCTCAACTAACACACATGAGAGAAGAGAATTTCCAAATTCACTCCGTCTCTCACTCGCGACCATGTCTTTGCCTTGTTATCTCTCCCGTCTGCTCGACTCTCACTCTCGTCTCGACGAGAAAAGTTGCGACGACTCAAATCGAGACTCAACGGATGAGGGCCAGACGGGGAAGAAGAAGAAGAAGAAATCGAATTCTTTGACTGAAAATGGAAGCGAAGGGTTGCGCGCAAATTCGGGTTTGGATTTGGGGCTTCGATTGGAATCCGTTTGCTTGTACCCGTTTACCTCTTCCGGTAGTCCTATGCGAGAGGAAGATCAAACATCGTATGATGAGCTTGTCAAGTGCCACGAGTCCGAGAAATTGACTTTACCTCGGGTTGGCGATTGTTGTATTTGTTTTTCTTTATTATATATATATATAAAACTTTATTATTTATATTGAAAACCGTTGTTTTGGTCTTGAGCAAGCAATAAGTATCTTTTGTTTAGAAATCCATTTCTCATTTTGGAAGTGGCTAGTTTATTGATAGATGCACGCAACCCAGAAAAATGCGCTGCGTGGGAAGCAGGCTAGGCTTGAGGGTTTGGAAGATGGCTTCCTTTCTTCAAATGAGGAATCTGATTGGAGTGATTCTCTTTCTGATTTGAATGATGTTAATATGGAAGATGCTTATGAAGATGTGGGGTTACCTTCTGGCATCTTCCTTGAGGAACATCAAAGTTCAGCCATGGCTATCTCTGATGCTGGAAAATATCATGGTTGTGTTAATAAACGCGGAGAGCATATATCTCAGTTTGTTAATTTAGATGATAATTCAGCAAAGAAGCCATTAGAAGTCAATGCAGAGATCGAGTTGCAGCAAAAAGAAGACTCACCTGTACAGTCCCTATGTTGTGAGAGGGATAAGCATTCTGATGACCCTGGTTTGGATCATATCTATCATCATTTTGTACAGCATACTTCCAATGTTTCTTCACTAAACCAGGTAATTAGGCATCCTAGTCTTTGCCTTTACGGACCATCACTCCAGTAAAAAAATTTCAGATGTTTAGTCTTTAAAAGTTGACCTTATAATACATCTTGTTTATCCATTGCATTTCACCAATGACAAGTGAATTTGGGAAAAAAAAAAGAAAAAAACTAAATGTCAGCATGGTAACAAATATAAACTTGTTCTTTCCTGATTGTAGTGGGTATCATCTCTCTAGAATTTATGATAATATATTTTCTGTTGTGAAATTATTCAGCAAAAAATATTTTGGCAAGTTACTTGGTTCCAGACAGATTTAAAAGCCGATGGTTAGGTGGTTGGACAACTGAGGTATGTGTTTCTTCCGTTTCATTCATTGTTCCTTTCTGAGTCGCACCAATTTGGTCTTTCATCTTATGATATGGCGAGTTTTACGACACCCTTGATTTCTCTCCAAGCCTTCTTCCTCTTGACATAAATAAGTTGCCTGCCATGGGATCTAAAATTTCATATTGCCTCTTGGACTTTATAATTTTTCTACTATTAATAGCTCGTGCAATGTTGGATGTGTTGACTAAACCAAAAATTCACGTAGTTAAAAGGGAAACTTGGTTTCGAAGGAAGAGGTGATTTGTTAAGTTTTGTATTCTATTGTTGACATGAAGGATCTGAATTTTAGGAAAAAAGGTGACTCCTTGGACTTTGTTCTACCAGGAACTCGCAACTAACTCTTTTAGAGAACTATGCTAGGAAAATACATTGTTCTTTTTACTTATAGGGTGTCATGAATCATGATTCACCATCACATTGTAAGGATGCTAAAGTTGTTAGAATTTCAGTGGATGCCACTTGCCTATTTCTCGAGTCCTTCTTCCTCTATTTCCAAATCAGATGCTCAAACCTTGAGGAAATTCTAGCTTTTTATATTCATTCGATATTTTGTCTTGACAGAGGTAAAATTCTAATAATCATGGATGGCAATTTGTATCATCATTTTCCTTCATTCACTAATAGTCTGCTCAATTGGTTGTTTTTAACTTGATATACATTATCACTTGTACTTTATCTTTGAAATATATGCTTTTAGAATGGGCTAGGTCTTCAATGTTTTAAAATTTCTAAATGTGCCTATAGCATATGCATACGCTACTATGGATTTGAAGAATTTGTCATGCTTGTTGCTTTGAGATTTTCTCACCCTTGTATCTCTTTTCTTATTTTTTTACGCCTTCTATTTTCTTTTCTACTATCATATGATGTTATTCATAGTCAGGTCATAGTGTCCTTGTTAAATTCGTTGACTCTTCTGAGGAATTGAATGCATTCATGTATTTGGTTTCTTAGTTTAATGTTCTTGGAGAACTGATATTGGAAACCATAAAGGGTTGGTATGTTCTTAGTTTAATGTATTTGGTTTCTTCAAGGTTTGCTTTTTAAAGTTTTCATCTATTTCTACTCACATATTTAATATGTTCCAAAGTTATTCTAGAAATTCTTCATGGAGAGTCTTTGTTGATTCCTGTGAAACAAGAAATGTTTGTATCTATGCTTTATGAAAAAGAAGCTGGCTTTATAATCCCAAAACATAATTAAGTATATTATCCTTTCCATTTTACAGGCTATCTAGAATGCAATGATCGTTGATACTAGAGAGGCTGAAGCTACAAGTGCCACATTTGCTGTAGAGAGACCATGGGGCTAAGGCTACCCTAGTGGAAAACCAATATCTTCCCTGATTAGGCCTGATTCAGCAAACCCAAATAATATTGTGTTTAGGACACATTTTAGTCTTTTCTTTAATGTGAACACGTGAATTTGTATTTATGACAATTTCGACTATGTAATTTTTGCAGTTTGGATAACTAAATTGTTGTATTTTAGGGAAGTGTTTACAAAGCATTGTGTATTGACAACAAAATTGTTAACAATTTGTTTTTGTGCAAAGGTGTATTTGTATTTATGAAAATGTTCTTGATAATTTGGTATTGTGTGAATGAATTTCAATTACATGATGAAATGAGAACAACAAAAGAATGGACAAGTCCGTTAAATTTTGTCTTATGTTTTGATCTTTGTTTATGGAATGAGAACAACAAAAGAATTGACAAGTAAATCAGGCATTTGTATCAGCAATATCAGTAATTTGTATCAGTCATATCAATCATTTGTATCAGTGGGTGTTAACAACAATATCAGTCCCCACTAACAACAATAACAGGGGCAACTAACAACAATAACAAGGGCACTAATAATAATATCAAGTACCACTAACAACTACATCAGCCCCCATTAACAACAATATCGGTCCCATTAAGAACAATATCGGGGATCCATTAACAACAATATCAGGGTCCATTAACAACAATATCAGTCCCCACTACAACAATATCAGGGTCCATAAACAACAATATCAGCCTCATTAACAACAATATCGGTGCGTTAACAACAATATCAGTGTCTGTTAACAACAATATTAGGGTACATTAACAACTAAATCAGTATCCACTAACAACAAAAATCATAACAGAAGGAAAAATTTGCTCTTGTTATTGAATTAAAATTGTATTGTTAGCATCAGTACACAACATTAGAACCTTTACACAATACCAATTTGTGAGGGGCATTTTCATCAATACAAATTCACCTTCTCACAAAAATAACATGTTCACAACTTTGTCATAAATACAAGTTGACATTTACACAAAAATTGATGGACTAAACATGTCTTCTAAATACAATCACTATGTTTTTGCCCATAACAAGTCATCCTAACTACTAAATATTAAACAAGTTTGCTGCCTAATTATTCCTCTTCCGCTTGTGGGACTCCTCGACCAAAGACAACACTTTTTTTGTGTATGTTTCAAAACTTCTTGATGCATCAACAATATCCAATCTTTCAGTCTCTATCAACAACAATCTTTGTGTTTGTTTCAAAACTTCCTCTCTTTCCAAGATCTGCAACACCCATTAAGAGATAACGATTACTTTAATGTAATGATCACTTAATGTAAAATCTGTCAAAAAACTTCACGTTCAGTCACAATACTAACCTTTTGTATGGATCCAAATTGTACTACTCCCAACGGTTGGACAGAAATCACACCAATTGTCTGCAAATCAGAATGAATGAATTTGAGCCTAGTCCATTGTATAGGTGAAGACAAAAATCTAAATTTAATTAAAGGAGATGGGACACTCAAGAACAAGATAGCAGCAATTTTACTATAAGTATTTCATAATGCATGAAGGTTGCAACTGTTCTATATGATTTACATTGAAAGTTTGCACCAAAGTAGTGAAATTGGTAGCGAGAAAAGAATACTAGTGCATATATCCAATACCATACATACCAACAACAGATCACAACAAGAGATCATGGAACATACATATACAAACATAATGGTAATTCAAAAGCTAATACTAGTTGAAAAAGATTCAGACAAAAATAAGATACCTGACAATATTTCTCACAGCATAAACCGCACACCATAGTCAGTACTAGTAAAAAAATATTTCAGAATTACCTTAATATGAGGTCGTGCCAATTTCGAAACCCTACATTGATCAAGTTGTCAATAGTAACACCTCTATGCGCCTCACTCCTTCCAGTCAGCAATATAACCTTAAAACCTAGATTCAAAACCTATCGTAAAGTTTTAAACTGAGATCTATGGCAGGTGCCATAGCCATCTCCACCCACTTGTCAAACTCCACATGGTCAAAAAGTTCATACCTGTAAGCACATTAAAATGACTAAAAACCAATCTTACTATATAATGTAATAGCTCCAACACCAAAGAAACCCCACAGATTTTGGGGTGAAAATGAAGACTCATAAATTACCCATATTCATGTGCGGCATAATACGGAAGATTTGAGAGCAGAGTCTCGTCAATGTCAAATATCCACACATCCTTCCCTTCACCATTCAATTCTACACTCTTCGCTTTCTAGATCAATAGCATAGCCCTTGCCCAACATGTAGTCCTTCACATAATCCACACATTCTCGCGGAATCAATTTCCAAGGGTTCAAATTGTTGCCTCCGCTGCGAATCTCCAGCTTGTACATTTTAATTTAAGCTTATCATCAATTTTCCTGAACTTGCTTTCAATATTCTCCGAGTATTCAATAATTAGTAGTCTCGCTAAGATGCGGTTATCGACATTTTCCAGAGAAAACGAATCGGAAAATAAAGACAAGATCAAGAAAAGCCGTAAGGAAGTCATGGCAAAAGTCGCACGAATTAGTGATGAAATGAAATTCTGGGTATCTGCGGCACCAATAAAAAGATTAGAGGGCAGAAGTAATGAAGTATAATTTTTTGGGAGTAGATAAAGCCCCCAACATTGTAAGAAACAATGCTACGGCGTCAAACACAGGCTTGACAACAACGCAGTGAACATATGACGCGAGGAATACATTCAAAGCCAGATTGAACAAACCAATCTTACCGGATTTTGGGAATAGATAAAGCCCCAGGGTTCGAACCTTCTTCAATACTTGCCTAAGAACCAGCACGGGACAACAGCAAGCGGCGTTTGACGGAAGCTGATGGGGACGAGATCGACGGTGCTTGACGGGGACGAGAGTGAGAGTGACAATACGAGAGAGGGAGAGAGCTGATTTCAATTTCTACTTCTCTCCTTAGGGTTTTTGGTAATTTCACTTAACATTTAAAAGTCAAAAAGGGCCCTGGGGCCTTTTTTGGAAATTTCAGAGTCTTGGGGCCTTTTTTATCTTTTTTTTTTTTGTTTAAATGGGCCTCCGTATGGATTTTCCCTAAAAAAAAGAAGAATAATTAACTTTTAAATTATTTTTCGTATATGAAAAAAAAAATTCATTAGAATGGGTTTTGAAAAATATTTTATAATGTTCCAAAAGAGTATTTTACCACGTTATTAAAAATAATTAATAACGAGGTTAACCGCCCCCTAATTACAATGTGGCCCCCTAATTAGCGGAAACAATTGGGTTTGAAGCTATTAATTTTTGGGTCACGATCCAGATGGGGCGGCTTAGAAAAGCCCACTTCAAGATAGGTTGATATTTTGCCAAATCCCAATTTAATAAATGCTGGGTTAGCAAGTTAGCCTTACTTATTTTTTCTTTTTTTGCGTTTTCCCCATTATTTGTTTTTTTATAAACAATTATATCTTTGAAATGCATGAACATCAAATTTCCCAACATATTATTAGTTCATTATAACATATGTTACGGATCTGAATAAGGCCCAACACTGATATGGCTCAGTAAGGGATGGACCCAATCACGAGATACTCTGATGATATAGGATAATCTCGCTATTATCTACTATATCAGTATATTGGAAATCATATCTCGGATATGATATAACGGCCATGAATTACGATAGATCCTGGATATCCTACCTAAGGTACACTCTACAAATACAGAGGTCAAACTCTAAGGTACACACGTTCTAACTCAAACCTATTTACATTCCGCATCACTGTGCACTATCCCACTGAACACATCCCCCATCCCCCCTTGGCGAAGAGCCTATTGTGTATAGTGATCCTGTGCTTTCCTAGATATCTCCACCATAGATACTCCGATAGGGCCATTCGATCCAAGATCAAATCACTAGCCCATTAGGCTAGACATATATGGTTCCACACCAAAACATTGGCGCCGACCGTGGGGAACATTAAATTTCGATCCCCGTAACCACCGATGGCTAACACTAGAAGCAGCAGTTGGAATCCTCAGCCTGGAAATCCACAGCAGGCCGAGGCGAATCAACACCATCGAGCTCCAGGATAGCCAGACGATATCCCAGAGGGAAACGTCTCTGACATAGCGTCCTCCCTTCCCATTGTTCGCAAAACTCATGACGTAGCACCAACGGAGAACTCAGCTCCAAGTCCAGACATCGTCCTTCTACAGAAAACATAGGAGTCGATACTGAGGCGAATGGAGAACAACGAGAAGCGTAATAACATCCAGCGCCAGGAAGATCTTAGAGTAATACAGCAGATGATGGAGGAACGATTCAAGAAATTCGAGACGTTCATTGAGAGAGGGGACCAGGAAGACCTGTAAGGAAGGAAGAGAGGCTTGACACAAGATACTAGTAGTCCACCTAGTAGTGGAGGACCGAGGTTAGCGCGGCGTGAGGCGGGCAGGACTATCCAGGGAACAGGATTGAAAAAGCTGCATATGGAACGGATCTCAGAATCTGAAGACCGAGATACGGAGAGAATAGCCTGGCCTCGGGGTTCCCCCAGAGAGTATAAGATGAAGTATCTAACCGACCTGATAAGTATATATTTTATAATTTAATAAGTATTGATTCTGAGATATATTTGATAGAATTTATTAATATTTTATACTTAGTTAATGATCTTTTATATATTTATCTATCTTTTAATTAAATATAAGATAAAAGAATATTATAACAGAAAATCTATTGATATCCTATTTATTTGTGCAGGAGATATTATGTGATCTAAGAGAGGAGAAAATATAGGAAAAGCAACCCGGGCAACAAATTAAATTGAAAAGGATATAATATAATAATTATATTATATATCATGTTATATAATATAGTATTATATTATAATAAAATTGACCAACACGTATAGGATGGATGAAAGGAGAGAAAGCAATTGAGCCATTGGAAAGATATGATATATCATATCTTTAAAATATTTGGAATAAACGTGTGGGACCCACAGCAAAAAGGCAAGAAATCTAAATCCTATATATTGAAGACGCACTGCACAAGAACGAAAAGGGGAGGCGCAACACAATTCAAGGAGGAGGTGCAATTGAGGATATACGAGAAGTGATGAAGACCGTTTTGTCATTAGCCTTGGGGTCCACAATCAACAATTAACCAAGGATTGCGTATAGGCAAACCTAGGATCGTTCTCTCTTCTCAGGAGCCTTTTATTGAATCCTAAGTAATCTAGATGTCATGAAAATGAAATGAAAACAAGGGGGATTGGGTTTTGTTGGAATTAGAACAGGAATTAAAGACAGAATGAAAAAACGAGATTAATCAAATTAAAAACGATCAACTCAGAATTGGGATTCCAAGACCTTCCATCATTGGACAAAAACTAGAATAACTGAACTCATGATTGATTCTAGACAAACCAAAATCTCTGCATTTGTCCAGAAGCTCCCTCGACTAGACAATCGCCTAGCATATGATCGAACACGTGGCGAGTTTGCTGTGCAATCGTACAACGTTCTCTGTAACCTTGTCCGACCTAAGTCCTCAGGATTTCAATCTGGGTATTAAATCTTACACCCAATCCATAATTATAATCAGATCCGATTAAAAATCAATAGAAACAAGTCGATTCTACCGATTAAAGCACAAGTCCTCCGAGATGACACCATGGAATCCTCAACTCATGGGTCGATCACGAAACTTAGCCAAGCATGGCTGTGTAAAATGAAAATGTAGAAAAAGATGTTCATCATGACCACGAAGAACACGAACAAGTTCATCATGAACATGAAGAACACAAAGAACAATTAAAGAAAATGAAAGCTTCTATTCCAATATAAAAGTAAATATCAAAAACATAATGAACGAATAAAGGAAAAAGATGAAGAAAATAAAAATCAAAATAAAATAATTAAAAGGAAAGATTAAAACTAAGCCATACCAAGTAGGAGGCAAGAAATTAAAGACAAGAATTAAAGACAATACATGAAACTAATAAAGCAAAACTAAGCCATCCCAAGTAGGAGGCAAGAAATAAAAGAAGGAACTTAGAATGAGAGAGATCTTGGTCTCTTCAAGGTGTGTTTTGCTCTTGAAAACATCCATGTATTTATAGGAAAATTGGAAGAACTATTGAGCCACATTCTTGACTTTTGTGCTCCAAAACACGCGTCAACTTTCCAGACTGTGTTACACCATGAAATCGGTGGATTTGGACCAAGCTGTCTTCATACGAAATGTATCCCTGGATGTCATATTTCCAGTCGTTCAAACCGTACCGAATTTGGAGTTCTGTAGCACCAGTTATGGATCAAACATCAAACGTTGTTCCAGAGTCCAGTGCCAACGCCTTGTCTCGGATTAAAAGCTCATTCTGGATCTCTAAACATCTGATTTAGCTTTTGGGCTCTTCATAAGAGTTGTAGGTATATCTTTCAGGTTTCCTACAATATAAAGTGCAGATTTATTTGAGGTCTAGAACTCAAGATATTATCAAAATACGAAACAGTGTTCTTTACTCAATTGTAAACGAGATGAGATTTAAGCCCAATTTTGATCCAAACTACAAACATGACCAAGATTAATGCAAATGAAGTCTAAAAACTCATTATGAAGATGAAATCACATATTTAACTAATTGTTCCATTAAAGCATGACAATGAAAGAGTTTTTAGCTCCTTTTTGCATTAAAAATAATATGAATTTAAAGATTATCAAACTCCCCACACTTATCCTTTTGCACTCCTGGGCAAAAATAAAGATAAAGAAAAGATTCTCTTTTCCAACAATTGCTAAAATTTCAAAACTTAACAAGGATCACAAAAGCTTCAAAAGATCAACCAATCAAGGCTTTAGAAATCTCTTCATCTCAAATTACTAATCATGGCAATATCATTCAATGATGCTAATCACTCAAGATAGTCTCTCAAGGGATGCCCTCAATCAATCTCTCAAGTGTATATGGTTAATAAGTGTATCGCTCAAATTCTACTCAAAGAAATTGTTCTATCATAAGCTTGCTCAAGTTCTACTTCTCCACTACTTGTAACACATGCTTGCAAAAATCAAGAGGACTTATTATTAAGGTTGTAATGGGGCTAGGATAAGGGTAGGTAATAGTATGGAAATGAAAGGTTAAATACCCAAGAACTTTAAAAGAGTAACAATATAAAACCACTCAAATAAATTTTTTTTTTTTCTCTTTTTTTTTTTGTTAAACAATAAATGCCTCTCTTTTTTTTTTTTTTTTTTTTTTTTTTTTTTACAATAAATGCCAAACGATGAATGACATATAATCAAATACTTCCCCCACACTTAAAAATGTTGCACTCCTGGGCAACCCCATACTTAACCACAAAACCAATGCGCAATTAATTTCCAAGGTGCGGAATAAAATGGTGTGACATTTAGGCTAGTAATGTGGCGAAAAGAATGAGTCAAAAAGGCACAAAGGGGCTAACAAAAGAGATATAATGCAAGGGAAAGGCTATTTGGTCGAGTGAGAAAATATAAGAAAGAAAACAAGCCTCCATCATATTTATGCATGCAAATGAAAAATGTAGTTTTGAAAAGAATGAGAGCAAGTTCTAGAGAACATAAATCATGAGCAAATGCACACAAGAAAGAAAGAATGGTAAAAGATGAGTTCCATTCATGTAGGCCCAAAATCTCACAAAGGAAAATACCAAATCATGCAATTAGCATCACAGAATTAACAACCAAGATATTATAATCCAAGATTCCAAAATTTCAATCTAAATAGAATGATCCATCAAAACCAAAATGTCCAAGTTCATAATATGGAGCAATCATAGAAGGAGAAAATGTTTTTTCGAAAAATGTGTGTTTTTTTTTTTGCATTTTCTCATTATCAAAAGGATTCAAAATATATTTTCTTCCATACATAGGGAGTTCTTATTCTACTTACTAAACTACATTATTTCTACTTTTTCTCTTGGAATGTGTCCTCCCCCACACTTATCTTCCTCGTACAACAATTAAGCCCAAGTAATCATATGAATTAGGAAGAAAATAAGTAAGGAAAGAGATAACCTTTGTTAGAGTATCTTGAGTTGCTTGAAGGAGAAATTCTCATCATCAATGAGAATCTTGCATTTGTCTTTGAAAACACTTTCCCCTCAATGATTTTCCTTGGTGGAGGTGGTTCGGGATCAATTGGAAGAGGTCCAAAAATGTGTGGTGGATGTTGGTTCCATCGATGACCTTTCCAAGAATGTGCCTGCAACGAAGACAAGCAAATAGCAGTATCCCATCCAAAAATAGAGACATGGAGAGATTTCAAGTGAATTAAAGATATTTTAGGAATCAAACTCTCCAAGTAACTATCACATCCAAGGAAGTCAATATTACTCCCAAATGGAGTCAAGGAACTAGTTTAGTGAACATTCTCTTGTGCTTGCAAAATGGAAGGTATGGAATCCAACTTATAAATGAAGTATACCACATCATCTTTGCAATCACAAGAGATGGAAGGAAAAGAGTGGAAGAATGAAGAGAATTTTTAAAATTGTCACCACCGAGAGCTCCAAAATTTCAAAGCAATTATTTTCTTTTTTTAAATCGGGTGGCAAATCACAAGAAAGTACTTGTTGGAAAGATTCATCAACATGCAGAATTTTATCAATAAAAACTTCAGAATCTTTGTCACCAACAAGACTACAAGGAGGTAATCCAATGGGAGTTTTATGCATTTGACATTCTAGGCTATGATTGTTCTCACTCATATCAACAACAGAATCCACAATCAATGTAGAATCACTAGTTAATTCAATATCACCGTATAATGCATCATTAATTTCAGTGCAAATAGGACACAATTCATGGAACATGCACAATTAATAGAGTCACTCATAGATGCAAGATCGGGATAATCGGCAAGAACATCATCAACAACATTGGTATTCATGTTTGATTCAATCTTTTCAAAATTGACATGTTTACTATCATCAATAGTACAAGATCTGTGCATTATGATCAATGGTAGAATCAACCACTTCACTAAATGCTTTCTTTGGAAGCTCATCAAGTAAATGACATTTTTCATGATAACAATCTACACATATTTGATATTCTTCACAAGAGCATGAAAATATGTCATTCAACTTATTACAATCATCCATAGTACTATGAAGAGAAGCATTTTCAGCATTTAAAGAATCACATGAAGAAATAGGAACACACTCATCAACAAGTATAAGTGAATCACTACTACTAAATCCAATTGGTTGGGCAATTGCATTTTCAACAAATTGAGGGGATTCAATAATGATTTCCTCATCCACCTCTTTATCACTCAAATCATGAATTGCTTCGTTAGCCAAAGTAGTAGGAGAGTCTACTTCTATAAGGATAGGATCATTACCAAATGGGAGAGAAGACTCTTCAATATGCTTTTGTACTTGCTTCACTTCTTGTGCATGTGTGACCATGAGAGAAGGATTTTCTTGAAATTTCATTTTCAACATTTGTGTTTGCTACTCAATTTCTTTTCCTAATTTCTCATACCTTTCCGCTTGGTGTTCCATTCTTCTAAAAATAGAGTCCATTTGTTGATGAAAGTCGTCCTTATGTGACCACTCCTCATTTATAGCCCAAGTCGTTTGACTTTGGAAATCTCCAATGACTTCACAAAATGAAGGATCTTGGTTGGGCACACATGGTTGATAATGAGTTTCATAAGGTGGCTCAAATGGGTATAAGGAATCATGAGATGAAGTGCATGGTATGGAAGTGGGATGGAATGAAGGATGGTATGGTAAGTGAAAGTGTTGATGATATTGTTGGAATGAAGGATGTTGGTAAGGCTCATGATATTGGTGGTGGAATAAGCCATCACATTCTTGATTGCCTACAAAAGAGTGAGAATTGAAAGGTAGTTCATGATTATCATAAAACCAAGCCATGAAAGTTTAATGCAATTAATTCCCGGTGAATTACAAGATAACAATCTAACTATAAAAATTAAGAAAAAGAATATAATAAAATAAAAATGCAAGTGTAAAAGAAAAAGAAGGAGGTTTTTTTTTTTAAAATTATTATTTTAAAAAATGACTAAAGATGCAAGTATGCTATGAATTAACTTGGAGACATGGTGAAATCAAACAAATAAGCTCAAGATCATATTGAATTTGATACACAACACAGAAGCTACCAAGTCAA
The DNA here is from genome assembly GCA_019022615.1 of Acacia melanoxylon. Lineage (NCBI taxonomy): Eukaryota > Viridiplantae > Streptophyta > Magnoliopsida > Fabales > Fabaceae > Acacia > Acacia melanoxylon. The sequence continues at coordinate 5,570,675 of JAFJYJ010000037.1, forward strand.
GACAATGCAATAATGCAATGAATGCTATGCAAGCCACTTAAATGCAAAAATCTTGAACTATATGCAATCAAAAAAAAAAAAAAAAAAAGGAAAAAAAGAAAGAAAGCAAAATTAACAAGCATCACACGAGAAACCCCTTGTCAAAAGTCAATTTGACAATTAGATTACCTAGGGAGCCAATTACTTAGCTCGAAGCGGCGCCATTTGATGAAGACCGTTTTGTCATTAGCCTTGGGGTCCACAATCAACAATTAACCAAGGATTGCGTATAGGCAAACCTAGGATCGTTCTCTCTTCTCGAGGAGCCTTTTATTGAATCCTAAGTAATCTAGATGTCATGAAAATGAAATGAAAACAAGGGGGATTGGGTTTTGTTGGAATTAGAACAGAATTAAAGACAGAATGAAAAAGCGAGATTAATCAAATTAAAAACGATCAACTCTTCATGGGATTCCAAGACCTTCCATCATTGGACAAAAACTAGAATAACTGAACTCATGATTGATTCTAGACAAACCGAAATCTCTGCATTTGTCCAGAAGCTCCCTTGACTAGACAATCGCCTAGCATATGATCTAACACGTGGCGAGTTCGCTATGCAATCGTACAACGTTCTCTGTAACCTGGTCCGACCTAAGTCCTTGGGATTTCAATCTGGGTATTAAATCTAACACCCAATCCATAATTATAATCGGATCCGATTAAAAATCAATAGAAACAAGTCAGTTACCGATTAAAGCACAAGTCCTCCAGATGACACCATGAAATCCTCAACTCATGGGTCGATCACAGAAACTTAGCCAAGCATGGCTGTCTAAAATGAAAATGTAGAAAAAAAGATGTTCATCATGACCACGAAGAACATGAACAAGTTCATCATGAACATGAAGAACACAAAGAACAATTAAAGAAAATGAAAGCTTCTATTCCAATATAAAAGTAAATATCAAAAACATAATGAACGAATAAAGGAAAAAGATGAAGAAAATAAAAATCAAAATAAAATAATTAAAAGGAAAGATTAAAACTAAGCCATACCAAGTAGGAGGCAAGAAATTAAAGACAAGAATTAAAGACAATACATGAAACTAATAAAGCAAAACTAAGCCATCCCAAGTAGGAGGCAAGAAATAAAAGAAGGAACTTAGAATGGGAGAGATCTTGGTCTCTTCAAGGTGTGTTTTGCTCTTGAAAACATCCATGTATTTATAGGAAAATTGGAAGAACTATTGAGCCACAATTCTTGACTTTTGTGCTCCAAAAACGCGTCAACTTTCCAGCCTGTGTTGCACCATGAAATCGGTGGAGTTGGACCAATCTGTCTTCATACGAAATGTATCCCTGGATGTCATCTTTCCAGTCGTTCAAACCGCACCGAATTTGAAGTTCTGTAGCACCAGTTATGGATCAAACATCGAACGTTGTTCCAGAACGCAGAGTCCAACACCTTGTCTCGGATTAAAATCCCATTCTGGATCTCTAAACATCTGATTTAGCTTTTGGGCTATTCATAAGAGTTGTAGGTATATCTTTCAGCTTTCCTACAATATAAAGTACAGATTTATTTGAGGTCTAGAACTCAAGATATTATCAAAATAAGAAACAGTGTTCTTTACTCAATTGTAAAAGAGATGAGATTTAAGCCCAATTTTGATCCAAACTACAAACATGACCAAGATTAATGCAAATGAAGTCTAAAAACTCATTATGAAGATGAAATCACATATTTAACTAATTGTTCCATTAAAGAATGACAATGACAGAGTTTTTAGCTCCTTTTTGCATTAAAAATAATATGAATTTAAAGATTATCAAGAAGCACCACGCATGCTATATATATATATAGGCCGAAGACGCACATCAGGAGAGAGACGCTAGGGTGAACGACAATTCAAGAAACAAAAATAACGGCACGCGCAGAGATCTGTGTGTCGCGACAGTTCCCAGAAATCTACTGTGTTCTTTCTATTTTCTCTTCTTCTTTAAACCTGAATTGTTATCTTTATTTTATGGATTTATTTATAGCCATGTGTGGCTAGTTTTCTTTTCAACCTAGAGAACCTATGAACTTGTTTGGGTTCTAGGTATTATTTCCCACTATTAGTTTTGATTAATTTTATTCGGTTTATTTATTCTTGCTTTTCTTGCTATTGCTTATTAATTGGCCACTAGTAAGCAGGTTTTGGGGATTTAGGGTTGAACTTGGAAGATGAACTCCTAAATAGACCTTGGGATTAAATAATGTGGAATTAGGTTTAAATTTAATAAGGAATTAGGTTTTAATCTAATTTGCGTCTAGGATAAGAATATACCTAGAAGCTCCGCATAATCAAATTAGGGTGAGTTCGATCTAAAACGCATTTTAGTTAATTGTGTGAGGCATTACATAGTTAATTAAGACAGGTTTATAAATGGGCCGGAAGACATTTGTAGACATTAATACTCTAGGTTAGCTGAGTTAGTTAAGTCAAAATTAATTTAGTGGGGATTAATTCTAAGAAACCAATAAGGGATTAGCGACTCTAGGTTGTACTTCTCTATATTGAAATTCGCTCTTTTACTACTATTACTTTTCTTATTAATTTTCTTATTTATTGAAAACAATTATGATTCGCTCAACTTAAACGGAATAAGGGAACTTATATCTAATCACTAGTTTGATTGAGTCCTCGTGGGAACGATAACTTTCTTACTTACTGTAATACCCGGGTAATTATTTATCGGAATATTATATTTCGATAAATAATACCTATTGAAAATAGGTGAATATGTGGTTTCAAATAATAAATAATAATTATCTTATTTCCTAAGGTAATTTCTATTGAAATTAGGGTGAATAAAGAGCTAAAAATCACTAAATGCAATTGTGGGCCATAAAATACCCTGAAAATATTATGATAAATCCTAAGAGGCAATGAAATATTTATTAAAAATTGGAGAATATGTTGTCTCTAATTTAGGTAATTTTTGGGATTAATTTCCTTGGAAAATATTGAGGCAAGATTTAATATTATTTTGGGGATCATAATTGACCCCATGATTTTTAATATTTTACATGGGATATAAAATACCAATGTAAGTAAAATAATTGTGAGATAATGATTTATCCTAATTAAGAAAATTATCAAAAATTAGTAAGTGGCTAATCTGGTAATTAATGGGATAATTAAGGTATAAAGTAAATGAATTAAAAATAATTTAAATAATTATTTTTAATTGGAGAAATTCGAAATTATTAAATAAATAAAAAATAAAATATTAATAAAATATTTTATACTTAGAAAAATAAATAAAAAATAAAAAAAAAAAAAAATATCATGATATTTTTGTAAAATTGTATTATTATATAATATAGTGAATAGTAATGGAATAAATAGGAAAGCGATCCTATCTAGAGAACCAGGAATAGGAATTCCAAAGTCAAGGTAAAATATTGATCAGTGAGTTTTTACCTTCAAGTGACCTCTTAGGAAGTTAATTCCGAGGTCGGCAGCGCATTTGCCTAATAAGACGAAATAGGGAAAAATGCGGATATTCACATTTTGGATTTGAAGAAAATAAATTATAAGTCAACATTCGGAGATGAGTTTATAATTATATGGACATATTTGGAATCGTGAATTTTTGTCCGAGAAGTTGATGATTCCGAAAACGATTTTGGTAACCGAACGCGCTAGGACACGTTTTTCGAGAAAACTTCAACTGGGGGGCATTGGAACCCGTAAGGAACCGAAATCTAAGTTAAATTAGATATTATTGATGAGGAAGAGAAGATCTTCAAAGTTATGAATTCAGAATTTTGAGATTTTCCGAGACTACGCGAAACGGACACCGATCGGGGAAATTCTATCGGACCAGGCATAAAGTAAGCTTGAGTCACCACTCTTGGACCAATGGCTTGCTGCCACATCACTCCCCAATGTCGACTAAGGGCTGCCCATGGTCAAGAATTAACCACCATTTAGCCTTTATTTTACTTGGTTATAAGGTAAGAGAAAATTACAAGATTTGGAATATGGAAATTACCAAAGTGGCACAATTTTTGCCTATATAAAGGCATGAGCACCTTCTTCATTTTTCACACCAAAAATATGCCCCTTAGAGAGAAGTTAGAGAGAGAAGCTCGGAGAAAGTCGAGCAAAGTCCGGGTAAGTTCTTCGGTCCTTAGTCTTTAGTTTCGGTAGTTCTTTCAGTAGATATAGTAGAAGTGCTAGATTTATCTTTAAATTTTCAAGATATTCTAGATATCATATTTAGGGGTAAATATGATACATATTTTGAAAATATGATAAGGGAAAAGATCTGTCAAAATTCTGGAGAGATAGAGCGAAAACAGCGAAGCTCTAGCGAAATTCCGCCAAATAGGGGTACTAGGGGCAAAATAGTAATTTTCGCCCAAATGGCCTGTTATGATGCCAAATGTTGATAAACGTTGTCCTTATAGGATATCTGAGCTAATCGAGCCGCTGTTGTGCCGCCGTCATACCGCTATTTTTCCATTTGTCGAATTTCACGTTTTTTCCGTAAAAGATCCGTTGTACCGCCAAAAAGGTACGTTCGCGTCTTTTGTAACACTAACTCGATGGTTATTGTATGATTATATATGTTGTTGTGTTCTATTTGTTGTTGTAGCATACGTGGTTATGTTATATACACAGTTATGTCACAAACGTGGTTATGTCACATACGAGGTTATTATTTCTGTATCATACGTGGTTATGTTACATACGTGGTTATTATATATCTTACATACGTGGTTATGTATTTTTAATCATACATCTGTTGTATTGATTGCTGTTGTCGTGTATATATTGTCATATTTAAGCATGAGGTTAACCGTTACCTGAGGTTCAATGTGCATTGAACCTCGGCTCTTATCATAGCGTCAGGTTCAGGAGAACCGAGAACCGAGGAGAAAGGCGAGCAGCCGCACTGAGAGACCCGGTGAAGACTTTCTTTGTTGTTATTCATTTTTGAAAACTCTCGGTCAATGTACCACTTCTGTAAATCAGCCAGACTTACAGCAATTTGAATAAATGTATCAGTTACTCAATTGCTCCGATGCTCTACTCTGATGAAAAAAAAATATATTGCTTTTGAAAATGGGATGTTACACTTACTCTTTATTACTTGATACGGCCCGTGCACTTGCGGAGTTTTTAGGTTGTAAAGTTTTGCCCTATCTTGCACCGTACCCAAAGAATTTAGATTTAACGCACCTTCCGAAATATGATGGGACCCAGGACCCACGCGCTTACCTCGACACGTTCGAGCTCCTCATGTTTGTTCTATTGATTAAGGGCCCGGTCATCTCTCGGCTTTTCGAAGCAACATTAACCGGACCGACTCAGAAGTGGCTCCATATATTTCCTATCAACTCGGTGCACAACTTTGAAGACCTCGGGCGCAAATTCGAATTGAATTTCGCAACTAGTAAGAAGTAGCCGAAGTCCCAATTCACTCTGAGCAAGATCAAACAGAAAAAGGGGGAGACGCTCTAGAAATATTTGGATAGTTTTAAAGAGATAGCTTTACAGGTACGATCACTCCCGGAAGATGTTCACATACACTGCATCATAGATGGTTTGGACCCCTTGTCCCGATTGGCCAAGAATATTTTCAAAAACCGAGTCTATACTCTCACTAAGTTTCATACCCGAGCAAAGTAGTACTTGGATGTAGAGCAGATGGAGATCGCCAACGCTGTTGGGGCTGAGAAGAGGGGAAATATGCCACTCGAGGATAAGGATCAACCCGGTAAACAAAGGGAGAGAGGTCCTTCAACGCACACGGAACCGAGATGTCTGCACCCAAGAAGGAAAACCTGAAGGAAAAACAAGGTATGAAAGATACACCCCCCTGAACGCCCCTCGCTCCCAGATTTGGAAGGAGGTAGCTCAGACCGAGATGAAAAGGGCCGACAGACCCCGGCCTCCCCGAATTCGACCCACAACTGATCATTCCAAGTTTTGTGCGTTTCATGACTGACCGGGGCACACTACGGATCAATGTTATGAACTTCGGGACGCCATTGAGAGGTTCATCAGAGAGGGCAAACTACGCCAATACGTGATACAAACCCAAGGGCGTAAATATACTAAGCACAAGCAAGGAGGCCGTAGTAAAAGTCTGACCACCAACCCGAAGAGAGACGAGAAGCGCCGAAAGTCAGCCAGTGAGGAAGACGAGTTCCTAGAAGCCCAGTTCCACTGCAACGTTGTCAGCGGAGGTTTTGGTGGAGGAGGAGATACCATAAGCCAGTGCAAGAAATACTTGAGAGAAGTTCTCTCTGTTAGGGATCTCCCAAAATTCAAAGACGACCCAACCAAACCGACGCCACCGCTATTAGTCTTTACTAATGAAGAACTTAAGGACGTAGTGCCGGGACACCAAGATGGCTTGGTTATTACGGTAACCCTGGCACAGTGCCGGGTTAAAAGGGTATTTGTTGATGTAGGAAGCTCAACAGACATCATCAGCTGGGATGCCTTCAACAGGATGAAGATGGATGTAGAATATTTGAAGTCGTGCAAAACGACCCTTATAGGGTTCAACGGGGAACACTCACCTCCCAAAGGGTATATCAACCTAAGACTAACGTTGGGAACCAAAGAGGCTTTCAAATCAGAACGGGTAAGGTTCACAGTGGCTGACTTCCCTTCCCCATATAATATCATATTAGGCAGATCGACCATCCATAGTTGGGACATGCTAGTATCCACGAAGCATCAGAAGTTGAAGATGGTGAACAACAAGAATAAAGTGGTTGTTGTTAACGGAGATTAGAAGGAGTCCCGGCAATGTTACTTTGAGACAGTCCGGGAGGGAGAAGGCGAACCATCATCGCCACCTCGGATTCGAAGGGGTGAACAAATCCTGAATGCATAAAACCTCAAAAAGTCCAGACGACCTGTAAGCATGGTAGAGCTCGACCTCAGGGACGAGCCCGAGATCCCACGTCTAGAACTAGAGGGCGAGTTGGAAGAATTAATCCTCGGAGGGAATCCCTCAAAAACTACGAAGATCGGAGGAGCAATGAATCCGGATTTGAAAGTCAGGTTGATTGAATTCCTAAGGGAGAATCAAGATGTATTCGCATGGACGTCATCCGAGATCCCAGGGATTGACCCTAACTTATGCTGTCACAAACTGGCTATCCGGCCGAGGTCCACACCTGTGGCACAGAAAAAGAGAAATATTGGAGCCGATAAACAGAAGGCTTTGGACTAGCATGTTGAGGAGCTATTGGCAGCCGGGTTTATCAGAGAAATACAATACACTACGTGGCTTTCCAACGTGGTTATGGTTAAAAAGTGAAATGGAAAATGGAGGGTATGCACGGATTATACCAACTTATTTCATTTGCTATCCTTCATGGACGCCTACTCGGTTATAATCAAATTCCCATGCACCCGAATGATCAGGAGAAGATGGCTTTCATAACCGACAAGACTAACTACTGCTACAACGTGATGCCTTTCGAGTTGAAAAATGCCGGGGCCATCTATCAACGTATGATGAACAGGGTTTTCGCTGACCAGATCGGAAAGAACATCGAGGTTTATATTGATGATATGATTGTAAAGACTAAAGATCCAGAAGATCATGTTTGGGATTTGGAGCAAACATTTGACAAATTGAGAAGATTTCAGATTCGATTGAACCCGGCCAAATGTGCCTTCGGAGTCCTAGCCGGGAAATTCCTGGGTTTCATGTTGACAAACCGCGGAATCAAAGCCAATCCTGATAAATGCAAGGCCGTCCTCAACATGCAGGCCCCGAGGACGAAGAAGGAAGTCTAGCAGCTGACCGGCCGCTTGGCTGCACTTACAAGGTTTTTACCAAGGTCGGCTGAGAACGCGCTTCCATTCTTCAGGCTGTTAAAGAAGGAAACGCATGGAGGATGGAACACAGACTGTGAGGCAGCTTTTGGGAAGATCAAACTATATCTGGCGACCCCACCAGTCCTGTCAAAGCCTGATCCGGGTGAACCCTTATTCTTATATTTGTCAGTTGGAGAAGAAGCAGTGAGTGCGGCCTTGGTGAGGGAAACCGAAGACGGCCAGACCCCAGTTTATTTCGTAAGTAAGGCATTACAAAGCTCGGAACTACGATACTAGAAGCTTGAAAAAGTGGCTTTTGCCCTACTCATCTCGGCAAGAAGACTACGGCCTTACTTCCAGGGACATCGAATAGTAGTCCTAACTAGCCAACCGCTTCGACAAATATTACACAAACCAGACTTGGCAGGAAGAATGACCAGCTGGGCCATCTAGTTGTTAGAGTTCAACATCACCTATAAAGCCCGGCATGCAATCAAATTGCAAGCGTTGGCAGATTTTGTGAGGGAACTCACCTCGGCTGATAGGACCGATGAAGTTCAAGACAAAATGTGCAAGGTTTATGTTGATGGTTCCTCGAATGCAAAGGGTAGCGGAGTTGGAATCATAGTTGAAAGCTCGAAGGGTGTTGCCATTGAACACTCCCTTCAACTGAAGTTCCCGACCTCAAATAACCAGGCTGAATACGAAGCCTTACTTGCCGGATTATTGCAGGCCAGTGAACATGAAGCACAGAGAGTAAGGGTTTTCACCGACTCGCAGCTCGTAGCAGCACCGATCGAGGGCACCTATCAGACAAAAGGTCCTTTATTGGCTAAGTATCTCAATAAGGCAAAGGAAGTGATCTCCGACTTCGAAGAGGTGATTTTCACCCACATTCCGAGAGAAGAAAACACTAGAGCTGACATCCTTTCCAAGCTTGCAAGTACCAAAGCCCGGAAACCATTGGATTGTGATCCAACAAAACTTAACGGAGCCGAGTTGTATCATGACTATCTCGGCGGCCACAGATTGGAGAAGACCAATTGAGGATTACCTAGAGAGAGGGATTATTCCAACGGACTCAGCTGAAGCAAAGAAACTGATTCGAGAAGCTGCCATGTATACGATGATCGGTGACCCGGTATGAAAAGGTTTGCACTCTCCGATGATGAGATGCCTGGATTCAGCTGAGGCCAAATATGCGTTGGCCGAGATACATCAAGGAGTCAACGGCCACCACATGGGGGGCAAGGCCCTGGCTAGGAAAGCTTTACGTGCCGGATATTACTGGTCAACTATGATGACAGATGCCAAGGAAGCCGTCAAAAGATGTGAGAGTTGTCAGAAACACGCCAAGATTATTTGGCCCCCGCCATCAGAATTAAAAAGCATCTCGGCCCCTTGGCCCTTTTACAAATGGGGAATGGATCTCCTGGGGCCATTCAAAGCAGCCCCTAGGCAATTTAGGTGGCTCATTGTGGCGGTAGACTATTTTATTAGATGGATTAAAGCCGAGCCTTTAACCACTATAACCTCGGCACGCATACAAAGGTTTTTTCGTCATAATATTGTTTCTCGATTCGGAATTCCAGCTAAAGTAGTCACGGACAACGGGACCAAGTTTATAGATAAAGGGTTCCAGGATATGATGTCGGACCTTGATGTTATGCAGCACTTCGCCTCGGTCGAGCATCCACAATCAAACGGCCAGGCCGAAGCATCCAACAAAGTTGTCCTAGACGGCTTAAAGAAGCGGATGCAAAATGCAGAGTCCAACTGGGTCGAACAACTCTACAGTGTAATGTGGGGATATAGGACCAGCGTGCAAACCTCAACCCAGGAAACCCCTTTCCGGTTGACTTATGGATGCGAGGCGATGATCCCGGTTGAGATAGGGCTGCCGTCGTGGAGGAAGGTCCAAGCACTGCAAGATGGTGGGGAGTCGAACGAAGGCGCCTTAAGGATCGAGCTAGACCTGATAGACGAGATCAGAGTCATGGCGCATTTGCAAGGAGCTAGCCGCCAAGCAGCTCATCGCGGCAAAGTATAATCGGAAGGTCAGACCCCGTTCTTTCAACAGGGGCAACCTAGTACTTCGACGTGCAGATGTTGGAAATAAAAATGCCAAAGATGGCAAGCTAGCTACAAATTGATAAGGTCCTTATCGGATCAAAGAAAAGCTGGACAACGGAGCATATACGTTGGAAACCCGAGGAAGGAAGCCCATCAAAAGAACCTGGAACGCTGACAAGTTGAGGATCTACTACAACTAGACCTCGGCTCGGCACACGCACAACCTCAGACACCCCAAGTTTGAGTCCGGTTATTTTTCTGCTTTCAGCATTTAAATTTAAGTCATTTACATTAGTTATTTTCATTTAACATTATGAGCTCTTTGGAGTTTGATTTTCATTTAATGAAGAAATCCTCAGTGGAAGTTTTCAGATGTGTGCCATTAACTTAAGTTTTACACCGAGGTCCCTCAACCCGGTCACAATTAAACCCATCTAGATGGATGACACTAGGGCCGATGTGCCTAGGTTACGAGCAATGCAAAGTTGCTTGTATAGGTCTTTGCAAAATTGACGCGTCAACGCTCATTCCAAGATAAAGAAGATGAATTGTCATCCCAACCCTGATCAGGTCAAAATGTTTAGCGTCGCGATGCGGACACCACGGCTTAAACATGTGACAGTTTGCCCTTATCTTGACGATGAACCCGGACAAGGGAGCCGGAATTTGGTAGTGCGGTTAAAATAAATACCCTACGTGGTTATAGCAAGAAAACCATACCAAAGATTCCCAGATGACAAATCTGGAAGAAAACACAGATCTGCATAATTAAAGACCCTAGTCCGGTCATGAAATTTTTAAACATACCTCAGAATTACAAAGCAATATAGTAATATATTAACATGGTAGTTAAAAGTTGTCTCTACAACCGGCACATACGCTGGACAAATACAAAATCAAAAAGGGCATAGACGCTCGAAACAAGAAGCTACAAACAAGAACCACCTCAGCCTCTCAGGGGTCGGACGCAGGCGGCTTCTCATGAACCACCCCACCTTCAGAAGGAGTGTCGGGCAAGACTTCTGCATCTCCTTCCCCTCCCTGACCTGAGCTATCAAGCTCAAACGCAGAAGCATCTTCCGGGGACGGTGGAGCAGGGAAGAATTGGCCCTGGTGAACATACGCACGATAGTGGCACTTGCTGAGATCCAACGTCACGTCAGGGTTCCAGTGGTGGATCTAGGCCAAGGTCATGTCGAACGCATCCTTGGCGATCCTAGCCATGGTAGAGGAGTAGTTGATATGGGCCTTCTTGGTGTCTTCAAGCTCGGCCTTGACATCACCCAACTCCTCGGCCAAACTCCCCTGTTGAGTCTATACCGTCTTCAGGGCATCCAGGCAGTGGGAATGAGCAGTTTGTACATTCAGAAGCTCAGAGCTTGTCCTCGCCAGATCATCCTTGGTAGACTTCAGCTCATCAATGGTCTTCCCAACCCATTCTCGGACGGCACTCAGCTCCTCCTCCAGCTTCTTCTTCGCCGCCACGGCCAAATCTCTTTCCACCTCCATGCATCGCTTTTCCGCTGAGATCCCGACCACTTGGTGCTTAAGATGAAGCATTGGTTGCACCAAGCCAACCCCTTGTAGCATATGATGCTGCACCGAATAAACGAAGCGCTCATCAGCCTCAGTCAAAGGGATAGCAGTGTTAAGGAACTGACGGGGAGGGAAAAAGGCAACGTTGAGCTCTTCAGTTACCCCCTTTTCCCAAGCCAAGCCACGCGACAGCTTAGAAAGAGGAGGAGGAGGAGGAGGAGAAGGCATAGCCGGGACGGATTGAGAAGAAGGTTAAGCCTCCTCGGACACAGCTTCCTTCTGACGGGTTTGAGGTTGCCCGGTAGCAGGAGATGAAGAGATGTTGACCTGGGTAGAGGTCCGGGTCCTCTTAGATGCCAGAGCTTGGGACACGGCTGTGCACTGCCCCCGACCGGCTTCGACGGAAAGCACGTTTCTGCGACGGATTGCACAAAGGAGCCCCTTCGCCAGGATTCACGTGAGCCAGGTAGGGGGCAGCAAATTCATCGTTTGAGCTACAAACAAAGAAATTAAGCCGGGTTAGAGGAGAAGATCAAAATAATTATGAGGTCCAATATTGTAAAAGAGTAAATCAGAAACAATGAGGGAGAATATATGCCACGTCGTTGCAAGCTCGGCCACGATATGAGAAAGTATCCAAGCTACGGTCTTTATACCGTGCTCCTTAACATCGGTTACCAGTTGGGACACCGAGATGACATCCTCAGCTGGAAGATCGTCCCTGTCTACTTGATAACTGGTAGAATCCTTATTGTGGTGCTCCGCGGTCCAGTACAGCGGAAACTTCCATTCCACGTCCTTAGATTCAGGACCATGGAGGAACCAAGGTTGCTGCCCAAAAATAGCAACAACCTTGAAGAAACTGGTTTTGAAATGCTTAAAAGAATCAGAGAAAGGATAGAAGAGTTTCCGGCCGGGAACACCTCGGAGGGTGGTCAAACCTCTCAAGTTCTCATTATCTTTGTCAGACGAGGTATGAAAGGACAAAAGAAATAAAAGAATATGGATAATTTAGCAGGAATGGGCTGCGGAAAGGATTGACAAAGGCGCTCGAAGGCCAAAACGAAGCCCCACCCATTGGGATGGAGCTGAGTAGGAGCTAGTCGGAGATAACTTAAAACGGCTATTTGAAACTCGGTAAACGGGAAGCGAATACCGAGCCGGGTAGCGTAATCTTTGAAGAAAAAGAAAAAAGAGGGATTGGTTCCTTCTCGAGTGGCACAGACAGGCTCTCCAGTCGAAGGTGGACATAGAGCACAATGAGAAGTATTCCCCAACTCCAGCTTCGTGATGTCGGACGGCGACATCAGAGATTGAGTTGTTAGTACACCATGGGTGACCCAGGGGTACTTCGCTAGGAGACCTTGGGGTGGACTGGCATAATCGGATTCCCCAGTCACTGAAGGGGTCCTATCAGACGAGGGGGTGACTCCATTTAGACCTAGAAACAAATAAAAAGGACAAAGATCAGTAACTAAAGGGTATACCTGACGCATGCATGTTAACGAAAGAAGGAGGACGAGGTCCGGTTCTAAGGGCCGAGGTAGAAATCACTGGAGACCTATGCCGGCAGGAGCCGAGGGTAGCATTCGCTAGGGAATCTTGGCCGCTCACGATATAGTATGAACTAGAGGCGAGACAATCCCAACAGGGGCCGAGGTACCCCTCGGGCATAGAATCCGCCCGTACGCGCGGAGGGGGCTCGTAATAATTGAGAGGTTCGATCGGGATGGCTTCGGGTACACCTCAGTCTACAAGGTTCGGCAATCCACTTAGGACAGGACGAGCGTTTGGGCTCCTAGTAGAGGCTGAACGGGACCCCCCAGCACTCCCCCTACTTGAACCACCATGAAGTAATGTGCTAGACCTTTCCCCCTCAGGCAAAGGAGAACCCAATATCCAGTAACTGGCCCTAGGGAAACGGGCGCGTAACGCCTATTCTTCTTCTTCTTCTGGGGTTAGTGCTTGGTTTGGAAATGATGAAGGATTAGTCCTATCCATCAAAATACAGAGGTGAGACCTAGAACAGGCACAAAAGGGTCGATGAGACGCAGGAGAAGCTAAACCTGAAAGGGGATATTCCAACAAAAAAGTGATATGCATCCAAGAGGGAGGAACCTAGAATCCTATTTCTACCCAGAAACTCTCACTGGAACTCACTTTGACAAAACCAGAAATCTAGAAATACGCACAGACAAGAAGAAGGAATGACAGATGAAAACCACGAAAGCTGTAAAAATAGCAGCGGAAAAGAAGAATGTATACCTGAGTAGAAGGGAGGCGCGAAGGACTGAGAGAGCAGCGGAAGGAGCGTAGTCAAAAAACTGTCGTAACGAAGAACAGAGAAAGTCGTGAAAGTAGAAACGCCAAACAAATGAAAAAGTGAAAGTAAGCGGGAGTAATGGAGGGAAGTACGAAGCAAAGTTCAAACGTCGGGGGTAAAAGAGAAAATTCACCCTACTCGTAGGGGTGACGTGCGATGCACTAGGGGCATTAAATGCGCACGAAAACCGCCGACAACAAAGCAGGGCGGTTGCATTCCCGAGCCAATCCAGAGGAGACAGGTGGCAGAGGGCAATGATGGCGTAAAGGCAGAGAGACGATGGCCTCGAAAGACAACTACACAACTGGAAAATACCTCGGATCATGGAACACCTCAGATTCCATAGTACCACGGCGTTTAGCCTGGGCCCAGAGACACGAGCATAGATCATTTAGCACCCGCATATCAGCTCGGACTTTTGAGATTAGACCTTGGACCATGCGAATAGATGGAGGCCTCGGCCGAGTAGCCAGGAATAACGGCAGGATACATCCCAACAGCTCAAAAACTCAAACTACCGGGCTAGGGGGCAACTGTTACGGATCTGAATAAGGCCCAATACTGATATGGCCCAGTAAGGGACGGACCCAATCACGGGATAATTCGATGATATAGGATAATCCCGCTATTATATACTATATCAGTATAATGGAAATCATATCTCGGATATGATATAACGGCCATGAATTACGATAGATCCTGGATATCCTACCTAAGGTACACTCTATAAATACAGAGGTCAAACCCTAAGGTACACATGTTCAAACTCAAACCTATTTACATTCCGCATCACTGTGTACTATCCCACTGAACACATCCCCCACCCCCCCTTGGCGAAGAGCCTATTGTGTACAATGATCTCGTGCTTTCCCGGATATCTCCACCATAGATACTCCGGCAGGGCCATTCGATCCAAGATCAAAGCACTAGCCCATCAGGCTAGACATATCTGGTTCCACACCAGAACAACATGAATTTCAAATTTGAAGTTAAAATCAATACAATCAAGCTATTAGCTAATCATCTAATCATAATTAGCTTACAACCAAGGAGAACTACAGTAGCTCCTAGCATTATTATTTGAAACTCAAAAGCAAGGGCTATTGAACATTTAGGAAGAGATACATCAAAGGTGAAAATACATATTTGGTCCTTCAACTTTTAAGAAAATTTCAATTTGATCCCTTAAATTTAAAAAGCATGGTGTTAGCCCTTTAATCTAACATGGTTAGTCTCAAACGATTATCTTTGTTGCAACAATCATTGCTTTTTTGAAGATTAAGTTATGTTAACATTTGAAAATGTTCTTTTTCCTACATTTAAAATATCAATATTAGCATTTTTCCTACATTTGAAAATTATTATCTATGATCTACCTTTGCCGTTGGGATCTAGACTAGGAGAAGGAGAAGAAAAATGTGAGATTGAAGAGCGAAGCACCGTCTACCTTCACCGTCGTCCTTATGCCGTCATGTTGTTTCATCGCCAACCTCCCTCCCTCCCTCCCTCCAGCGCTAAGCTATACCCTTTCCCAAGAACACAATATTGATGATAAATTTGGGGACGCATAGTGTAGGAGTGTATAAACCTAGAATATTATTTTTTAATAAGTAACAAGCTATGTATAAAGAAAAACTACATGGGATACTCTCCCACCATAGTCAAGTGCGCGACACGTTTGGATCCGAATTAGTCGGGCGAAGCTCTGGATATCGGATGGGCAACCAAAATAATAATAATAAAGAAAAACTACATGGCCAAGTATTCACCCTGGATATCGGATGGGCAACCAAAATAATAATAATAAAGAAAAACTACATGGCCAAGTATTCAGGCCCAAACAAAGGCCGTGTGTGTGGGCAACCAAAATAATAATAATAAGTGAGTGTGTGTGTGTGCATGCGCATGCGTGCGCGTGCTGGCATGTTAAGAAAAATAGGCTTCTTAAAAGGCCTGAGCCTGTTTTTAAATAGGCCAGGCTAGGCCAGACCAAAAACATGTCAAGCTCAAGACCTTAACAGGCCGCCTAGCATGTTTCCACCCCTATTTGGATCTCGTGTGTCACTAACAGGCCCAAACAAGCCTAACAATCTTCTCAGTAAGTCTGGCCTGGCATGTTAAGAAAAATAGGCTTTTTAAATAGGCCAGGCTAAGCCAGAACAAAAACAAGTCAGGCTCAAGACCTTAACAGGCCGCCTAGCATGTTTCCACCCCTATCTAAATCTCTCCGTGGTGCCTTCCCTCTGTAATCGCGTCTCCAAGCACCAAGAAGAAGAAGATGGAAGGGCCTCCAATCAAAGGTATGTCTCTGGTCAAAACACAAGTTTTGATCGGGGGCTTAATTGCAAACTATAAAATTTTGTGGTGGGACTCAAAGACAACTATTTGAAATGTTTATGAGATAAAAGGTAAGTTTTAAAACATTTGGGTACATTACTGTAGTTTTCCTAGACCTTTTTTCGAACAAGTTGCCATTTATGTAAGTTTTCCCAGTCCTCAAAAAATATTAATTTCGACCCAATTGACATTTTCCACATTCTCCAATTTTATTTTAGAACACCTACAATACAATATTAAGCACAATGTTGCATCAAAAGTCTAAGAAATAATTTGTATAAATAATTAACAAATTATGACAATTTTGCCTAGAATTTCACTTAATCAACACAAATGGTCCAAACTAAAATTAGTGTTTAATCATACAATAATGTTATGGAAAATACATTAACATCTCCAATTTAATCATGAAAAATGATATAAAAATATGGTTAAATTGGGACCGTGATTGCTTGTTTGGGAGATTCAGAAGTGCAGACTCTGACTTCGACATATCACATTCTTTTTTGAAAATCACAGTTGCAATCTTTAATCTTCTTCATTGACTTAAATTGAAGTTTCTTCTCAAAACTTCATTATTCCATCACCATTAAACCACTGTCCAACAGTGACTTAGCATGCTTTTTTTTTTTTTTTTTTTTTCTGTTTCTTCTAATCACAAAAGATAGGACGCCGTCAACAAATAGAAGAGAAGCTAGAATCAAGAAACAGCCACAAATGTTCAATATATAAGAAAGCTACTCATAGATCTACAATGGCAGAAGTGACCAAAATTTAAAAATAAATAAATAAATTGATATGTAAATGCACCAGAAGGTAGCAATATTAAGGACTTTAATAAAAAAAAATTACTTCGACTCTCCCACCTTCCCTTTCGAACTCCATCATCTCCATCGCACTTTGAACCTCTTGATCAGATAGCAATCTGCATCGCACAGTGAAAATTGACGAAGCTCTCCTTGCATTTAATGCTGATGAAGATCTCAAAGTGTCTTGGGCAATAGAAATCATGAGTCCACTCTTCAAGCATGCTGCCGGCCAGTTCGACGGGTCTGATGATGGCCAACTCAGCTCCGGCGACTTCCAAGCGGGTTTGCCTTTGACCTAACCCTCCCCTTTTCTTCCAATGATTTCAGGGTCTCTGCCTCTGTTTTGAGGCTTTGTTTTTTTTGTTTTTTAAATTATTTTTTCACATGAGGCTGACACATTAATTTTGCCACATCAGCTTGCCCAGTCAACACAAATTTAATGTGGTAATGAGACCTAGGCAAACTTAACACTGTTAACCAAGCCCCAAATCCTTTTCAAATTACAGAAACTAGTGGTCTTAAACGGAGCAAACTCGAGAGACTAAAACCATGGGTTTTAAATTTGAGGGAACAAAACCAAAATTAAAGCAAACTACAAGACCAATCATTATATTAAACTTTTTTTGTTTGGCCACAGCGTTACGATTCAAAGGTCCGCTGTTCATTAACATAAATCATCCTCTTTAGTTCATCAGCTCATGGTACGGCATCGTCCAAAGATTCCAAAACAAAAAACAAAAAAAAAAAAAAAAAAAAACAGAACGAGCCCTTCAACAAGGGATGCTTCAACAATGAGATGATGATACATTATTTAATTTAGGGCTTAGTTGACTGGGTTCCCATAATTGTTTTTACTCGACGCCGTTTTCTAGAGATGTAGAAACCAGAAACATCTCTAATATGACCGAATACTATTTTTTACACAGCTCTGTCATGGCCCTGTATTAAAAACAATTGAGTAGAGATGTAGAGAGAGAAGGCTCAATATTACTCCGCTAATGCTTCTTATATGTTGTCCTATTAATAAGATCTTTTTTTCTTTTGGCCATATTCTCTTTTTACAGAATTTGTGAATAGAGCGAATTTTGGACCTTTCGTTTCGGATGAGGTCGAGGGAGAGAGAAACCAAAAGCTTTGAGGATCTTTGTGCTATTTATACTATATGCCTTTTGGTGGTTTCTTCGTTGCTGTGTTGTTCTGGTTAAATAAACTAGGCTACGATAAGAAGGAAGAAAGAGGAAACTATAGTATATGTTACGTAAGTAAGTTTTAGCTTGTGAGATTAAACGAGTTTATAGTTTATGACCAAATCAAAGTATATAGTGATATTCAATAAAAAGAAAAGAAAACCATATCAGTGATAATGATCAATGATGAGACTGTGATGCTCAACATATCTTTGAGATGTTTTTTTGTGTGTGTGGAAGTAACTTGTATTAGCCCAAACTGAAAACTTAGAGGTTGGCATGTTCGAGGTAGCCTAAACGGCGTCGGAATAGTGTGAAACTGAACTTTGCATAAAGTTACCTCAATCGGAGGTCTGAAGCCCAAGATGTGAAATTCATAATATGTATTTTTTTTTTCGGATTCAGTTTCGGTGGCACCATTTGCCTATCTCATATGGATCGTCCAGATAGGATCTGGATGGTCCAAATTTGATTTTTTTTACTTTCTATCTTTTATAAAAAAAAAATTTTAATAGGTAGAAAATCTAAAATAAAAATAATCTCTTAACTAATATTTTTTCAAAAAAATGATTTTTTTTTAATTAAAAATCAGCAATTTTAAAAAAATCAAATCTGGACCGCCAAGATCCTATCGAATGGTTCAAATGAGATAGGTAAATGGTGCCTATCCAAAAGATAGGCACCAAAACCGGTTCCATTGTTTTTCTTGGCTTTCTTTAATATCCTAATATTATTTTTGTTTCTCCTAAAATATTAAGGACAGTGTTAGAATTTAACTGTGTGACTTCGTGGGGGAGATCAGACTACTCTTTATAGAATGGCTAAAGGAGCAAAAATACACATGTGATTTACCCCCGAGAGCGCCCAGCACCATATGCTTTTTTTGGGAGCAAAAAACACATGTGGTTACATTTTGGGAGCAAAAATACCGTTTGACCGTTAAGTTTGACTTTTTTGCTGACTGGACGATGACGTAGCATGTCCACGTAGCATGCCACGTCATCGTAAACATGCCACGTAGAACTGTTTGGTCCAGTTGGATGCCACGTGGACATGCCACGTCATCGTCCAGTCAGCAAAAAAAGTCAAACTTAACGGTCAAACGATATTTTTGCTCCCAAAACGTAACCACATGTGTATTTTTGCTCCCAAAAAAAGCATATGGTACTGGGCGCTCCCGGGAGTAAAGCACATGTGTATTTTTGCTCCTTTACCCTTATAGAATCTAAGTGCCCTGAGTTAGAGGTTTTTTTTTTTTTTTTTTTTTTTTTTTTTGAAAAAAAGGCCTTCAATTCATAAATTCTCTGTAATATATATTTTATACGAGTACTTTGACTATCATATATTTTTATTTATTGTGAAATATCAATTTCTTTTTAAGAATATTGGGTTTTTGTTGTGTGAGTATTATTTTATTTTTTATTTTTAAAAAGATAAAACTTCACATTTCTCTTAAAGAGTTAATCTTCACTATCATTCATAGAACTCATTTGATTCAATTAATCTAATTAATATAGAGGCATATATGACTTATAAGATTTAAACCTGTGGAGATTTGTATATGACTCTTAGTGATGTGTCTTTCAGATATATATATTTCATAGATTTGTATGACTTAAGTACATCAATCTTATTATTATTGTGTTTGTGTGTGTAAGACTGATTCCTGATCTGATTCCTCCTCCTTGGAAATATAAAGAAGGGATTAATAAAACATGATTATCCCAAGATTCATTTTCGAACCTTATGGACGCACATTCATCCCTACTAATGTTCTTAAGGATAATTTCAATATCTCAGGAAAAAAAAAATTGGTTGTAATGAGAATGCCTAATCGGCCTTTTGATATATTATACATCATATTTTAGTACAATGTATTACGAATATATTGAATAAGTATGAAATTAATTATATATATTATTCCATCTGATTGTATAAACTAAGTGTACGTCAATGAGAAATTGTATCTATCATGTGCATCCTTCTTTCGTGTGTACTCTTACATCATCGTCATCGTCATCATTTTACTAAATTTGTTTATGGAATAACAAGTATATCCCATGATAACATGAAAAGGGTGTAAGAATGGTAGCTTTTATAACCATGCAAGTTTTAATACAAGAAATGGATAAAACTCATGGTGGGACCCTTCTTTTTTTTTTAATCTTAACAATGTACACGTATATAAACCCAAATACGTACACGTGCAGGGTTAGAACCTGTGACCTCCCACATAAAGAGGAGCTTTTTCGCCACTAGACTCTTTGGCCTAATCCCAACATACACTATAAATGAAATTTTTCCAAATAAGACTAATAAGATAAAACAAAATAAAAGATTAGCAAATAAAGGAGATGAAGGACAAGTGTACACGTGTTTGTGTTTATATATGTCGCTCTATATACATAAAGGTCACCAGTAAGCGTCACAAACAGATAAACAAATGGCTCTCTCTCTTATTTGTATTTTCTTGCCTTGTTTGTCTACTCTCCCTATTCATCAGCGTCGCAGCAATAAGTAGTTGATCTCTCTTGTGTGTTGATCCATTATTAGTCACTCATAGTAAGCTTTTCTACTTGATTTTTTGTTATCGTTAGCTGACTAGGTCAGATTCGTACATCGTCCAGTTTCTTTCTTACATATCTGATTCTAATGAATATTGATCCAAAATGGAACTTCATGCATGCATGGAGCAGGGGAATAGGTGCTTGTACATCTTGAAAGTTAAGACAAGCTGGGACGACGGTTCAGGGACGAACTCCATCGTGAACTTACGGGTATTCAATTCGATGCCTCCGTCAAGAACTTTGTCATTGAACGCCTTGATGCTTATGGCGTAATGGAGCCCTCGCACAACTACTTTGAGCGGGACAACCTTGACTTCTTCAACGTCGCGGTCGATTGTCTCACCCCTTGCAAACTCGTCATCTCCATTGACGGGTCAGGTAATAGGCCCGAGTGGCACCTGGAATACGTGGAAATCACCGTCACTGGGGACATATCTACCAGGGTAGCCTTCGCCGTGAACAATTGGATAAGTTTAGGGTTCGATTCCACTGTGAACTTATGTCTCCCGTTTGCATAATTTAAATCACGATTCTATGCATCTGCCTTGTGTTGATATGTGTTGTGTCTCATGTACCTCTTCATTTCAACAACAACAATAATTATTATTATTATAACCCTTTATCTACTTGTAACTTGTTTAATTTCTTTATGTATGATACAAGGCATTGCAAACGCTATCCTATGAAATAAAAATACATCATCATATATATGTCTCTTGTTTTGTTTCATCAGCCGAAATTATTATCCTTTCGAGTTATTTCCATTACATAACACGGATTGAGCATTCTAATTTCTTCTTAGTACACTAATTGAAAAATGACTGAGAATGAGAATGCAGATTAAAAAAAGAATAATAATTGACTTTTTAATTATTTTCTTATATGGAAAAAAAATCATTACACTGGGTTTTGAAAAATATGTTATAATGTTGGATTGAATTATAGGTTTTAAAAATAATTAATAAGAAGTACTTGTAAATTTTGGCAATACTATAAGTCATGTTTTTCGTTGTTAAAACCAAATAATAATTTTGACAATGAACCCAAAACTTATTTGTTTTGGCTACAAATTCTTAGATATTGGCCTCTAGGTTATTCAAACTACCCATATTTATAATTTCATTCATTTGAAAGAAATAGGCTCTACATTGACAACCCCCCCCCCCCCAAAAAAAAAAAAAAAAAAAAAACCCCCAGTTTGATGGGTTCTCTCATTTTTCTTTTAAAAATAATAATTTCTTTTGAAAACAATTTCGTATTTAATTACTAAATTTTAATTTATTATATATTTTATAGACATAAAATATTTACCCCAATGAATTTAATATTTTTCATTAAAATTGAGATATTTTTAGATGAAAAGAACGGACTTTCATTAAAAGAATAGATAAGAACAATATAATAGAGTATTGGAAATTGTTTTATTCAAACACAATTAGAATATATTAAAAGTATAAGTCAAAACAAAATATGTTTATAAAAAACACAATACGTTTACGTACACACGGCTCTCTCTCTCTCTCTCTCTCTCTCTCTCTCTCTCTCTCTCTCTCTCTCTCTCTCTCTCTCTCTCTCTCTCTCTCTCTCAATCTGAATATACACTTTTATTAAAATGGTAGCTTTTATAAATATAAAATTTTTATTATGAAATTAAAGTAAGAAAAGAGTTAAGAACTTGTGTGCACTTTTCTTTTTCAATTCCAGAGAGAGAGAGAGGGTTTACACGTGTACATGTTAGAACCTATGACCTTCCTAGTAAAGAAAGGATTTACTAACATAAAGTTGATCTAGTGGTGTAATGTCCTACTAAATCCCTCTGAATCTCGAGTTTAAGTTTCAAATAAGACACTTGTGTTGAGAGGGGTAACAACGAACTCCAAATCAAATACTGTATGATAATTAAAATAAAAAGAGAGAGGGTTTTATGGGGAAATCTTTGTTTCTTGGCCATAACTCCAAATCAGATACTGTATGAACATCTGGTTGGCTCCCATGGAAAAGCTTTTCATAATTGCTAATCCATTGCATAGGCATCATTTGAACAAGTTCTTCTTATGGAATCTAACGAGGAATCTGAATAATGGAGGTCTCATCTGCTATGTTAGAAATGGCAACAAGAGCATCAGTTGTGGAATTCGGCAGCTGAAGATCACATGCATGATTCTAGAGACGATATATGATCTGGTGATGAAGAGTAACCGTGATGGCTTGAGAGTCTTGTTTAGCTCTTGTGATCTGGATCTAAACTTTCAGTCGTTTGGGAAGAGTCCTGTCAAAGATACTGACATTATAGTCTACTGGATGGTTAGGATGACACTGCCATTACTAAGAGTGGTAAGAAGTGCACCAATAAGAACATCAAAATACTTCTTATAGTTGGAGTCTAAAAGAGCCACTTTAGCAGTAACATGAAGTTCTTTTTTGCCATAAAGAGTGAGAACCAAGCGGATAGCACCAAAACGAAGATGGGTATATCCTTGGGTATATCCCTCAGATTTCCATTTGTCAATGAGATCTCGAGAAATCTCGATAGTGGAATACTGTTCATGAGAAGTTGCAAGGAAAGTGCACTGTTCAAGTCTAGTGGACTAAACAACTTCTTTAACATTCAGTCTTTTGGTTCTCACCAGGAATCTGATAGAATTGGTAAATGAGTTGGTTCTGTGGTAAACACTTACGGATTAAGGAGAGGGAGATCAGTATTTCTGATTGAGGAATTAGGGTGATGAGTAACTTCTATAAGGTTTTCTACCTTACCAGATAAGGTTCTTTTCATAGAAGGAGAAAGAGTTCTGGGAATAAAAGGAGAGGTTAGAGAGGTAGAAGGATCAGAGGTTGACGATCTGGCTGTTTCACTCATGATTTAGAATATGCATCCTACTCACCTTTGTCTTAAGTGTTTTAGTCTTATCTGCAAAATTCTTTAGGGTGGATGTATCGGTGTAATACCCGATACCACGGAATTTTTGAGATAAAGGAAATTAACGAATATTTTGATAAAGCAAAATCATGAGTTTAAAAATGTTATAGAAAATTGTTATAATTGTAGAGTAAATTTTCAAAAAAGTTACGGGAAAATCATGAGAATTAATGACTAAAAATGATATAATGGTGATAAAAACAGGTCTAAAAATATTATGATAAATACTTTGAAAGATCATGAAAAATTATGAGAAAAATATGGAAGTGTTATCCCTAATTATGAGAATTTAATAAATTATTTCAGAGGGAATAACATGAAGAAAAGTTTAAAAAGCATTTCGAACCATAAAGTAACCACGATGGGGTAAACATTTTTAATATTTTACATAGGATATAAAATGAAAATATCAGTATGGAAGTTGGTAAGATAACAATATACTGTAAATTAGTAAAGATAAATGTATGAAGAAATCTAATCCTAAAAAGATCACTAAATTGGTAAAAAATATTATATTTGTAAAAAATGGAAAAAATTATAGAAAAATAAATAAATCTGAATTTTTAAAAGAGGGGCAGAAATTATGGTTATTTTTAATTAAAAAGAATTGTTTAAATAATTAAAATGATAATTAGAATAAAATATTAATATAATGCGGTGAGTCGCATATAGACAGGCCGAGGGGAAAAGTTAGAAATAAATTACACAGGTAAACCAGAGGTAAAAGTCTTTTCAGACTGATCAAATTAAGAACAAGTGAAATTTTACACGAAGAAAGAATTTACCAGGCGTTGTTTCCGCAACCGAAAACCCTAATTCCTAATAAGACGGAAAGCTGATCAGATAGATTAGAGTCAGATAGGCAAAGTGAGAACCTATAGAAACAATTGTGTGTTTTCAAACACGAGATTAAGTTAGGCAACAACTGGACGTTTTACGACTCAGCGAATTGTTGTCCAGAAGTTGGTTCTATCGGAAGCGATTTCCGTAACCGGACGCGTTTGTCCGAATATCTTCCGACGCACCGGAGAATACCTGGATATGATAAAAAAGAGGATCCAAATTGATAATATGAAAGAGGATGAAAAGACCTTCAAAGTTACACGCTCGCATTTTTGAGTTTCTGCGAAATCGCGCGAAACGGACACCGATCGGGTAGCTTTATCGGACCGGAGGCCATAAAGCAAGAGTTATCATTGGATGACAACTCATTGTTTGACTTTTGGGCCCTTGATGTCGACCAAGACCTTGAATGGTCAAGATTCCATCTTACAAAACCCTAGATCTAACGGTTCAAAAACAAAGCGTAAAATTCCCGATACGTCCCGAATTTCTTCTATAAATAGCACCCTCCTCTTCTTCATTTCTCACACCATTCTTCTCTCTTCCTTGGCCAAAATTCTAGAGAGAATCTCTGCAAAAATTCTGCCTAGCTCCGAGTAAGTTCTTCCGTCCTTAGCTTTTAGTTTCCGTAGTTCTTTCGGTAGTTATAGTAGAACGTTGTTTTGATCTAGGAAGTTTCAGAATTTATTCCTATACTTGTTTTTAAGCCTCATTGCATTGAAAGATGCCTGACGAGGTAAAAACATAGTGGGGATAATTTTGAAATGGAATAAGGTCAAAATAACGAAGTTCTGGCGAAATTCCGCCAAATAGGGGTACTAGGGGCAAAATAGTAATTTTTTCCCAAATGGCCTGTTATGATGACAAATGTTGATAAACGTTGTCCTTATAGGATATCTGAGCTAATCGAGCCGCTATTGTGCCGCCGTCATACCGCTATTTTTCCCGCTGTCGAATTTCACGTTTTTCTGTAAAAGTTCTGTTGTACCGCCAAAAAGGTACGTTCGCGTACTGTAACACTAGCTCTAAGGTTTATTATATGATTGTTGTGTAGTAGTGTACGAGGTTATGCTATATACACGGTATGTTACATACGAGGTTATGTCACATACGAGGTTATTAATGTTGTATCATACGAGGTTATGTTACATACGTGGTTATTATCTTGTATATGTGGTTATGTGTTTTTAATCATACATCTGTTGTGGACTATTGTATTGATTGCTGCTGTGGTGTATATATAGTCGTATTTAAGCATGAGGTTAACCGTTACCGAGATCCAAATTGCAATTGATCTCGCTCTTCATAGCGTCGGGTTCAAGAACCGAGGACCGAGAAGAAGAAAGGCGAGCAGCGTCCAGTCCCGACCGAAGACCCATTTTGTTGGTATTCACTTTGAAAACTCTCGGTCAATGTACCGTTTCGTAAATCAGCCGGACTTACGGCAATTTGATTAAATATATCAGTTACTCAATTGCTCCGATGCTCTACTCTGATGAAAAAAAATATACTGCTTTTGGAAATGAGATGTTACAATCAGGATCCAAATGACTCTGATGTGTCTTCGAACAAAGGGCTAGAAGACCTCAGACACAGACACCAACAAAGTCATTGGGACCTTGATCTATCCTATCTAACTAACTGGAAACCCAGAAAGCTTGATAAACTGAAAATTATTATACTAAACAGTTACCAGGAAACACATACATTGATGAGAAGATGCTCAATCCAGTGGACAGTCTGAGCTTCTCGGGACTTACCTCTTGCCCATGCTTAAGGACACTTTAGGATTCAAACATCTTCTCAATCAAGGCATACAATACTGGCACATTCAGTATCCTAATTTTCATTACTCTCTCATACTGGATCATGATCTTGATTCTGTTCTGATGCACAGGATCCTCATGTAGAGGCAAGTGCAGAGCATACTTGCTAAAGACCAGATAACACTAACATACTAAGAACTAGGGCTTTCAGAAGTAAAGGAAGAACTTAGAAGGAAGCCATAAGAGAAAACACACTAGAAGTTTTATTCATTCTGCGATCTGTTTACAACTGAGAACAAGGTCTGCTTATATAGAGAAGTAGAGCCATACCAAGACAAACCAAAAGATAAAAAGCACTAACAAAAAGTAGTGGATGAAAATAAAAGGCAACAGACAATAGTACACAATAGTACATACACCACTAAAGAAAAAACATCACGCCTGTAAAAGCAGTGGACACGTATTATACATATAAAACACATGACTTAAAACTGGGAACTGGCTGCTGACACTGACTATGAGGACTACCCCTTGCAAATTGGCTCGTGACTGGGAGAGAGATTGTTGTTGTCACTGTCACTGTTGTAGTTGAACTGGAGGTAACTGAGCGGGTCCAAGATATTGTGGCATGCATCTGGGCTAGCTAGATCATTATCTGGGCTTTGGTCTTGGGCCTGTGGTTGAGTGCAATGGGCCGGATATTGAGATGAGCCTGGGAGTGATAAGGACAGTTGGGTAAATTCATCTCCACAATCATCTTCATAGGGATCTTGAGAATCTTGGAGAATGTTTCCCTAAGAGTCAAGAGGGAGTTCAGCTGTTGGCGAGGAAGTGGCATAGCAGGATGACACATAGTGTGGTTCTGGCTGGTACAGTTCATCGTATGCATATGCCTCGTCTTCATGGGTATGGGGCCAAGGATGGTGCATTCCTTCAAAGAGTATTTAATGTAATTAGCAAGGATGAGGCCGAGTTCTGTAAACTACTCTGGGTTTGGTTGAGCCCAATCAAGTGACTGGGGCCAAAGTTGTGCACTACACTACTACAAAAAAATGACCTAAATAAGACCCAATTAACGTCCCTTTTCAGAGGGACGTCTCAACGGGGGTAGCTATTTTTGTGATTTTAATTCAGGACGCCTCATGTAAGACGTCCTGAATCTTATTACTTTTCTTTAAAAAAAACAAAAAACCCTAAACCTCGAGTTCTGGGAGCTAGCTAGTGAGCCAAGCGGATCAAAGACAGCAAGCCACGATTTGGGCAGAGGAAGAGCATATCTGAAATCCGAGAAACATGCTAAGGAGCAAATCCAGAATATAAAAAATGCCATGGAGCAAATCTAGAAAACAACTGAACCCAGAAAATCAAACATGCCAGGGAGCAAATACAGAAAATAAAAAAGAAGCCAGGTACTGCAATAAGCGATAAAGTTATCTTTAAAAAAAACCTAGAACAAACCCACCTGAACAGACATGCAATGAAATCGATTGTGGCTTTCATCTGCGGCGGCATCTGGTGTGCTGGGTTTCAGATCTCGCGGCGAGGGGAAACTCAGATCTATTTTTCTTTGAACTTCTCATGGCAGGAAGAGGCGGACGAAACTAATGACGGCCTGAATCAGAGGAGGAGCAGAGGATCGGGGGAGGGAAGATGGAGGGAGGACGAGGCGCGAGATGAGTGGAAGAGGAGAGTAGTTTTAGCGCTGTGTGTGGGAGATCGATTATGTAGCGCACCGTGAGAGATCGAATAGCTAGTCGGATGATAAATACAAAAATTATATTTTTGGCGTCGTGAACAAAATTTAGGATGCCAGAAATATTAATTTTGGCATCCTGAACCTAATTAAGGACGCCACAAATAATATTTTTGGCATCCCGAAACAAATTTCAAGACGCCAAAAAAAAAATACCCTAGCGCCAATTTTTTTTTTAAAAAATTACCTAGGCGCCAAAAAATTTACCTTTAAGGCATCTTAAATATTTTTTTATTTCTTTGATTTGATTTGATTAGTATTATTTTCAATTTCTTTGATTTGATTAGTATTATTTTCGATTTCTTTGATTCGATTAGTATTATTTTCGATTTCTTTGATTTGATTAGTAAAAGTTTCGATTTCTTTGATTTGATTTGATTATTTTCAATTTCTTTGATTTTTTTAGTAAAAGTTTTGATTTCTTTGATTTGATTAGTATTATTTTCGATTTCTTTGTTTTGATTTGATTATTTTCAATTTCTTTGTTTTGATTTGATTAGTAAAATTTTTTTATTTCTTTGATTTGATTAGTATTATTTTCAATTTCTTTGATTTGATTAGTAAAAGTTTCGATTTTGTTGATTTGATTTAATTATTTTCGATTTCTTTGATTTGAGTAAAATTTAATTTTGCCATCCCGATTTAAATTTTAGGACCCAAAAAATTTTCTGGTTATTTTTAGGCATCATGAATATAATTTTAGGACATCTAAAATTATTTTAGGCGACCTAAAATTATATTTAGGACGCCTAAGTCTTAAAATTCAGCCAAATAATTACGAAAATGCCACCACCTATACCTTTTACTTCCTTTTTTAAAATAAGGACGTCTTTTAGAGAAGTAAGATCTACTTTTTGAAGTAGTGTTGGTCTCCAAATGAACACCGTCGGGTTTATGTGCATGATATTTCCTACTAAGAAAAAACACACTAGAATTTTTTTTTTGTTTTTGTTTTGGTATATCCCAAAGTTTATTATCAGTTAATATATTATATAAAGAACCTCTCTAAATGGGTGTTTTCTCTTATGGCTTCCTTCTAAATTCTCCCTTTGCTTCTGAAAGCCCTAGTTCTTAGTATGTTAGTGTTATCTGCTCCTTAGATTCCAAGTATGATCTGCACTTGCCTCTACATGAGGATCCTATGCATCAGAACAGAATCAAGATCACGATCTAGTATGAGAGAGTACTGAAAATCAGGATACTGAATGTGCCAGTATTTTGTGCCTTGATTGGGAAGATGTTTGAATCCTAAAGTGTCATTGAACATGGGCAAGAGGTAAGTCCCAAGAAGCTCGGACTGTCCACTGGATTAAGCATCTTCTCATCAATGTATGTGTTTCCTGATAACTGTTCAGTATAATAATTTTCAGTTTATCAAGCTTTCTGGGTTTCCAGTCAGTTAGATAGGATAGATCAAGGTCCCAATGAATTTGTTGGTGTTTGTGTCTGAGATCTTCTAGCCCCAGGTTCAAAGACACAACACAGTTATTTGGATCTTGATACATCCACCCTCCAGTGTGGTATCAAAATTAAAATATTCCCCTTATTTCTCTGCACACACGAGGCAATCATTAATTACCGCACAAAATATCGAAATAGAAGAATGCAAATTAAAACCCAAAGTGTAAGGAAATTAAGTTCCTGATTAACTCACAAAATTAGATGAAGGATATGGGAGAGTTACGTTGAAGTAGCAAGTGATACCAACCCTCTCAAACATGTCTCGTTCAAAATACTAATCTCTATCTTAATTCGTTCCACATGAATTATTATCTATGTAAAAATAAATAAAACTACCTCTGATATTTAATATTACCTATAGTCCTTAACTAATATAAGAGCTAGTTATGGATTGGATTTGGTCCTAAATATAATAGCTCAATCCACTTTATCTTTCAAATTTTTAACTTTTTGTAAAGTATTATCTCTGGTCCTAATTATAGAAACACTTTTATAGTGTAATTTGCACTACAAAAGTGTTCATATAATTAGGACGGGAGAGTATCTATATTTATTGTACACACTAAGGGCCTATTTGGTATGAAGGATTTCTAGGGGGAGGGAGTGGAAGAAAATTTTTATGAGTTGAATTTTAAAAATTTGTAAAAATGACAAAATTTTAATAAATGGAAGATGTATGATAAAAGAGTAATAAAATCGCATACATTGAAACTTTATATAAACTCCCTTAACACGTGGAATCAATAGAGATAATTTAGAGTACAAATGATAATTATGGAAGATAAAGTAGATCGAAGTCTTATAATTAAAACAAAACTCAACTTCTAACTAACACTTATATTAGGGATCGGATCTAGTATTAACATGAGTAGGTATAGAGTAATTTGTATTTCAAAACACAAATAAGCATAAATAATTTTACTCACTCCGCATTCACGCTTCCTCCCCCCAAACAGCGTCCCGTTTTCTTAAACAAAAGAAACTAAAAATGAAAGCCGAAAATGAAAAGGTATGTGTTAGAGATATTAGGATGATCGTAATTGATTAGTTAGTTAGTTAAGGCTCTAGCCTATGTAAATGGTCTTAGCTAATATGGTTTGGTATGTAGGATAGTTAGATCCTCACCATGATTAGAGAAAAGGTTAATTTGAGTCTCTCTTTTAGAGGGAAGTCCCTCTTAGTCCCTAAATGGGGTTGGTTATCTCCCCCAGTGAGGGTAGATTAGAGATAACCCAAGTGGGCTATTTTTTGTTTGAGCATGTTGTTCTTATATGGTTAATACAAGATCTTCATCTTTTTCATTATGTTTTTCTAATTCCTTTTTTTTTAAAAAAATATTTCTCTAATTCCTATTGTTTACATGGTATCATGAGTCATGCTATACTTGGGCTAACATTTTTTTAGGCCCACAATGTTATTTTTGTTGCCCAATATCCTTCTTGGTTAAACGCTGCGTCTTGTTATTTTTCTTGAAAAAAAGCCGTAGCTTTTGTGTTTTGCCATCGTCGAGCTTCTGTTTCTTCCTTCGAATTCGCTCTGAAAATGGATATGAGCAAAGCCTATGACCGAATTGAATAGATTTTCTTGAAAAAGGTGTTATTGCGTTTTGGCTTCTGTGCTGAGTGGGTATCTTTAATCATGGAGTGTGTCCAATCTGTTAAGCTTAACGTGTGTGTATCTGGAGAAAATGTGAGTTCCTTCTCCCCAAGTTGAGGGCTAAGACAAGGGGACCCCCTCTCACCATATCTATTTATTCTTGTTGCGAAGGTTCTCTCTCTCATGATTAGCAAGAGTCAAAAGGCTAAACGCCTTAAGGGGATTAAATTAAGTCAAGGCTGCCCGGTGCTTACTCACAGTTTCTTTGCGGATGATTCCCTCTTATATATGAGAGCCAATAGAAAGGAGTGTACCTATCTAGCTCAAATCTTACATCTCTATTGTGCGGCTTCGGGGCAAGTCACCAACCTCGGCAAGTCAAGTATTTTCTTTTCCTCTAACTCCCCAGTAGAGGTAAGATCCTTGGTAGGCAAAATTATGGGCATCACGGGAACTGAGGATCCGAGAAGGTATCTGGGTATCCCAAGTATTTGGGGGAAGACCAAGCATCAAGCAATGGCCTATGTTTGGGAACGAGTCATAAGCAATTTGAAAAGTTGGGGCCTCTCTTCGCTCTCCTTTGCTGGCAGTGAGGTGATGATTAAAGCCATCATTCAAGCTATTCCTATATTCCCAATGAATTGCTTCAAGTTTCCCCTTAAAACTTGCAAGGAAATTCTTAGTTTGATAGCTAATTTTTGGAGGTATAGAAATGCATTTGGGCATCGCACACATTAGAGGGCTTGGGATCTACTTACTTCAAGGAAGGATAAGGGGGATATGGGCTTTAGGGACCTCATCATTATGAATGACTCCTTGTTGGCTAAAACAGCTTGGAGGCTCTTGTTGCACCCTAATGATTTATGGGCTCGGGTTATGAAAAGTGTCTATTTCCCCAAAGGAGGGTTCCTTGATGCAGTTAAAGGTTACAAAGCTTCTTGGTGATGGTTGAGTCTTATTGATGGTAGGGATATCCTTAAGCAAGACCTTAGGTGGGATGTTGGTACGGGTACTGCTATTCACATTTGGGGTGATCCATGGATCCCCGAAGTTTCTTTACCTGCTCAACCCAAGAATAGTGTTAATTTCTATGTCAAGCATGGGC
The DNA here is from genome assembly GCA_019022615.1 of Acacia melanoxylon. Classification (NCBI taxonomy): domain Eukaryota; kingdom Viridiplantae; phylum Streptophyta; class Magnoliopsida; order Fabales; family Fabaceae; genus Acacia; species Acacia melanoxylon. The sequence continues at coordinate 5,602,774 of JAFJYJ010000037.1, forward strand.
ACGTGTGTGATCTGATTGCTGATGGCGCTTGGAATCTAGCCCCAATTGCACAGTTTCTTACAGATGAGGTGAAGAATGCAATCTATAAAATTCCCATCTGCACCGGATGGAATCTAGCCCCAATTGGTACCAACGGATTGGAGGATAAACTTGTGTGGAATAATGCTAGAAATTGGGAGTATTTGGTTAAATTGGGGTATAGGGTGGAGAGTGATAGGCATTTGCTAGGTACTAACAAGGCTGGATCTTCCATTTTTGTGCCCCCCTCTTGCTGGAAATCTCTGTGGAAAATCAAGATAATACCGAGGGTGCAACATTTCATTTGGCGACTTCTAAATAATGCAATTGCAACTAATGATGCTCTTTTTAGAAGGAGAAAAACCTTGAATCGGATATGCCCTATTTGTGAGGAAGCGGTGGAAAACATTGAGCATCTTTTTTCCATTGCCCATGGACTCGTTGTATATGGTTTGGCAACCAATTAGGGGGCAGATTTGATCTTGCATCTGTAACCAACTTTACACTACTAGAAAAAGAATAAATAGCGACGGAATTTGCTACGGAAAAAATTCCGTAGCAATCGCGAAGGATATTGCGACGGAAGTTTACTTCCGTCGCAATAGACGGAATTGCGACGGAAGTAAACTTCCGTCGCAATAGATACGGAAATTGCGACGGACGTTTACTTCCGTCGCAATAGCGAATGAAATTGCGACGGAAGTAAACTTCCGTCGCAATGGGCGGCCAAAAATGGCCGCCATTTCCCAATTCTGCGCGACGGACCGTCTATCCGTCGCAAAATTTGCGACGGATAGACGGTCCGTCGCAAAAAAGGGAAGGGTTCGCAAAAAGCGGCCAAAAAGGCCGCTTTTTTGGGGTTGCGACGGATCTTGGATCCGTCGCAAAAGGCGGCCTTTTATGCGACGGATCCGAATCCGTCGCGAAGTGCGACGGATCCGGGATCCGTCGCGGAATGTTGCGGCTTAAAGCCGCAACATTCGCCCCCTTCGCGATTTCGAACACCCCCTCCCCAACTCCGGCGACCCTCCCCCTCCCCGGCGACTCTCCCCTCCTCCCTCCCTCCTGCGCCTCTCCCTCCCCCTCCCTCTCCCTCTCCCGCCCCCCCCCCCCCGTCCCGTCCCCCCTCCCCCTCCCTCCGGCCCCTCTCCCCCTCCCTCTCCGGCCCCCTCCCCCTCCCTCACGGAGCTCCTCCTCTCCATTTCGTCGATTTTTTTGGTATGTAAGTTTTTTTGTTTTGTATTTTTTTCCCTTTTTACAGTTTTTTTTTTTTTTTTAATTTTCATTTTTTTAAAAAGTTACAAACATATCCTAGCACTAAGATCTTCGAAGGGAAATTATCAAACAAATCTTAGCATTTCGATTTTACGGAGTTAGCTTGAAGTATATTTTTTTTAATCACAATTTGATATTTATGTTATGTTTGATTATTTGGAATATTAAAAATATGTATGTTAGTCGAAGATTATCGAGTACACGAGTTTAAATCTTTTTTTTTTTTTTTTTGAAATAAGATAAATTTTAAAAGTATTTTTTTCAGATTTGTAACACGGTTAAGAAACGTATAGAATTTTGTTATGTAAAGTATTTTTATCTAGCACTTTTTAGGAATTTAGAAATTCCAATTCGATTTTGGTGTGATAAAATTAAGATTTTGTATTAGATGATATTGATACATAAATATTTAAATAGGATGATGTTGAAACTAGAAAAGTGAAGTGTTTGGAAATAAAATTTAGGGATAAGACAATTAATTAATTAATGTCAACGAGGATGAGGAAGGTGTGACATTGAAGAATAATCACATTTGTATGTTTTATAAAAATTAGTAGAATAAATTTTTTATTTAAATTTTTTATTTCAATCTATGTTTAACAAGTTATACACTAAATTTGATTAAATGTTATGTAATTCCTTTGATCTAGCCCATATATGTTAGAAACTCCAAAATACTTAGTATTGTATTCTTTGTTTGCCCCCTCCACATGCATGTCCCCATGTTCGGTGTCTATCCTCATTCTCAGGTTGGGTTTGGAATATGTTCTTTGTTCAATGCATGTGTTTCTTTTTCACTTTCTTGATTAAGTGGCAATTGGTAGGCATAAGAGGCGACTTTTATATATATATATATATTTGTGGTATGTTGAGAAGTTAATTAGGGTAGTAACTTGAACTAGCTAGGAAGTATGGAAGGCGTCATGATAGAAGTTGGATGTACAATCGTCTAAGCGATAGAAGAGAACTAACACAAGCATTCTTGGCGGGTTTGGAAAAGTTCATCCAATTTGCTTTGGCGAATTCAAATAATTCAAGAAGGGAGATCAGGTGTCCGTGTGCCAAATGTAATTGTTTAAGATTTACAGACGCGGACAAGGTCAGAATTCATTTGTGTCAAAAGGGATTCATTAGAGATTATGAATGTTGGGAATTTCATGGCGAAGTCCGACGGACACCGAGTGGTTATTACAAGGATGTAGTCATCGAGAAAACCTTAATCAATATGAGCGAGTTGGTTATGGATGCCGCGGGACCGTCGATCGGCCAATATTTTGATCCGTTACTCATGCCGAACCGTCATACATGGGAGAGGAGACAGGGTACCCATCCTCAACCATCAAACATGGGTGAGGATCCTCATCCGGAAGCCGCTAGGTTCTATAAAATGCTTCAAGAAGCACGGCGTCCGTTATGGGAAGGTTGCGAACACTTTGAAAATAGTGAATATTCATCGCTATCGGCTACCCTAGCAACACTAAGCTTGAAGACCGATCACCATATGAGCGAGAGGAATTACAACGAAATGATGCAGATCATGAGTAAGGTTGTTCCCAAAGACAATAATTTGCCGAAGGACTTTTACCAAGCAAAAAAAAGGTGAAAGAGCTTGGGCTTGGATGTGAAAAAATCCATTCTTTGAGAGGATGTATGTTGTATTACAAGGATGACGCCGAGCGACCAATTGCAAATTCTGTGGAGATGACGAGATATAAAGTTGTGGGGAAAGGAAGGAAAAACACCCGTCATGCAATAAGCAAGATGTGGTACTTTCCTCTCGTGCCCGGACTTACGAGATTGTATGCATCCGAACAAACGTTTTGCTCGCATGAGATGGCACCGGGAGCATCGTAGGGATGAAAACTTTGTGACGCATCCATCGATGCCGAAGCTTGGCGTAAATTTGACGAGGCGAATCCTTTCTTTGCTATGGATCCCCGTAATGTTCGTCTTGGTCTATGTTCGGATGGGTTCGCTCCTTTCAACAATACAGCGGGAATTATTCCCGTTGGCCGGTCATTGTGACTCCGTACAACCTCCCACCTTCTATGTTCATGAGAAGAGAGTTTATCTTCCTTAACGCGTTAATCCCTGGGCCGTCGAACCCAAAAAAGAAGATAGATGTGTACCTCAGGCCTTTGATAGACGAGTTGAAAATGTTGTGGAGTGAAGGTGTTCTTACGTATGATATATCATTAAGTCGAATTTCACCACGCGGGCTGCCTTAATGTGGACGATAAATGATTTCCCCGCCTATGGGATGTTGAGTGGCGGGCAAACGTCGGGAAAGCTCGCATGCCGGTATGTCTTGAACGAACATGGGTTTTAGCTTGGAACACAATCGCAAGGTCGGTTGGTTTGACAGCACCGACGATTCCTACCCCGATCATCCGTTTAGGAGAAATAGAAAAGACTTCACGCGGAATCTTTGTCGAACGAGCAGATCCACCTCGTCGTTTAAGTGGAGAAGAAATATGGGACGGTCGGTGCACATTCCGAGTGTCGAAGAGGTGCTTTGCTTCAAGCGAACCCGGAGGGTACGGCATTGATCATCATTGGAACAAACGCAGATCTTTTGGGAACTACCATATTGGAAAGATCAATTGTTAAGACACAACCTCGATGTCATGCATATTGAGAGGAATGTGTTTTGCAATATTCTCGCACACGATGATGGACACCAAGGGCAAGGCGAAAGACACGGTCAACGCAAGATTGGACGTTGAAGCGATTTGTAGAAGGCCCGCTTTGCATTTGGTGGAAAATGGCACGGACGAATTTCCAAACCCAGAGCGCCGTACACATTCAATAAAGAGCAGAATTTAGAATTGTTGCGGTGGGTTAAAGATCGAAACTCCCCGACGGTTATGCGTCAAACTGGAAAAGATGTGTCGACATGTACAAGGTGAAGTTGAGCAAGATGAAGAGTCATGATTGTCATGTTTTTTTCCAAAGATTGTTGCCGTGGGCCTTCAAAGCACTACCGAACCATGTATGGTCTATTCTAACGGAGTTTTCCATGTTCTTTAGAGAAATTTGTGCTTGAGCTTAATGTTGAAAAGTTACGACACTGGAGGCGAGCATGCCCATAACGCTATGCAAGTTAGAGATGGTGTTTCCTCCTAGCTTCTTTGACTCAATGGAACATTTGCCCATTCACTTGGCCTATGAAGCAAAGGTAGGAGGACCGCAACAATATAGATGGATGTATCCGTTTGAGAGGTAATATATATTGATTTTGCGTTGTTATTAATTGACCGACATGGTACTTGAGTTTATAAATACCCTCGATATTCCATTGTAGGTTTTTACGCACACTTAAGCACAAGATAAAAAATACAAGGTACGTTGAAGGATCTATCATTTGAAGCTTATCTAGTCGAAGAGGCCGCAAAATTTGCGTCATACTATTATCCCCCGAAATGATGTCAAGATGGAGAGGGTACCTCGTAACGATGATGCGGTGATACGAGGATCAAAAGTCAATATTTAATTTTCCGGGGCGAGTCGTGGGAAAACGTTGGAAGTCAACTCTTGACGGAAGAGATAAGCGAGTTGCTGAGTGGTACATTCTAAACAACTGTGAAGAGGCCGCCAAGTACCTCGAGTAAGTTTTTTTGTTTGTTTACTATTACGGTAAGTATTAAAGTATTAACTTAAGTTTTTTGTTACAGTTACTTTTCTAATTGGGTCCGATCGGGAAATCCTTCAATGCCGGTGTCCCAAGTTGATCAATTCACTAGTTATGAGTTTCCAAAATGATTTCGATCATATTTCTTGGAAAATCCATCGATCCCAATGAAGTTGCGTGGAGTTTATCTTATGGAGCTGCAATGTGTGATTACCCGATGCAACAAATATATAATCAATGGGTATCGATTTGCAATTGTTGACGCGAACGCAGGTACACTATGTTGCAATTACGGTGTATGTTGTCGAGGTGACCAAGTTGACGGGGTGGAGACTGACTACTACGGGAAGTTAGTTGAGATAATTCAGTTAAGTTACCAGTGGGACAAGGTGGTGACCCTGTTTAAGTGTGAGTGGTTTGATAATAGTCCGCGTGGGACAAAAGTGGACAAACTTGGAAATATTGAGGTCCATTTGGACAAGGAGATATACGGTTGGTTATGACCCATTCATCCTTGCTCAACGGGCGGAACAAGTTTACTATACACCATACCCTACATCTCGCCAAGGGTGGACGGGAGTTATTAAAACCAAAGCACGAAATATTATACCAAAGTCGAAAGAGCCGGAATCAAATGACAAAGTATGGTTGAACCTTTCCAAGCGATGTGGAACATGTGCGCCCATAAACATCTTCGATGACGAAGTACCAAGCAATCTATTTGATTTTCGTGTGGAGTTAGAGTTGATTCCTATACAAATTGACGATGAGAAATCGACGATGAGGATGAGGCGAAATGAGCTTCTCGATAGTGAATCGAGTTCGACGACTATGAGAGTACGAGATGAAGACATGCAAGTAGATGTCGATGAACATGAATCGTCCGGTTGATTTGTGTTAGTTCTTTGTTTATGACGATATGTTATACTACATACTTTGTAAGTACTTTTGTCATATTAACCAAATATCTTTCTTTTTTTATATTTTTTTGACATTATGTCTATAAGTGTTCGAGATGGAGCATCAAGGAGGACGTTCGGGTAGTGGACGTGGCGGTGGTCGATCCCGGCCCGTACTATAAGAGGGGGTAGGGCAACGCCAACCGCTCCATATGGAGGCGAGGGCTCGGCTCTTCTCCGGAGGTGCCACTATTTGATTTTTCGTCGTCACCATCGGGATATTTGTCATCTTCACCGTCACTTTATACATCGTCGTCACCGGCGGCTACCCCCACTGATGCACAGCAAAGGGGACAACAGGTTTACTTTACCGTTTCTGATTGATTTACATATGTTTAGTTTCTTGAAACCATCTATGTACAAAAATCTTCAATATTTCACATTTCTTCCTTAGCACACTTCGTCGCCTCGAGCCACGTCGGGGAAGCGGGTAGTTCCTCCGATACACCTATCCGGGGCTCAAGAGATCCGAGACGGGGTTTCTTTGGATCTGCACTAAAGGCAACGAGTAAGTCATGCGAAGTACACCAGTAATGAACCAATTCTCTTTTGAGATTGGTTTGTATGCTAATATTTGCATGATAATCTCGTTTTCATATTTGTGCACGATAATCCGGTGGCGACTTTCATGTCGACCCAAATATTCCGTAACTACACTCAAGCTTGGACCGCGTGGACGAGAGATTCCTACGGAGCAACGAGATATGTGGTTCACGAGTTCTTGGTAAGTTATTTGTTTTATGCGTGTTAATTAAGTACTTTTAAAATTTGGAGCACTAATTGTTCGTTATTGCTTTTCGGGAAAAGCATATGACATTGCTCGAGCATCATGAAAATCGAAAAAAGCTTTTAACCACAAGAGGCGTCTTTGGTGCGTCAAAGCTCTATTCATTGAGAAGGTCGAGAGGCAAGACAGATTGGCTTCCACAGGACACTAAAGATGAATTATTTGGCACTTGGGAAAACAATGAAAAGTTTAAGGCCATAAGTGCGAAAAATAAGGAAAATAGGGCCAAAATGGCGGGACCGTCATATCTTTGGGGGCTCCATATCCATTGCGAGCATCGACGCAAAGTTGTAAGTACACGTTATTTTCTATTTACGTATTGAATATTTTGTACTTTGAAGTAATTAATTAAGGTCATCATTTGCGTTTGCGGGGAAGAGTCGGGAAGCTCCTTTGGATCGGTTGAGTGGGTTACCTTTCGGCGGACCCATTCCGACGAGTCCGAAGGAGTGAGAGGCAATGGATTAACCCAAAGGCGAAACAAATAGCGGTGAGACATTTATTGCCTTTATTACTTGTTTTATGCACGTTATTTTCTTATTTGTTATGTATTTGTTTGCTTGTAGGAAAACTTTGAGAGGCATCGCGGGGAGAGAGCCTCGCGGCGTGAGACCGACCCCTCATCCTCTATATCCGATAACGAGAGTCTCTTCTTTGAGGCTGCGGCGGATTTGACAAGAAAGGGAGGTCTTTGGATACGGTGAGTCGCCCGGCCGTACGAAGCAATCAAAGCGCCTCTCATCCGGCATCTGCAGGGTTCCTTTAGGTAAACATAATACATTTGATATTGATAATTTTCATTCTCTTGTCCATTCAAATGAAGTACAAATAATAAATGTACTAATCAATTTTGTAGATGAGTGAAGAGGATGAAGTCGTTGGTGGAGGAGCAAGCAACACAGATGACCCAGAACGAGAGATGATGAGCCCGGGCGACTCGGGAAACGAGAGATGATGAGGGCGAGATGCTTATGGAACAAGAACAGATGAAGCGGGCGTTGCGGCGAGAACGGGAGATGATGAGACAAGAGATGAATCGGCGGCGGAGATGATGAAGGCGGAGATGATGAAGGAGATGCGGCTTCAAATGATGTCCCTTCCGAAGACGGAGGTTTCGGGTCCGGGGCGACTCGGTGATGATGACCATCTTTGGTGATGATGATGATCACAATCTTTGTTGTTTAGCCTACTTTTTTGTATTTGTTTGTTGCTACGGATTTTATATATATATTGTGTTTTCACTATGTAAACTCTTTTTTATCGTTAATATATTCATGATACATTATTTTACTATTTGTATTCAATTTTTCTATTAAATTTTTTTAAAAATATAAATAAAAAAATAAAAATTTGCTACCGTAAAATAATTCAAAAATTTGCTACGGAAAATTTGCTACGGAAAAAAAATCAGTAGCAAATTTGAATTTTTGAAATTTGCTACGGATTTTAAATCCGTAGCAAAATTTCAAATGTGCTTGGATTGTTTCCGTAGCAAATTGCTACGGAAAAAATCCGTAGCAAATTTGCTACGGATTATGAAATCCGTAGCCATTGCTACGGATTGTAAAATCCGTAGCAATTTGCTACGGATTATGAAATCCGTAGCAATTTGCTCTGGATTGTAAAATCCGTAGCAATTTGCTACGGATTTCATAATCCGTAGCAAATCCGTCGCAATTGCGACGGATTTTCTAAAATCCGTCGCAATTGCGACGCCATATTTTGCTACGGACAAAATCCGTAGCAAAATCCGTAGCAAAAACGTTTTGCTACGGATTTTGGGTTTTGCTACGGATTTTTTCCGTAGCAAAATCTGAAATTTCTAGTAGTGTTAACAGTTTGGTGGCTCCACATTTCTGGTATGTCCTCCTTGAGCTCTTATGATATTTCTTTGATTAGTTGGATATTGTGGCTTATTTGGAAGCAAAGAAATGCTAAGGTCTTTAATTTCATTAAACCAAACCCCTTTGTGGTGCTTGAGATGGCTAGAACTAGTGTTGTTGAATTTCTGGTTAATGCTGATTCTAGGTAGCAAGAACTGAATTTAAATGCTCAACCTCCTCGCTGTGCTGATTGGTGGGTCCCACCGGTTGCTGATAGTATGAAAATAAATTGTGATGGATCTTTCTATCTAGGTAAGGAGGAGGCAGCCATCGGTATAATTTGCAGAGATCACTTTGGCTCCTTTAAGTGGGGTTTTGTTGACAAACTGAAATCTATTTCTGTGTTCATGACCGAAGCCCTAGCACTTAAACGAGCTTTGCGATTGCCATGGACTTAGGGCTTGATAAAACTATTTTTGAATTTGATTGTCTCATGCTGATTAATTGTGTTGATTCAAAGTCACCTGCCTTATATGACTAGCGTTGTAGAGGCATTATTCATGACATTATTAGCCTTCTTTCTTCCAAAGTTGGGTTCTCTATCTCCTTTACTCCTCGTGGGGGTAATCGTGTTGCTGATCAAATTGTAGCAATTGCTTATAAGGGGGTGTGCTCTGTGGGATGGGTTTCTCAACCAACACCTCCTTTGTTGTCTCTTCTAACTTTGGATGCTAAGCAGGCTTCTTCAGTCAGGAATACTGGTTCTTAACCCCGGTTCTGTGAGGGGTGATGATTTTATTTAGTTACTTAGTTATTTCCAGTTGTATTTTGGACTGCTTTGGTCTTTGATTGTATGTTTTATTTCGCTGATTTGTGGACGTTTCTTAGCTCCCTGTATCTGTTTTTCCTGTCCATTTGAAGTGGTAATAGAATCCTTCTTTGAGCAAAAAAAAAAAATCGTCGAGCTTCTGTTCCAGATTAGCCCTTCGCCCTTTCTACCACCAGTGGCAAAGCAGAATCTTCACTGTCGAAGTCTCCTTCAAAGAAAGAGCCCTAGCCTTCTATTTTCACGGCCGCTCAGTTCTTCTCTTCTACCACTTGGTGCTGTGATTATGTTCCCGTGATCTTTTTCTCAGGTGCATTAAATCCATCCTCTTGTGTTTGTCGTGCTCGCGGAATCTGTCCAGCGAAGAAGCCGGTCACCAAAAATGTCGCTCTTAGCCTTTGATTCATTACTGATATCGTTGCAATAACGTTGGGTCTTTGAAGTAGATCGTCGGCGGGTGCTTTTATCAGTAAATCAGTATCTGGCGAAGTCTTCATCCTTGACATCACTATCATTGGGAGGATCAGATTTGGAATATTGAATCTATACCAAGTTCTTCACTACAGTGCTTGTAGTCTACGCAGCCGAAAAGAAAATCTGAGATCTTGCCCTCGTTTGCGTTGCTTTGGTGTTGGCATGAGAAACCAGCATCTTCGATCCCCAACTGTCCACTTCTCTAGTCAAGAATTCTAGTCTCCAGTTTGTGCGTTATTCAGCACCGCTATTGCTTCAAGGTATGCTCATCTCGTCTTCAAGGTTCTATATTCTGATTCTTTCAGAGGGTTTCTTGATTTGTCAATGCAATTCTGCTGCAAAGAAACCATTGATTCACATTGTTTTGGAAGATCTGAGTGGCATTGATACGGTCTTTGTTGTCATTCTTCCATTCAAATCTTTCCAACAATAGCTTCTTCTCTTACAATGCAAATATCTATTGAAGAGACTCAATGAAATACCCAAATGTTTAAAGGAATCTGAGAAGAGATGGGATTGGTCTTGGTGGTATATTTCATAGCGCTATTCAGGTTTGTGGAGGAGATGAATGATCATTTGGATTATGTGAGCAATGTACTGGAGTTTTCAGTTGTCTCTCAATAAAGAATCTGATGTATAAATATCTTGAATAAATTGTTTTGGGATTTTCAACAATAATCATTTTGGCTATTTGCTACTTTCAGATTAGTGGAAAATCTAGTACTTAAACTTCACAGTCGAGATATTTCTGCAAGATACTGGGCTGTTTCATCAAAAGCCCGAGATTTCGTTGGTTTCATAGATTATGGGTCAAGGTGGCTGGGTTGGTGGTCGATAGATGAAACAAGCAGAGAGGAAGAAGCTAGAATGTAAAATGATGGGAGTTGATATATTAGATTGAATTTATTAATATTTTATACTTATTTAATTATCATCACATAACGTAGCGTCGGTTTTTATACTCTTTTATTTATCTATCTTTTAATTAAATATAGGATGACAAATTACACACACCTAATATTATAACCGGTTTCCATTTGGGAGAAACCAGACGCTTTTTAAAATTGCTACGGATTGATATCTTTATTTTATTTTGCTTGAAGAGCTGTAAGATGATCGATAAGTATATATTTTATAATTAAATAAGTATGATCGAGATATATTAGATTGAATTTATTAATATATTATACTTATTTAATTATCTTTTATATATTTATCTATCTTTTAATTAAATATAGGATAAAAGAGAAAATCTAAATCTTATTTTATTTTGCGGGAGATGTTATGTGATCTAAGAGAGGAGAAAATATAGTAAAGGCAAGAAGTATGATTACGCAACAAATTAAATTAAAAAAGATATAATATAATATATTATTGTATTGTATTAAATCGACCAAATATTAAGAAAAGAAAGGACGTGGCCTGTGCGTACAATAGAAGCAGATGGTTTTTATGATCTATGATATATCATATCTAACTCATCATATCCAAACAAATTCAAAACGTGGATCCAAGCCAAGCATTATTTAAGAAAAGAAGGGAGATGCACAGCACATCACGAGCGAAAGATTATTCAGCGCGAACACCACGCAAGAGAGGCGAGAGACAGGAAGAGGCGCACGACACGCACAGATCAGTGCAATTCAGAATGGCACGCACTGAGCAAGAGAGGGTGCCGCTTATCTTCATCATCTCCACGGAAGGACGAGAGGACGGTGGAGGCGACGGATAAGCTTTCTTTCCTCTCTTCCTTTATTCTTTGAACCTGAAATCTTATCTTTTTATTATGGATTTGATTAGAGCCATGTTTGGCTAATTTATCTTTGCAACTTAGAGGACCTTTGAACTTATTAGGATATTAGATTTTATTACCTTTGAACTTATTAGGATATTAGATTTTATTTTCATTGTTTAGTTATAATTAATATTAATTTTGGTTATTTAATCTTGTTTACATTTTTCTATTTAGTTATTGGCCATCATTGAATATGATTTTGAGCATTAGGATTTACCTTAACGGAGAGGATTTTAATTAGGCTCTGAGATTAAGTAATATGAGATTAGATTACGATTTAATTTGCGATTAGAATAGACATATACCTAATAACCCCATATAATTGTTGAACAGTGTGTCCAAGTTTTGTTACCTCTTGAGTAACTATATTAGACATAACAAGTTATACTTAAGAGAAGGTTATAAGTGGACCGACAGACACTTATAGCTATTTATACTCGAGATTAACAAAATTAATATTAAGGCTAACTAAATTAGTGAAATCAAGGTTTATGAAGCTAATAAGGGATTAGTAACTCTGGGTTGCTTGGTTTACTCAACTTAAATGAAAGTGTAAAATTAATGCTTAACTAAAGTTTTGGTACTAAAATCCTCGTGGGAACGATATTTTACTTACTCTTTATTACTTGATACGACCCGTATACTTGCGGAGTTTTAAACTTAAAGTTTTGTCCTATCAATGACTAAGAAACGTCGTTGCCTCGAATAATTTGCAAGGGAAACTCGTTAGGATTTTGAGACAAGGACTGATGAATGAAAGTTCCATTGAAATTACCATAGTTATTACTGAGAAAATCACTATAATTTCTTGGGAAATTATTATTATTTCCCATGACCCCATCATTTTCATTGATCCTAAGGCTTGGATGATTTGTGCAGGTGAAGGTGGATACTTTTGACCCAGAGCTTCAAAGAATGATTTCTCAGCTGCTTGAAGATCCACAGAATCTTGAAGCATGCAAGTCTTATCTTCCATGTCTTCTTCCATTAGGATCTGATTTATGAAACCCAAAACAGCATCAGAAAAATCACCATCTTCTGGAGAATAATGCTCCTCGTTGGTCACGGTAGAGGAAGAAGGCGTGTTGTTGTTTCGTAATTGATCAGATTGAAGGAAATGAAATTCCCTTCCTTGATTGTACAAGGCATTTTCAAGACTCTGATTTTGTTGTAGAATTGGTATAGATTGATTTCCCAATTGTTGTTCCCTTCTGGAATCAGTATAACCCCAAAGACCTCGATCCATTGTCATCTCAGAGAGAGAGACACACACGAGTCCTGCAGACAGCAGCAGCAAAAGAAGAAAGAGTACAAGAAAGATCAAAAGCGAAGCTGGGTACTTGTGAGGCTGCTAAAGGAACATTGCAAGCAAGTGTGTTCTTGTGAAGAAGCTAAAGAGAAGTACAAACTGGGTATTGAATCTATTGTCTTGATTCTATTTGGACTTATGTTTCTCATCTGTGCCTAGACATACGTCTTCTTCCAAAGGATGCAAAGTTATTGCAGATTGTTTCTGTTCATATGAGTGGTTATGAGAATTTAGATACTTGTGGTCATTGATGAGGTCGAAATATAATGTGCGGGAACATGGAGAAGATTCTCAATGAAAATAATCAAAGCAGCATAAACATTTACATTTACAGTAACATTGGGTTACAAGCATATTGAAGCATTAAACAAACATTACAATTATTAGCATGGAAAAGAATATTACGAAAGAATTTTGTATTGTTTTGTGAATGAAAAAATGTTCAATTTAATTTACCTTACCCTTTATTCTTGTGTTATTTAAGTTGAGTACTTTGTTAATCAGTATTCAACTTGAGAGTACGTTAAAGATATTATGGTGATATTAATTGATTAGTTAGTTATTTAGAGCCCTAGTCTATATAAAGGGTTTTACCTAATATATGTATTTATCCACATTTGAGGGAATAAATTAGAGATAACTAAAATGAGTTATAAAATGAGTTATTGTTTTTGTATGAGCATGTTACTCTCTTATGTGGTTAATACAAGCTTCTTCATTTTCTTTATTATGTTTCTCTAATTGCTATTGTTTACAGTATAGTAACTATTTTTAAACCGTTACTTGAATATTGAGAGGAGAGGCCCATAACAAAAACATTACTCAAACTTATTCACAGTTTATGAACAACCGATAGAGGTAATAATTATTTTATTGAATTGAAAAGACAGATACATGATAAACATTACATACACAAGCCAGATATATGTATATATATATATATAATGCTTATTTATAAATAACGGAGAGAGGTAATATTAATATTTTAGTCACACAGAGGAGAGAGTGGACTTCAAACTAATGAACCAGACGCATAAGTCGACGGTTGCAGAGAGACTATTGGGATATTCGTCGAGAGCCAGCCACTGGTTCACTGGGAACGATATCTTCTTGGATATGCTGCCACTGACGGTGACTTCCACGTAATCCAAGTACCACCCTGGCTTGTACCCCTGAGTTGTCGGAGGTGACAGTGATGCCGCAAACACTAACGCAAGGGGCACCGTGGCTGAAGACATCGAGATTTCCCCGCTCGAAGTAGTCGTGACCCGGTTCCATTATGCCCCAATCTTCGAGGTTCTCGACGGTATAGCTCTCGTCGGACGATGAGTTGAATAACTCGAGGCTAATTTTGGAGTTCGTTCCTGCACTACTGCGATCTCCTGTCTGAACTCTCACAAGGTACTGGCACTGATCCTGCATTAATGCATATAAACACACACACACACACACACACAACTAAGTGGATGGAATAATAAATGCTTGAAACTAATAATAATCGATCAAAACAATAGGACAATTACTTACAACAGATGTAGCCATGGTGAGTGAGAGTAAAAACACAAGACAAGACAATGCAATAACTCTGAGAGCCATTTGTTTAGTTTAGTTTGTGACGCTACTGATCGATGCTGAAACAAGCTACGTGCAGGCCTTTATATAGGGCGACGACATACATAGCGATGAGGTTATAACATGATTTTCCGTTAATTTATTATTTCACGCCTCCCATAATTGAGTTAGCTCGCATTTTACTTTCACTTGATAATATTTTATTCAAAAATTCATGAATGACAGGTACTTACGCAAGGGACCATGTTATAATTTGTAACTTTTTCTTGCATCCTTCACTTAATTAAAGAGATTTACCATGCTCCTATCATCCTTCACTTTTAATATTTTTCATTAAAATTCAGATAGTTTTAGATGATAAGAATGGACTTTCATTAAAAGAATAGATAAGAACAATAGCATATTGGAAATTGTTTTATTCAAACACAATTAGAATATATTAAAAGTATAAATCAAAAAATACACGCGCTCTTTTTTTTATAAAAAAACATGAATACACACTTTTATAAAAATGGTAGCTTTTATAACCATACAAATTTTATAAACATAAGAAATAAAAGCAAGTAAGAAAAAAGTTAAAAACTTGTGTGAACTTTTCTTTTCGATTCCAGAAATGGATTAAACTTATTGTTGGACCTTTCATTTTTATAATCCTAACACAAGCACATGTTAGAACCTATGACCTCCCTAGTAAAGAGGGTTTACTGGTAAAGAGAGAGGGTTTACCAATATAGAGGTGGTTTAGTAGTGTGAAGCCCCTTTAGATCCCTCTGGATATCGGGTTCAAGTTCCAGAAAAATCATTTGTGTTGGAACAGCTGCCACAAACTCAAAACCACATACTGGATGATAATATTAAAAAGAAAAAGTAAAGAGATGGTCTTACGGGGAAATCATTGTCACTTGGCCATAACTACCATGGTAGGCTTCCCGGTTAACAATCTGGTAGGTTTAGGGTTCACCATACTGGACACGGTTTTGGTCATTTTCAGCTCCCATCCACTGCCTTCCTTTGCGCCAAAACAGCACCATTTTGGCACAAAGGATGGTAGTTGCCCTTTTTTTAAAAAAATATATATATATATATTTTAAAGTATTGACTGGTACTAAAAAGATACTGCAGGATATCGAAAAAATATTTTATGATCTTGAAAAATTATTTTAGGATTCTGAAAAAATATCTTGAAGTATATTTTTAGTATTAATCAATACCATGAAATAATTTTTCAAGATCATGAAGCATTTTTTAAGTACAGTCAGTATCTTGAAATATCCTTTTAGTACCAGTCAATACCCTGCAATATTTTTTCAAGATCCTAAAATAATTTTTTAAGATGATGAAGTTTTTTTTTCTATATCAGTTAGTATCTTCAAGTATATTTTTATTATCAATCAGTACCCTAAAATATCTTTTCAGGATTATAAAATAATTTTTCAAGATAATAAAGTATTTTTTGCATTACCATTTCATTATCTTAAAATATTTTTTCAAAAAAAAAAGGTACAGCTACCCTCCTTTGCACTAAAACGGTGCCGTTTTGACGCAAAGGAGGACAGCAGATGAGAGATGAAAAGGACGAAAGCCGGGTCCCGTGATACTATGTATCTGCCTTTTGTTGCAAAGTGGGTGTATCTCTTCATTTCAATCATAATGCCCCTTGATCTGCTTTTTAAATTTCTTTAATTATGTACCAGGCCTCGCTTTGCACATGCAATCTTATAAAACATTTTCTGACGATCAGTCTCTTTTTTTTCATTCTCTATTTCTTTGTTTCAGCGGAAATTATTATCCATAATCCTTTCAAGTTATTCTTTGGTTCTTAATATGAGACTCAATTGATTTTTTTTTAGATTAAAGAAACTAAATAAGTTAATCATAAAATATATCATGTATCATTTGATTATATTTCCTTTGGTCTATAATATAAGTTACTTTAACAAATTCATTATAACCAAGAAATGATAGTTGACTGATTAAATTTGTCTTAAATGAAAGAAAATTTACAATTTTACCTATATTTAATGTGTTTTAAATAAGATAGAGAATCACAATTTTTCATATTTAAACATTAATTATTAGGGCAAAAATTGACAAAAAAAAAAGAATTAATTGCTCTCAAAGTGATTTATATTGTGGATTGTAGGGAGTATATCAATTTATTTGTCAGAAAAATTAATTAGGTATAAAAATGATAAATATAAATATTTTAAAGTACTCACTCAATCTCTAATATAAAACATGTTTACATAATTTAATTAGATTAGGTAAATTAGTTAGTATGTCATATATTTTTTTTAAACATTATAGTCATATTCTTTAGTCTCATCCTTTCCTTCTTTTTTTTTTTAATCATTGCTAAGGGAGCATCAAAAAGAGTGATTAAGAAAAAAATTGTCTGACATGAAAATTATCTTATATTTAAAATCAAGATCGTGACCTCCTTCGGTTGGTGGAAATGCAGAATATGATTGATTTAGGATTTGTTAGGCCGGAATTCACATGGAAGAGAGGTACCTCGGAGGCTCGGCTAGACCGGATGCTTGCTAATGAAGAGTGGATTACTCTGTTCCCTAATGCCTCAGTAACTCATCTGCCTTTTTTCAAATCTAATCATAGGCCGCTACTCGTTCGCCTTAACTCAAAGATTTCTCCGAACAGGCCTAACCGTCCGTTCAGATTAATTGCAGCCTGGGTCCTTCATGATAAGTTTGATGAGTTCGTTCGCCAGAATTGGAATAATGACACCTCTACATAACATTTCTTCTTTTTCAAATGCCTGCTCTACCTGGAATAGAGAAGTGTTCAAACATACCAAGATGAGAAAGAAACGTCTGCTGCGAAGACTTGATGGCATTAATCGGACTGTAGCCCGGGATGGTATGGTGCCCAAGTATGCAGAGCTACAATTAATGTTGTGGAAAGACCTTGAAGATGTTCTTCTACAAGAGTCACTTCTCTGGGCATAGAAAGCTAGAGTAGAATGGACAGTTTATGGGGATTGGAATACTTGTTTCTTTCATGCTCGCGCCAACCGCCGAAGAAAATCCCAGAAAATAGAGGCCATAAAGGATGATGAAGGTAATTGGGTCTATGATACTGCACAAATTAAAGGTATTGCTACTACTTTTTTCTCTCATCTTCTATCTGAGGACACAGAGGTTCGGCCAGTGTTCCATGTCTTACCCGAGCGTGAATGAGGACTTACTACGATGGTGCGGTAGGGATGTTTCGGAAAGCAAAGTTAAAGAAGCCATATTTAGTATGGGGGCGCTTAAGGCACCGGGTCCAGATGGTTTTAATGCGCTTTTTTATCAAAATCAATGGAGCACAGTATGTGCATCTGTAGTGAACTATGTAAAATTCTTGTTTGCTAATCCGCAAGACATCCGGGAGGTTAATGGCACTTTGATTGTTCTTATCCCGAAAAAAGATCATTCGGAAACAATGGGCAATTTGAGGCCGATTAGTTTGTGCAACGTCATCTACAAAATCATAACAAATATACTTGTTACC
The DNA here is from genome assembly GCA_019022615.1 of Acacia melanoxylon. Classification (NCBI taxonomy): domain Eukaryota; kingdom Viridiplantae; phylum Streptophyta; class Magnoliopsida; order Fabales; family Fabaceae; genus Acacia; species Acacia melanoxylon. Next base: position 5,620,756 of record JAFJYJ010000037.1, read on the forward strand.
CGGCTGAAAACTATCCTTCCCCAGGTGATAGCCCCAAATCAATGTAGCTTTGTTCCGGGGAGGCACAACAGTGATAATATAATTGCGGCACAGGAGGTAATCCACTCCATGCGACATGAAAAAGAAGAAGGGCTTCATGGCTATAAAAATTGATCTGGAAAAAGCTTATGATCGAGTCAATTGGCAATTCTTGTCCACCTGTTTGCAGGAACTCCATATACCCAGATCAATGCACGAGGTCATTGCACAGTGAGTTTCTACACCCAGTATGCAATTATTATGGAATGGTGATAAAGCAGAGGAATTCCATCCTTCTAGGGGTGTGTGACAAGGAGACCCTCTATCACCCTATCTATTTGTCATATGTATGGAAAAATTGGCTCACCTTATTCAAGATGCCATTCAGGAAGGGAATTGGGAACCAATCCGACTGACAAGGACTGGCCCTCCGGTTTCCCATCTCTTTTTTGCTGATGACATTTTACTATTCGCAGAAGCCTCCATGGATCATGTGCTTACAATTAATCATTGTCTTAAGAATTTCTGTGATAGCTCCGGGTTGAAAGTCAATCATCACAAACACAAGAGTCTTCTTCTCCAGTAATGTTAATCACATACGTCGAAACGAGCTATGTGCCTCCTTGGGCTTCTCTATTACTGGGGATTTGGGAAAGTATCTTGGCGTGCCTCTTCACCATAACAGGGTTACCAAGGAAACCTATCAGTTTGTGGTTGACAAAGTCAAAACAAGACTATCCATGTGGAAGACAAAATCCCTATCAGCCGTCGGGAGAGCTACTCTTATCTCTTCGGTCACCACATCTATCCCTGGGTATGTCATGCAAACATCGTCTCTTCCAGTGTCAACCTGTGAATCCTTAGATAAATGTAACAGGAAGTTCTTGTGGGGCAGTACAGAGGACCAACAGAAAGTACATTTGGTAGCTTGGGATGCCATATGTAAGCCTAAATCAAAGGGTGGATTGGGACTCCAGCATGCTAAGGATCAAAATAGCGCTTTTCTTATGAAGCTTGGATGGGGATTAGTGACTAGAAGGGATGACTTGTGGGTGAAAATTCTCCGGAATAAATACAATTGTGGTAATGATGAATTACCAAAAATTGATATGAAAAGGTCGAGCTCAAATTTGTGGAATGGAATAAAGAGAACGTGGGGGCAAGTGCAAGATGAAATTGAGAGTTTGGCATCTAGGCAGATACGATGGAGATGGACCAAAGGTGGGGACTTTTCTGTCAAGTCGGCCTATGACGCTTTAAAGAATGATGACTCCATTCCTGATCCATTGTGGGGGAAGGTCTGGAAGTTGAGAATTCCAGAAAGATACAAGGTCTTCGCTTGGCTTGTGGTGCATAAAATATTTCTAACTAATGCGTCTAGATATAAAAGAGGGTTGAGTACCGACAACTGCTGCCCCATGTGTCAGGAGGAAGTTGAGAGCCTTCAACACGTGTTTAGAGAATGCCCGGAGACTTTCGATCTCTGGAAGAACGTTGTTCCCGTGCGACTATGGCAGAAATTTTGCACATTGAATTTCAAATCCTGGTTCAAATGGAATGCCACGTGTAGCGCCAGGGGGAAAGAGTCGGAGGATTGGAGTCAGAGGTTTATTCTTATCTGTTGGTGGATATGGAGGCGGCGAAACACGTTTATTTTTTAAGGAAAGCGCTCGAACCATTCGATTCTGACTAGTGTGGAGGCCATAAGGAGGAGCCTACAAGACGCTCAGTCTCGTTTTGTCACCAAGGGTGAAGGTCAACGAACAGAACAGAGCATGAGCTTCAGTGGTAGCCCCCACCTGCGGGTTGGGTGAAAGTGAACATCGATGGAGCTTTTTCACACTTCACTACTGGTATTGCGTGTGGAGGAGTCATTCGTGATGCCCATGGCAATTTCCTGAAGGGCTTTATATTTAAAGGGATGGAAGGAGATAATATGTCGGCTGAGCTCTGGGTTTTCTTCACGGCTTGAAGCTGGCATGGGACTTGGGGTTTCAACAGGTTATTTTGGAGTCTGATTCTACAGACTCAGTCGACCTAATGAAGACGGATCTAAATGTTCTACATGCGGACCAGAGTATCATTGAGGAAATACATCGTCTTATAGGGAGAGAGTGGAGGCTTGAGGTGGGTCTTATTAGCAGATGGGCCAACGCAGTCGCCGATCACCTGGCAAAGATTGCTCTTTCAACCATGCAAGGTTTCCATGTCGTTGCGGGTACCGATGTGGAGGTGCACAGGCTGTTAGCTAAGGATAAAAGATAGGGTGTTTGTTTGGATGTGAGTTTTTTATCAAAAAAATAAATAAATCAAAATCGACTCTCTAAATATGTTTTATATTAAAAACCAGAGGTATTGAAATTTTTTATTTCCTTAATCATTTTAAAAAAGTCAATTAAATCTTATATTAAAAATTTCAACTTGGCCATGTAGTATTTGTTATGATCCCAAATGCAGTGGGCCTGAAATAGCTACAAATGAAGGCCCACTACAAGGTGGTGCAGGACAATGGATATCCATTGTCCCGGTTGGTAGAAGCATGAGGAGGCAGAGTAGCATTTGAGATATTAGGGGTTGTCCCGGTTGAACACTCTCACCAAAGGGAGGTGGTTCGATCCTGAAGTTGGTCAAGGCACTGGGAGAAGCATCCTAGCTCTTAGTGCCTAAGTAAACGCCTGAGGGTAATAGACGGCTCGCCCTGCCCAACTTCGGTAAGACTTAGGAGGAAGAGAGATTTCGCTCTGCCCTTGGATCGTGGGTGAACCCAACCCCTTTTCTAAAATTTTCACATTAAAAAAAAAGATATTGGGAGGCATTATTATTAACGCTTATGGCCTTATAACCGAATGACTTAGATGAAATTTTCCCTTGTTTCATGTCAATCAGTGTATTTAATTTCTTGGTAATTAATAAAAGGTTCTTCAAGAGATTATCGGAATTGTACCCTTTATTGAAATCCTTGGTTTAATTTTGAAGATGTTACCAAAACACAAAGCCGATATTTACTCCGACTTCATTCACAAGACTTTAAAAGTTAATAAAATAATAAATCTTTATTAAGGAAAAAAAACCGTGATCTGGATGAATGGACCAATTTTTATTTATTATTATTATTATTATTTTGATCAAAGACCAACGGACCAACTCAAAGATCCAAAAAATTCAATTTAATCGAATTTATTGAGAATAATTACTTAGGCTTGCCCCTAGTAGCCCATAGATTAACCTGCTTTGGCCCATTTAATTTTTGTTTCTACACTTTGCTGAGCTTATTATAGATCGTTAAAATTTCCTTGCTTTTATTCCCATGACTAGTTTCCTATGGTTCTGCGGGATTTTTTAAATGTTACGAACGAGGCTCCTTTTCTCGTCAGCTCTTTTTTCTTTTCTCTTTTTGATAAACCTTTTCTCATCAGCTCTACCAAATCCAAGTATATATGTTCATTTTTTTCTGGCAAAAAATATGTGCATTTCTTTTTTGTGGAAATTCATTTATGATGTGTTTTATCCTAAATCTAGCCCAATTAATCTGAAAATCAAGGATATGCTGCAAAAAGAAGAAAACATTCAAACTCATCTGTAGGGATTTATTATATTATCTATAAACTCCTCCCGTCATTGAAATAAGACATATTTTAGGAGTTGATTTCAGTCTTAAATATAAGATAAAATTTTCATTCATTTCAAAATTTGCCCCGATGGATGCTCCCTCAACAATAATCAAAGAGAAGGGAAAAAATGGAATTAAAGAAGGTGACTATGGTATTTTAGAAAATACATGTCATATTAATTAACTTAACCAAATTTCTCAATCTAATTAAATTAGGTAAATATGTCTTATATTAAGTACCAGAGGAGTATAAAAAAAAATTGTAGTACTTCTTGTGCTTAATATAAGATCTACTTAACTAATTTTGATAGATTAAAAAAATTAATTATTTGTTAAAATAAGTGTTAATTTCCTAAAATACCTATTAAAGCACTTGAAATCTTGAATTGAAACTACCCCTTTATACAAATTTTCTTAACATGTGCATTGGCAAAAAAACAAAAAATCTCATAACATGTGAAATAAATAGAGATAGTTTAGAGTACAAATAATAACACGGTGGGCAAAATGAATTGGGGTTCTTATATTTAAAATCAAATCCAACTTCTATTCTAACTAGCTTTTATACCAGAAACTGGAGATAGTTTAGAGTACAAATGATAATTATTTTATTGAATTGAAATGAGACAGATACATGATAAACATTACATAACACACAAGCCAGATATATGTGTGTGTGTGTATATATATATATATAATGTCACCATCTCAGAGCTTATTTATAAATAAGGGGAGAGAGGTAATATTAATATTTTAGTCACACAGAGGAGAGAGTGGACTTCAAACTAATGAACCAGGAGCATAAGTCGACGGTTGCAGAGAGACTATAGGGATAATCGTCGAAAGCCAGCCACTGGTTCACTGGGAACGATATCTTCTTGGATATGCTGCCACTGACGGTGACTTCCACGTAATCCAAGTACCACCCTGGCTTGTACCCTTAGTTGTCGGAGGTGACAGTGATGCCGCAAACACTAATGCAAGGCACTGAAGCTGAAGATATCGACATTATATCTTCATTTCCCCGCTCGAAGTAGTCGTGATCCGATTCCATTATGCCCCAATCTTCGAGGTTATTGACGGTAAAGCTGTAGCCCGACGAGTTGAATAACTTGAGACTAATTGTAGAGTCTGTTCCTGCATCAGCGAGATCTCCTGTGTGAACTCTCACAAGGTACTGGCACTGATCCTGCATGTATGCATATAAACACACACACACACAACTAAGTAGATGGAATAATAAAAGCTTGAAACTAATAATAATCGAGCAGAACAACAGGGCAATTACTTACAGATGTAGCCATGGTGAGTGAGAGTAGAAACACAAGACAAGCTGACAATGCAATAACTCTGAGAGCCATTTGTTTAGTTTTGTTTAGTTTTGTGACGCTACTGATCGATGCTGAAACAAGCTACGTGCGGGCCTTTATATAGGGCGACGACATACATATATAGCGATGAGGTTATAACATTATTATAACATGATTTTCCCTTATTATTTCATGCCTCTCATAATTGAGTTACTCGGTACCAATTAAAAAGTATATCTGGTCCTTTTTATAAAACACTTATTTGTTTGTAAATAGTATTAAATATTTTTTCTATATATGCCTATAATTAATAATGGTAATAGGTGAAAGTAATAATTAATATGATATTAAAGTTTAATGCAATTAGTAGAGATAATATTAAAAATTACTTAAAATTTAAGACAAATTTAATTGTTTTTATTGGTTTATGAGAATTTTTAGTTGGTGTCTTATTATAAGTTTATGTTGAGGAGTACCTCTCGCATGTTACTTTCACTTGATAATATCTTACACAAAAATTACCGAATGACATGTACTTACGAAAGGGGAGCATGACAAGAAGCAAATTTTAGTGGTTGCTAAAAGATGCATTAAAAAAAGGAATCTCAATGTGGAACATGTGATCGAGGATAAGCCACTGTCTCTACTCTCTTTTGTCCCTTCTGCATATAAAATATTGGTCCCAGCTTCATGATTGTGATCGACAACGTCAAATGCCGTTTAGAAATTGATTTCCTAATATAGTAATAATTTAATTCATAACAAGTCATAGTATTAGGACTAATTGTCAAAGCATGGAGAAGCATATACTAAAATAAATATATATATATATATATATATATATATTAATTTTCACTATCTAACTCTTTATCATATCTAAGAGCATCATCATAATATCTATAGTCTGTGGTTCAACGTCACTACATGCATCTCTGTAATAATCATTATTGCATTATTAAAAGGAGAATGTTTTTTGACTAAAAAAAAAGTAGAATGTTTTTTGACTTAAAAAAAAGGAGAATGTCTGGTTGCTTTTTAATATGATAATATATTTTTACATGGTAACGATGAGCAGAAATTTTTTTTTTTTAAGGCCTTCTATTCTTTAGAGGATGCGAATGCCATTGTAAAATATTATAATATATCTCAAAAAAAGAATAACGTCGGGGTGAACTACGTCTCAGACTCTTCGTAGAGCAGGTAAGGGCCTGTTTAATAAAAGTTATTTCACATTCCGGTGGCTGCAAAAAGATGCACATAATCATGATATAAATTAAAGAACGTCACATGCTGTTTAATTAGAAATTTTTTTCCGTTGTTTAAAAAAAAGCTGTTTAGAAAATACGAATAGTACTTGGGATATTTTTCTTAAGGCCTTCTATTCTTTAGAGGATTCGAATGCCATTGTAAAGTATTGCCTCTGTTCTAATTATATGATATAGTTTGTAGTGTAATTTGTACTACAATTAGAATATATATATATATATATATATATATATATATATATATATATATATTAGAAAATGTCAGGATGAACTTTGTCTCAGACTCTTCCTAGAGTAGGTAAGGGCATGTTTGGTATGAGGGATTTGGAGGGAAGTGGGGAGAGAAAATTTTTATAAGTTGAGTTTAATAAAGTTAGAGAATTAGGGTTATAAAATTTTAATAAAAGGAAAATGTTTGATAAAAGATTAAGAAAAGTTATTTAAAAAATTTAACTCTACTACTCTAATTTTTTTAAATCCAAATAAAAGAAAATTCCCCTCCGCTAACTCTCCCTCCCATTGTACCAAACAACCCCTACATGTCTAACTTATCAAAAAAGGGTAAATGTCCATGGAGTCTTCCAAGAGCTCGCTTACATCACTACTATAAAAAATGGTTACTACTTCCCTAAAAAATGTTCTTATTTTTTAAAAGGAAGTTAAAAGTGAACGTAGTGGCATTACAGTAATTATATATTTAAATTCTAAGAATTTGACTTCTTAAAATATATTTTAGGACTCCTAAAATTAATTAAGGTGTCCTAAAAAATTTCAGAACGCCTAACATTAATTGTTTAGCGCCAAAAAATTAGCGCCATGGCGCCATTTCGAGAATTTTTTTGGTACGAGTTAATAATTTTTTATTTTTGGCGTCCTGAATGAGGTTAAGGACGCCTTAATTGTTTTTTTGGCATCCTAAATATGTTTCGGGACGCCTTAAAAGTTATTTTTTTTTTGGCCCAGCCTAATTTTTTGAGCTTATTCTTGCTTTTTTGGCGTCCTGAATAGCTATAAGGACGCCTTAATTAATTTTTTTGTCATCCTAAATCTTATTTAGGATCGCCAAAATTGCCCATTTACTCACCAGGCTCCTCGATTGAACCCATCAATCTCTCATTCACACTCAGTCCCCTCCCCTCCTATCTCATTCACGCCGAACACTCAAAGCCCTAATCCCTCACCCTCCCTCTCCCCTACCTCACATTGTGCTCGCGGCAACTCCGTCTCCTCCGTCTTCCTTGTTCACGTCGTCCGTCGGCTTGCGTGCTCTATTTCCGGCGCCTCCCCCTCCTTCTCCGATATCTGATGAAGCACATACGTCCGAGCCCTAATTTTTTTTCTGTAACTTGTTGTCGCGCCTCCACTTTTTTCTGGCCCCCTTCACTGATTATGTTGGAATCATCATTTCATCACATTATATCACGTGTCACCCAATAGCATCAAGTCTTCTCTTCCATCCCGGTTGCTAACTGTTGATACCAAGAAGGAGGTATGTCCTCCCTAAGTTTGATTAGTTTGTTTCTTTTGTCTTACATGCTTCATAATGGATTTTGCCCCTTTCCTGGTTGGAATATGCTAAATGGCTATTATCCGTAGATCTCCATCCGCAGAGAAGGATGTTTTGCATCGGACCCAGAGAGAGATGGAGATTCATGATAAGAACCATTATGGATTTATTTCATTGTCCGAGTACGAACCGCCCAATTGGGTTCACAATGCAGGTTTGTTTGCTAATTCTGACTATTACTTGTTCATTTGGCACAATCAATCTGCTTATCTGGTTCCCCTTTCAAATTTACTTCCTGATTTTCTCCCTTGCGTTCCCAAAGTAGCCTTAGCCATATTCTCAATGTTCCAGCATCATGGTTATCTAATTTATAGCTCTTTTAACGCCATATAACTCTTTTAAGTTTTAACTCATGCAAATGAGACCATGATTTCTCGTGGCAGCCCAAATGATAAGTTGTGTCTCCAAAAATTGTATAGAAACTATGTGAAGTAGGTGGCATGTTTCACTCTGCTTGCTATGCCTATTGTTTGGCAATGGGTGGCACTGTAGGTTACTCATTTTTCTCAGAACTGAATCATATTTTCAAGTGTTTAGAAATTTATCCTGGTGATGATATCATGAACTAGAAACTTTCTATCCTTTTTTTATTTATCGATTATGTACTAAAGTGGCAAAATGTCCTCCATTTTTCTTGAATCATTCTGCTATATTCTCAAAAACAAGAAAGAACCTTGAATACTGTTTGATTTTTTTCTTGGCTAAATAGGAACTTGATTCATGGCAGCAATGATGTTATATTTTGACACTGGAGCTTATAAAAACAAAAAGGAATCAGTAATCAATCTGTTTGGTAGGTGAGTTTATAACTTATATTTCTTATCTATGATTTCTTCCTTGTTACTTCAGGTTCTGTTATAGGATAAAAACTGATCCTTTATCTTTTTTATTGAATTTGGGAAGCCGAACTGGAACCTTCATTGCTACTTGCAACTTGTCTCGCTCTCGGTTTCATGGGACTAACTTTGTCTGCTATGAAGGCTGGAAATATACAATCAATTTTGTTTCTAATTTGTGGTTATATATATATATATATATATATATATATGATTATAAAATCAATTAATGAGCTCATGTTTTTTTTAGGAACTAAAACGAAAGGAAGATGCTATAGCCCGAGGTATGTGAGCTTATTTATTCTTACAAAAGCCTACTGGAAACGTGTCGGTGGTATGACAATTTGAATCTATGTTTTTCCTTTTTTGGGGATCAGCTGGTATAGTTACAGAGGAGAAAAATGGCCAACTTTTTCCCCCTGGTTCATCATGACATTTCAGAGGAAATACTAATACATCTGCAGAAGGTTCAGTACGTTGCATTCACAACATTTTTAGGTATGTTTGAGCATTTAGTATTAGATACTACCTACTTGCTGATAATCAATATTATATCGATTATGACGTATTATTATTTTTTCAGTTAAAAGACCTTTATATGATATTTTATTTTTATCTGTCCATATTAAAAGAACACAAATTTGGGTTGATAGGAGCTACATCTTGTCTAGATAATTTGGTGTTTCAGTGCACCCTCGTGTAATTCATTGTACTTAATTTAAAAGTTTTGATGAGTAATATGATTATGCCCTCTTCATTTTTAGTTACCTCTCTCTCCTACCAAATAGCGGATTTTCCATTGATTATTTCGTTACTGCCTTTTATGTGAAGTCCAAGTCTTCGCTCATGTTACATATCTTTTTTGGATTATTTGCGTCCTGCTTTTTATGTGGAATTTGAATTTCCATTGATTTTTCCTTTTTTCCCTTTATATGCAATCTAGGTCTTCGCTCAAGTTATGTAGTCTTAACTTTTTCTCAGTGGTTTTTTTCTGGGTGGTCTTCGCTCAATTTGAATTAGAATGCCTTGACTCTTTCATTTGATGACAAGTCAGTATAATTATTACTTTCCTTTAACCTTCAGATGTTGAATTCAAGTTATTTTGCTTCATATAGCTTAAAATAATGTCAACTTTGCTAAATTGTCTTCCACACAACTGTTCCCATTTTTAGCATATGGTGTTACAAAAGATTCATGCTGTTTACTATTTTTTTGGCACTCAATGACTTTGCAGCTGAGGAATTTAGTCTGGGCTACCTCAAAGCATGATGTTTATCTTATTTCAAACTACTCTGTCATGCACTGGTCTTCGTTAACTGGGAATTTGTCTGAGATCATCAATTTTTCAGGACATGTAGCACCCACTGAGGTAAGGATGTCTAAGCGTGGAGAGGATATAAATATATAATACTACCTCCTCCACTCCTAAATATATAAGTATGGGAATAAGTCAGGCCAGGCTTGGGCTAAACAGGCCTAAGTCTGTAATGAGGACAGAAAACCTGAACCCGATTTCAGGCCTTTTTTTTTAAGGCTCAGGCTTGAGCCCTCATAAGACCTAGTTGAACCTGAAGTCTTTTTAAAAGCCTACATACAATTTAGGCATTTTAAAAAGGCATTATATTGTAGGTCTACGAGGCCATAAATGGTTTTGTACACTTTAAGCCTATCAAAAACTAAATAAATATAACTTGAAATTAGAATATAAGAATGAAAAACAATATATATTATGTTATTTTATGATATAAATATAATTATATTTATTTAATGTGTAAACAAACCAGACCTAAAGGCTTATAGGCCAGGCCTTAATAAAATAGACTTAGCATATTTACACATTTTGGCCTTTAAATAGGCTTTGGCCTGACATTTTTAATAAATAAGCCAGGCTAGACTAGGCCCTGGCCTATTCTCACCCCTATAAATATAAGACCCAATCAACTTTTTTGGAAAGATTAAAGCTAAATAAGTTATTTTAAATTATTAATATTTTTATCTTTTTGGGATAATTCTAGATAAATACAATTTAAATTTACAAAACTCTAAAAAGTCTGTTAACACATGTTAATGATAGAAAGGTAATAGGTATCAAATTAAGATTTTAAAGTGTTGTTGATTTTACCATAATGTCCCTTTATTCTTTAAAGAAAAAAATAAGAAAAAGGGCAGCTTGTCAAGAGCCACCATCGCTGGCCAACTAGCCCCTCTGTATGTTGGCTGGTCCCCTCCAGCCGCTTCGCTGCGGGAGGGGCTGTTTTTTTTTTGGTTGGGGGGTATTATTTTATTTTATTTTTAAAAAAGAGGTGGAGCAAGACCCCAACCTTGGTCTCCATTGAAGCATAGTGACCACTAATGCTTCTTTGATATATATATATATATATATATATATATATATATATATAAAAGGTTAAGTATTAAATTCACCCCGGAAGTATAAGTTTAGGAGCAATGTTGTCCATGAAGTTTTTCTTGTCCCAATGTTATCCTGAAAGTTTCATAACTTAGCAATATTGCCCTATTTTGTTAAAAAACTAACGTTGACCGTAAAAAATTGATGTTGCCCATTAACTTTTTCACGAAAATGAGCAACATTACTGTGTTTTAAAACTTCCGGGACAACATTAAGACAATAAAAACTTTTAGGAAAACATTGCTCATCCATGAAAACTTCCGAGGTAAATTTGCTACTTAACCTTATATAGAAATATGATTTCCCACGCTATGAACCAGACAACAAAATAAAAATAAAGGAACAAGTATATTTTTGGAAATTGATTCATGAGAACGAGGAATGACGACTTTATTTCACATATATAGCATTTTTAATGGCATTAAGAAATACTTCCACCAACAAAAGCCAGAACAAGTTAGATGTTGATTGAGTTAGTAAGGGTTGAACGAGCCCTGTTTGAAATATTTGTATCCGGAACCCAATATGCCCCAATCTTTGAGGCTTTTCACGGTAAAGCCCTCGCGAGAAAAGGACTTAAACGTCAAGCTGATGATTGAGTCCCTTCACGCATCACGCATATCTCCTGTCTTAACATTCACAACGTACTCTCACTCTTGCTGCTGCATGCATGCACTCCCATTTCCACCCATATTCAGAATCTCTCTCACACACACAACTAGAAGTGAAAGAAAATGAGCTAAGGTACAGTCAACCCCTTGAAGTAAGTATTTATATAGGGCCATCTCTCTTTATAGCTTGTGATCGATGATTAAACGATGCCTTTATATAGGGCCAAGTATATACATGGTGATATCTGAGTTTCGTACCCTTACCGATCAAATTCATTTTATTATTTGGACACGTTCATAACGTGGGATAATGTCGAACAACCTGGTCCATGTGTACACATATCCTTCATTTTTATTCCTTCTTATATTTTCAGACTGAGATTTCGCAATCTCGTGTGGTTAATTACTCGACTTATTAATTGGCAGAAGAAACTATATTTTATAGCTAAGGAAAACCCAACAGTAGTTACGTATACTTTTCTTCGATTTTTAATTTGGTGCTGGTGTGTTTTTCTCTCATAATCAAATGCTTTAATTTTGTTTTGTTAGTACTATTAACTCCTATACGAAGACTAAGAGTGCTAATAGAATAAATCTGTAAGAGCTAACTGTTAATAGAGAAAAATTAATAATTTAATAAGAAAAATACATAGGTATCAAATTAAAAATTGGGTGGAAGTATAGGTACCTGCAAACGAAGTTTTCCCTTATAGTTATACATTTTTTAAATGTAGAAACACTTTTATATGGCCACTGAGACATAAAACACAACAAGCCCCAAAAGAAAACGGAAAAACAGAGAAAATTCCTACAAACACACAAAGATAGACACCAAAAATCTTGCTGACAGCTAAGATAAAAAGCCTATAAATTTTGTCTGAATTGTACATTTGGTCCCAAAGTATTACTTCCATGAAGTTTTCCTTATTATGTTTTAAGAAAAAATGTCACATCTATAGAACAATAACGCTAAAATCAGTCTAATGGTCATTTGGTGCGATGTCAGTGGTGTTGGAGGTGAGATAAAACAGCCATTTGGTTGAAGTTAGCGAAATTGTGTTATTTTCCCTATTTTAAATTGTTCATTTGTATTTTTTTCTATTTTCAATTGTTGATTAATACTTTTACCTCTTTTAAAACTTATTTGTGCTAGGTGCTTTTAGCATAAAACTTCGTCGACTAAAACACACACATGTTCCAATCAATGTTCCATATATGCATAATTGCAGCACCCACGCCCTAAACTTTACTTATCGGTTAATCAGTCAATTTTTTTTTTTTTTTTAAAAAATACATGTAAATAATTACACTTAATAAAAAAAAATATATACTTCAAGCCATCAAAGTGAATGGTATTTTTTCAGGAGTTACTTCTTAATACTTTGTAACTAGATAAAACATTTCTAAAAACAAAAAAAGCGGTTATATCTAAGATCCTATTTAGTAAAAAAATATTTTTATTGCATAGATAAAAATGAACTCTATAGTCGGTAGTTTTTATTGTATTGGTAGTTTTTTTTTTTCCTGTTTCATCTTCTTCTTCTTCTTGTTTTGCCATTAAATCTGAGTTCACTGCGGCATGCCTTTGGAACCCCTCCACTTCCCTTCCCATCCTTTTCCCTCCTATTCTAGCTATATTATTCACTATATGGCAGCTCACTCCTGAATCTAATATCCATTCATGAGTAAGTACCAAGGGATGCAAACCTGTCATAGTTGCCTGCACACTAACCGCAACATCCTTCGGATCCGAATCCCGCTTTAGGAGGTCCAAAATTTGTTTGTATTGCTCTTGAGTGAACACGAGAGCAGAAGATGTAGAGACCAAATCTTGATTGAAAAGGGTCTTCGAAACAACATAAGTAGATATATGCTTTGCCTTATCACTTTGTTGTCCCAAATTCCTAGGGAAACAAAAATTGGGAGGAAAACCAATGAGTTGATAACAATTGTTGTGATGATGTCCTTTCCTATTGCAGTAGGTGCTTGGTCTTGGGAACGGCCCCTGCCACGTCCCCTAACACGGCCTCTTCCTCCTCTCATTCAATTATTTGCCATCATGGATACCTTAGGAGCAGAGTGAGGAGATAGACTGCTAATTTGACGCTGCCTTTCCTCTACATTTACCATAGGATAAGCTTGATTAGGAGTAGGGAGTGGAGTCATCATGAGAATTTGACTCCTAGTATGTTGATAGGAATCATTTAGGCCCATTAAGAACTGAAAAAGCGTTTGTTGAGAATTGAATGCTTCAGCTTATATATGAATAAAGCAATTATTGACCGTTGTGAAACTGGATATGGCCGTTGGAAGTATTAAAGAGTTGTGAGGTTGAAGCTAGTGCTTTTACTCAATCAATTTGATTTAACCAGATGCTCAGATTATCTTTGTTGACTTTCCTTGAAATAAATCCATTGGATGATCTCGCGTCGAGATGTGAAAAGAAAGCATTAAACCCTTTGGAATGTGCAGAGAATGATTTGCCAAATCCTTGCTTTGTTTTCTAAACCCAGCATTTAATGTTTTGACATCATCTTTTGCTTTATGCTTAATTAATCATCAGTTTTAACATTCGTTTGATCATCTGAAACTCATTAACAAATCGATTAAATATAGTTAGGAATAGTAATGAGAGATGATATGAAGTATACAAATCATACAAGAAGATTTCACAAATCTAGATATGGTGATTTCAAAATAGAGGCGCTTTACACTCGAGTTTGTTCAAGTAAATTTGAGTGCATGACTTGAGCTTAATATTCTAGACTCGAGTCACATGATCATCTTCTTTGAAAATAAATTTGAAGTTTAAATGAAAATGTCTCTCGAAAGATTGAAACTGGAGTTTAAAAAGTTTCACTCAAGTGCATGACTCGAGTCAGTTGGCGTAAACTCGAGTTTAGATCTTCTTTCGAAATGAACTCGCGATAGCATTTTGAAAACGTTTTGAGATCGCGTAAACTCAAGTCATTAAGTGAGTGATCGAACCATATTTTGATGTATTATTCATGATGAATTTGGGATTTAATCATGTTAATTGGGCCAAAAATATATTTTTTATGATTAATTTGGTTTAATGAGTGATTACAAGAAAAATGTGTTAAAAGGGTAAAATTGTCATAATTATTGTAATTATTCTTATTCATTATTGTAATTTTTTAAAAGGAAAGTTTTAAACGCATTAAAAAACAAAAGAATTTAAACAAGAAAAAAATATTAAAAAAAAAAAATGAAATCAAGTTAATACTTGATGATATAATAAGAGATGCAATTATTTTACAAACCTCGTCATTTAGAAAAGCAAAGCTAAGTACGGTTAGAAATGCAGCTACATAAATTACAATGAAGGGTGCGCATTCAATAAGTTCAAGTACATATATTTTAATTAAAAAAAAGTATATTACAATAAGAATAATTATAATGTCATCCTTCTAGGCCTTATTTTTTGAAATTCCTTCATAATTACCTTATTTTCAATGCTATCAAATACATCTTTTTTTAATATAAGGCACTAAACAATCATTCAACCATTCATCCCCATCCCATTATGAAGTACATTCTTGATGTATTAAGGGTGGGCAATCATTCAAACATGTATTTAAAAAAATCTCAAATTCAAGGGGGCACTTGCCCCCCCCCCCTTCTCTAATAAGTGGGTCCACCTCTGATAATTGTTGTCTTATCAATGTTATCAAATACATCTTTTTCAATATAAGGCACCAAAAAATCATTCAACCATTCATCCCCATCCGATTATGAAATGCAGTCATGATGTATTAAGGGTGGACACTTAATTTCAGGATGAGCAATCAGTCAAACTTTTTTTTTAAAAAAAAAAAAAAAAATCCAAATTCAAGGGGGGCACTTGCCCCCCTTCTCTTATACATGGGTCCGCCCATGGCTGTATGGTTGATCTTTTGGGAAGGGTTGGATGCTTGGATGCCTTACAATGCTAATGGGTTGTAATTGGAGTTGACTCTAGCTTTGTCGAATTTGTGGCTGGCGATTGCTTGCATCCTCATCAAGAAATTATTCACTTAACCTGTGGGCATTTATGGAAGCACATGAAGGTAGATGAAGGTATATATGATCTATTAATCCAGTAATGAGCATAGGAGAAAGATTGCTCTTTTTGCTTTTTAGCTCGCAGAGAATGTTCAACTTATTGTGCTTATTTAATCTCTCTATATAAAAGTGGAACCCTTCAGTAAGCATTCAATTTCGAGTGTAATATTTTTATTATAGTTTTCTTATTTAATCTCTATATATAAAAGTGACACAAAGAGTACATGACATAAATTAGTCAATGTTTCAAAAGTATAAACTCCCTCCTCTTAATATATGACATATTTGAGGAGTTGATCTTAGTACTAAATATAAGACATATTTTTCGTATTTTTATAATCATTATTTATTGTTTTGTTTGTAAGAATATTTTTTAAAAAAATTGCCAGCATATAAAATTTATTTAAATCTAATTTTATTGTCCAAAAAATATTTATAATTATCATATTTTACGTTATTAATTATAAATACGTGACGTACTCACCATATATTTTATGTTTCATATATATATATATATATATATATATATATATATATATATATATATATTGCCCTTAATGTACCTGGTCTTTGAATGTTCAACAGCTCGATGGAGTGGGCTATCGGGAGTCATGGGGCTAGGATGGGTATGGCTAGGGAAACAAACTGTAGGCATGAGCTGGTCCAAATGAAGGGTATGTATACAAAGATGCAAAAATACACATGTGTTTTACCCCTAAGGATCACCCAACACCAAATATTTTTCTCCGGTGCAAAACTACATATAGATTTTTAAAATTGGGGCAAAAATATCATCGCCGTTAGATTGGCTTAGCAGACGTTACTTTTGCAATGGGCCCCACATTGTTAAAAGAAATAAAAATGCATAACATTTTAAATTTTCTTACTACCCTCTCTTCCCTCTATCAGTTTCTCATCACCATCCTTCAAGCTGCATCGATCCTCCTTCTCTGGCTACTGCTAGTATTGTCGTGTGTGTAACACCCCAATTTTCAAAAGCGGAATAAATTTTTTTTCATCAGAGTAGAGCATCGGATCAAGTAAAGAAGTGAGTAGCTGATATATCATTAATTGTGGCGTATCTGTCTATTCATAAAGAACGGTACATTTATCGGGTATTATAACGGTACATATCCTAAAAATCTTTAGTCGGGTCTTCACGCGTTCGTTTACTCGCTTACCCTTGTCTTCGTCCCTCGGTTCTCCGGACCCTGAAGCTATGGTAAGAGCTGAAGTCCAATGCCCATCGGACCTCAGGTAACGGTTAACCTCATGCTTATATAAACAATATATGTATGACAGATATTCATGACATTACAACAATAATCAATACAAAAGCCCATAACAGATGTATGATCAATTAATAACAGTACAATCACATGTAAAGTTAACTAGTCTACACCACCTGTGTATGTAGTGATCTAAACCCCATAAACTTAGTCACGGTGCATGTCCAAGATAGAGTCCCGTCCATGAATTTATGAAAGTAACTATCACATATAAGTATACAATAAGCATAAGAGTTAGTGTTACAGTACGCCTCCGTACCTTAATCCGTTCGGATGGCGGTACGCTTGTCTGTTCGGTACGTCTCCTGATTTTTCCTGGATATCCTATAATAGTATTATCGCATTATTACCTCGTAAATAATATCTTAGGAGATATTTTAGCCACTACCGACCTTTTTACCCCTGGTGGATTTGTTATTCCAATTATATCCCTTTATTTTCTCAAAAACGCTGATTTAGCATTTCGGGTTAGAATTTTTGCTAACTTTGAAAATTCATAATTAATTCTACAAAAATCGAAGCGAGGATCCGTAAAATTCCACGGAATCCTTAGGATGTCTATCTGTGAGGAAAAATACCAAGGTTTGCCCAGATCCCATGAGTCATTCCCAGGTTTAAGGTTTCTCCCCTCTGCCCAGAATTTTCCAGAATTTCGTAACCCAACTTGGTGAATTTTTATCTCACTGCACAGAGCTCAAAATGATACATTCTAGGTATTTTTGCAAATCCCTATATGTCTACTTTAACCATTAAAATTTTCATAATTTTAGAACTTCATATTCAACATAAAATCATAGCCTCTTTGTGGCTGACTCTAAGAACTTCTAACCGAAAGATTTTACCAAAATTTCGCTACTTTGATCTATAACTTCCAAGAATTTTGCTCCATAATATTTTCCATCATATTTTCGAAATAAAGTAATATTTAACCATCAAAACATAAAATCAAAATTATATTGGAAGATTAAAGATCAAACCAACATTTATTCTAACAACTATAAGAACTTAAAGCTTAAAACTCAAGAACTAGAGAACTTACCCTTGAAGAACTTCTTTCCTTCTTCTTGCTCCCCACTAACTCTCACTTCCTCTCTTCTCTTGCTCTCTATAACTCACCTATTTTGGTCGAGTTTGGTGTGAAAATTATGAAGGGATGAGCTCCTTATTTATAGGAGAATTCCAACCCCTTAAACAAGCCAACTCTCCTCTCCCTTGAACACACACACACACAAGAAACCGCCCCCTCCCCTTTTTCTTCATCTCATTAATGCCTTGTCCTCTTGCATTGTTGGCTTAATTGGTATCATTTGTGATTTTGGGAAATATATTAGTTAGCTCTTAACTATTCTTTGGGGACTAGATGCAAAAGGGATGGTTGGTTACTAACTAAATAAGGTACATATAGGTGTTAATTCCAAGTCTCCCATTTAGCTCCCTAATTTCGAAAATTACACCCTTCATTAGATGTCCCTAATTGTCTTTTATTTATGCTAATCCCTTATTGATCTAACTTAATTAACTAAGGATTCATAATATTTACTTCTTGATTTATTATTGGCCAATTTAATTACAAGGATTAAGGTTAATTGTAGGATTACTTATAACCATTGGATTTCATTGTGTTTGTTTAAACTAAATCTTCACCCTTAATTGCCTTTGATATTAGTTAATTGATTTATGAACTAATCATGAGAATTAGTGCAAATATTGTTTCACCTTTATTGACTTAATTACTTGAGATAGAATACTTGACTCTCATTGTTCCAACAAGGCTAGTTTAAATGTAAGATCACAATCCCTTCTTCTTTTTTACTTTAATTACCCATGTGTTTGTTTAAACATAATATCTAGATTTTTTTCCCACTTTTTCTTCTTCCTCAAAGATGCTTGATCCGTGGCCTCTCCTCCCCCATATACTCTTGATTTGTGTTTCTTCTAAATCTCAAAATATCGTATGTCTAAAGCCTCCCATTGGTCCATAATTTATTACAAGGATTAAGCTTATTTTGTATGATTAATAATTGTCATAGGATTTAACTTTACGAGGTTTAATCTTGGCCTTTCATATATGTAGAAAAATCCTACTTAATATTGTAGATTTTATCTTATATCACATGTGCTCTTATCTTATATTATTGTTTAATCTTTTGCTCCTTTATTATTATGATTGTTAATAACTCACTTTAAGCTAATATGGATCCCTTATTGGTCTTTGATTTTTAGTCAAGTCAAATTATTCCCAGTTGATGACTTTAAATATGTCTTTTAATTAATTATGAAAATTTATTTATTGTAAATTTAATTGTCACTTAATTGTTGGTAATTTCCTTTAATTGATTTAGTTATTTTTATAACATTTTATGGCTCTTTTTATAATTAAATAAAAACTATGTTGTAATTGAAAGATGGAATATCACCAAGAGGGGGATGAATTGGGGATATAAAATTTTCTCGCGTAAATACTTTGTTAGCCGAATGTGAAACAGGGATAAATAGAGTAAGGGTAAGAGAGATTGAACACAATGAATTTATACTGGTTCGGTCCAAATCCTTGACATACGTCTAGTCCCCAGACTCTCCGGGATTTCACTAATCCAAATGATTACACACTCGTAACTCACGGAGTAATTCTCTCTCTAGAACTTACTCCCCTTACAAGTTGTAATCAAATATCACAATCCCAAAGTCCTAATACTTTGAGATTCTTACAAGAAGAATAATCAATGATGAACTCTCTAAAAGAGCAGATTAATAAACACCGAAGTATGATATATCCGAAGATATTAACTCTTTGAGTAGAAACAATAAATGATCTTAATGACTAATTGAATGCACAGCGTTTCGGTGGGTAGAGACTTGAATGCTTCTCCTATTTATAGATTGGCAGCATTGATGACCGTTGAGAAGAGCTTAATGAGCCGTTGTGGGTAATTAATATATCCGTTGTAATTACTTGCTCAGTTTCTTCGTATGCTTCCGACATTCGACCGTTATTCTCCGTTGACATTCTTTATTCAATTTGTCCATTGAGAGTCAGTAAGAATGTTGTCTAGGAAATAGCCGAAATGCTTTTTGATTTTCCAGAGTTCTATTTCTTCATTTAGCTTTGATATCTGGGACAGCATTTAATGCTTCTGACAGGAATTCTCTTTTCGTAATTTCAAATTTAAAAACATGTTAAATATATCTGAAATACACTAGCAAACTGATTAAACTTGGTTAGGAACAATAATAATCAATCACATGAAACACCCATTACTTAATCAGCTAATATCGATTGCGCAGACGAGGATTCAAATATTGTCATGCTTGACTCGAGTCATGCCTAGAGTCATAATTTCAAAATCCATTAAGTTGACTCGAGTGATGACCGGAGTCATTATGAAGCAACTATGAATAGAAGGTATTTCGATGATGTCCTCGAGTCATGCCTAGAGTCATAATCTTAAAATATACTTAGATGACTCGAGTGATAACTAGAGTCATTCTGAAGTAATTCCAAACCGAAAGTATTTTCAATGATGTGACTCGAGTCATGCCTAGAGTCATGCAAGTGATGACTTGAGTTATGACTTGAGTCATCGTTGAGAAATTTCAAACAGTAAAGATTTGCGCCGAGATGACTTGAGTCATGACCGGAGTCATGACTCGATAAATTTCAAACAAAGACTTTGAGATGACTTGAGTCATGACTGGAGTCAATATCAGACTGAGGCGAAAAACAATATGCTGACTCGAGTCATGTCAGGAATGACTTGAGTCATTTTATCGGGAATTTATTTCACAGAGTCTGAGACACATGGATGACTCGAGTTGATTAATGATGACTCGAGTCATAATCAATTTTTTTAAGGTTAGTGACTTGAGTCATGACTAGAGTCAAAATGTGATTTCATAAATTATCTTTTTAAATCAAATTCTTTTGGCTCGAATCAATCTTTACAATTGTCAATCATCATCAAAACACATGAGAACTAACAGTAATATGATAATTTTAAGGTATTTAATTATCCCTAAATGAGATTAGAAAATTTGGGTCTTTGGCTTATTTAATTCTAGGAGAAAATTCCCTAAATTAAATAAGCTACTCAATTTTGAGACCACATATTCACCTGTTTCTTTCAAAATATAATGGTTATGCTAAATAGGATTTTTAGGGTATTACTTCCCCCCACCCCCGTTAAATAAAATTTCGTCTCGAAATTTGCTCTATACTAACAAGACTTTGAACCATAAATTTTGGAAATGTACTTTATCAAAATGTTTTTATGTCTAAGCCGCTTCTTTCGGTGATCGAGAATTTACTCCAGCTCAATTACGAAGGTATGGTCATGTCGTACCTCGACATCCTCAAATCAAAAATATCTCTGTGGCGCTTACATACCGTGGCCACCTAAGACACCTCATACTCTATGTCACGATCGTGGTCTAATTGGTGTAATTGAGAAACATGGAAAACGTTAAGGAGATTAATCAGATTCGGGGGTTAGGCTATCTGGTAAGCAATTGGCCTATGTTTAGGCTAAAATTTCGAATGTACGCAGGCTTTAATTTTTTCCTTGTGAGCTCTGTCAATGGTAAGGCAAGACGCGAGAAATTCTCTCTATGAATCTGTGGTACTATCCTGCTAGACCCAAAAACTATGTATCCCCGTCTCTGTCTCTGGCTTTTCTAGTCCAGAATTACTTCCACTTTACTAGGATCAATAGCAACACCGTCACGAAATATGACATGGCCCAGAAATCTCTCTTCTGATAGCCAAAACTCATACTTGCTTAATTTAGCAAAGAATCGCGTCCCCCTTCGTACTGTCGGTACTACTAGTAAATGTTTCTTCGTGTTCTTCTCTATTCTTTAAGTTGATAAGAATGTCGTTAATACTACTATAAATTTATCTAGGTGTTGACGAAAGATTTGGTTCCTACAATTTATGAACATGGCAGGTGCATTTGTCAAATCAAAGGCATTCCTACAAATTCGAAATGTCTATACTTGGTCGTAATAACTGTCTTCGGAAAGTCACTAGCTTTAACTCATTGCTGATGGTATTCTGAGCGCAAATCGATCTTTGAGAAGATACAGGAATCAGATATTTGGTCAAGTGAATCATCGATCCTAGGAGGTGGATATTTATTATCGACGGTTACTTTGTTCAACTTGCGGTAGTTGACACAAAGTCATAAGCTTCCATCTCTCTTCTTCACGAACAACACTGACGCTCCTCATGGTGATACGCTGGGTCGGATAATCCTTTCTCTAGCAGTTCCTCAAGTTGCTTCTTCCATTCTTGTATTTCGTCCGGTGCCATAAGATACGACGCTTTGATATTGTTTCCGTGCTAGGCATCAATTTGATGGTGAATTCGACTTTCCTTTCTGGAGGTAACTCAATGAGATCCTTTTGAATACATCAAGGAATTCATTTGTGTCTGAGAAGTCTTTGCGTGAAGGTTCGGCCTCCGCCTTGATTGAGAAAAACCGTATACGCTTGGTACCCATGCTCCATGCTTTCTTTCGGCTTCCGCAAGAGAGAGGAAGTTTAGGTGCACATTAATCTTATTTCTGCCTTATGAATATAAGGACAATATTTATCATAGTTGATAATTGCATTATTTTCCATTAGCTAATCAAAACCGAAAATGATGTTGATGTCATGAAATAGTAAACGGACAAGGCTTATATTAGAATCATGTTCACTCGTACTCACGATACGATTTAGACATGAAATAGAAGCTAAAGATTCTTACGCCAAATAGTGTAGCTACTTATCAAAACATACGGTAGTCTATCGATACGTATTCCCAAGCGATTAGTACAACCATATGAAATAAACGAGTGACTAGCACCCGAATCACACTATGCCTGAAGTAGATTCTCATTAAGAGAGGTAGTTCCTTGGATCATTTCCGGAGATTTTCTGGCTTCTTCATTGATCAGCGTGATAACTTGATCTGGGTTCTGTGGCATTATCTCTGCCACTTTCTTAGGACAGTTCCAGCTGATGTGTCCTGCCTTCTGACATTTGAAGTAGATTTGTCTTCCATCACAGGTAACACCTAAATGGTATTTCCCGCATCTCGGACATGGCCGGGATCCTGGCATTCTCGAATAGCTCTATTGTCTAGTCTGGTATGACTTCCTGCTTCCATTTCGGGATTTGCTCCAGGGCGCCTTCCTCTTCCGTGTGTAGCTTCCGTGGCTAAGTTTGCCATGACTTGCATCGTTACTGCTGAAATATCTGGATCTACGTAGCTCCTCTAAGTTACATTCAATCAAACGGCAAGATTCTAATTGTCTTTCTTGTCTTTCCGCAAGGAGGATATCAATAAGAGTCTTATTTAATTGTTGGTAATTTCCTTTAATTGATTTAGGTATTTTTATAACATTTTATGGCTCTTTTTATAATTAAATAAAAACTATGTTGTAATATGATAATTTTAGGGTATTTAATGATCCCTAAATGAAATTAGAAAATTTGGGTCTTTGGCTTATTTAATTCTAGGAGAAAATTCCCTAAATTAGATAAGCTACTCAATTTAGAGACCACATATTCACCTATTTCTATCAAAATATAATGGTTATGCTAAATAGGATTTTTAGGGTATTACGGTGTGTGCAGGCTTTCTCTCTCCCTCAGATCCCAACACCAACTCAACGGACTCAAATCCGAAAAACTCCACAGGAAACGCAATCTTAAGGAAAACTCGATTTCATCTCTCTCCCTTAGATCCCAAGGCACATTTCAAGCTTCTCTGGTTTAATGGTTGACAGATCGTCAGGTGTGGCTTATCAGTGACATAATCTCCTCCGGTTCGTGAAAAATTTGAGTTTCAACGACTGGTTTTTCAAAACCGGTCGTTGTAAAAAAATAAAATAAAATAACATGAGGGAGAAAAATTTGAGTTTCAATGAGTGATTTTGAAAAACCAGTTAACGACCGGTTTTGTAAAACCAAATCATTGTACTCAATAAAAAATAAAATAAAATGACATGAATTGGCACTGTTGTATTTTTCTCCTTTCTTTTAACGTCTGTTTTTTTTTTTAAAAAAAAAACAGACGTTAAAAGCATTAAATATTGTGATACAATGATTGTTTTAATAAAAGCAGTTGTTATACTTAGACATTTTTTTTAGATACCTTTTATTTTTATTTTGCGAAAAATTAGTACTACTTACCATTAGAATAAAAGCTTCAAGATTATATGATCACTATGATTTTATCCCATATTTATAGTTATTTCTTAGTATATAGGCTAGAATTTCGATAGTTAAGAGAAAAAATCTAATCATATTTTCATTTAGTTAGTTCATAATTAAATTTAATAAATTAATAAAAATATATATCTTATATATATATATAATTCCATATTTATAGCTATTTCCTAGTATGTTGCCTACAATTTCGATAGTTAAGAGAAGAAATCTAATCCTATTTTTATTTAGTTAATTCCTAATTAAATTTAATAAATTAAAAAATATATCTCTTTCATACACACACCGCATTTTCATTTTGTTAGTTCCTAATTAAATTTAATAAATTAAACAATATATCCCTTTTATATATATCTGGAAAAAAAATATAAGTGCAAGCCTCCCTAATCTCATTTTATTTTATTTTTTATTTTGAGTTACAATGACGGGTTTTGCAAAACAAGTAGTTAAACTCAAATTTGCCTCCTCATGTCATTTTTTTTGAGTTACAATGATCGGTTTTGCAAAAACCGTCGTCAAACTCAAATTTCTCTCAATAATGTCTTTTTTTTTTGAGTTACAACGACAAACCGTCATTGAAACTCAAATTTTTCATGACCCAGAGGAGATTGTGTCGCCGATGAGCCACACCTGGCGATCTGTCAACCATTAAACCAGAGAAGCTTGAATCATGCGTTGGGATCTGAGCGAGAGAGATGAAACCGAGTTTTCCTTAAGATTGTGCGTCCTACGGAGTTTTTTCAGATTTAAGTATGTTGAGTAGGTGTTGGGATTTGAGTGACAGAGAAAGCCTACACACAAGACGGCACTAGCAGTAGCCGGAGAAGGAGGATCGATGCAGCTTGAAGGATGGTGATGAGCGACTAATAGAGGGAAGGAAGGATAGTAAAGAAAATTTAAAAAGTTATGCATTTTTATTTCTTTTAATAATGTGGGGCCCACTACAAAAGTAAACATTTGTTAAGCCAATCTGACGGCGATGATATTTTTGGCCCAATTTTGAAAGTTCATGTGTAGTTTTGCACCGGAAAAAAACATTTGGTGTTGGGTGCTCCTCGTGGTAAAAAACATATGTGTATTTTTGCACATTTACCCTTTTATTTATTTTAAATATTTTGTGATATTAGCCGAAAGTATTCTATGATTTTATAGGGCATAACAACCATATGCGAATGATAATATCAGTGAGTACGAAATGAGGGTGTGTTTGGTTTAAGGGGAGGGGATGGGAGAGGAAGAGACCCTAAGAAGGATATTGACCAAGTTGCCATTAATGAGAAGAATATTCCTTTTTGTTGAGAGTGTATTTTTGGAATATTGAAAAAAAAAATCATGGGCTATTTAGTAAAGATGAGTGAACAAATTTCTCTCTCCTCTTTCTCTCCCCCTCCCTCCCCTCAAATCAAACAAGCTTCCGTTGGTAATATGTGTGTGTTACTTTTAAGTCTATTGATATAAGACAATGGATTTAATTATCACTTACTTTTTATAAATAGGCCAACATGTAAACAATATTAACTTTTTTAGCAGTGTATATAACTTTAAATAACATCACAATACAATATTCTCAAATGTCATTGAACATGAAAAGTGAAACATGCCACAACCAAACGAAGCTAGGATCTAAGAAAACAATAAAGGATGCAATGCAAAATTGCAAACTTTTTTTTTTTTAAAAAAAACCACCATTATAGTTTAAGGGTTTGCTAAATCCCTTTGAATCTTGAGTTCAAATTCCAAAGGAAATATCTATTTTAAGAGGGGCAGTCACGAACGCTAAATGTAACACCCCATTTTTTAAAAGCGGAATAAAATATTTATCATCAGAGTAGAGCATCGAAGCAATTTAAAAGAGTGAGTAACTGATAAGTCTGTGGTACAATATTGGCTGTGGCGTATCTGTTATAGTAGCGATACATTAATCCGAGTATTTAAAAATTCTAGCTATGTAAGTATATTTCCAAGAAGAGGCTCCAGCCGAGCCCTCACGCGTGCTGCTTACCCTTGTCTTCGGTCCTTTATCCTCCAGACCCTGAAGCTATGGTAAGAGCTGAGGTCCAATGCCTATCGGACCCCAGGTAATGGTTAACCTCATGCTTATGTTAAACAGTATATGCATGACAGATATTCATAACACAACAACAACAGTCAATACATAAGCATACAGCAAATGTAAGACCAATCAATAACAGTACAATCACATGTAAAGTTAACTAGTCTGCACCACCCATGCCACGATAGCATGTCGTGTCCATACCATTAGTGGTAAATTAAAAAGCATAAATTTAGGGATGTCTTAATCAAGGGCCTAAAGAGATGAAATTAAGTTTGTTAATAATACTCTAATCACCTTGATTAAGTGGCAAATCAATTAGCTTTTGTCATGTGCAATAAAAGAAAAAGTAAGCTTTTGGTTAGCATGGTAATTAAATAAATCAACCAATTACTCTAAGTCCACATAAAATGGCGCATCACATGGGAGAGATAGATGGAAATTATTACTAAATTATCATGGTATATTAGAGTAATGAAAGAGAATATACCATATAATAATCAAGATATTAATTTATAAAAGCACATGTAATATTAAATAAAGATCTTCAAAAAGTTGTAGGATTTTTTCTACCTAAATGAAAGGCCAAGATTAAATCTAATAAAGCTAGATCTAATGCCCATTATTAATCAAACAAAATAAGCTTAATCCTTGTAATAAATTATGAACCAATGGGAGGCTTTGAGTATAGGATATTTTGAGACAAAGAAACACAAAATGAGAGGAGGAGAAGGGAGCCACGGTTTTTGCTTGTACAAGAGGAAGGAAGAAATTGTTTAATATATAATAACAAGCACATGGGATAATATATAAGATAAGATGATAGGATTTTCAAATAATATCTAGATATTATTGTTGGGATCCGTACACGCAAAGTGGAATAAAAAAACTTTTACGAATCCCAAGAAGAGGATCTCTCAACTGCGTTTAAATCGAGGTTAAAGATTCTGAATCATACCTTATACGAAATTCTCAACTAGCGTTTCTTTCGATTTGAACACGTGGGCTACCTTCTCCGATCAATAGGAGCAGACTCCGTGAATCTCCTCCCCTCTACTAGTATCCACACGAAATGACTTCGAACCCGATTGGCAAAGCGTACTAGCGCCTTCAAAAACTCGCATCTCTCTATTTCCTCTAGGGTTTCTTGCGGCTTTCTAATTCGTCCGTCCCTCAAATATGACTAGATCAATATCTATTTATAGGGTTTCTAAAACCCTAATAAGCCATATTAAAATATTCAAAAGTAATCCAATCAATTTTGAAATTCAAATTTCAATTAAAATAATATATTAATTAAATCTATCAAATAGATCCAATCTAATATATTTATTTAATCCGAATTATAAGCCTACATATTTAATTTATCTTTATAAATTAAATATGAGATACTATATTTCAATTTAATTAAATCGATATACCATATCTTTATTCGAAAATTAAATCGAGATACAATATCTCAATTTATTATAGTTATTTAATTTATCAAATAAATTAAATACTATATATAATATTATTATTATCTATAAATAATATTATTATTATTTCGAATTTAATAAAATATATATATATATATATATTCACCCTAGATTAAATGCAATATTCATTAAATCTTATACATATATAAGATTCAATGAATCTGGACACTTTTGCTCATGTTCGGCTATTCTTGTGTGCGACCCTGCAGGCCCACATGAGATTGGTAGTGGGCTAATACCGTACCTGCCCACAAGTTGTAAGCGGCCTCTAGCAAGACATTGCGACTACCCAATTCATATGGGGATCGATAATACGATACAACCTATCGTACAACTATGTCACGTCCCTTTTGTCACGCGATAATTTGGTCAAGGATGAGGCATGGATAATGTCAACTTCCTTTTCTTGACCATTACTTTTCGATTCTCGAGTAGTCTAATAAGTGAAATGGAAACTCCTTTCCATAACAAGACGGCCGTACATTTCTTAGACTCACTCATCGAGGGGCCCAAAGATTATCTCTCTACTAATGTGAGGGACAAATTCCATCTTGACCATTCACATTCCTCTCCATGAGAACCACCGATCCCGATCCAAGCCTTTATCATT
Source organism: Acacia melanoxylon (assembly GCA_019022615.1). Classification (NCBI taxonomy): domain Eukaryota; kingdom Viridiplantae; phylum Streptophyta; class Magnoliopsida; order Fabales; family Fabaceae; genus Acacia; species Acacia melanoxylon. The sequence goes on from JAFJYJ010000037.1 coordinate 5,649,090, forward strand.
ACCCGGTCAAAGGTGACTTTTGACTAGGTCAAAGAATGTTGACTCATCATGTAGGAATCCATGATGATCTCAGTCATAGGGTGTTGTGACGTTAGTTATACATGAGAAAAGCTTATGACTTAGTCCATACAGCTTTCTCATAGTGGGTCGGTCCAACACATGGTACTCTTACAAGTGCCCATGACTTTGACTCGTATCTCCATACTCATCAAAGTCATACTGGTCTTATTTCATCTTCGCTCCCACGTAGATGACCGACCAGGGACATTTAGGATAATCTATAAGATATATCCAGGGATCAGCTATTACTATAAACATGCAAATTGAAATGATAACTTAAAAGAGAATACTTTAATAAACATAAATGTCTAAAGTACAATGACTTGCCCTAGGGCATAATTTCCAACAATTATCACATGGGTCATTTATTGCAAATGGATGAAGGTGAGAGAGAGGTGAAGGGGAGGTTTGCATTTGTGTGTGTGTGTGTGTGTACAAGAGAAAGAAGAGTTTCTTGTTGAAGAAGATGCTTGAAGCCTATAAATAGGAGGCTTCTCCTCTTCATTCTTCACACCAAACTCAACCAAATAGGTGAGTTTTAGAGAAGCAAGAGTAGAGAGAAAATCATAGTGGGAAGCAAGAAGGAGGAGGAAGTTCTTCAAGGGTAAGTTTTCTTGTTCTTGAGTTCTAAGTTTTAAATTCATAGTTAGTTTATGTTTGATCTTTAAACCTTCCAAGAAGTTTTGATTTCATGTTTGTATGATTAAAAATGTATTTATTTCGAAAATATGATGAAAAATATAATGGAGCAAAATTCTTGAAAGTTGAAGATCAAAGTAGCGAAGTTCTGGCGAAATTTTCGGTAAACTTTCTGGGCAAGCAGCGAAAGACATGATAATATTTTATGTTGAAAATGAAGCCAATAAATCATGAAACTTTTCAGAAATAAATTAAACATGTAGGGCTTTCCGAAAATATATAATATGTAGCGTTTCAATTCCTGTACAAAGAGATACAACCGGTTGAAGTTAGGCCATTTTTCTGGGCGAGATTCTGGGAAACGTTGAGAAAAATGCAAACTGGGACTTTTTCGTGGATTCTGGGAAATGAACGTATTTTTCCTTGTAAATAGACATCCTAAGGGTTCCGGGGAATTTTACGGATCCTCGTTTCGATTTTTGTAGATTTAATTATGATTTTTCAAAGTTAACCGAAAATTCTGCCCCGAAATTCAGCATAGCGTTTTTGAGAAAATGTGAGGGCAAAGTTGTAATAAATAATCCACCAAGGGTAGAAAGATAATTAAAACCTTAGGATATTATTCTAAGCAATATGATATTTATCAGAATATCATATAATATTCCGACAATAATGTATAGGATATCCGAGAAGTCCGGAGTCGGGTTCAAAAGGCCGGACGTTTGGCCATTACACGGTGAAAGGTACGTTCGCGTACTAGTAACTTTAACTCTGGTGTGTCTTGTATGCTTATATGTGATAGGATGATTCATAGAGTGATGGACAAGACTTGGTCTTGGGTCAAGAACTATGACTAAGTTTATGGGGCTTAGATCACCTGTTTATACATTCAGCTTGATACGGGTTATAGTCTTGATAATGCCGTGAGATTGTTTTCCTAGCGTTGAGGACAAGAATAGCTATCGTGGCACTGGTTAGTGCAAACGTGGATAGACTTTACATGTGTTGTGTGCTATGTATTGTTGTGTTGTTAACCTTACATCTGTTGTGTGCTTATGTGTTGGTTATTGCTGTAATGTAATGAACATCTGTCATACATATACTGTTATACTTTTCATATAAGGTTTACCGTTACCTAAGGTCCGATGGGTATTGGACCTCAGCTTTGACTAAAAGTCAAGAAAAGAACCAAATTCAGAGAAGGCACCAAAGGATGGAGCCAAAAAGAGGCACTAATGGACGGAGCCGTGAAGATGCACCGGTCAAAGCAAATGCAAGAAGAAGTTTAACAGAGCCTACCTTCTGGCATGAATCTAATAAGGTTACTTCAAATCTTTTGGTGTCTATAAAGGGTTCGTCTATGTGGTTCAGTCAATCAGTCGCTGTGAATTCGGGGATACTTCCACTAGACACCGGCCTGGCCAAATTGTTTGATTAACTGAGTTAGGTTCATTGCCCCAAGTCTAGCTACGGCTTGGTTGAAGATTGTATAGTTACCATGTAAGAATTGTAATTATACAAAGCTCTGTAATTGTATCACATGAATATTCCTTCGAGAAATTTTTAATATACCAGTTTATGTCGGGGCATCAGCATATGTCTGGGCATTTTATATCAGATACTCATTGTCCAAATATTAGTGCATGCTCTCCTTTTCCGCATTGCTGTGAGCTGTAGCACCTCAAACTCTGTCGATTTTCTTAAATCCAAGTGTCAGCTGTAACATCCCATTTGAAAACGGCGGAATATTTTTTTTTTTTTAAAAACGTTTCCAAATATTTCACGCAGAGTAGTCAGGGTAGAGCATTGGAGCGAGTAAGTAATTTACATTACATTCAAAATATGGACCATAGTGTAAATGTATTGGATTACGGTCATCCAGAATTCTCAAAAGTTAAAGGAACTTAAAGAAAACGGAAAATAACGTAGACACGTCTTGGCCTACTCCACCGCTTGCCTCGATCTCCATGCATCGGTCCTCTTGACCCCGATGCTAGCTGAGATCCATTCCACATATGGATCTCAGTAACGGTTAACCTTATGCTCAAATAAAACAAGATACGTACAACAGATATTCATTTCAATACAAAGATATAATCACAAAAGCAAACAGTTAGATGTATGATCAATAACATGGATGAACATAAGCACAAAGCAAAGTATGTAAGGTCTCTCTCGACTAGTTCTGCACATATCCAAAGGCCACGCCACAACGTGTCCTCGCTAGGAATAACTCAAACGGCATTACCAATACTATAATCCGTGGGTAAAGCAGTAAGTATCTCCGACGATTCTCAACGTAACCTCGCCTATGAACGTATCTATAACGCAAATGTATATAAGAAGCATAGAGTTAGGGTTACAAAGACGCGTCCGTACCTTCGTTGCGAGATATCCGGCTCTTCCGGCTAAAAACGGTACTTTTTGACGGCCGTACGTAAAAAACAAATAAACAGCGGCTCAACACGGCAAAAAGCGGAACGATGAAATTTCGACAATGTTCGACGTCGAAGTATTCTAATCAGAATAATAACACACTTATGAATATTTGGCAGCATAACAGGCATTTTAGGTGAAAAAGACTATTTTGCCCTTACTACCCCTAATTGGCGGAATTTCGCGTAACTTCGTTACTTTGACCGTATTCCATTTCAAAATTATCCCCACTATGTTTTTACCTCGTCAGGCATCTTTCAATGCAATGAGGCATAAAAACAAGCATAGGAATATATTCTGAAACTTCCTAGATCAAAACAACAGTTCTACTATAACTACCGAAAGAACTACGGAAACTAAAAACTAAGGACAGAAGAACTTACTCGGAGCTAAGGCACAATTTTTTCCAGAGCTTCTCTCTCTAGAACCTCTCTCTAGGATCTGAATTTTGGTGTGAAGAATGAGAGCAAGAGAGCTTGCTATTTATAGAGAAAAATAGGGACAAGGTGGGAATTTCCAAAAAGTCTTCGTAAATGATTCGCCGTTGGATCTAGGGTTTTGTAAGATGCAATCTTGACCATTCAAGGTCTTGGCCGACCTCTTTGGCCCAAAAAGTCAAAGAATGAGTTGTCATCTTGCTTTATGGCCTCCGGTCCGATAAAGCTACCCGACGGTGTCCGTTTCGCGCGATTTCGCAAAAACTCAAAAATCCGGGCATGTAACTTTGAAGATCTTTTCATCCTCTTTCATATTATCTATTTTGATCCTCTTTTTGATCATATCTAGGTATTCTCCGGTGCGTCGGAAGATATTCGGACAAACGCGTCCGGTTACGGAAATCGCTTCCGATAGAACCAACTTCTGGACAATAATTCGTTGAATCGTAAAACGTCCAAAGTTGTTGTCTAACTTAATCCCGTGTTTGAAAATACGCAATTGTTTCTATAGGTTCTCACTTTGCCTATCCGACTCTACTCTATCCGATCGCCTTTTCGTCTTATTTGAAATTAGGGTTTTCGGTTGCGGAAACAACGTCTCGATAAATTCTTTCTTCGTGTAAAAATTCACTTGTTCTTAATTTGATCAGTCCGAAAAGACTTTTACCTCTGGTTTACCTGTAGAATTTATTTCCAACTTTTCCTGGGCGCCTATAAGCCGACTCACCGCATTATATTATTATTTTATTCTAATTATCATTTTAATTATTTAAACAATTCTTTTTAATTAAAAATACCAATAATTTCGTCCCCTTAATTTTAAAATTCAGATTTATTTATTTTTCTATAATTTTTTCCATTTTTTAAAAATATAATATTTTTTTACCAAAATTCCCGTTTTACCCCCGCCTTCGTTAGGTTTAATCGACCTAATTTCTTCGTTTAGTGATCTTTTTAGGATCAGGTTTCTTCATATATTTATCTTTACTAATTTACAGTATATTTTTATCTTACAAACTTTTATACCGATATTGTCATTTTATATCCTATGTAAAATATTAAAAATGTTTTCCCCATCAAGTTACTTTATGGTTCAAATGCTTTTTAAACTTTTCTTCATGTTATTTCCTCTGAAATAATTTATTAAATTCTCATAATTAGGGATAACACTTCCATATTTTTCTCATAATTTTTCATGATCTTTCGTATTTATCATAATATTTTTAGATTGTTTTTATCACCATTATATCATTTTTAGTCATTCGTTTCATCGATTTTCCGGAACTTTTTTGACAATTTACTCTATAATTATAACAATTTTCTATAACAGTTTTATGTCATGAATTTACTTTATTAAAATATTCATTAATTTTCCTTTATCTCAGAATTCCAGATTTGCTAAAATCCGGGTATTACATCAGCCGACACGATTTCAAGTATGGAATTTGGGGTGTTACACTGAATAAAATACTGGATGATATATTAAAATAAATAAATAAGCATTGTAGCTCCAAAATCATTTATTATACGTTTGATGAATCTCTTAAATCTGTGATAATTACCTGCAAAATAAATTTAGGAATAAGGGAAAATATAACAGCGAAAGACACAATCAACCACAAATCTTCTATTATATATATATATATATATATATATAAATACATTTTGAGGGGAAAAAAGGAAAGTGGCCTTTAAGCGCCTTTTAAAACTATTAATTCCAAAAAAGGAATATGAAATTCTTAGATAAAAGATCATGATCCTTAATTGGAATTAAAATTCTTCTAACTTATTTTTTCACTACTCATTTTCTTATATTTACATGGGATAGAATATTGTCACTACTAATTTTGGTCACTACCAATGTCACTACAACTTTTTCACCGTTAGATCAGAATCTCAATAGGAGAGAGAAATTATAAAGGTAGATGAGATTCTGATCTAACGGTGAAAAAGTAGTAGTGACATTGGTAGTGACCAAAATTAGTAGTGACAATATTCTATCCCATGTAAATATATGAAAATGAGTAGTGAAAAAATAAGTTAGAAGAATTTTAATTCCAATTAAGGATCATGATCTTCCCAAATGACCTCACTGAACTACCTCCGAAAAGAGAAGTTGAGTTCGCTATTGAACTGATGCCCGGCATAGGTTCAATATCCAAAGCTCCTTATCGTATGGCTCTAAACGAAATGCAAGAACTGAAGAAGCAACTTGAAGAGCTACTCGAAAAAGGGTTTATCCGACCCAGTGTTTCACCGTGGGAAGCCCCGGTGCTATTCGTGAAGAAGAAAGATGGAAGTCTTCGACTTTGTATCGACTATCGTGAGTTGAACAAAGTGACCATCAAAATAAATATCCTCTCCCGTAATTGATGATCTTTTGGATCAATTATCTCGATTCCAACATTTTCTCCAAAATTGATTTGCGATCGGCTAATCATCACCGCGAGTTAAAGCTAGTGACGTTCCCAAGACAACTTTTAGAATCAAATATGGGCATTACGAATTCCTTGTGATGCCTTTCGGCTTAACAAATGCACCGCCGTATTCATGGACTACATGAACAGAATTTTTCGTCAACACCGGATAACTTTGTAGTGGTGTTTATTGACGACATCCTTGTCTATTCAAAAAGTAGAGAGGAGCACGAAGAACATCTCGTGATTAGTGTTGAGTATACTCCGAGAGAGGCGACTCTTTGATAAACTTAGCAAATGTGAGTTTTGGTTACCAGAAGTTAGATTTCTGGGCCATGTCATATCACGAGGCGGAGTTGTTGTTGATCCCAGCAAAGTGGAAGCAGTTCTAGACTGGAAAAGACCAGAGACAGTGACGGAGATTCGTAGTTTTCTGGGTCTAGTGGGATATTACCGCAGATTCATACAAAATTTCTCACGTCTTGCCTTACCATTGACGAAGCTCACAAGGAAAAACCAACCCTTTGTATGGGGTGAGGACTGCGAGGATAGCTTTCGTAGATCGAGGGAGAGGTTGACCACAAAGACCGCATTGATAATCCCGCATCCGAGTGAGACTTATATGGTCTATAGTGATGCCAGCGGGCATGGATTGGGGTGTGTCCTGATGCAACAGGGCAGAGTGGTGGCCTATGCCTCTCGTCAGCTTAAAATTCACGAGTTGAATTATCCTACGCATGACTTAGAGCTTGCGGCAATCGTGTTTGCTTTGAAGATATGGAGGCATTATCTGTACGGTGCAACCGTAGAATTATACTGCAACCACAAGAGCCTAAAATACCTTTTTGATCAAAAGGAACTCAACATGAGGCAGCGTCACTGGATGGGGTTACTCAAAGACTATGACATGGAGATTAAATATCATCTGGGTAAAGCCAACGTCGTTGCAGATGCTCTTAGTAGAAAGTCGGTGCAGGTGTCACACATGATGGTTCAGGAACTGAAGTTGCTTGAAGACTTCAGGGATTTAAACTTATCAAATCAAATTTGCAGAAATTTCGATGCTTCAAGCGAAGTCTATCTTGCGAGTCTTCTTGTCAGTCAAGGAGAATACGATTTGAGAGACGAGGTCGAGGAAGCCCAGAAACACGATGAACGGGCTATTGCGATGCGAGAGTTAATTTCGCAGGGCGAAACACAAGACTACGACCTATCAATCAGTGGTTTGGTAAGATACAAAAAGTGGATCTATATACCTCCAGTCGACAAATTACGACGAAAGATTCTGGATGAAGCTCACAAAAGTAAATATACTTTGCATCCAGGAATGGTCAAAATGTACCAAAACCTTAAGTCCGAACTCGGTGGCCGGATCGAAGAAGGACGTGACCGAGTACGTTTCCAAATGCTTAACTTGTCAGAAGGTTAAGATTTAACATCAACGACCCGCAGGTCCTCTTCAAGGATTTGAAATTCCGAAATGGAAATGGGAGTGCGTAACCATAGATTTGGTAGTAGGATTGCCCAAGATCAGGAATCACGATGCGATCTGGGTAATCGTTGACCGATTAACCAAATCAGCACATTTTCTTCCCATCAATATAAATCATTCCCCAGAACGCTTTGTAGAAATCTATATCAAAGAAATCGTGAGACTTCATGGTGTGCCAAAGAGCATTGTCTCTAATCGCGATCCGCGATTCACATGTCGGTTTTGGCAGGCGTTGCATGAAGCGTTAGGTAGTAAGCTGCGATTTAGTACGGCCTATCACCCTCAGACCGATGGTCTGTTTGAAAGAACAATACAGACGTTAGAAGATATGCTTCGAGCGTGTGTGTTGGACTTTAAAGGCCATTGGGACCAACATCTACCATTGGCGGAATTTGCGTACAACAACAGCTACCATGCGAGTATACAGATGGCACCGTTTGAGGCGTTGGACGGACGGAAGTGTAAGTCACCTATATCGGACGGAACTATCGAACGTGAGTTCCTCGGGCCGGATATAGTTGATAAGACTTCCGAACAAATTGCATTAATCGAAAGAGACTCCCTGGCGGCTCGAAAGCGCAGACGAAGAGAAGAGCTACGCGGACAAGAGAGAAGACCTCTTGAATTTGAAGTCGGAGACCATGTGTTTCTGAAAGTGTCCCCGGTGACCGGTGTTGGTAGAACACTAAAACGGCGGAAGTTGAGTCCTCGTTACATAGGACCATTTGAAATCCTGGCCAAACGTGGACCAGTGGCGTATCATATCGCCTTACCCCCGAATCTTAGTAAACTTCACGACGTGTTCCATGTTTCCCAGCTAAAGAAGTACCAACCCGACCACGATCATGTCATTGAATACGAAACCGTTGAGTTACAACATGATAACACTTTCAAGTCGCATCGGAGCAAATCATTGGGCGTCAAGAGAGACGGCTTAGGCACCAGAATATTCTGATGGTGAAAGTGGTCTGGACGGGATTGTCACCTGAAGAGGAGACTTGGGAGACGGAAGAAGATATGTTAAAGAAATACCCCAAGTTCATGATTAATAATTTGATTAGATTAGAGCAAATTTCGGGGACGAAATTTTAATTAATGGGGGAGAAATGTAATACCGGATAATTATTTATTTTAAATATTATATTTAAATAAATAATCTTCCTTAAATATTTCATTTGAGTCAATATTACCTATTTAAAATAGGTGAATATGTGGTCTCAATTTTTCTTAATATTCTTATTTTTATTTCTAAGTGATTTTATTCCTAGAGATTTAAGGTAGTTGGATATTTATTTTTCTAAACCTTATTAGGGATCATAAAATACCCTAAACCTATCATAATTAAGTGGAAACTTAATTATAACATTTTAACTATTAAAATCATCAAAGATTGGCAAAATCAATTAGAGAAAATTAGCAACAATTATTGGGCAATTAAATTTGCAATAATTACTAATTTTCGAAATTTATTATTTATTAATTTAAAAATGTCATAATTAAGGAAATATCAACTTAATTAATATCCAAAGGATATTTATAAGCCAAGATTAGTGCATAAGGAGTTTTTAATCATTGAGATTAATTTAGAAACATGTTAAATATTGGTGAATAAGCCAAATAACCCCTAAAACACTATATTAACAATATTTAATTAAGATTTAATCTTCATCTTCTAAAATCATGGTCAAGTACGGTTATCACTAGGATAAAGGGAGTTTATTTTTGTTTTATTATATTTAATTAAGATAATATTAAACAATAAGTTATTGCTATTTAAAAACACCATAAAAGAGCTAAAAGGGGAAGCATGTCGGTACACAAATGAAAGGAAAGAGATTATATCATTTAATAAAGCATAAAGGTAAGCTTTGAAAAGTCAAACTATCACCTAGCCAATTAGAAAGCTTAAGACATGAGATATTTTTCAAACTAGAAACCTATTAAATAACTAGAAGAAGATGTCGGCCAGCAGGTTCTACGTATAGGAGTTTGTTCTTTTTCTTTTATGAATTAATCAATTATTGGATAATATAAGGTACTTGGATAATTAAAAGCATAAAAAATTATTTGATTGGGTCATGTATGTCGACCAAGCCTTAAGGGGTGTGGATTGAGTTTCAAAAAGTGGTTTTTCCATCCAAAGGCTAGGGTGGAAGTTGTTCATATTTAATTGCCAATTAGGTCCTTGCTCTTTCTCTATAAATAGAGCCCAACCTCTTCACATTTTCTTCACACCAAAATCAATCCAAGAGTTGGTTTTCTAAAGAGAGTAGAGAGAAGTGAGAGCTAGTAGGAAGGAAGAAGGAATAGCAAGGTTCTTCAAGGGTAAGTTCTCTAGTTCTTGAAGTTCTAGTTTTAAATTCATAGAAAGATTTTGCTTTGATCTTAAATATGCTAGAGTAATTTTATTTTCATGTTTTTATGGTTAAAAATGGTTTTATTTCGAAAAGTTGATGAAGAAGAAGTTATAGAAAATTTTTTGGAAGATTATGGTCAAAATAGCGAAGCTCTGGCGAAATTTTGTCGGTTAGCGACTCCCGGAAGCAATTTCAAAAACGCTGGTATCATATGTTGAAGATGCTATGCCAAAATTATGAGAAACTTCATGATGAAAGTAGACGTATAGAGATTTCCAAATATACCTATAGCATGTCGTTTTGAGCTCTGTGCTAGGAGATAAAAATGTTCGAAGTTATGCTAAAAATACTGGAATTTTTTGGGTAGGCGTTGTAATTGTATAAACTGGGAATTGTTTATTAATTCTGGGCAAGAACTCATATTTTTATCTAAAATTAGACATCATAATGTTTCTGAGGAATTTTATGGATCCTAAATCCGAGTTCTGCAGAATTAATTATAATTCTCCAAAGTTAGGCGGAAAATCAGCCCATTATAGTGTTATTGCGTTTTTAAGCAATTAAAATGAGATTAAGTTAAAAATAATTAAACCAGGGGCAAAATGGTCATATATAGCCAAAATACCTCTTGAAATGATATTTGTGAATTAATTGAGACGATATTACCCTTATAGGATTTCTGTGATCGTCTACCGTCAGAACGTACCAAACTCAACAGCGAAGGTACGGATGCGTATTGTAACCTTAATCTGATGCTTGTTGTATGCTATATGTGTTGCTGTGTTCATATACTGAGATTCTGTTTGTTTAAAATTGGTGGAGTTATGGGTACACGGGTTATGGCATTGTTAACACCGTTTTAGAGTTTTCCTAGCGCTATGGACACGACATGCTATCGTGGCACCGGAGAGTGTGTAGACTGGGATGACATACATACTGCAGGGACTGTGTAATGTTATTGCCTGATATGTGGAGATGTGTTTTTATACTGTGAAATTTTGTGGATATCTGTCATGCATATACTGTTTACATAAGCATGAGGTTAACCGTTACCTGAGATCCAATGGGCATTGGATCTCAGCTGTTGATATAGCTTCAGGATCCCATGGTGTTTGGGACGAGGTGAAGGGTAAGGAGCCAGCATCGAGAGGCAGATGAAGAAAATAAATTATAGTCTATTTTGTCTAGAGATATTTTAATGAATGTACCACTTATGACTACCAGACATATTATTATGAATGTTATTCAGTGACTCTATTTCATATTTAAATTCGAAAAAAATTTCCAACTGCTCAACTCTGATCAATATCCGCGAGAAAACGTTTACGAAAACGGGTGTTACATTTTTGGTATCGGAGCGGTTGTCCGGCATGAATCGACTATGTTATTACGAACAGTTGGTGCCGAAGGCAAGGCTAGTCTATGTGGGTACGCCAATCAGTCACCCTAGCACGATGAGGCCCCCATGATAGACACTTACTTGGCTACTCTGTTCGGTTAACGGAGTTAGGTTCAAAAGCCTTTTAGATTTTGAACAAATTTTTGAAAAGAGTACTGATATAACCTGGTGTTGTGTTGTAGAGATGGACAGGGATAAGGAACCCTATGTTATATACCTAGGGAGGAGAAGGCGCGTAGCGCAACGGACATATCCGTGTAGAGTAAGCTTAAGAAGGAACCCTGAACCAGAACCACCATCCCCTGATCCAACGAATGTCTCATTCTATACACCCACACCGGAAGTAGAGCCAGATTACCACCCTGGCCCCACATACCAACTGTACCCTGACAATATGTACGACCCTGTACCAGCACTAGATGAACTCCGAAACTACATGGTTGATGTTATCCCAGTGATCCCAGATAGTTCTCATCACTCCTCTGTGGGTGATAACCATGAATATCCTGACATCCAAAGTATGGACATTGCAGATAATGATGGTCTGCAGTATGTCCTGGACGATCATACCACCCTTGTCTACACCACCCAGTTAGACTTACAGTATGCTGAAGCATCTACCAATTCTCTCAAGACCCAGTATCTTTGCTATTTAACCCGTGTCGAGGACTTCTACCTTGCCACTATGAATTCCTCGATCCAATATGCTAGTGGAGATTGGGTCAGATCCATTCTCTATCATTTCCCCAGGACCCCTTATTGGGTCCAGAAAACCAATAACCTGTTGAATGAGGGGAATTTGGAGAATGTGTGCCCGATTATCTGGGAACTTAGGTGTTGGGTGTGTGAAAGTATGTGAGGATGGTGGAATCCAGGAGAAACAGAGCAAGAAAGCCGTGGAAAGTAGAAGTAGTTTGTAAAACTACATATGCATTTTAAATTGTGAGTTTGTTTAAATTGTTAATTTACAAACTATGTGTGAGACCCGTTGAGGGTCATAGGATGATGCATACTATTCTACCGTTGTTGTATGGTTTGAATTATGTGGATAAATAAAATATTTATGTACACCTTGTTTGCTAACGGAACTAATGTCTCTCGTAAATAAATGAACTTATAATATTATGGCAAACCTGAGAGGAACAGGTGCTCCTAGAGGCTGAGGCTGAGGAAGGGGCCGAGGTCGACAACCTCGAGTAATTCCCATTCCGACACATGAACCGGAGCCAGAGGCTCGGGATCAGAACCCGCCAAATCAAAATGCATGGCAAGAAGTCATGGCAATGTTGCAAGAGCAACGGGTTATGATAGAGGAATTATGTGTCAATCGGCAAGTTGTAAGACATGCTGAAGAAGAAACAGAAGATGAGGAAGTAATAGAGGAAACTCAATCTGAGGAAGAAGAAGAACCCGAGCGATCACCATCCCCTCACAGGCTCGGAAGGGCAATTGTGCATCCGCAACCTCCCCGTAGGGAGGCTGAGACTACTCAGTATTGGGTAGCCCAATTCTACAAGTTGAAACCCCCAGCTTTTCGTGGTAAGTTAGACTCAGCAAAGGACTGGCTTATGAAATTAAAGAAAATCTTTGAAGTAATGGAATGCCCAGAAGATCGCAAACCCCAACTGGCGATTTATAAACTGGAAGGAGACGCGGACCGCTGGTGGAATTCAATAGCAGCATCTTTACGTCTCCGTTATTGTCCCATCACATGGGAGAAATTTCTAGAAAAATTCAACGAGCAGTATTTCCCTGCTTCTGTGCAAATCATGAAGGAGTCTGAATTCCTTCACATCCGACGGGGCCAAGAGGAGTCGTAGATGACTACTTCGCCCGCTTCACAAATCTGTCCCGTTACTCTTCGCATGTTAGAAGAGATGATGAAGGAAGCAAAGATGGCAAACATGCGATATACGGACTCAAATATGAAATCGAGAGAAACTCGTTTTCTCGCAATTTCAAGATCTTATACATGCTTTGTTGAAGCATGTCGGCACATTGAACGGAATGCGAGGGAGCTGCGGAGGAACAGCCCTCCAAAGAACAACGGCCCAAATCGTGGCGGTGCCAACCGCGGAAACTTCGGACAGAAAAGGAGGACACCTTGGAGTAATTTCCAAGGAGGAAACAAGAGGCCCTATCAGCCCGGACAACAAAATGTCCCAAGAATCCAAGCGTCCCGACCGTGTCACAAGTGTGGAAGGTACCATCAGGGTAGCAACTGCGAGGGACAGCTGATTTGCTACAAGTGTAATAGACCTGGACATATCAGTGTAAATTGTCCACTGAGAGCAGCGGAGCAAAAGACGCAGAATCCTGGTCGAGTGTTTGCCTTGACCCATGAGGAAGCCAGAAAATCTCCGGACATGATCCAAGGTACAATATCTCTAAACGGATATTCACTTCAAGCATTGTATGACTCGGGTGCTAGTCACTCGTTCATTTCTTATGATTGTGCTAAACGTCTAGGAATGCATGCCTATAGTTTACCTTGTGATTTGTTAGTATCTACACCACTCGGTGTTAAGACCTTAGCTTCTAATTCATGTCTAAATTGTGTTGCGAGTATAAATGGATGTGATTCAAACATTGATCTTATTCGGTTGCCACTCCATGACATTGACGTCATTCTCGGTCTTGACTGGCTGTCTGCAAATAACATGATCCTTGATTGCGGAAGCAAGAGCATCTCTTTTGCACCTCCTCGCGGCAGAGGCAAGATCGACGCAAATCTAAATTTTCTTTCTGTTGCGGAGGCTCAAAGATGTATTAAGCATGGATGCCAAGCCTACATGGTATTCTTTTCTATCAAGGCGGAAGCCAAACTTTCACTCCAATACATCTCTGTCGTAAATGAATTTCCGGATGTCTTCCCAAATGACCTCACTGAACTACCTCAGAAAAGAGAAGTTGAGTTCGCCATTGAACCGATGCACGGCACAGTTCAATATCCAAAGCTCCATATCGTATGGCACCAAACGAAATGCAAGAACGAAGAAGCAACTTGAAGAGCTACTCGAGAAAGGGTTTATCCGACCCAATGTTTCACCATGGGAGCCCGGTCTTTGTTCGTAAAGAAGAAAGATGGAAGTTTTCGACTTTGTATCGACTATCGTGAGTTGAACAAAGTGACCATCAAAATAAATATCCTCTCCCCAGAATTGATGATCTTTTGGATCAATTATCTGATTCCAACATTTTCTCCAAAATTGATTTGCGATCGGCTAATCATCAGCTGCGAGTTAAAGCTAGTGACGTTCCCAAGACAACTTTTAGAATCAAATATGGGCATTACGAATTCCTTGTGATGCCTTTCGGCTTAACAAATGCACCTGCTGTATTCATGGACTACATGAACATAATTTTTCGTCAACACCTGGATAAGTTTGTAGTGGTGTTTATTGACGACATCCTTGTCTATTCAAAAAGTAGAGAGGAGCACGAAGAACATCTGCGATTAGTGTTGAGTATACTCCGAGAGAGGCGACTCTTTGATAAACTTAGCAAATGTGAGTTTTGGTTACCAGAAGTTAGATTTCTGGGCCATGTCATATCACGAGGCGGAGTTGTTGTTGATCCCAAAGACAAAGTGGAAGCAGTTCTGGACTGGAAAAGACCAGAGACAGTGACGGAGATTCGTAGTTTTCTGGGTCTAGCGGGATATTACCGCAGATTCATACAAAATTTCTCACGTCTTGCCTTACCATTGACGAAGCTCACAAGGAAAAACCAACCCTTTGTATGGGGTGAGGACTGCGAGGATAGCTTTCGTAGACTGAGGGAGAGGTTGACCACAGCACCAGTATTGATAATCCCAGATCCGAGTGAGACTTATATGGTCTATAGTGATGCCAGTGGGCATGGATTGGGGTGTGTCCTGATGCAACAGGGCAGAGTGGTGGCCTATGCCTCTCGTCAGCTTAAAATTCACGAGTTGAATTATCCTACGCATGACTTAGAGCTTGCGGCAATCGTGTTTGCTTTGAAGATATGGAGGCATTATCTGTACGGTGCAACCGTAGAATTATACTGCGACCACAAGAGCCTAAAATACCTTTTTGATCAAAAGGAACTCAACATGAGGCAGCGTCGCTGGATGGAGTTACTCAAAGACTATGACCTCATGGAGATTAAATATCATCCGGGTAAAGCCAACGTCGTTGCATATGCTCTTAGTAGAAAGTCGGTGCAGGTGGCACACATGATGGATCAGGAACTGAAGTTGCTTGAAGACTTCAGGGATTTGAACTTATCAAATCAAATTTGTGGAAATTTCGATGCTTCTAGCGAAGTCTATCTTGCGAGTCTTCTTGTTTGTCAAGGAGAATACGATTTGAGAGACGAGGTCGAGGAAGCCCAGAAACACGATGAACGGGCTATTGCGATGCGAGAGTTAATTGCGCAGGGCGAAACACAAGACTACGACCTATCAATCAGTGGTTTGGTCATATACAAAAAGCGGATCTACATACCTCCAGTTGACAAATTACGACGAAAGATTCTGGATGAAGCTCACAAAAGTAAATATACTTTGCATCCAGGAATGGTCAAAATGTACCAAAACCTTAAGTCCGAACTCTAGTGGACCGGACTGAAGAAGGACGTGACCGAGTACGTTTCCAAATGCTTAACTTGTCAGAAGGTTAAGATTGAACATCAACGACCCGCAGGTCCTCTTCAAGGATTTGAAATTCCGGAATGGAAATGGGAGTGCGTAACCATAGATTTGGTAGTAGGATTGCCCAAGATCAAGAATCACGATGCGATCTGGGTAATCGTTGACCGACTAACCAAATCAGCACATTTTCTTCCCATTAGTATAAATCATTCCCCAGAACGCTTAGCAGAAATCTATATCAAAGAAATCGTGAGACTTCATGGTGTGCTAAAGAGCATTGTCTCTGATCGCGATCCGCGATTCACATCTCGGTTTTGGCAGGCGTTGCATGAAGCGTTAGGTACTAAGTCTGCGATTTAGTACTACTTATCACCCTCGGACCGATGGTCACCCTGAAAGAACAATACATACATTAGAAGATATGCTTCGAGCGTGTGTGTGTTGGACTTTAAAGGCCATTGGGACCAACATCTACCATTGGCGGAATTTGCGTACAAGGGAGAACCCCCAACACAAAAAGCACCTTACCTGTCCTGTTTGTCCCCATTTTCTTTTGCTTCTAGGGAAAAATCTCTCTAAAAGACAAATTTGAATAAAGAGAGTCTATGCGTGTTTAACATGACAAAAGGTGGAATTATATGGGGGTTAAAATATCAACTCAGGGCTTGACTTGCGTGAAATTCCAAGAAACCAAAATGTATGTTTTTCAGTCACTTGAAAATAAATCAATAAAACTTTTTTTTGCCAGAAAATAAATAAATAAACCATAATGTATTGGTTGCCGTGTAGAATGGGGCGAAAACAACTTATTAAGTGTAAGCCGAAAGGGGCAAGATTTTAAATTAATTACCTATAATCAATAATTTGAGTTTTTAGTATTGATTATAATAAATATTTGTAAAATAATTCTATAAATTACATGAGAAGCTTTGTAAAATTAAATAACATTTGAAAAGGTTAAAAGTATGTGTGTGTGTGAATGAAAGATATAAATTAGGGAAAATTACAACCAGGTTTTAATGAAAAGACTTAATGGCAATGACGCTCTTAAAATCATCAAATTGCATTGAAGTTCTAAGGAACGTAACATGAGTGCTATCAATTCGTAATACCCTAAAAACCCTAATTATCATAAATGATATATTTTGATAAAAACTACATTATAGTATAAAGAGAGTATATTGTCTCAAATTTTGGAATATTGTTTATTATGAATTTATGAGCAATTTCTCCTTGAGATTTAAATGGATTAAGTGTGAATCTTGAGATTTCATTTAGGGATCATAATATACCCTAATATAAATATTGAATTTTAGTAAATAAATACTAAAAATACAAAGGTAAATTTATTAATTATATTTTCATCCAAATTTCACTTTGGAATTAATTAACTAATGGTTAATTATGTGACTACATATTAGGATCTATAAAATGTGATATTAAATCACATAAAATAATAACTATTTTAGATGATCATAAGGCAAGAGAATGACACATAAAATAGTGATTAAATTATGATTAAAAGTTATGAAACTACTTAGTTATATTAAAGCAAATTAGCAAATGTAATACCCAAATAATTATTTATCTTGAATATTATATTTGGATAAATAATACATCTTAAATATTATATTTGGATAAATAATATCTATTTAAAATAGGTGAATATGTGGTCTCAAATTTTTCTATTATGTTTATTTTATTTTCTAGGCAATTTCTTCCTAGAATTAAGGTGGCCAAAGATTTGATTTTCTAAATCTTATTAGGGATCATAAAATATCCTAAGATTATTATAATCAAGTATAATCTTAATTATATCATAGAAGCAATCAAATATCATCAAAAGATGCCTAAATCAATTAGGGAAAATTAGCAACAATTATTGGGCAATTAAATTTGTAATAATTGAAATATTTATGTAATTTTCGAAATTAAATAATAATTAATTTTAAAAGGGCATAATTAAGAATATATCAACTTAATTAATATCCAAATGATATCTAAAGGCCAAAATTAGTACACAAGGGGTTTTTAATCATCAAGATTAATTTAGAAACCTATCAAATTTTGGCAATTAAGCTTAATAAACCCTAAGACATTATATTAGTAATATTAATCAAAGATTAATTAATTCTCCCTTTAATTATTTAAAGTGGCTTAAAAATTGCTAATTAAAAAGGTTAAGTAATTGTATTAATTCTTAATCCTAAATCATTAACAAATATCACTAATAGTATTTAGATTTTTCCAACCCAAAATCAAAGGCTTGGATTAAATTTAATGAAGCTAATCTAAAGGTTTTAAAATTGGTTTCATAAAGCCTAATCCTTGTGAAATTAAAACTAACCAATAAGAGAATTTTACCATGGCTTATGTGAGACAAATAAAACACAAATCCAAGAGTAAAATTGAAGAGTGAATTCGGTGCATAAGTGGGAAGGGGAATTAAAATTGTAATTAACAATTAAACATCACAATCAAGCATTTAAATAGAAGACTTTTAAGGCTTGCTTGATTAAGACATATTAGAGATTGAAATGAAATACAAATTAAAGATAAATTAAGGGGAGGGGTTGGTTTTTGAGAAGGGAAAGATGAAGCAAATAAAATCTAGATACTTTCTAAAGTAAGTCTTAATCAAACATAAATTGCAAGAAGACTTTAGGGGTAAAGGTGATGTAAGCATAGGTAATAAAAAGATTAAAAATGGTTAATTAATTAATGGTAAGATAAAAATCATTAGGATAAATTCAAGACACAAGTAAATGAGAACCTATAGAAAATAAATTGTATCTTGAAAACCATTGATCATAGAACAAATATAAGTAGATATTATGAACAAACACAATTTAAGCTTGAACTTGGTTATCTCCAAAGTGATTTTCACAAAATTTTGTGATTAATATGTAAGTGATTAAAGAGTTTAAAAAAGACCTTTAATTAAGCCATAAAATTGAAATTTGAAAAGTGGAAATGGATCTTGAATAAAAACACCAACTTACACCTAACTAAATAAGCATTTGGGGTAACTAAAAATTGAAACAAACTAACTACAAGGAAGGAGTGGAGAAGTCGGTCATATGGCCTAGAACAAGAGTGAAAATTAGTCATCCATCAAGTATTAATAATAAAGTAAAGATCACATAATGAGGGGGACAAATTGGCATAAGTACAATTGACTTAAGAGGTTAAAAAAAATGATGAAGAGAGGGAGAGAGTGAAGAAGTCGGTTTTTATGTGTAGGTTAGGGATTAAAACTTCTCAATTAAGTTAAAATCCAAAGTTTAAAAATGAATAAAAGTTGGGGATGAGTTAATGGCAAAATGACTATAAATAGAGGGCTTAGGTCTTCATATTTTCTCACCAATTCACAAGCAAGAACAAGCATAGAGAAACCGAAACATAGAGGGAAAGTGAGAGTGAGAAGCTTTGGGAAAGAAGGAGCAAAGTTCTAGGTAAGTTCTTGAGCTCTAGCTTTGTGATTTATAGCTTAAATGTTGTTTTGATTCATAATCTTCCAATTATGGTTTTATTTTCATGTTTTTATGGTTATAATTGGCTTTATTTTTAAAAAAATGATGAAGAAGAAGTTATAGCAAAATTTTTGGAAGATTATGGTCAAAGTAGCAAAGCTCTGGCGAAAATTTGTCGGTTAGCGATTTCTGAAAGCTATTACAAAAACACTGGTATCGTATGTTGAACATGATGCTCTAAAATTCTGATAACATTCATGGTAAAATTAGACATATAGGGATTTCCAAATATACCTATAGCATGTCATTTTGAGTTTTTTGCTAGGAGATAAAAATTCTACAAAATGGGCTACGAAATTTTGGAAAATTCTGAACAGAGGATGAAAATACGAAAACTGGGAATTTTTCATAAAATATGGGCAACAACCAATATTGTTTCCTAAAATTATACATCTTAAGGATTCCGAGGAATTTTACGGATTGTCGTTTCGAGTTCTGTAGAATTAATTATAATTTTCCGAAGTTAGGTGAAAAATCAACCTATATGCTGTCAAGTAACGTTTTTACGAAAATAAGATGAAATTAAATTGAAAATAATTAATCCAGGGGTAAAATGGTCATATATAGCCAAAATATCTCTTGAAATAATATTTATGAATTAATAGAAGCGATATTACCATTATAGGACTTCTGTGTACGAATACCGTCAAAGACAAGTGTACCGTTAACATCAACGAAGGTACGGACGCGTATTGTAACCTTAACTCTTATGCTTATTGTATGCCTATATATGATAGTTGTGTTCATATACTAAGACTCTGTCTTAAATTATTCTTTATACATTCAAATATATACGGGTTATGGTTTTAATAATGCCGTTAGAGTTTTCCTAGCGCTGAGGACACGATAGGCCATCGTGGCATTGGTGAATAGTGCAGACTGAGATAACAGACATACTGCAGTGGCTGTGTTTTGTTATTGCCTTACATGTTGATATTGTTTTGAAATTGTGATTTTATACTGAAAAGGATATCTGTCATACTTATACTGTTTACATAAGCATGAGGTTAACCGTTACCTAAGGTCCAATGGGCATTGGACCTCAGTCCTAAACTAATAGTTCAGGGAAGGATCAAGGATCAGAGAAGGCACCGGTAGATGAAGCCGTAAAAAGACACCAATGGACGGAGCCGTGAGGAGGCACCCGTCAAAGCAAAAGCAGGAAGAAGGATTAGCAGAGCCTACCTTCTGGCATGAGTCTAATAGAGTTATTTCAAACCATTTGGTGCTTAAGCTAAGAAAAAGGGTTGGTCTATGTGGTTCAGTCAATCAGTCACCGTGAATTCGAGGAGACTTCCACTAGACTTTACCCAGCCTGGCCAAATGGGTTGATTTAACCGTGTTAGGTTCTATGCCCCAAGTCAGGAAATGACTTGGTCTGAAATTGTATAGTTACAATGTAAATTCTGTAATTATACAAGTCCTGTATCACATGAATATTCCTTTGGGAAATTTTTAATATACCAGTATACGTCGGGCATCAGCATATGCCTGAGTATTTTATATCAGTTACTCAATTGTTCAAATTTTTAGTACATGCTCTCCGTTTCTGCAACATGCTGAGTTGTAACACCTCAAACTGTGACGAATTTTCTAAAACCACGTGTCACTAGACACAATTTATGTTACGGAAATTGGGGTGTTACAAATTCCAAACATGAAAATACAGTTTTAACCCTCTATTAGTAATGACAAGTTTAGAGCAACTAAGAACAATTTTAGAACATCCAATGACAACTTACACAACAATAAATGACTATAGAAAATATTAGTTTAAAAAGCAAATACAATTTATATATGTTGTTCTATTCTTGCGTACATCATATTCATTATTGGTTGTGTATTGTCATCTACATTCTTTCCTACATACACATGACCATTTTTTCTATTGAATTTAATAAAATGTTATATTCATTCATCATCTACAAGGTCCATGCATCAAAGGTCAGGGTGAATTTCATGAAAATTTTACTACTTTCTTTTCTAACAAAATATTATTGATGCTACAATTGTTCTCAACTTCTCATACATAATGCCTTCCTTTATAGTTTTTGCTCTAACGTTAACCCCCCCCCCAAAACATATTGCAGATCATATTCTCCTCTCCGTTTAAAACTTATCCCCCTATATGCAAGAAGCATAATATGCTTTCTAGATGTATTCTTCATCTTTTTTGTCCAACTATAGAATAAAGTTGTTATTAACAACTATATGAGCAACATTAACAACTTTAGAGTACTATATTGACGACACATTTTGAAATCGCAAAACAAGAGTTATAGACGCATAAAGCTTCGTCATTTCCATTTATCCCTATCTAAGCACACAACAACATAGCACACTTTTTGCAGCTGCAATTCATACTCTCCCACACACTTAATGAAATAACAACATAAATCATGAAGGCAGTATACAATCAACAATCATGGGATGTATTAAATTTGTCATTACTAACGCAAAGGGGCAAAATTGTACTTTCATGTTTAGAATTAGCACCCAAATCTCTTCGAATTTCACTATAATTTGATGATTTTGAGCGACTTGATTACCATTAAGTTTGTTGATTGGAAGCTGGTTGCAATTTTCCCTATAAATTAATGAGTTAAAGGACATTTTTTCCCTACATCATTTTTCCAAAATTTCTATTTTCTAAGTTTTGCTTTATCATTTAGCAATTCTATCATTTTAAAAATAAATTAATTTCTTTGTATATACCAAGGTATTAAATGCAGACTAAAAATGGAAAAAAAAATTAATACACAAAGCTCAAGATAATCCAAATTAATTAATTCTTTGTACCAAGATATTTTTTTGAGTAAATACCATTTTTGGTCCTTTACAAAAAACGCGATCCCCATTTTAGTCCCCGAAAAAAAAAAGTCTTGTAGTCTCTCACAAATTCAAAATACACTCAATTAGTTGACATTTTGATCCCTCACAAATTTTCAAAAGGTCTTTTTTAGTCCATAAAAAGACGAATAAGGGTCGATTTTTTTGTAAGAGACCAAAATGAGGATTTTGTTTTTTGTAAAGAACCAAAAAGGGTATTTACTCTATTTTTTTTCTTGAAGCGGTAGTTTTCTAGAACAAGTTTTCAGAATAAAAATAAAATAAAAATGATTGAAAATGTCATAAGAATAACCCTACAGAAAAGAGAACACAAATTTAATTAATAAGAAGTGCACTTATTAGGAAAAGTAAGAAACGCTCTAAATCTCAAAAGACATCAATCTCAAGTTCATAGTGATTTGAGAATACCTTAAATCAAATCAAATCAAAAAAAGCGGGGAAAAAAACAGATTTAAATAGTCAGGGGGCAATATATATTACTCGTATGTATCTTCCATATTAATAAGACGCTTTTTCTCATATTCACAAAAACATGCCTTCCACCAAATATCTTCCAGAATATACAGTAAAGTCATGGACATGAAATGCTTTGCCACTTCTAAAGAAATGGGCTTCATGTACAATGCTCATCACAATCATTATTCATTATGATGGAATTTCGACCATCTCATGATCAATATCGATCTCTTAGACTAATAAAATATTAAAAACATAATAATAAAATCAAATTAAATACAGATTGTAAAAATGTTCTATTCTGCTTGAAGAAAAAACAATTGAAATATATCCAAGTTTTTGTAATTCTTTTAGAGTACAAGGGACAAGCTCATTTCAGCTTGAAAGCTTACGGGATCAATCCTACAACATTCCACACATGGGAGATAGCCTATAACACAACTAGGTCACAATTGACTGAGTTTGCAATTCTTATCCAAAACTCTATTAATAAAGTGATCACGTATGTATGACCATATTTTTGTTTCAAGAAAATATATTTAAAAGTAAATTTTTATTTTTAAAATTAATTACTAATCAATAATAAATAATTGTTGAAGACGATTAGAGGTGGTAGATCAAGTAGATTTTAAAAGTATTATTGGCTGAAGAATAATTCCAGGTATGACTTTGATATTTGAAAATATGGAACATACAAGTGGCTGAAGTTGAGTTGGAACCTTTTCGCAAGTTAATAGGTGGCTGTTTGAGTTTGAAATATTAGAAGCAAATAAATGACATCAGACTTACATTTACATGTATTCTGAAATTGATTGAATGAATCCGACAGAAATGGCAAAAGCAAATTGGAAAAACCTCAACATAACTGGATCAAAATAAACTAATAACTGTATTATCCTATGATTTTGATAAAGCCCCTTTTATTTTCTCAAGTGTTGCATTTTTTTCCGTTTGCGATTTGGAACCTATGACGGTATTAATCAAGAATTTCCCTTCGAAAAAAAACAGGGGTGAGATATCTTCTTACCAGAAATTTTCTTGACAGGTTTTTCTTAGAAAGTTCAGTATAATATGTATTAAAAATGGGATTAACATTTCTGCTGTTGATGTAGATAAACTTTTCTGCAGCAAACTAGAAACGACGCCGTTTCTTTAATTTTTTTTTCCGTCTTCTCTCTCCCTTTCATTCACCTTACTCCAAATATACACGAACAGAGCAACGCCGCGCCAGGGAGCTCACACCTTCGACCTTGGATCTTCAACCGAGCTTCATCATTCATCATTATCCTCACCGTCCTTGAAGTAGCCGGCGGTCTACTCCTTCACCACCATCACCGCCGGCGACCTACTTCCTCCCCCATCCGTAAACGCGAGACCGGGAAGAAAAGTGACGAGCGCCGCGACTCCACGATCCCGGACCTTCATGCTTCGGGGAGATCCGATAGACGACCTACAGGCCTTAGTCTACCTCCGTCACCGGCGACCTCTGATCTGAACTCCATTATTGCCGGCAATGTGAGCTGAGGGAGATGGACTTGAACAACCAGAGACGCAATATCGCCACCACTCCGAGGCTGTGACCTTCGACCATCATCATGCTCTGCTAGCTACTCCCTCTTCTTCATTCTAGGCTGTGACCCACGTTACTTAAGCAAAAGCCTTCCTCTCTTACGTTCTCGGACTCACTCTCGGCGTGTTTCTATTTTCTTTTCTCGTTCTTTGGGGATTAAAACGAGCAAACACACACACTCTTTTTTTTTTTCTCGTAACACACACACACTCTTTGCTCTCGGCTTTGACGTGGATGTGACAATAAAGTCACCTTTGGTGGCTTACTTTGTGGCCTGGATAAAGTTGGTGAAGGAAGTGGCTATGAGTTGTAACGGAAATAATAATAAAATATTGTAAACAATTGCAATTATGGCTGCAAGTTGGAGAAGGTGAAGAAACGTGAAGGCGGACTCAAATGGCTATAATTTATTCTTAAATATGTGGCCATGGCTCGTCGACTCTCCTATAAATAGCCATCAATTCTTCATTCCATTTGCTTGACAGGGATATTTCTTTCATCTGTTTCTTTTCTTGTAACATCAGAACCCCCACCTCCATCACATTTCCGTTCACAACCCACTATAATAGACTAAAAAATACAACATATAAACATGCACTCTAACTCTATAATAATCTTATCCAAATCAAGAGACCACTTTTGCTTTTGTTTAACACCCATTTGAACATTTTCTTCACCCATTGGTTCACTGGCTCCTGCTCTATTGTCAGAAAGCTCAAACTTCTTATTGCCAATGGTATTCATGTATCTGCCAATCATCCAAATATCAGTATAAATTCTCCTTCATAATATCCAGAAAACATATACTTTCCTTTATATATATAACAGCCCTTGTTTTCATTCTTCTAACTTACGGCAACACACACACACACACATATATGTATACACTTATTTGTTTTTTTCTCCAGTTAAACACGACGCAACACATATATAAAGAAAAAATATGACAAACTAAACCGGTGAAGTGTTTTTCCAAAGTCCAGTGTGACGCATGTCTATCTATATACATATTGTGCAGTGAGGGAATGAGGTTCAAAAACGCAACGCAAGCTAAAAATATGATCCATGTTTCAATGTTTATCAAGCAGAGGTTTCATTATGCAGACGAAGAAAAATCACAGTAAACTATCTCCCATTTTCTCTCGGTTTCTCGCCTCGCACTCTCTCTCGGCTAGGACTTGGGCGTGGCTTTTGCTTAAGTAACGTGGGTCACGGCCTAGAATGAACGAAGAGGGAATAGCTAGCGAGCATGATGATGGTCGAAGATCACAGCCTCGGAGTGGTGGCGATATTGCGTCTCTCGGTTGTTCAAGTCCATCTCCTCGGCTCACGTTGCCGGCAACAATGGAGTTGGGATCGAGGTCGCCGGCGACGGAGGTAGACTAAGGCACGGAGGTCGTCTATCGGATCTCCCCGAAGCATGAAGGTCCGGGATCGTGGAGTCGCGACGCTCGTCACTTTTCTTCCCGGGTGCGTTTCGGATGGGGGAGGAAGTAGGTCGTGTTGGGAAAAAAAATTGCTTTGATCCCACTTATTAGGAAAATGGAGATATAAACAGATGAAGAACAATAAATTTATTATAAGAGAAAAAACTCAAATAAAAATACACAAATGTATTTATCTCACACACTATTTTTTTCTGTCTCACAAACTATCTTATATTTTTCTCACAAGATAATTCTCTCACTTTTCTCTAACATAGTGCTACGGCACTATTTCTATCTCATATCTCTCTTCTCTCTTTTCTTCTAATTCTATTCTTTCTCAGATTCGGATACATCTGATCGGATGATACACTCAACTACAATAACACACATATATATAGACTTCCTAAACCGCCTAATATTATTCTTTAATTTGTTGCACCGACATCATCAATTGCTGCCTTCTTTTATTCGTAGTCTCTCGAAACTGCTCCTGATGTGTAGTTTCTTCTTAGCTGTTTCCATTTAATTTCCTTTCTCCATTCTTCCACTTTATTCCTGTTCCTTCTACATATCTCATATTCAATAGCCACTCTTTTTGACTTTCGTATCCAAGACCATTGCTTTCTACGTAGCTTGTCTTATTGCTTCTTCTTTTCATTGCAATTTAATATTCATAAACGATGCTTATATTTCTGCTGCCTTTTTGACTTTTTCAACAACTTGTTTTCTTTTATTCATTATCATTAGCACCTTCGTATCAGCACCTTCTCCGCAACTTTCTCCGTCTTCTATTTACTCGTGATCGAAAAAACATAGCCGATAGTTCTACAAATTTCTAGCTTGGCGGTGGATCGAGTTTGAATTCTAACACTCCCCCTCAAACTCGATTTTCCATACCAATCATATCTTTGAACTTGTTGAACTTTATCTGCCTTCAATGGTTTTGTAAAGATATCAATCAATTCCACAACTTTCTGCTTGTACCCTTTTGCCACTAATCTTGCCTTGTATTTTTCCACCTTTTCTTCTTTGTTGGTCTTTGTCTTGTATACCCACTTTACTCCAATGGGCTTATGCTCTTTAGGCATAGTTGTGAGCTCCCATGTGTAATTCTTTTTAATTGCGGTGATTTCATCATTCATGGCTTTCTTCCACTTTTCATCTTCTGCTGCTTCTTCATATGTCACCGGATCACATTTTACTACTAAACAAAATAATGAATAATCAAGTGTAGTTTGTACCGGATCTGTAGCATCATAGATGTCACTTAAGTTTCTCATCTTTTCTGTTGTTGCTCCCCCTGAATCACTGCTACTGCTTTCTGATGATGTAGATGGGGAAGTTGTTGGATTAGGACTTGGTGGAGGAGTTTGATCATTGTCTACCTCGACCGTTTGATCTTTTGAGTCAACGTCATCTTTAAAGAATAAGCCTTCCACTCTTTTCTCTTCATCACTCCATTTCCAATAGTCTGCTTCATCAAACTCTACATCTCTTGAGATTATTACCTTTTTGGTTAGGGGATTATACAATTTGTAGGCTTTACTTCGATGAGCGTAGCCAATGAAAATGCACTTTTCTCCTTTGTCATCTAACTTCTTCCTTTTCTGATCTGGAATATGAGCGTATGCTATACAACCAAAGATTCTTAGATGGCTCACCTTTGGCTTTCTACCACTCCATGCTTCATTTGGTGTTTTGAACCGGACACTTTTTGTTGGACATCGATTTAATAGATATGCAGCACATTGAACAGCTTCAGCCCAAAATGTTCTCGGCATGTGCTTTCCTTTAATCATGCTTCTTGCCATATCAAGAATTGTGCGATTCTTCCTTTCTGCAATTCCATTTTGTTGTGGTGTGTAAGCAGCTGTCAACTGATGTATTATTCCATGTTTCCGACAAAATTCTTCAAATAACTGGAAGTATATTCTCCTCCTCTATCCGTCCCGAGCACCTTTAAATATCGACCACTTTGCTTTTCTCGCCATTACCTTAAACTCCTTGAATTTATCAAGGGCTTCGACTTTTCTTTGAGAAAGTACACCCAAGCTTTCCTCTGAAATCATCAATGAATGTGATATAGTACTTGTTTCCTCCAAGTGATGGAATGTCAATTGGACCGCCTATATCCGAGTGAACTAGTTGTAGTGGTCTTTTTGCTCTCCATGATTTACCAACCTCAAATCTTTGTCTATGTTGCTTTCCTCGCATGCATCCTTCACATAGTTGATCTGGATAATTTATTATTGGCAATCCATACACCATTCTCACTTTTGATAACAACTTCAGGCCAGTGAATCCGAGATGACCAAATCTAAGATGCCACAACCATGAATTATCTTCAACGATAGATTTCATGCATTTGATTCCTCCTGACTGTATATTCAACTTGAATAGACGATTGCTTGTCATATCAACTTTCGCTATCAATTCTCTTTTCTGATTTCTTATGATGAGACGACTATCTTTTAAATGTATGTCATATCCCTTCTCCAATAGTTGACCTAGACTGAGGAGATTGCTTTTCAAAGATGGTATATAGAAGACATCTGAAATGTAGCTTCTATCTCCATTCCTTGTAAATATCGTAATATTACCTTTGCCTTTAATCGAGACTTTTGATTGATCGCCGAATGTGACTTCGCCTTGGACTTCTTCATTCAACTCTGTGAATAATTCCTTTTTGCCACTCATGTGATTGCTTGCTCCTGTATCGAGATACCACACATCTTTTCCATTGTCTTCTTCACCTTTATAAGAGAACAAGATGGCCGGTTTATCAACTTTGTCTTCATTTGCTATATAAAGACTTCTTTCTTTAACTTTAGCAGCATCTATGCACTCGTAACTAAGATGACCAAATCTATTACAATTATAACATTGTAATTGGGATTTATCACCTTTTTGTTGAGATCTATCTCCTCCTCTTCTTGACAAGAATCCTCGACCTCGGCTTTGTCCACGACCTCGATTGTATGATCCTTGACCACGTTCATATTCTACTGTGTGAGTTTCAAATCTTCCATTTGATTGGTCATATCCGCTATGTCTACCATGACCACCTCGAGCATTGAAACCGCCTCGGGTGTTATATCCACCTCTATATCCACCACGATTTCCTCTACCACGACCATAGCTGCTACTGCTAGCTTGATTTTTGTTTAAAGACAATTTGCTTTGCAAGGCTTGCTCCAAATTGCTAGAGCCTTCATTTAAATTCATTCTTTGCTCGTGAGCTTGAAGAGAACCCACAAGCTCATCAACAGACATAACTGACAAATCTTTAGCTTCTTTAATGGCAGTAACGTTGTAATCAAACTTTCTAGTTAATGACCGTAGAACTTTCTCCATTACTCTGACATCATCTAAAGTCTCTCCATTTCTTTTCATCTCTTTGGCCACCTTTTGCACTCGTGAGACATAATCAGAATCGGCTCGCATTCTCGCATCTTCAAATTCTCAAATTCTCGCTCTAAGTGATTGCAGTCGTACCTTTTTGGCTTTGTCTACTCCTTCACAAGACTTTTGTAAAATCTCCCATGCATTTTTGGATGATTTTGCATCTGATATTTTCTCAAAGGTTGATTCATCAACACCTTGAAAAATCAAGAATAGAGCCTTCTTGTCCTTCTTCCGAGAATCTCTAAGCGTCTTCTTCGAACATCCGATAAAGTCGTCAAATGCGCCGCATTAGCAGCTCCGTGTATCCATCCTCAACAAGGTCCCAAATATCTTGAGAACCTAATAACGCCTTCATCTGAATGCTCCAGTTTCCATAATTGCCTTTTGACAATTTTGGAATTTGCGGTTGCACCATCTCCGCCATCTTTGATCAACTTGGCTCTGATACCACTTGTTGGGAAAAAAAATTGCTTTGATCCCACTTATTAGGAAAATGGAGATATAAACAGATGAAGAACAATAAATTTATTATAAGAGAAAAAACTCAAATAAAAATACACAAATGTATTTATCTCACACACTATTTTTTTCTGTCTCACAAACTATCTTATATTTTTCTCACAAGATAATTCTCTCACTTTTCTCTAACATAGTGCTACGGCACTATTTCTATCTCATATCTCTCTTCTCTCTTTTCTTCTAATTCTATTCTTTTCTCGATTCGGATACATCGATCGGATGATACACTCAACTACAATAACACACATATATATAGACTTCCTAAACCGCCTAATATTATTCTTTAATTTGTTGCACCGATATCATCAATTCTTTGCCTTCTTTTATTCGTAGTCTCTAAACCGCTCCCGATGTGTAGTTTCTTCTTAGTGTTTCCATTTAATTTCCTTTCTCCATTCTTCCACTTTATTCTTGTTCCTTCTACATATCTCATATTCAATAACCACTCTTTTTGACTTCTTTATCCAAGACCATTGCTTTCTACGTAGCTTGTCTTATTGCTTCTTCTTTTCATTGCAATTTAATATTCATAACCGATGCTTATATTTTCGCTGCCTTTTTGACTTTTTCAACAACTTGTTTTCTTTTATTCATTATCATTAGCACCTTTCGTATCAAGACCTTTCGCAACTTTCTCCCGTCTTCTATTTACTCGTGATGAAAAAACATAGCCGAGATAGTTCTACAAATTTCTAGCTTGGCGGTGGATCGAGTTTGAATTCTAACAGTCGCGGCGGTGATGATGGTGAAGGAGTAGACCGCCGGCTACTTCAAGGAGGGTGAGGATAATGATGAACGATGAAACTCGGTCGAAGATCCAAGGTCGAAGGTGTGAGCTCCCTGGAGCGGCGTTGCTTTGTTCGTGTATATTTGGAGCAAGGTGAATGAAAGGGAGAGAGAAGACGAAAAAAATAATAATAATAACGAAACGGCATCGTTTCTGGTTTGCTACAGAAAAGTTTATCTGCATCAACAACAGAATTGTTTATCCCTTAATTTTATGGGTATTTTGGAAACAAAAGTTCTTGTATGCCTTCATATCTCGTCCTCTTTCGTTAAATTATTGTAGTTAGCTATGAACCATCAAATTTATACGGGTTCTTAATGCAGCAATGCTCTCCGGCCCTTGCCTAATACATTATATGTTGAAGGTTATGCTCGGGACGGCTTCGCCGAAGGCTTATGGGCATTACGGACTGTTCACCAAAACAGGGTATGCTTCTGTGGTAGTCTCCTTGTGCTGTAGGCTAGCCTTAATTAGCTTTATCATGTGGTGTTAAATTTAAGTTAGTGCTTTTTTCCTCACGCCATTGTCTTGCACTTCATATGAATTGTGTATTGGATTGTTATTGTTTGTTCATTTGAAACAGGTGGGATTAGTTCTTGATGCTGGAATGGAGAAGGAGCTTCAGATTCGCCACTTACAAGTAGCTGATCGATGCTGCAAGGGCATCTCTTGGATTCAATGTTGTGGAATATATTGTCACAGACACCCCACTAAAGGTATCTTGGTTTGCTTAATGATGTGTAAAGCATCCAGCACAAATCCAGCACAAGGTCTGATAAGTGGTGGGAAATGGGTAATAAGGTTATTAGGAAGAGTAGTGGTCTATAAATAGGGTGCTAGTAATTGTACCCTATGTATGGACCAGGACCACTAACATTCCTAATTACCTTATTATCCCTTTCCCTCACTAATACTCTCTCCAGTCTTTAATATAAGACATATTTACTTAATTTAATTATATTAAGGAAGTTAGTTAAGTTAATTAATCTAACATGTATTTTCTAAAATACCCAAATCATCTTCCTTAATTTCTCCATTCCATCTCTTCCTTGATTATTGTTGAGGG
This sequence comes from Acacia melanoxylon, assembly GCA_019022615.1. Lineage (NCBI taxonomy): Eukaryota > Viridiplantae > Streptophyta > Magnoliopsida > Fabales > Fabaceae > Acacia > Acacia melanoxylon. Next base: position 5,680,558 of record JAFJYJ010000037.1, read on the forward strand.
AGCATCAATATGGGTAAATTAGGAAAAGATGGACAAATATGAAAACTATGTCTTATATTTAGAATCAAGTTAATTCCCCAGTTATGTCTTATATTAAGGACCGGAGGGAGTACCACGTATCAAGGTCCACATAAAGCATTTAAATTTCCAGTATGGCAGCTATTTCTCTCTCTAGGGGTTAATCTAGAAGTAGATAAAGCATGTGTACCTCAACGAAAATTAATGGCTGTGTTGTTGCTGGACATTCTCGTTGCGTCCTGTGTTACCTTCATAAATTTATTTGACATGCAACTGTTTCACAGCTTTCTGGGTGTATCTTTCAAATTTGTTCAGACAACCGATCAGATGCACATCATGCCCTGGATTGGTGTGAGCAACACTCTGGACATGACTAAATAAAACCATGGCAGGATATGGTTGCATAACTTTAGGCATATCATGAGTCGCTCTTTCTCATTCTCAAATATTTTAGTTAAGTCAGTGTTCTACACATTTTATCCATGCCTTAAGTTGAACAGGCATTAAAAGATTTATCAAATAATCAAATGAACTGATGTTAATGTTGGACGAAGGGACTTCATCATGTATGTATATTCTTTAAAGTTGTCATTATATTGTCTTACATTTTGATCCTCTGATGTTAAAGTGTCGTTGAAGTGGGAGAGAGCCAGACAAAGAATGAGAGTTTGTAGAGAGTCGACTTCTTTTCTGTCTCTCTCTTATTTCAGAATCACTTAAAAGACTAATAACTTTTAGAGGGTCTGAATCCGTCGAATTTGACGGTAATTTTTCTTAATGCCAGCAATTTTCTCATTAAGGGGAAAAGGGAAAAAATATGAAAGAGTATTTGAAGACAAAAGTGAGGATAAATGGAAACCTTTTGGTTGGATTAATGAATGTCTTGTATTTAAGTACAACTGTAAAAGCAGTTTGGTTGATGAAATTACAATTCCTGCAGGTTCAGGTGTCAAACTATTGGGAAGCCATAGGAGTAATTGCAGCTCACAAGGCAGGGGTTGATCCATTCTCTCTTAGAAGAGATCAAATTTCTAATATCCGCTGCAAGTCTGTGCCTATCAATGGTTACTCTCTTTTAAGAGAAAGAACTTAAGCCTCATTAAAACAATTGAAGTTTAACTGATTATATATATACACACACATTCTTTTTTTTATCCTATTTATGACATGTCTCCTCAACCCCTTTCATGATTTTTGGTTTTCTCATTTCAATGATAGACCAAAGAAATGTATGTTCAATGACAAAAATGCTTAGGCATATCAGCTTATCTCTAAAGACTAATGCCTCCATATGTGTACAGCTCTTGTGAGCTTTTGCGGGTATATTCATTGGAAGAATGTAAAATTTCAAAAAGGCAAGTTATATACACCTTACTTTTATGTTTCCTCGTGTTTTATGCTATTGACTGCTAGCTTCCAACTAAAACTCTCTAAAATTTCGCATTAATCAATGCGGACTGTATATTCTAATAGTGGGATTAATTCTGAATACTATTGGAAATTGAGAAGGGAGTTTCAGATTCGCCACTTACAAGTGGCTATGTTGCAAGGGCTTCCACTTCAAATTCGATACTTGCAGCCGTAGTTCGTTTGTGCTTACCCTCTAATTCAAAAGCAAAACCAAACAATCAGTAGTTTCAAAAACACAATTCCTCCACGGGTTCCCCTTGACGTTGCATCAGAAATACTTCAGTGTGGTTGGTATTTTAAGTTTTTAAAGCTGTTTAGTTTCAGACTATATAATTATATGTGCGGTTAATAAATATTGTTTAATAGTACCAATTTGCTTTCCTGCTCAACTAAAATGAGTTCATACTTGGCAACCTACTCCGAAGCAAGTGATGGGATGCCAAACCAACACTAGTCCACATTACCTGCTATTTGATTACGTGCTTCTTACGTGTTATTCTTCAAAACGCATAGTTTCGTTTAGCGGGGAACGCTGAGCATTGGATTTTTACAATCTGGGATAATGAGAAGCTGACACCTGGGAATCCTTTCACTGAGCTTATTTCCCGTGAAAAAGCAGCAAATCGCAAAAAACCAGAATACCATGAATAATAGAGGAGGAACCAATTGAGCGGAAATAGAAAATCTTAGAGTTCACTACTACAAAATAGACGTCCGTTTATTTGGGCTTTTAACGTCTAAAAACATGGGGCGTTTATTCGGGAGGCGCAAAAAATTGGAGACTTACGGCGTCTAATTTTTTTATTAGACATCTTAAGTATTTTTTTAAAAAAAAACAGATGAGGACGCTGACGGCGTTAAACACAGATCTGAGAAATTTCAGATATGGAAAAAATCCAGAACGCATCTTTGAATATCAAAGTAAAATTAAACATGATGAACAGAGACGAGGGAACTGAGAATTGGGGCAACACCATAGCCGGACGAGCAACCATATGCATTTATTTGCAAAACAAAACTAAAAAAAAAACATTAGGAATTGATAAAAAATGAGGAAAAAGGTAAAAGAAGAAGATGAATGCATAAATACCGAAATGGTGAAAGAGGAGATCAATCGCAATGCGTAACCGGACGAATGAAGAAGAAACAAACAGTGCCATAGGAGAAAGAGTGACCTCGAGCGAACGACCGGAGCTAGCGAAGTCAGGCGAGACAAGCAAACGACTGCCGGCGAGGTGACGGCGGATGTGTGAGCATGACGTTCGAGAGAATGGGTAAGTTTCGAGGTTCCGAGAGTGGGTGAATAAAACGCGTGAAAATAATGAAGGGGCTGTCTTTTGGCGTCTAAGTTTTAAACTTAGACGCCAAAATCGATACTTTTTCGCGCCAAGATTTTCATTTACCGCATTTTTCTCTTTTTGAATCACTTTTGGCGTCTAATTTTGAAAATAAGACACCAAAAGTGATACTTTTTCCCGCTAGGATTTTTGTTTACCGCATTTTTCTTTTTTGAATCACTTTTGGAGTCTAAGTTTTAAACTTAGACTCCAAAAGCATGACTTTGGAGTCTAAGTTCAAAACTTAGACTCCAAAAGTGTCTCTCGCGGGCCCCACACATAACCCTCTGCTACACGATGTGACCTTCTTTTCTGCTGTACGACATGACTTTTGGCGTCTAAGTTTTAAACTTAGACTCCAAAAGCATGACTTTTGGAGTCTAAGTTTAATACTTAGACTCCAAAAGTGTCTCTCGCCAACCTTTTGGCATCTAAGTTTAGAACTTAGACGCCAAAAGCATGACTTTTGGCGTCTAAGTACTTAACTTAGACGCCAAAAGTCAACTTTTATCACATATAATTACAAAAATGCCACCGCCTTTATTTTTTACTTCTTTTTTTTAAAAAATGACGTCTTATTGGGACGCAAAAATCGTTTTTTGTAGTAGTGGTTTGCAGATTCCTAGAAACCTATCACGCGGGATAGACTTGAATATGTTCAGCTCGATCTTCTCCCTCACACTCCAGTCGCTGTTTCTTGCGCTAACCCACCTTCTCAAATCTCATTTCCATGCCCTCTGTGTGAAAATGGTCAGTACCCACTTCCTAAAGCTTCCAAAATCGTTCTTTGACTGTTTAACCTCTGTTTTTGAGGCTGAAGACTCAGTTTTTCACATGCAGGTAGTTCTCCGAGGGGCGTGGGTATGAATAGATTGCCACTGCCGGCAGCAGCGACAGCGGAGGAAGATGAGGCGGCAATGTCGTCGTCTCCAAACAGCGCTGCGTCGTCGTTTCAGATGGATCTTTGTGTGTTTAACATAGGAGGGAGTAGTATTAGTGGCTGTAAGAAGGATTATGAAGGAGAGGTATATTATGATCAAAGGGCTAGTTCTTTAAGAGCAAGCAATGAAGATGACAACGTTGGTAGTACGAGGAAGAAGCTAAGGCTGTCCAAGGAAGAATCATCTTTTCTCGAAGAGAGCTTCAAAGAACACAGCACCCTTAACGTAGTAAGTATCTAAAATAACTTCATATATATAAACTCATAACGTATCTATTAAATCTCCTCTAAATTTCTTACTAAAATTTATGGTGCAGAAACAAAAATTTGCTCTTGCAAAACAGCTCAATCTTCGCCTCGCCAAGTAGAAGTCTGGTTCCAAAACAGAAGGGCAAGGTATGTAATGTATATATCAAAATAGTCTTGGAAAAAATTGCTTGTAACGTTTAGTCAAGAAAATTAAATAAGAGGTGTTGTGAGACATTAACGGAAGAGAATAAGAGAGAATATAGACAAAGGCAATAATGAATAGCCTAGAGTAAGTAATACCACCTCTGGCTCTTATCCTTTATATAGTGTAAAATTAGGGTTACAAAAGAATCTTAGCCATCCATGTGACATATACAAATGTATGATAGCTAGTATACCTATAATGAATATTAACACAATAATAATACTATTGTGCCTGTTTGGATTCCCGTTGAAGTAAGCATTGAAGGCAAAAAAATTACAGTGCCTTAAAAGAAAACGCTCAAGCAGTGAAAAAAACGCAATGGTTGCCGTTTGGGAACGCGTTGTGAGCATTGGGCTTTTCACCCAAACGTAGCGTCTGTGAAGAAGCTCCGAAAGGTGGCTTCTCACAGCGGTGGGAGCGTTGGACCTTGACACTTGTGAAAATTTCCCTTCCTGTCCTTCTGATTTCTTTGACCACTTCTCTCTTCACCCTTCTTTTTCTCACATAATATGCGTCTCGGCCATGGCACTCAGACAGATGCCGTCAGTGGTTCATCGGATCGTCTTCATCACCGAGTTGGAGAAGAGAAGACGCGATTGGGGATGATTGGAAGGTTTGTTGGAACCAAATGAGTCGGCGATTGTCGGAGCAAAGCATCAAAGAGAGGAGGAAGACGGCGAACGGGAAGATGAAAAATTTCTGGAATTTCTCTCTCTCTCTCTTCCTCGGCGTCAAATATAAGAGTCATCTTGGGGCAAATAAATCTACCTGGCTATGAACTCGAAGGGCGAACTCGAAGGACGCAAGGAAGATAGTGTGTTCTAGTTGGATGCAGAGGAAATAATCATCTCTCTTGAATAAAGATCTGAAGAGCCATCTTGTGGCAAATAAATAATCACTTCCAAATAAATAAATAAAAATGATGACGACGTGTGAGAACATGTGCCACACACAAATGATGGATACTCCTTTTTATATATGTTAATTTAATTTTTTTTATATGAATTTAAATTTAAATTTTTATCTTCAATTATCACAATATATACGAGATATCTTCAATAATATTTATGTCCTTTTTAGTCATTTTTTATCTCAACTGATTTTTCAACCACTAATCCAAACACATCTCTGTTTGGAAAAAAGTCACTTCTACCAATGTCAATCCAAACACAAATCACATTTATAATCTGACTTTTTCCAACCGAGCTTTTACAAAAATCAGATAGCTTTTAAGCCACCGTTCCCACCGCCAACCCAAACAGGCCCATTATCTCTAACATTCCCCCTCAAACGAGAGGGTGTGGGACACACACTGAGTTTGCCTCTAAAATAACAAAAATGAGGATGAGATAAAGCTTTAGTGAAACAATCAGCAACTTGATGAGACGAAGGCACATATTTGACTCCTATAGCTCCAGATAAAACTTGATCTCTAATGAAATAAACATCTATATCAATATGCTTGCTTCTAGCATGATGTACAAGATTAGAAGCAAGTGCTCGTGCCCTTAGATTGTCACACCATATGATTAAGGGTTGCAAGATGAAGAGACCAATTTCTGTCATGAGAGAACGTAACCACTTTAGTTCTGCCGCGCCATCAGAAAGAGATCGATATTCGAATTCTGAACTACACCGAGAAACTACCTTCTGTTTCTTGGAACACCATGATACAAGTGTGGCTCCAAGATAGACACAATATCCTCCCATTGATTTTCTATCATCAACATCCGTAGCCCAATCAGCATCTGTAAAAGCCATCAAGCGAAGGGAGCCAACTGGTTTGATGTGTAAACCATAGTGTTATGTACCTTTGAGATATCGGAAAATTCGCTTAACTGCTTGAAAGTGCACATTAGTAGGTTTAGACAAGAATTGACTAAGCTTGTTAACAGAGTAAGCTATATCAGGTCTAGAGGTTGTGAGATACTGTAATGAACCGATGGCTCGTCTATACAAAGATGGATCTGTCATTTCTTTCCCATCACTAGCTGAAAAGTGTTTGCCAGTGACCATAGGTGTTGGCATGGGGGCACAATCATACATACCAAACCTTTTTAGCACATCTAGAGTATATTTAGCTTGATTAACATAAAAGCCAGAGGTATCCCTATGAATTTCTAATCCCAGAAAATAGTAAATGGGACCCAAATCCTTAAGAGAAAACACTTTATTCAACTAGACAGTAAAATACTGAACAAAAGCCAAATTGTTTCCAGTAATGAGAATGTCATCAACATATATGAGAATAAATACCATGAGTCTTTTTGTCTTGAGGAAGAACAGTGAGACATCACTGCAGGCATTATGAAATCCCCAACTTGTCAATGTTTGTCGAAGACGATTAAACCAAGCACATGGAGCTTGTTTGAGTCCATAGATCGCTTTAGTAAGTTTGCAGATATGATTGGGTTTTGCAGAGTATCTGAACCCAGGTGGCTGGCTCATAAAAACATTCTCCTTTAAATACCCATTTAAGAAAGCATTGTTAACAACATGGCTTAGGATGTAGTAGGCATGGGTTGTAATAGTGGAGTAGATGATGGGTGGGCTTGAGAAGGGGATTGGGCTGCAGGATTTAGAGAACTAATAGGTTGAGGTGAAGTGGAGGAATTAGATGAGGGAATAAATGTAGTGGGCTCGGTCTGTGGAGTAGGAGTAGATGTGTCTCGTGGTGTATCTGTGATGATAAGAGGAAAGGAAGTAATGGGCTCAACAGATGGGCTTGAATTACGCATGAAACCTGTAGAAAATGGAAATAGAGTAGTGTCAAAAACAACATGGCGAGAAACATATATACGTCCATTGGAGTTAAGACATTTAAAACCCTTTTGACTTGAAGCTACGCCAAGATATACACATTTTTGACTGTGAAAATCTAGTTTGTGAGAATTTTAGGGCTTCAAACAAGGGTAACAGGCGCATCCAAAAATCTTTAAAGAAGAATAATCAGGCTCTTTGTTATATAAGCATGACATGGGAGATTTGCCTTGTAGAGTTGGAGTAGGGAGGCGATTAATGAGATAAACAACCACTTGAAAAGCCTCAGTCCAATAAGCAAAGGGAACTTTTGAGTGAACTAAAAGTGTCAACCCCATTTCCACAATATGACGATGTTTCCTTTCAGCCCTACCATTCTGAGAAGATGTGTAGGGGCAAGTAAGATGCATAATTAAACCAGAAGAGGTAGCAATGGATATGATAGGCTTAAATTCAGTGCCATTATCACATTGAATGGATTTAATCTTTGTTTGAAATTGAGTCTCAACCATAGTCTGAAAATGTTTAAAAGCAATAACTGCATCCCCTTTGTTCTTGAGTGGGTATAACCAAGTGTGACGACTAAAATCATCAAGAAAATGAATATAATAACGATACCCATAAACAGATTGAATAGGAGAAGGTCCCCATAAATCAGTGTACACAAGCTCAAAAGAAGAAGACGCATGAGACAATGATCGAGAAAAAGGCAATTTCTTAGATTTACCATACTGACAAGCTTTACAAATAAATGTATCACTAACATGTACTTTGGTATTACAATTCCTTAAAATTTGTAATAAAACTTTATTGCTTGGGTGACCAAGCTTGTAATGCCAAGCGAGAAAATCTGCATCAGTGAGAACTGCCGTATGTGCTTGAGGAGGTGAATTCAGACTAGTCATTGGATAGATGCCTTGCCTTGGAGGTCCCTTCAATAGCAGTTGACCTGTTTCCTTGTCCTTCACAAGACAGCCTTGATCAGAGAAAATAACAGCAACAGGATTGTCGGTAACAAGCTTGTTTACACTTAATAAATTCTTAGAAACATGAGGGACAAGCACAACATCATTAAGAATAATAGTAGAGTCAGAAGCAGAGCAAGGTATATAAGCGGACCCAGTACCATGAATTTGTGCCTGAGACCCAGTACAAGAAGTTAAGTGAGATGTAGCCTTACCAACAGATTTTACAGAAGTTAGCTGCAAAGAATCAGAGGTAACATGGTGTGTAGACCCACTATCCATGTACCAATCAGAGTCAGAGAATTCAGGGGATTCAACAAGTTAGGCCTGAAGTGCTGAATGAGATGGTGGTCTGAAAGTGCGATCAAACCGCTTATAGCAATTACTAACTTGATGGCTCGGACGCTCACACATATCACAAAAGGGGCGACCAGTGTTACCTCCAGGAGAACGACCACCACGAGAGCGTTGAGAACGGCCACCACGACCACTACGCCATGGACCACGACCAGAAGAACGATCAAAGGGTCAGTCATAGTCAGAAAACTTGGCAGCAAAATTAGCAACAGGTTGAATGGAGAAAGAAGAGAAATGGTTCAATTGATCCAGACGACTCTCAAACGCCAGCATGAGGACTGAGCTTCGACCCAAGAGAGTCCCACCTGATCAATCAGCTTGACCACAATAGGATTGTAGTCACCATCCAGGTCATTAAGAGTGTGGAGCATGAGCTCATCAGTCGAAACAGGGGCGCCGGCAAGAATGAGGTGGTTAGCTGTAGTCTTCATCTTCATCAAATAGTCAGTCATTGAAAGGCCATTCTTCAGAGTATTATGGAGCTCAGAACGATAGACCATGATTCTTGATTTGGAGATGGCAGAGGTTAAGTTTCGAGCCTCAGTCCACAACTAAAGAGTAGTCCGACAATGGAGAAGCTGAGCCCCAACGTCCTGCGACATCGTATTACGGAGCCAACCAATAAGCATCCGGTCAACCGAATACCACTCATCAAACTCTGGATTCAGAATCGGGGTCGGAGAGGTAGAAGAAGCAACCTGCATCGGTGAAACAAAGGAGAGTGGATCGATGTGAGGTTGAAGACAATTTCCTTCAATCAATGGCAAAACAACTGAAGCCCAGACCAGATAATTCGTCTGATCCAGCTTGATTGACGATGTCTGGCTTGACGACTGGAAGAGAGAATAAAATTTGGGCACAGTGGGTGCCGTCGTCGGGTTCGAAGAAGGAGCTTCGGAAGACACAGAGGGAGACGCCATCTGTGCGAAAAAGTAGGGAAAAATAAGAAAAAGAAAAGAAAGAAAATCCTTGGCTCTGGTACCAAGAGAGAATAAGGACAAAGGCAATAATGAATAGCCTAGGGTAAGTAATACCACCTCTGGCTCTTATCCTTTATATAGTGTAAAATTAGGGTTACAAAAGAATCTTAGCCATCCATGTGGCATATACAAATGTATGACAGCTAGTATACCTATAATGAATATTTACACAATAATAATTAACTATTATCTCTAACAGAATAGAAGGCTTCACAAAGAGCTTCAAGAATTGAGAGCTTTGAAGACCAATTCAAACCCATTCTTCATGCAATTACCAGTCACCACCTTGACCATGTGTCCCTCTTGTGAGCGAGTCGCCACCAACAATTCCACCACCACTACCGTCACCACCCTAGTTGTCGCCGCCACTACTGTTGCTACAGCTTCCTCTACAAGTCCTTCTGCGACCAAAGTCACTGAAACAAGAGCTGCCATTGAATCCACTCTCTTTTGTTAATTTTAGTTTGTTGTCACTTTGATTACATCATGTTTCTGGGTTTTCATCATCAAATCATGTAAAAGAGAAAGAGATAATTATAGACAGTGAAGAAAGAAATTGTAGATAAAATTATGGAATCTTATACTGATATAACAATCTTATACACACACACACACACACACATCAGTCGCCAGCGTGATAGGCTTCTGGGAATATGCAAACTCTAAGATTTTCTTCCTGCTCAATTGGTTCATCCTTTGTTATTCATGGTATTCTGGTTTTCTGCGATTTGCTGCTGTTTTCGCGGGAAATAAGCTCAGTGAAAGGATGCCCATGTGTCAGCTTCTCATTATCTCAGATTGAAGAATAGCACGTAAGAAGCACGTAATCGAATATCAGGTAATGTGGACTCAACAAACACAGACACAAATTGTTATTCATAAGTGATAAATAATATTATTTCATTTTTTTAATTCAATTCCGTACCCATGTATGGGCAACCTAGTTATTTAAATTAAGATTTGATATATCCATTAAATCAACGGTGTAGTTTTCAATTTAAACAATATTGGCATGTGTTTGTATTTTTTTGGTAAGCCAATGATATAAGAATACATAGGAATCTTAGGGATGGATACATGTTAGTAAGGTAGTCAACATCGCGATTTTACTTAAGACCTGAGGGGTAGGAATATCGTAAATCGTGGGAACGGCACGGATCGTAAAGATCTTACTTTTTTAATTTTAGTAATAATAAAAAATATGTATAGATATAAAATAGCATTTAACTCACAACTTAATCCTAAAAGACAATTCAATCTTCAAGTAAAAATATATAGCATTGAAAATAACATTTAATGAGTCCTAAAAGACAATTCAAAGCATCAACTTGAGCCACAAATACAAAATACAAAATCACCAAAACCAAAACAAAATACTTCAAATCTAATCTATCAATGCATTTGATCTAACCATATTTTTATATGATTTTTTTATAATAAAATTGGGATTCTTAATACATTTTGTCATAGTTATTGAGTTTAAAATGTCTTTCTTGTGATAAATTGAGATTAAGAGTAAATACATTAAATTAGGATTAAAAAAGGAAAAATTGTCAAATAAATTGTTATTAATCTTAATCATTGATTTTCTAAGAATATTTGATGTTAGATTAATTATTTTGGATTGTAGATGCCTAAAAGATTAGATCAAATTTGAAAATAAAAGTTTAGACCCAAGTTGCAAAACTTTCAGTTTAGTCTCTCTACGAAACTTTTTAAAAGTTTCATTTAGATCCCTCTGTGCAGCTGCAGCGTTTTGGCGTTTTTTTGAAATTAGGTTTGACTTCTTCCTAATGAAGATAGCATACCTGATACATTACAAAAGGAGGGGATGGCGCCGCGCAAGAGGAGACCTGATTTATTGATTGAGATTTCAGTAGACGCGCAAAAGGAGGAGTGTAGGCAATTATTTGATTAATATATATTAAGTGCCGTGAATGAATAGGAGAGGGGGATCGAATATTATATATATAAAGGAGAGCTGATTTATTAAGAGAGGAGATACATCAGCGCCGCAAAAGGAGGACCTGATTATTCATTGAAGATCCAGCGCCGCGAACAAGAACCTTCAAGCTTGAGCACCATCGACATTCAAGCTTTACTCCACAGTCACCACGCCTTCCATCTTATTCACCATCTTTCAACTGCACTTTCACTGGAAAACATTCATTCTCATCTCCATCAAGAAATTACTGTCTTCATCCAACCGTGAATGTGGTTTAATCGGCTTCTTGAATCCATGGCTATGAGTTGGCTAAATCCTTTGCTTCTTGGTGATGCAGACTTGTGGCTTGAGCAATTGTGCTTCAATAGGGGAGTTATGTAATTCAAATTTTTGCTTAGACTATTTATTTGATTTCCTTATTTAGGTTTATCATTATTTAGTTGTGAGACTTGGATTGTTATGTGTCCATGTAGATTGATTAATGTAGTTTTAATTGGATGATTATTTTGAAGTTCATATTTCTATATTTCTTTATATGCTTGATGAAATTATGCTTGCGGTCATGTTTGTGATTAGTAATGATAGTTGATTTTAGCTTTTGAATGATTCGTTAGAACATTCTAATTGAGAAGAACAATTTGTATCATCCCAATTTAAATTACACATTAAGTGGATTTTAACAATATCTCAAAAGGTGGCAGTTTGCTATGTTTGTAGGAGCTAATATTAATTGAGATTATTGGACTCAAGTGTTATCTTGAGATTGTTCTTTAGACCTAATGAAAGTTTAACTCTCATATATTTTTTTAAGCAATGATAGCCATCTTCTTCATTACCAAGAGCATCCATCATTAATCCTTTTTAATCCAAAGCATTATTCACTATTTTCCAAAAATACCAAAAAGATTAGAATTAGTTTCTTATTATTTTCATGAATTCTAGTTTAGAGAAAATCAATTTCAAACCCCTTTTCTAACCATGTTTTTAGCACTTAGTTTAACCTAGGGAATTCAAAATAAAAGGCTCCTTGATAAGAGAACGATCCCGAGTTGTTTGCACTATATTGCATTTTAATTTGTGGTAAATTGTGATTTGACCCTGAGGCGACTAAGGTTTTTGTCAAATCAAAAGACCAATTAACAAAACAAAAATTTAAAAATACTAAAGTGTCCCGAACAAACCTACATTTTCTCTCACATTCTATGTTTAAAACTGATATGAATTTGTAAATTTAATTAAATTAAACACAATTTCTCTCATCATAGATATTTATAGAAAAATAACACAAACATATTTCAATTTTGTCAAAATTATAATTTTAGGAAAAACTCAAATTTAATATATATATATATATATATATATATATATATATATGTGGGAAAAACACTTCTTATGTTGTAGGAGAAGTGTATTATATTCTCATGTCATACACACAAGAAATGGTGGGACCCACATATATATATAATTAGCATTATATATATGTGGGTCCCACCATTTCATGTGTGTGTAGGAATCTTTTTCTTCTCATGCAACATGAAAAGTTTAAACCTTATATAATTAATGGGTCATGTTCAACGCTTGCCTGCATTCTAGTGTCAACGAGACATTAACTCATTATTATATTTCAATTTTTGATACAATATAGTAATGTTTTATTTTTGTTATTTGAGCCTACACAACTAATTCTAATAAGATAAAAAATGCGTTTAATTTTCTATTTTGGTTGATAAAGTTTCTTAGATAGAGCTTTTTTTTCTTCTTGATTTACATATAAATCAAGAAAAAAAATTAATGATATAAAAGGGTTAAGAGCCAATATCTATGTTACCAGTAATAATTAAATTATACAATGATAAGATATGAAATGCATTTAATTTTTTATTTTGGTTGATAAATTTCCTTTGATAGAGCTTTTATTTCCTGATTTATATAAAATTATGTAAATCAAGAAAAAAAAAACTTAATGATATAAAAGGGCTACAGGGCCAATATCTACCCTACGAGTAATAGTTAAATGATAAAATAATATGATTATGTAGATATTAGTTAAGGTTAAAAAATGTTGATTTTGGTTGTAGTAATTTTGGTGGAAAAAAAATTAAATCAATTTCAAGGGCAATTTACTATTTCTAAATTTATATTTTGATAATTGGTCTTTCTACATAATTACAATTTTTACGGTCCTTCCCAATAAATATTATTCTATATAGGTCCTCCTATCTAATTCTCCCTTTTTGTTTCTACACTTTGCTGAGCTTATTATAGATCGATAAAATTTTCTTGCTTTTATTCCCATGACTAGTTTCCTATGGTTCTGCGGGATTTTTTTGAATGTTACAAACGAGGCTCCTTTTTTCATCAGCTCTTTTTTCTTTTCTTTTTTGATAAACCTTTTCTCATCAGCTCTACCAAATCCAAGTATATATGTTCATTTTTTTTTCTGGCAAAAAATATGTTCATTTCTTTTTTGTGGAAATTCATTTATGATGTGTTTTATCCTAAATCTAGCCCAATTAATCTGAAAATCTAGGATATGCCTGCAAAAAGAAGACAACATTCAAGCTCATTGGAAGGGATTTTTAATATTATCTATATACTCCTCCAGTCCTTGAAATAAGAGATATTTTAAGAGTTGATTTTGGTATTAAATATAAGATAAATTTTTCATTCTTTTTTCGAATTTGCTCCTATGGATGCCCCCTCAATAATAATCAAAGAGATGGGGAAGAAGGGAATTAAAGAAGGTAACTATGGTGTTTTAGAAAATACATGTCATATTAATTAACTTAACCAAATTTTTTAATCTAATCAAATTAGGTAAATATGTTTTATATTAAGCATCGAGAGGAGTATATAAAAAAATAGTTGTACTTCTTATGTTTAATATAAGATCTACTTAACTAATTTTGATAGATTAAAGAAATTAATTATTTATTAAAAATATGTGTTAATTTCCTAAAATACCTATTAAAGCACTTGAAATCTTGAATTGAAACTACCCCTACATACAAACTTTCTTAACATGGGCATTGGAAAAAATTAAAAATTAAAAATCTCTTAACAATAAATAGAGATAGTTTAGAGTACAAATGATAGCACGGTGGGCAAAATGAATTGGGGTTCTTATATTTAAAATCAAATCCAACTTCTAACTAGCTTTTATAGCTGCAGGGACTGGAGTTGGTATTAACCCACCAAGCAGGTATAGAGTAATTTATAGTATTTTAAAATAGAAACAAGCATCAATAATTTTACTCTCCCCGCATTCACTTCAGTAATTCCCTTAAACAAAAGAGAAGTAAAAATGAAAGCCGATAATGAAGTAGTCTGTATATAGGAGACTCCAAGGTATAAAATTATAGTAACTATTTTTAAACGGTTACTTATTAATATTGAGATGAGAGACACATAACAAAAACATAACACAAAACACATCAAGAAAAGCCAGATACATATATAACTACCTCAGCTTATTCACAGTTATAATTTATGAACAAGCCGATAGAGGTAATAATTATTTTATTTTATTGAATTGAAATGATACAGATACATGATAAACATTACATAACACACAAGCCAGATATATTTGAGTGTGTGTGTGTATATATATATATAATGTTATCATCTCAGAGCTTATTTATAAATTAGGGGAGAGAGGTAATATTAATATTTTAGTCACACAGAGGAGAGAGTGGACTTCAAACTAATGAACCAGGAGCATAAGTCGACGGTTGCAGAGAGACTAAAGGGATATTCGTCGAGAACCAGCCACTGGTTCACTGGGAACGATATCTTCTTGGATATGCTGCCACTGACGGTGACTTCCACGGAATCCAAGTACCACCCTGGCTTGTTCCCTGACTTGTCGGAGGTGACGGTGATGCCGCAAACATCAATGCAAGGGGCACTGAAGCTGAAGATATCGACATTTCCCCGCTCGAAGTAGTCGTGACCCGGTTCCATTCTGCCCCAATCTTCGAGGTTCGGGACGGTAATGCTGCCGCCGGACGAGTTGAATAACGTGAGGCTAATTGTGGAGTCCGTTCCTGCATCATTGCGATCTCCTGTCTGAACTCTCACAAGGTACTGGCACTGATCCTGCATGTATGCATATAAACACACACACACACACACTAAGTAGATGGAATAATAAAATAAAAGCTTGAAACTAATAATAATCGATCAGAACAACAGGGCAATTACTTACAGATGTAGCCATGGTGAGTGACAGTAGAAACACAAAACAAGCTGACAATGCAATAACTCTGAGAGCCATTTGTTTTGTTTAGTTTTGGTGACGCTACTGATCGATGCTGAAACAAGCTACGCGCAGGCCTTTATATAGGGCGACGACATACATAGCGATGAGGTTATAACATTATTATAACATGATTTTCCCTTAATTTATTATTTCATGCCTCTCATGATTGAGTTACTTCCTCTAATATTTATTATAAGGCATCAACTAAAAAATATATTTGATCCTTTTGATAAAATACTTGTTTGTTTGCAAAGAGCATTAAATATTTTTTCATGTATGCCCATAATTAATAAGGGTGGTAGATGAAAGTAATAATTAATATGATATTAGAGTTTAATGTAATTAGTAGATGTAATATTGGAAATTATTTAAAATTTAAGACAAATTTAGTGACTTTAATTATTTTTATTAGTTTGTGAGAATTTTTAGTTGGTGTCTTATAATAAGTTTATAAAAAGGGAGTACCTCGCATGTTACTTTCACTTGATAATATCTTACACAAAAATTACCGAATGACAGGTACTTACGAAAGGGGACCATGACAAGAAGCAAATTTTAGTGGTTGCAAAAAGAAGCATTAAAAGAAGGAATCTCAATGTGGAACATGTGATCGAAGATAACCCACTGGCTCTACTCTATTTTTTCCCTTCTGCTTATAAAATATTGGTCCCAGCTTCATGATTGTGACAACGTCAAATGCCGTTTAGAAATTGATTTCCTAATATAGTAATAATTTGTCGAAGCATGGAGAAGCATATACTAAAATATGAAATCTAATATATATATATATATATATTCACTATCTAACCCTTTATCATATCTAAGAGCATCATCATAATATCTATAGTCTGTGGTTCAACGTAATTACATGCATCCCTATAATAGTAACCATGATTGTATTATTAAGAGGAGAATATTTGGTTGCTCTTTAATATGATAATATATTTTAACATGGTAACGATGAATAGAAATAATTTTTTTTAAGGCCTTCTATTCTTTAGAGGATGCGAATGCCATTGTAAAATATTAGAATATATCTCAAAAAAAGAATAACGTCGGGGTGAACAACGGCTCGGACTCTTCTTATATTAACCTTTAAATATTTAATAAAAGTTATTTCATATTATAGTCTCCTAATTCTTCTGACGACAAGAACCATATTCCGGTGGCTGCAAAAAGATGCACATAATCATCCAAAATAATAATAATAATAACGAAGCACAATGTGGAACACTTGGTCGAGGATAACCCATGTGCTCTACTCTCTTTTGTCCCTTCTGCACATAAAATATTGGTCCCAGCTTCATAATTATGACATAAACAACGTCGTCACATGCTGTTTAATTAGAAATTTATTTCCGGTGTATTAAAAAGAGCTGTTTAGAAAATACAAATAGTACTTGGGATATTTTTCTTAAGGCCTTCTATTCTTTAGAGGATTCGGATGCCATTGTAAAGTACTGCCTCATGTCCTAACTATATGATATCTACTGTGGTCACAATTATAGAAACACTTTTGTAGTGCGATTTCACTATAAAAATATTCTTATAATTAGGAGCGGAGGAGTAGTTTGAAGTGCAATTTATACAATAAATGTCAGGATGAACTTTGTTTCAGACTCTTCGGGGAGTAGGTAAGGGCATGTATGGTATGAGGGATCTGGAGGGAAGTGGGGAGAGAAAATTTTTATAAGTTGAGTTTAATAAAGTTAGAGAATTTGGGTTATAAAATTTTAATAAAAGGAAAATGTTTGATAAAAGATTAAGAAAAATTATTAAAAAAAAATTAACTCAACTACTCTAATTTTTTTAAATCCAAATAAAAAAAAATTCGCCTCCACTTACTCTCCCTCCCATTGTACCAAACAACCCCTACGTGTCTAACTTATCAAAAAAGGGTAAATAGCCATGGAGTCTCTGCACAAGAGCTCGCTTATGTGGAGAGGATATAAATATATGTAAGCATGGAAATAGGCTAAGTCAGACTTTAGCTAAAGCCTTTTTAAATTCCTACTTACTATGTAGGCTTTTTTAAAAAGCCTTATATTGTAGGCCTAGGAGGCCATAAATGGCTTTGTACACTTTGAGTCTATAAAAAACTATATAACTATAACTTGAAATTAGAATATAAGAATTAAAACCAATAAATATTATGTTATTTATACGATATAAATATAATTATATTTATTTAATGTGTAAACAAGCCAGTCGAAGATCGAAGACTAACAGTCGAGCCTTAATAAAATAGACTTAACCTATTTACACATTTAGGCTTTAAATAAGCGTTGGCCTGACATTTTTAATAAACAGATCAGGTTAGACTAGGCTTTGACCTATTCTCACCCCTATAAATATAAGACCCAATCAACATTTTTGGAATAAAGAAGCTAAATAAATTAAATAATTTATATTTTTATCTTTTTGGGATCATTCTAGATAAATACAATTTTAATTTACGAAACTCCGAAAAGTGTTAACATATGTAAATGAAAGAAAGGTAATAGGTATCAAATTAAGATTTTAAAGTGATGTTGATTTTACCATAATGCCCCTTAATTCTTTAAATTTTTTTAAAAAAAGGGCACCTTGCCGAAGCACCGCCACCGCCGGCCAGCTCGCCCTTCCATATGCCATTTGGTCCCCTCCAGCCACCAAAGTTTTGCTGCTGGAGGGGCTGTTTTTTTTTTTTTTGGTTGGGGGTTTAAATTTTTTCTTAAAAAAATGTGGAGTAAGACCCCAACCTTGGTCTCCATTGAAGCATGGTGACCTCTAATGCTCCTTTCTTTTATATATATATATATATATATATATAGGGTTAAATAGTAAATCCACCTCAGAAATATAAGTTCAAGAGTAATGTTGTCCATGAACTTTTTCTTGTCAAAATGTTACCCTGAAAGTTTCATAACTTAACAATGTTGCCCTATTCCATTAAAAAACTAACGTTGATTGTAAAAAAACTTTTTCACTTATAGAATGATGGGTAGCGATGGTTTGCAAAAGCAAAAAATAATTAAAAGCTAGAAGATCATCGAACGTGAGAGCCCAATGGCGTGAACAGACAGACACCAAATACGAGCGCCCAACAGCAGAGATTTTTTTTTTGGTTTGGGGGGGGGGGGGGGGGGTAATATGCTGCGAGACGTGGTTGAGTCTAAGCACGAAAGTAAGAGGATAACTATAAATATTGGGGGCTTAGATTTCTAGACTAGTATTGATATGCACTTTCCAGACTGGCCTTCAAATTCTCTCTGGATCTATTGTTGCATAACCAGGTCTAGCAAAGCAATCTTCGGCCTGTTGCATTGGCAACCAGTCTAAAAATTGTTTAACTAGATTTTAAATTTTTATTTAAACATCAATCCGATATTTTATATTATTTTTGTCAAACAATCCAGATAATTGGCATTATCAACATACACACAGATAAATTATGTAGACCAAACTTCAAGTCAGTGAAAGAAAAACAACAACTGAAAATAAAAACATGAACATGCTTATTAAAAATATTTTTTTTTTCATTAATATATACACACTGTCTCTACTCTCTTTTGTCCCTTCTGCATATAAAACATATATAGGAAAACTTAACGGTATTATTATAACCATAACCCGTATATATTTGAATGTTTAAAGAACAATTTAAGACAGAGTCTTAGTATATGAACACAACTATCATATATAGGCATACAATAAGCATAAGAGTTAAGGTTACAATACGCATCCGTACCTTCGCCGTTAATGATTACGGTACTTGTGATGGTCGGAATGCGATCACAGATATCCTATAAGGGTAATGTCGCATTTATTAATTCATAAACAATATCTTAATAGATATATTAGTCTCAAATGGCCATTTTACCCAAGGGTTAATTATTTTCCAATTATTTCCCATAAATTTCGTAGAAAACACTGTTTTGACATATGGGCTGATTTTTCGTCTAACTTTGAAAAATCATAACTAATTCTAGAAAACTAAAAACGAGCATCCGTAAAATTCCCCAGCCTCCTTAAGATGTCTAGTTTTGAGAAAAAAAAAATACTAAAGTTTTCCCAGAGCTTAAGAACAATTCCCAGTTTTCATTTTTCAAAGCTCCGCCCAGAATTTCCCCAGAAAACGTAGCCCAACTTTGGAAATTTTTATCTCCTAGCACAAAACTCAAAATGACATGATATAGGTATATTTGGAAAGCTCTATATGTCTAATTTGAACATGAAGTTTCTCATAATTTTAGAACATCATCTTCAACATAAGATACCAGCGTTTTTACAACTGCATTCGAAATCGCTAACCGATAAATTTTCGTCGAAGCTTCGCTACTTTGATCATAATCTTCCAAAATTTTTGCTATATCACTTTCTTCATCAATTTTTAGAAATAAAACCATATTTAACCATAAAAACATGATAACAACAATATATTGGAAGATTAAAGATCAAAACACTACTTATCTATGAATTTAAAACTAGAACACAAGAACTAGAGAACTTACCCTTGAAAAACCTTGCTACTCCTTCTTCCTTCCCACTACCTCTCACTTCTCTCTACTCTCTTTAGAAAATCACCTCTTGGGGTTGATTTTGGTGTGAAGAACTCAAAGTCCCTATTTATAGGAAAATGTCATGGCAAAAATGGTAATTTTCTTGAACTCCCTCTTCTTGAATTTGAGCCATTGGATCTTGGCTTAATCAAAAAGATTAAATCCCAACTCTTCCCTCTCATAAACCGTCCCTCCCCCTCACATTCCTATCTTCTTCCATTTCTTACCCCAAAAGTCTATGCAAGTACTCTTTGCACTTTGCCAATTTGTCCCCTATTAAATGTATGAATTAACATGTGTTTTAGATTTAAACAATAAACAATTCCTCACCCCTTGCACAAGCCAAGTGAACCGTGTATACATCCCTTTTTACTCTTGAAATTGTGCTTCAATTATTAGTTACTCTAAGTGTTCTTTTTAACTAGATACAAAGTGATAGTTGGTTACCAACTAAGCAAGAATACATTTAGGGGTTAATATAAAGTTCATCTTAGTCTTTTATCTAGCTCTTAATTTAGAAAATCATAGCCTTCATTATTTGTCTCAATTAACACTTTAATCATTTTAAGATTAATCACAAAAGTTTAGGAAATGATTTTGGAGACAACCTAATCCAAGATTTTAATATGCTTGTTCATAATAAATCCTTATATTTGATCTATGATTAAAGTTTCTCAAGATACAATTTATTTTCTATAGATCCTCATTTACTTGTGTCTTGAATTTATCCTAATGGTTTTTAACTTTCCATTCAATAAATTACCCACTTTTCTCTCTCATCTTTATTCAATCTTATCCTCTTCCAATTGCCACTAAAGTCTTCATGATTTAATGCAAGATTATGACATCATTTTGCATGTGTGATTTGTTAATTTATTAAACAATTGTGTTCTTCTTCTTCAAGCCATCAAAACCGTGTAAATGCTCCCTCTTTTGCCTCTTGGATTTGTGTTTTATTTGTCTCCCAATATCACACACTAGGTCTTTCATTGGTTGATAAATTTTCACAAGGATTTAGCTTTATGGTAATTAATTAAGGCCTTAAGATTTAGCTTTTACTAATTTTAATCCAAGCCTTTAATTTGTGTTGGAAAAATCTAAACACTATTGATGATATTTGTTAATGATTTAGGATTAAGAATTAGTGCAATTATTTTGCCTATTTAAGTAGTAAATTTTGCTACTTTTAAATAATTCAAGGGAGGATTAATTAATCTTGGTTAATATTTCTAATATAGTGTTTTAGGAGTTATTATGCCTAATTGTCAAAATTTGATAGGTTACTATATTAATCAAAATTATTTGAAACCCCTAAGGTACCAATCTTGGCCCTTAGATATCATTTGGATGTTAATTAAGTTGATATATCCCTAATTATGCCTTTTTAAATTAATTATTATTTAATTTCGAAAATTAATATAAATATTCCAATTATTGCAAATTTTAATTGCCCAACAATTGTTGATAATTTTCTCCAATTGATTTAGGTATTTTGATGATATTTAATTACCTTTTATGACATAATTAAGATTATACTTAATTATGATAATCTTAGGATATTTTATGATCCCTAATAGAATTTAGAAAATTTAGCCTTTGGTTCTTTTAATTCTAGGGAAAAATTGCCTAGAAATAAAATAAACATATACAATAATTTGTGACCACATATTCACATATTTTTAATAGGTATTTATTTGTTAAAATATGATATTTATAATAAGTGAGATTTTTAGGGTATTACAATTTAACCTGCTTTCGCCCATTTAATTTTTGTTTCTGCACTTTGCTGAGCTTATTATAGATCGATAAAATTTTCTTGCTTTTATTCCCATGACTAGTTTCCTATGGTTCTGCGGGATTTTTTTGAATGTTACAAACGAGGCTCCTTTTCTCATCAGCTCTTTTTTCTTTTCTTTTTTGATAAACCTTTTCTCATCAGCTCTACCAAATCCAAGTATATATGTTCATTTTTTTTCTGGCAAAAAATATGTTCATTTCTTTTTTTGTGGAAATTCATTTATGATGTGTTTTATCCTAAATCTAACCCAATGGATATGAAAATCTAGGATATGCCTGCAAAACGGAGACAGCATTCAAGCTCATCGGTACGGGTTTATTATATTATCTATATACTCCTCCGGTTATTGAAATAAGACATATTTTAGGAGTTAATTTTGGTCTTAAATATAAGATAAAATTTTCATTTCTTTTTCCTGAATTTGGCTCTATGGATGCTCCTTCAATAATAATCAAAGAGAAGGGGAAGAAGGGAATTAAAGAAGATAACTAGGGTGTTTTAGAAAATACATGTCATATTAATTAACTTAACCAACTTTCTTAATATAATCAAATTAGGTAAATATGTCTTATATTAATCACCAGGATGAGTATAAAAAATAGTACTACTTCATGTGCTTAATATAAGATCTACTTAACTAATTTGGATAGATTAGGGAAATTATTTTTTTGTTCAAAATAAGTTTTAATTTCCTAAAATACCCCTTCGTACAAACTTTCTTAACATGTGCCTTGGTTAAAATTATTTTTTATTATTTTTTTTTAAAAAAAAAGCATTCTTAACATGTGCAATAAATAGAGATAATTCAGAGTACAAATGATAACACGGTGGGCAAAATAAATTGGGGTTCTTATATTTAAAATCAAATCCAACTTCTAACTGGCTTTTATACCAGAGACTGGAGTTGGTATTAACACAAGCAGGTATATAGTAATTTGTAGCATTAAATACAGAAACAAGCGTCAATAATTTTACTCTCCCCGCATTCGCTTCAGTTATTCCCATAAACAAAAGAGAACAAAAAATAAAAGCCGAAAATGAAGTAGTCAGTATATATGAGACTCTAAGCTAGGTATAAAATTATAGTAACTACTCCCTCCGGTCCTAATTATAAGACAAAATTTGTAGTACAAATTACACTACAAACTTTATTTTTTAATTAAGGCTAGTTGTAGTATTTTTTAACGTTTACTTATTAATATTGAGATGAAAGACACATAACAAAAACATTACTTAACACACAACACACCAAGAAAAGCCAGATACAAATATTACTACCTCAAAGCTTATTCGTTATAGTTTATGAACAAGCCGATAGAGGTAATAATTATTTTATTGAATTGAAATGTTACCATCTCAGAGCTTATTTATAAATAAGGGGAGAGAGGTAATATTAATATTTTAGTCACACAGAGGAGAGAGTGGACTTCAAACTAATGAAGGAGCATAGGTTGACGGTGGCTTCGAGACTATAGGGATATTCGTCGAGAGCCAGCCACTGGTTCACTGGGAACGCTGCCTTCTTAAATATGCTGCCACTGACGGTGACTTCAACGGAATCCAAGTACCACCCTGACTTGCTCCCTGAGTTGTCGGAGGTGACAGTGATGCCGCAAACATCAATGCAAGGGGCACTGTGACTGAAGAGATCGATATTTCCCCGTTCGAAGTAGTCGTGACCCGGTTCCATTATGCCCCAATCTTCGAGGTTCGGGACGGTAATGCTGCCGCCGGACGAGTTGAATAACTTGAGGCTAATTGTGGAGTCCGTTCCTGCATCAGCGCGATCTCCTGTCTGAACTCTCACAAGGTACTGGCACTGATCCTGCATGTATGCATATAAACACACACACACAACTAAGTAGATGGAATAATAAAAGCTTGAAACTAATAATAATCGATCAGAACAACAGGCCAATTACTTACAGATGTAGCCATGGTGAGTGAGAGTAGAAACACAAGACAAGCTGACAATGCAATAACTCTGAGAGCCATTTGTTTTGTTTAGTTTTGTGACGCTACTGATCGATGCTGAAACAAACTACGTGCAGGCCTTTATATAGGGCGACGACATACATAGCTATGAGGTTATAACATTATTATAACATGATTTTCCCTTAATTTATTATTTTATGCCTCTCATAATTGAGTTCACCAAGACTAACTAAAAAAAAGTATATTTGATTCTTTTTATAAAATATTTGTTTGTTTGCAAATAGCATTAAATATTTTTTTCATTTATGCCTATAATTAGTAAGGGTGGTAGCTAAAAGTAATAATTAATATGATATTAAATTTAATGCGATTAGTAGATGTAATATTGAAAATTGCTATTTGATGTATGCCTATAACATGATTTTCCCTTAATTTATTATTTCATGCCTCTCATAATTGAGTTCTTTCGAACAACTAAAAAGTATATTTGATCCTTTTTATAAAGTATGTTTGTTTGCAAATAGCATTAAATATATTTTTCATGTATGTCTATAATTAGTAAGGGTGGTAGCTAAAAGTAATAATTAATATGATATTAGAATTTAATGAAATTAGTAGATGTAATATTGAAAATTGCTATAAATTTAACACAAATTTAGTAATTTTAATGTTTTTTATTGGTTTGTGAGAATTTTTTAGTTAGTCTTTAATAATAAGTTTATAAGGAGGAAGTTTATAAGTTTATAAGGAGGAGTACCTCGCATGTTACTTTCACTTGATGATATCTTACACGAAAATTACCGAATGACAGGTACTTACAAAAGGGGACCATGACAAGAAGCAAATTTTAGTGGTTGCAAAAAGATGCATTAAAAAAAAAAAAAAAGGAATCTTAATGTGGAACATGTGATCGAGGATAAGCCACTGTCTCTACTCTCTTTTGTCCCTTCTGCATATAAAATATTGGTCCCAGCTTCATGATTGTGATCGACAACGTCAAATGCCGTTTTGAGATTGATTTCCTAATATAGTAATAATTTAATTCATAACAAGTCATAGTATTTGGACTAATTTGTCAAAGCATGGAGAAGCATATACTAAAATATGAAATTTAATATATATATATATATATATTAATTTTCACTATCTAACTCTTTATCATATCTAAGAGCATCATCATAATATCTATAGTATGTTGTTCAACGTAACTACATGCATCTCTTTAATAGTAACCATGATTGCATTACTAAAAGGATTTTGTTGCTCTTTAATATGATAATATATTTTAACATGGTAACGATGAGCAGAAATAATTTTTTTAAGGCCTTCTATTCTTTAGAGGATGCGAATGCCATTGTAAAATATTATAATATATCTCAAAAAAGGAATAACGTCGGGGTGAACTACGTCTCAGACTCTTCGTGGAGCAGGTAAGGGCCTGTTTCACATATTAACCCTTAAATATTTAATAAAAGTTATTTTACATATTATATAGTCTCCTAATTCTTCTGACAACAAGAACCATATTCCGGTGGCTGCAAAAAGATGCCCATAATCATCAAAAAGAAGAAAAAAAAAAAAAGAAAAAAAAAAGGAAGCACAATGTGGAACACTAGGTCGAGGATAACCCACGGGCTCTACTCTATTTTGTCCCTCTTCTGCACATAAAATATTGGTCCCAGCTTCATAATCATGATATAAAGAACGTCACATGCTGTTTAATTAGAAATTTGTTTCCGGTGTATTAAAAAAAGCTGTTTAGAAAATACGAATAGTACTTGGGATACTTTTTGGGAAAATTACGCTCGGTCCGAGGAAGGGAATTAATTGATAAAGTCCTCAAATCATCAAATTACGCTCAAGTCGAGGGACACGTAATTATTTGTATTAACAAGCGGAGGAAATGCGTATATTAACAATGACGGAATCGTATATTTATAACAACGTTTAAATCGGATTTTGAGCAACATAGAGAGTCATTTACAATGAAAAAGCGTAGATTTACAATGACGGGGAAATGTTGCATTTGCAACAAAATTTAAAATATGGCCATTTATAACGGGAAATCGCATGTATTTACAACAACTTTTAAAAACCGGATTTTATTTCCATACAAATAATTACAAGTCCCTGGCTATTTACAGCCCGGAAATGCATGTATTAACAACAACATTTAAAAACCTCCATACAAATAATTACGAAGTTCCTTGGGACGCGAGCGTAATTTAATGATTTGAAGGGACTTTTTTGTAATTTTTTTCGTTCCTTGGGACCTATATGAAAATTTCCCTACTTTTTTAAGGCCTTCTCTTCTTTGGAGGATGCGAATGCCATTGTAAATCTTTGCCTCCTGTCCTAACTATATGACATAATTTGTAGTACAATTTACATTATAAATTATGTCATATATTTAAGACTAGAGGAATATTAGAATATATATCAAAAAAAGAAAACTGTCAGGATGAACTCTGTCTTAGACTCTTCATGGAGCTGGTAATCGGCATGTTTTGTATAAGGGATTTGGAGGAAGGGGGAGAGAAAAATTTTATAAGTTGAGTTTGAAAAAAATTAGAGATTTTGGGTTATAAAGTTCTAATAAAAGGAAAATGTTTGATAAAAGATTATGAAACATTATTAAAAAAAATTAACTCCACTACTCTAATTTTTTAAAATCCAAATCAAAAAATCTTCCCCTCCGTTTACTCTCCCTCAACTCGTACCAAACAACCCTTACATATCTTACTTATAAAAAAAGGGTAAAAAATCAATTGAATCTTATATTTTTAATTTATTTTATTTCCTTAATCTTTTTAAAAAATCAATTGAATCTTATATTTTTTTTTTTATAAGAAAATTTTAGGAAAGGGTTACTTACGCCATTTCATGATCTAAGAGGCGAGTCTTTGGCCGTCACAAAGATTATTCTGCACGCTTTGTAGACCTGCAGGACGCTCCCCTAACGCTGACCAACTCCAGGATCGAACATTCTCTTTTTTGAGGAAGTCGTCAAGCCTTCATGAGTTAAACACAAGGACGAGGGTGAATTGAATCTTAAAAAGATTTCAACTTTGAAGTATTATTTGTTATGATCCAAAATGCATTGGGCCCTGAAATAGCTACAAATGAAGGCCCACTACAAGATGGTGCAGGACAATGGATATCCATTTTCTTGGTTGGTAGAAGCATGAGGAGGCAGAGTAGCATTGCGATATTGGGAATTGGGAGGCTAGGGAGTGGGGAGGCATTTTATTATTAACGCTAATAGCTTGTAACCGAATGATTTAGACCAAATTTTTCCTTTTTTTATTGTTCATGTCAATCATTATACTTAATTTCTAGGTAATTAATAAAAGGTGAGATGATTCGAGAGTGTATCCTTTATTGAAATCCTATTTTTAATTTTAAAAATGTTACCAAAGACAAGCTTATCTTTACTACGACTTTATTCACAAGACTTTAAAAATTAATAAAATAATAAACCTTTACTGCAACAAAAAAAAAAAAGGTGATCTAGAGCAACGGACCCTTTTTTTGGATCAAAAACCAACGGACCATTCAAAGATCCCAAAAATTCAATTTAATCGAATTTATTGAGAATAATTACTTAGGCTTGCCCCTACTAGCCCACAGATTAACCTGCTTTCGCCCATTTAATTTTTGTTTCTACACTTTGCTGAGCTTATTATAGATCGTTAAAATTTTCTTGCTTTTATTCCCATGACTAGTTTCCTATGGTTCTGCGGGCTTTTTTAAATGTTACAAACGCCTCCTTTTCTCATCAGCTCTTTTTTTTTTTTTTTTTTTTTTTTTTATAAACCTTTTCTCATCAGCCCTACCAAATCCAAGTATATATGTTCATTTTTTTTGTGGGAAAAAAATATGTTCATTTCTTTTTTTTGGAAATTCATTTATGATGTGTTTTATCCTAAATCTAGCCCAATTAATCTGAAAATCTAGGATATGCCTGCAAAAAGAAGACAACATTCAAGCTCATCGTGAGGGATTTTTAATATTATCTATATACTCCTCTTGTCCTTGAAATAGGAGATATTTTAGGAGTTGATTTTGGTATTAAATATAAGATAAATTTTTCATCCTTTTCTGAATTTGCTCATCTAGATGCTCATTCAACAATAATCAAAGAGAAGGAGAAGAAGGGAATTAAAGAATGTGACTATGTTGTTTTAGAAAATACATGTCATATTAATTAACTTAACCAAATTTCTTAATCTAATTAAATTAGGTAAATATGTCGTATATTAAGTATCAGATGAGGTTCGGGACAGGAATGCTGCCGTCGGACGAGTTGAATAACTTGAGACTAATTGTAGAGTCCGTTCCTGCATCAGCGAGATCTCCTGTGTGAACTCTCACAAGGTACTGGCACTCATATATCCTGCCTGTATGCATATAAACATGGGCAGACCCTTCATTGATAGCAATTAATAATAAGTCAATTATGATGGAATTCCAAAAAAATAAGGCTAGAAGGATGACATTCTAATTATTTTTATTGTAATATACAATTTTATTAAAATATATATACTTGAACTTATTAGTGTCTACCCTTTATTGTAATTTATGTATTTGTATTTATTTTTAAATGATCTTAGTATTCTTTTTAAATGACGGTTTGTAAAATAATTGTCTATCTTATTACATCATATCATCAAGTATTCACTGATTTCATAAACAATTTTTTTCTTATTTATATTTTTGGTTTTTAATGCATTTAAAACTTTCCTTTAAAAAAAAAAAAAAAAAATTGGGGGCGCTGCCCCGAACCCCCAAATATCCCCGCCAATTGTGCCCCTCCCTGTAATTTCCTGAGTCCACCCTTGCATATAAACACACACACTAATAAGTAGATGGAACAATAAAAGCTTGAAACTAATAATAATCGATCAGAACAACAGGCCAATTACTTACAGATGTAGCCATGGTGAGCGAGAGTAGAAACACAAGACAAGCTGACAATGCAATAACTCTGAGAGCCATTTGTTTTGTTTAGTTTTGTGACGCTACTGATCGATGCTGAAACAAGCTACGTGCAGGCCTTTATGTAGGGCGACGACATACATAGCGATGAGGTTATAACATTATTATAACATGATTTTCCCTTAATTTATTATTTCATGCCTCTCATAATTGAGTTACTCGGCACCAACTAAAAATTATATTAAAAAGTATATTTGATCTTTTTTATAAATTTACATTTGTTTATTTGCAAATAACATTAAATATTTTTTTCATGTATGTCATAATTAGTATGGGTAGTGGGTGAAAGTAATAATTAGTATGATATTAAAAGTTAATGCGATTAGTAGAGGTAATATTGAAAATTACTTAAAATTTAACATAAATTTAGTAACTTTAATTATTTTTATTGATTTATAAAATGTTTTTAGTTGGTGCATTATAATAAGTTTATAAGAAGGGAGTACCTCGCATGTTACTTTCACTTGATAATATCTTACACAAAAATTACCGAATGACAGGTACTTACGAAAGGGGAGCATGACAAGAAGCAAATTTTAGTGGCTGCAAAAAGTTGCATTAAAAAAAGGAATCTCAATGTGGAACATGTGATCGAGGATAAGCCACTGTCTCTACTCTCTTTTGTCCCTTCTGCATATAAAACATTGGTCCCAGCTTCATGATTGTGATCGACAACGTCAAATGCCGTTTAGAAATTGATTTCCTAATATAGTAATAATTTAATTCATAACAAGTCATAGTATTAGGACTAATTTGTCAAAGCATGGAGAAGCATATACTAAAATATGAACTACACGCACACACACACACATATATATATATATATATATTAATTTTCACTATCTAACTCTTTATCATATCTGAGAGCATCATCATAATATCTATAGTCTGTGGTTCAACGTAACTACATGCATCCCTGTAATAGTAATCATGATTACACTATTAAGAGGAAAAGTTTTGGTTACTCTTTAATATGATAATATATTTTAACATGGTAACGTTGAGCAGAAATAAATTTTTGAAGGCCTTCTATTCTTTAGAGGATGCGAATGCCATTGTAAAGTATCAGAATATATCTATCAAAAAAAAAAAAAAACATTGGGGGTGAACTACGTCTCAGAGTCTTCGTGGAGCAGGTAAGGGCCTCTTCGGTATGAGGGATTTGGAGGAAAGAGGGGAGAAAAAAAATTTATAAGTTGAGTTTGAAAAAATTAGAGAATTTAGGTTATAAAATTTTAATAAAAAGAAAATGTTTGATTAAAGACTAAGAAAAATTATTAATTTTTTTTTTAACTCAACTACTCTAATTTTTTAAAATCCAAATCAAAAAAATTTCCCTTTCCTTATACCAAACAACCCCTACATGTCTAACTTATCAAAAAAGGGTAAATGTCCATGGAGCCTCTGCACAAGAGCTCGCTTCTGTGGAGAGGATATAAATATATAATACTACCTCCTCCACTCCTAAATATATAGGCATAAAAATAGACAAGTCGGTTAGGTTTTTGGTAAATAGCGTGCATCTTTCAGGAAGAAGGCTTAAGCTTGAATTCAGACTTTTTTTTTAGGTTCAAGCCTAAGCCTTCATAAGGCCTAGTTGAGCCTGAAGCATTTTTTAAAAGCCTACTTATAATGTATGCCTTTTAAAAAAAAGGCCTTATATTGTTGGCCTAGGAAGCCATAAATAGGCTTTATATGATATAAATATTATGTTATTTATATGATATAAATACAACTTGAAATTAGAATAAAAGAATGAAAAACAATAAATATTATGTTATTTATATGATATAAATACAATTATATTTATTTAATGTGTAAACAGGCCATGCCTGAAGGCTTACAGGCCAGGCCTTAATAAAATAGACCTAGCCTATTTACACATTTAGACCTTTAAATAGGCCTTGGCCTGACACTTTTAATAAACAGGTCAGGCTATAGGTCGCTTGATAAGGGCCTGACCTATTCTCACCCCTATAAATATAAGACTCAATCAACTTTTTTGGAGAAATTAAAGAAACCAAATAAATTATTTATATTTTTATCCTTTTGGGATAATTCCAGATAAATACAATTTTAATTTACAAAACTCTAAAAATTCTGTTGACACATGTAAATGATAGAAAAGTAATAGGTATCAAATTGAGATTTTAAAGGGTTGTTGATTTTGTAATACCCTAAAATTCCTATTTATCATAAATACTATATTTTGATAAATAATACATATTAAATACAAAGGTGAATATTTGTCTCAAGAAATTATAATCTATTGATTATATTTTCATCCAAATTCCACTTTGGAATTAATTAACGAATGGTTAATTATGAGACATTATTTAGGAGCTATTTAATATGACATAAATAGCACATAAAAAGGTAATTAATTTATAACCAAAAGGAGGAATGTAATATCCCAAATTTTTGAATTTGGAAACAAGAAATGTTTTATGGGAATTAACTATGAAAATTTGGCCTAAATAGTTTTAAAGCTATTTTCGGATTTTGAGGCCTATTTTCCAAATAATTCAAGGAAAAATAGTTAGAGGATACTTTTTGGTCTAGAAATTTTAGAACCAATATTTTATGACCTAGAGAGTTATTTATGAAAGAAAATCCTTATATGGAATTAGGGATTTTATTTTCCAATAATTATTTAATATTTGCAAATAAATATTAAATGGTAGTTTTTGGTGGATGGAATAGGTAAGTGGAATGGTAGTTTTTGGTGGATGGAATAGATAATTAGAATGGTAGTTTTTGGTAGATGGAAGAAGAGTGTTTGGTGTAAGAGTGTTTGGTTTGAGTGTTTGGTTTGAGGGTTTGGTTTGAGTGTTTGGTTAAGGAAGAAATGTAGTTGGAATAGCCTTGAATTTCTTCTATAAATAGAAGACTCTTCTCTTCATATTCTTCACACCAAAATCAGCTCAAAGCATCTGATTTTAAGATTAGAGAGTGAGTAGAGTGAAGTTCTTGGAGCAAGGAAGAAGTAGTAGCAAGATTCTTCAAGGGTAAGTTCTCTAGTTCTTGAGTTCTAGTTTTAAATTCATAGATAGAAGTTGCTTTGATCTTAAATATGCTAGAGTAATTTTATTTTCATGTTTTTATGGTTAGAAATGGTTTTATTTCGAAAAAATGATGGAAAAGGTTATATAGCAGAATTTTTGGAAGCTAATCATAAAGTAGCGAAACTCCGGTGAAATTTTATCGGTAAGCAATTTTTGAAGTCGGGGGTAAAAACGTCAGTATTTTATATTGAATATGAACTTCTAAAATTCTGACAAAATTCATGGTTAAAGTAGACATATATACCTTTTCTAATATACCAAGAGTGAATTAGTTCGAGTTCTGTACTAAAAGATAAAAATGTCCAAAGTTGGGCTACGTTTTCTGGAAATTTTCTGGGCAGAAGATGAACACGTGAAAACTGGGAACTATTCATAAAATCTGGGCAAGAACCAGTATTTTTCTACAAAAGTAGACATCCTAAGGATTCTGATGAATTTTACGGATCCTCGTTTCGAGTTTTCTAGAATTACTTATGAATTTTCAAAGTTAGAAGTAAATCTGGCCATAATGCTGAAAGTAGCGTTTTTATTAAATAAAATGTAATGGAAAAATGGTAATAACAAATCCACCAAGGGTAGAAAGGTAAATTAAACCTTTTGGATATTATTCTAAGCAATATGGTAATATGTTAGGATATCCGAGGATTCGGGAGTCGATTTGAAGGACGGGCAAATTACTATTCATAGTGCCGTATTTATGAATAGTACCGTATACATAAATAGTAAATTACTATTCACGGAAGGAAGGTACGTTCGCGTACGGTAACTTTAACTCGATATGTCTTGTATGCATGTATGAGATGGAATGATTTCATAGAGTCATGGACAAGACTTGGTCTTGGGTCATGCACCGTGGTTAAGACTCGTCTTGAATCACTTTGTTTATATACATTCGACTTGATACGGGTTATAGTCTTGATAATGCCGTGAGTTTGTTTTCCTAGCGCGAGGACACGAGTGTACATCGTGGCACAAGTGGTGCAGACTATTTAACTATACATGGATTTGTATAGATAACTTTACATGTCTTTGTGTGCTATGTCTTTGTTGTTGTATTGACATTACATCGATGTGTGCTATGTATTGGTTAATCTTTGAAATGTAATGAATATCTGTCATACATATCTTGTTATACTTTTCATATGAGGTTAATCTGTTACCTAAGATTCAATTTGTTTTGAATCTTAGACTTGACTAGAGGTTCAGGAAAGGAACCAGGATTTATGAAGACGTTGTGAATGGAGCCATGAGAAGGAGCATTAAATGACGGAGCCGTGAGGAGGCACCGGTCAAAAGAAATGCAGGAAGAAAGTCAACAGAACCTACCTTACAGCATGAATCTAATAAAGTTACTTCACATCATTTGGTGCTTAAACTAGAAGGGTCGTCTATGTGGTTCGGTCAATCACCCTAGCACGGTGAGACTTCCACTAGACCTACCCGGCTGGCCAAATGAGATGATTTAAGCGAGTTAGGTTCTATGCCCCAAGTCTACTCAAGGCTTGGTGAAGAGGTATAGTTACATGTAAGAATTGTAATTATAAAGTTTTGTATTCTTGTATCACATGAACAATCCTTCGGGAAATTTATAATATATCGGTATACGTCGGGCATCAGCATATGCGAGTATTTTTATATCGCCTACTCAATTGTTCAAATTTTTAGTACATGCTCTCCGTTTCCGCATTACGCTAAGTTTGTAGCACCTCAAAACTCGATAAATTTTTATAAAACCACGTGTCACCGGCACGATTTATGCTTCGAGAATTTGGGGTGTTACAATTTTGGTATCGAGCTAGTTTCATGGCTAGTCTCAAGAGCATTGTATGAACAACAAAAACAAAATGCGATATAATCTGGTTTTGTGATACAATAAAACAAATACCCTAAGGAATGGTTAGAGTTTCGAAAAACTCTAAGACTTCGATATGGAAATCGAAGTTTGAATGAAATTCACGAAACGAAAGCAATAATTGAACTTAGTTGACGATACTACCTAAGTCTTCCCTTAGACAAGTAACCTATTGTTTAGGTTTGTTTGTAAAACACGGTGACTTCTCGGTTAAAAGTCTTCCGGTATGAATGGTAACTTATACTTGGAAAATGTTTGAGTGTCATGTTGGAATCGAGTAGAAATTCTGGAAAATTGTCTACTCAAAAATTTAAAAGTTCAATCGAATATAGGTTCTAAGAATAAGTCGAATAACCAGTTTAAATAGATAAAGATAAGTTTGGCGGGAAAGTTTGAAAATCCCTATGAATCTTAGAATAGAAACATTAGCAAGAAAACTAAGAATAAAAGACTATATGATTTCAAGTAAGAAGAGCAACAATCGGAACAACCCCATTACAAAGACGAATCATCTCTTGATGACGTTTGTAAATTTCTTCTTGCGTAATTTCTCTTGAGCTAGGATCTTGATGAGGTAATGCCTTTCTCGGTCAGCAACTCGCCTCATAAGTTTTGAAAGCCTTTACGTGAGGCCAATCTATTAACCCTTCCTTGCGACATATTCTTTTTATCGTACCTATACTCAAATTTATCTGTTGACTCGTTTTCTCAAGGGTCAAATGGAAGAAATTACAAAAATCTTTCGAGTCAATGCTTCACTTTCGTGTGGTGTTGCTCAAGTCTTGCCCTATAAAATTCACCCGGTTTATATAAATCATCTTCAACCGCGAGGTTCTTTTCCTTTAGAAGATTTATCTTCCACGTTGATTGAACTACCAAAGAATTCATTATGAGACTCGATCCATTCTAAACCAACACATAGAGCCTCATAATATGATGATAATGGATCGGCACTAAGACATACCCGATGCATTTTGTTTTATGCAATATTGTGTCGAGAAAATCTTTGATTTCCTCCGTATTCTTCTTCGAGATCATACATTTGAAGGTTGGAAGAATCTTTTTGGACATTTTGGTGATGTACGGTATGACATATCATGCCAATCCTTCCATGAACTTCAAGCCTCGATGATGAAGACCATTGGTATGAATAATTTCACGTAGAACATGGCAACAACCACATGAAAAAGGGTTAGTGATTTTAGCTAGAGTGGAAAAAGGGTAGTGGTTTCTTCTAGGCGGGAGCGGGGTTTCTTGGAGAAGAAGGTTTAGTAGACTCCATAAGTTCGGCCATGTTACGACATCTTTTGGTAGTCGCCTTGATGGATCTACTTCGGATACTTCTTGGTTTGGAGTCGAACCTTGAATCCTTGGGGATGGATGAAGTACATTAGCTCTTGGAAAGAAGTAGGAACATGAAGCATTGAGGTAGAAGGAGGAACGTACACCTCTAGGGGATTGTAAGAAAGTAATGACGAATATGAAAATGGTGCATTACTAGATAAGTCGGCTAATATGTTAGGTGATTATCATAGAATAGAGCTTCGAGAAACGAAGGGCTATTTGAATCGAAACGGGAATGTAGTTGCTTGGACCTGCCATGTTTGAAGTAGTAAGAAGAAAGATTTGAACGAAGGAAAATGTAAGATAGTAAGCGGTATTTTGAAAGATTGAGAATGCATGAGAATGATACTGTATCATCCTCGGTTTAAGCGAGAGCTTGATCTTTGTGAAAATTTTGAATTTTGTAGCGCCAAATTCAAATTCAAATTCAAATTGTCGGTTCATAACCGTATGGATTTTTAATTAAGCGGTAATCCGTAGTGTTGCTCCTAATGCATCCTAGTAACTACTAGTCTTACACCGTTTGGACGTTTGTACGTCGTATGGTAATTGATTGATGGCCGTGTCTCCGGAAATTTGAGTTGGAGAGTGTGCCAGCGATTCGTGATGACATGTTGTTTAATGAGATGCGATGGATCTCGTAGTTAAGTGTATTCGGGTGAGAGTAATCTCGAAATGGATTACTTACGGAATTGGCCACGCATCAACGTCTTGCCAAAAGATATTACATGTGAATCCTTCTATTTTAATTTTAGATGAGGGACACAGGCGAAGAATGACAATATTAACATAGTTCAGTCCTTATCAAAGTGAAAACTCCTAAAAAAGTTGTGTTGTTTAGAACGTTATACCAAAATCATGTCAAAGAGGTGTTTAACATTTTAAACATTGTGTGTCCAAATTCTCTCTGTTCACAGACATCTCATCAGGTGCATTTAGAAGAGTACATGTACCGGTTGTGAATGATTTACGTGACTTGATCGAGAACACTTTACTGAGAAGGACCTTGACTTCAAAAGGAAAGTGACCGGCATTCAAGATTTGCGTGAGATGACAAGTCGGGTACTTCATTACTACAAAGGAGATAGAACCTTAGTAGCCATGGGTTATAGTTTCAATGTGGGACCAATAACCGTAGAGATATTAGTGGTAAATAAATTCCCTAAGAAGAGGGTGATTACCCGATAGGGAAAGTTAAGCTAAGGATTATGCCGGAGGTAAATGGATAGTGACATCCACGAATAGAATGACCCTGGATAAGTTGGCAAACATAGAGACGAGTAGATTACGAAACCACTAAAGGGTAGGAACACGATAGAGATATGAGTTCTTGTTATAATGATTCGTGAGACGATCAAGCGACGCTACTTGTGGAAAGTTTTGATTGGAGAAGGCTACCTACGGGAGTTCGATCGAGGAGGTTTTACCTACAAAGGATGCGACCAGGAGAAGGCGACGGTCATAAAAAGACTGCGTGAAGCACCGAGTAAAGTGCCGTAGAAGCGAGCCACCGTGATGACAAGCCGTAAGGTGCGGCCGCCATGACAATGAACCATAAAGTAGAACTATCGGTATATCGATTCTCTAGGTAAGTACATTGTAGCAAGTCCCATATCTAATTGGTTCCCTAAAGGGAAGGTTTTCGTAATCCGATTATATCGCCATAGAGTCCTCTAGCGCTATATAGCATATATTGTGCTATGGTATTCCGAGCGGGAACAAAACTTACACTAGAAGACATTCTAGTTGTGAACAAATTTTACGAGATGTTTCTAGAAGCTCTCGGCGAATTACCACCGGTATGGGAAGTTGAATTCTTTGGTTGGTTGATGCTGGAAACGAACCAATATCAAAGGTGCGCAAGTATCGAGATGTCTATAAATGAATGAGTTTCATGAAACGAAATCGCACACCAAAACGAATAGCCCGGAGACTAAAAAAGAATAGATCGAGCATTCTATGAATGGCTTGAATAGCCAAGGACGAGAGGTCCAAATGCGTTAGTTAGTAATGACCTTCTAAGGTTAGTTGTGGTTCTGAATAGTTATAAAAATTGAATTTTTGACTTACCAATACACCGCTATATTTGAAATTTTCGGAATGGATTTTCGAACTTATGAATTTTCGAAATTGATTTTTAGAGAGAAATATTTTCAACGGAATTTGAGACCACGGTGATGGTTATTTTGAAATGATGTTGTCTTAAAAATGGGGGTTTTTGTTAAAACCCAAAATTTGAAACCGAGTTTTCAAATGTGTTGTGGTAAAATCGACGAAGCTTGGAAGGACGGAAAGGCATTGTAGATATACACGGTTTCTTTGGGTCTTGCCGAGATGTTTTAAAGTGTTTGAAATCGCGGCTAGTTATAAAGCTCATTTGAATTGAAAATTTGTTTGATGGGATATGAGAGGTTGACACTCGCACCAATGGTTAATATTCCCAATCGAGTAGTTCCGCCTTAAAGGGGCGCATATTTTTGTGTTGCGGCGGCACAAACCGTGATTACGAACGGGTCGGTTGGGAAGCGGTGCATAGTGGTGACCGTGACTACGAACTAACTTGACTGGGAAAGTGATGCACAATGGTAGCCGTGATTACGAACTAGTCGACTAGGAAAGCGGTGCACAGTAGTGGCCGTGACTACGAACTAGGTTTGACTGGGAAAGCGGTGGAGAGCCTTTATTATATATGCTAGTGTGAACTTTGGGGCCCTTGTGGGGAATGGAAATTCTCCTACATCGGTCGGCGAGATGCGTTATTCTTGTGATGGTTTGTATGAAAGGATTGAGATATATCCTGGTAAGCCGGGGCAAAGTGGTGGTGTGTGCCTCTTAGTTGAATTTTGTGAAATGAATTATCCTCTTAAAAGTATATCTTAGGTAGTAAAAGTTTTTGAAACGCTCCGGTAGTGAATGTATCTTCATGAATTTGTTATGGCGGCGATTAAGTTTGAAAATGATAGCACTATTACTTTTTGGTATAGTGCAGATTATGAAATGTCGAGACCACGGAAAATTTTCAATGTTTGAAAATTTGAAAATGAGACAACATAATGGTTTTTGGGTAGCGACGATTTGTCAATGCTATTGTGTTGAAAACCGGTGTAGTTGGAAAATTTGGAACAGAAACTATTAGAAAGGTCTAGAACACTTTGAACTAGTTAAGCCGGATAGTAGTTGTCAGCTATAGTGCTAAGAAAGTAGTCTAAAAACTTGAATGGGAAAGGCTCAGATGAAATAGACGAGCAGATTCTCGAGGCAATAAGACCTGGTATGCAAGTGTGCACGGGGCGGTGTCCCTAGGCCATAAGGCCGTAATGGATAAGCACCTTTGTGTGAAATGCAGATTGCATGGTGACTTTAGACTATTATGTCTACGGTACCTTTAAAGTCTAGTAAAACATTCATTGTACCGGGTAAAGGTTGAAATGCTTAAGGCCTAAGGATGATTTCCTAGGTAATAAAGCTAGAATCTCCGATCTTGTGGTAATTGATTGAGCCGGAAGGCCAATGTGTGTTAAGCTGAGAGGCTAAAAGAGTCAGGCAGAGAGGCCTGCATAACCAAGCACTGAGAGAATGGATCAGTGGATCCTGTGTTTTTGATACTATACCTGGGTGCAATACGAATGAAATTAGAGTACGTGCTAATAAACATGTATAGAAAGGAATAGACTAGAAGTCTAAATAATCTTTCAAGATTTTACGGTCAAATTTCGAGGGCGAAATTTAATTTAATGGGGGAGAAATGTAATACC
The DNA here is from genome assembly GCA_019022615.1 of Acacia melanoxylon. Taxonomy (NCBI): domain Eukaryota; kingdom Viridiplantae; phylum Streptophyta; class Magnoliopsida; order Fabales; family Fabaceae; genus Acacia; species Acacia melanoxylon. The sequence continues at coordinate 5,719,273 of JAFJYJ010000037.1, forward strand.
CTAAAATTCCTATTTATCATAAATACTATATTTTGATAAATAATACATATTAAATACAAAGGTGAATATTTGTCTCAAGAAATTATAATCTATTGATTATATTTTCATCAAATTCCACTTTGGAATTAATTAACGAATGGTTAATTATGAGACATTATTTAGGAGCTATTTAATATGACATAAATAGCACATAAAAAGGTAATTAATTTATAACCAAAAGGAGGAATGTAATATCCCAAATTTTTGAATTTGGAAACAAGAAATGTTTTATGGGAATTAACTATGAAAATTTGGCCTAAATAGTTTTAAAGCTATTTTCGGATTTTGAGGCCTATTTTCCAAATAATTCAAGGAAAAATAGTTAGAGGATACTTTTTGGTCTAGAAATTTTAGAACCAATATTTTATGACCTAGAGAGTTATTTATGAAAGAAAATCCTTATATGGAATTAGGGATTTTATTTTCCAATAATTATTTAATATTTGCAAATAAATATTAAATGGTAGTTTTTGGTGGATGGAATAGGTAAGTGGAATGGTAGTTTTTGGTGGATGGAATAGATAATTAGAATGGTAGTTTTTGGTAGATGGAAGAAGAGTGTTTGGTGTAAGAGTGTTTGGTTTGAGTGTTTGGTTTGAGGGTTTGGTTTGAGTGTTTGGTTAAGGAAGAAATGTAGTTGGAATAGCCTTGAATTTCTTCTATAAATAGAAGACTCTTCTCTTCATATTCTTCACACCAAAATCAGCTCAAAGCATCTGATTTTAAGATTAGAGAGTGAGTAGAGTGAAGTTCTTGGAGCAAGGAAGAAGTAGTAGCAAGATTCTTCAAGGGTAAGTTCTCTAGTTCTTGAGTTCTAGTTTTAAATTCATAGATAGAAGTTGCTTTGATCTTAAATATGCTAGAGTAATTTTATTTTCATGTTTTTATGGTTAGAAATGGTTTTATTTCGAAAAAATGATGGAAAAGGTTATATAGCAGAATTTTTGGAAGCTAATCATAAAGTAGCGAAACTCACGGTGAAATTTTATCGGTAAGCAATTTTTGAAGTCGGGGTAAAAACGTCAGTATTTTATATTGAATATGAACTTCTAAAATTCTGACAAAATTCATGGTTAAAGTAGACATATATACCTTTTCTAATATACCAAGAGTGAATTAGTTCGAGTTCTGTACTAAAAGATAAAAATGTCCAAAGTTGGGCTACGTTTTCTGGAAATTTTCTGGGCAGAAGATGAACACGTGAAAACTGGGAACTATTCATAAAATCTGGGCAAGAACCAGTATTTTTCTACAAAAGTAGACATCCTAAGGATTCTGATGAATTTTACGGATCCTCGTTTGAGTTTTCTAGAATTACTTATGAATTTTCAAAGTTAGAAGTAAATCTGGCCATAATGCTGAAAGTAGCGTTTTTATTAAATAAAATGTAATGGAAAAATGGTAATAACAAATCCACCAAGGGTAGAAAGGTAAATTAAACCTTTTGGATATTATTCTAAGCAATATGGTAATATGTTAGGATATCCGAGGATTCTGGAGTCAGATTTGAAGGACGGGCAAATTACTATTCATAGTGCCGTATTTATGAATAGTACCGTATACATAAATAGTAAATTACTATTCACACGAAGGAAGGTACGTTCGCGTACGGTAACTTTAACTCGATATGTCTTGTATGCATGTATGAGATGGAATGATTTCATAGAGTCATGGACAAGACTTGGTCTTGGGTCATGCTGTGAGTGGTTAAGACTCTGTCTTGAATCCTTTGTTTATATACATTCGACTTGATACGGGTTATAGTCTTGATAATGCCGTGAGTTTGTTTTCCTAGCGCTGAGGACACGAGTGTACATCGTGGCACAGGTGGTGCAGACTATTTAACTATACATGGATTTGTATAGATAACTTTACATGTGCTGTGTGCTATGTACTGTTGTTGTATTGACATTACATCTGATGTGTGCTATGTATTGGTTAATGCTGAAATGTAATGAATATCTGTCATACATATACTGTTATACTTTTCATATGAGGTTAACTGTTACCTAAGATTCAATTTGTTTTGAATCTTAGACTTGACTAGAGGTTCGGGGAAAGGAACCGGGATTTATGAAGACGTTGTGAATGGAGCCATGAGAAGGAGCATTAAATGACGGAGCCGTGAGGAGGCACGGTCAAAAGAAATGCGGGAAGAAAGTCAACGGAACCTACCTTACAGCGCATGAATCTAATAAAGTTACTTCACATCATTTGGTGCTTAAACTAGAAGGGTCGTCATGTGGTTCGGTCAATCGGTCGCCTAGCACGGTGAGACTTCCACTAGACCTACCCGGCTGGCCAAATGAGATGATTTAAGCGAGTTAGGTTCTATGCCCAAGTCTACTCAAGGCTTGGGTGAAGAGGGTATAGTTACATGTAAGAATTGTAATTATAAAGTTTTGTATTCTTTGTATCACATGAACAATCCTTCGGGAAATTTATAATATATCGGTATACGTCGGCATCGGCATATGTCGAGTATTTTTATATCACTACTCAATTGTTCAAATTTTTAGTACATGCTCTCAGTTTCCGCATTACGCTAATTTGTAGCACCTCAAAACTACGATAAATTTTTATAAAACCACGTGTCACCGCACGATTTATGCTACAGAATTTGGGGTGTTACAGATTTTACCATAATGCCCCTTAATTCTTTAAATTAAAAAAAATTATTGGACCTTGCGCATATAAACTCATCCAATCCTTAACAAAAGCTAGCCACCTAACCGCCACTTTGTAAACGTTCTATTAGCAGCCAATGATTTTGTAGATTTAAAATGAATTTTAAATGTATACAAATATTTTTGGTATATTTTCCATGGATTTTTTGAAGAAAAATTTTCTATCAAGAGATCACATCTATTTAAGCGGGCATAATACAAATGCAATGTTGTTTTTTCAGCTATGGAAAAAAGATAATGAAATTAATATATTATTTGGTTATTTTAGGGAAAAAAATCAATCATTTTGAACAGATAGTTACGGAAATTTTTTAAAGAAATATTTAAATTATTTTATTTAAAAATAAAAAAATAGAATAGAATCTCTTACTTGATAGAATATAAATGTGTTGTTAAATTAATTATTATGGAGGAAGTATTAGTAGGGGTGATAGAGGAAAAATATGACAAAAATTGTTCAAAATTATTTATAGGAAAAAAAAAAATTACATTATTATAAAAAATTTAAAAAAAAAAAAAAAAAAACCTTTCCTTATTTGTCCTCGTAATCAGGGGAGTTAGGCGAGAAAGGAAAGGAAGCAGTGGAGAAGTCAGAGGATAAATTATACTCAACGTTGTTCTCGTCGAGTATTTGGTTCATCTTCTTGTTGAGAGAGTGAATAAAAATGTTGATTCTCAAGAAGGTGCGCTTCAGGTGTTCTACTCTGTTTGGGAGCTCATGAATAACTTTCCGCATTGAAGGTGATGGAGGAGGAGGCGGCAGAGGACAAAGTGGACGAATAGGGGAAGAGTTCTCTACCGTTTCACCATGTACGTTGATCAAGAAAGAAAAAGACAAGGGAGATGTGCAAAGAAATTATGGATAAGAAGAGTTTAAATAGTTGGGACAAGGGAGAACATGGATTCTGTACTTCAGAATTTGAAGAGACACACAGAAGAGTACTTTGAAAGCTAGAGCGATTGTTGCAAAACACCTGAGTGTTTTAGACTGGTCCTATGAAACACCGGTTGAAAATGTTTCTTAGACTGGTTGTATGTCACAACAGTCTAGAAAGATTTTAAAACTTAAATTTTAACTTACTTTTAAAATATTTTATACCCATCAAGACCGGTCTTCTCTACATATAATCTAGAAAATATTTTGTAGATCATATTTATACACGACTGGGCTAAAACTTATATTGATATTTGCAAAATTGCAACTTGTCACATTTTACAAACCGTCCCCACAATGTTTAACCTAGATGAAGCACTTTAGAAGGCCCCCCCCCCCCAACCAGTGCCTCAATAATCTCCATACATTTGTTTTGTATATAAAATGTGAAACGAGAAGTGCATGACACGAATCAGTCAATGTTTTTTTTAAAAAAAAAAAAAAGAGGAGGAGGGAAGAGGAGGTTTTCCCAGCCCATTACGCATAAAATATGGTATTTTCACGTCCATGACAAATTTCAATTAAGTCCAAAGAAGCTTGGCTATATTTTTGCAAATTTGCTAGAATTATTAGTAAATAAGTCCGTTGTTTACGCAAATTTTCCTACTTCAATTCAGTGGACCTCAAATTTGTGAACACATCAGATTTGAACAAGTCAGTCTAAGAACCATATTGCACCTAATATTTTTGTGGGTCTGATCTCATTTCGAAAGAGTGTGTGCGTGAGAACAAGTAAGTATGGGAGCAATATTATTCGTGAAAAAAAAAAAAAAAAAGTGGTAAGAGTGGTGTGCATACCATGATAGCACAATCCATTTATTCATGGAGGGGACTAGTTGTTAATATAGAGTGACACACATGATCAACAAGCATTACAAAACACACAACACACCAACAAAAGCTAGATAGATACATACATACATATATTGTTACTAACTCATGCTGATAACTTACAGTTTTAGTATATTTAAAGTATATTTTGAAGATATTTGAAGAGTTATCTATGTAATTTTGAGAAATTTTTAAGAGAGTATATTATTATAAGATCAAATAAAAGTGGTGCTTTACTGTGTGAAATTTAGATTGTAAATATCTTAGATTTAAAATAAAATAGAAATAGTTTAGCTTAGGAAAAACAATAATAATAATAATATTAATTAATAGTCTGCAATTTTGAAATGAAAAAAATGCTAGATTATTTTGTTTGACCTTTTACTTGTTATTTGTTTCATTTTCCTTTCCCTGTTTCTCATGTACCAGGTGACGTTGGGATTTATAGGCATCAAAGGGAAGACACCGTTTGGGTGTTTGGATTTGGAACCTAACCTAAGAGAGTAAAAGGGGAGAAGATGCTCTCCTCATTATTTTATTTCATTATCTCTCATCAACCCATTGGGCCATTGTTTGGGAAGATAAAAGAAAAGTCAATGTAGTATTATGACTTTTTAGATGGGGTCAACGTATATGATTTAAGGATTATGAAGGATGGTGAGAAAATGATTATGAGAGAAACCTAACCTCTAAGCAGAAGAGAAGGAGGAAAAAGAAGAGAGGCACCACTGGTAATAATCATCTTCGAATCGCAGAGAGGAGGCGCCATTCTCAACGGTGAAGTCATCATCATCTTCTTCTTCAGCGAGAGTGTGCAGTGGCAACATGAGAAAACAAGGGAGCAGTTTCAGTTTTGGATTTTTCTTTAAAAGTTGAAAGGCCAGAGGACGCCATTTCTGAATCTGTTATTGCTTGTGTTTATTTGACATCGTCTTATTTTTTAGTTCATCTTTCTCTTTCATGATGTTATTGAACTTGAATTTTGCTGTTGCGGAGATAAACTTGATTAAAGCAATGTGAGGCTAATTTTTCTATACAACCTATGAACTTGTTTCAGATTTTAGAGGTGTTTCCCACTAATTAGTTTTGTTTAATTTTAATTTATTTTGTTTAATCTTATTTTTATTGTTTATTACTTAATGATTGACCGCATGTTTTGGGGATTTACATATGATTGAACTTGACAAAGGGAATTTTAAATTGAGCATGAGATTAAATAATTTGGAATTAGATTTTAATCTCATTTGCATCTAGGATAGAAATATACCAAGAAGCTTAGCTAATCAAGTTAGATTGATTCGGTTTAACTTGTATCTTAAAAGTATAAATCTTGGATATTTTTATATCTAATAATATGGTTAATTATTAAAATCGTTATGTATTTGCTTTTACTGATATTACATGATGATTGTTTCATAAGAGTAGTCATATTAATTTGTCATTAAATAAATGACGGTTATTAACTACAACCATTATTTTTTATATTTTCACATCTTCCACCTCTCAATATATTATGGTACGCATATTTAACTGTTATGTTTTAGTGTTATATATTTATACTTGGCCTCCGCCTCGACATACATTAAGTTTATTTGCAGTAACCATTATTTATTAAGCGTTATATATATATATACCTGTATACAAGCATGTACATATGTACACTTATACATGTGTGTGTATGTATGTATGTGTAATACCCGGATTTTAGCAAATCTGGAATTCTTGAGATAAGAGAAATTAATGAATATTTTGATGAAGCAAATTCATGAGTTTAAAACTATTATAGAAAATTGTTATAATTGTCGAGTAAATTGTCGAAAAAGTTATAGAAAAATTAGATGAATAGAATGACTAAAAATGCAATAATGGTGATAAAAGCGGTCTAAAAACATTATGATAAAATTTGAAAGATCATGAAAGATTATGAGAAAATTATGGGAGTGTTATCTTTAATTATAAGAATTTAATAAATTATTTAGAGGAAATAACATGAAGAAATGTTTAAAAAGCATTCCGAACCATAAAGTAACTTTATGGTGTAAACATTTTTAATATTTTACATAGGATATAAAATGACAATGTCGGTATGAAGTTTGTAAGATAATAATATACTGTAAATTATAAAATTATCAACCATTGGTAAGAGAATGATTAGATAATTACTATCTAATTGATTCGGTAAAACAAGAGAAATATAGAAAGTTAAGTTTATCCTTAATTAAGATATTAATTTGGTAATTAGCATAAAATATACTTACTAATTATGATAAAAAGATTAAGATAAATTAGTAAAGATAAATGTATGAAGAAACCTAATCCTAAAAAGATCACTAAAGCGAAGAATTTAGGCGATTAAGCCTTAACGAAGGCGGGGGTAAAACGAGAATTTTTGGTAAAAAATATTATATTTTTAAAAATTGGAAAAAATTATGAAAAAATAATTAAAACTGAATTTTAAAATGAAGGGGCGAAATTCTTGGTATTTTTAATTAAAATGAATTTTTAAATAATTAAAATGATAATTAGAATAAAATAATAATATAATATGGTGAGTCGGCTTATATAGGAGGCCAGGGGAAAAGTAGAAATAAATTCTACGGGTAAACCATAGGTAAAAGTCTTTTCAGACTGATCAAATTAAGAACAAGTAAATTTTTACACGAAGAAAGAATTTACCAGGCGTTGATTCAACCAAGAAAACCCTAATTCCTAATAAGACGAAAAGTTGATCGAGATAGAGTAGAGCCGGATAGGCAAAGTGAGAACCTATAGAAAAAATTTCGTGTTTTCAAACACGGGATTAGGTTAGGCAACAACTGAACATTTTACGATTCGGCGAATTATTGTCAGTTGGTTCTATCGGAAGCGATTTAAAGTAGCCGGACGCGTTTGTCCGAATATCTTCCGACGCACCGGAGAATACCTGGATATGATCAAAAAGAGGATCAAAATAGATAATATGAAAGAGGATGAAAAGATCTTCAAAGTTACATGCCCGGATTTTTGAGTTTCATGGATGAAATCGCTCTTAGAAACGGACCGATCGGGTATGTAATACCCGGATATTCAATACCGGATGACCATTAATTATAAACAAATATTCCTTTAAATGTTATAGGTGAATATGTGGTTTCAAATAATAAGTAATAATTATCTTATTTCCTAAGGTAATTTCTATTGAAATTAGGGTGAATAAAGAGCTAAAAATCCCTAAATGCAATTGTGGGCCATAAAATACCTTGAAAATATTATGATAAATCCTAAGAGGCAATGAAATATTTATTAAAAATTGGAGAATATGTTGTCTCTAATTTAGGTAATTTTGGGATTAATTTCCTTGGAAAATATTGAGGCAAGATTTAATATTATTTTGGGGATCATAATTGACCCCATGATTTTTAATATTTTACATGGGATATAAAATACCAATGTAAGTAAAATAATTGTGAGATAATGATTTATCTTAATTAAGAAAATTATCAAAAATTAGTAAGTGGCTAATCTGGTAATTAATGGGATAATTAAGGTATAAAGTAAATGAATTAAAAATAATTTAAATAATTATTTTTAATTAGAGAAATTCGAAATTATTAAATAAATAAAAATAAAAAAAAATATTTTATGCTTATAAAAATAAAAATAAAAAAAAATAAATAAATATCATGATATTTTTGTAAAATTGTATTATTATATAATATAGTGAATAGTAATGGAATAAATAGGAAACGGATCCTATCTAGAGAACCAGGAATAGGAATTCCAAAGTCAAGGTAAAATATTGATCAGTGAGTTTTTACCTTGAGTGACCTCTTAGGAAGTTAATTAAAGTCGGTAGCGCATTTGCCTAATAAGGCGAAATAGGGAAAAATGCGAGATAGTCACATTTTGGATCTGAAGAAAATAAAATATAACTCAACATCTAGAGATGAGTTTATAATTATCTGGACATATTTGGAATCAGTGAATTATTATCCGAGAGATTGATGATTAGAAAGCGATTTCGACACGGACGTGTTTGGACACGTTTTTGAGAAAACTTCAAGCTGCCTTTGTTGGAACCGTAAGGGACCGAAATCTAAGTTAAAGTAGATATTATTGATGAGGAAGAGAAGATCTTCAAAGTTATGAATCCAGAATTTTGAGATTTCTCAGAAGAGGCGAAAACGGAGACCGAACAGGGAAAATGCACATCGAACCGGCCATAAAGCAAGTTGACTCACCATTTTTGGACCAATTGTTGCTGCCAAATCAGCCTTGAATGTCGACCAAAATGCTGCATGGCTAGGAATTAAACACCATTATGCTTTGATTTTACTTGGTTATAAGGTAAGAGAAAATTACAAGATTTGGAATATGGAAATTACCAAAGTGGCACAATTTTTCCCTATATAAGGGCATGAGCACCTTCTTCATTTCTCACACCAAAAATCTGCCTCTTAGAGAGAAGTTAGAGAGAGAAGCTGCGGAGAAAGTCGAGCAAAGTCGGGTAAGTTCTTCGGTCCCTGGTCTTTAGTTTCGGTAGTTCTTTCGGTAGATATAGTAGGAATGCTAGATTTATCTTTAATTTTTCAAGATAGTCTAGATATCATATTTAGGGGTAAATATGATATATATTTCGAAAATATGATGAGGGAAAAGATCTGTCAAAATTCTAGAGAGATAGAGCGAAAACAGCGAAGCTCTGGCGAAATTCCGCCGATTAGGGGTTCAGGGGCAAAATGGTAATTTTTACCTAAAATGCTTGTTATAGTCTTAAATATTGATAAATGTTATCCTTATAGGATATTTGGGTTAATCGTACCGATTTGTCCCCATTTGTTGTACCGCCGTCATCTGGCATTGTTTTTACCCATTTGTTTTCCGTTTTAGTCAAAAAACCGTTATCCAGGAAAGGTATGGACGCGTATTGTAACCTTAATCGATGCTTATTGTGTGCTATATGTGTTTGCTGTGTTCATATGCGAGATTCTGTTTGTTTGAAAAATGGTGGAGTTATGAGTACACGGGTTATGGCATTGTTAACACCGTTTAGAGTTTTCCTAGCGCTATGGACACGACATGCTATCGTGGCACCGGAGAGTGTGCGGGCGGGATAACATACATCTGCGGGGGTGTGTAAAGTTATTGCACGATATGTGGAGATGTGTTTTTATATTGTGAAATGTTGTGGATATACGTCATGCATATCTTGTTTACATAAGCATGAGGTTACAGATTACACGAGATCAATGGGCATTGGATCTCGGTTGATATAGCTTCGGGATCCCATGGTGTTCGGGACGAGGTGAAAGGAAAGAGGTCGGCATAGAGGCGAGATGAAGTAAATAAATTATAGTCTATTTTGTCTAGAAATATTCGGATGTTTGTACCACTTATGACTACCGAGACATATTACTATGAATGTTATTCGGTGACTCTATTTCATATTTAAATTTGAAAAAATTTCCAAGTTTGCTCAACTCGATCAATATCCGCGAAAACGTTTACGAAAACGGGGTGTTACATTTTTGGTATCGGAGCGGTTGTCTGGCATGAACTTGACTATGTTATTACGTACGGTTTGGTGCCGAAGGCAAGGCTAGTCTATGTGGGTACGCCAATCGGTCACCCTAGCACGGTGAGGCCCCCATGATAGACACTTACACGGCCATTACGTTCGGTTAACGGAGTTAGGTTCAAAAGCCTTTTGAATTTTGAAACAAATTTTTGAAAAAATGCGATATAACCTGGTGTTGTGTTGTAGAGATGGACGGGGATGAGGAACCCTATGTTATATACTTAGGGAGGAGAAGGCGCGTAAGCGCAACGGACATATTCGTGTAGAATAAACTTAAGAAGAACCACGAACGAGAACCACCATCCCACGATCCATCGAATGTCTCATTCTATACACCCACACCGGAAGTAGAGCCAGATTACCACCCTGGCCCCACATACCAACCGTACCCTGATAATATGTACGACCCTATACCAGCACAAAATGAACTCCCAAACTACATGGTTGACGTTATCCCAGTGAGCCCAGATAGTTCTCATCACTCCTCGTGGGTGATAACTTTGAATATCCCGACATCAAAGTCGGACATTGCGGATAATGATGGTGCGGTATGTCGGACAATCATACCACCCTTGTCCACACCACCCAATTCGACTTACAGTATGCTGAAGCATCTACCAATTCTCTCAGGACCCAGTATCTTTGCTATTTAACCCGTGTCGAGGACTTCTACCTTGCCACTATGAATTCCTCGACCCAATATGCTAATGGAGATTGGGTCAGATCCATTCTCTATCATTTCCCCAGGACCCCTTATTGGGTCCAGAAAACCAATGACCTGTTGAATGAGGGGAACTTGGAGAATGTGTGCCCTATTATCTAGGAAATTAGGCGTTGGGTGTGTGAAAGTATGTGAGAATGGTGGAATCCGGGAGAAACGAGCAAGAAAGCCGTGGAAGATAGAAGTAGTTGTAGTAGTTTGTAAAACTACATATGCATTTTAAATTGTGAGTTTGTTTAAATTGTTAATTTGCAAACTATGTGTGTGAGACCCGTCGATATGAGGGTCATATGATGATGCATACTATTCGCCGTTGTTGTATGGTTTGAATTATTGTGGATAAATAAAGTATTTAAGTACACCTTGTTTGCTAACGGAACTAATGTCTCTCGTAAATAAATGAACTTAGAATAGTATGGCAAACACGAGAGGAGCGAGTGCTCCTAGAGGCCGAAGCGGAAGGAAGGGGCCGAGGCGAGACAACCTCGAGTAATTCCCATTCCGACACATGAACCCGAGCCGGAGGCTCGTGAACGAACCCGCCAAATCCAAACGCATGGCAAGAAGTCATGGCAATGTTGCAAGAGCAACGGGCTATGATAGAGGAATTACGTGTCAATCGGCAAGTGGTAAGACAAGCCGAAGAAGAAACGAGAAGATGAGGAAGTCGTAGAGGAAAGTCAATGCGAGGAGGAAGAAGAAGAAGAAGAACCCGAACGATCACCGTCCCCGCACGGGCTCGAAAGGGCAATTGTGCATCTGCGACCTCCCGTAGGGAGTGCGAGACTACTCGGTATTGGGTAGCCCATTACGCAATTTGAAACCCCGGCTTTTCGTGGTAAGTTAGACTCGGCGGGAAGGTGGCTTATGAAATTAAAGAAAATCTTTAAAGTAATGGAATGCCCGGAAGATCGCAAACCCCAAGCGCGATTTATAAGCGGAAGGAGACGCGGACATTTGGTGGAATTCAATAGCAGAATCTTTACGTCTCGTTATTGTCCCATCACATGGGAGAAATTTCTAGAAAAATTCAACGAGCGGTATTTCCTTTGTGCAAATCATGAAGGAGTCGAATTCCTTCACATCGAGACGGGGCCAAGAGGAGTCGGTAGATGACTACTTCGCCGCTTCACAAATTTGTCCCATTACTCTTCGCATGTTAGAAGAGATGATGAAGGAAGTAGTATGGCAAACATGCGATATACGGACTCAAATATGAAATCGAGAGAGAAACTCGTTTCTGCAATTTCAAGATCTTATACATCTTTGTTGAAGCATGTCGGCACATTGAACGGAATCGGGGAGCTGCGGAGGAACGGACCCTCCGGCCAACACTGGCCCAAATCGTGGTGGTGCCAACCGTGGAAACTTCGGCCCGGAAGAGGAGGCCACCTTGGAGTAATTTCCAAGGAGGAAGCAAGAGGCCCTATCGGCCGGACAACAAAACGTCCCAAGAATCCAAGCGTCCGGCCGTGTCACAAGTGCGGAAGGTACCATCGGGGTAGCAAGCTGTGAGGGACGGTGACTTGCTACAAGTGTAATAGGCCTGGACATATCGGTGTAAATTGTCCACCGAGAGCGGCGGAGCAAAGACGCGAGAATCTGGTCGAGTGTTTGCCTTGACCCATGAGGAAGCCAGAAAATCTCCGGACATGATCCAAGGTACAATATCTCTAAACGGATATTCACTTCAAGCATTGTATGACTCGGGTGCTAGTCACTCGTTCATTTCTTATGATTGTGCTAAACGTCTAGGAATGCTGCCTATAGTTTACCTTGTGATTTGTTAGTATCTACACCCCTCGGTGTTAAGACCTTAACCCGATTCATGTCTAAATTGTGTTGCGAGTATAAATGGACGTGATTCAAACATTGATCTTATTCGGTTGCCACTCCATGACATTGACATCATTCTCGGTCTTGGCGGCTATCTGCGAATAACGTGATCCTTGATTGCGGAAGCAAAAGCATCTCTTTTGCACCCCCTCGCGAGAGGCAAGATCGACGCAAATCTAAATTTTCTTTACGTCGCGGAGGCTCAAAGATGTATTAAGCATGGATGCCAAGCCTACATGGTATTCTTTTCTATCAAGGCGGAAGCCGAACCTTCACTCAAGACATCTCCCGTCGTAAATGAATTTCCGGATGTCTTCCCAAATGACCTCTATGAACTACCTCTAAGATAAGGCGAGAAAAGGGAAGTTGAGTTCCCGTATGTAACAAATGTATATAACGCATAACCTCGTGCATTCACTACTGCACAATCATATACAATCATATAATAAACATTAGAGCTAGTGTTACGATGCGAATGTACATACCTAACAACACATAACATATAATAAACATCGAGTTAGTGTTACTCGCGTACCTTTTTGGCGGTACAACGGAACTTTTTGGAAGTTCCGAGATATCCTTGAAGCGATGCACAGCACGGAGTTCAATATCTAAAGCGCCATATCGTATGGCACCAAACGAAATGCAAGAACTAAAGAAGCAACTTGAAGAGCTACTCGAGAAAGGGTTTATCCGACCTAGTGTTTCACCATCGGGGGAGCCCGGTGAGTTATAATTATTTTCTTCAAATCAAAATGTGAATATCGCATTTTTTCTATTTCGTCTTTTGTTTGTAAAGAAGAAAGATGGAAGTTTTCGACTTTGTATCGACTATCGTGAGTTGAACAAAGTGACCATCAAAAATAAATATCCTCTCCCCATAATTGATGATCTTTTGGATCAATTATCTAATTCCAACATTTTCTCCAAAATCGATTTGCGATCGGGATATCATCGATCGGGAATTGATGATCTTTTGGATCAATTATCTAATTCCAACATTTTCTCAAAAAATTTGCGAGTTAAAGCTAGTGACGTTCCCAAGACACGGCTTTTAGAACCCGGATATGGGCATTACGAATTCCTTGTAATGCCTTTCGGCTTAACAAATGCACTGCTTTGTATTCATGGACTACATGAACAGAATTTTTCGTCAACACCTGGATAAGTTTGTAGTGGTGTTTATTGACGACATCCTTGTCTATTCAAAAAGTAGAGAGGAGCACGAAGAACATCTGCGATTAGTGTTGAGTATACTCGAGAGAGGCGACTCTTTGCTAAACTTAGCAAATGTGAGTTTTGGTTACCGGAAGTTAGATTTACGGGCCATGTCATATCACGAGGCGGAGTTCTTTGTTGATCCCGGCAAAGTGGAAGCGGTTACGGGTGGAAAAGACCGAGAGACGGTGACGGAGATTCGTAGTTTTCTAGGTCTAGCGGGATATTACCGCGAGATTCATACAAAATTTCTCACGTCTTGCCTTACCATTGACGAAGCTCACAAGGAAAAACCAACCCTTTGTATGGGGTGAGGACTGCGAGGATAGCTTTCGTAGGCGAGGGAGAGGTTGACCACGGCACCGGTATTGATAATCCCGGATCAAGTGAGACTTATATGGTCTATAGTGATGCCGGCGGGCATGGATTGGGTGTGTCACGATGCAACGGGGGCGAGTGGTGGCCTATGCCTCTCGTCGGCTTAAAATTCACGAGTTGAATTATCCTACGCATGACTTAGAGCTTGCGGCAATTGTGTTTGCTTTGAAGATATGAAGGCATTATACATGCGGTGCAACCGTAGAATTATCTTGCGACCACAAGAGCCTAAAATACCTTTTTGATCAAAAGGAACTCAACATGAGGCGGCGTCGGCTGGATGGAGTTACTCAAAGACTATGACCTGGAGATTAAATATCATCGGGTAAAGCCAACGTCGTTGCGAGATGCTCTTAGTAGAAAGTCGGTGCGGGTAGCACACATGATGGTTCAAGAAGCTGAAGTTGCTTGAAGACTTCAGGGATTTGAACTTATCAAATCAAATTTGCGGAAATTTCGATGCTTCAAGCGAAGTCTATCTTGCGAGTCTTCTTGTCAGTCAAGGAGAATACGATCTGAGAGACGAGGTCGAGGAAGCCCAGAAACACGATGAACGGGCTATTGCGATACGAGAGTTAATTGCGCGGGGTGAAACGCGGGACTATGACCTATCGATCGGTGGTTTGGTCGGATACAAGAAGCGGACCTACATACCCCTATTGACGAATTACGACGAAAGATTCTGGATGAAGCGCACAAAAGTAGATATACTTTGCATCCGGGAATGGTCAAAATGTACCAAAACCTTAAGTCCGAACTACGGTGGCCCCGGCCCGAAGAAGGACGTGACCGAGTACGTTTCCAAATGCTTAACTTGTCGAAGGTTAAGATTGAACATCAACGACCCTGAGTCCTCTTCAAGGATTTGAAATTCCGGAATGGAAATGGGAGTGCGTAACCATGGATTTGGTAGTAGGATTGCCCAAGATCGGGAATCACGATGCGATGCGGGTAATCGTTGACCGACTAACCAAATCAGCACATTTTCTTCCCATCAGTATAAATCATTCCCCGCAACGCTTAGCAGAAATCTATATCAAAGAAATCGTGAGACTCCATGGTGTGCCGAAGAGCATTGTCTCTGATCGCGATCCGCGATTCACATCTCGGTTTTGGCAGGCGTTGCATGAAGCGTTAGGTACTAAGCTACGATTTAGTACGGCCTATCACCCCCGGGCCGATGGTCGTCCGAAAGAACAATACGGACGTTAGAAGATATGCTTCGAGCGTGTGTGTTGGACTTTAAAGGCCATTGGGACCAACATCTACCATTGGCGGAATTTCCGTACAACAACGGTTACCATGCGAGTATGCAAATGGCACCGTTTGAGGCGTTGTACGGACGGAAGTGTAAGTCACCTATATCTTTGGACGGAACTATCGAACGCGAGTTCCTCGGGCGGATATAGTTGACAAGACTTCCGAACAAATTGCATTATCGGGAAGAGACTCCTTGCGGCTCGGAGCGAGACGGAAGAGCTACGCGGACAAGAGGGAAGACCTCTTGAATTTGAAGTCGGAGACCATGTGTTTACGAAAGTGTCCCGGTGGCCGGTGTTGGTAGAACACTAAAACGACGGAAGCCGAGTCCTCGTTACATAGGACCATTTGAAATCCTGGTCAAGCGTGGACCGTTGCATACCGAGATAGCGTTACCCCGAACCTTAGCAAACTTCACGATGTGTTCCATGTATCCCAGTGAAGAAGTACCAATCCGACCACGATCATGTCATTGAATACGAGACCGTTGAATTACGACATGACAATACTTTTGAAGTCGTCGGAGGCGGATCATTGAGCGTCAAGAGAGACGGCTTAGGCACCGGAGTATTCCAATGGTGAAAGTGGTGCGGAAGGGATTGTCGCTGAAGAGGCGACATGGGAGACGAAGAAGATATGATACGGAAATACCCGGATTCGAGGTTAGTAGTTTAATCGAGACTAGAATAAATTTCGAGGGCGAAATTTTGTTTAACGGGGAGAAATGTAATACCGGATATTCAATACCGGATGACCATTAATTATAAACAAATATTCCTTTAAATGTTATAGGTGAATATGTGGTTTCAAATAATAAGTAATAATTATCTTATTTCCTAAGGTAATTTCTATTGAAATTAGGGTGAATAAAGAGCTAAAAATCCCTAAATGCAATTGTGGGCCATAAAATACCTTGAAAATATTATGATAAATCCTAAGAGGCAATGAAATATTTATTAAAAATTGGAGAATATGTTGTCTCTAATTTAGGTAATTTTGGGATTAATTTCCTTGGAAAATATTGAGGCAAGATTTAATATTATTTTGGGGATCATAATTGACCCCATGATTTTTAATATTTTACATGGGATATAAAATACCAATGTAAGTAAAATAATTGTGAGATAATGATTTATCCTAATTAAGAAAATTATCAAAAATTAGTAAGTGGCTAATCGGTAATTAATGGGATAATTAAGGTATAAAGTAAATGAATTAAAAATAATTTAAATAATTATTTTTAATTAGAGAAATTCGAAATTATTAAATAAATAAATAAAAAAATTTATTTTATGCTTAGAAAAATAAATAAAAAATAAAATAAAAAATAAATAAATATCATGATATTTTTGTAAAATTGTATTATTATATAATATAGTGAATAGTAATGGAATAAATAGGAAACGGATCCTATCTAGAGAACCAGGAATAGGAATTCCAAAGTCAAGGTAAAATATTGATAAGTGAGTTTTTACCTTCGAGTGACCTCTTCCGGAAGTTAATTCCGAGGTCGGTAAGCGCATTTGCCTAATAAGACGAAATAGAGAAAAATGCGAGATAGTCACATTTTGGATCGAAGAAAATAAATTAGAACTCAACATCTAGAGATGAGTTTATAATTATCTGGACATATTTGGAATCGGTGAATTATTATCCGAGAGATTGATGATTCCGAAAGCGATTTCCGACACCGGACGTGTTTGGACACGTTTTTCGAGAAAACTTCAAGGGAATTTGTTGGAACCCCGTAAGGGACCGAAATCTAAGTAAAGTAGATATTATTGATGAGGAAGAGAAGATCTTCAAAGTTATGAATCCAGAATTTTGAGATTTCTCAGAAGAGACGCGAAACGGAGACCGAACGGGGAAAATCTATCGAACCGGCCATAAAGCAAGTTGACTCACCATTTTTGGACCAATTGTTGCTGCCAAATCAGCCTTGAATGTCGACCAACATGCTGCATGGCTAGGAATTAAACACCATTATGCTTTGATTTTACTTGGTTATAAGGTAAGAGAAAATTACAAGATTTGGAATATGGAAATTACCAAAGTGGCACAATTTTTCCCTATATAAGGGCATGAGCACCTTCTTCATTTCTCACACCAAAAATCTGCCTCTTAGAGAGAAGTTAGAGAGAGAAGCTGCGAAGAAAGTCGAGTAAAGTGCGGGTAAGTTCTTCGGTCCTGGTCTTTAGTTTCGGTAGTTCTTTCGGTAGATATAGTAGGAATGCTAGATTTATCTTTAATTTTTCAAGATAGTCTAGATATCATATTTAGGGGTAAATATGATATATATTTCGAAAATATGATGAGGGAAAAGATGTCAAAATTCTAGAGAGATAGAAATGAAGCTCTGGCGAAATTCCGTAGATTAGGGGTTCGGGGGCAAAATGGTAATTTTTACCTAAAATGCTTGTTATAGTCTTAAATATTGATAAATGTTATCCTTATAGGATATTTGGGTTAATCGTACCATTTGTCGAGCCATGTTGTTGTACCTCCGTCATACCGTTGTTTTTACCCATTTGTTTTAGTTTTTTCCGTC
This sequence comes from Acacia melanoxylon, assembly GCA_019022615.1. Lineage (NCBI taxonomy): Eukaryota > Viridiplantae > Streptophyta > Magnoliopsida > Fabales > Fabaceae > Acacia > Acacia melanoxylon. The sequence continues at coordinate 5,737,282 of JAFJYJ010000037.1, forward strand.
AAAGTACCGTTATACCGCGGGAAGGTACGGACGCGTATTGTAACCTTAATCGATGCTTATTGTGTGCTATATGTGTTTCTTTTGTGTTCATATGCGAGATTTGTTTGTTTGAAAAATGGTGGAGTTATGAGTACACGGGTTATGGCATTGTTAACCGTTTAGAGTTTTCCTAGCGCTATGGACACGACATGCTATCGTGGCACCGGAGAGTGTGCGGGCGGGATAACATACATCTGCGGGGGTGTGTAAAGTTATTGCACGATATGTGGAGATGTGTTTTTATATTGTGAAATGTTGTGGATATACGTATCATGCATATCTTTGTTTACATAAGCATGAGGTTAACCGTTACACGAGATCCAATGGGCATTGGATCTCGGCTGTTGATATAGCCGGGATCCCATGGTGTTCGGGACGAGGTGAAAGGAAAGAGGTCGGCATAGAGAGGCGAGATGAAGTAAATAAATTATAGTCTATTTTGTCTAGAAATATTCGGATGATTTGTACCACTTATGACTACCGGACATATTACTATGAATGTTATTCAGTGACTCTATTTCATATTTAAATTCGAAAAAATTTCCAACTGCTTAACTCTGATCAATATCCGCGAGAAAACGTTTACGAAAACGGGGTGTTACAGGGTAGCTTTATCGGGCCGGAGGCCATAAAGCAAGAGTCATCATTGGATGACAACTCATTCTTTGACTTTTGGGCCCCTTGGATGGCCAAGATTTCTTCTCACAAAACCCTAGATCTAACGGTCCAGAAACAAAGCAGAAAATTCCCGTTACGTCCCGAGTTTTCACTATAAATACCCCCTCCCCTCTTCTTGAAAATTCACACCATTCTTTCTCTTCCTTGGCCGAAATCTTAGAGTGAGAAGCTCGCAAAAATTCAGCCTAGCTCCGAGTAAGTTCTTCTATCCTTAGCTTTTAGTTTAGTAGTTCTTTCGGTAGTTATAGTAGAAGCTGTTGTTTTGATCTAGGAAGTTTGAGAATATATTCCCATACTTGTTTTTAAGTCTCATTGCATTGAAAGATGCCTGACGAGGTAAAAACCTAGTGGGGATAATTTTGAAATGGAATAAGGTCAAAGTAACGAAGTTCTGGCGAAATTCCGCCAAATAGGGGTAGTAGGGGCAAAATGGTCTTTTACCCACGGATTATAGTATTGGTAATATCGTTTGAGTTATTCCTAGCGCTGAGGACACGTTAGTGGTGTGGCACTGGATATGTGTAGAACTAGTCGAGAGAGACTTTACATACTGCTTTGTGCTTATGTTTTGTCCATGTTATTGATCATACATCTCTTTGTTTGCTTTTGTGATGATATGTTGTATTGAAATGAATATATGTTGTACGTATCTTTGTTTTATTTGAGCGTAAGGTTAACCGTTACCCGAGATCCATATGTGGAATGGATCTGTTTGTATCGTGGTGCGGAGGACCGATGTTTGGCGATCGAAGCAAGCAGCTGGAGTAGGCCAAGACGTGTCTACATTATTTATCATTTTCTCTAGATTCTTCAACTTTTGAGAATTCTGGATGACTGTAATCCGATATATTTACACTATGGTCCATATTTTGAATGTAATGTAAATTACTTACTCGCTCCAATGCTCTACTCTGATTACTCTGCTTGAAATATTTGGAAACGTTTTTTTTTAAAAAAAAATTCTGCCGTTTTCAAATGGGATGTTACAGTATGAGCTTAGTTATAAATAAGGGGAGAGGGGTAATATTAAGATTATATTTCGAAGATAGCGTGTCAAAATTAAATCAAGGATTGCAATAAATGACGTAATCCCACATCTTCTCTTGATGAGATGATTGTTATAAAAACAAGAAAAAGGATTTTGAGTTTTTTATCTATCAACTAAGTTGCAATTAGACTAAAATGCTTTAAAATAAATATTTTTTGGATTTTTGGAATGAAAATAAATTGAAATGGAAATTGGTTTTGAAAAATATAATGAAAACCTCGTAAAACAATTAATTTTATATATTCTTGCGTCAAAATATTTTTAGTACTGTGCTAGTTGGACAAAATGCCTAAAAGACCCTTTGAGCTAGCTTAAATAGGTGAATTATTAATTCTCTCACGCCAGGCAAAACTTAATCCCTCTAAAAAAGCCCAATTTAAACTCTAGGAATTTGAATCGATGAAATGAAATGACACAAGTAAACAAGAAACCTTGCATCAAAATCACAATTAAATATTCATAGCAATTCTAAGTATAAACTTAACCAAGTAAATATACAATAAATTACTACTAATGAATTTCAAAGTGCCAAATACATAATATTAAAATCCAAATAGCATATAATTTCAATAAGAATCCATGGAACCCCAATACAAAACTCCAATCCAAATTACTAATTAAACTCTAAACCGAAAATTTAACTAATACAAAAGATTAAAGCTAGAAATTAAATGGTGAAGCACTCTCTTATGAAGCTCCAAGCTGAAGAATCAATCCCTTACTCCACGATCCTCCTCGCGGCACTGTGTCTCACCTATGATATTTTGATCTAAAGCTCCTTTCTGACCTAATGATTCCAGTCAAAACGCCGTAGTTTTGAGTCGTGGACCATTTTGGTATTTTTAAAATTTATGGGACTAAACTGTCATTTATAAAATTAGAGCCCCAAACTCCATTTTCAGATTTGAACTGCGGGCCCTGGTTAATGCACTTTGAAAAATTACAAATGGTCCTAAATATTAATTACCAGAGATCTACTTTAGCATATTGTACTATGGGGAAACTTAGTGACATGGAAAAGTAAGAAACAGACAGTAGTGTCCATAAGTAGTATAGAGGTCGAATTACAAGCCCTAGCTAATGGAGTATGGGAAGGCGTGTGGATAATTAGGGTGCTAAAAGAACTGCAATTTACACAAGAAAGACCTATTAGAATGAGATGTTATAGTATGTTTGCTATTGCAATGGTTAGGAATTTTGTTCTTCATGAAAGGACAAAACATGTCAATATAGACAAACATTTTGTCAAGGAAAAAGAAGATGAGGGAAGCATTGAATTGACATGTGCACTGTACCATATAAACGGGAAGTAGGAGATTTTTTTTGGTCAAGGGGAAGTAGGAGATTTGTTCACCAAAATAGTTAGTAAGACCGATTTAAAAGAATTCAGAAGCAAGTTAGGAAAGACAGATATTTATTCACTAACTTGAGGGGAGTGTCAGTGCTGCTATATGGGCCTTGGGCCAACCTAGCCATAATTAAATTATTAAATATGATTTTTAGTAGATGCGAAAAGATCTTAAAATCTCTGGCATATTTGAATTTCAAAGTTTTGAATTATCTCATTGATTATAGCGAATGTAATCTAGGTGATTCTAGGGTTACCAACCAACCTAGACACTAACCTATATGTACTGCTTTTTATTACTTGAATAAACAAGACTTTACAAGCACCAAATTGCTCACACACACACAAACAATTAAAATAAAGGGGGAAAAAAACAATCCACTCTTCTACCTGTCCCCTCCCTCTCCAGATCCATTGATGCAATCCTCCATACTCTTCTCACTCTTCCATTTCTCTTCAATTACAGCAATTGCTCATCTCACTTAATTTATGTCTGTGCAAAGTCATGCTCATGAATTCTGAATCATGTTACCTAAACGTAGGCATAAGACATTTGTAAAATCAGTCATTATCATCGGAGATAAAATTTCTTGCATCAGAATGCATAACTGCTTTTATTGCCGGTGAAGAAATTCTGAATCTTACACTTTTCAAATTTTGATAAGGATTAGATTGCGAATCAATTAAAAATAAATGCATTACAAATGTGGATATGGAGTAAGGTTTTCGAATTTCTGATGCAAACAATTATTGACAAATGTGGATATGGAGCGTTGCTTCGGGTCTGGAGAGGGAGACCCACAGCGAAGAAGAGAAAAGAGAAAATGCATGTTTAATTTTTCTCTTAATTTTAGTTTTAGAATATAAAATTCATTATATTAAAAAAAAAAGTGTTGTAAGCATTTTTTATTATTAAGTCGGCATTAAATTCACAATGTAAGCATTTTCTGTCCATAAAAGTTAATGGTGTTAACATAAAAGACCGAAATGCACACTAAACTGACACATGATGTAAACTTAAAGGATGACCAAATATAATTTTAGGAAAAATATCAATGAGGTTCCAAGGAAGATATAAAATGTCAAAAAAGTTTCAACCCCAAATCTCCTATCTTTTGATATTAATTATGAAGTTCTAATATCAAAAAAGTCTCATTGTCAAAATAGTTTTTCCTGTTATTAAAATGACTTTTTCTGTTGTTAAAATTCTCCTTTGAAAATATTGTTGTCAAAATAGTTTTTCTTGTTGTCAAAATATTTTTTTTTTCTGTTATTACAAATTTTCTGAGTTTTTCCTTCGACGTGTAGAATTTTAGAAACCGAAAAAATTTTGACAACAGGAAAAACTATTTTGACAATAGGAAAAATCATTTCGACAACAATATTTTGATAGGGAAATTTTAACAACCGAAAAAGTCATTTTTAACGACGGGAAAAGCTATTTTGACAATGAAACTTTTTTAATAGGGTATTTGAGGTTGAGACTTTTTTTGATATATTTTTTCCCTTTCCTTGGGACAATTTACTGATATTTTCCCTATATTTTAACCTATATATTTTAATTATTGGTTTATTCTCTTATCTCTATATAACTTTTTTGTATAAAGAAGTGAAAGGAAAATTGCGTAACGTGAATCAGTCAATGTTTCAAAAATATATACTTCTTTTATATTATTTATAATTTGGGGAGATTATTTTATTGTCCTTTCAATAACTTGCATTATTACTCTTTGACATAAATTTACAATTTTACTCTTCATTAATCATCATGTTGAATTTGTTCTTATGGAGTATAGTTTATATTAAATATTGATAAAGTTGAAAAGTTGTTAAATTTTCATGTAGAGTTAATGAAGTTTAAATATTATTTTTTTGTCTATATGATGCATGCTAGAAGTGACTTATAAATAGAAGTAGAAGAATATATGCCAAGAGTATTCACACTTTAATAAATATTAGTATTATTTTATTTTGCATTAGCAAAGACTAAAACCTGATACATCATTATATTTAAGAGATCTTATTCTCTTCTATTGCAATAACACTTATATAACAACAGTATTTGTTGATCAATATTTTTATTCTCCTCAAATCCACTTTCAAGCCTGTGATTTGAATTTGACGGACTTTCTTTTCCACACTTCACATTTTCCTTTCTCCTTCAACGAAACCCACCATGCATTCATCTGTGTATTCTTTTTATTTTTTATTTTTTAGTCAGGTGACATGGGGTAAACCGCGTTTTAAGTTGGTTAGTGAAGTGGTAAAATTCACCATTTTTAATAAAGTGGGGTAAAATTGCACAACTAATTACTTTCAGGTGCTGCTGAATGCACCTCCTAAAATAGGTCAACTTCTTGGTTGCACCTTTAGCCTTTTTATTTTAATCCATCTTTATTAGCTGGATCACCCTTGTGATGCCACATGCTCATTAATCACCATTATATTTATATGCCACAAAATATGGATTTTTATTTTTATTTTAGTCTTTTAGTTCACGGATTATTATACGAAAGAGAATAACATGAGCTTAGTCACCTATGTCATCGTGGGAAAATAGAAGCTAATATACATTTAATTTCTTACAGAAAATTCTACATTCAAAGAAGAAGCCAAAGTCATTTTTGGTTTCAAATATATCCTTGTCATTCTTACTATTTTATTGATTATAATTTTATTATTATCAAATAATATTTTTTTATTACAAAAGAAAGTAAAGGAAAATATTTTTTTAAGAGAATATAATATTTACTTGACTGTCTTCCTTAAAATAAAACAAAACCATGATGAAAAACGAAAACGAAAGTTTATTATGAGATTTCAACATTTAAAATTATTGCAAATTTATTTCTTTAGTGGTTACCCATTTCACAAGGGGATATTAAAACAAGCCTTGCAATTTTTAAGAATATTATCTTCCACCATCCTGTCCTCATGAAGAAACCAAACATTTACCTGACATGTGGATAAGTTTGCACCATGACGTGGAATAATTATTAACATTGAAATGAGACACATGGCAAATATTATATTACCAACAACATACCAACAAAAGCCATATATATATATATATGTGTGTGTGTGTGTAGTAACAGTAGTAGTGAGCAAGGGCGCCTGGGGGTAGGGTGGTTAAAAAAAAAGATATATAAAGTATCGTATATGATCGATCGGCCTCCCTCTTCTATTGTTCCCGCCGCCACCGACCGTAGTGCAGGCGTGCAGCGACCTCCTTTCTCCCTCTCAAGTCTCAACGCCTTCTCGGCTTCTCCAATTCTCCACGGACTCCTCCGACTCCAGCGACTCAGCGAGGCCATCGACTGATCGATTCACTATTGGAGGAAGACAGGAACTGTGGTCTCCACGGACTGATCGACTCCAGCGATTCAGCCAATCAAGGGATCCCCGTACCCAAGGTGAGCGTTAGCGCGCGAATCGCGTCCGTTGATCTACGTTGAGTGTTGTGTGTGTCAGCCTGTTAAGGGCGTGTCTGTTTGATTATTATTATTATTATTATAATTTTAGTCTAACTCTGACTTTGGACTGTGAAAACAAGGATTAGTACCAAGGTTCTGAAACCCGGACCGGTCACTAGACCGAGTGCCCAGACTTGGTCAGTGGAGTGGGTTATCTGAAGTCAAACCAGTCAAGCCGGTGAAAAATGGAAGCTTTTAGGATTATTAATATAAAATTCTAAAGATTTTTTTTAAACAACATCAGTTTTTATTTTTTAAAAAAATTTAAAAATTGAACCGGTTTGCCCCGGCACCCGGTTTACCCACTGGTTCACCGGTTCCCAGTCCGGTCTGGGTCTGAGAACCATGGTTACTACAAGTGATCTGAGTAGGGTAGCTTTCCAAAAGCTAGGTTTTATGCAAGCTGAGATAAGTACTTCCTCTGGTCTTTATTATAAAACACCAACTAGTAAGTTTATTTGATCTTTTTTATAAGGCACTTGCTTGTTCCCAATGAGCAATGATTATTTTTTTCCATGTTTGCCCCTAATTAATAAAGGTAGTGGGTGAGAGTAATAATTAATATAATATTAGAGTTTAATGCAATTAATATGGGTAATATTGGAAATTACTTAGATTCTAAGACAACTTTATTGACTTTAACTACTTTTATTGGTTTGTGAGAAAAATTAGTTGGTCTTTATAATAAGAATGTAGTGAGTATGTGATAGGAGTTTTGTCTCGGATTGCGCAAAAGGGAAGTTTTGTAGTGTTTTCAAACACTACCTAGGAGGGGTTCACACCTTTTGTAGGTGATTTATGGGGAAGAGTGCTACTATTTTTTTTATAGTTATTTAAAAAAATAAAAGAATAGTAAGTCTTTGTCCTCTTCTACCACTATTGTTTCTTTCATTTTTTTTATTAGATTTGTATTGTATTTCAAATACTTTTATGATATAATATTTTTAATTTTCATCCTCACCATTAAAATTCTCGAGTGAGAGTGTGTTACTGGGTATATGTTAATGTTACTATCCGGCCTATATATTTATAATTTCAATAAGCCGAGAGTTTAGATTGCATTGAGATGTTTGGGCCATTTGTCTTGTTGGATTGCAGCTCGTGCTCCTGTGACATTTCTGCGCCTAATATTTATATAATACTAGTATGATTTATTGATTTATTTATATATGAATCTTGTAACGGCTATAAGTTCTTGGGACAGCCTAAAAGGCCAACTATTAGAGATGGACCAAGCTATTATAAAGGTCCACTTTTAAAGAGAACCTCCCAATATGGGATTTATTGTTTCTTATAAACCTCTTGTTTCCTAAAGTATTTTAATAAATAGAGTTAAGGTACATCTGTCACTTTGAAGTATTTTTCTAAGTGCACCTAGTATCTTAAAATATTTTGTAATTCATTTAGCATCATAAAGTATTTGTTTTCATATGTATTCAGCACCTTCAAGTATTTTGTGCCGTAATTTTCCCCTTGAAGTATCAAATTTTTCAAGAAATTTTTTGCCTATGAGGTATTTCTTTAAGGGGAATTTTATCATTGTCATTAACTTTTAAAAAGTCCTTTAAGTGAAGGTATATGCAATATCCTAAATGATTTTTTAGTAGCAATTTTAGGGTGCTGGATGCACGTGAAAAATATTTTTGTATGAGATAAACCACAGAATACTTTATGGTGCTGGATGCAAATGAGTCATAATTCAAGGCATTGGATGAACCACTAAATATTTTAGAACATTGAACACCAACGGACCTTAAAAAATAGTTAGGGTGATATTCTCTTTCACTGCAGTAAGAACTGTTAATATTAATTTAGATCAACATAGCTCATCTTTCACAAACTCCATTACTGCCATCTACAAGTTCTTCCTCAATTTGTTTTTCCAAAACTAAAATTTTAATTTAGATATGCTTGGCTGGATCATTATATTGCAGAAGTATAGATCTTATGGGAAAGTTTACTACAAAGAATGGATTTGTTACCAAGGGTCTTCTCTTCGACTTATAATATATAAGAATTGCTACTCAGAGTCACATGCATCCCATTGTGGTGCCTCATGTATCGGAGCATGTCTACATTGGATCCGAGGTTCAAATTTCTTTTCAGATTCAATGAGGGAAAACCTTGATGTGTTAGGAAAATTGGTAAAATATCTCCCGTATAAAATTTATTGAGGAAAAAACCCGATAAATTTTTAGGTACATGAAATATCAATACACTATAAATTTGTACACCCAGAAAATTAATGTTTTAATTTAGGATCTTCTTAGTCATAAAATATTTAATGGGAATTTGCTCCCCAATTTTCCCAAGTTTGTTTCGTTGCAAACCTTAGTGATTGTCTTACCAGAATATTTGATATATTTTTATTATTAAATAATATTATTTTGAAGTACAAAAGAAAGTGGAAAATATTTTGAAATCGAAAAAATATGACTCTATAAGAGATTCCAAGATATAATAAGTGCACTTTCAGGATTTGTTCGTGAAAAATTCTTATCTTACCTATGTACGTTTACAACTCTACATAGAGGGTATGTACGTTTGCTCGGGAAAAGCTTACCTACTTTAATATTGAATGTATTTCTTAAAATTAAATTAAAACAATGAATTTTTACCCATTATTTAATAATAAATAATAACTAATTCTTGTGATGAATACTTTTAACTTAATTATAAATTTAAAATTGAATTAATTTTTACTTTTAATTAGATGCGATGGACAACAATTATCCTCCTATGCATGGGTTGAATTGAGTCATTAGTCGAACAAAAATTTGAACCCATAAGGACCGGGTGAAGAATGAAAAACGTCCGCTAACGCCCACGGGATAAGATCTTTTTTAGATCAGCAACGAATTCTTGTATCTACGAAGAAAGATTTCTCCCCGGGTTCAGACCCTAAATGCCATACCTTGCTGAAGGCGATTCACAATAGGATCAGGCATAGTTCTTGTTCTAGTGTAGAACACAAGTGTCTAGTCTCAATAGACTATGGGATATTAATATAGGATCAAATAACTCCTCAAGGATGTCTATGGATGAAACACCAAAGAGGAGATGATGGCTCAGTGATATATATGAAGGAGATATTAGTGAGCGCACTCAGATCACCGTGAAACACAGGAGTGTCGATTCGCCTGAGGGTGGGGTGTGTGCACAGTGTGACTGAATGGTAAAAATAATGGAATAGAGAATGTCCATTGTGCACCTGGTGGGTAATCTCCTATTTATAGGGATTACTTAGGGTTTCGCTCCAACGATCATGAATCCATTCCTCAGGCAATATGCGCCCCCCAAGTTCTGCAAATGCATGCTCCACTACTTGTATGTTCCTGGATTATGATCATAGGACGATTATCTTTTAGAAGAAGGATCCTGTCATTAGCACTCCCATTGGGCCGCATCTCTGTCAGGCCCATTATGTGAGTCCATAACAGTTGCCCCCAAGCTCGGTATTTAGAATCTTTGACGCGCCGAAATTAAGCAACTGTCTAACTCGGACTTCGTACCCAAGTTTTTTGGCATGAGTCCTTTACTTCTTGCCTCCTATCATGAATAACGGGTTTGATCTCTTCAATTACTTATTCAACTTTCATGATGACCGAGATTTGTATTGACGATTGAACTTTGGTCATAACTGACGTTATGAACTCGACCATAACCGGCTATGAGCTCCTGTCACGTGTTGCCCCCAATCGGGGTTATCATGAGAGCCTACTGGCATATGAATAGGCGCGACTTTCCATGGATAACGGTAGCTATTCGCCTACCCACCTTGGGGTATGTAAACGCCTTTGGTTTTCGATATTTACGCGCATTTAATGTATGCGTCTTATCGTTCCAGTCATCATTGCATTTTCTGAAAATGGGTTCATTTTCCGATTGGAGAGGCATCAATGGCAATAATTATCCTTGACACTTCGATTAGAGAGGCATTAATAATCCTTGACGTTTTGAATTTGAAATGCCTATAAATTCCTATTCTCTCCTCTTATTTCTTCGTCACAAAGTTCCCAGCTCTCTCCATCCTCTGTTGCTTTTTCCATCTTTATGATGGATCACTATTTCAAACAAACTGAAGCACTCAAGTCGAAGGAATCGACTACACTCATTCTTCCCGGCTTCAAATGTTACGAGAATGTGGGGACATAAAGTAAAGGTGAAAAAGTTAACAAAACGCCCAGGCTTGTTCTTCAAATATATTTGCCAGTTTTCATTCGTGCGGTTCAACGAGCATTTGGGAGCCCAGATATATTTGCCAGTCTTCATCCTCCTGGCTCAACTTCAACTGGGATCTCAACCAAGGCTCGTTGATTACTGGTGAAGATCTTTGACTCAGAGATCTTCACCACACGATGACCATTTGAAACTTGTTCCACACCGAAGAGCTCATCGTGGGAACTTTCCGACTACTGCTGATGAATTTGGATGCCCATTATCTGTGACAAGTTGGGAAGTTCATATTAGCAATTTGCCAATCCCGGCTTTCTGTTGTATTTTGGCTTTGTATTTTTTTTTTCGAGTCAAGAACACAGCTCATTTTCCTGTAAGAATGTCATGTAAACCATTCATTTACTAATGGAAAAATGATTTCTGTCTTATCTTCTCTTTGTTCAATTTGCACTTTGCTAACTCTTTATATCTGAACTGCTCGATGTGTTTTTTGAACTTGCTTCTATCCATTTCATCGGCACACATATCGAATTGAATCCAATCTGCGAAACCTTATTGGCAAATAAATTAGAATCTATGTGAGCATCTTTGAACGAAAAGCATCCCTTCTACGCGTTGCCCCCAATCCGGGTTGGCATTAAAATTAACTGCCCACCAATCCGGGTTGATATTAAAAAGTAGAATCCGAACGGACTTTACTAAAGTTAAACCTAACAGTGCGTGTTCAGACACGTCACAGCGCACAACCATCACTTACGCGGATTGGCCACCTCTGCCACTTCTGATATTTACGCGCATTTAATGCTCACGTCATTTCATTTGAACCATCATTACCTTTTAGGGTTTTAAACTCAACTCTTGGGGTGTATTGACGTCGCGACCCTTGACTTTTCAAATCCACAACGTCTATATATTGTTGCTAACTCCTTCGTCATACCACTTTACATTCGCGCACACCCTTGCTTTCTCAGAGAATTCGTCTCCTATCCGAAAAAACTTGTTCACCTCGCAAGTGCACGAGTTTCGCAAGTAATAAAGTGATAAGTAAAGTATCGTTCCCACACGGATTTGTTTAACAAATTGGTCAAGCAAGAGGCTTAGTGAATTTCATCAAGTTGAACTAAAACAAAGTTTTGAGTTTGAATGAGAATTTTTAAAGACTATTTCTAAAACATAAAATTGATAAAGGCAAACAACTGATCGAACCATATTTTTATGTGTTACTTCATGATTTAATTTGGGATCTAATCATGTTAATTGGGCCAAAAATGTATTATTTATGATTAATTTGGATTAATGAGTGATTACATGAAAAATGTGTTAAAAAGGGTAAAATTGTCATAATTATTGTAATTGCTCTTATTAATTATTTTTTGGGAAGATTTAATGTTGGCTTGATTGGTTTAAATTGTAGGTACTTGAAGAAATTGGACCAAATTTAAATAGGGAAGTTTGAATTCAAGTTGTAAAACATTTTAATTTAGTCCCTCTGTGAAACTTTTTAAAAGTTTCATTTAAGTCCCTGCAATGAAACACAACGTTTTGACCAGGATTAATTAGGTCACCAGCAACTGAAGGAAATTGGGGAGCTGGGGGATATTGAATAAGGGAGCGCCGCATAAGACCAGGGGGCTGCATCATCTTTAGGAGGAGTAATTCACGCTGTCGGGAGGGGAATTATTAATTGGAGAGCCCCGACACATTAAAGGAGAACTCAGCGCCGCAAGAGAAAAAACCAGACATTGGACTTTCAGCTATGAGCTTCGTCCGAATGATGAGAACGTCTTGACACCTGGGGACCGGAGCTTGGGGATCGACCTTCTTTCTCTATTCCTTCCCCCATCCTTTTCACGCACACATCCGGGATTGAAGACGCTGAATCATCATCATCGACTGGAGATTTTGACGACACACACCTCCCGACCGTCCCTCTCTATTCCTTCCCTCACCTTCGTTTACGCCTCCATCGGTCCTTCTTCCATCTCCATCATCGTCTTCCTCCCTTCACCCTCAACACCACCATCATCTTCTTCATCCAATCATCGAAAAAACAGAATCAGTACCGTGAAGAAAAAAAACCTGCATCGTCTTCATCACACATGACCTCCACCGTCAATCTCCCTTTGAGATTCTCCAGTTTCCAGCAAGCACTTTCTAGATTCCGATGAAGTTTTAAGTTTTCCGGCGAGCATTTTCCAGATTTCGGCGAAGTCCCTGTATTCTCCGGCGAGCTAGTTTTCCATGGCTAGTTCATTTTCACAGATTGTGTGGGGTTCTCTGATTGCTATGAGTGGCTAAACCCTTTACTTCTTGGTGATGAAGATTTGTGGTTTGAGCTTTTATGCTTCAATAGGGGAGTTCTTTAATTCAATCTTTTGCTTAGACTATATATTTGATTTCCTTGTTTAGGTTTATCATTTTGTAGTTATGAGACTTGGATTGCTGTTATGTGTTCATGAGGATTGATTAATGTAGTTTTAATTGGATGATGTATTTTGATGTTCAAATTTCCATATGTCTTTAAATGCTTGATGAAATTATGCTTGCTGTGTCTTGTTTATGAATGGTAAATATAGTTGATTTTAGCTCTTGAATGGTTCGTTAGAACATTCTAATTAAGAAGAACAATTTGCATCATCCCAATTTCAATTACACATTAAGTGGGTTTTAACAATATCTCAAGAGGTAGTAGTTTGCTATGTTTGTAGGAGCTACTATTAATTGAGATTATTGGACTCAAGTGTTATCTTGAGGTTGTTTTTCAGACTTAATGAAATTTGAACTCCCAAATATATTTTAGCAAGGATAGCCTTCTTCATTACCAAGAACATCAATTATTAATCCCTTTTAATCCAAAGCATTCTTCACTATTTTCCAAAAAGAATAGAAATAGTTGCTTTATATTTTTTATGAATTTTAATTTAGAGAAAACCAATTACAAAACCCCTTTTCTAATCATGTTTTTAGCGCTTAGTTTAACATAGGAATTCAAAATAAATTGGCTCCTTGATAAGAGAACGATCCCGAGTTGTTTGCACTATATTGCATTTTAATTCGTGGTAAATTGTGATTTGACCCTGAGGCGACTAAGGTTTTTGTCAAATCAATGACTCTTTGACTTCAAAGATAATAGAGCCTAGGGTTCTTTTTCCCCTTTTTGTATTTCATAAAACTTGGTTAATTTTCCTCTCTAATAGCATTTCAATACATATATGTGTTAGTCTATGGTTCAAAAACACTTGACTCGCTCTCTCGAGTCAAAATCAAGTTTCTCTTCTCATTAAGATGCACAATCTCTTTCTATAATTAATGAGAATCAATATTTAAGCAACAACCTTAATGTGACAATGTAAGATTAGTAAATATATCTCTATTTTACCAACAAACCATCCATTTATCAAGTAAACTTCAAGACAAGCATGATTTCAATCAAGTTCTACACCTAGATTAGCTCTCTCAAGTCATAACCTAAGTGAATAAATCATCTAAATGGAGGCTAATCACTTAGAAGCATTAAGCCAAGGTTGAAATCAACACACATATATATATATATATATATTTATCTACCAAAAGAGAGGAATATTCAAGTATTAATCCATACAAAGGGTCAAAAGAACCCTAGAATGAAAGATTTAGCTACTCATGTTCAAATACAAAGAGATTCTAAACAAAGCTTGTGAATACATGAACAAGCTATGAAGAAAAGAGGAAGAACCAAGGTGAAATCCCCAAAATCTCTCTTAGGTTGAGCACCCAAGCCTCCAAAGTTGCCAAGATCTCTCTCCAAAGCTCTTCCCTTGTGTGCCCACTTGTTCCTTTGTGCCAAGAGTGTGTTTTTCAGTCCTTCCCTTTAGGTTAAATAGGGTTTTTCTGCTTTTGAAATGAAAAATGCGCATTTGTACTTTTCGCACTTTTTCACGATCGGCGCGCTGCCGATTTGTCACTGCCACGGCCGGTTGTCAACTTGTTGTGGCCGGTTGCCAAGTTCCTTCTAACTTTGCATTGCTTCACCTCCTTTATCTTTCCTTGTTTCCTGGTTCTTATAGATTTTCAAAACTTATCTCCATCTTCCTACAAAAGAGGGAGGAATTCTCAATTCTCAATTGAATCACAAACTCTACAGGATATAACAAGGATTTCTTCATTTTTTTTCTGATACTTTAATATACACATTTTCTTCTATACACTACATTTCCTATGCATATTTGAACCAAAAATAGGTAAAAAGAGAGAGAAAATATGCTGGAATGTAGTCAATTTCTAAGAGTTAACAAACGCTCTCTTCTTTCATAGGCTTACTTACGCTTCTTCAACTCTCAACATGTATTATCATTGTTTCCCTTATTTCTTTGTTTTCGCACTATTCTATCAATTATCTCTGCTATTCCTCATCTTCTCCTTAACTCTCTGGGTAGCCTTTCCATGAGTTTTTAAGCCTTTTTTAAGTGCATTTCTGGGTGTGTTTTTGGGTTTTCTAGGTGGGTTCTTAGTATTTGCTGACTTTTTTAGGTACAAAGAATGGCCCGTACCTCACCACATGTCTTCAAACCCAAAGATTCTTTACCTTTCTCACAACCAAAAACTCACAACATAGATACACCCTTAGATACACATAGCAGGTCCATCTTCCCAGAGAATAGGGAAATCCCAAGGGACACTTCTAGACCAACCAAGTTTTCGTTCTGGGAAACATCTTCAATTGGAGACGAAAGAAATGAAACCGAATTCCATCGGTCCCTTGGAAGTAAGAGTAAGAGTAGGAGTAACGTAGGAGTTTCATCGCCTTCCTTCCCTAGGCCACCTGTTAATCATCCCAAATTTTCCTCTCGAGTTCCAAACCCGGAAGTAGAAAAAAACATTCCCACTCCGGTATCGCAAACTCGGGGCCTAACGCCATGCAGCGAGTGCTGCCACAAAAGTATTGAGCTCGCTAGATTAGAATTCTACCAGGAAGCTGACATAGTTTTGGATAAATGCCGATGCAACACTATGTCACGAACTATCCCGGCTTCTTCCAGTTTTAACCATCTCGATCAAGCGTCTTTTGCTTCTCACCGAGATAGCTCTGTTGTCTCAGGTATATATCACTTTCTAATTTTCACCCCTTTTTTATTTTATTTTAGGTATAGATGGCTTCGTCTTCGCACCATTCCGACCTATCCACGACGGAGGAGTCCAACACATCCGCCTCCTCCTAAGTCCCAACCGGTTCAAACCCAGCTGTTAACATTTGTGTGTTGCCCATTAAAAACACCATGACCCCAGATGACGTCTCATCACTTGGGCTCAGGGATGGAGAGGGATATACCATACGGCTGCCATTGGAGGGTGAAACAGTTGCTTCTTGTCAATCAAGGGACAACGATCCTCATTTCTTTTTCCTTTACCGGGATGTTAGCACCCTGCTCGGTGTGAAACTTCCCTTCACCCACTTTCAAATCCACCTTCTGAACCATCTACACTTTGCCCCCTCACAACTTCACCCCAATGGCTGGGCATTTCCCGTTGCCTTTTGAGAATTGATTTGAAGAACAAGGTATTGTCTGCACTGTTCCGGTTTTCATGTCTTTTTTCTCACCATTAGAAACCAATGTCCTTTCTAGAGATTCCACGACGTGGTTCGGCTGGACTTCACTCCGAAATATCCGCGATCGCAGGCTTTTCAAACCTTTTTATGGACTCGTGGAAAAATTTTAAACCCACCTTTGTTAACGTTGTTGCCGAAACCGGACAAGTACCTTGGTTTGTTTAGATAACTGATTCTGGGGAAACCGAGGAAATTTTTCTTTTATATTGGTCTATACGCCACCACACTCTTAAGCCCGGAGACTTTATCCCAAAGCCTAAAAGTTCTTCTGATGCCGAAGAAGTAGCCCAACAAAAGCTTGTGAAGCTTGCCAGCTCTTTGAAAAATCCCATGGATCCAGCCGATTACATCCCCACACCCTTGGTCAGAAGACGACCGGCGGCAAGTATGAAATTACATATATCCGCTAACCTGCATATTGTGCATTTTTTTAGTCTCTGCCGACCATAACACTGACATCTTTATTCTTATTTTGCAGACCGAGGTATGAGGAGACCCAAATTTATGGGTGTCTTTGCGACACTTCCCGAGGGTGGTGAGGGTGATCCTAATGCCCCCAACTCAGGTGGACCTATGGCAGTCACCCAATTCGCTCCTACAAAAGAGATTGCAGCTGCCAGATCTTCCCGCAAGCGCTTAGTGCCCAAGGACGGGTTGAAGCGTGGAGAAAAAGCTTCCAAAAATTCCAAGGGTAAACAAACCTTAAACGGCCCAGCTACTCCAACACCCAGCTCTCAGACTCAAACCACTTCAACCCCATCTTCCGCAGAAACTGTTCCCACTCACTCCAAGCTATCTGAGGGAATCCTGTGGGGGCATGGGGTAACAAAAGAAGTATTAGACGTTATTCATCCTCATACCCGATTTCACGCGTCCTCAAGCCTTTCTAACCCTGAAAAAATGGAAATTGCTGACATGGAAGTTCAGGGCTACAAGGCCATCTCTATCCTCCGACCCTATGCCGTCCTCAAGGTCTAATATGCCTTAGTCATCGCCCATTTGCGTCAGATGACAGTGGAAAGGGATAACCCGATCCAGGAACTTGTGCCCTTGAAAAACAACGCTGATCTGGTGAAGGTCTTTGAGGAAAGATACCAAACCCGGGATGAACGGCAGGCGGCCAAGACCGAGAAGGACAAATTGCAAGAGGAGGTGACAATGCTCAAGACGAGTCTGTCCCAAACAGAGGAAAAGCTGACCATGGCAACTTTGGATATTTATCGTTTGGAGGACCTCCACACTAATGACATGTTACTTGTGGAGAAAGTGCAGTCTGATGTGGATCATGTTAAAGAATTGCTAAAGACAAAGGAGGAGGAATTTTCTCACGCCAAAGCGCAGCTCACAGAGTATGCCAGTGTGGCCGTGCAATCGTTCGACAATGCCGTGGCGCAAATCCAGGTTCTTAATCCCAAAGTCTCCTTGAACACCTCCGGACTGAACTATCAAGCCAATGTCAGCAAAAAGGGAAAATTGATTCCCCATGGGGTAGATGTAGATGAAGACGAAGAAGAACAAGCTCCTCACTCTTAAGCTCGTGCACAGCTTCAGTGTCTTTGACTTCTGACTGATATACATCTTCCTCAGTGGAATTCGAGACACTTTCTTTTTAAGGTCCTTTGATTGTTTCTTGACCACTTGTTGTCGAGGTTATAACCCGGCTTAAGAATTTTGATGAAATGCTCTTGCACCCACATTAATCGTTACACTTTTCAATTTAATGAAAATTACTTACTATTTACGTAGATTGAATTTTCGCTCAATGCTTATCAAATTCATGTACTTAGCCAAGTTAACCCTTCACATGACATCTGCTATGTCCGTAAAAGCTTTCCTTAACCTGCCAAAGCAGTCTTAATGGAAGTCCAATCCAAGATACTAGTAAACTTGCTAAATGTTTAACTTTACTTCACTAAAGCCTTAACAACCCGTCTTGATCAAGATTGGTACATCGGTTTACTTTGTTATCCCGGACGACTTGCCATACGTCAGCCTCGTCTTTCAAGCTTCGTCAAACATGATTTTAGAAAACTGGTCTCTTTAACATGGATTCATGCATGTTTAGCTTTGACATGTTTTTGAAAACTGGTTTCTATACCATGAATTCATACATGTTTAGCTTTGACATGATGTTCGAAAACTGATTTTATACCATGAATTCGTACGTGTTTAGCTTGGGCATGATTTTCGAAAACTGTTTCTATACCATGAATTCATACATGTTTAACTTTGACATGATTTTCGAAAACTGGTTTTTATACCATGAATTCATACATGTTTTAGCGTCAGACATGATTTTTGAAAACTGGTGTCTATACCATGAATTCATACATGTTTAGCTTGGGCATGATTTTCGAAAACTGGTTTCTAAACCATGAATTCATACATGTTTCAACCTCGGACATGATTTTTGAAAACTGGTCTCTTGACCATGAATTCATACATGTTTTAGCTTTCACATGATTTTCAAAAACTGGTTTCTTGACCATGACTTCATACATGTTTTAGCCTCGGACATGATTTTTGAAAACTGGTCTCTTGACCATGAATTCATAAATGCTTCACTCGGACATAATTCTCGAAAACTGGTTTCTTGACCATGAATTCATACATGTTTACAAAATTGGCAGCATTGTCATCACGTATTTTCTGGAAATAGGTTCCTTGACCCAGAATTCATTGAAATAATCTTGGCAGTAATGCCATCATTACATAATTTCCAGTAGGAATAGACCTGCGATAACATCGCCTCTAAATAATCTCTCATCACAAGGTTTTACGTAGACTCAGGACAATGTGGCCTTTTTGAGGAACTCGGTTCTTAGCTATAATACATCTTTAGCTTATCCGCATTCCATGTCCGTTTGATGGCTTTCTTCGTCAGGATCTCAAGCTTGTAGGCGACTTTACCCAGATTTTCTGTCACCCGGTATGGGCCTCCCAGCTTGTTGTGAGCTTCCCTTTGCTGGCATTCTTATTCCCTATGTCGGCCGGTCTAAGGACAATGTCACCTTTCTCAAAAAACTGAGATCTTACCTTCTTGTTATACTTGTTCGCGATGAGTTGTTTGGCCGCCGGATCCCGACAATGCACCATGACTCGAACTTCATCAATTAGATCCAACTCCAATGCAATCGCTCTGCTATTCTCATCTTCCTCATGTAGAGCCTTAATTCTCCTCCATGAGGGTTCACCGATTTCAACTGGGATCATCACCTCGCACCCATAAGTAAGCTTGAACGGGGTTTCTTCAGTTGCCGTTTGAACACTAGTTCGATGTCCCCAAAAAACGGAATACAATTGTTCCACACAGTTTGACTCGGCTTCCTCCATGCTCTTTTTTAGTCCGTCGACAATAACTTTGTTGGCCGCTTCAGCCTGTCCGTTAGATTGCAGATGTTCTATGGAAGCAAAGTGCTACTCGATATGGAAGTTGGCTACCATCTCTCGGAAACCATTATCAGTGAACTGGGTTCTGTTATCAGTAACAATCTCAGCAGGAATCCCGAATCGGGATATAATATTTCTGTGAAGGAATTTCTGCACCTGAGCCAAAGTAATCGTTGCCAGCGGTTCTGCCTCTATCCATTTTGTAAAGTAATCCACGGCCACTATGAGCCATAGCAACTGCCCTTGGGCCGTCTTAAATGGTAAAAACAAATCCATGCCCCACTTGTAAAATGGCCATGGAGCCAAAATAGATGTTAACTCTGATGGTTGAATCTGTATTACGTTAGCATGCTTCTGACAACTATCACATTTACGCACGTGATCCTTAGAGTCTGCTACCATTGTAGGCCAAAAGTAACCGGCCCACACAACTTTTCGGGCTAACGTCTTAGCACTTATGTGATGTCCACTAATTCCCTCATGAATCTCGGATAACACATACCCGGCTTTAGTCGAATCAAGGCACTTCATCATTGGGGAATGAAAACCTTTCTGATATAACTCGTCACCTATCATAGCATACGAAGCTGCTGTCCTCACTATCTTCTTTGCCTTTGCTGGGTCCACAGGGAGGATTCCTCTATGAAGATAATCAGCTTCCTCTAGTCGCTGGCTTCCGAGATTATCATCACGCAACTTGGCTCTAACAGATTTTGTTGAACTATCGTACGGTGATTTTCGGGACTCTTCGTGCTTGCCAGTTTAGACAAAATATCTGCCATAATATTCTCTCCTCGTGGGGTATGTACCACGGTCACTTTGTCGAAGTTAGCCATAATCTGTTTAACCTTTCCCAAGTATTTGAACATCAAGGGCCCCTAAGCTTGGTAGGTACCCTCTATCTGGGACGCCACCAGCTGAGAATCGGTAGAAACATGAACTCTCTTGGCTCCATTCTCCTTAGCCTGTAGTAACCTGGCGATTAAAGCCTCGTACTCTGCCTAGTTATTGGAAGTTGTGAAATTGAAACGGAGGGAGTGCTCCAGTGAGACCCCTTCTGAACTTTGAATGATAATCCCAGCTCCGCTCCCATTTACATTCGATGACTTATCGACGAACAACTTCCACGTTGTGACATCTTTGCTGTCGCTGCCTTCAGCTGGAGTTAACTCCATTACAAAGTCCGCCAATGCTTGTGATTTGATAGCATGTCAGGCTTTATAAACTATATCAAACTCGGACAACTCAATAGCCCAGCTAACCATTTGACTAGCCAAATCCGGCTTATGAAGGATCTGTCGTATTGGCTGACTGGTGCGTACAATGATTGAATGGCTCTGGAAATATGGACGTAACCGTCTTGCCGCGATGAGTAAGGTGAAAGCCATTTTCTCTAGCTTTTGATATCTCAACTCTGAGCCGTGCAAGGCCCGACTTACGAAGTACACCAGAATTTGGCCATCCTTACCTTCCCTTACCAATGTGGCGCTTACTGCCTCTTCTCCCACAGACAAATACAAGATCAAACTCTCTCCTGGCTCAGGCCTAAATAGGACTGGCGGAGCGGATAAACATTGCCTAATCCTTGTGAAAGCCGCCTCACACTCAGGGTTCCATCCTCCCGACATCTCCTTCTTTAACAATTTAAAAAAGGGAAGAGAATTTTCTGCCGACTTTGGTAAAAACCTGGTTAATGCCGCCAACCTTCCCGTCAGCTACTGGACTTCCTTCTTACTACTTGGTGCTTTCATGTCTAGCACAGCTTGAAATTTATCCGGATTGACTTCAATCCCTCTGTGTGTAAGCAAAAAGCCTAAGAATTTCCCAGCTGGGACGCCAAAAGCACACTTCGCTGGGTTAAGACAAATCTGGTATTCTCTTAGCTTATCGAATGTCTGTTGCAAATCTTGCACATGGTTTGCTATTTGCAAGGATTTAACAATCATGTCGTCTATGTAGACTTCTACATTTTTTCCCAGTTGATCCTCGAATACTTGATTCATCATCCTCTGATAAGTGGCCCCTGCATTCTTCAATCTGAAGGGCATGACATTATAACAATAATTGGCCTTCACCGTAATGAATGCAATTTTTTCTTGATCCCCTGGATGCATGGCGATTTGATTGTAACCAGAGTATGCGTCCATGAAAGAGAGTAATTTAAAACTGGATGAGTTATCAACCAATTGGTCTATACTTGGCATTGGGAAGGAGTCCTTCGGACACACCTTATTTAGGTCCTTGTAATCTGTGCACACCCTCCATTTTCCATTAGGTTTTTTGACCATTACGACATTTGATAGCCAGGTAGTATATTGCACTTCCCGAACAAAACTGGCTTCCAGCAGCTCTTCCACATATGCCTCCAGAGCCTTTCTTCTTTCCTCGTTATTTTTTTTCTTCTTCTGCGCTACCGGGGTTAACCCCGGAAAAATTGCCAATTTATGACAGCAAACGTCTGGATCTACCCCAGGGATCTCGGATGGTCACCAAGCGAAGACGTCCTTATTGTTCTTCAAGCAATCTTCAAGCTCTGCCCGAACCTCAGGGTCCAATATCTTGCCTATTTTAGCGACCTGTCTAGGTTCGGTGCCTAGGACGAGGTCCTCTAGCTCGCCGTTCGGCTCTGTCTTTTGCATCTTTTCCTCCTCGCGCAAATCTAATTCAACAAGATTAACCGATTTCCCTTTTACCTCGGCTTTGGACGCCTTACTCTTGCCTTTCCGAGATGTCAACGTCGGGTCACTCTTGCTTTCTTTGACCGTCTCAAAGTAACATTGTCGAGACTCCTTTTGATTGCCCCTCATAGTGACAACCTGATTCCTCTTGTTTACTAACTTCAACTTCTGGTGTTTTGAGGACACCAACATGTCCCAGTCGTGTATGGTAGGTCACCCCAAGATGATATTGTATGGGGAAGGAAAATCGGAAACTATGAATCTGACACGCTCCGATTTGAATGCTTCCTTTGTTCCCAAAGTCAACCTTATGTCTATATACCCCTTTGGACGGGTATCCTGGCCATTGAAACCGGTCAAGGTTGTCTTGCATAGCTTCAAGTCTTCCGGGTCAAACCTCATACTTTTGAATGCGTCTCAAAGGATAATATCCACCGCACTACCATTATCAATGAAAATCTTCTTCACACAGCAGTTTACTACGGTTCCCGTGATCACCAGCCCATCATGGGGGTTCCGACTTTGAGGAATCCTTCTTGAACTCTGGGCGGTCTCTGATGGAGAGGACCTCCCTCAAGTATTTCTTTTGTTGACTCATTGAATCTCCTCCACCCCCGAACCCTCCACTAATAACATTGCAATCATACTTAGAGTCAAGGAACTCTTCATCATTGCCCGTTGTTTTCTTTTTTTGATCTCGCCTTTTCTTCTCTGGGAACGAGCTCTTGCTCTGGCCCCCTTGTCGCTTGTTGTTCTGCAGTCCCTGCGTCTGAATGACGTAACGATGGAATTTTACTTTACGGACAAACTTCTCAACCACATCCCTTAAATCCCAGCAACTGTCCGTCGTATGACCATGCTGGTCGTGGAATTCACAATACCGGGATTTATCCAAGGTAGCTTCTCTCCGCAACGACCAAGGTCGCTCGACATTTTTCATCTCGATTCTTGATACCTCCTTCCAAATTTGCGCCTGGGACACCTTCAATGGAGTGTATCGTCAAACCTTCCTTCGACTTGCCTCCTTTTGGCTCTTTGTCCCGCTGCGTCCACGGGAGTCCTGCCTACGCCCGCTATACAGCTCTTTGCCTCTAGGATGTGGACTCTTACCCTTTTCTTTCGGTATTTGACTCAACATTTCCATTTGCTTGAGCTCTAGGTACATTTTCGACCGATCTCGGAAGTCAGCCAGAGTTTGAGGAGGATGCTTCAACACAGACTTCTTCAGCCGAGATAAACCATTAAGGCCAGCTATAACACAGTGTAGGTGTACATCTTCCTTCAAACCAGGCACTTGAAGAGCCGTATCTTTGAAACGCTCCAGATATTTTTGCAAAGTGTCACCAGGCAACTGTTTCACCTGGTCTAGCTGGAACTTGGTCTTTGGTTGCTTTCTTCTTGTTGCAAAATTAAGCAAAAACTTCTATTCCATGGTTTTCATATCCCGAATAGAGTGCAACAGCAGAGAATGAGACCAAGTCTGAGTAGCCCCTCGGAGATTCCCCACAAATAGCCGAGCGATGACATACCCCACAATCCCTTTCACCCCAATCTCCATCTTGAAGTTATTTACATGGTTTAGCGGGTCCTAGCTCCCGTCGTATTTTGGCAATTCTCGTGAGTCTAAACCCTTGGGATAAGTGGCAGCCATAATCTCATCTGAAAATTGGCTCAGGATACTATCTCCGTCGTGCCCTTCTGCAGATGTCACATCATTCTTACTCAAATCCAATTTCTCGGCCAACTGCTTTCCCTTTGCCAGAGACAAGTCAGCTTTAATAACTCGGGCAATGTCCGCATCCATCTCTGTGGCTGTCATATCACTAACCCGGCTAGGTTTGCTAGCATCCCGGGTAATGTTCTGGGCAGGATTCTCCAACATCCTTATACATTCCTCGAGTAATGATATTTTTCTGCCTTCTCTTTCAGGGACCTTGTCTCGGTCGTTACTGACCAAATCCTCCTTTTCGTGATTTTCACTAGGTCCTTCAACGTTGGTGTGCATACACGTTGAGGCCATGACCCGACTTAGGCCAACACCATCCCGTCTTGCATTCTCAGTTTGCTTCTCCCTTTGTCCGATATGCTCTTCCCATTCTTGTCTTATCCGTCTCTGCTCTTCTTGCCGCCAGATGGCATTTCGGCAATCCAAGTCTTCTTGGATAAGTCAGACATCTTCTTCTCTCTGAAGTTGTTGACGAGTTTCCATGTTCTCTATTCGTTGGACTAAAGAACCTACCGTCTTGTGCAGCATTTTAATGTTCACGATAGAATCGCGCATAGTTCCGTTTGACCGAGATGTGAATGCCCGTGATCTGTTCGGTATAGTGATGGATTTCATGGCCGACGTCTAACCGGCACGAATACGCCGACATGAAACGAGTTCCCCCTTTAAGTAGGGGAGGAATTTCTTTTCTTTCGTTCTCGGACGTTTTGTTTTGTTCGATTCCGGCACTTGCGTTCTCATGCCCGGAACCCTCGCGATTGATTGGGAGAAAGAGCGAAAGCGAGAAAGATGGATTGTTATCCATCGGAAATCGATAGGAATTCCCCGGGGATTGCCTTATAATAGATGTTCTGTCTTTCATTATTAACAGGAAATCCCATGCTAATAAGAAAAACGAGCGATTGCTAGTCAGCTTTCATTTTATTCAATATAATGGTAGGGGCTGAGGCTCTGAAGGCTTTCCAACTTGCTTCAATTAGGGAATAGCGCAGATGGATCAATCACGCGGCAGCGTCCTCCAACTTGCTGTCCGCTCCCCTTCACTTTCTTTGCTGGACGGGAAGATGCGAATCGCGAAGGCCTTCCCACCACGCGAAGTTCAAACCTCGCTGGAGAGAGAAAAGCGAATTGAAAACCGGCCTCAAATCCCTTCGCAATCGAAGGTGAAAGCGGGAAAAAGACGACGAAACCCTTCTTTCTTTGTCAGCCGACTTGAAAGGTGCTCTCAGTGTACCGCCATACGCACCCAGACATTAGACCAATTGTGGCTGGCCCAACAGTTTCCAGAATGCCGTTGTCATGATGTTGATCCGGCTTCTGCGACTACGGCAGTAGCCTAGCTCCGAATACGCGCATTGGAGCTCTTCGCTCGATGTCCCGGATCGCTCCGTTGTAAACCGCTGTTTCGTCGGGCGGTGGCTTATTTCTAACACCCCCCTTACTAGATTAGATCAAACAAATAAAGCTCCATTGAATGAATCAACTTCTCCCTCCCGAACAAGGGTCAATGGCTCGGGGAAAAGCCTATCTCAGTGATGTTCAAAAACGGGAAAAGCGTCGTTCGAAAACTCTAAAGCAAGAAAACGGATGCAGCAATCAATAACACTCCTCTCCCTATCAAGGAGATTCATCTAGCAACACTGTTCAATATATACAAATGTGCACGCACATGAAATGTTCAGCAGTTAATTATTTAAGGGGGGAAAACTAAACTTTTACTAAATAAAAATAAAAGCATTAAATTGCTTTTCAGTATGTTGGTTTTTCGTAAAATACTCATGTCTGGAAACTACCCCCAATGGATACAATACAATCAATAGAGGTAGTTTTGGGTGAAATAAGAAAAGCAATAGATGAATCAAAGGTGACTATATCCAATTAGTCCTTACATTTACTACTGTGAGGCGAATATTAAATTTAGTAGTCAAAAACTAAAATGAGCACAAGGGGCAACCCGGGTGCCGTGATAGGTGATATCAAAGGTGTATACCCAATTTTCTACATAAAAAACATAGTATTAGGAGGTATACTTTGTCATATTCATCCGAGGCCATGTCATTTAAAAGAAGCCTATGAATGCCCAAGATCTTATTCAAGGCCCAATGACTATAAGCCCAATAAAGAGTATAAAACTTAACATGCTGAAGACTTAATATTTGGGCTCCAACCCGTTGCCCTTAGGTTTGTAACATCCTATTTCCAAAAGTTAAAGATATTTTTTTTTCATCGTAGAGAAAGACGGAGCAATTGAGTAATCGATACATTTATTCAAATTGCCGTAAGTCCGGGCCGATTTACGTAAGCCGG
The DNA here is from genome assembly GCA_019022615.1 of Acacia melanoxylon. Taxonomy (NCBI): domain Eukaryota; kingdom Viridiplantae; phylum Streptophyta; class Magnoliopsida; order Fabales; family Fabaceae; genus Acacia; species Acacia melanoxylon. The sequence goes on from JAFJYJ010000037.1 coordinate 5,763,732, forward strand.
ACATTGACCGAGAGTTTTCAAAATGAATAACAACATAAGAAAGTCTTCACGGTCTTTGGCGGCCGTCGCTTTTTCCTGTTCTCGGTTCTCCCGAACCCGACGCTATGATAAGAGCGAGGTTCAATGCACATTGAACCTCGTGTAACGGTTAACCTCATGCTTAAATATGACAATATATATACACGACACAAAGAATCAATACAAATGCCCCACAACAATGATGTATGATTAGAAATACATAACCACGTATGTAAGATAATAACCACGTATGTAACATAACCACGTATGATACAATAATAATAATAACGTATGTAACATAACCACGTATGATACAAAGAATAATAATAACGTATGTAACATAACCACGTATGTGACATAGCAACGGGTGTAACATATCCACGTATGCTACCACCATAGTGTGAATACAACAATCATATATATTCATACAATAAGCATTAGAGCTAGTGTTACGGTACGCGAACGTACCTTTGTTGTCGACTACGGTACGTTTTACTTTAAAACGGTAATTTTGATACGGTGAAACAATGGTGACGCCGCTATTGCAACAAATGTCCGATTATCTCAGATATCCTATAAGGATAACATTTATCAACTTCTAGCAGTATAACAGGCATTTTAGGTACAAATTACCATTTTGCCCCTAGTTTGACTAATCGGCGGAATTTCGCCAGAGCTTCGCTGTTTTCGCTCTATCTCTCCAGAATTTTGACAGATCTTTTCCCTCATCATATTTTCGAAATATATATCATATTTACCCCTAAATATGATATCTAGAATATCTTGAAAAATTAAAGATAAATCTAGCATTCCTACTATATCTACGTAAAGTTAACTACCGAAACTAAAGACCAGTGGACCGAAGAACTTACCCCGCTTGGCTAGAACTTCCAAGAGCTCCTCCTTCTCTCTACTCTCTCTATATTTCGGTTCTTGGTGTGAAGAAAAGAGGAGAAGCGGGCTTGGCTATTTATAGAAGCAAGGAGGGACAAGGTTGGAATTACATCAATTGTCTTCGATCGAATTTCAACCGTCGGACGCACTTCGCCACGTGGCTCCATCTTGGCCCTCCATGTGTTGGATGACATCATCCCTTCTAGAAGAAGATGATGTCATCTTGCCGACTTACCGATAAAGTTCCCCGACGTGTCCTAATCGTGTAATCTTGACGAAACTCAAAAATCAAAGCAACGTTTTGAAGTTCCATTCTTCCTCTCCGTAGGAATATCGGGTTAATGAAATTTATGATCCCATTAAGGGCATTCCGCTGTTCGCTGAACATTTTAGGACAGACACTAACAGCTACTTTAAATCACTTCCGGAAGTGTCAACTTCTGGACATAAATTCGCTGGTTCGTAATATGTTCTGACCTAAGAAACCTTATCCCTGGTTTGTCACAACTATTTCGTTTTCTATAGGTCTTATTTCTGCTATCTGCCCTATTTCTCATTTATCCCGATCGTAATGACCCATTGGTTTTAAATGAATTTGAGTTGGTCCACTCGGGTAGAATTTCACTCTGGTTTATAAAAAGTCCGATTTAATTTTAGACTATATCCCTATATTTTGGTGTAAGATTTTATTTCTATCCATTCTCAAATGTCATGTTGGCTCTTTACCGTGATATATTATTATTTTAATCAAAATATCAAGATATTTTTTTTTTCTAAGCATTTTTTATTTTTTTATTAATTTTGAATTTCTCCCTTAAATTAATTATTTACTAATTAATTTACTTATATCTTAATCTAAACAATTAGCCACTAATTACTTAATTAGTCACTTACTAATTGTTGATAATTTTCATAATTAGGATAAATTTTTATCTCACAACTATTTGACTTACATTGGTATTTTATATCCCATGTAAAATATTAAAAATAATTTGAGCCATAAAGTGCTTTTAATATTATTATATTTATGCTGATATATTTTCGGGAAATAATCTCAAAAATTCCTAAAATTAAAGATAACATACTTCCTAAGTTTTTGTCAATATTTGGTCATATGGGATTTATCATAATATTTTCAGGCCATTTTCTGCCTTATAAAATACTTTTTTCAAGGATTTTAGCTCGTTATCTCTCCTAACTCTCATAGTAATTACCTTAGAAAATAAGATAATTATTACTTATTATTTGAAACCACATATTCACCTATTTTCAATAGGTATTATTTACCTAAATATGATACTTATCATAAATACAATTTTTAGGGTATTACAAGGTTCAACTGGCAAAAGGGTTGGACACTATCACTAAAGGGAGGCGATTCGATCTTGGAGTTGGTCAAGGTGTTGTGGGAGGCATCATAGGGGTTTGCAAAGCAACGGTAACCAAGGCTAAGGTGGAGGCATGTGTACTCTTAGTCCTGAATTTCCTGCGGATTAGGCTCCAAACGCCGGGTCATCGGGACTATGGGCGAGCGCAACCCCTCTCATAAAATTTTGATATATATATATATATTATATATATATATTATATATATATATAGGGTTAAGATATAGATTTGTCAACAAACTATTACCCGCGGAGCATCTGGCACAAACATTAATTGAGGGTACCTTAATTACCAATCAACAATTAAAAAGTGAAAATAGGTACCAAATAACTATTAAAAAAATTAACTATCACAATTACGTTAAAATATGAGGCACTGACGTAGGACGGTGGCGGACACGTTGGAGAAAAGAGCAGTTAAGTTTTCTTGTTGGATAAGGCAAACACCAACAGAGATGGGACCCATGCGAGCAGGCGCGTGTCGGTCAAAAGCTGTGGATTGCTGGATTTGGTTTCGGTGTGTGATTCTTGCTCTGAAGCTGCATACGACCTTGATGAGTTCAAGAGGGTGAGTCGAACACCCAGCAACAATGGAAGCTTTGGAGACGCCGACGTCGCTGACACTGTGACAATCAATGGAAGACAGAGATACCAAGACAGTGACAGGGTAATAGTTTGTTGGCCAATCTGCACCTTAATTGTGTTTTTTTTCCACTTTTTAATTGTCGATTGGTAATTAAGGTACCCTCAATTAATGTTTGTGTCACATACTCCTCAGGTAATAGTTCGTTGGCAAATACGCACCTTAACATATATATATTTGGGCTCCAATACTCTACAGTATAGTCCATGATATTAATACATACATTATCTACATAAAGTGCAAGGACCTTTTTTACTTTGAAGATAAAATGGTAAAACCGAGAGAAACAATTTCTCATACACTCTTCCGTGAGAAATTCTTACGTGCGTTATCTACGTATAGTGCAAGGACTTATTTTAATGCTTTATTGTTTATTACTGCAAGAAAATAGAATTGTATAAGGTTGAAAAAGATTCTAGACATATTATTTTTACAAAGTGATAATTTGACTAACTTTGTGCTCCGAAAGATAAAAACTATAAGCTTGATCTTACTATTACCATGAAGTGATAGTCTTGAATTAGTGCCTCTTGAAGCAATATCTCTTTAATTAAAAGTCATAATCATCTATTTTAATGCTTTATTGTTTATTACTGCAAGAAAATAGAATTGTATAAGGTTGAAAAAGATTCTAGACAGATTATTTTTACAAAGTGATAATTTGACTAACTTTGTGCTCCCAAAGATAAAAACTATAAGCTTGATCTTACTATTACCATGAAGTGATAGTCTTGAATTAGTGCCTCTTGAAGCAACATCTCTTTAATTAAAAGTCATAATCATCTGTTAGATTAATAAACCGTATGTTAATTAATAAATAAACATAATTTAAATAACTAATGATTATTTAAAATAACTTGTAAGTGAAGTGTTACTACGAGTACTTTATAGTATGTAGAAAGTGATTTGTAAAGATAAAGAGGAAGGGGTATGGGCTTTAGATAGTTGGAGGTTTTTAATAAAGCTTTGCTAGCGAAGACTGCTCGTAGAATAATTCAGAATCCTAATGATCTGTGTTGAAAGATTCTTATGTACGTGCCAGAAGAGGATATTAACTTGGGGCTGATCTTGGAGTCCGTTCCTGCCTGAGGGACATTTCCAGTCTTAACTTTTATATGGTACTCGCACCGCGCCTGCATGCATAAATATTATAAACACACACACGCACGCGTACAAGTAAGTAGAGGAAGGAATGGAAGCTTGAAACTAATAATGAATCAACACGAGAGAGCAATTACTTGTAGCCATTGAAGCGAAGCAGGTGAGTATTATTGTGAGAGCAAGGAGAGAAAATGAATATTGAATGTATTGAATTAAATTCCAGAGAGCTCTGTACTTGCTATATTTATACATTTTGTAAATAACTAACTACTAATACTTAAACCTGTTACAGTGAGCAACACCTAACTAATTTTTGTTACTCTAACTATTTACAATAAAATAAAATCAGCTACCCTAACTACAAATAGTTACATATACTCTAATAAACCCTCAAGCTGGAGAATGTATATCAATATTTCCCATCTTAGAAAGGAGTGTACAAAAAGGTGTAGGAGCAAGGGATTTAGTAAAAATATTAGCCAACAAATCTTGAGACTTGATTGGAACCAAATGAATCAATCCTCCTTAAAGTTTTTCTCGAAACAATGTGAATATCAATATCATATAATTTTAAATGGCATGAGATATAGCATATGACCAATAAACCTTAGGAACATGATCTTGAAACAATAAATCCTTTGTAAAATTCAAAATATGTTGATGTTTTCTCTCAACCTTGCTATTTTTTTTTTCAGGTGTTTCTCTACAGCTAATTTGGTTAATGATGTCATGTTTATTATAAAAATCAATAATTTCAAATTCAGAACCATTATCAGATCGAATAGTCTGAATAGAAAGACAAAACTGAGTAGAAACCATGTGATTATGAATACAAGACCTAACTTTTGACCTAGTTTTCAGTAAGTATATCCAAGTATATCTTGTAAAATCATCAACAATAGTAAGAAAATATTTATGCCCATGAACAAAAGGTAAATGATAAAGACCTTAAATATCCATGTGAACCAAATTGGAGATTTTATAGGATTTGTCATGCTTACATGAAAAGGTAACTTGGGTTGTTTTGCATAATGACATACATCACAACAAGAAAAAGATGAATTGTAAGCAATATACAGACAACTTTGATGGATAGAATACAATATAGAATTAGAAAAATGGCCTAAACAAAAATACCAAAGATCAAAAGGAGTATTATGAGTACTGGCAGACTTGGTTGAGACATTACCAATGAAAGAATTTGCATGTTGTTTCATGATATAAAGCCCTTCAAACACATCAGCTAAACCATTCATCTTCTTGGAAGGAAGGTGCTAAATTAGACAATGAGATTTTTGAAATAGAACATCACAGGAAAAACACTGAGTCAATTTTGAAACTGAAATGAGATTAAAACAAAAGGTTGGAACAAATAAGACATTATGGAGAAGGAAATGATTTGTAAATCTAATTGTTCCACTATAACTAGCTAAGACTTCGGAGCCATATGGTAGATTAACAGAAATAGGAGGTATGGATGTATAAGAGGCAAATAAACCAGGATGAGAACATACATGATCTGTCGCCCCTATGTAATATCCTGATTTTACTTAACCAAAACTCCTTGTACAATATGTGAATATAGCGGAATTAATCAATGAACTTTGACAATGTGCACAATTGTTGAAGTGTTCAATTTTTGCCATCTCGAAAATTCAAAGACACATTTTGACACAAAGTGAGACACTTGTGACTAACAACCAATTAAATTAATTGGGCCATGATTTTCGGCCAACAAAGACAAAGAAGAAGGCTATATAGATTTTTAATTACGATCTAGCCAATGGTCTAGAATAATTAAATATCCCCTTTTTGCTTGGTTATGTGCCACATGTCATGATAAAGAAGTATGTTGGAAAAATTAAATATTATGTAGATATGTGGAAATTGGAAAAAATAGGAGCTCATTAAACCTCCCAAATGGCCTTAAATTTCGACCAAAGAGAGAGCAAAGAGAAAGAAGAAGAAAAATGCCCAATGAGACTCTAACTAGATAGTTGGATTTTTACAAAATAATATGGGTGTAATTAAGCACCTAGCTAGTTGGAGGTCAATTTGCTTTTTCCCCTTTTGCTCAAATGGACCTTTCTTATTCATTAATTCCCTTCTTCCTTCTTCATTCTGAATCAGACACACAAGAGAGGGAGGAGAGCACTGAAAATCCAAGGAGAGGAGCGACAAGAAGAACTCAAGGAAATCAAGAGGTAAGTTCTTGTGTAATCTCTCTACCTCCTCTAAGCTTCCTCTAGTAACCCTTCTTGATCCTAAAAGCTCTCTTCCTATGGTATTTTAAGAGGGAGGCCGAAATTGTGGGTGAGCCAAGGAAGAAGAGAAATTACAAAACCACAAAGATCAAGACAAGGTTGGTGATTCTTGAACCTCGCCTTGTATTAGATTTCAATTTGTTGGTTTCTGTATATTTTTCCCTTGTCTTCTTCAAATTTCGGAAACCTTAAATATAAGGGGAGGTGCTGCCCAAATTTTCAAATGGGGTTAAAGTATGATTAAGGGTTCAAACAACAAGCTAGAGGTGATTAGAGGCTAGATTATGGTATATACATTGAAAATTAAATTGTTGTCTTTTCTCGATTATTTTCGCCCATAAATAAGGGACCTAAAAGGAGTGTGATTTCACTCATTTTGATGGTTCCAATGGGCTTAAAATGAAAAATTGTGTAGGGCAAAGTTTAGGGAGTGAATTTGGAAGCTTTGGAAGAAAATTATACAAAGCTTTAAAATCTGCCAAGTGTGTTCCGATCTCCTATTAGACAACCGAGATGTGTCATATTTTTTATTGAGTAAATGGTGTCCAATGGCTATAAAATTTTTCAAAAATAAAGTAGATATAATGATATTTAATTTGATAGGTCATATTCCTAATTTGGATCTGTATTAATGGAGATGAATTTTTGAAAAATGACCTATGATTTTGAAACACAACTCTGGGCAGTGAGTGATTATTGTTTATGATGGACTTGTATGTGATTAATGTAACACCCCTACCGGCCTCGCCCTTAACGGGTGGCGGGTAGTGTGATTCTAACAACCCATCTGGATCTTCTTTATTTGGCATATGCGGAAGCGTTCTTAAACACATACTCAAAATTAGACACCCGGCCTTTTATTATTCATACGGAAGCGTCAACATTCTTCAGGGCCGTTGTCATAGCTATCAGAGTGTCTTTGCTCTCTGCTATGCTCATCCTTTCTACAGCAACTTCAAGCACTCTCTTCAGTATGCCGTCTTCAAGTGACACTCCATTTTGCAGTCTGGTGCAACACTTCTGGTCGTGCTCACCGCCTAATGGTTGGGTGGGGGTGAGATTCTGGGAATCTCGCAGCAAACATTACCGAACAATGCATGTAAGATAAATGCTAGTGTATGATATGCTTGCCTTACATAGGCTCATGTTAACATAATGACATTTCTGCATACTTCAATGCTTCATAAAATATACTCATGGCCATAGCATAAATAGAAACAGAACTTCAACCATTCATTTATGTTAAACAAGAAAGTAAAGCAATCATGCATACTAACACACAAGCAGATAAATCAATACACGCAAGTAGGGTAAGTCCACTACCTTAGACTGTGTCCTCCGCTTGTTTCTTTTCTTCCAACCATTGAAGTTGCTTGAAGCATATTCCATTCTTTTTTTTTCTTTCTTTCTCGACTTCTCATGGCCCTAAACACGTATTCATATTATTAGAGCCATGGAAATAAATAGCTAATAGGCTATCTTAGCCTCATAGGCTTTCTTACACCCTTGGAGCTCATTCTTATTACCTTTGGCCATTTCTTTCTTAATTTCGCGAGATAGCTAAAAGCTGTCAACATTTTGGCCAAACTTCAAAAAGCATAATTAATTCTACGGAACTCCGATTGGGGTGGTTCAAATTTCTATGTCACTAATTAAGTCTAGTTTCATATAAAAATAATCACTAGACCTATTTCTTGCTATATCATTCCCAGTTTTTCATTCTTTTTTCGCTGTCCAGAAAAGGTTCCAGTTTAATAGGTCATTTTCAAAAATTCGTTTTTCTTTGGATACAACTCCGATTGAGGCATGTGACCTATCCAATTAAACCTTGTTATGTCTAGTTTATATCTGGAAACGTTCACAGCTAAACTAGATCATTTACTATTTCAAAAGTGAACACGAAAACTATTGTTCATTTCTGAAGACCGTCAGCCTTTCAGCTTTTTCTTTCAAAACTCGGAAATTCATAATTCTCATTGTACACATCGGATTTGGGTGTTCTTTGGCTCATATTAAAGAGTATGATGTGTACTAATTATCCACAAAAATTCAGGGTCAAAGGAGTTCATTTACCCCGATTTTACCTTGCTCAAAGATCACTGTTCAGCTGCAAGTTCAGTTTTCAGAATATGACAGCAGCAGCTCATCTTTGTTGACATTCTCTTGCATGCAATGTTAAACTTCAAACTTCAACCAATTCAGTACCTCTTGCATGCACTTAGACTTCCCAAAGTTCTTTGTCTCAGCGTCCATAAAACAGATCTCAACATGCAAAACAAAAGTGCAAAAATACCATAAAACCAACGTGAGGATTTGCGTAAGCTTGGAGGAAAGAGATTCAAAGAACTCACCCTTAGTTTCGAGTTTCCAAGATTTCCTTCTTCCTCCAAAGCCGACTCTCGCTTTCAATTCGTTTTTGTGCAGAAACAAACCATAGTAATCCTACACATGCAACCGTAAACAACATCATTCAATCTTCAAATGCAGATCAAGCTTGCATGTGGATCATCTTTCTTCTCCAACGCTCTCTCTCTCTCTCTCGGTCTCACTTCTGCGTTTCTTTCTTCTGTCTTGCTCTCATTCTCTCGGTCTTAGCTTTCTTTCTTCAATGCTCCTTCTCGGTCTTGCTCCTCTCTTACACTCACATTCTCGTTTCGAGATAAGTGGCGAAAGAAAAGAATGAGAATGAGAAGGTATGGCTAAATGGATGAATGAGGGAGCATGTGCGCATGGTTGCCGCAACACGATAGAGTGGAGCATAGCTTTTTGGAACTCTACAAACACAAGCCATAATGGAGAATGGGCGCCGCATAAACGTAGTAAGCCTGTCTTAAAACACATATGATACCGGCCAACATGAACATGTGCCGTCATGTGCATCCCTTAGTGCGTTGAATAAAATAGAGGTAGTGGCTTGTTGTCGACCAAAAGTGTAGAAGCACAAGGGAGTCTAATGACGCACAAGTTCCCGAGTTCGAGACGTTGTGTAATGGGTTCCGTCATGTTGAATTCAAGGAGAATATGTCCGCCTTGCTTGTCGAAACACGTAGAAATAGTGGAGTATGGAATGGGCCGAGGTGTCTCCAAAAGCATGCAACAGCTCGTGTGATCTCTTGCCGCCTCAACTCGTTCTCTCGCGTTTTGGTGAGGTCAAGAGTATTAAATTAAGTAAGGGAATTATGCTGTGTTTTCTTTTGCAGTTCAAATGGTTCGATCAAGAGTAAAAACGCACTAAAGGACTATGAGCTGCACGTGCTTGAGTTCCCAACAAGTTCAATTGGCAAAAGACCATTAAATGGGCGCGCATGTATATATATACATGTAGCATCACGTGTTGCTTTTGCCTTGGGTGCTACAAGAAAGTTTCCAATATTAATTGGCAATGCCTTATGCCGTGACTTGAGGGAGAAAAAGGAATAAAGTATTGTGCTCCAATTCCCTTTTTCTCATTTAAATATTCCCCCAAAGATTCTCTTGTGATAACATCCTCGTCTGGTCATAATGCTTATCAATTGAATTCCTAGTGGCCACGTGACTTGCACATGTTGCATGTAATAATGGAGAATAATTCAACACAAAACACTATTAACTCCATATTCACATTTTCTTTCTAATAAATTCTCTTCTCTAAAATTCCCATCAGACATATCATTGACTCATGAAATTAAACTTCAATAGTTCTTTCTCTAAAATTCATGAAAAATATGCCTTAACTTCCAATAATCATTTCTTGACCAAAAAAAAAAACTTCCAATAATCATTTTAGCCCATAAATTATTCCTTCCAAATATTCTTTGAATTTATTCTTCTCTCCAAAATTCAAGAAAAATAGGCCTCACATTCCAATTGTTCATTATATGATTATTTGCGTGCCAATTTCCTCAATGAATTCCCATTCAATATTTCTAATTCCAAATCCCAAAATTTGGGATGTTACAATTAAATGACTGTTGGAGGTATTTTTTTCTTGAAAATGGACTCAACAATGATTACATAGGCTTTAGAATCAGCCCATTTGGAAGTTTGTACAATTAGTTATGTTTTTTCAAAGTTTGTACACAAAATTTGGCTAAAATGGACCTAAGAGGCGAAAATGAAAAGGAAAGGCTAAAGTGAGTAGTTGGATCTTTAAGGGTTAATGGGAACTCTTGAGAATTAATGTAGGCCTTTTATCATATATTTTTTATACTTTGTATATGAAATTAATCTGTTACTCTAGGATCCTTCGAGATTCTAGCTCTTGTTACCACCTATAAAATCTTAGACAGAAAAAAGGTTCCGACTTGGTCAAGGTAGTGTACAAAGTTCAAAGGGCAAGGCGGTGGACACGGAAAATTGATGGCTACAATATTGATAGTAGATAGGATTCTAGATTTGCATATCTTGTTATGTTATTACTATTTTGGGTTGTAGTATTTTGATACTGTGGTATTTGGATGGCTATATTAAGTACCCTATGGGATACTCCTGTTGTAACCAAGAATATTTTTATTTATCAATATACTATGCTATATCTGTTTGGCCACTGAGTTGTGTTATAATACTATGATGAATGTCGTAATATCAAGGGGTATGACACGCTGAATCAATGACCGAGGAACTGGAAAATAAATGAGGAACATGAGAAAAACCCATATCAGTGGTTGTGATGCTATTAACAGAAGCAAAGGGTTGTGGTGATTGATTATCGCCTTGAACCGGTGTAAGAAATATCTTTGATATTGATCAGGGGTGAAGCTGTAAGACTGATTCACGACCTTATTGGGTGTAACAAAATCAAAAGCAACAACATTAATAGAAGCATTACAAAATTTAAATCCCGGGGGAAAGCCATGTTTCCTATAACATGTAGCTTTAGTGCGCCTAGGTTTTCCACAATAGGTACATTGATTACCCGATGCAGACAAATTAGGCCTATAGTGATTCTAAGTATTAGAACGTGAAACAGAGGATTTATCAAACAGAGTAATAGCTTCAACAGACTGAAAACCAAGATCCCGTTCTTGTTGGATTACCAAAGAAAATACTCGATTAATATTGGGTAAATGATCTACTAACATAATCTGTGATTTAACAGTAGTAAACTGATCACTTAGCCCTTTTAAAAACTGAATCACATAGTCTTGATCCATATGCTTCTTGTAAAGCTCAACAATTCCACAATGACATTGAGGATTACATGAGCAAGAAAGAACAAGACTAAGAACCAGAAACTTATCCTTAAGAATTTTTAGTTTAGTGAAGTGATCACTTATTGAGAGATCTCCTTGCTTCAAGTTCTATATCTCTTCTTGAAGATCAACCAAACGGAAGATATCGTTATGAGAAAAATGATCTCTCAAATCTTACCAGACGTCACACGCTTTGTCAATCCATAAAATATTTTGTGCCAGTGTTGGAGAAAGAGAACAAGTAATCCAAGAGAGAACCATCATGTTGCAACATTCCCAGGCTGAGTAGATCAGATCTGTCTTCTTAGGAATAGTCAAAAAATGGTTGATGAAATGTGTTTTGTTCTTGGACATTAGGGTCATTTTCATCGCTCTAGCCCAAGAATGATAGTTTGGGCCAGATAACACTGGTGAAACCAAAATCAGAAATGGGCTTTCATTCGGATGGAGGTAAAAAGCGTTTCTGATATTTGAAATGGAATCAGACGAATTTTGAGTTGAATCCCCCATATTATTACCAGCGAGGGAAGAAGACGAAGTGGTTTGTTCAGTAGCCATGAAATCGTGAGTGATTTTCAAAAAAGAATGGATCTGAGAAGAAGCCAAGATGGAAGCTAGAGTTCAAAGAAGCAAACATTTGTTAAGAGTCTCGAAGAAACCCGACGGAAATGACTATAAGAGAGAGAGGGAAAAAGACTAAAAAGAAAGTGTTTCAGAAAGAAAATTCAGATGCGGTCAATGACTCACACTCTGATACGATATTGTGAGAGCAAGGAGAGAAAATGAATATTGAATGCATTGAATTAAATTTCAAAGAGTCTATACATGCTATATTTATACACTTTGTAAATAACTAACTGTTATGGACTCGCATATTGCGTCCAGTTGTTATGAGGCCCAGCAAGGACACTTTATGACAGAATCCCTCTATAATCAGGTAAAATGCTAATTACCCTATAATTGTGGAACATGCAGGTAGTGCGGTTGAATAATGGGCTTGGAGGCGCACAAAGCCCAAGGACCAAAACCCTAAAGGTAATCTCTATAAATAAGAGGTTAACCTAAAAGGTACACATTCTCTATTCATCTCATTTACTGTTTAGTCTCACTGTGCACACACCCTACCCCTTTTTGGTTGAACGCCCTACGCTTGTGTTGCACGGTGATCCATTGATATTCTTCGGTGTCTTCCTAATAGGCATCCTAGAACAATCATCCTATCCTTGGTATCTGCGCATAGATATCCTAAAAGAACTGCTGATCCTATATAAACAACCTACTAGTCCCTTGAAGCTAGACATATGTGTTCTACTACAGAACACTAACCACTAATTAGGAGATTAAACGTAATATTAATTGAGGTATGGTAATTGGTATTTTACAAAGCTCAATCACTACTACAAAAATTCGATATTACTACCCTAAAAAACGTCCTTATTTAAAATAGGTAGTAAAAAATGAAGTCAGTGGCATTCTTGTAAATATATGGAAGGAAAATTAGCCTTCAGCGACCTGAAAAATAATTTAGGACTTGTAAAATTGCTTTTTGGCGTTCTAACATTATTTAAGGACGCTTTAAGTAGTTTCGCACGAGAATTTTATGTCTAGCGCCATGAAAAACATCCAGAAAATCATTAAGGTGACCTGAATCACAATTCAGGTCGCCAATATTCTCGATAAAATTTTTGTTTGGCGCCATGGGATTTTTTTTGGAATAAAATTTATTTGTTTGGCGTCGTGGGTGGGTTTTTTTTTAAAAAAAAACCGGCGACCGAATTTACTTTCGTGTCGCTCATATTTCAAAAATTGGCGACCTAAAAGTATTATCCGCCGCCAATAGTTTTGTAAAATTAAAATTGGCGACCTGATTAAAAATCAAGTCGCCAATTTTCATTTTTAAACCTAAATTAGTATCAAATCCACGCACACTCCTGAGTCGAAATTAAACCCTTCGTCATTTCCCTCTCGCGGCCGCCTTGTCATTTCCCTTTTCGCAGGCGTCTCCCACCTCCATCGCGCCACGCAAATCGATCGGTGCTTCCGGCCAACTCCAGTCCACTAAAACCACTTCAGCTCCCCCTAGGTCCTCATTTCGGTTCGAAAACAACAAAAGAGATACGAGAGAGAGAGAGGTCGTGGAGGAGGAGATTCATGGAGAAGAAGTTCGAGCTTGAAAGGAGGCACCTTTTGGACATGCAAACATGATTTTGGACTAAGGTAAGCTTCAAAACCATCATTCTACCTAATTTATTGATTATAAACGGTCTGGGCCATGTACAACAATGAGCATATTCATAAAGTGAGACTGATTGTAGAGTATTAGTTTTTGTCTGTCAAAACTTTTGTTCTAAAGAATGTGGGTGACTGTATAGGATTGGCCATAGGAGTTCTAACAAGCAACATCTCTTCAAATCAATCGGGCAAAAAAAAAGATCTCTTAAAATCAAATTAACAAGCAACTCTATTCTTTTTTGTTTGTTTTCCATGAATGCTCTCTCCATATCAAATATTATATTGTACGAATGAATGAATCATGAGTTTTATTATTATTATTTTTCAGGTAATAGTTCATGCGGCTATTGGTTTATTTTAAAGTTTTTGCTTTTGAAGGTATAAGGTAAGTGAAATTTAATTACCGCAATAATTCTTAATTTATCAGAGTAGTTAATTATGTGTATAAATATGGCTCATGGATTTTAATTCCCGCACCTCACCCATGGTTCTTTTCATTCAATCCGGAATTTTGACATTACCTTGTTTCAATCAAAACTTCATGCACCTCATCATCACCAATGCGAGATACCAAAAAAACAATGTAAAGTAGGTGTGTCTACATGTATATGATTAGAAATTAAACTGGTTACCAGTAAATTTAAAAGGTAGGAATTATAGATTAGATTCAGCCTGGCATGCATGTTTGAGAGAATACAAAGCAAAGTGAATGTAGACACATTTCTTTGAGACTCTTTATACTTGATGATGGTAATAATGACAAGGAGGCATCGATCTCTAAAAGCCCAAAACAAATCCAGAAAAGCAAAAGTTGAATAATGAAAATAGAAAAACAGAGGGAGAGAGGCAAAGAAAGAAAGAGCATGTTGCAGCTCATGTAATGATGTTGTTGTTCTTGCAATCACTTTTTTTTTGTCATTGTTTTTCAAAGGCCTGAGATCTACCGCCTTTGCAGCAAGACCCCACCCTCCATCATTACTTACAAAACCACATATCTCCCCCCAGTTCATCTCCTTCATTCTCTACCAATCTTATATCTTTACATCATCTTCACAAGGTTCTTCAATATTGATCAATAAAAAACAAAAAAGAAGACAATAATTTAACCAAGCAAAAAGTATATATATAGAAAAGCAGAAATGGTGGGGCATATAATTATACTCAAAGCGGATTCCTCGGCTTTTGCCGGCTCCCTTGACTTTCCTTTTTGAGTTTTCTATAGAAATTTTTCTTGCACTTTGAATTTAAGTAATATGTGAAGTATTTGATAATAGTGATTCATGCATGGACATATAAACCCTTTTTCTCAAATAGCCCTCATCCGAAACCCACTCTTATAATTTTTCAGGTATTTCCTTCTGCTTCTCTCGTTGAAACCTATCGACTCTGTCCCCTTGTTCGATTAACGCCGAACTCATGGGTAATTAATGACTTCTTCAAGTGCAAATATCATATTGAATAACTTTGATAAATTTAGTTGGCGGAAAAGAGATTTGATGTGTTTAATTTCAATTAGAATGAGTTCATTGCTTTTTGCATTTAACTTTACGATGAGCTCATGAATAACTTGATTTTTTTTTTGTGTTTCACTTTTCAGGTCTTGCTCTCAATTTGCTCCCTCTTGACGGATAGTCATCTTTGTCTTTTTTGACTACCTACGGAGAAATCTTGGTGAAAGTTTTGAAGCAAATGGTTGCGCTCCCAAATTAGGTCAATTGCTTTCATTTTATGCACACACATATATTGTCGTTATTGGTTTAAGTGTTTTTAATCCAGTCCATGAATTTTTTTTTGGTCTATCCTTTATTATTAACCATATGAACTACGTGAACTTGATTAAACAAGTGATGGCTTCATGGTTTACCATTTCCATTACCATTGAAGTATATGTTAGTAGGAATAATTCCAATGTTCTGTTAGTTGAAGAAATTGTTGGATTTAATAGTTGATATTGTTCTGAATTGCTTTAGTTAGTAAGTTTTATTGAATTAAGCTGAAATTGGTTGTTATTGGAATTTTGGGATATCTTACTTTTAAGGGGACATGCTGCCAAAATTTTCTTAAAAGAAAGCATGTCGTTCTTGAAATTGTTATGAACTTGACTGTTGTTGAAAATGTCGTAGGTGGTAATAAAATGGGTTATAGTTGGATGAATGCGTTGAGAACTAGTGAAGAATATGAGAATAGGTGGAAGAGTTTATTGAATTTGCTAGAAGAAATGTGGCTACAAAAAATGGGATGTATTATTGTCCATGTGTTAATTGTTTAAATGGGAGTCGAAGGGTTATTGTCGATATAAGGGATCACCTACTTTGTGATGGAATACACCTTCGATACACAACGTGGATATGGCATGGTGAGGAAGTAAGTAATTGGTGCGTCCCACGAAAATGAAGTTGAGGTAGATGATGATGATGGAACGGAGAAAATGATTAATGATGTTGAGGCAGAATCTTTTGCACAATCGGGTGAATATGAAAGCGTGCGGAGTGATGCAGAGACACCTTTGTTCCCCGGGTGTACTAAGTATACACGGTTGATCGCGACCTTACATTTGGTCAACTTAAAGGCAACTTGTGGGTGGACCGATAGCGGTTTCACGACGCCGCTTGAATTGTTGTGTGATATGTTGCCGATCATAATGTACTTCCAAATCGTATGTATGAGGCCAAGAAAATCTTGTCTACGATGGGTATGGAGTATAAAAAGATACACGCTTGCCCTAATGATCGCATATTGCACGTAAAACGAGTACGAAGGCCTCAGTAATTGTCCGAAGTGTAAAACTTCACGATACACAGTGAAGAAAGTTATTGTTTCTAGAGGGCAAACAACAAAAAGGCAACCTTTGAAGGCATTGTGGTATCTTCCAATAATTCCACGGTTTAAGCGTCTGTTTACTAGTGAAGCAACGGCGAAGAAGTTGAGATGACATTCTGATGAGAGAATATCCGATGGAAAATATCTTCGGCACCCGGCTGACTCTCCGCAATGGAAGAAAATAGACGAAATGTTCCCGCAATTTGGCAGTGAGCCAAGAAACCTTTGGCTGGGGCTTTGTACAGATGGCTTCAATCCGTATCGAACTCTTAGCAGCACCCATAGTGCATGGCCTATTCTCCTTGTAATATACAACTTACCTCCCTGGCTATGTATGAAACGCAAGTATATGATGCTTTCTATGATGATTTCGGACCAAAACAACCCGGAACAATATCGATGTGTACTTGGCGCCTTTGGTTGAGGATTTGAAGAAGTTGTGGGAGGAAGGCATAGATGTGTTTGATGCATATAAGAAGGAGCACTTCAAGTTGCGTGCAATGATTTTTACCATGATAAATGATTTTCCTGCATACGGAAATTTGTCAAGGTACAGTGTGAAGGGGCATAAAGCATGTCCAATATGTGAAGCAGACACAAACTTCCATCAACTAAAGCACAGGAAAAAAATGGTCTACCTCGGTCACAGGAAGTTTCTTCAACGGTTCCACCCATATCGTAAGTTAAGAAAGCGTTTTAACGGCTTACCGGAGCATAGAACGGCTCCAAAGGCATTAACCGGAGAGGAAGTTTATAGTCGGGTGAAAGATATCAATGTCGTATTGGGTAAGCAGCAAAGGATTGTGGGTGAGAAGAATATATGGAAGAAGCGATCAATTTTCTTTGATCTTCCATATTGGCGTAGTCTTGATGTGAGACACAGTCTTGATGTGATGCATGTGGAGAAAAACGTTTGCGATAGCCTTATCAGTACTCTTTTGCACATACCAGGGAAGACTAAGGATGAAATTACTGCGAGACTAGACCTGGTTGATATGGGAATAAGAGAACGGTTACATCCACGAGTAATGGAAGATGGTAAGAGGGCATACATGGAGCCAGCAACTCATACACTATCAAAAGCGGAGAAGAAAAGTTTGTGTGGGTGTCTATATGACATTAAGGTGCCACAAGGATATTCTTCTAATTTGAGAAGGTGTGTTTCAATGGACGATTTGAAGTTAGTGGGACTGAAGTCCCATGATTATCATGTGTTGATGCAACAACTATTACCACTAGCTATTAGAGGCATTATGAAAGATGAAGTGCGATCCACTATAACAAGATTGAGTATTTTCTTTAATGCTATCTGTAACAAAGTTATTGACATTGAAAAGTTGGATGAATTGGAAAATGAGGGTTATATTATTTTGTTCCAACTTGAGATGCATTTTCCTCCCACTTTTTTTGATATCATGGTGAACCTGATAGTGCACTTGGTAAGGGAGGTAAGGCTCTGCGGTCTAGTTTACCTAAGGTGGATGTACCCTTTCGAGCGATACATGAAGATCTTAAAAGAGTATTCAAAAAATCCTTATCGGCCGGAAGCCTCAATAGTTGAGAGATATGTAGTTGAAGAGGCTATGGAGTTCGCAAAGATTATCTATCGGGGGCGACGATACAATCTCAAAGATGACGAGGGGATAAGCGAGGAACTCGAGGCATCAAACCGAAGAATATGCTCGTGAAGCCGTGTTGCGGTGCACACTTGTACATCTTGTATAATATGGAAGAAGTTCAACCATACATTGATAAACACAGAAAGAGTTTGAAGGATATGAATCCAAGGAAGAATGACATGCAGATAGCTAATGAGCAAAAGAAGACATTCATAAAGTGGTTCCAGGAGACGGTATTGCACAAGACCGGTGTGTCGGATACAATCGAGTGGTTAGCCCGGGGGCCTTCTTTTCGTGTCATCACTTGGTGCGGTTATGATATAAACGGATATTCGTTCTACACAAAAGACCAAGATGACAAGTTCCGTAAAATAGTGGGGTGATGGTTGAAGTCGAATCCATGCACTTTTCGAGTTCGAAAGACAAGAACCGGTGTTAGCATCAATGGCCTATTATTGAAGAAATATGGGAGATAAGCTACAGCAAGTTCAAAGTTGCTTTATTGAAATGTAAGTGGGTTAGCAATAATGCTGTTGTAATAGATCCTAAATTTTTATTTGTCTCAGTTGATCTTCAAAGACTTGGTCATAGAGACGAGCCATTCATTTTAGCAAGTCGCGAAACAAGTGTTTTATGTAACAGACCACCGCAAAAAAAAAAAGTCCATCGTACTTCAAAGTAAAAACAAGTATGGTGAAGAATCATTGAACCTTGACGATACACTTCCTTTCACAACAAATCCACCTACAACACGTGAAGTAGAATTGGATGATGATGAAGAATATGCTACAAGAAAGGATCATTATGAAGGAATATGGGAAACCATGTAAAGTAAGATCTTCAGTTATGAAATGTTACTATGTTCTTTTTGTGGTCGTTTAACATGTTGGTTCATTTTATTAATTTGTTTATTATGTAATAACCTATCTAACATTATTGATTTGTCTTTGATGAAAAAGAATATGTCCAGCTCTGACGAGTCATAGGGTGATAGGGTTGATGTACCCGTTGTGAGAAAGGGTAGAGGTAGCACACACATGGGTGCGCTAATTGCTCGTCGTCATGACTTTAAAAAGAGGCTGCATGTGGAGTTCGATGCCAATATGAACCCGATTGGTAGAGAGGAAGACAGTTTCATTAGTTATTTAGGCTATATGGCTCGAAGCAAAGTTCGTATTGTTTACTCTAGTTGGAAGATGGTTCCTGATAAAACGAAGGAGTTGATTTGGGCACAAATTCTGGTATCTGACTTCTTCGATATATCTGCATTTGTATCTTTAGTCTTATTGCTTGATCTCTTTCATATCTTATCTTTTACCTTGCAGCAAACGTTTGATGTCCCCAACAATAAGGCGATGAACAAGCATTGGATGGGCGAAGTTTGTCTCCGTTGGAAAGACTTTAAGAACAAGCTGACAAAAAAGTATATTAGAGGGTCAAAGAGGAACGAGGATCCCTGTCAGACTTATGATTTCATTTCTCCAGAGGACTAGAGGGAGTTTGTGGCGTCACGGCAGAATCCTGAATTTATTGTAAAATTTCTGTCATATCCTATCTTTTATTTGAATCTACTTGACATTGTAGGCTCAGTTTTATTTGTTTTCGTGTCACAAGAAAAAAGTCAAGTCAATAGAGAGAGGCAGGCGAAAAATAAATATCCGCACTGCATGTCTAGAGGTGGCTACAGAAAGCTTGAACGGAAGATGATGGAGGAAGAGTTACAACGAATGAAGGAAGCTTCCCAATCCGATCCTTCCACTACTATCCAGGCCCCTGAGCATCCTCCTCGTCACAAGAAATGGAAAGATGCGAGAATGAAGGGTGACAAATACATCAATGAAGATGTTGCTGAGGTTGCCTCAAAGATTGTAAGTAGTTAAATTAGAAGTATTAAATAGCCTCATTTGTTTCATACTATAAGAGTTTAGTTATTATTTATGAAAAATCTTATGGTACAGATGAACTTGAGCAAAACAGAGCAGCCAAGGCTCATTCACGCAGTGTACACGGCAGACATTTTGTCGACGGCTATTGGGAAGCCGGATTACCTTGATGTGTTCGAGGGGAGTTAGTGTCGCAAAATATTTTGGCCGGCGTTCACGTTTGCATGATGGAGAGAGCCATGCGGAGCTTGAAGCCAAAATTCGAGCGTCCCTCATAAATGAGGTTATGGCACAACTACGGGGTGAAATGAAGGCTATGGTATAACAAAACACAAATACGGCATTGACAACCCACGAAGCCCCGACCGTCCACAGCAACAAGGAAAGTTTTCACCCTTCAGATGTACCAATTGGCGAACCTTCTCCCCCTCCAGATGTACATATTGGCGAGCCTTCTCACACTCCACAGGGAGGTATACCTTGCACTCTATATTTGGACGACCCACGCCGGCGTATTGTTGCCGATGGTCTTGTTTACCCGTAACAAGACAAACACCACAACAAGCAAATTCCAGAAGACCAACGTCGGGTGACTGTGAGTAGTGTGCGAGAGGGGGAAGAAGAGACAACCATCCCGATTGATGATGAGGAGGTTACCACACTAGGTGCTGCCATCACATGGTTCATCCTCTGGCCGCATCATCTTATTGAGATGGGGACGACACCTCCAATGGTAGGAAATAGATTACTGATTGATGATGAGTAGGTTCCCGATTGATTTACATTGCTAACCCACTCATAATATGTTTTTTTTTTGTTTTCATAGCATGAAGAAGCTGCGAGCTTATTTCCCTACTTAGCACAGCTGCGAGAGTTGTACAAGGACATCGACCTTATAAGCTTGGAGATGCCTTCGGGCATAGTCGGTGCAGAAAAGGCATATCCAATAACGATTGACAAGAAAGATTTGAAAGAGTTTATGGATATGGATTGTTTAGATATACAGTTTCTTCAAGTTGCAATCCGTAAGTTTTTTTAACCCTTTAATTATGTCGATTTTTTTTTTTGTTTAATATATTCAATAACATTTATCATTTCATTTCATAGTGTCTACCGTGAAATATGCGCCAACACAAAGCGAGCGGGTTTGTATGGATACTTATGTCCTGGATGCACGGCTTCGGCTCGCAATACGTTGCCCAGGACGTCAATTTATGTTCGTTTAACAATGGGCGACGGAGGCAAATCTTGTTATCTAGCGCCAATACATGAAAGGTGCGTACTTTTGTTTTGTCTATATAAGATTTTTGTGAATAAATTGCTTTCTTATCTTAATTTAATATTAATACGTATATGTTGTAGTGGTCATTGGACCCTGTGTGTTGTTTGTCCCGTCAAGAACTCTTGTTATTGGTTCAATTCAGTAGATGGCAATCCAAACGAGGATATCAAAACCATGTTTTCCGAGTAAGTAAATTTTTTTCTAAATAATCGAATCTTCTTTTAAATGAATAGTTTAACAAGTCTGTTAATTTCCATTTTAATGATAGGGGCCTCAAGACGATAGATGACTTGTTGGAGCAAAAGAGCGTGGTGGACCGAAGTGGTTTAAACCGAAGGTAAGTAGTTTCAATTCAAGTTATTTCATTGACACAAAGAGCTTTCGATGTGCCTTTATTCGTTTTAACAATTTGCTTTTGATTTATAGTGCCATCAACAACCGGGGAGCACCGAGCGCGGTACTACGTTATGAGTTTGATGCAATCCATCGTTAGCGACGGACGTATTCAAGGTTTTCATAGTGTACGTAATCGCTCGTGATCCTCAAATGATGATATTTTTGTAGTTGTACTTGAGTTGTTAATTATGTCATTCACTTCATTGGTTTATCTTATACATTGTTTTCCAATTTACAGTTTTTGGGGACTACGGATCCGTACTCGCAGGATGAGATCGATTTGGTTCGGGACAAGTTGGCTGGACATCTTCTTCAACACATAGGCTAGTTAGTAGTGAGCATGATTAGTATGTTATTGTGTTAGTTATTCTTTGCTAGCTACTGTTGTTCGTTTGTATCTCGTTTAGTGTTATTGTGGGTATCTCTGTTCAAAATCTGCGACAATTGTGATCAACTTTCTTGGAACTATGAACCTTCTTGTGTTGCTTGGTTGGTTTCTGCCTTATGCAAAACTTGGTAGATATCTTATTGTTGCTATCTCATTGTTAGTTTGTGTCTTTGCAAGTTTGGTGTTATTGTGGGTATATTATCGATTCAAATTTCGATGCAAAACTTGGTAGATAACTCATTATTGCTATCTCATATATAGTTTGTGTCTTTTCAAGTTTGGTGTTATTGTGTTTGGTCATTTATAGTCTTAAAAGTGGATTTATTATGCTTATACTTTTCTTTCGAGGTATTGTGTGAACTAGTGGACCAACTCTCTGGTTTTGAATCCATGATTTTGTATTGCTGTAGAATATTAGGGCAGAGTACTTGCTGTAGTTTGATTCTGTATGTAATTAGGATTCATATATATAGCGTTTGGCTGTTCTTCTTTTCGGGCAAAATTAAAATATGCAGCATAATTTTCAAAAAAAAAAAAAAAAACTCAACAAAGGCGTCCTGATTAAGTAATCAGGACGCCTTTGTTCATTTTTTAGCCTAATAAGGCGACCTGATTATAAATTCAGGTCGCCTTATTAAATAATAAGGTGACCTGAATTTATAATCAGGTCGCCTTATAAGGGCCATGAATTTACAATTCAGGTACCTTATAAGGCGACCTGAATCGTAATTCAGGTCGCCTTATTAAGGCGACCTGAATTTAATAACCATGGTAGTATCAGTCTTTATTCAAAGAAGCCACATGCACGTTTTCTATAGTGTGAATGAGAGCGAGTTGGCATGGTGACTTAACTTTATCTATCTTTAACAATATTTGAGTGATAGGCCCCAAAACAATTGTCAATGGTAAATTGTGGATAAATGATCCTAAAATAGTATATAATCTAAAATAAAGATAATATCTTAACAATTATTTTTTAGGAGTTAATGGTATTTAATTATTTTCAGGAGTTATTTTTTTAATTCTTTGTAATTAGCTACAACAATCCCCCAGAAAAAATTGGAGTTATATTACGTATCTACATAGATCTATGATCCCCTTTATCAAAATAAATAAAAAAGATATTGTTATAGCATAGGGGGAAAAAAAGCAACTCTATTGTCGGTGGTTTATTTTATTCGTGTTCATTAAAATTGTAATCCCAAGCTATGTACTCCCCAAAAAGTATGTCTGGAATATTTTAAAACGAAGAGATGTGTTTGTTGAAAAGTTATATACTTGTAAATTAAGGAATTTATGTGATGGGTTGTATAATGAGTTGTAACACTACAAGTTACCAAGGTTATGTCTCTTTAATTCCAAAAGAAACATATGAAAGGTTATGACTAAAGGTTCTTGGTGAAATATTGTGTTGGTTTTAAAGTAAAAACCGCTACATTAACCACTATAAAACATGAAATCCTACCTCGTTCAATGTTATACTTTTTAGCGGTTATATATAATTGCTACAAATATGAACATTATGTAGTGGTTTATAGGAGTTACCACTACAAATATGAAAACTCTTTACATTCTATAGCGGTTTGTAGTAATAACCGCTACAAATTTTTTAGACTTTTTGCATTCTGTAGCGATTTATCTTATAACCACTACAAACTTTCAGTTATTATAGAATGAAGAATTTACAGCGTGAAGTGAAACATTGCGGTTTGAAAGTAGTTGCCACCAGATGAAAAAGTGAAAATGTTGTGCTAGGTAATATGATACGTATAACGTGATACCATGCATATCCTATTTCTAAATTTTCATCAACAGGAAGCTACGTACTTTAAAACCAATTTTTGGTTTCATGCTGCAAATTCTTCACAAAATAATTTGCGTGAAAAACTGTTTATATAGCTTGAATGTGTAGCGGTTTTATAAAAAAACCGTTACAATTGTGCAAGATTCTTTGCATTCTGTAATAGTTTTGAAGATTAACCGCTACCAACACTACTAGAAAAAGCCATATTTGCGACAGAATTTGCGAGGGAAAAAAATTCCGTCGCAAAATTTGGTAAATTTGCGAGGGAAATAAATTTCCCTCGCAAAAAGGTCAATTTTGCGAGGGAAAAACATTTTCCCTCACAAAATGGTGATTTTTGAGAGGGAAGCCAAATTCCCTCGCAAAGTTGTGGGAAATTGGAGGAAAATTGTAATACCCTAAAAATCCTATTTATCATAAATATTATATTTTGATAAATAATACCTATTAAATAAAAGTGAATTTGTGGTCTCAAAATATTGAAACTTATTTATTGTAATTTAGGAAATTTGCTCTTGGAATTAATTAAACCAAAGACCAATTTTTAAGACTACATATAAGGAACATATTGGTTTTTATTTAATAAATTGGTGGATGGAATAGGTAAGTGGAATGGTAGTTTTTGGTGGATGGAATAGGTAATTAGCATGGTAGTTTTTGGTAGATGGAAGAAGAGTGTTTGGTTTATAAGGAATGTTTGGTTAATGAAGAAATATGGTTGGAATAGGCCTTGAATTTTCACTATAAATAGAGGCCTTTGCTCTCCATAATTTTCACACCAAACTCAACTAAAGTAGATGAGTTTAGAAGCAAGAGTAGAGAGGAAATCATAGTGGGAAGCAAGAAGGAGGAGGAAGTTCTTCAAGAGGTAAGCAAAGCTTTTAGTTTCTAGTCTTAAGTTTTGTAAATTTTAGTTTAAATGTTGTTTTGATCTTTAATCTTCCAATATATTTTTGTTATCATGTTTTTATCATTATAAATGGTTTTATTTCGAAAAATTGATGGAGAAAGTGATATAGCAAATTTTTTGGAAGATTATGATCAAAGTAGCGAAGCTCTGGCGAAATTTTATCGGTTAGCAATTTCTGAAGTCAGGGGTAAAAATGCCAGTATTTTATATTGAATATGAGCTTCTAAAATTCTGAGCAAATTCATGTTCAAATTAGACATATAGGGCTTTTCAAATATACCTATAATGTATTATTTCAAGTTCTGTACTAGGAGATAAAAATGTCCAAAGTTGGGCTACGTTTTTCTGGAATTTTTCTGGACAGAGGATGAACACGTGAAAACTGGGAACTATTCATAAAATCTGGGCAAGAACCAATATTTTTCCACAAAATTAGACATCCTAAGGATTTCGGGGAATTTTACGGATCCTCGTTTCGAGTTTTCTAGAATTACTTATGAATTTTCAAAGTTAGAAGTAAATCTGGCCATAATGCTGAAAGTAGCGTTTTTATTAAATAAAATGTAATGGCAAAATGGTAATAACAAATCCACCAAGCGTAGAAAGGTAAATTAACCTTTTGGATATTATTCTAAGCAATATGGTAATATGTTAGGATATCTGAGGATTCCGGAGTCAGATTTGAAGGACGAGCATATTACTATTCATAGTGCCGTATTTATGAATAGTACCGTATACATGAATAGTAAATTACTATTCACATAGAAGGAAGGTACGTTCACGTACAGTAACTTTAACTCTGATATGTCTTGTATGCATGTATGAGATGGAATGATTCATAAAGTTATGGACGAGACTGTCTTGGGTCATGCACGCGTGACTAAGTTTATGGGGTTTAGATCACTACATATACATTCAAATTTTATATACGGGTTATGGTTTTGATAATGCCATTAGAGTTTTTCCTAGCGCTGAGGACACGATAGGCCATCGTGGCACGGTGAGGTGCAGACAACTATACATGGAGTTGTATAGATAACTTTGCATGTGCTGTGTGCTATGTACTGTTGTTGTGTTGACATTACATCTGATGTGTGCTTATGTATTGTTGTAACCTTACATCTGCTGTGTGCTATGTATTGGTTAATGCTGAAATGTAATGAATATCTGTCATACATATACTGTTATACTTTTCATATAAGGTTAACTGTTACCTAAGATTCAATTTGTTTTGAATCTTAGACTTGAGCAGAGGTTCAGGAAAGGAACAAGGATTTATGAAGACGTTGTGAATGGAGCCATGAGAAGGAGCATTAATAGACGGAGCCGTGAGGAGGCACCGGTCAAAGGAAATGCAGAAGAAAGTCAACAGAACCTACCTTATGGCATGAATCTAATAAAGTTACTTCACATCATTTGGTGCTTAAACTAGAAGGGTCGTCTATGTGGTTCATCAATCGATCGCCACCCTAGCACGGTGAGACTTCCACTAGACCTACCCGGCTGGCCAAATGATATGATTTAACCGAGTTAGGTTCTATGCCCCAAGTCTACTCAAGACTTGGTTGAAGAGGTATAGTTACATGTAAGAATTGTAATTATAAAGTTTTGTATTACCGTATCACATGAACAATCCTTCGGGAAATTTATAATATATCGCATACGTCGGCATCAAAGCATATGTCCGAGTATTTTTATATCGATTACTCAATTGTTCAAATTTTTAGTACATGCTCTCCGTTTCCGCAAAACGCTAAGCTGTAGCACCTCAAAACTCTGATGAATTTTTATAAAACCACGTGTCACCGGCACGATTTATGCTACGGAATTTGGGGTGTTACAAAAATTCCCGCCAATTTCCCCTCATTTTGCGAGGAACTAGGTTTCCCTCGCAAAATGGCGGAATTTTCCCTTCAATTTCTTACAATTTTGCGAGGAACTAGGTTTCCTTCACAAAACGAATTTCCGTCGCAAAAAACTCTTTTTCCCTCACAAATTTCATATTTTGCGAGGGAATATTTTTCCCTCGCAAATTCAGAAATTTGCGAGGGAAATATGTTCCCTCGCAAACGTCATAATTTGCGAGGAAAGGATTTTCCCTCGCAAATTTCAGATTTTGCGAGGGAAAAATGCATTTTTGCGACGAAAATTCGTTTTGCGAGGGTTTTTTTGCGACGGAAGGTTTTCCGCCGCAAATCAATTTTGCGAGGAAAATGTCGTTTTGCGAGGGAATTTTTCCCCCGCAAAAAATTTTTTTTTTTTTGTAGTGCAATGCTTAGACTCTTAGCATTCTGATCTGTAGTAGTTTTTACGAAAAACTGGAACAAAAATTTAGACTCTTTGTATTGTTTAGCGGTTTGTCCCATTAAACCGCCACAAACAAATTGCTACCATTTTCATGCCATGACGTGCCTAGTTGGCGTACATTTGTGGCGATTTCTTCAAGCAAACCACTAAAAAATATCCGCTACAAAAGGTGCCAACTTGGCGCCATATTTAGTAATAACCACTACAAAGTTCGTCCCCTAACCAGCAAGCAGCTTAACACAACGGGTTCTATTGCAAATTTGTAGTGGCTTTTAGTAACTGCTACACAAATCGACATTTCTTTTAGTGCTTCTGGAGCTTGCCATTCTATTAGATCTAGAATCTTAATTACATTTTCCCTATTTGCCATGCAAAATCTGTTTGAAACTCTTCGTTGAGACCCAAAACTCATTAAATATAGATTGTTGATGATCTAAATTTAATTTTTTTTTCATCATTATTTTTTTGATAATTATTTTAATGGTATATAATCTAAAATAAAGATAATCTCCTAACTATTATTTTTTCAAAAACAATTATTTAAAAAATATAAGTTGAAAATTATTGAGTATGGATGATTTAGATCTGATTATTTTTAGCACCAAAATTGGTTCCCATATGTTTTGTTTTCCCTCCAATTTCAGAATTTAGTTTCCGACCCTTAGTTTGAGATAGCTCTTTGAATCCTTTTTTGTGTGGTTAGAAAGTGTTATCCCAAAACACTAGGATAACATGTTTTTTGTGGACCAAGTATGTTATCCTCCAAGTTGTCAAAGTGACTGGTATTTAATTATTTTCAGGATTTATTTTTGTAATTCTTTGTTGTTAGCCAAAACACTCCAAACAAAATAAAACAAAAAAAGAAATAAAAAAGAAATGGAGTTATATTACCTATCTACATAGATCTATGATCCCGTTTGCATTATATATTTACATCAGAATTCTATGCATCTGCCTTGTGTTGATATGTGTTGTGTCTCATGTACCTCTTCATTTCAACAAAAACAATAATTATTATTATACCCCTTTATCTACTTGTTTAATTTCTTTATGTATGATACAAGACATTGCAAACGCTATCCTATGAAAAAAAAAAAAAAACATCATTATATGTTTGTTCCTACTTCTCAAGAATCATTTTCTAACGATCTGTCTCTCGTTTTGTTTCATCAGCCGAAATTATTATCCTTTCGAGTTATTTCCATTACATAACACGGATTGATCATTCTAATCTCTTATTAGTACACGAACTGAAAAATGAATGAGAATGAGAATGCAGATAACAAAGGAATAATAATTGACTTTCAAATTTTGTTTCGTATATTATTATTTTTTTTTGGGGGGGGGGAATCAATAGAATGGTTTTTTAAAAATATGTTATAATATTGGATTAAATTATAGGTTTCAAAAATACTTAATAAGAAGTATTTGTAAATTTTGGCAATACTATAAGTAATGTTTTTTGTTGTTTAAAAACCAAATAATAATTTTGACAATGAAGCCAAAATTTATTTGTTTTGGGTACAAGTTCTTAGATATTGGCCTCTACCCTATTCCAACTACTCATGTATAATTTCATTCATTTGGAAAAAAAATAGGCTCTACATTGACACCCCCCCCCCAAAAGAAAAACAGTTTAATGGGTTCTCTCATTTTTCTCTAACAATAATAACTTCTTTTAAACAAAATTTCTTATTTAATTAATAAATTTTAATTTAATATATATTGTTTATAGACAAAAAAATATTTACCGCAATAACTTTATATTTTTCATTAAAATTCAGATAGTTTTACATGATAAGAATGGACTTTCATTAAAATAATAGATAAGAACAATAGGAGTATTGGAAATTGTTTTATTCAGACACAATTAGAATATATTATAATTATAAATCAAAACATACACACGCTCTTTTTTTTCTTACCCGAATACGCACATTTATAAAAATGGTAGCCTTTATAACTACAAATTTTATAAACATAAGAAATTAATGTAAGTGAGAAAAAAGTTAAAAAATTGTGTGAACTTTTCTTTTCAATTCCAGAAATGGATTAAACTTATTGTTGGACCTTTCATTTTTATAATCCTAACACAAGCACATGTTAGAACCTATGACCTCTCTAGAAAAGAGGGTTTACCAATATAGAGGTGGATTAGTGGTGTGAGGCCCTTTTAGACTCCTCTGGGTCTCGGGTTTAAGCTTAAGAGGAATCATTTGTGTTGGAATGAGCAGCCAAATACTAGATGATAATATTATTATTATTATTTAAAAAAAAAAATTAAAGAGAGGGTTTTACGGGGAAATCATTGTCACTTGGCCATAACTTCCATGGTAGGCTTCCCGGTGAACAATCTGGTAGGTTTAGGGTTCACGATATTGGACCTGGCTTTGGTCCTTCAGCTCTCATCCGCTGCCCTCCTTTGTGCCAAAACGACACCGTTTTGGTGCAAAGGAGGGCAACTATGCCCTTTTCGCTTTTTGAAAAAATATTTTAAAGTACTAACTTGTACTAAAAGAATACTTACGATACTTAAAGATCTTAAAAGAAATATTTTATGATCTTGAAAAATTATTTTAGGAACTTGAAAAAATATCTTGGAGTATATTTGTAGTACCAATCAATACCTTGAAACATTTTTCAAGATCTTGAAATAATTTTTCAAGATCATGAAGCATTTTTAAGTACTAGTCAGTATCCTAAAGTATTCTTTTAGTACCATTCAATACCCTGAAATATTTTTTTCAAGATCCTAAAATAATTTTTTAAAATCATGAAGTATTTTTTTCAGTACCAGTTAGTATCTTCAAGTTTTTTTTTGGTACCAATCAATACTATTAAATATTTTTTCAGGATTCTAAAATAATTTTTTAAGATCATGAAGTATTTTTTCAGTACCTTGCGCGGGCAGCGGATGAGAGCTAAAAAGGGCCAAAGCCGAGTCCCACGATACTACAGATCTGCCTTTTGTTGCTAAGTGGCTGTATCTCTTCATTTCAATAATAATGGCCGTTTATCTGCTTTTTAAATTTCTTTATGTATCAGGCCTTGCTTTGCACAGGCAATCTTATAAAACATTTTCTGACAACCTGTCTCTTTTATTTCATTCTCTATTTCTTTGTTTCAGCGGAAATTATTATCCATAATCCTTTCAAATTACTCCTAAGTTCTTAATATAAGATTCAATTGATATTTTTTTTTAGAGATTAAAGAAACTAAATTGGTTAATCATAAAATATGTCATGTATCATTTGATTATACTCCCTTTGGTCCATAATATAAGTCATTTTAACAAATTTATCATAACCAAGAAATGATAATTGACTCATTAAATTTGTCTTAAATGGAATAAAATTTACAATTTTACTTATATTAAATGTGTTTTGAATAAGATAGAGAATTACAATTAGTCATATTTAAACATTGATTATAGGGACAAAATTGACAAAAAAGAATTAATTGCGTTCAAAGTGATTTATATTGTGGACCGTAGGGGGTATAATGTATATCAGTTTATTTGTTAGAAAAATTAATTTGGTATAAAAAGGATTAATGTAAATACTTTAAAGTACTCACCAATTCCTTAATATAAGACATATTTACTTAATTTGATTAGATTAAGTAAGTTAGTTAAGTTAGCTAATATGTCATGTATTTTCTAAAACATTATAGTCATATTCTTTAGTCTCTTCCTTTTTTTTTCCTGATTATTGTTGAGGGAGCATCAAAAAGAGTAAATTAAGGAAAAAAAAAATCAACAAACATGAAAATTATCTTATATTTAAAATCAATATCGAATTTTTAAATATATCTTATATTAAAAACTGGAGGTATTGATTTATTTTACTTCCCTAATCTTTTTAAAAAATTTAATTAAATGTTATATTAAAGATTTTAACTTTGAAGTGGTATTTGTTATGATCCCAAATGCATTAGTCCCTGAAATAGCTACAAATGAAGGTCCACAACAAGGTGGTGCAGGACAAGGGATATCCATTGTCCCGGTTGGTAGAAGCATGAGGAGGCAGAGTAGCATGGCGATATTGGGACAAATGTGTGTGTGTGTGTGTGTGTTTTTTTTTTCTGAATTTGGCTCTATGGATGCTCCTTCAATAATAATCAAAGCGAAGGGGAAGGAGAGAACTAAAAAAGAAGATGGCCAAAGGCGGTGTTTTTTAAAATACATCATATTAATTAATTTAACCAACTTTCTTAATATAATCAAATTAGGTAAATATGTCTTATATTAAGCACTAGATGAGTATAAAAAATAGTTCTACTTCATGTGCTTAATATAAAATCTACTTAACTAATTTGGATAGATTAGGGAAATTAATTTTTTGTTCAAAATAAGTGTTTTTTTTCCTAATATACGCCTTCGTACAAACTTTCTTAACATGTGCCTTGGTTAAAGTTTATTAAAAAAAAAAGAAGCTTTCTTAACATGTGTAATAAATACAGATAGTTCAGAGTACAAATGATAACAGGGTAGGCAAAATGAATTGGGGTTCTTATATTTAAAATCAAATCGAACTTCTAACTGGCTTTTATACTAGAGACTGGAGTTGGTATTAACACGAGCAGGTATAGAGTAATTTGTAGCATTAAATACAGAAACAAGCGTCAATAATTTTACTCTCCCCGCATTCACTTCAGTAATTCCCTTAAACAAAAGAGAACAAAAAATGAAAGCCGAAAATGAAGTAGTCAATGTATATGAGACTCCAAGGAATAAAATTGTTGTTTCCAATGTATTGAGTAGGTAGAAATTGAATATACAGTAAACAAAATAGTATAACAAGAATCTGTATTATATAAATAGCACATACAGAGAGCATACAACAATTCTGTATAATATGAAAAAGCTATAAACGAACTCACAAGACTGCCGAATATGGTATGAATAATGCAGAAATCCGGGCCCAACTTTCGTTGTGTCCTTAAGACAATATTTCTCCCTCAATACGGATGCCGAAGGTTTCTGAGCAATTGCCTCCCAGGATAGAGCAGATTATTTATCTCCAGAAAGATGGCTCTGTCTGTCTGAAGTCCAAGTGAATCCAACGAGTCTGCTTTCGGAATGCACAGAATGGTTTATGTATGCAGTATGAGTATATGTAGAAAAAATCGGATTTAATTTGTGACTAGGGCGCCCTATTTATAGACTTTGAAAAACCTTGATAGATGTACTCGTCTGTTCCTGTGAACTGGTGCGTTGTGCAAACAGACGCACCAAAACGGAACGAACAGAAGCGACCCGCATCTCTTGCCAGTGAACTGGTACGTCGCACGAACATACGCACCAGAACGGAGCGAACGATCTGAACGGATCGCAAACTGCAGCCGCTGGTTGGAAAATCTCGAAGAGGCACGACGGAATTATTCAACGTTGGCAAATTCAAAAATAATTTTATTTAAAAAATAATTTAATAATAAAAATATTTTTTTTATTTTACACGCGGACCGGATCGGGTGGCGCGACCACCGAGCAGGCCGGGACGGGACGGGCGGCAGCGTGTGTGTGGTGAACCAAGGGTCACCTAAGTCCTCACCCCTCCACAACAGTGGGTTGGCCCAATGGCCTAATTAGTAGGAGCAAAGTTGAAGCTTATATACTCTCAAACTTTCCTCCACCTAACCAATGTGGGACTTCTATCCACACACATTCCTTCTTCCTTTTTCCCTCTTCTTTTCCAACCTTCTTCTTATTCATAACCCATGGGATTTATATTATAAATTACAACAATCCCCCACATGGATAAGAATTTTGTCCATCATGACCAAATGGAAATGATCATGTATGCAAAGTGCGGTTCCTCTACAAGAAACAACTGCATCGAGAAAGGTAGGGGTTACCTTTGAACCTTCTCTAGTAAAAACCTATCACATATAGTGGTCAATCAGTGGACGCGCTGTCTTGAACCGTCGACATTTTAGTGTATACCAAGACAATGAGAGTCACACAGTTGCTCCTCTAGCATCGTTGGTTCTCATGATGTGTCCATTTTGGCCCTGGACACCGCCTGGTTCTGCGAGTGTTCTAGAGAATCGGCCGTTTTAAATTCTCATAGAAGCGGCCCACACTTCACACTCACATAGGTGATTTCTTGTGATGTAAGTCAACATACATCATCTGAACACATCAGATTAAGAAACCATTAAAAGCTTAAAGGCTTACCCTTATATATATGCACTGTCTTGTCTAAGAATGAGTATGAGTTAAAAACTTCACAGTGTTAACAGTCGATTAAGACTTAGTTGTCTCTTTGAACCTAGTTCGTAGGATCTCCACTCTCCTAGATAGAGTTACCGTAATAATCAACAATGTATCGGCCTTAAACACATTCCTTTGGACAATTTTTTAACTAAGGGTCCGTTTGGATGAGCTTTTAAAAAAAGTGCTTTTTTTGTAATGCTTTTTTTAAAGCTCCAAATTGGAGCTTCTAGAAAAAGGAGCACTTTAGCTTCTTTTTTTTGTGACTCTTACTTTTTTAAAAAAAAACATATCATCTAAATACATAAATCAATTTTAAAAGCATTTTTTTTTCATTAAAAAAGTGCTTCTTTTTTTTTTAAATCAAAAAGCCCATACAAAAGCCCTAATTTTCTAGGAATCCCTTTAGCCCATTCGAGAGTAGTTGTCTAACGGTATCATGTCTACGACGTATATGTCTAGACTTGCCGTTATACATGACATTCTTGGCCCTTCCAATAACTACTTGACTACTGCAGCTATTATAATAAGTTTATAAGGAGGAAGTTTATAAGTTTATAAGGAGGGAGTACCTCGCTTGTTACTTTCACTTGATAATATCTTACACAAAAATAACCGAATGACAGGTACTTACGAAAGGGTACCATGACAAGAAGCAAATTTTAGTGGTTGCAAAAAGATGCATTAAAAAAAGGAATCTCTATGTGGAACATGTGATCGAAGATAACCCACTGGCTCTACTCTCTTTTGTCCCTTCTGCTTATAAAATATTGGTCCCAGCTTCATGATTGTGACAACGTCAAATGCCGTTTAGAAATTGATTTTCTAATATAAAATATGAAAATTTTCCCTCAAACATAGAATATGATATATATATATATATATATATATATATATATATATATATATATATATTTCACTATCTAAATCTTTATCATATCTAAGAGCATCATCATAATATCTATTGGGTGTGGTTCAACACGTAGCTACATGCATCCCCATGATTATTATCATGATTGCAATATTAAGAAGAGAATGTTTGATTACTCTTAAATATGATAATATATTTTAACATGGTGACGATGAGCAGAAATAAATTTTTTTTTTTTCAAGGCCTTCTATTCTCTAGAGGATGCGAATGCCATTGTAAAATATTAGAATATATCTCAAAAAAAGAATAACGTCGGGGTGAACAACGTCTCGGACTCTTCGTATATTAACCTTTAAATATTTAATAAGTTATTTCATATATTATATATAGTCTCCTAATTCTTCTGACGACAAGAACCATATTCCGGTGGCTGCAAAAAGATGCACATAATCATCCAAAAAATAATAATAATAATAATAATAATAATAATAACAAAGCACCATGGGGAACACTTGGTCGAGGATAACCCACGTGCTCTACTCTCTTTTGTCCCAGTTTTATAATTATGACATAAACAACGTCGTCACATACTGTTTAATTAGAAATTTATTTCCGCTGTATTAAAAAAAGCTGTTTAGAAAATACGAATAGTACTTGGGATTTTTTTCTTAAGGCCTTCTATTCTTTAGAGGATTCGGATGCCATTGTAAAATACTGCCTCATGTCCTAACTATATGATATACTACCTCTGGTCTTAATTATAGGAATACTTTTGTAGTGCAATTTACATTATAAAAATATTCTTATAATTAAGACTAGAGGAAGTAGTTTGAAGTACTATAAATGTCAGGATGAACTTTGTCTCAGACTCTTCGGGGAATAGGTAAGGGCATGTATAGTATGAGGGATTTGGAGGGAACTGGGGAGAGAAAATTTTTATAAGTTGAGTTTAATAAAGTTAGAGAATTTGGGTTATAAAATTTTAATAAAAAGAAAATGTTTGATAAAAGATTAAGAAATTTTTTTAAAAAAATCTAACTCAACTACTCTAATTTTTTTAAATCCAAATCATAAAAATTTCCCATCCACTTACTCTCCCTCCCATTGTACCAAACAACCCCTACGTGTCTAACTTATCAAAAAAGGGTAAATAGCCATGGAGTCTCTGCACAAGAGCTCGCTTATGTGGAGAGGATATAAATATATATAAGCATGGAAATAGGCTAGGCCAGTCTTTAGCTAAAGTCTTTTTAAAGACCTACTTATAATGTAGGCTTTTTAAAAAAAACCTTATATTGTAGGCCTAGGAGGCCATAAATGGCTTTGTACACTTTGAGTCTATAAAAAACTATATAACTATAACTTGAAATTAGAATATAAGAATGAAAAGCAATAAATATTATGTTATTTATACGATATAAATATAATTATATTTATTTAATATGTAAACAGTCAGTCTCGAAGACTTACAAAGCGAGGCCTTAATAAAATAGACTTAGCCTATTTGCACATTTAGGCTTTAAATAAGCGTTGGCCTGACATTTTTAATAAACAGGTCAGGTTAGACTAGGCTTTGACCTATTCTCACCCCTATAAATATAAGACCCAATCAACATTTTTGGAATAAAGAAGCTAAATAAATTATTTATATTTTTATCTTTTTGGGATCATTCTAGATAAATACAAATTTAATTTACGAAACTCTAAAAAGTCTATTAACACATGTAAATGAAAGAAAGGTAATAGGTATCAAATTAAGATTTTAAAGTGATGTTGATTTTACCATAATGCCCCTTAATTCTTTAAATTCAAAAAAAGGGCACCTTGCCGAAGCACTACCACTGCCGGCCAGCTCGCCCTTCCGTATGCCAACTAGTCCCCTCCAGCCACTAGAGTTTTGCTGCTGGAGGGGCTGTTTTTTTTTTTTGTTATTGTGGGTTTAATTTTTTTTTTCTTAAAAAAATGTGGAGTAGGACCTCAACCTTGGTCTCCATTGAAGCATGGTGACCTCTAATGCTTCTTTCTTACATACATACATACATATATATATATAGGGTTAAATAGTAAATCCACCTCAGAAATGTAAGTTCAAGAGTAATGTTGTCCATGAACTTTTTCTTGTCAAAATGTTACCCTGAAAGTTTCATAACTTAACAATGTTGTCATATTCCGTTAAAAAACTAACGTTGATCGTAAAAAATTGATGTTGACCGTTTACTTTTTCACGGAAATAAGCAATATTGCTATGTTTTAAAACTTTGTGGCAACATTGAGATAATAAAAACTTCCAGAATAACTTTTTCACTTATAGAATGATGGGTAGCGATGGTTTGCAACAGCAAAAGATAATTAAAAGCTAGAGAAGATCATCGAACGTGAGAGCCCAATGACGTGAAGAGACAGACACCAAATACGAGCGCCCAACAGCAGAATTTTTTTTTTTTTTTTTGGTGGGGGGTGTTGGAATTTAATTTGGTAATCAATATTCCAATTAATTCTATTTATGGCCCACATTTATTCCGGTTTTGTAACCGTCCATTAATACTGTAACGGCCCAATTAATACGTAATAAATGTGTATTGAATGTGTTTCCTTTTTTAGCTCTGTGATGGTCAGAGGGGAAACGTACGGTGTAATTCTGTTTGGTCCCCTGAACCTGTTCTGACCTTGAGACAAGCACACCATCTGCAGATTCAGAGAGAATGATCAGAAGGACTGAAGCTTGGAGTGTTCGTGACTGTTCGTCCTTGCTTGCTTCTGGAGACAAATCAATGGCGGGAGGTATTTGTGATCTCTACTTCATTTTTCCGCATTGATCTAATTCCAGTTCTAGTATTCTGCATGATTAGATCACTATAGTTCTAACAGGGGGTAATATGCTGCGAAATGTGGTTGAGTACAGTTATGGTATCAGAGCACGGTTTGGACGATACTGATAAATAGAATTGAGATTAATATAATTATGGTTATAATTTAATATTATTTTGTGAAAAATAACATTTTCTTCTGCTTGTGTTAAGCTGAATTTTCAAAATGGCAAGAGGCAAAGGACCAGGGAGGCCTAGGAGAGAGCCAGAGACACAAATACCAAATCCTCAAGATAATAACTTGATGCGAGAAATGATGGGTCTGATAAGAGAACAAGGGAATATGATTCAAGAAATGCGAGCTGAGATCAATGAAATGAGAGCTCGTGATCATGAAGAAGAACGAACTGTTGATGGCACAGATAATAATAATAATGACAGTAATAATGATGATGAGCATTCGCAACAGCCGTTAAACAACAGAGAGGCTGAGACTCCTCAATACTGGGTTAAGCAATTCTGTAAACATCAACCTCCAGTATTTAGAGGCAAATTTGATAGTGCAGAGGACTGGTTATTGCGTCTTGATAAAATTTTTCAGGTTCTAGAATGCCCTGAAGACAGAAGGCCTATGTTGGATATTTATAAATTAGAGGGCGATGCAGACAAATGGTGGAGAAATATTGAAACCACTCTTCATGCCCGCAATATCCCTATCACTTGGGAGATCTTTCAAGAAAAATTCAATGAGCAATATTTCCCTCGCTCAATTCAACTTGCAAAAGAATCTGAATTCTTAACTATTCAGCAGTGAACTAATGAATCAGTGGACGAGCTGTCTTGAACCGTCGACCTTTTAGTGTATACCAAGACAATAGGAGTCACGCAGTTGCTCCTCTAGCATCTTTGGTTCTCATGATGTGTCCATTTTGGCCCTGGACACCGCCTGGTTCTGCGAGTGTTCTAGAGAATCGGCCGTTTTAAATTCTCATAGAAGCGGCCCACACTTCACACTCACATAGGTGATTCCTTGTGATGTAAGTCAACATACATCATCTGAACACATCAGATTAAGAAACCATTAAAAGCTTACAGGCTTACCCTTATACATATGCACTGTCTCGTCTAGGAATGAGTATGAGTTAAAAACTCCACAGTGTTAACAGTCGATTAAGACTTAGTTGTCTCTTTGAACCTAGTTCGTAGGATCTCCACTCTCCTAGATAGAGTTACCGCGATAATCAACAATGTATCAGCCTTAAACCCATTCCTTTGGACAATTTTTTAACTAACTTTCTAGAAATCCCTTTAGTTAATGGATCCGTTATATTCTCTTTTGATTTCACATAATTAATTGAGATGATTCCATTCGAGAGTAGTTGTCTAACGGTATCATGTCTACGACGTATATGTCTAGACTTGCCGTTATACATGACATTCTTGGCCCTTCCAATAGCTGCTTGACTATCGTATGTTACTTTCACTTGATAATATCTTACACAAAAATTACCGAATGACAGGTACTTACGAAAGGGGAGCATGACAAGAAGCAAATTTTAGTGGTTGCAAAAAGATGCATTAAAAAAAGGAATCTCATTGTGGAACATGTGATCGAGGATAAGCCATTGTCTCTACTCTCTTTTGTCCCTGCCGCATATAAAATATTGGTCCCAGCTTCATGATTGTTACTACGTCAAATGCCATTTAGAAATTGATTTCCTAATATAGTATTACCTCCTGTCCTAATTATAGGA
Source organism: Acacia melanoxylon (assembly GCA_019022615.1). Classification (NCBI taxonomy): domain Eukaryota; kingdom Viridiplantae; phylum Streptophyta; class Magnoliopsida; order Fabales; family Fabaceae; genus Acacia; species Acacia melanoxylon. The sequence goes on from JAFJYJ010000037.1 coordinate 5,802,496, forward strand.
GCACTTTTGTAGTGCAAAATGCACTACAAAAGTGCTCCTATAATTAGGAGTAATAATTTGTCGAAGCATGGAGAAGCATATACCAAAATATGAAATCTAATATATATATATATATATATATATATATATATATATATATTAATTTTCACTATCTAACCCTTTATCATATCTAAGAGCATCATCATAATATCTATAGTCTGTGGTTCAAAGTAATTACATGCATCCCTATAATAGTAACCATGATTGTATTACTAAGAGGAGAATATTTGGTTGCTCTTTAATATGATTATATATTTTAACATGGTAACGATGAATAGAAATAATTTTTTTTAAGGCCTTCTATTCTTTAGAGGATGCGAATGCCATTGTAAAATATTAGAATATATTTCAAAAAAAGAATAACGTCGGGGTGAACTACGTCTCAGATTCTTCGTGGAGCAGGTAAGGGCCTGTTTCACATATTAACCCTTAAATATTTAATAAAAGTTATTTCACATATTATATAGGATCCTAATTCTTCTTACGACAAGAACCATATTCCGGGGGAAATGGTTTCTCTGCCTATCCTTGGAAAGTCTATCCCATCCGGACGATTCAGGATGGGATCTAGAGGATCGCATTTAATTTTTTTTTTCTTGGTTATTTTTAAATGAAGAAATTATTTTTTGAAAAAATATTAGTTAAGAAAGTCCGATGGGATCTAGACATCCGCATTTAATTTTTTTTTCTTGGTTATTTTTAAATGAAGAAATTATTTTTTGAAAAAATATTAGTTAAGAAATTATCTTTATTTTAGATTTTCAATCTATTAAAATAATTTTTTAAATAATATAAAATAAAAAAATTAAATATAAACCATTTAAATGAGATGGACTCCTCCTACTACTTATCAAAGGATAGGCAAGAAAACCAATTCCTATTCCCTTGGCTGCAAAAGGATGCACAATGTGGAACACTTGGTCGAGGATAACCCAAGTGCTCTACTCTCTTTTGTCCCTTCTGCATATAAAATATTGGTCCCAGCTTCATAATTATGACATAAACAACGTCGTCACATGCTGTTTAATTAGAAATTTATTTCCGGTGTATTAAAAAGAGCTGTTTAGAAAATACAAATAGTACTTGGGATATTTTTCTTAAGGCATTCTATTCTTTAGAGGATTCGAATGCCATTGTAAAGTATTGCCTCATGTGTATAGTTTGTACTATAAATTATGTCCTATATTAAAATATATTTTAAAAAAAGGAAAATGTCACAATGAACCCTGTCTCAGACTCTTCATGAAGCAGGTAAGGGCATGTTTGGTATGAAGGATTTGAAGGGAAAGGAGGAGAGAAAATTTTTATAAGTTGAGTTTAATAAAATTAGAGAATTTGGGTTGTTTGATAAAAGATTAAGAAAAATTATTAAAAAAATTTAACTCTACTACCTAATTTTTTAAAATCCAAATCAAAAAATTTTCCTCACCGCTTACTCTCCCTCCTCTTGTACCAAACAATCCCTACATGTCTAACTAATCAAAAAAGGGTAAATGTCCATGGAGTCTCTACACAAGAGCTCCCTTATGTGGAAAGGATATAAATATATAATACTACCTCCTCCACTCCGAAATATATAAGCATGGAAATAGGTCAGGCAAGGCTAGGTCAGGTTTGGCTAAATAGGCCTGAGCCTAAATTTATGCTTTTTTTAGGCTCAAGCTTGAGCCTTCATAAGGCCTAGTTGAACTTAAACCCTTTTTAAAAACCTATGTAGGTCTAAAAGGTCATAAATATGCTTTGTATACTTTGAACATATCAAAAACTATATAAATATAACTTGAAATTAGAATATAAGAATGAAAAACAATAAATATTATATTATTTATATGATATAAATATATTTATATTTATTTAATGTGTAAATGCACTGCAAAGCCAGGCTTACAAGTCGAGCCTTAATAAAATAGACATGGCCTATTTACATATTTAGGCCTTGGCCTAACATTTTAAATTAACATGCTAGGCTAGATTAGGCCCTAAATAGGTCAGGTTGTATGCCACCTAATAGAGGTCTGGCCTATTTTCACCCCATAAATATAAGACCTAATCAACTTTTTTTTGGAGAGAATAAATAAGCTAAATAAACTATTTTGAATTATTTATATTTTTAGCTTTTTGGGATAATTCCGATAAATATAATTTTAATTTACGAAACTCCGAAAAGTCTGTTAACACATGTAAATGATGAAATGTAATAGGTATCAAATTGAGATTTTAAAATGTTGTTGATTTTACCATAATGCCCCTTAATTCTTTAAATTAAAAAAGGGCACCTTGCCGAAGCGTCGCCACCGCCGGCTGGCCCCTTAATTCTGTTTCTCTAAACTTCCTCCACCCTCACATATTTTGTTTCACCCAATCTCCCTTAGCGTATTGGATCGAGGAACTCATAGTGGCAAGGTAGAAGTTCTCGACCCGGGTTAAGTAGTAAAGGTACTGGGCCTTAAGGGTGTTGGTGGTTGCTTCGGCATACTGTAGGTCCAGTAGGGTAGAATAAACAAGGGTGTCACGATTGTCCAAGACATATTGCAGCCCATCATCGTCTGAAATGTCCAAGTTTTGAATGTCAGGGTAGTCAAAATTATCACCCACCGAGGAGTGATGTGAACTATCTGGGATTATTGGGGTAACGTCAAACATGTAGTTTGGGGGTTCATCTTGTGCTGGTACAGGGTCGTACATATTGTCAGGGTAGAGTTGATGCTCTGGGCCAGGGTGGTAATCTGGCTCTACTTCAGGTGTGGGGGTATAGTATGGAACATCCATTGGATCAGGGGGTGGTTGTTCTGGTTCCGGGTTCCTTCTTAAGCTAACCCTTCACGGATAAGTCCGTTGCGCCACGCGCCTTCTCCATCCTAGGTACATCACATAGGGTTCAACCTCCCTGTCCATTTCTACAACACAACACCAGGTTATATTAGTACTCTTTTTCAAAAAAAAATCTGTTTTTGCAAAAATGCAAAGTGTCTAACTACACTACTCAAACAGTTTGGCCAGGCCGGGTATATTTTATGGAAGTCTTACCGTACTAGGGTGACTGATTGACAACCACAAAAACCCTTTCTAGTTTAAGCACCAAACCGTTTATAGTAACATAGCTAGATCTGTGCCAGAATGAACGCTCTGATACCAAAAATGTAACACCCCGTTTTCGTAAACGTTTTCTCGTCATATTTTGATCAAAGTAGAGCGTCAGAAATTTTTTCAAATTAAAGTAGAAATACAGTCACTAAATAACATTCATAATGATATGTCTGGTAGTCATAAGTAGTACATTCATCCGAAATTTAAACAAAATAAACAAAAAAAAATATTTTCTTCATCAGCCTCCCTACGCCGGCTCCTTACCCTTCACCTCGAGATCCTGAAGCTATATTAACAGCTGAGATCTAATGCCCATTGGATCTCAGGTAACGGTTAACCTCATGCTTATGTTAACAGTATATGCATGGCAAATATTCAACATTTCACAAAGATAAAACACATTCCAACATATCGTAATAACATTACACAGCCCCTGCAGTATGTATGTCATCCCAGTCTGTACACTCTCCGGTGCCACGATGTATAGTCGTGTCCATAGCGCTAGGAAAACTCTAAACGGTCTTATCAAGACTATAACCCGTGTATTCATGATTTCACCATTTTCAACAAGCAGAATTTCAGTATAGGAACACAGCAATCACATATAGCATACCACAAGCATAAGAGTTAAGGTTACAATACGCGTCTGTACCTTCGTCGGCGGTATAACGGAACTCTTACGGAAAAACAAATTTTCGACAATGGGTGAAACAATGCACGACGGCCGTACAACAGCGGCTCGACAGCGATTCAATTATCTCAAATATCCTATAAGGATAGTATTTATCAATATCTAGCAGCATAACAGGCATTTTAGGTACAAATTACCATTTTGCCCCTGACTCCCCTAATCGGCGTAATTTCGCCAAAGCTTCGCTACTTTAACCATATTTCTCCAGAATTTTGATATATCTCTTTTCCCAATATATTTTCAAAATAAATATCATATTTACCCCTAAACATGATATCTAGACTATCGGGAAATTTAAAGATAACTGCATTCCTACTATATCTACCGAAAGAACTACCAAAACTAAAGACCAGTGGACAAGAACTTACCCAGGGCTTTGCTAGATTTTTCTCCGGGCTCTTCCTTCTCTCTACTCTCTCTCTCTAGATGCGATTTTGGGGTGGGAGAAAGTGAAGAGGAGAGCTTGCTATTTATAGAAGAAAAAATGACACTATTCATGCCTTTTCATATCAGTTTTCGACCGTCGGATCGCACTTTGACACGTGGCTTCATCCTGACCCTCCACATGCATGTACCGACCTCCTTGCACATTTCCCAAGAAGAAATGAGGTCATGCATGATGTCATCCCTCTGGCTTTATGAGCCGGTACCGATAAAGTTTCCAGTTCGGTGTTCAAATCGCGTAATCTTGGAAAATCTTAAAAATCCGGTAGCAAGGCATTGCAGTTTTATTCTTTCTTTTTAAAACTACTTGGGTCAACTAAATTTTTTACCCCGTTACGGGTATTCTGTAGTCTGCTGAAGATTTTTGGATAAACACTGTCGGTTACGGAAATAACTTCCGATAGCACCAGCTTCTGGACAAAAATTCACTGGTTCATAATATGTCCAGACCTAAGAAACCTAATCTCTGGTTTGTCACAACTATTTCATTTTCTATTGGGTCTTATTTCTGCTATCTTCCCTATTTATCATTTATCCTGCATCCTAAGTATCCTACGGGTTTCGAAATAACTTCGGAGATAGCTCACTCCGAATAAAATTTCTTTGGTTTATAAAAGGTCCGATGTCAAAAGACTTGATTCCCATATTTTGAGGTAAGATTTTATTTCTACTCGTTCTCAAATGTCCCGTTGGCTCTTTACCATATATATTATTATTTAATTCTAAATATCTAGATATTAATTAAAATATCCATAACCCTTTTCACACACATATAATTATTTACTATTTTCATTTATTTTTAATTAAGATTTTCTCCCCCCCCCTTTAATTACTTAATTAATTAACTGTAATTAATTCACTTAATATCTAAATCATCTTATATTATCTCGATTAAATACCCGATTAGCCACTTGCTAATTTTTGATAATTTTCTTAATTAGGATAAATTATTATCTCACAACTATTTGACCGACATTGGTATTTTATATCCCATGTAAAATATTAAAAATATTGGGGCCAAAAAGTGCTTTTATAATAATATTTAAATTTTACCCTTACCATCTCTATGGAAATAATTTATTAAATTCCCATAATTAAGCACAATATCAGTAATACTTAGGATTTTAGCAACTGGAATTTCTGAGATAAAGGAAAATTAATGAGTATTTTAATGAAGTAAATTCATGAGATAAAACTGTTATAGAAAATTGTTATAATTATAGAGTAAATTGTCAAAAAAGTTCCAGGAAAATCTGATGAACAGAATGACTAAAAATGATATAATGGTGATAAAAAGTCAAAAAATATTATGATAAATATTTGAAAGATCATGAAAAATTATGAGAAAAATATGGAAGTGTTATACCTAATTATGAGAATTTAATAAATTATTTCAGAGGAAATAACATGAAGAAAAGTTTAAAAAGCATTTCGTAACCATAAAGAACTGATGGGGTAAACATTTTAAATATTTTACATAGGATATAAAATGACAATATCAAGATAGAAGTTTGTAAGATAACAATATACTGTAAATTAGTAAAGATAAATATATGAAGAAACCTGATCCTAAAAAGATCACTAAACGAAGAAATTAGGTCGATTAAGCTCTATCGAAGGCGGGGGTAAAACGAGAATTCTTGGTAAAAAATATTATATTTTTAAAAAATGGAAAAAATTATGGAAAAATAATTAAAACTGAATTTTAAAAGAAGGGGGCGAAATTCTTAGTATTTTTAATTAAAAAGAATTGTTTAAATAATTAAAATGGTAATTAAAATAAAATAGTAATATAATGCGGTGAGTCGCCTTATAGCAGATCGGGGAAAAGTTAGAAATAAATTCTACAGGTAAACCAGAGGTAAAAGTCTCTTCAGACTGATCAAATTAAGTACAAGTGAAATTCTACACGAAGAAAGAATTTACCAGACGTCGATTCCGCAACCGAAAACCCTAATTCCTAATAAGACGAAAAGCCGATCGATAGAGTAGAGCCGATAGGAAAAGTGAGAACCTATAGAAACAATTGCGTGTTTTCAAACACAAGTATTAAGTTAGGCAACAACGGACGTTTTACGATTCGGCGAATTATTGTCCGAAGTTGGTTCTATCTAAGCGATTTTCGAACCGGACGCGTTTGTCCGAATATCTTTCGACGCACCGGAGAATACCTGGATATGATCAAAAAGAGGATCAAAATAGATAATATGAAAGAGGATGAAAAGATCTCCAAAGTTACATGCCCGGATTTTTGAGTTTCGCGAAATCATAAACGGACACCGTCGGGTAGCTTTATCGGCCAGAGGCCATAAAAAGAGCCATCATGGATGACAACTCATCCATTGACTTTAGGGCTCTTAGATGTCGATCTTGATCATGGATGGCCAAGAGTGTTTTTCCTCAAAAATGCGATCCAACGGCCGGAATCCGATCAAGACTTTTGTGGAAATTCCCACTTTGTCCCTATTTTTCCCTATAAATAGCAAGCCCTCTTGCTCTCATTCTTCACACCAAATTCGAATCCTAGAGAGAGGTTCTAGAGAGAGAAGCTCTGGAAAAATTATGTCTTAGCTCCGAGTAAGTTCTTCCGTCCTTAGTTTTTAGTTTCGTAGTTCTTTCGGTAGTTATAGTAGAACCGTTGTTTTGATCTAGAAAATTTGAGAATATATTCCTATGCTTGTTTTTAGGCCTCTTTGCATTGAAAAATGCCCGACGAGGTAAAAACATAGTGGGGATAATTTTGAAATGGAATAAGGTCAAAGTAACGAAGTTCGGCAAAATTCTCGCCAAATTAGGGGTAGAAGGGCAAAATGGTAATTTTTACCTAAAATGCCGAGTTATGATGTCAAATCACTAATGAAAGTGATATTACTCTGATAGGGCATCAGAAACTCTGATTTGCTGCCGTTACGCTGCCCGACGTGCCGTTGGTGAACATTTCACATTTTTCCATAAAAAGTATGTTTTTTTGCCAGAAGTACCTAACGTCGTCAACGAAGGTACGGACGCGTCATCGTAACACTAATCTTGTGCTTCTTAAATGCATATATGTGATAGATACGTTCGTAGACCAATATATACAGAGCAGTTTACACGGGTTATAGTCATGATAACGCCGTATGTTTTTCTAGCGCCGAGAACACGAGTGGTATCGTGGCACCGGTGAATAGTGCAAGTGTTATTGTTGTTTTACATTGTGGGGCTTTACATACCGCGTAATGCTTATGTTTTGTCGGCATAATGATCATGCATCCGCTGTATGCTTATGTAGTGATATACTTTGTTGTATTGTCTAGAATATCTCGTTATCTCGTATACTTTTGTATTGTTTGGGTTTGAGATTAACGCGTTACTCCGAGATTCAATGCGGTAAATTGAATCTCAGCTATAGCTTCAGGATCCAGAGGAATACGGATCGAAGATCGAGGCAAGCACCAGTAGTCGTGCAGCCAGAGACTTATATATCTTTACCGCTTTAAGTTATTCACTTTCAAACTCTAGGATTAATGTAATCATTACAATGTTACACTGTGGTTGATGTTTGTTATGAATCGTTACTTTTTCGCTCCAATGCTCTACTCGATTACTCTGCTTGAAATATTTGGAAACGTTTTTTTAAAAAAAAAAATTCCGCCGTTTTCAAATGGGATGTTACAATATCCTCTCTAATTTTAAATATTTATTTCACTGTCCTTTAAGATTTATCATAATATTTTCAGGTCATTTTATGCCCTAAAAGTACGTCTTTGGTTTTTTTTGGCACATTATCTCTCCTAATTTTTGACAGGATTTTTCTCTGGGGAATAAACTAATTATGCTCAACATTTGAGACCATAAATTCACTTATCTTAAATAGATAATATTGACTTAAAAAGAAATATTTAAGAAATTTTATAAATATCCCAGGTATTACAAGGAGCAATGTTGCTTGGAAGTTTTTCTTATCCCAATGTTGCCCTGAAAGTTTCATAACTTAACAATGTTTCCCTATTCCATTAAAAAACTAACATTGATGGTCAAAAATTGATGTTGACCGTTAACTTTTTCATAGAAATGGGTAATATTGCTATGTTTTTAAATTTCGGGGCAACATTGAAATAATAAAAACTTCTAGGATAACATTGCTCATCTCGTGAAAACTTCCGGAGTAAATTTACTACTTAATCATATATATATATATATATATGATTAACGTACGTAAATAATACTAGTGGTCAAGTGCACACTCAGCAAACATTGGATAGCCTTACATGGTGCAATTGCAGCTTTTTTTTTAAAAAAAAAAAACAGTTATAATTATTATACCCTGTGTGTATATCTATATGTGTGTGAGTGTGTGAAACTATGTATAGTGGACCAAGGGGAAAATAAAAACATTTTTTTGATTTATGTTTTGTTTAATCCTACTTTCTCCTTAGGCAGATATATAAATGTATGTCAGGCGTACAAAGAATAGGAAGTTAAGCATTAGTGATGTTCAAAAAAAAAAATCATATACTTAAGGAAGATTTATATATTTATAAGTGAACTTTATGTTGCTAAGTGGGTGTATCTCTTCATTTCAATAATAATGGCCCTTTATCTTCTTTTTAAATTTCTTTATGTACCAGGCCTCGCTTTGCACAGGCAATCTTATAAAACATTTTTTGACGACCTGTCTCTTTTATTTCATTCTCTATTTCTTTGTTTCAGCGGAAATTATTATTCATAATCCTTTCAAGTTACTCTTCAGTTCTTAATATAAGATTCAATTGATTTTTTTTTTTTAGAGATTAAAGAAACTAAATTGGTTAATCATAAAATATGTCATGTATCATTTGATTATACTCCCTTTAGTCCATAATATAAGGAACTTTAACAAATTCATCATAACCAAGAAATGATAATTGACTCATTAAATTTGTCTTAAATGGAATAAAATTTACAATTTTACCTATATTAAATGTGTTTAGAATAAGATAGAGAATTACAATTAGTCATATTTAAACATTGATTATAGGGACAAAATTGACAAAAAAGAATTAATTTCTCTCAAAGTGATTTATATTATGGACCGTAGGGGTATAATGTATATCGTTTATTAGTTAGAAAAATTAATTTGGTATAAAAAGGATTAATGTAAATACTTTAAAGTACTCACTAAATCCTTAATATAAGACATATTTACCTAATTTGATTAGATTAAGTAAATTAGTTAAGTTAGCTAATATGTCATGTATTTTCTAAAACATCATAGTCATATTCTTTAGTCTCTTCCCTTTTTTTTTTTTCCCGATTATTGTTGAGGGAGCATCAAAAAGGGTAAATTAAGGAAAAAAAAATTAACAAACATGAAAATTATCTTATATTTAAAATCAATATCAAATTTTTAAATATATCTTATATTAAAAACTGGAGGTATTGATTTATTTTACTTCCCTAATCTTTTTTAAAAAATTAATTAAATGTTATATTAAAGATTTTAACTTTGAAGTGGTATTTGTTATGATCCCAAATGCATTAGTCCCTGAAATAGCTACAATTGAAGGTCCACGACAAGGTGGTGCAGGACAAGGGATATCCATTGTCCCGGTTGGTAGAAGCATGAGGAGGCAGAGTAGCATGGCGATATTGGGACCAATGTTTTTTTTTTTTTTGATCAAATACCAGCGGACCAATTCAAAGATCCAAAAAATTCAATTTAATCGATTTATTTTTTTTGAGAATAATTACTTAGGCTTGCCCCACCTAGCCCCCGCAAGCCCATAGATTTAATGTAACACCCTAAGTTTCAGAAGATAAATCGTGCTTTTAGGTGACACGTGGTTTTATAAAAATCGTCGACTTTGAGGTGCTACAACTCAAAGCATGTTGCGTAAACGGAGAGCATGTACTAAAAATTTGAACAACGAGTAATCGATATAAAATACTCGGGCATATGCCGATGCCCGTATACCGGTATATTAAAAATTTCCCGAATGAATATTCATGTGATACAAGACTTATATAATTACAGATTTTACATTGTAACTATACATTTTCAGACCAAGTCATTTCCTGACTTGGGGCATAGAACCTAACACAGTTAAATCAACCCATTTGGCCAAGCTGGATAAAGTCTAGTGGGAGTCTCTCCGGATTCACGGCGACTGATTGACTGAACCACATAGACGACCCTTTCTTAGTTTAAGCACCAAATGGTTTGAAGTAACCCTATTAGATTCATGCCAGAAGGTAGGTTCTGTTAACCTTCTTCTTGCATTTGCTTTGACCGGTGCCTCCTCGCGACTCCATCCATTGGTGCCTTTATACGGCTCCATCTACCGATAACCTCTTTGATCCTTGACCCTTGCCTGAATTATTAGTTTATGACTGAGGTGCAATGCCCATCGGACCTCAGGTAACGGTTAGCCTCTTGCGTATGTAAACAACATATGTATGACAGATATTACAGTAGTACAAAATCTCATTTTTAAAACATTAACAATATGTAAGGCAATAACAAAGCACAGCCACTGCAGTATGCATGTTATCCCAGTCTGCACTATTCACCAGTGCCACGATGGCCTATTGTGTCTTCAGCACTAGGAAAACTTAACGGTATTATTATAACCATAACCCGTATATATTTGAATGTTTAAAGAACAATTTAAGACAGAGTCTTAGTATATGAACACAACTATCATATATAGGCATACAATAAGCATAAGAGTTAAGGTTACAATACGCATCCGTACCTTCGTTAATGATTACGGTACTTGTGATGGTCGGAATGCGATCACAGATATCCTATAAGGGTAATGTCGCATTTATTAATTCATAAACAATATCTTAATAGATATATTAGTCTCAAATGGCCATTTTACCCAAGGGTTAATTATTTTCCAATTATTTCCCATAAATTTCGTAGAAAACACTGTTTGACAGCATATGGGCTGATTTTTCGTCTAACTTTGAAAAATCATAACTAATTCTAGAAAACTAAAAACGAGCATCCGTAAAATTCCCCAGCCTCCTTAAGATGTCTAGTTTTGAGAAAAAAAATACTAAAGTTTTCCCAGAGCTTAAGAACAATTCCCAGTTTTCATTTTTCAAAGCTCCGCCCAGAATTTCCCCAGAAAACGTAGCCCAACTTTGGAAATTTTTATCTCCTAGCACAAAACTCAAAATGACATGATATAGGTATATTTGGAAAGCTCTATATGTCTAATTTGAACATGAAGTTTCTCATAATTTTAGAACATCATCTTCAACATAAGATACCAGCGTTTTTACAACTGCATTCAGAAATCGCTAACCGATAAATTTTCGTCAGAGCTTCGCTACTTTGATCATAATCTTCCAAAATTTTTGCTATATCACTTTCTTCATCAATTTTTAGAAATAAAACCATATTTAACCATAAAAACATGATAACAACAATATATTGGAAGATTAAAGATCAAAACACTACTTATCTATGAATTTAAAACTAGAACACAAGAACTAGAGAACTTACCCTTGAAAAACCTTGCTACTCCTTCTTCCTTCCCACTACCTCTCACTTCTCTCTACTCTCTTTAGAAAATCACCTCTTGGGGTTGATTTTGGTGTGAAGAACTCAAAGTCCCTATTTATAGGAAAATGTCATGGCAAAAATGGTAATTTTCTTGAACTCCCTCTTCTTGAATTTGAGCCATTGGATCTTGGCTTAATCAAAAAGATTAAATCCCAACTCTTCCCTCTCATAAACCGTCCCTCCCCTCACATTCCTATCTTCTTCCATTTCTTACCCCAAAAGTCTATGCAAGTACTCTTTGCACTTTGCCAATTTGTCCCCTATTAAATGTATGAATTAACATGTGTTTTAGATTTAAACAATAAACAATTCCTCACCCCTTGCACAAGCCAAGTGAACCGTGTATACATCCCTTTTTACTCTTGAAATTGTGCTTCAATTATTAGTTACTCTAAGTGTTCTTTTTAACTAGATACAAAGTGATAGTTGGTTACCAACTAAGCAAGAATACATTTAGGGGTTAATATAAAGTTCATCTTAGTCTTTTATCTAGCTCTTAATTTAGAAAATCATAGCCTTCATTATTTGTCTCAATTAACACTTTAATCATTTTAAGATTAATCACAAAAGTTTAGGAAATGATTTTGGAGACAACCTAATCCAAGATTTTAATATGCTTGTTCATAATAAATCCTTATATTTGATCTATGATTAAAGTTTCTCAAGATACAATTTATTTTCTATAGATCCTCATTTACTTGTGTCTTGAATTTATCCTAATGGTTTTTAACTTTCCATTCAATAAATTACCCACTTTTCTCTCTCATCTTTATTCAATCTTATCCTCTTCCAATTGCCACTAAAGTCTTCATGATTTAATGCAAGATTATGACATCATTTTGCATGTGTGATTTGTTAATTTATTAAACAATTGTGTTCTTCTTCTTCAAGCCATCAAAACCGTGTAAATGCTCCCTCTTTTGCCTCTTGGATTTGTGTTTTATTTGTCTCCCAATATCACACACTAGGTCTTTCATTGGTTGATAAATTTTCACAAGGATTTAGCTTTATGGTAATTAATTAAGGCCTTAAGATTTAGCTTTTACTAATTTTAATCCAAGCCTTTAATTTGTGTTGGAAAAATCTAAACACTATTGATGATATTTGTTAATGATTTAGGATTAAGAATTAGTGCAATTATTTTGCCTATTTAAGTAGTAAATTTTGCTACTTTTAAATAATTCAAGGGAGGATTAATTAATCTTGGTTAATATTTCTAATATAGTGTTTTAGGAGTTATTATGCCTAATTGTCAAAATTTGATAGGTTACTATATTAATCAAAATTGTTTGAAACCCCTAAGGTACCAATCTTGGCCCTTAGATATCATTTGGATGTTAATTAAGTTGATATATCCCTAATTATGCCTTTTTAAATTAATTATTATTTAATTTCGAAAATTAATATAAATATTCCAATTATTGCAAATTTTAATTGCCCAACAATTGTTGATAATTTTCTCCAATTGATTTAGGTATTTTGATGATATTTAATTACCTTTTATGACATAATTAAGATTATACTTAATTATGATAATCTTAGGATATTTTATGATCCCTAATAGAATTTAGAAAATTTAGCCTTTGGTTCTTTTAATTCTAGGGAAAAATTGCCTAGAAATAAAATAAACATATACAATAATTTGTGACCACATATTCACATATTTTCAATAGGTATTTATTTGTTAAAATATGATATTTATAATAAGTGAGATTTTTAGGGTATTACAATTTAACCTGCTTTCGCCCATTTAATTTTTGTTTCTGCACTTTGCTGAGCTTATTATAGATCGATAAAATTTTCTTGCTTTTATTCCCATGACTAGTTTCCTATGGTTCTGCGGGATTTTTTTGAATGTTACAAACGAGGCTCCTTTTCTCATCAGCTCTTTTTTCTTTTCTTTTTTGATAAACCTTTTCTCATCAGCTCTACCAAATCCAAGTATATATGTTCATTTTTTTTCTGGCAAAAAATATGTTCATTTCTTTTTTGTGGAAATTCATTTATGATGTGTTTTATCCTAAATCTAACCCAATGGATATGAAAATCTAGGATATGCCTGCAAAACGGAGACAGCATTCAAGCTCATCGGTACGGGTTTATTATATTATCTATATACTCCTCCGGTTATTGAAATAAGACATATTTTAGGAGTTAATTTTGGTCTTAAATATAAGATAAAATTTTCATTTCTTTTTCCTGAATTTGGCTCTATGGATGCTCCTTCAATAATAATCAAAGAGAAGGGGAAGAAGGGAATTAAAGAAGATAACTAGGGTGTTTTAGAAAATACATGTCATATTAATTAACTTAACCAACTTTCTTAATATAATCAAATTAGGTAAATATGTCTTATATTAATCACCAGATGAGTATAAAAAATAGTACTACTTCATGTGCTTAATATAAGATCTACTTAACTAATTTGGATAGATTAGGGAAATTATTTTTTTGTTCAAAATAAGTTTTAATTTCCTAAAATACCCCTTCGTACAAACTTTCTTAACATGTGCCTTGGTTAAAATTATTTTTTATTATTTTTTTTAAAAAAAAAAAAAAGCATTCTTAACATGTGCAATAAATAGAGATAATTCAGAGTACAAATGATAACACGGTGGGCAAAATAAATTGGGGTTCTTATATTTAAAATAAAATCCAACTTCTAACTGGCTTTTATACCAGAGACTGGAGTTGGTATTAACACAAGCAGGTATATAGTAATTTGTAGCATTAAATACAGAAACAAGCGTCAATAATTTTACTCTCCCCGCATTCGCTTCAGTTATTCCCATAAACAAAAGAGAACAAAAAATAAAAGCCGAAAATGAAGTAGTCAGTATATATGAGACTCTAAGCTAGGTATAAAATTATAGTAACTACTCCTCCGGTCCAATTATAAGACAAAAATTTTAGTACAAATTACACTACAAACTTTATTTTTTAATTAAGGCTAGTTGTAGTATTTTTTAACGTTTACTTATTAATATTGAGATGAAAGACACATAACAAAAACATTACTTAACACACAACACACCAAGAAAAGCCAGATACAAATATTACTACCTCAAAGCTTATTCGTTATAGTTTATGAACAAGCCGATAGAGGTAATAATTATTTTATTGAATTGAAATGTTACCATCTCAGAGCTTATTTATAAATAAGGGGAGAGAGGTAATATTAATATTTTAGTCACACAGAGGAGAGAGTGGACTTCAAACTAATGAAGGAGCATAGGTTGACGGTGGCTTCGAGACTATAGGGATATTCGTCGAGAGCCAGCCACTGGTTCACTGGGAACGCTGCCTTCTTAAATATGCTGCCACTGACGGTGACTTCAACGGAATCCAAGTACCACCCTGACTTGCTCCCTGAGTTGTCGGAGGTGACAGTGATGCCGCAAACATCAATGCAAGGGGCACTGTGACTGAAGAGATCGATATTTCCCCGTTCGAAGTAGTCGTGACCCGGTTCCATTATGCCCCAATCTTCGAGGTTCGGGACGGTAATGCTGCCGCCGGACGAGTTGAATAACTTGAGGCTAATTGTGGAGTCCGTTCCTGCATCAGCGCGATCTCCTGTCTGAACTCTCACAAGGTACTGGCACTGATCCTGCATGTATGCATATAAACACACACACACAACTAAGTAGATGGAATAATAAAAGCTTGAAACTAATAATAATCGATCAGAACAACAGGCCAATTACTTACAGATGTAGCCATGGTGAGTGAGAGTAGAAACACAAGACAAGCTGACAATGCAATAACTCTGAGAGCCATTTGTTTTGTTTAGTTTTGTGACGCTACTGATCGATGCTGAAACAAACTACGTGCAGGCCTTTATATAGGGCGACGACATACATAGCTATGAGGTTATAACATTATTATAACATGATTTTCCCTTAATTTATTATTTTATGCCTCTCATAATTGAGTTACTCGGCACTAACTAAAAAGTATATTTGATTCTTTTTATAAAATATTTGTTTGTTTGCAAATAGCATTAAATATTTTTTTCATTTATGCCTATAATTAGTAAGGGTGGTAGCTAAAAGTAATAATTAATATGATATTAGAATTTAATGCAATTAGTATATGTAATATTGAAAATTGCTATTTGATGTATGCCTATAACATGATTTTCCCTTAATTTATTATTTCATGCCTCTCATAATTGAGTTCTTTAAGAACAACTAAAAAGATATTTGATCCTTTTTATAAAGTATGTTTGTTTGCATAAAAATAGCATTAAATATATTTTTAATGTATATCTATAATTAGTAAGGGTGGTAGTTTAAAAGTAATAATTAATATGATATTAGAATTTAATGAAATTAGTAGATGTAATATTGAAAATTGCTATAAATTTAACACAAATTTAGTAATTTTAATGTTTTTTATTGGTTTGTGAGAATTTTTTAGTTAGTCTAATAATAAGTTTATAAGGAGGAAGTTTATAAGTTTATAAGGAGGGAGTACCTCGCATGTTACTTTCACTTGATGATATCTTACACGAAAATTACCGAATGACAGGTACTTACAAAAGGGGACCATGACAAGAAGCAAATTTTAGTGGTTGCAAAAAGATGCATTAAAAAAAAAAAAAAAAAAGGAATCTTAATGTGGAACATGTGATCGAGGATAAGCCACTGTCTCTACTCTCTTTTGTCCCTTCTGCATATAAAATATTGGTCCCAGCTTCATGATTGTGATCGACAACGTCAAATGCCGTTTTGAGATTGATTTCCTAATATAGTAATAATTTAATTCATAACAAGTCATAGTATTTGGACTAATTTGTCAAAGCATGGAGAAGCATATACTAAAATATGAAATTTAATATATATATATATATATATATATATTAATTTTCACTATCTAACTCTTTATCATATCTAAGAGCATCATCATAATATCTATAGTATGTTGTTCAACGTAACTACATGCATCTCTTTAATAGTAACCATGATTGCATTACTAAAAGGATTTTGTTGCTCTTTAATATGATAATATATTTTAACATGGTAACGATGAGCAGAAATAATTTTTTTTAAGGCCTTCTATTCTTTAGAGGATGCGAATGCCATTGTAAAATATTATAATATATCTCAAAAAAGGAATAACGTCGGGGTGAACTACGTCTCAGACTCTTCGTGGAGCAGGTAAGGGCCTGTTTCACATATTAACCCTTAAATATTTAATAAAAGTTATTTTACATATTATATAGTCTCCTAATTCTTCTGACAACAAGAACCATATTCCGGTGGCTGCAAAAAGATGCACATAATCATCAAAAGAAGAAAAAAAAAAGAAAAAAAAAAGGAAGCACAATGTGGAACACTAGGTCGAGGATAACCCACGGGCTCTACTCTATTTTGTCCCTCTTCTGCACATAAAATATTGGTCCCAGCTTCATAATCATGATATAAAGAACGTCACATGCTGTTTAATTAGAAATTTGTTTCCGGTGTATTAAAAAAAGCTGTTTAGAAAATACGAATAGTACTTGGGATACTTTTTTGGGAAAATTACGCTCAGGTCCCAAGGAAGGGAATTAATTACAATAAAGTCCCTTGAAATCATCAAATTACGCTCAAGTCCCAAGGGACTTCGTAATTATTTGTATTAACAACGGAAACGATATATTAACAAAAGTGAAATGCATATATTTATAACAACATTTAAATACCCGGATTTTGAACATGAGAGGTCATTTACAAATTTAAAAAAGCATAGATTTACAATGGAAATGTTGCATTTGCAACAAAATTTAAAATATGGCCATTTATAACAGGAAATGCATGTATTTACAACAACTTTTAAAAACCTGGATTTTATTTCCATACAAATAATTACACAGAAGTCCCTGGCTATTTACAACAGGAAATGCATGTATTAACAACAACATTTAAAAACCTCCATACAAATAATTACACAGAAGTTCCTTGGGACCTGAGCGTAATTTAATGATTTGAAGGGACTTTTTTGTAATTTTTTTCGTTCCTTGGGACCTATATGAAAATTTCCCTACTTTTTTTAAGGCCTTCTCTTCTTTGGAGGATGCGAATGCCATTGTAAAGTACTGCCTCCTGTCCTAACTATATGACATAATTTGTAGTACAATTTACATTATAAATTATGTCATATATTTAAGACTAGAGGAATATTAGAATATATATCAAAAAAAGAAAACTGTCAGGATGAACTCTGTCTTAGACTCTTCATGGAGCTGGTAATCGGCATGTTTTGTATAAGGGATTTGGAGGGAAGGGGGAGAGAAAAATTTTATAAGTTGAGTTTGAAAAAAATTAGAGATTTTGGGTTATAAAGTTCTAATAAAAGGAAAATGTTTGATAAAAGATTAAGAAACATTATTAAAAAAAATTAACTCCACTACTCTAATTTTTTAAAATCCAAATCAAAAAATCTTCCCCTCCGTTTACTCTCCCTCAACTCGTACCAAACAACCCTTACATATCTTACTTATAAAAAAAGGGTAAAAAATCAATTGAATCTTATATTTTTAATTTATTTTATTTCCTTAATCTTTTTTAAAAAATCAATTGAATCTTATATTTTTTTTTATAAGAAAATTTTAGGAAAGGGTTAGCCACCTACGATCCCAAGGAAGTCTTGGAGCGTCAATTTCACCACAAGATTGTTGCCGCCGCTTTGTAGACCCCAGGATGCTTCCCCTAACGCCTTGACCAACTCCAGATCGAACATTCTCTCTTTTTGTGAGGAAGTCTGACCCCTTCACCAGTTAAACACAAGGACGAGGGGTGAATTGAATCTTAAAAAGATTTCAACTTTGAAGTATTATTTGTTATGATCCAAAATGCATTGGGCCCTGAAATAGCTACAAATGAAGGCCCACTACAAGATGGTGCAGGACAATGGATATCCATTTTCTTGGTTGGTAGAAGCATGAGGAGGCAGAGTAGCATTGCGATATTGGGAATTGGGAGGCTAGGGAGTGGGGAGGCATTTTATTATTAACGCTAATAGCTTGTAACCGAATGATTTAGACCAAATTTTTCCTTTTTTTATTGTTCATGTCAATCATTATACTTAATTTCTAGGTAATTAATAAAAGGTGAGATGATTCGAGAGTGTATCCTTTATTGAAATCCTATTTTTAATTTTAAAAATGTTACCAAAGACAAGCTTATCTTTACTACGACTTTATTCACAAGACTTTAAAAATTAATAAAATAATAAACCTTTACTGCAACAAAAAAAAAAAAGGTGATCTAGAGCAACGGACCCTTTTTTTGGATCAAAAACCAACGGACCATTCAAAGATCCCAAAAATTCAATTTAATCGAATTTATTGAGAATAATTACTTAGGCTTGCCCCTACTAGCCCACAGATTAACCTGCTTTCGCCCATTTAATTTTTGTTTCTACACTTTGCTGAGCTTATTATAGATCGTTTAAATTTTCTTGCTTTTATTCCCATGACTAGTTTCCTATGGTTCTGCGGGCTTTTTTAAATGTTACAAACGCCTCCTTTTCTCATCAGCTCTTTTTTTTTTTTTTTTTTTTTTTTTTTTTTATAAACCTTTTCTCATCAGCCCTACCAAATCCAAGTATATATGTTCATTTTTTTTGTGGGAAAAAAATATGTTCATTTCTTTTTTTTGGAAATTCATTTATGATGTGTTTTATCCTAAATCTAGCCCAATTAATCTGAAAATCTAGGATATGCCTGCAAAAAGAAGACAACATTCAAGCTCATCGTGAGGGATTTTTAATATTATCTATATACTCCTCTTGTCCTTGAAATAGGAGATATTTTAGGAGTTGATTTTGGTATTAAATATAAGATAAATTTTTCATCCTTTTCTGAATTTGCTCATCTAGATGCTCATTCAACAATAATCAAAGAGAAGGAGAAGAAGGGAATTAAAGAATGTGACTATGTTGTTTTAGAAAATACATGTCATATTAATTAACTTAACCAAATTTCTTAATCTAATTAAATTAGGTAAATATGTCGTATATTAAGTATCAGATGAGGTTCGGGACAGGAATGCTGCCGTCGGACGAGTTGAATAACTTGAGACTAATTGTAGAGTCCGTTCCTGCATCAGCGAGATCTCCTGTGTGAACTCTCACAAGGTACTGGCACTCATATATCCTGCCTGTATGCATATAAACATGGGCAGACCCTTCATTGATAGCAATTAATAATAAGTCAATTATGATGGAATTCCAAAAAATAAGGCCTAGAAGGATGACATTCTAATTATTTTTATTGTAATATACAATTTTATTAAAATATATATACTTGAACTTATTGAGTGTCTACCCTTTATTGTAATTTATGTAGCTGTATTTATTTTTAACAGTACTTAGTATTGCTTTTCTAAATGACAGGTTTGTAAAATAATTGTCTATCTTATTACATCATATCATCAGTATTCACTTGATTTCATAAACAATTTTTTTCTTATTTATATTTTTTTGGTTTTTAATGATTTAAAACTTTCCTTAAATAAAAAAAAAAAATATCGGGGCGCCGCCCCGAACCCCCAAATATCCCCGCCAATTGTGCCCCTCCCCTGTAATTTCCTGAGTCCACCCTTGCATATAAACACACACACTAATAAGTAGATGGAACAATAAAAGCTTGAAACTAATAATAATCGATCAGAACAACAGGCCAATTACTTACAGATGTAGCCATGGTGAGCGAGAGTAGAAACACAAGACAAGCTGACAATGCAATAACTCTGAGAGCCATTTGTTTTGTTTAGTTTTGTGACGCTACTGATCGATGCTGAAACAAGCTACGTGCAGGCCTTTATGTAGGGCGACGACATACATAGCGATGAGGTTATAACATTATTATAACATGATTTTCCCTTAATTTATTATTTCATGCCTCTCATAATTGAGTTACTCGGCACCAACTAAAAATTATATTAAAAAGTATATTTGATCCTTTTTATAAAGTACTTGTTTATTTGCAAATAACATTAAATATTTTTTTCATGTATGTCCATAATTAGTATGGGTAGTGGGTGAAAGTAATAATTAGTATGATATTAAAAGTTAATGCAATTAGTAGAGGTAATATTGAAAATTACTTAAAATTTAACATAAATTTAGTAACTTTAATTATTTTTATTGATTTATAAAATGTTTTTAGTTGGTGCATTATAATAAGTTTATAAGAAGGAGTACCTCGCATGTTACTTTCACTTGATAATATCTTACACAAAAATTACCGAATGACAGGTACTTACGAAAGGGGAGCATGACAAGAAGCAAATTTTAGTGGCTGCAAAAAGTTGCATTAAAAAAGGAATCTCAATGTGGAACATGTGATCGAGGATAAGCCACTGTCTCTACTCTCTTTTGTCCCTTCTGCATATAAAACATTGGTCCCAGCTTCATGATTGTGATCGACAACGTCAAATGCCGTTTAGAAATTGATTTCCTAATATAGTAATAATTTAATTCATAACAAGTCATAGTATTAGGACTAATTTGTCAAAGCATGGAGAAGCATATATATATATATATATATATATATATATATATATATATATATAAAAAAAAATTTCACTATCTAGCTCTTTATCATATCTGAGAACATCATCATATCATAATATCTATAGTCTGTGGTTCAACGTAACTACATGCATCCTTGTAATAGTAATCATGATTACATTATTAAGAGGAAAATGGTCGGTTACTCTTTAATATGATAATATATTCTAACATGGTAACGTTGAGCAGAAATAAATTTTTGAAGGCCTTCTATTCTTTAGAGGATGCAAATGCCATTGTAAAGTATCAGAATATATCTAAAAAATAAAAAAGAATAACGTTGGGGGTGAACTACGTCTCAGACTCTTAGTGGAGCAGGTAAGGGCCTCTTCGGTATGAGGGATTTGGTGGAAACAGGGGAGAGAAAAAATTTATGAGTTTGAAAAAATTAGAGAATTTAGGTTATAAAATTTTAATAAAAAGAAAATGTTTGATTAAAGACTAAGAAAAATTATTAAATTTTTTTAACTCAACTACTCTAATTTTTTTAAATCCAAATCAACAAAATTTCCCTTTCCTTATACCAAACAACCCCTACATGTCTAACTTATCAAAAAAGGGTAAATGTCCATGCAGCCTCTGCACAAGAGCTTGCTTCTGTGGAGAGGATATAAATATATAATACTACCTCCTCCACTCCTAAATATATAGGCATAAAAATAGACAGGTCTAACTAGGTTTTGACTAAATAGGCATAAGCCTGTACTAGGGACAAAAGGCTTAAGTTTGAATTCGTACTTTTTTAGGTTCGAGGCCTAAGCGCCTTCAAGGCTAGTTAATGCAGAAAGCGCTTTTTTAAAAGCCTACTTATAATGTATGCCTTTTAAAAAGGCCTTATATTGTTGGCCTAGGAAGCCATAAATAGGCTTTGTACACTTTGAGCATATCAAAAACTATATAAATATAACTTGAAATTAGAATATAAGAATGTAAAACAATAAATATTATGTTATTTATATTATATAAATACAATTATATTTATTTAATGTATAAACAGGCCAGGCCTGAAGGCTTACAGGCCAGGCCTTAATAAAATAGACCTAGCCTATTTACACATTTAGACCTTTAAATAGGCTTTACCGACACTTTTAATAAACAGTCAGCTATAGATCGCTTGATAAGGGCCCGACCTATTCTCACCCCAATAAATATAAGACCCAATCAACTTTTTGGAGAAATTAAAGAAACCACATAAATTATTTTAAATTATTTATATTTTTATCCTTTTGTGATAATTCCAGATAAATACAATTTTAATTTACAAAACTCTAAAAAGTCTCGTTAACACATGTAAATGATAGAAAAGTAATAGGTATCAAATTGAGATTTTAAAGTGTTGTTGATTTTACCATAATGCCCCTTAATTCTTTAAATTAAAAAAAAAAAGGCACCTTGCCCGAGAAGCGGCCGGGTGTCGTAATTTGCTTGACCCCTCCAGTATGTTACATTTGGCCCCCTCCGGCCGCCGAGCTCGAACGGGGAGGGGCTGTTTTTTTTTTTGGTTGGGGGTTTTATTTTATTTTTTTAAAAAAAAAAAAAGTGGAGCAAGACCCCAACCTTGGTCTCCAATGAAGCATGCTGACCACTAATGCTTCTTTGATATATATATATATATATATATATATATTGATACTAATGATTAATGTACGTAAATAATAGTAGTGGTCAAGTTCACACTCAGCCAATATTGGATAGCCTTCCATGGCACTTGCAGCATTTTATAAAAAAACAGTTATAATTATTATACCCTGTGTGTATCTATATGTGTGTGCGTGTGTGAAACTATGCATAGTGGACCAGGGGAAAATAAATACATTTATTTGTTTAATCCTACTTTCTCTTTAGGAAGATACTGTTTGAATATATGCTCTTTGGTCACTTAAGCCCAATTGGGCTTAAGTGAGACCACAGCCCAAGAGCCCTATGCCCCTTTAGGGTTTAGGGTTAGGTCTTGGTGTAGTAGTATATAAACCTACTTTCACCCATTGAGAAACCTAATTCACAAGGAGGCTCTCATCGAAATAAAACCCTAGAGGCGTACGTTCATCATCCGAACGGTTGCCCACACAACCATCTCATCCCCTCGAGAGATAGTCCGGAAGATCGATCATAGAGTGGACTTGGACCATTCGTAACTTGGGACTGTTCGTGACTTGGACCGTTCGAGAAGAAGCTTTTAGATCGCTCATCTTTCCAGGTAATCAAAACGATGAAGGTTCATCTTTTTCTACATCGTCTCGGTTCGATACGCTTCCGCGTTTCTGGTGAGATTCCTACAATTGGTATCAAAGCGTTTTACAAGTATCTTGCCCATCGTAAGCCTTGTAGAGATAACTAATGGATTGTTAAACAATAAACGAATAGTAGTTATTAGAATCTACTAGCGCAATATCTCGTTTGTTGTTAAATATAGTTTGTAATTAGTGTGATTTTTCCTTAT
Organism: Acacia melanoxylon; assembly: GCA_019022615.1. NCBI lineage: Eukaryota > Viridiplantae > Streptophyta > Magnoliopsida > Fabales > Fabaceae > Acacia > Acacia melanoxylon. Next base: position 5,826,295 of record JAFJYJ010000037.1, read on the forward strand.
TTTCAGGAAAAATGTCTTTCAATCCTTTACCTACCATCTTGAGCCAAAAACCTATGGATGGTACAAACTACAAACAATGGAAAACAAATTTGGATATTGTTCTTCAATATGAAAAGCTCAACTTTGTTCTAATCGCTATTATGCGGCCTGCTAGATAGATGCGTACGTGGCAATCCGGACTAAATTTCAGCAAGAGAAGGAAAAATGGGAGAAGGCGAATGTAGCGGTTCATTGCTATATTTTAGCCGATCCTTGATCACCTTCAGAGCAAGTAAGCATGATTGAGAGTGGAGCAACAATGCTCCGAGACTCTTGATGGAATGTTTGCTACGTCTAGCGCTACGCTAGGCAAAATGCGGCAATTTCCACCAAAACAGTGATATCCGGAGGAAGTGTGCGGGATCATTGTCTAACAATGATAGCAAACTTTAAGAGGGCTGATGACAATGGTGTCAAATTTGAACAAGATTTAAAAGTTGACCTTCTCTTACAATCACTGCCTAAATACTTCAATCAATTCAAGATGAATTATAATATGAATAAGATGCATCTTGACCTCACTCAACTGATGCACGAGCTTGAGAGTGCTGAACAGTTTCTAGTCAAGCAGGGCAATGCATTATTTGCTAGTGAAAGTTCTGTGAAACCTAAGGGGAAACCCAAGGGAAAGAACAAGAAAAAGAAAAAATCAGGTATTCCAGTTGCCAAAACAGTTGCAATGAAGCAGCCAAAAGGCAAGTGCTTCAAGTGCGGATAAAAGGGGCATTGGAAGAAAAATTGCCCACGGATGAATCAACCAAGTATGGGTAATTTACATGTGATTGAGGCTTGTTTAGTGGAGAATTACAATGAAAAATGGATCGTTGATTCAGGAGCCACTAGCCATGTTTGTTACTCTATGAAGTGGTTCAAACATAGCTTGCCTATAAGTGAAGGACAAAGAGTTTTGAAGCTTGGAACTGGGGAGCTTGTGTATGCACTAGCAGTGGGACAAGTTATTTTATCTTTTGATAATTGCAGAACTTTGGTTTTAGAAGACTGTTTATTTATTCCGAATTTAAAAGGAATTTAATTTCGTTAGTTGTTTGGAAAAACATGGTTTGATTGGATTCGGTTTAATTCCTCGTTTCAATAAGAAGCAAATATTCTTTTATTTGTTCTAGTGTAATGATTAATAGTCTTTATTTCCTTAATCCGTTCCCTGTGAAATTAATCATGTTGAATTAAGAGATGTTGAGCATAATAATTCATCAAAGAAAAGAAAAGTTTCCAATGAAACTTATCTTTGGCATTTGAGATTAGGTCATATTAACTCTAACAGAATACAAGGTTTGGTCAAAAGTGGGATTTTAAAATCCCTGAACTTTGAACCGATACCAGTATATGAATCTTGTTTAGAAGGTAAAATGATAAAGAGATCCTTCCAGGCCAAGGGAAAACGTGCCACACTTCAGTGGAATTGGTACATACCGATGTATGTGGACCAATAAATGTCCAAGCCGAGGAGGAGGGTATCAAGTATTTCATCACATTTATCGATGATTACTCTAGATTTGGACATGTGTACTTGATGCATCACAAGTCGAAGCTTTTGGAAAATTCCAAGAGTTCAAGGCGAGTGCGAAAAGCATCTTGGTGTTCAAATTAAGACCCTTCGATCTAATCGAGGGGGAGAATACCTATATGGAGAGTTCAGGTCTTACCTGATCAAAGAGAGGATAGTTTCACAATTATCCTCTCCAAGGACACCCAATGAGAATGAAGTTCTTTGAAAGGAGAAATAGAACCCTTTTAGAAATGACAATATCTATGCTTAGTTATTCATCTCTTTCTGATTCATTCTGGGGATATGCCTTAGAAACTGCTATGTATCTATATAACTTAGCACCGTCCAAGTCGATTTCAAAGACACCAATAGAATTGTGGAAAGGGTGTAAGCCCACCATGAAACATATTCGGATTTGGGGTGCTCCGGCACATGTCTTGCAACATAAACCAGATAAGATGGACTCGCGTACTGAAGTATGCATGTTTATAGGCTATCCTAAAGGAACCAGAGGTTGGTTGTTTTATAGTCCAAAAGATAAGAAGGTCATAGTAAGCACACACGCGACTTTCTTAGAGGAGAACTATATGACAAATCATAAGCCAAGAAGTAAGGTTATTCTTGATGAGCTAGTCTCAGATCAAGTTTCACCGCCACCTCCTCAGGCGGTTCCAGCATTTATTCCTGTGGTTTTTCAAAGAGTGGAAGATATGGGAAACATACCTGAACAAACACAGGAACCAGAAATAGAACCAGAAGTTCAGCATAATGATGAACGTATGGAAGAACAAAAACAAAATCACGAATTGGTTAATCCACCTAATGAGGGTCCTCATCAAGAAATTGTTAACCCACAAAATATGGACCCACCTGTAGATGCCCAACATCAAGTGAGATAAAGTCATAGTGGGAGATTGATTCGTAAACCTACAAGATTTCTCTTGTTGGGTGAGTCAAATCAGGATGTCATCATTGATGAAGATAGATGATCCCACAAGCTATGACGAGGCACTAGCAGATGTTGATGCTCAGGAATGGCTTGAGGCTATGAATCATGAAATGGATTCTATGTATTCCAACTCGGTTGGTCTCTTGTAGATGCACTGAAGGGGTAAGACCCATTGGGTGTAAGTGGATTTACAAGAGAAAGAGAGGATCGGACGGGAAGATTGAAACCTTCAAAGCTAGATTGGTGGAAAAAGGGTACTCCCAAATAGAACATGTGGATTATGAAGAAACCTTTTCGCCGGTTGCCATGCTTAAATCCATCCGGATTCTCTTAGCTGTTGCAGCAAATCTTGATTATGAGATTTGGAAAATGGATGTCAAAACTTCTTTTCTAAATGGAAATTTGGAAGAGGAGATCTATATGCAGCAATCAAAAGGGTTTATAGCCAAAGGGCAAGAACATATGGTATGCAAGTTGCAAAGGTCCATTTATGGACTTAAGCAAGCGTCCAGATCATGGAACATCAGATTTGATCAAGCCATTAAGTCTTATGGTTTTGAGAAAAGTCCTGATGAGCCGTGTGTGTATAAAAGGATCCAAGGTGACGCAGTATCTTTTCTGGTACTTTATGTGGATGATATACTCCTTATCGAAATGATACGGAGGTATTATCAAGCATAAAGACTGGGTGAGCAAGAATTTTGTTATGAAGGACCGGGGGAAGCCAATTATATTCTTGGTATTAAACTCTTGCGAGACCGGAAGAATAGGGTTTTGGCATTATCCCGGGCTAAATACATCGACAAAATACTTGCCGGGTTTAGCATGGAGAATTCCAAGAGGGGAATGATACCCTTCAGGCATGGGATTCATCTCTCTAAGGAGCAATCTCCTAAAACTCCTGAGCAGAGAGAACGCATGAGTATGATACCTTATGCTTCCGCGGTAGGTAGTCTCATGTATGCTATGCTTTGTACCAGACCAGATATCGTTATGCGGTGGGAGTAGTAAGCCGGTACCAATCTAATCCGGAGAGGAACACTGCGTAGCGGTCAAACATATACTCAAGTACCTACGGAGAACGAGAGATTATATGTTGGTCTATTCTAGTGGGAGTCTTGAAACCATTGGTTATAAGGACTCAGATTTCCAAGGAGATATTGACTCAAGTAAATCCACCTCGGGATATGTGTACACCCATAATGGCGGTGCCATTTGTTGGAGAAGTGTAAAACAATCATGTGTGGCTGACTCTGCCATAGAGGCTGAGTAAGTAGTAAAGAAAGATAGCATCAGAAGAGAACTTTGCTGACCCTTTTACTAAGAGTTTGCCTGAAGGTGTGTTCGAGAGGCATGTTACATTTATGGGTCTTTGGAGGATTCCAGATTTGTTATAAGCGAAGTGTTTTTCATTTAAATTTCACACACTATTTACAGACTTAAAGGTCCGGATCAATTGTGGAGTATATGATCATATGGATATGTTCATAGAGGACATGGTCATAGGTACTCACAATTGATGAATAGCTTCACAGCTATTAAATTAAGTTGGGCACTTTATTTAGGTTGCAATATTTTATGAAATGGTTTTGTCCAAATCATTATAAAATATTGGTGTGAGTTAATACTTACATTGAATGGATCAAGGAGAGATTTGATTAAGGTTGCTCTTTCTGTCATAAGGAATCAAATCTCCGAGATAACTATAGTCATGTAGTTGCTCTTAATCCGAGTTTATTTTAAATAGGTAGTCAAATAGTTTTCATTCTTTGATTTACCAACAGGTGAGGTTTGATCTATATGACGGCCAATAACTTGGTATTTTGGGATTGAGACTTTTTGGTTATCGGTGTTTATGAGATAAACAACATGAAATTTATAGGAAATGTCCACTTGATATGTTTCGGTACTTGGATATTGAAGACACTGGCCAGTGCATGTAATCCATTAGAGAAACTATCATAGTCAAGGGAATAAATAATTGATTGAGTTACAGAAAACTAATCAATCAAATTATAGACATTTTATAAAGGGGTAATGCATATTCGTGTTATAATTGTCATTAATCTTGGAGTTCACATTCGGGCTTTTAGTGGAGTAGCACCGAACTAGATAATCTTGATTATCATGAGCCTCGATAAATGACAAATGATAGATCCCCGGGCTAGCTCGAAACAAGGGATGGGGTAAATTATCAGATAATGATGGCTTAAGGGCTACATGGTCTTGGGTTTACTAGCTCAAGTTTTGTATCTCAAAGAGCAAGTGGGAGATTGTTGGAATATATGCTCTTTGGTCACTTAAGCCCAATTGGGCTTAAGTGAGACCACGACCCAAGAGCCCTATGCCCTTTAGGGTTTAGGGTTAGGTCTTGGTGTAGTAGTATATAAACCTACTTTCACCCATTGAGAAACCTAATTCACAAGGAGGCTCTCATCGAAATAAAACCCTAGATGCGTACGTTCATCATCCGAACGGTTGCCCACACAACCATCTCATCCCCTCGAGAGATAGTCGGAAGATCGATCATAGAGCGGACTTGAATTTGTTCATAACTTGGATTTGTTCGTGACTTGGACCGTTCGAGAAGAAGCTTTTAGATCGCTCATCTTTCCAGGTAATCAAAACGATGAAGGTTCATCTTTTTCTACATCGTCTCGTTCGATACGCTTAGTGTTTACGGTGAGATTCCTACGAGATACTTCCTCTAGTTCTAATTATAGAAGCTATTTACTAGATTTCGATGGATTAAGGATGGTAGTTAAATAGTTAATTGTATTTATTTTCCTAAAATACCCTTTGTTAAAACTTAAAATGGCATCAGCAAAATATAGTGTCACAAAGGCTCTCAACCAGTGCTTATTGGACCTTGCGCATATAAACTCATCCAATCCTTAACAAAAGCTAGCCACCTAACCGCCACCGTAAACGTTCTATTAGCGACCAATGATTTTATAGATTTAAAATGAATTTTAAATGTATACAAATATTTTTTGTATATTTTCCATGGATTTTTCGAAGAAAAATTTTCTATCAAGAGATCACATCTATTTAAGCTGGGCATAATACAAATGCAATGTTATTTTTCAACCATGGAAAAAAGATAATGAAATTAATATTTTATTTGGTTATTTTAGGGAATAAAAAAATCAATCATTTTGAACAGATAGTTACAGGAAAATTTTTTAAAGAAATATTTAAATTATTTTATTTAAAAAATAGAATAGAATCTCTTACTTGATAGAATATAAACGTGTTGTTAAATTAATTATTGTGGAGGAAGTATTAGTAGGGGTGATAGAGGAAAAATATGACAAAAATTGTTCAAAATTATTTTATTAAAAAAATAGTAGAATTGAGGTGTGTATTTGGTATTAATCAGTTCTAAGAAGTACTTACTTTATAGGATATATGTGCATTATTAAATTATTAATCTGTTTAATTATTATTGAGAAAGTATCAATAGGGGTATTTTAGGAAGAAATGGACAAAAAGAAAAACTTAGTCCTATAATTAGGACCAAAACTAACTTTCAAATGTGTTACATAATTAAGACGGAGGGAGTATATAAATGTATCATCAGGCGTACAAAGAATAGGAAGTTATGCATTAGTGATGTTCTCAAAGAAAATTCATATACTTAAGGAAAATTTATGTATTTATAAGTGAACTTTATGTTTACAAGTTAAACTTTTAATATTTGTAAATCAAGTTATGTCATTACAAGTCTAACTTTTAGAACTCAAAAAGTAAATTTTTTTGGGGACCTCTTTGTATTTAATATTCTTATCCTGAATCTATGGGTAATTTACTCTTTCTTGTTTTTTTTTGACAAGAAGTCAACTTTGTATTATAAAATTTAGAATTATACTGAAGAACCAAATTCATAAATCAATTATGAAGAAGGCCCTAAATTACACTTACTTTTTTTGGGTACCTTACACAGTTTCTTGGAACTTTCAATTTCGACTAATTTAGATTCCCCCCCGAATCGAGCCCACGGTCGTGAGGAAGAGTTCCCAATACCATTTTTTCCATTCTCACGCTTCGAACCGGGGACGTGGTTAAAGGAGAATAAGTCCATTTTCACTTGCTCTCAATAGATGTTTTTTTTTTAGGAAAATTTTAAGAGAGGTTGGGCTTACCTACAGTCCAAGGGTAGAGCGCTTTGAGTTAACTTCGCAAAGAATTCAGGACTAAGGGTACACATGTCTCCACCTTAGCCTGGATTACCGTTGCTTCGCAGACCCCTAGGATGCCTCCCCCAGTGCATTGACTAACTCCAGGATCGAACCCCCTCCCTATTGGTAAGAGTGTCCGACCCCTTTACCAATTGAACCCAAAACCGAGGGGTCTCTCAATGGATGTTAGTACACTTACTGATAGCATATAAGGAGGATGAAAGACAAGATCACATTTTTAAAGGCCTAGTACAATTATATGTGCATGGAGCAGTCAAATGGAGCCGAAATGAGTTGTCTTGAAGGCCCATGCATGGTGTAATACCTGAAAAAAAATCCCTAATTGTTTTAAATATAATATTTTGGTAAATAATACCTATTTAAAATAGGTGAATATGTGCTCTCAAATTTTTGTATTATATTTGTTTTATTTTCTAGGCAATTCTTCCCTAGAATAAGAATGACCAAAGACTAAATTTTCTAAATCTTATTAGGGATCATAAAATACCCTAAGATTATCATAATTAAGTATAATCTTGATTATGTCATGAAAGGTAATTAAATGTCATCAAAATGCCTAGATCAATTAAAGAAAATTATCAACAATTATTAGGCAATTAAATTTGCAATAGTTGAAATACTTGTATTGATTTTTGAAATTAAATAATAATTAAGTAAAAAATGCATAATTAAGGATATATCAACTTAATTAGCATCCAAATGATATCTAAGGCCAAGATTAAACCTCATAAAGTTAAATCCAAAGGCTCTAAATTAATTCCCTAATTAATCTTAATCCAAGTAAAAATTTGGAGGACCAATAGGAAGCTTGAATCTTTGATTATATGAGTCAAATGAAACACAATTTTTTGAAGACAAAATAAAGAAGGGTCACGGTTCAAGCTTGGCTTGGATGAGAGGCATAGTTATTTTATAATATTAAAACAAACACATGGTGAATAAGCATATGGAAGCAATTAAAGGAATCACATGGGGCATTTATTGTGGAAGACTTTGGGGTTAATTGGAGAGAGAAAAGTGAGAAATTCATTAATGGTGAATTAAAAACCATTAGTATAAATTCAAGACACAAGTAAATGAGAATCGATAAAAAATAAATTGTATCTTGAGAAGCTTTGATCATAGATCAAATATAAGGATTTATTATGAACAAGCATATTTTAAGCTTGGATTAGGATATCTCCAAAATCTTTTCCTCAACTTTTGGGATTAATCCTAAAATGATTAAAGGGCTAGTAGAGGCTTCTAATGAAGTTTTGAGATTAGAGTATTAAAAATGAAAAATTGAATAAACTACAAATAACCCCTAAGTATATTTTTGTTTTGTTTTTAACCAAACTACCATTTTTCATCTAGCTACTTGGTGTAACTAGAAAAATTGAATCATAAAGTAAGAGATGAAGGGGGGAGGATGAAATTCTTGGCTTGAGAAAGGGGTATGATGATTTGTTTATTGTTTAAATTATAACACATGCTAATTCAACATTTATGAAGGGATTAAATTGGAGAGAAGGTGTTGTACTTAAGATAAGGGTCATTATAGAAATGGAAAATGATGAGAAGGGGGGACGGTTTTGAAGGGAATGAATGGTGAAGATGGAGTTTTGAAGTTAACCTAGATCCAATGGCTAAAAATCAAGAAGAGAAAGGTTTGGAAAAATTACCAAAATGCCATGACAAAATCCTATAAATAGAGGCCTTTAGCCTTCACAAATTTCACACCAAAGCAAGCGTAGTAATCTGATAAAAGAGAATGGAAAGTAAGAGTGAGAAGCTTGGAGAAGGAGGAGCAAAGTTCTAGGTAAGTTCTTAAGCTCAAGCTTTCAAGGTTATAGTTATTTTGTTGTTTATATCTTTAAACTTCCAAAATTAGTTTTGCTTTTATGTTTTTTAGTTTAAATATAGCCTTATTTCGAAAAATGATGAGGAAGTTGTTATAGCAAAATTTTTGGAAGATTATGATCAAAGTAGCGAAGCTCTGGCGAAATTTTATCGATTAGCGATTCCTGAAGTCGGGGTAAAAACACTAATATTTTATGTTGAAGATGAGGTTCTTAAAATCTGAGAAACTTCATGGTTAAAGTAGACATATAGATATTTTCAAATATACCTAGAGTGAATTATTTTGAGTTCTGTGCTAGGAGATAAAAATTCCCAAAGTTGGGCTACGAAATTCTTGAAAAAATGCTGGACAGAGTTTAGAATCCTTAAACCTGGGAATGACTCAGGGAATCTGGGCATAAATAAGTATTTTTACTTAACATTAGACTTCCTAAGGATTCTGAGGAATTTTACGGATTCTCGTTTCGACTTTTGTAGAATTAATTATGATTTTTAAAAGTTAGCGAAAGTTTTGCCAGAAATGCTGAAATCGACGTTTTTGTAAAAGAAAGGGATAAAATTTGGATAATAAATCCACCAGGGGTAAAAAGGTCAATAATGGTTAGAATATCTCTTAGAATATTACTTGTAAGAGAATAATGTGAAAATATTGTGATAGGATATCCGAGAAAGTCCAGAGACGTCGAGTCGATAGACATACCACTATCCAGTGTAATACCTGAAAACCCTAACTAATATAAATGATATATTTGGATAAATATTTCAAGAGAGAGTATATTGTCTCTAATTTTGTAACTTGATTGTTATAAATTTATGAGCAAATTCTCTTTGAGATTTCATATAGGGATCATAACACACCCTAAAATAAATATTAAATTTTAGTAAATAAATACTAAAAATATAAAGGTGAATATGTGGTGTCAAATTTTCTAAATATTATTAGGAATCATAAAATATCCTAATATTATCATAAACTTAATTATATCATTTTAGCAATAAAACCATCAAAGGATGACAAAATCAACTAGAGAAAATTAGCAACAATTATTGGGCAATTAAATTTGCAATAATTGGAATAATTATCTAATTTTCGAAATTAATTTATAATTAAATTAAAAAGGCCATAATTAAGGAAATATCAACATAATTAATATCCAGGGGATATTTAAAAGCTAAGATTAGCATATAAGGAGATTTTAATCATCAAGTAATTTAGAAACCTATGAAATTTTGGTGATTAAGCCAATAGCCCCTAAAACACTATATTAGCAATTATTAAGTAATGAATAATTAATTTCCCCTTAATTAAATTAAGTGGCGAAAAAATACTACTTAAATGGGTTAAGAAATTGAATTAATCCTTAAATCTAAATCACTAACTAATATCACTATTAGTGTCTTAATTTTTCCAACCCAACATTAGTGGCTTGGATTAAATTTAATAAAGCTAAATTAAGGGTCTTAGAATTAATTTACTAAAGCTTAATCCATGTGAAAGATAATCAACCAATGGGAACACTTTAATGTGAGCTTTATGAGACAATAATAACACAATCCAAAAGTGAAAAATGATAGGTGAATTCGGTGCAACCAAAGGGAAAAATAAGAAGGAAATTAATTATGTAATTAACCAAAAATTAAAACATCACTATCATAAATTAATTACCCAAGATTTTTAAGGCAATTTGGATGTGAAAAAGAAAATCAGATTTGGGATATAAAGGGGGAGGGGGAGTCGGCCATGGTGTGGAAAAATAAGAGCCAGGTAATTAGGATATTTACTACACAAAGTGTCATTATCAACTTTAATAGATGAAGACTTTTGAGGTAATTTGTGACATAAGCCTATGTATTAAAGGTAATTAGTGGTAAATTAATTAAAGATGAGATAAAAACCATTAGGATGAATTCAAGACATAAGTGAATGAGAACCAATACAAAATAAATCATATCTTGAAATTTATGAACTAAGTAACAAATATAAGTAGATATTATGAATAAGCAAAATTCAAGCTTTAACATAGTGGTTTCCAAAGTGATTTTGGTAAACTTTTGAAATTCATACTATTGTGAAAACAAAGTTTAAAAATACCATAAATCAAGTCATAAAATTGTGATTCCAAAAGTACAAGTGAATCCTCAAGAAAAACACCAACTATTATCTAACTAAATTAAGATTTGGGAATGGAAGAAAGATAAAGAGAGATATGAGAGAGGGAAGTCGATTGTGAAAGTGAGAGTGTGAGTTATAAACTTGATCCAATTTGTTTTGGAATCCACCAATAAGAGGAAACTAGGAAATGCTATAAATAGGGGTGTTGAGCATACAATGTTCTTCACCAATTCACTAGCCAAGCAAGAAGCTTGTGGTACTAAAATAGCAAGAGGAATGTGAGAGTGAGAGGCTTTGGAGGAAGCAAGAGCAAAGTTCTAGGTAAGTTCTTATGCCTTAGCTTTGAGTTTTGTAGCTTAGATGTTGTTTTGATTTATAATCTTCAAATTATAGTGTTATTTACATGTTTTTATGGTTACTACTGTCTTTATTTCGAAAACATGATGAAGAAGAAGTTATAGCAAAAATTTTGGAAGATTATGGTCAAAGTAGCGAAGCTCGGGTGAAATTTTGTCGGTTAGCGACTCCCGGAAGCAATTTCAAAAACGCTGGTATCTTATGTTGAAGATGCTATGCCACAATTCTGAAAAAATTCATGTTGGAAGTATACATATAGATCTTTCCAAAAATACCTATAGCATGTCGTTTTGCGTTTTGTGGTAGGAGATAAAAATTCTACAAAATAGGCTACGAAATGCTGAAAAAATTCTGGGTAGGCGTTGTAATCATATAAACTGGGAATTGTTTATTAAGTATGGGCAAGAAATCATATTTTTATCTAAACATAGACATCTTAAGGATTCCTAGGAATTTTATGGATCCTCGTTTCGAGTTCTGTAGAATTAGTTATGATTTTTCAAAGTTAGGCGAAAAATCAGTCCTTATGCTGGTGAACAGCGTTTTTTACGAAAATAAGGTGAAATAAATTGAAAATAATTAATCCAGGGGTAAAATGGTCTTATTTAGACAAAATATCTCTTGAAATATTAATTGTGAATTAATAGAGACGATATTACCCTTATAGGATATCCGTGATCACAGTTTGACCATCCAAACGTACAGTAGTCGACAACGAAGGTACGTTCGCGACGTACTGTAACACTGACTCTGATGCTTGTGATATGCTTATATATGATTGCTGTATTCCTGTACTGAGACTCTGTCTCAACTGTTTTTGATACAATCATGATTACACGGGTTATGGTATTGTTAACACCGTTAAGAGTTTTCCTAAGCGCTTTGGACACGACTGTACATCGTGGCACCGGTGAATGTGCAGACTAGGGATAACAAACATACTGCAGGGGCTGTGTATTGTTATTGCCTTACATATTTGATTATGTATTTCCTACATCTGTTAGGGGCTTTTGTAGTGAATTTTGTGAAAATGTCATGAATACCTGTCATACATATATTGTTTACATAAGCATGAGGTTAACCGTTACCTGAGGTCCGATGAGCATTGGACCTAAGTCTTAAATTAATATTCTGGAAAGGTTCATGAACTAGAGGAGCCACCAGTGGAAGGAGCCGTAAAAAGACGTCGATGGACGGAGCCGTGAGAAGGCACCGATCAAAGTTAATACAGGAAAAAAAAAGGCTAACAGAACCTACCTTACAGCATGAATCTAATAAGGTTACTTCATATCATTTGGTGCTTAAACTAGAAGGGTCGTCTATGTGGTTCGATCAATCGTCGCCGTGAATTCGGGAGACTTCCACTAGACCTTACCCAGCCTGGCCAAATGGGATGATTTAACTGAGTTAGGTTCTATGTGTAATACCCGGATTTTAGTAAATCTGGAATTTTTGAGATAACGGAAATTAACGAATATTTTGATAAAGCAAAATCATGAGTTTAAAACTATTACAGGAAATTGTCATAATTATAGAGTAAATTGTTAAAAAAGTTACGGAAAGATCAGATGACTAAAAATGAAATAATGGTGATAAAAACAGTCTAAAAATATTATGATAAATGCGAAAGATCATGAAAAATTATGAGAAAAATATGGGAGTGTTATCCCTAATTATGAGAATTTAATAAATTATTTCAGAGGAAATAACATGAAGAAAAGTTTAAAAAGCATTTCGGAACCATAAAGTAAACGATGGGGTAAACATTGTTAATATTTTACATAGGATATAAAATGACAATGTCGGTATAAAAGTTTGCAAGATAACAATATCTGTAAAATTGGTAAAGATAAATATATGAAGAAAGCTGATCCTAAAAAGATCACTAAATGAAGAAATTAGATGCGATTAAGCCTTAACGAAGGCGAGAGGTAAAACGGGAATTTTTGGTAAAAAATATTATATTTTTAAAAAATAGAAAAAATTATGGAAAAATAATTAAAACTGAATTTTTAAAAGAGGGGGCTGAAATTATGGTTATTAAAAAGAATTTTTTAAATAATTAAAATGATAATTAGAATAAAATAATAATATAATGCGGTGAGTCGGCATATAGACAAAGCCGTAGGGGAAAAGTTAGAAATAAATTCTATAGGTAAACCGAAGTAAAAGTCTTTTCAGACTGATCAAATTAAGAACAAGTGAATTTTTACACGAAGAAAGAATTTACAGGCGTTGTTTCCGCAATGAAAACCCTAATTTCAAATAAGACGAAAAGTTGATCGGATGGAGTAGAGTCAGATAGGCAAAGTGAGAACCTATAGAAACAATTACGTCTTTTTAAACACGAGATTTAGTTAGGCAACAACTGGACGTTTTACGATTCAGCGAATTATTGTCCAGAAGTTGGTTCTATCGGAAGCGATTTCCGTAACCGGACGCGATTTCCGTAACCGGACGCGTTTGTCCGAATATCTTCCGACGCACCGGAGAATACCTAGATATGATCAAAAAGAGGATCAAAATATATAATATGAAAGAGGATGAAAAGACCTTCAAAGTTACACGCTCGCATTTTTGAGTTTCTGCAAAATCGCGCGAAACGGACACCGTCGGGTAGCTTTATCGGACCGGGAGGCCATAAAGCAAGAGCCATCATGGATGACAACTCATCCATTGACTTTTGGGCTCTTAGATTTCGATCTTGACCATGGATGGCCAAGAGTGTTTTGTCCTCAAAAATGCGATCCAACGGCCAGAATCCGATCTGAAGACTTTTGTGGAAATTCCCACCTTGTCCCTATTTTTCCCTATAAATAGCAAGCTCTCTTGCTCTCATTCTTCACACCAAATTCAAAACCTAGAGAGAGGTTATAGAGAGAGAAGCTCTGCAAAAAATTCTACCTTGCTCCGAGTAAGTTCTTCTGCTCTTAGTTTTTAGTTTCCGTAGTTCTTTCGGTAGTTATAGTAGAACTGTTGTTTTGATCTAGGAAGTTTCAGAATATATTCCTATACTTGTTTTTATGCCTCATTGCATTGAAAGATGCCTGACGAGGTAAAAACATAGTGGGGAAAATTTTGAAATGGAATACGGTCAAAGGAACGAAGTTCTGGCGAAATTTCGCCAATTAGGGGTAGTAAGGTCAAAATGGTCTTTTTCACCTAAAATGCCTGTAATGCTGCCAAATGTTGATAAACGTTGTCCTTATAGGATATCTCGAGCTAATCGAGCTGTTGTGCCGCCGTCATACCGTTGTTTTTCCTTTGTCGAATTTCACGTTTTTCCGTAAAAGTTCCGTTGTACGGCCAAAAAGGTACGTTCGCGTCTTTCGTAACACTAACTCGATGGTTATTGTATAATTATATATGTTTGTTGTGTTCTATTTGTTGTTGTAGCATACGTGGTTATGTTATATACACGGTTATGTCACATACGTGGTTATGTCACATACGAGGTTATTATTGTTGTATCATACGTGGTTATGTTACATACGTGGTTATGTGTTTTTAATCATACATCTTTTATGGACTGTTGTATTGATTGCTGCTGTCGTGTATATGTAGTCGTATTTAAGCATGAGGTTAACCAGTTACACGAGATCCAAATTGCAATTGGATCTCGGCTCTTATCATAGCGTCGGGTTCGGAAGAACCGAGGACCGAGGAGATGGCGAGCGGCCGTCAGACTGAGTCCCGATCGAAGACTCTCTTTCGTTGTTATTCATTTTGAAAACTCTCGGTCAATGTACCGCTTCTGTAAATCAGCCAGACTTACGGCAATTTGATTAAATATATCAGTTACTCAATCGCTCCGATGCTTTACTCTGAGGATATATGATGGGAAAAAAAATTATACTCTTTTGAAAATGGGATGTTACACTATGCCCCAAGTCTACTCAAGGCTTGGTTGAAGAGGGTATAGTTACATGTAAGAATTGTAATTATAAAGTTTTATATTCCGTATCACATGAACAATCCTTCGGAAATTTATAATATATCAGTATACGTCAGGCATCAGCATATGTCTGAGTATTTTTATATCAGTTACTCATTGTTAAACTCGTTGTTCAAATTTTTAGTACATGCTCTCGGTTTCCGCAAAACGCTAAGCTATAGCACCTCAAACTCTGACAAATTTTATAAAACCACGTGTCACCGGCACGATTTATGCTACGAAAATTGGGGTGTTACAATCCGCACCGACGAAGGTACGGATGCATACTGTAACACTAACTCTGATGCTTATTCTATGCTTATATGTGATAGACGATAACTTTACATCCGTTGTGTGCTTACGTACTATTGGCATACATCTGCTGTGTGCTTACGTACTATTGGGATACATCTGCTGTGTGCTTATGTACTATTGTGATACATCTGTTGTGTGCTTATGTACTGTTGGGATACATCCGCTGTGTGCTTATGTATTGATTGTTGCTGAAATGCCATGAATATCTTTCATACATATACTGTCATATTTAAGCATTAGGTTAACCGTTACCTGAGGTCCGATGGGCACTGGACCTCATCTCTTACTATAGCCTCAGGATCCGGAGGAATCAGGATTGAGGACAAGGGTAAGCAGCACCAGTGAGAATCCGGTTAGAGAATTTCTTTTTGGATATGTATTATCGTACTCTTAAATATTCGGATAATTGTACCGCTGTATAAGTAACCAGATACACCAACAGTGAATGTTTATCTAATACTCGGTCTTTTAAATTTTTCCGATGCTCTACTCTGATTAAAATATCTTGAAAACGCTTTAGAAAATTTGGGTGTTACACATGGTCATGAATGTGAATAGTTAGATGAAGCCTCATTTGGAAGGTCAAAGAAGCATCAAGAAGGGTCTTATATGGAGTTAATTAAGAATCTATTTGCTTTAATGAGTTTCTTATTTGATAATTACGTTTCATATTGTGTATTGATTGCTTCTTGAAGGCAAAGACTTACCTTTTGTGTATTGTATGAATTAATAGAATCAAATAAGATCCATCTCATTAAAATTGGGACCATCTAGATAGTGTGTGTCATATCTAGATTATTTTATATTGACGAGCAAGTTATATATAGTACTCTACAATGTTTTTCAATTTATATATTTTTATTGTATTTTCGCAAGTATTTTTGTTATATTTTATTTAGTTAGTGTTTTAGTCTCAAATAGCTTTATATTGGGCTTTTGGTTTAGGTTATCAACTAATGTTTTTAAATTAGGGTTTTTCAAGAGTTTTAGTTTATAAATATTTTAGTATGTGGTGAAGATTAGAATGAAAAAGAACTTTTTTTTTCACAAAAAAAAAAAAAAGAACTTTGTGTTTTTTATAATGTTCATTTCTTTTTGTGCAAGCTTTGCTTGTCTGCTGATATTCTCATAAGAATACTCTAACTGAATCAAGAACAGATCATCCTTGTAGTGTCTTTATGGCTAGGTTTGTAAGAGACATATTTTCTTAATGTTCTACTTTCAATCATCCATCTCGTGTCTTGATATAATGAGGGGATAGATGTAATACCTAAAATTCCTATTTAACATAATCACTATATTTTGATAGACAATACCTATTAAAAAATAGGTGAATATGTGGTCTCAAAATTTAGTAGCTTATTTAATTTAATTTAGGGAATTTTCTCCTAGAATTAAATATAATATTTTAATAAATAATACCTATTAAAAATAGGAGAGTATTTTGTCTCTAAATTGTGTAATTTATTTATTATCATTCTTGGGCAATTTTTCTTTGAAATTTAATAAATCAAAGTTAAATTTCCTAATTTTCATTTAGGGATCATAAAATACCTTATAATTCCATATTGCAACATAGCTTATATTTAATCACAAAGGGACATAAAATGTTATGAAAATACCTAAAATCAATTAAGAGGCAATTAAATTTATATCAATTAAGTTAATTACATAAATATTCATAATTAATCTAGTGGCAAGTATTAATCAACAATTCAGAATATTTTGGCTTAATTAGATATTAAAGGCCAATAAGGGTTTAATACTAGTATAAAATGATTTAGTAAAGGTCATAAGTAATCTAGGAACCCATCATACTTTTACAATTAGGCATAATAACATCTCAAACACTATATTAGGGATAATAACTTGAATTAAATTATCATTCCCTAAGGTTAATTAATAAGGGGCAAAATTCACAATAATAAAGGAACAAAAAGATTAGATGATAATATAAGATAAAAATCTCCAAAAGTAAGTAGGGTATCTTTACATAAATAAAGGGGTAAGATTTGATTTAATGGTCATGATTAATTCCACACTTAAAGCTAAAATTATTGAAATTAATTATGGACCAATGAAAGGCTTTGCACATGAGATAAAATAAACACAAATTCAAGAGTGAATCAAAGAGAGAGGGGCGGTTTTAGTTTGACTTGGGGAGGAAGAAAAGTTGGAAAAAATCTAAGATATTATCTTAATTAAATCCCATGGAGTAATTAAAGTCAAAATAACCTTGTTGGAGCCATGAGAGCCAAGCTTTCTAAATAATATCTCAAATAATTAATCCAATAAAGATGAGATAATATTTTCCTAGTTGAACACTAAATTTCATGATCAATTAATTAATATAAAAAAACAATTAAGGGAGAAGGTTTAATTCAAACAAATCTACATATTAAAATTGGGATAAAATATCACCATGATTTTTTTTTACCCAACTTATGCATTTGATTTCAAGATGGTAAAGGCAATTAGAGACATCTAAATATAAGCCATAATTTTCGAAATTCATAAGCTAATGGGAGACTTGGATAGATTTTGTAAATAACACCCAAATGTGTTATTGTTTAAATTGGCAACCAACTATAAAGGTTCAACTAGTTGCAAAGGGCGTTTAGGAGCTAACTAGAGTCACTAGTGAGTCATGAAAATAATCCCCAAAGCCTTCATGAAAGAAAACTTGGAGGAGAAGCAAAGTTGTAAATAATATCTAGATATTTTATTAACTAAAGCACATGGCAATTAATGCATGGAATTCTTGGTAGATAAGCAATGGATAAATGAAAGAAAGAAAGGAGGCCATGGCTCCTCCTTCTTGTGTGTGTGGTGTGTGTATGTGTGTGTACAAGAAGGCTAGCTTGATAAGGAAGTTGGAGTTTGCCTATAAATAGGGAGCTCCTCCCTTCACAATTCTTCACACCCAACTCAACTAAATAGGTGATTTTTAGAAAGAAAGAGTAGAGAGAAAGTGAGAGAGAAGCTTGGAGGAGGAGGAAGTTCTTCAAGGGTAAGTTCTTTAGTTCTTGAGTTTTAAGCTTTAAGTTCTTATAGTTGTTAGAATAAATGTTGGTTTGATCTTTAATCTTCCAATATAATTTTGATTTCATGTTTTTATGGTTAAATATGTCTTTATTTCAAAAATATGATGAAAAATATTATGGAGCAATATTTTTGGAAGTTGAAGATCAAAGTAGCGAAACTCTGGCGAAATTTTGTCGGTTAGCAATTTCTGAAGGCAGTAGTAAAAATGCCAGTATTTTATGTTGAAGATGAAGTTATAAAATTCTGGGAAGAATTCATGGTTAAATTAGATGTATAGGGCTTTTCAAATATACCTAGAATGTATCATTTTGAGCTCTGTGTAGTGAGATAAAAATTCACCAAGTTGGGTTACGAAATTCTGGAAAATTCTGGGCAGAGGGGTGAAATTTTAAACCTTGGAACAACTCAGGGAATATGGGTGAAAATGGATATTTTTACTTGCAAATAGACATCCTAAGGATTCCGAGGAATTTTACGGATCCTCGTTTCGATTTTGTAGAATTAATTATGATTTTTCAAAGTTAGGTAAAAAATCTACTGAAATTCTGAAATCAGCGTTTTTATGAAAATAGAGGGTTATAATTGGAATAACAAATCCACCAGGGGTAAAAAAAGTCAATAGTGGCTATAATATCTCTTAAGATATTATTTTTGAGTTAATAATGCGATGATACTATTATAAGCTATCTGAGAACACGTATTGACAAACAAACGTACCGCTATCCACACGAACTAAGGTACGTTCGCGGCGTACTGTAACACTGACTCTAATGCTTATTGTATGCTTATATGTGATAGATACTTTCATAAAGTCATGGACGGGACTCTGTCTTGGACATACACCGTGACTAAGTTTATGGGGCTTAGATCACTACATATACATTCAGCTTTATACACGGGTTATGGTTTCGATAATACTGTTAGAGTTTTCCTAGCGCTGAGGACACGACATGCTATCTTGGCACTGGTGAATAGTGTAGACCGGGATAACATACATGTGCAGTGGCTGTGTATTGTTATTATCTTACATATGTGATTATGAATTACTAATCCTACATCTGTTATGTGCTTTTGTAGTGATTATTGCTGAAATGTCATGAATATCTGTCATACATATATTTTTTACATAAGCATAAGGTTAACCATTACTTGAGGTCCGATGGGCATTGGACCTCAGCTCTTACCGTAGCTTCAAGGTCCGGAGAACCAAGGACCGAAGACTAGAGTAAGAAGAGTGAGAAGCACGCGTGTAACACCCCAAGTTCTGTAGCATAAATAGTGCCGGTGACACGTGGTTTTATAAAAAATCGTCAGAGTTTGAGGTGCTACAGCTTAGCGAAATACGGAAACGAAGAGCATGTACTAAAAATTTGAACAACGAGTAACTGATATAAAATACTTAGACATATGCTGATGCATGACGTATACTGGTATATTACAAATTTCCCGAAGGAATATTCATGTGATACAAGACTTATATAATTACATAATTTACATTGTAACTATAAATTTTCAGACCAAGCCATTTCTTGACTTGGGGCATAGAACCTAACATAGTTAAATCAACTCATTTGGCCAGGCTGGGTAAAGTCTAGTGGCAGCCTCCCCGAATTCACGGCGGCCCGATTGGTGAACCACATAGATGACCCTTTCTAGTTTAAGCACCAAATGGTTTGAAGTAACCCTATTAGTTTCATGCCGAAAGGTAGGCTCTGTTAACCTTCTTCCCCGCATTTGCTTTGACCAGGTGCCTCCTCACGCTCTCCGTCCATCGGCGTCTTTTTACGGCTTCATCTACCGGTGCCTTCTCCGAACCTTGATCCTTTCCTGAACTATTAGTTTAAGCGAGGTCCAATGCCCATTGGACCTCGGAGTAACTGATTAACCTCTTGCTTATGTAAACAATATGTGTATGAGATATTTATGACATTAAAGCAATAATCAACACATAAGCACACAGCAGATGTAAGATTAATATATATTAACAATACATATCACATGTAAAGTTATCTATACAATTCACATGTATAGCTATCTATGTTAATAGTACACATCACATGTAAAGTTATCTATACAATTCACATGTATAGTTATCTATGTTAACAGTACACATCACATGTAAAGTTATCTATACAATTCACATGTATAGTTATCTATGTTAACAGTACACATCACATGTAAAGTTATCTATACAATTCACATGTATAGTCGTCTATCACATAAAAGTATACAATAAACATTAGAGTTAGTGTTACAGTACGCGAACGTACCTTTCACCGTGTATTGGCCAACTTGCCTGACTATTGATCCGACTCCGGACCTCCCATATATCCTATATATTATCGTCGGATTATTTCTTTTTCCCATAATATCACAACTAATATTCTATCTCTTAAAATAATATCAAAAAGGATATTTCCACCCATTTTGACATTTCTACGCTTGGTGTATTCATTATTACAATTTTGCCCTTACATTTTCTCAAAAACGCAATACTGAATTTCTGGGTAGAATTTTTTATTAACTTTGAAAAATCATAATTAAATTTAAAAAAATCGAAATGAGGATCCGTAAAATTCCTTGGAATCCTTAGGATGTCTAATTTCAATAAAAAATATTTTTTATTTCACAGATTTTATGAACACTTCCCAGTTTTCACATGTTCATCCTCTGCCCAGAAACTTTCCAGAAAACGTAGCCCATTTTGCAGAATGTTTATCTCCTAGCACAAAACTCAAAATGACATGATATAGGTATATTTGGAAAGCTCTATATGTCTAATTTGAACATGATTTTTCTCAGAATTTTAGAACATCATCGTCAACATAAAATACTAGCGTTTTTACAACTGCTTTCAGAAATCGCTAACTAATAAATTTTCGCCAGAGCTTCGCTACTTTGACCATAATCTTCCAAAAATTTTGCTATAACTTCTTCTTCATCATTTTTTGAAATAAGGCCAATTTTAACCATAAATTCATGAAAACAAAATTATAATTGGAAGATTATAAATCAAAACAACATCTAAGCTATAAATTAGAAAGCTAGAGCTCAAGAACTTACCTAGAACTTTGATCCTTCTTTCTTCTTTCGCCAAGGACTTCAATTTACTCACTCTCTAACTCTATAATCAGATGCTTTGAGCTGATTTGGTGTGAGAAATTGTTCCTATTTATAGAATTTTGTGATGGCATTTGTGCAATTATTTCAAACCTAATTCTTCTTCATTTAGAGCCCTTGGATCTTAACTTAGTTGAGAAGTTTAATCTCCACCCTCTACCCTAAAAACTGACCTCTCCCTCTCTCCATCATTTTTTCTACCCCAAAAGTCGTATGTACTAAGCCAATTTATCCCCCCTATTAATGTCACTTTTGCTTTACGATTAATGCTTGATTGGTGACTAATTATTCACTCTTTATCTATGCCCATGACCTACCTCTTCACCTTCTTCCTTTAGTTAGTTTGTTTCAATTTTTAGTTACCCCAAATGCTTATTTAGTTAGTTGCAAGTTGGTAGTTTTATTAAAGTTTCTTCTTCATTTCTCAAACCTCAATTTTATGACTTAATTAGAGGTCTTTTTAAAACAATTTAATCACTTAAACACAAATCACAAAAAGTTTGAGAAAATCACTTTGGAGATGACCAAGTTCAAGCTTAAAATGTGCTTGTTCATAATATCTACTTATATTTGATCTATGATCAAAGGTTCTCAAGATACAACTTTTAATGCTTTGATTATGATTTGTTTTGCATGTGATTTGGGTAATTAATAAACACTTTTAATTCAGATTTTTTTTTTTAGCAAAGCCGTGTACCCCCTTCAAGTTGCTCTTCAATTTGGTTTTTTTTTTTAATTATTATTCCCCAATATCTAGAAGAAAGCCTCTTATTGGTTGATTCTAATTTCACATGGATTATGCTTTATGAAATCAAATTTAAAGCCTTTAGATTAGCTTTATTAAATTTAATCCAAACCTTTGATTTAGGTTTAAAAAAATATAAACACTATTGATGATATTTGTTAATGATTTAAGATTAAGAATTAATGCAATTACTTAGCCTCTTTAATTAGTAATTTTGGCCACTTTAAAATAATTTAAGGGAGGATTAATTAATCTTGGTTAATATTTCTAATATAGTGTTTTATGGGTTATTAGGCCTAATTGTCAATATTTGATAGGTTTTTATATTAATCTTGATTATTTAAAACCCCTTGTGTACTAATTTTGGCCTTTAGATATCTTTTAGATATTAATTAAGTTGATATATTCTTAATTATGCCCTTTTAAAATTAATTATTAATTAATTTCGAAAATTACAAAAATCTCTCAATTATTGCAAATTTAATTGCCCAATAATTGTTGCTAATTTTCCCTAATTAATTTAGGCATCTTTTGATGATATTTGATTCCCTTTATGATATAGTTAAGATCATACTTGATTATGATAATCTTAAGATATTTTATGATCCCTAATAAGATTTAGAAAATCAAATATATGATCCCCTTAATTCTAGGAAGAAATTGCCTAGAAAAATAAAATAATTATAATAGAAAAATTTGAGACCACATATTCACCTATTTTAAATAGGTATTACTTATTCAAATATAATATTTAAGATATATTATTTATCCAAATAGAATATCTAAGATAAATAATTATTTGGATATTACAATTTCTATGTCATTTAATTGCCTCTCATGATTAAATTAAGATTATGCTTAATCATGACAATTTTATTATAATTGCCTCTTGATTTTTTGAAAATCATTTCCTTTATTAGATATTCTCTAATTGCCTTATGATCATCTATAATAGTTATTATTGTATGTGATTTAATATCACATTTTATAGATCCTAATATATAGTCACATAATTAACCATTGGTTAATTAATTCCAAAATAAATTCACCTTCGTATTTTTAGTATTTATTTACCAAAATTCAATATTCATTTTAGGGTATATTATGATCCCTAAATGAAATCTCAAGATTCACACTTGATCCTTTTAAATCTTAAGGAGAAATTGCTCATAAATTTATAATAATCAAATTACAAAATTTGAGACAATATACTCTCCTTGAAGTATTTATCAAAATATATCATTTATGATAGTTAGGATTTTTAGGGTATTAGAACGCGTGGAGACCCGACAGAAGATTTTTGTTTTGGGATTTTGTACAGTTATAATGACAATACTCGGATAAATGTACCGTTCTCTATAAACAAACAGATACATCTCAGTTAGTATTGTATCAGATACTCACTCTTTTATTTGCTCCGATGCTCTACTCTGATCAAAACGCTTTAAAAACGCTTTCGAAAATTGGGGTGTTACAATGGATTGGCTAGAAAACAAGCGAAAGGACACAAGACTCAATATTTTTTTAAAATATTGGGCTTTTTTAAAATTGTGAGTAATGATATTAACTAAAGACATAAATATATTGACTAGGGCGGCCGACAATCGGAGGGTGCTAGCCGACGGTGGTGCTCTGACGAGGGTGCCTTTTTTCTTTCTCTTTTTTTAATTAAAATATTATGGGCATTATTGTAAAAGCACCAATACTTTAATAGTCCAGATTCATCCTCGATCACATCTTTGTCATTTCTATTTGTTAAAAGACTATTTGAGTTTTTATAAGTTCAAATGGTATTTAAGTGTTATTTTCCCTTATTGTTGTTGTTGTTGTATGGAGTTGGGGACACGCTCTTAACGTGGGATAATATCAAACAACCTGGTCTATCTATACGTACACATGCTCTTCATTCTTTATTCTTTCTTATCCTTTTAGACGAGATTTTGCGATCTCGTATTGTTAGTAACACGATTTTGCGGCATAAACTATCTTATAGTTATGGTTTAGAAAATTAAAGCACAGGCAAGAGATTCTAAAAGTCTAAACAAGAATATGATTTGAGAGTGTGTATCATAATTAGTAATTAAATAGAGAGATATTTGAGAATTTGGGTGAAAGGAGGTTTCAGGTATGTATTAATCTAAATCTGTTTATTTTTCAGATAATTATTTTAATGTTATATAAACTAAAATAAAGATAATCTCTTAACTATTATTATTTTAAAAAATATTTAAAAATTATAAGTTGAAAATCATTTAGTATGGATCATTCAGATCTGATGATTTTTTATCACCCAAACTGGTTCCAATATGTTTTGTTTTCCCTTCCAATTTCAGAATTGAATTTCCGACCCTTAGTTTGAGATAGCTCTTTGAATGTTTTTTTCTGTGGTTAGAAAGTGTTAACCCAAAACACTAGGATAACATGTTGTGTGGACCAAGTATGTTATCCTCCCGTTGTCAAAGTGAATGGTATTAATTATTTTCAGGAGTTATTTTCGTAATTCTCTGTAATTAGCGAAAACAATATTACGTATCTACATAGATCTATGATCCCGTTTATCAAAATAAAATAAATAAATAAAATTGTTATAGCCTAGGGAAAAAAAAACGCAACTCTATTGTCGGTAGTTTATTTTATTTGTGTTCATTAAAATTGTAATCCCCAACTATGTACTCCCCAACAAATGTGTTTGGAATATTTTAAAATCAAGAGATGTGTTTGTTGAAAAGTCATATCCTTATAAATTATGAAATTTATGTGAAGGGTTGTGTAAAGAATTATAACACAAAAGTTACCAAGGTTATGTCTCTTTGATTCCTAGAGAGACATATGAAAGGTTATGGTTAAAAGCTCTTGGTGAAAGGTTGTGTTGATTTTTAAGAAAATCCTCTATACTATAAAGACATAACTCTTCATGGAAGAGTTCTTTTAAATAACAATTGGTTATTTAAGTTATGTTGTTTCATGAGATATCATGAATATAACATATAGTTATGACTTTAAATTAAAGAATTATTGTTTCAAAAGGCATCACTTCAAGACATTACGTCATGGTTTATAAATAATTAAATACTCTACATCACCACTTCATTTGTGGCATACAATACAACAACACACATTAGAAATCAAACTCATTACCTTTGTCATTGAGTGCACACAAAGATAAAGTCAAATTATCACTTTATAAAAGACAATATTGTCTTAGTTCCTTTGTCTTTGAGTGCACACAAAAATAAAGTCAAAATATCATTTTGTAAAAGACAATATTGTCTTAACTTGAGTGTTGAGAGTGTAATCCATACTCAAGTTTTCATTGTATCTTGTAGAAATTTTGTCCATCAATCCAAATTGCACCGTATAGATAGAAACAAGTAGAAGCGAATTAAGCCTAAAGAAAAGTGTTGTTCATATTTTAAAGACATTGTGCACTACTTTCTTCTTATCTCTTATTCTTGTACGTATTAGAGATTTGCCCCTTACAACAATATTTAAGCTTAATTTCGTTTATACAAATGACATCTTTGAAGGAGTTGGCTACATTCTTCGCGAAGTTAGAAGATTTGGGTCCTTGGATGATGGCTTCATTGATCTCGCTTAGAATTAATCTGTAGCAATCCTCGAATTGCTGCATGTACGGCCCAATTTAAAGATGGCAGCATTTATTTGGCAAAGGAAGTAAAGCATTTGAATCAAGCAGATGTCATTTATAGCGAAGGGCAATTCTTGGGTTGTTTGCATCATCGACAACTTTTATCACTCAAAGGATTCTTGTTGAAATAGAATGGGAACATGGATTGTTTGATCCGAGTACTTTGTGAAGCAGCCATCCTGAATTCATTTGGTCAATCGAAAAGGAGACAGATAAGTATCCATTTGCCTTTATTTATTGAATATGGTTTGTAGATTCATGAGATTTATTCATGATATGGTTTGATGCAATTATTTTACTTGAAGTTATATGGTTTTAGTCCGACAATACTGCTCACAGCAAAAGTCAGGGCAAAGTTTAATGATATTCCTACCAAAAACCAAAGCCCAAGTATGCATGCACCAACGAAATATATGGAATCAGCCACTCAAAGATAAAACCTTGAACTTTGAAGTTCAAAATTTTCTAAAAGAAGCTCGTAGATGATTCGAAATAACCATACCTGAATAGGCTTCCTGAATCTGCTAAAACTTTCATTTTGCTTCTCCCAGTAGAGAAGGTGTTCTTGTCCACCTATCCGGATGCCATTGCTGCATCAGGTTCACACACACACAAAAACCAATTACAACTAGGCATTTTTTCAATAGGCCATTGTTGCTGCAAGAACTGATCTCTGTGTGTGACTCTGCAACAGAAACTGGTAGCGATGGGAAGAAGAGGTTCTGGTGCCAAGAACGATATACGGAGCGTATCCGATGATCATGAAAGTGGCGGATCATGCATATGGATTGGACTCGTTGCCGTCAGAGGTGTCAGTGGGGGTCGCTAATTTCAAGTCAAAAGGGAGTGTTTATGTGCGATGGCCTCTGAAGGAGAAGGAGGGAAGAGCAAGAGCCTCAGGCACAAGAATAAAGGGGTGAGGAGGCTCGAACACTCAACCTCAAAAAAAAATAACTAGAGACTCAAGCCAACTACACCAAGACACTAAACTTGTTGAGACATTCAACAACTGTTTTATAAAAGACATTTGTTGAATCTCACAAATATTAATTTTTTATTTATTTTAGAGCTTAACCTTTAACGACGACTGTTTCTCATAACAGTTGTTAAAAATTAATTATTTTTCTTAAAACAGTCGTTAATTGTTTAGACAAAATTTTAAAAATACTATCGCCTCCTTTTTAATTTTATTTTTAAAAAATAAAAGTTAATTGATGCTGTTAAATCTACTTTTAGTAGTAACAAAGTGTGTGAAGGCATTGACACAGGAATAAAATTGGGCTAATGTCCCGTATTACTACCCCAAAAAAAAAAAAAAAGTGTGTGAAGGCAAGAAGAGGAACCTCAAAGAAGGTCAGCTCCGACATGAAGCCATAGCTGGACTATCGGACCACAAGAAGTTTCAATAGAAAACCCAGCTCTGAATGTCGTCTCTATCATTCATCTTTCCTCGATCAGTAGATAGTTAGAGTTTCGCCAAAGAAGGAAAAAGAATAAGCAATAGTAAACAACCAGTTAAAACACATGCATGCAAGCAAATATTAAAGACATATGACGACAAACAATATTACTTACAGAATGATGGCGAGTGAGGGTTTGCAAAAGCAAAAAAGGATCAAAAGTAAGAGAAGATCATCGAACGCGAGCACACAACGGCATTAAGAGACAGACACCAAATACGAGCGCCCAAGAGACGTGATTAAGTCTCAACACGAAAGTAAGAGGATAACTATAAATATCGGGGGCTTAGATTTCAAAATAACCGGCCTATCTATAATATAAATTTATCAAAAAAGTTATTAATTTTCAAATTCTCTCTGGATCTATGGTTGCATAACCAGGTCTGGAAAAACAATCTTAGACCTGTTGGCTGTTGCATTGGCAACCAGTCTAAAAATTATTTAACTAGATTTTAAATTTTTATTTAAACATCCATCCAATATTTTATATTCCCTCCAGTTCTAATTATAGGACAACATTTGATAGTTTGTTTTGGTCCTAATTATAAGACAACATTTTATTTTTTTTGTCATTTTTTTCCTAAAATACCCCTATAATATGAATAAGGGATTATGTGAAATCAATAAACTAATTGAAGTGTAAAATTTATATAAGGGCATTTTAGAAAAATGAGCAAAATTAACTAATTTAACCTCTATCATTAATCCCTTCAAATTTGGTTAAATATGTCTTATAATTAGCATTATCAATATATATACACTCATATAAATTAGGGAAAATGACAGCCAGGTCCCAAGGAACATACAAAATATCAAAAAAGTCTCAACCCAAACGGGACTTTTTTGATACTATTTGTATTGACAATGGGAAGTGTTATATTCACAATAAAATTTTAAAACCTGATCATTTACGACAGAAAAAACTATATTCACAACATGAAGTGTTATATTCACAATAAAATTTAAATACCTGGATTTTGTTTCAAACTCGGATCTCTAAGCATACAGAGGCTATTCGCAACAGAAAAAGCTAGATTCACAACAGGAAGTGTTATATTCATAACAAAATTTAAAGAGTAAATACCCTTTTGGGTCCCTGGAAAAAAATACGGACCCCATTTTAAGGGACTAAAATGTGACTTTTTTATGGACTAAAAAAGGCTTTTTGGAAATTTCCGAGGGACCAAAATGTTCACCAATCGACATTTATTCGTCCTTTTCATGGACTAAAAAGGCATTTCTTTGTGTGAGGGACCAAAATGTGGTCCGTGTTTTTTTTCAGGGACCCAAAAGGGTATTTACTCAAATTTAAAACTTGGCCATTCACAACAGAAAAAAGCTATATTTACAACAAGAAGTGTTATATTCACAACAAAATTTAAATTCAATACAAAAAATATCAGAAATGTGATTTTGGGTTAGGACTTTTTTGATATTTTGTATGTTCCTTGAGACCTGGCTCTCATTTTCCCTATAAATTATGTAGATCAAACTTCAAGTCAGAGAAAGAAAAACAACAATTGAAAATAAAAACAGTGGAGAAATCTGAAAATAACAACCAATCAAGAAATTTTTTTTTCATTAATATACACACACATGATGGCGGAGACAGATACATTTATAGCAAAAAAAAAAATTACATTATTATTAAAAAAAAAAAAAAAAAAAACCCTTCCTCATCTGTCCTCGTCATCAGGAGAGTAAGGCGAGAAAGGAAAGGAAGCAGTGGAGAAGTCAGAGGATAAATTATAGTCAACGTTGTTTTCGTCGAGTATTTGGTTCATCTTCTTGTTGAGAGAGTGAATAAAAATGTTGATTCTCAAGATGGTGTGCTTCATGTGTTCTACCCTTCTTGGGAGCTCATGAAGAACTTGCCGCATTGAAGGTGATGGAGGAGGAGGAAGCGGAGTAGGCGGCGGAGGACAAAGTGGATGAATAGGAAGAGTTCTCTACCGTTTCACCATGTTGATCGAGAAAGAAAAAGACGAAGGAGATGTGCAAAGAAACTATCGATAAGAAAAGTTTAAATAGTCGGGATGAGAGAGAACATGGATTCTGAACTTCTGAATTTGAAGAGTCGCGCGGAAGATGAGTACTTTGAAAGCTAAAGCGATTGTTGCAAAACACTAGAGTGTTTTAGGAGTCCACATTCCATGTTAGAATTATATGCTTATTAGGTGCTCATACCTCTAAATTAGAGGTATAAGCATATTTTTTTAAAAAAAATTTATATATTGTATTTATTTAGATTTAAATTATATCTTTTCTTTCGAGATTTGTGTTGATTTCGAGTATCTCAAATTAATTAATTTTCATAATACTAGTGTTACATACAAATGCAGAACTGGAAATTAATTAATTTGAGATACTTGGTGCAAAAAAAAAAAAAAAAAAAAAAAAAAACTCACAAAGCAGCATATGATTTAAATCTAGATAAATATAATATATAAAAAAATTTAAAGAAATATGTTTATACCTCTAATTAGAGGTATAAGCACCTAATAAGCATATAATTCTAAGCATAAAATGTAGACTCAGTGTTTTAGAATGTTCCTATGAAACACTGGTCTTGAAAATGTTCCTTACACAGGTTGTATGTCATAACAGTCTAGAAAAGTTTTTAAATTTAAATTTTAACTTACTTTTAAAATATTTTATTCCTATGAAGACCGGTCTCTTCAATATCTCATCTAGAAAATATTATTTAGATCACACTTATACACGACCGGCTAAAAAATATATTGACATTTGAAAAAATGCCACTTGTCACATTTTACAAACCGTCCCCACAATGTTTAGTTTTGATGAAGCAATTTAAAAAGTATATATATATATATATATATATATATATATATATATATATATATATATATACGTGTGTGTGGGGGGTTTAAACTTCTCATGTTGCATGAGAAGAAGATTTCTACACACACATGAAATGGTAGGACCCACAGATATATAAGGGAAAATCCTTTTGAGGGCTCTTTTTGAAGAAAAAATACGAAAAAAGGCCCTCAAAATCTGACAAT
Organism: Acacia melanoxylon; assembly: GCA_019022615.1. Classification (NCBI taxonomy): domain Eukaryota; kingdom Viridiplantae; phylum Streptophyta; class Magnoliopsida; order Fabales; family Fabaceae; genus Acacia; species Acacia melanoxylon. Next base: position 5,856,601 of record JAFJYJ010000037.1, read on the forward strand.
ACCTGAAAATGCCTAAGGCCTTTTCAGGTATTTTCATAATCTTGCGGGAGTTGTTAACGGGGCTGATATAGTTGTTAACAAAGTACGATATAGTTGTTAATGGGGCTGATTTAGTTGTTAGAAAATTGTTGTTAATAGGGTGATATAGTTGTTAACTAACAACTTAACAACTATATCAACCAAATTAACAACTCGCGTAAGATTCTGAAAATCCCAGAAAAGACCATGGATTGTCATATTTTGAGGGCCTTTTTTGGGAGTTTTACACCAAAAAGGGCCCTCAGAATTATTTTCCCTATATATAATGCTAATTATATATATATGTAGGTCCCACCATTTCATGTGTGTGTGACATGAAAAAATACTTCTCCTACAACATGAGAAGTGTTTTTCCCTATATATATAGTATAAAAAGTGAAATGAGAAGTGCATGACATGTATCAGTCATTGTTTTAAAACAAAAGGTCCGGTGCCACATTATACGCGTAAAATATATATGGTAATATAGAGTGACAAATGATCGACAAACATTACAAAACACACAACACACCAACAAAAGCCAGATACATACATATATACGTATATTGTTACTAACTCATGCTGATAACTTTACAGTTTTAGTATATTTAAAGTATATTTTGAAGATCTTTAGAGAGTTATCTATGCAATTGTAAGAGATTTCTATGAGATTATATTATTACAAGATGAAATCAAAGTGGTGCTGTACCGTGTGAGATTTAGATTGTAAATATCTTAGATTTAAAATAAAACAGAAATGGTTTAGCTTAGGAAAAACAACAACACATAATAATAACAGTCTGCAATTTTGAAATGGAAAAAAAAAATGCTAGATTATTTTGTTTGACCTTTTATTTTACTTGTTATTTGTTTCATTTTCCTTTCCATGTTCCTCATGTACCAGGTGACGTTGGAATTGAAGGGGGAGAAAAAGAGACACATCAGATTTGGTATTGAAGGCATCAAAGGGACGAGACACCGTTTGGGTAATAATGTTTGGATTTGGAACCTAACCTAAGAGAGCAAAAGAGAGCGACGATTGGAAAACGAGAGGAGGCGGCTGGGTTAGGAAATAGTGTTCATCGTCTTCTCAAAGGGGTAGATCGTTCGAAGTTGCAGAGAAGGAGGAAAAAGAAGAGAGGCGCCGCTGGTAAGAATCATCTTTGAAGCGCAGAGAGGAGGCGCCGTTTCTCGACGGTGAAGTCGTCATCATCGTCTTCTTCAAGGACCAAGGAGAGATCGTGGGTGAGAGCGAGGAGACCAAGGTGAACGCCGGCGAGACTTCTTCTCCGTTGAGCGATTGGAGCAGCGATCTTCACTGTGCTTTGTTCTCATCGTGGACTAGAGGAGGATCAGCCGACCTGGACGTTCATCACTGTTCTTCTTCTTCTTTTCAACTCTGATTGGATCAGTGGAGGACGTTAATGAGTACTCAACCTGAGAAAACAAGGGAGCAGTTTCAGTTTTGGATTTTTCTTTACAAGTTGAAAGGCCAGAGGACGCCACTTCTGAATCTGTTATTGGTTCTGTTTACTTAACATCGTCTTATTTTTCAGTTCATCTTTCTCTTTTCATGATCTTATTGAACTTGAATTTTGCTGTTGCGGAGAAAAACTTAGATTAAATAAATGTGTGGCTATTTTTTTCTATTCAACCTAGAATACCTGGGAACAACTTGTTTCACACTTAGATATTATTCTCACTAGTTAGTTTTGCTTCTTTTAATTTAGTTTATTTAATTTTAATTTTATTTGTTATTGGTTAGTAATTGACCACAATTGAGGTTGTTTTGGGAATTTATGATTGAACTTGACTAAAAGAATCTTAAATTGAGCATGAGATTAAATAATGTGAAATTAGATTGTAATCTAATTTGTATCTAGGATATAAATATACGGAAGCTCCACTAATCAAATTAGAGTGATTCCGGTTTAACTTGCACCTTGTTTAAATGTGTGAGACACTACATCGTTAATTAATTGAGGTAGATGTATAAATGGACTTACAAGCATTTATAGACATTTAGATTCTAGATTAATTATAAAGTTAAATTTCAATTAATTTAGTGGAGATAAAATCTAAGAAACAAAAGCAAGGAATTAGTAATTTTAGGTTGTCCATTTTGACAATTGAAATTGTTCTTTGTGAAAAGTTTGTCTAGCTTTTAACTTTATTTCTTTTCACTCATTGAAATCAATTTTGATGTTCAACTTAAATTAAAGAGTAAATACCCTTGTGGCTCCTAGAAAAAACACGGACCTCATTTTGGTCCTCACACAAAAAATGCCCTTTTAGTCCGAAAAAGCGAATAAGGATCGATTGGTGAACATTTTGGTCCTCGCAAATTTCCAAAAAGCCATTTTTAATCCATGAAAAGTCTCGTTTTAGTCCCTACGGTCCGTGTTTTTGTCGGGGACCCAAAAGGGTATTTACTCTAAATTAAATAAGGAAGTTTAATGCCTACTCACTAATTCAATTAAGTCTCTATGGGATGATATTGATTAGGTATTATACTATTTTCATGGCCCATTCTTAATTAAATTTTACTAGCATCACATTCCTAATTTTCATATTTTATTTGGCGTTTTTGTTAATTTAATTGAGCTTAAAATGCCTTCTTTAAGATTAGTTGTGACACTACAAAAAAAAAAACAGTTTTTTTTGCGGCGGAAAAATTCAAAAACAAAAAAAAAAAAAAAAAAAAGTTTTTTGCGGCGGAAAAATTCCGTCGCAAAACAGACATTTTCCGTGGCAAAGCGATTTGCGGCGGAAAACCTTCCGTCGCAAAAATCGCCCTCACAAAAAAAATTTCCGTCGCAAAAATGCCCTTTTCCCTCGTAAATTTCTGAATTTGCGAGGGAAGAATCTTCCCTCACAAAATGCTGAAATTTGCGAGGAAAGAATTTTGCAAGGGAAATATTTTTCCTCGCAAAATCTGGATTTTTTAAAAAAAAAATAATTACATAAAAAAATATTAAAAATTAGAAAATACAAAAAAAAAAAAAAAAACTTATATATCATGAAGATGGCATGTATTTTCCAAATAAAAAAGCTGTATACTTGATCTCAAGTCAAGATACTTTACAAAGTCCAAGAGCAAGGACAGAGACAAGATAGAGAATCTACTTACATACATAATTACACACAAGCAAACATCCTCGACTTTCAAAGGAAACTGGATGATCATTCAAACCAAACGGACTTAACAAACATTTCCATATTAGTCTTTTGCCACACGAACAAAAAAATAAATGGCAAAAATTCCAACAGCAATTGTATCATAATGGCAACAAATCCACTCCACAATAGGTAGTGTTTCAAGTTGCCTCACAAACTAAATCATTTACTTCAACCCTCAATAACCTGCACTACACAAATGCTAAACAGAACAATTCAGATTCAGTTCAAAGATTCAAGTTCCCTCAATGAACAAGGCCTTAAAAAGTATGACTGCCAAGGAGAAAGGAGGCTAGTAATGGGAAAATTGGATAGAAAGATGAAGAATAAGATCAGAATACAAAGAAATAGGAGAAAAAGGAAGAACAACATCAACCAAGTTTTCAATAATGTTTCAGCTCTGCTACATACAATTAAAAGAAGCCAAAATCAATTGAACAAAACTTTACCTCAGTCAGAAGAACTCCCATCTTCAGTACCCTATCAATGAAGCCTGTGGCAGATTGATGCGATATCTCATTCAGGTTTATCTTGCTCCTGTTAAAATCATGAAAAGGAAAGACCTAAGAAAATCATTGTAGAACTAATGAAGCACTAAGTTATGTTCGATTCACCTCTTCAACATTTTAGATTATCAAATAATTCTTCCCTCTTCTCTTCTTTTAGTGTCTTCGAATCTGCACAAGAAAACAATTTCTATGGTTCATATGTGGTCTTGTTTGCATTGAGTCTACATATATTATTTGATGCCAGAAACAGGAATGAAGAAAATTTAAGATTACAACGAAATTAAGATAAATTTGCAGTGTGTAAGAGAATAAATGAGATCAGTTGAAATTAGAGTGAGCAACAACAATCCTAGAAGAAACAAGTGAACTGTATACTCGTGCAGAAAGGCTACACTCCCAGAAAAGTAATATACATGCTTAAATTTGATTCCTACAGAAAATTAACTCATTCAGGTCGGACTTAGGTATAACAAAATGAAGCAACAAAAAACCCAAAACTACAAATTTCAATTCCATATACCTACTGACAAAAATAAAAAAATAAAAAATCTACGATAAATATGTGTTAAATCATTTATATTGCAAATTAAGAACAAATTTAATGAACTGAACAACAAGGTTAATAAAAAGTACCGAGAGCAGCATCATCAATTGCATCCATTACATAAAGTGAGGTAGGCTTATAATGATGAAGAGCAAAAACAAGCGCCAATGAGCTAAGAGTCTGCAAGTGAAACAAAGAAGAATTTACACAACATGCTATTACAGGTTTGGTCAGAAAATCGAAGACATGATGATGAAAACATAATTTGCAATCCTTGGAATTTGAATCAAATTAATCAAAGCCTAAATCCCAACAAGTTTGATAACTAACCTTTTCACCACCTGATAAATTCACAATATTCTTCCAGCTTTTCTTTGGCGGTCTAACACTGAACACAACACCTTCAGAGAAAGGATCCAAAGAATCCACAAGCTCAAGTTCTGCATCACCTCCAAGTGTGATCATCTGCAAACGCAAAAGAGGAATTACATGCTATTTGTCATAACCCTACAAGGTGTATGCGCATCATACTAGGCATGAAGAGGAAGGCAGTTCAATAAAAGATCAATGGCTAAATAAAGGGGCATTTATGCGCATCATACCAAAAATTTGGTGCAAGAGATTCGAGCACTGTCTAACAAACCCTTATTTCGAACGCCCTTGTTGCGGAATCGAAAAAGCGAAAAAGAGAAGGCCAATAAAAACGATTCATACGCAAAGCAAGAGATTCGAAACTAATAAAAAACTTTTCCTTGACTTCTCTAAAAAGGAAAAATGAAGCGTAGAAATCTAATAAAAAATGATAGGAGTAGGCACCTAACCTGCAACCTTTCACTTATACAGGATATTTTTTGTTGATATGACCAAGGAATAAGAATCAAAAACATTCCTGCCTTTCATTAGTTGGTTGAAATGTAACGCAGGGAATAATTTCAACTTTTTTGTGGGACAAAGCAGTGTGGACACTTGCTGTGTAGGAGCTGAAAGGACAGAGTGGTGTGGGCAAAATTATCATAAAAGTTGAAAGTTACTATTATGATTGGGATTATTGGTGTGGGGCCAAGGGGTAATTTTTGCACTCATGGGACTACATACTAACTCTCTTTGGATTCTTGTGAGAGTTCAACACTCCAAGGTGGCTTCATATAATTCAAAAGGCCACGATGAAGGAGAAGATACAGTAGTAGTGTTCAACCAAGTGTTGGTGTAGAATCTTACTTTTTACGAGGCATATATAATCTCGCTTATACAGTTACACAAAGATTTCAATGATGCTATATCCATAATGAACACTGATAATTAAGTCAAAAACCAGCAGCCTCTATTGTACTGTCTCCCGTCCTAATTATATGATAATATTTTAGATTTAATCTTGATCTTAATTATAAGATAAAATTCGTATTTTTGTTAATTACTACTTACTATTTACATAAGCTTTCTTGACTTCTATATATATGTGTGTGTGTTTAGTTAATATAATCTTGCATTTCTTTTCTATGATAAATTATGATTGCTAGCATATCACACAATTTTTCCAACTATGAAGACTGGTAAGTAAGAATTAATAAATTTAAGATTATAAGCATGCATACGCCAACGCACAATAAAACAATTCACTTACAATTTCTTTAGATCGATTTCTTTTCTTCTTTGCGAATAATCCGACGCCATTCGATTTGAGTAAATCACTTCTTTCAAACTATGACAAGATTTGTCTGTCTTCACGATTAAAGGTCCAAAAGCAAAAAGTAACTTCATAATCGTAATATAGGTAGCAACATTTAAAAGAAATTAAAATAGGGTTAGAACCAAACCTGGATCGATCAATCTGATTGTACGATAGTACTTAACACTACGATCTTGGGAAGAAAGAATGCAAGGAAGCTTCTTCTGAGGTTTGACGATTGCTTTTCTGAAATTTGTGATGAAAGAAATGAGCGTAAGTGTCATTATAGGAGAAATGAGCCGAAGAGGGAAAGTGAGGTTGAGCATAAGCATAAGCATTTTGTGAGGATTTGACGGATCAGACAGCCACATAAGCACGCAGTTGTCGGGACTCGCGGCGGCCTGAGGGAGAAGAAGTGCATGATCAACGGCGTACAATGGGAGAGAAAGTGGTGGACTTGAACTGACGCGTAACAAGGAGAGAGTGCGAATTAGGGTTAAGAATCACAACTTTTGCGGCGGAACAAGATTTCCTCGCAAAATGAACTCATTTTGCGAGGGAAAATGGTTTCCCTTGCAAAATTACTTCATTTTGCGAGGGAAACCATTTTCAATTTGCGAGGGAAAAATGTTCCCTCGCAAATTCCGTCGCAATTTTTGAATTTTCTAGTAGTGTGGTTAAAGTTGTTTGGATGAAATTAAGGTTTTAAGGGGGTAAAAATGTCATTAAGTTCATGATTTACCTTAACTAGTTGATTTTGGGAATATAAGGTATTGCATTTTGAATTTTCTTTCTTTGCAGATAAGTAACCCATAATTTCTAAAAACTACAAAACAATGAAGAAAGGGACTAGAGAAAATTATAGAAGGGCCCATAGTGTTTGAAACTTTCATTTCAGTCCACAAACATTCTTAAATTTACAGTGTAATCCCTCCACGAACCTTTTATACTATGCGGTTTAATCCCTGGTCAAAACGCAAGTTTTGATTAGGGAAATTGAGGAAGTAGATACTCTCCCCATTAGTTTTCTATCCATCCCTTCTCATTTTCAGATCTGGCCGTCGAAATTTTGATCCAAGGGTCCAGATCATATTTTTCGAACTACCGCATGCAGTAGTTCGAAAAATATGATCTGGACCCTTGGAACAAAATTTCGATGGCGAGATCTCAAGATGAGGAGGATGGACAGAATGAAGAGATTCAGAGCTCGACACTTCAAAGTTTGACAGACCGAAGAAGCAAAGCTTGAAGGTGAGACACAATGGAGACATTTGCTTCGAACTAAATTGAGACGGAGACCGCACCATCACTTTTCTTCCACTTTCACCTCCGTCGTCTCTATTTCGTCGCCAATGACAACATTGCCGCCGATAGAGCTCTAAAAACATAGGGAACAACCTCAAGTACCATCGACAATCCTCTGGCTCCAGAACTTGGTCTTCGTTGTCATTTACCGTTGGCTTCCATCTTATCCTTTCTCTGTGAATTCTAGCGAGCTTTGTTAGAAATATAAGAGAATGGTTGATTAGTTGGTTAAGGCCTATTCTATATAAAGGGCTTAATCATTGAGATTAGTGTGAGTTGGATAATTAGATCCTTACCAAGTTAGAGAGAAGTTAATTTGAGTCTCTCTTTCTCTAGAGAGGGAAATCTCTCCTAGATCCCTAGAGTTAAGGTTTGTTGTTAATCACCCTCAAGTGAGGGATGATCATTGTTAAACCCAAGTGGGTTATATTGTATGAGCATATTGCTCTTGTTGAGATTAATACAAGATTCTTCAGCTTCTTCATATTTTTTCTCTAATTGCTTCTCCAATTATATTTGTTAACAAGCTTCACATCCTCTTCCATCATCACCCAAATTTGTCATTCTCATCATAAAATTTCTCCTATGTTAATTGATTCCATGGCTGGTAGTTTGAATTTGAAAATGGCTTTGCTTCTTGATGCTATTTCGATGATAGGCAGTAGCTAAGTTCTCAATCCTTTGTAGCAAGTGCCAATGGCATGAACGTGGGGCTTCAACAGGGGAGTTTTTGCTTTTCCATTTCTCTATTTCTACATTATATTTGTGTTTTTTATGTCTTGTTAGGATGAATTTATGATGTTAGACTGATTTATTTAGATGTATTTGAAGATTGGGTGTAGCTTGAACCTTTGTTAGATACTTAACATTGTGTTCAATTAGCTTAATTATCTTTTGTTTGTGCTGGTTAGTCATTGAATTGATGTTTTTGTAAACATTTTGTGGCTTGATTAGTGGATCAATGGTGTGTTTTTATGTTTGCATTGTTTTATTGAATATGAATTTATTAATTGTGTTTAGTATTGGGTTTTAGCATAATTGATCTTGATTTTTCAACGGCCAAGATACAATATTGAACTAAGGCTGAGATTCTATTTAATTAAAATGGCGTAGTTTCATCACATTGGAATAGAGACAATTCTCAATGGGGAGGTTCTCTGCCAATTAAAATGAGCCCTTGTCAAACCAAAATTTAATTGTCCTTGCTTTCATGAATAACAATGTTCATATTAATGGAAAGAAAAAGTACATTAGAAAAACCATATAACAAAATTACCTATAAGAATTGTGTCTAGTAGTCTTAAATAATGTGACGAACCAATGTTTAAATCCTTATTGGAAGATGTGTTCATTTATTTAGTACCTGATGGTATGTATATATATATACCACTCTGGTCCTATTTATAAGTCTCTTTTGACCAAAAAAATTTGGTCCTATTTATAAGTCCTCTTTGAGAAAAGAGATGACATTGTGACAATTTTGTCCATATTAATTATACCAATAAAGATAGAGAGAGAAGAAAGAGTTAAAGGATACTCAATCATAAATGAGGGTAAAGTTGAAATTTTACCCTATAATCATTAAGCCAACTACCTCCGTTGGTATGTGTGTTTTGGTCAAAATGGGACTTATAAATAGGACCAGAGTGGTATATGCCACACTAATTTATATGGTTCACAAATTATTTTATGGGTCGTTCAGAATATCATCACCACAATCTTCAGCGTCATGAAAAATTCGAAGCAGCCAAATATATAGGCAGCAAAAAGTTGGGGGTGCATGGTGGTGAGTGTTTTTTTTTTTTTTTTTTCCTTTTTCCTTTTTTTCCTTTTTCCCCCATAGGTGCACGGTGAGTCATTAGTCAATGTTTTTGAAACACAAAATTAATCTACACTTACTGGGGTCTTCCCTTAAAATAATTTTTTTTTCCATGCTGAGTATGGCCAAAGTCCTGTTTGGTAGAGAAACCTATTCATTCTCATACTATAATATTTATCATATTTTTATTATTTATTATTAAAAAGGGAAAAATATATTTATGATGATGCGATGGTGAATTAATTTTGTTCTAGTCCTTTAAAATAATTGTGATTTTTTTTTTTAAAGTATCATCAACATAGTTTATACATCTTACAGGAATCTAACGTGTCAATAATGTGAGAGAGGGAAAATTAGATGAAGGAATAGAGCTAGGGTTGATCTGTTGATCATGAACCAGACTAGATCAGATTTGGCCTCAACCTAAGGTCTAATATGGAGAATACTTTAGGCTGTGTAAGAGAGCCTGATGTCCGGTCTAGTCTAACATTAGCCCAAGCTCAGGTTGAACTAGACCGGTTTCAACAAACTGGCTGGACCAATCAAAGTAGTCTAGGACCGTGTCCTTCATGGATTTTATTTTTTTATTTTTTTGCGCTACCATGTAAGATATTTTGCCACATATTATGCCATCTCACCTACTTTATCCTCTCCCACAAAACAAAAGCAACGTCTCCCTTTTCATCATCATCGACATCCATGATAATGAGAAGGAAAAAGAAAAAGATCTCGGACAAGGAAGCACATGGTCAAACAATGATCACCCGAACATCTAACATTAAACAAAAGAAACATAAGCAGGACAGACATCGAGCTCGGCAGATTTCATGGCGACGGGAATACAAATGAGGAAGACACCGAACATTGCGATGGCGGTAGTTCGCTTCCAGTGCTTGGGGAGACAATAAGGACCACCAGGCATACTCCAAACCTTGCTCCTGAAATCCCCATGAGCCTCTCCATGCCCGTGATCAGCTCCACCTCCCATCGTTTCTGATTATCTCTTCTCTTCGTCGAAAGGATCAGGAAAATGAAACCACAATTAGCTTAAAACGCAATCATCGAAAGTATCCATTGGGCTAATTAAAACTCGTACCAGGAGTGAATCACGCACAACTCGTAGAAGACGGGGCTAGGAAGGGTAGAAGGTGATTATTGTTTGACTATGTGCTTCCTTGTCGAGATCTTGTCTGCCTTGCCTGGATCAGATCGCGAAACACCGAAGCCAATAAACGCGTTTTCGCTTGCCAGTTCAACTCACATTCTCGTTCTCGACTCTGATCTGAGTTCTGAGATTCTGACCCAGTGTGTGTGTCTCCGGTCTCGGAATCTCGTTCTCGACTCTGAGATCTGACCTGAGTTCTGAGATTCAAGTCGTGTGTCGCAGTGTCGGTGTGAGTGTGTGACCCAGTGACCGAATGTGTGACTGCGAGTGTGTGAGCGAATCTAAATATATGGGCCAGACGGGAACAAACCAAAAGGTCTCGGCCTGAAATTCGGTCCGGTCCGAACAAACCAGTTCGGTATTGTGTATCCAAAACTATCTGAGCCAAATTTTTTTCAATATGACTGGGTCGGGTTAAATTCCGTGGACCACCTGGTTTTTTTTTTTTTTCCCCTCATCCCTAAATGAAGCTGTTTGTTTGGTGGTTTAGGAATTTGTATTTTAAAACAGAAATTAAACCCGCATCATAATTTTTACTCTTTTGTTAGTTGTTACTCTCGCTCTCTCTCCCAAAGACCGCCCTTTTTCCTTTTTTATTTTTCAATTTTTGTAATTTTCTCAAACAAAAGAAAACTAATGAAAACCGAAAAAGAAAGAGTCCATACATGAGATTCCAAAGCATAAAATTTTGTATTTTTTTTTCAATAAAAAATATCCTTGCAACTATTAGAGCACAATGGTGCCACCAAACCTAAGGCTTATTGTAGTTGCCGCCGCCGCAATTTTCCTTGCGGCACTAGAAATATGATTTCCCACTATGAACCAGACAACAAAATAAAAATAAAGGAACAAGTATATTTTTGGAAATTGATTCATGAGAACGAGGAATGACGACTTTATTTCACATATATAGCATTTTTAATGGCATTAAGAAACACTTTGTAATGGATCCGATGTCTTTGCGCTTTAGGAAATTTATTCCTCGCGGTCGAGGTTCGAAGCAGGGAGGCGTCAGGTATTTCTTTCGAGGACAAATCCTCCAAGAAGGAGGAGGAGACAATTCCGCCGGTGGGGCCGCCCAACTAACTACGGATGTAAAGCGGGCGCCGTGACAACCAAATCCTTACCTGTGGAGGGTCGTTACACACTTACACCAACAAAAGCCAGAACAAGTTAGATGTTGATTGAGTTAGTAAGGGTTGAACGAGCCCTGTTTGAAATATTTGTATCCGGAACCCAATATGCCCCAATCTTTGAGGCTTTTCACGGTAAAGCCCTCGCGAGAAAAGGACTTAAACGTCAGGCTGATGATTGAGTCCCTTTCCGCATCACGCATATCTCCTGTCTTGACATTCACAACGTACTCGCACTCTTGCTGCTGCATGCATGCACTCCCATTTCCAACCATATTCAGAATCTCACACACACACACAACTAGAAGTGAAAGAAAATGAGCTAATGTACATTCAACACCTTGAAGTAAGTATTTATATAGGGCCATCTTTGTTTATAGCTTGTGATCGATGATTAAGCGATGCCTTTTATATAGGGCCAAGTATATACATGGTGATATCTGAGTTTCGTACTCTTACCGATCAAGTTCATTTTATTACGTGGACACGTTCATAACGTGGTACAATGTCAAACAACCTGGTCCATGTTTACGCATATCCTTCATTTTTATTCCTTCTCATATTTTCTGACTGAGATTTCGTAATAGATAAAAATGAACTCTATAGTCGGTAGTTTTTATTGTATTGGTAGTTTTTTTTTTCCCCTGTTTCATCTTCTTCTTCTTGTTTTGCCATTAAATCTGAGTTCACTGCGGCATGCCATTGGGAACCCCTCATCTTCCCTTCCCATCCTTTTCCCTCCTATTCTAGCTATATCATTCACTATATGGCAGCTCACTCCTGAATCTAATATCCATTCATGAGTAAGTACCAAGGGATGCAAACCTGTCATAGTTGCCTGCATAGTGCATACTAATCGCAACATCCTACGGATCCGAATCCCGCTTTAGGAGGTCCAAAATTTGTTTGTATTGCTCTTGAGTGAACAGGAGCAGAAGATGTAGAGACCAAATCTTGATTGAAAAGGGTCTTCGGAGCAACATCAGTAGATATCTACTTTGCCTGATCACTTTGTTGTCCCAAATTCCTTGGGAAACAAAAATTGGAGGAAAAGCAATGAGTTGATAACAATTGTCATGATGATGTCCTTTCCTATTGCAGTAGGTGCATTGGTCTTGGGAACGTCCCCTACCAAGTCCCCTAGCATGGCCTCTTCCTTCTCTCATTCAATTATTTGCCATCATGGATACATCAGGAGCAGAGTGAGGCGATAGACTGCTAATTTGACGCTGCCTTTCCTCTTGAATTACCATAGAATAGGCTTGATTAGGAGGAGGGAGTGGAGTCATCAAGAGAATTTGACTCCTAGTATGTTGATAGGAATCATTTAGGCCCATTAAGAACTGAAAAAGCCTTTGTTGGGGTACAATCTTGGAGTAGTTTTCATTCGCTGTGTTGCATTGACAGTTTGGAATTGGAACAAGTGCACCATATTCATCCCATAATTCTTTGAGCCTGGTGTAATATATTGAAACCGAAGTATTCCTTTGGCTAAGAAAATCAATGGCTCAATGAATTATGTACAATTTGGCTCCATCCACTTTGTCAAATCGTTCTGTAAGGTCTAGCCATACTAGATGAGAGTTGAGAGAGAAAACAAGTCCACACGCAATTTGTTTATCCAATGAATTAACTAGCCAAAAAAGAACAACATAATTACAGCGATCCCAGATTACCTTCAGATACTTCTCTTGCTTGTCTCTAGCACAGGATCCATATACGAATCCTGGTTTATTTTTCCCATGAACCGAGACACAAATGGATGATTGTGCAGCAGCAAAATTGCAAAGCAAAGAGTCAGAATGTGGCGGAAGCGTAATATACTGAAGACAAATCCTAATCGACTGTGCTTTGCCTTCAAACCAGGAAGCAATCAAGAACCAGAAGAAGACAAAATCCTAAACCTGAATCAAAGAAATTAGCAAGTACTGAAGCCTTTCTGTTTTCGAACCAGCACAATGAAGAATCAAAACGAAGACGAAATCTCTCTGTTCTTTGAACCAGAACAAACAGGAAACCAAAATAAAAAATGAAATATATCCCGTTGGAGACTCACCCACCACCATAGCCCACAGGTGTGCCACCCAGATCATTCGGATTAGACTAGGCAAAGCTTTGGATACCGAAATATATATATATATATATATATATATATATATATATATTGTCTTCGAATAGAACTTCCAAGAACCAAATATTGATGAAATCCTGAAAACTGTGTTTCCGTTCTTCAAACCAAGAAGAAGAAAAAAAACCCCCAGCGAGAACCAAGAAAAACCGAAACAGGAAAGGATCATACCAATGGAAGACCAAATCGGCGAGAACCAAGACGAACGAAGAAGATCATCATGAGTGAAGATAATCAGTGAAGATCAGTCGTCGAACCAAGAAAATCAATGAGACGGATGAATTAGAGACGTCGAACCAAGAAAATCAACGAGACAGACGAACCTGAGGTCGAATAGATTTGGTCCAGTCACTCAAAATCAAATCGGAGCTTCGGAAACAGCCATCGGAAGAGAAAAGTGAAAGAAGCATTTTATGGTGAGTTTCGACAATATCACCGAAGAGGGAAAAAGGAAATCCAGAATGTGGGTATCCAACTAAAATCAGGTACCGTGTTAAAACCAGGTGACCCACCAAATGGACAATACAGAATATTATTATTATGAAGTAAGAAATTACAAAAGCTGAACAAGTATTAGGGCCCTTATATATAGAAGTCACAGCCTTAAATAACAACCTGTTGACATAACTACTAACACATATAGAAGTCACAGCCTCAAATAACAACCTGTTGGCATAACTACTAACACACACAAGTAACGAAACTAATTCAATATAAATCCTACCCCATTTCATCAGATACTACCAAGAATCAGCGACAGAATTTCGTTGTCAGAGATTTGTAAGGGTCTCACCGGAACTTTGGTGGGTGTGTCAGAGTTGGAATACATTGTTTGGGTTAATCACTGAGCTGAAGCAAAAGAATGGTTTTTGTTTGTCAAAGTATTTTCACTTTTCTTCCCATTCTTACAATTTTATTTCTCCGTTTTAATTATTTCTACGACGTCATCTTGCAAAGTGTGACGAATTTCAAAGTTCGCCATGTCACTATGTTTGATCAAAGTTTTCCCACAATCATTGTTTATAATTGTCAACGTAGTCAAACTTAACAGTGTTTTCAAATTAGCTACTTTTAAAAATAGTTATTACCATGTTTACATCTAACAAAAAAATAATTGTGTTAGCTGTTCATAATGCAAAATATCATTGCTAAATTTGTACCTTCACCCTGTATAATATTATAATGAGCCCTCCAAAATGAACAAGGCATATGAAATAATCCTGGTGGAAAAAAAAAATCAATACTTAAAATGATGTAAAGTTTATAACATTGATTTGCGTTAAATTACTATTCCATGCTCCTTATAATTAACTAAGCTCAGAGTTACTTTCATTGATAATATTTGATAAACAAAAATGCATTATTAATTAATGATAACTTACCCACGCTCTGGTGGACCATCTTATGTATAAAAGGCGTTTTTCCTTTGAATCTCACTCTGTGATATAGGAGTATTATTATAGAATCTTATTCTTGATTTATTCTCTGATCTCCACATATATATAAAAGTTACACAATGATTGTGTAACATGAATCAATCAATAATTCAAATATCTATGTATACATGCATGTGAAGAATTTTTATTTTTTTGGGACGAAGAAGAATTTAAACTTTTTTTTTTTTTTCTACTAAGAACAATATTTTTTTAATCAGTATTTTATTTTAATTAATATGTATTAGCTGGAGCACCCTTACGATATCACATACATATCAATGAGTATCTATGAATTTAAAAATAAAAGGGAAAAATATTGTGTGTGTGTGTGTGTAAGGAGATTCATCTAGACTCTTCAATATACACAGACCACAGACATGCACACATGAAATGTTCAGCAGTTAATCAATTAAGGGGGAAAACAACTAAAATAAAGGATAAATTGCTTTTGGATTTTTTCTCTCACTTAGGAGATATTATGTATTCATTCCGTTATTAAATATAAGAATTCGATAACTAATTTATATAAGTTAGCAAAATTAGTTTAGTTAATCTTTTTTGTAAAATTTGCAAGTTAGTTTTCCCAAAATATTCCGGCTTGAAAACTGCCCCTAAATCGTCTTTGAAGCAGTATTCAAGGCCCAATAACTATAAGCCCAATAAATAGTACTCCCTCCGAGTCTAAATATAGAATACAGTTTGTACTGTAAATTATACTACAAACTTTACCCTATATATTTGGACTGGAGAACTTGGCTGAAGAAAATATTTTCGCTTGAATACACTACCTTAAAGTCCATGATATTATTGGTATGCATGTTTTTTGAAAAGTACTTGTACTATCTTATTAAATGTAATTATGTTCGAGGTACTGTTAGGCACGTGAATGTGAGCATATTTTATAGTAAAGATTTGAACTTTTTTGTTTTTGTACGAAAGGGGCATCAACCTTTAAGATCTTTTTGTTAGACCCTACCCATTAGTTTATTGGTAAAGGAGTCTTAAGTCAAACTATACATATTCAGGCCCAAAACGTATACTTTATGGAATTAGAAATTGGCACCCTTTAGCAAGCACATGCAGGAGATTCCACAAGTTTAGGGAAGAATTTGTTGGAGGAAAATGAGCTTCTTCTTTTTTTCTTTTTTCTTTTTTCTTTTTTTTTTTGTGTGTGAACTTTGTTGGTGAATTATAATTGAGTAAACAGAGAGATAGATATTTGAGAATTTGGGTAAAAGAATATATTATAAAGGGAGAATTAGTAAGAGGTCTCAATTAATGAATGTAATTATTAAAAAGTCCCAATAAAAAGTGAATAACGTGAGCTTAATTATTGTCATTTCTTGAACTTAAACTTGTCATTGCATCTGTTAACTTGTTATTGGATTTTTTAGTAATTATATTATTTCCTTGGGACATTAGAGTGATTCTCCCTATTTTGAAACAATAATATTTCTCCCACAACACCACAAACTTGTAATTTTGTCACAGATAAAACCCTTGAGAAATCATATTTTCACAAGCTTCCTCATAGAAAAATATCCCTCAACGGGAAAAACTCTTAGACAATTTTTTCTTCTTGCTAGTTAAGTTAAAACCGTGAAAAACAATTTCTTATACATTTTTCCTTGAGCAATTCTTACATACCAACGTTATCTACATAGAGTGCTTGTATATCTGTTTTTTTTTTTTTTTTTTTTTTGGGGGGGGGGGGGGATTTTAAACTACTTTGATGCTTTATTCTTTATCAATGCATGAAAACAGAATTGTATAAGGATGAAAAAGATTCTGGACAGTTTGTATGTAATGCTTCTAGGCAGGCAATTAATTTTGAAAAATAAAATAAAAAAAACAGATATACAAGCACTCTATGTAGATAACGTAGGTATGTGAGATTTTGTAATCAGTCTAATCAGAATCTTTGCAATGGTTGCCGTTGGCTTGGAGTTTATGGGGATGGTTTGTCTAGAGCCAGCCACTGGGACACCGTGAACTGTCGTCTGACCTCAATAGTCGTTAAATCAAATATGTCGGCATGGGTTTCAAGAACCACCCTGGATTGTTCCCTGATCCGTCGGAGGTGACAGGGATAGCATAACAATATTGAAGCAAGGGCTGTTGCCCGGGAAAATGTTGAAGGAGCCCTGCTTGAAATATTTGTAAACGGAACCCAATATGTCCCAATCTTTGAACCTTTTCAAGGTAAAGCCCTCGCGAGAGAAGAGGACTTAAACGTCAGGCTGATGATTGAGTCCCTCCCTGCATCACGCATATCTCCTGTCTTAACATTCACAATGTACTCGAACTCTTGCTGCTGCATGCATGCACTCCCATTTCCAACCATATTCAGAATCTCTCTCTCTCTCACACACACAGACATGCACACAAAACTATAAGTGCAAGAAAATGGCTTAAGGTACATCCAACACCTTGAAGTGAGTATTTTTCTAGATTCATCTAGTGTCCTAAAGTATTTTGTAGTGTACCCAGTATTAGCACCTTGAAGTATTTTTAGGTGCGTCTATCATCCTAAAGTATTTTTTATATAATTTTGTAATTAAAATTTAGGTAATTTAAGGTGCTGAGTACATCTGAAAAGAAAAAAAAATACTTCGGCATGTTAGATGCACTAAAAAATAATTTATGGTGCTGACTACTCCTGAAAAAATACCTTAAGGTGCTGAGTACACCTGAAAACATATTTCATGGTGTTGTACACCACAAAATACTTTAAAATACTAAATGCACTTAGAAAAATACTACCAGGTGCTAGAATAATCCCAAGAGAAGCTTACAATAATGGACCAACACACAATAGAGAGATTACTTATAGTAGTCATTGCTGCGAATCTGACGAGTGAGCGTATAAAAACACAAGCTGGATAATAATTATATAGGGAAAAACAACCTTTATATAAGGCGACGTATATACATGGTGACACCTGAGTTTCACTCTTATGTCCCCACTCATTTTATCATGTAGACAAGTTGATATTTGAGCAATTGGTCTCCCCTATGGCGTGAATGCGTGTTGGCAGGTCGGCTTAACTTTATCTATCTTTAAATAGTAATACTATCAGATCTAAATAATAAGGTCCCAAAACAAATTTCCAGATAAATTGTGAATTGTGGATAAATGAACATAAATTATATTTCACTTATTCATATTATTCATATTATTTTTTTGACAGAAATGTAGGGCCAAGGCCAACAACTAACAAGGTTGTCAAATCAGCAACGGGATTTGAACTCACAACTTTTGAGCTATGAGTCAATTATTTACCAATTTGACCAATTTTAATTTGTTGCCATATTTTGAAAGGTTTGTTATTGCTTATATTATTCCCACTTAAATCATTTAGGCCGCATATTCTGGTTATGTTTTGTGTGTTAGAAAGTGTTATCCTTTTAAAATTCTAACATTTGTGGATAAATGCGTCGTAAATTATATTTACAAAGTTGCAAATAAAATGAATATTCTAGTCTCTTGGTTCTATGTGAGCCCTTTATTGTTCTGGGGCAACATTATGTCCTTATTTCTAAATGTAAGAGCTAATTGAGAGGCTTATTTTATTTTAAAAATTCAAAAAAAAAAAAAAACTTAGAAACCTAATTAAAAACTAGATAAAAATATAGGGATTGACATGTTAACTTTCAAACTTAGATAAGTTGGTATCTCTTCAATTAGATAATGAAAAAGATTGAGTTCATAATTTGGTAGTGGCAAGGTATACACAATAACACCCCTTCATAATGTAATTTTTCAGTATCGATTATTCACAGCCAATGGAAAATAATTTTTGCGAGAATTCAGTTCCCTTACAACATCGCTAGCATTCCATTTCATATTATGAAATATTATTTTTTGATAGAGATGTAGGGCCATGGCCCACCAACAAGGTTCCTAGATTGGCATTAAACTCAGCCTCATGAGCTATGAGCCAATTTTGTTAATTACTAACTGAACCAATTTTAATTTAATTTGTTGGCATATTTTGAAATATTATAGGTTTGTTATTGCTTATATTAGTCCCACTGTCCCACTTAAATCCTTTAGGCCACATATTCCGGGTCATGTTTTGTGTGGTTAGAAAGTGTTATCCTTTTAAAATGCTAACGTTAGTTATCAATCCAAAATCATCATAAACATATTCCGGGTTATCTTTTAAGATGTTATTATCATATTTTCAATTTCATAATTGATTTTGTCATGTTCTTGAACCAAGTATGTTATCCTTCAAGTCGTCAAAGAGAATGATAGTTTTTTCGGGAGTTGTTTTTTAAGTACTTTGTAACATGCTAAAACACTCCCAAAAAAAAAAACAAAAGAGGATTTATATGACGTATTTATATCTTTAATAAAGACATAAAAATACAATGTAATTACATAAAAATTACTAACTCCGGTCCTAAATATAAGACCCATTTAACTTTTTTTAAAGAGATTAAAGAAGTTTAAATAAGTTAATTGATCTTATCATATGTTGTATATGATTAAATTATATATTAATTTATAAGTTAAATAAATTAATTTGAAGAAATGCGGTAAATATAAATACTTTAAAGCAATTTAATTAGCTTATTTAATCTCCCCAAAAAGTCATCTGGGTCTTATATATAAGACTGGAGGTAGTAATTTACAACAATAAGCCACCATTGAAATTGAAATAAGCAAAAAATTAGGCCCAAAATTATTAATAATTATGAAATCCCAAATCGGTTTTGACACTGACGCAGTGAACAAAATTCGTCATGACCAAAAAAAAAAAAAAATTTGTTAGTCCTTCATGATCAAGAACCTACCGTAGAGCCAACATTTTATTTTAGATCAAATATCGCGAAACGGTTTTTCTTTTCTTTTCCTCTTGTTTTATTGCCATTAAATTAATCTGTGTTCATTGCAGGTAAAATGCGTTTGTACTCCTAAGTATTTAACAAATCTTTTATATTTTGCTTTCTTTCAGAACAATATCGAGAAATTCAATTTCGGAACATAAAAATGAATGAATTTTAATTATAATGAACTATGACAGATAATATTTGGGGGAAAAGTAGTCTTCGTCAAGAAGACAAACATGAATAGGACTCAATGCACCTAATACACAAACGTACCTTCCTCTCACTGTATTTTGGAAAATTTAAAAAATGTGTTAATTTAATAGAAATTTTTGAAAAATTCCAATTAAGGAAATTATGCTTAAATAAGTCTTACGAGTCTGCAAATATATAACCTAGTTGTAATGTATCATCGATGTGAAAATACCACATAACTTAATACCTGTTCAGCTGTAAATTTCTAAGAGTGAAGTTGAAGAGTGTTATGTAAAAACACTTGATGGACTTTAAAAACTCGGCCTCCAAAATTTACAACTGATTAATATCATGAATTTACAACTGAAATTTTGTAATTTATTTAGAAGTTGAGGAGAATATCGTGTCATTTGACAAATTATAATTAGTGCCCAAGATGATTGGCTATATTTTTACATGTTCACTAGTATTATTGTTTGTAAATAAGTTTCTTATTTAAGACTTCTGCGTAATTTTTGCTACTTTTTAATTCATTGGTCCTCAAATTTGTCAACACCTTATGTTTGAACAAGTCATCCATATTACATGAGGGGGTTTTGGTTGTTTTTGAGATAATCATGGTTTTGGGTTCATAATTGATTTTAATCAAAATATGGGTGTTTGGTTGAGGATTGATTCAACCATATTTTTACATGATTTTTCATAATTAAATTGGGATTTTTAATACATTTTCTTGGGCGTTATTGCATGATTAAGCACTAATTTGAGTTATGGGCATTTGTATTGAATTAAGTGTAATTAGGGGTAAATTGGTCATAATTTGTTAATTATTAATGCAAATGATTTGGACGTTTGATCTTTCGCTTGTCTTAATTTTGCATTGTAGGTGTTTTGGAAGAAAATTGAAGAATTTGGAAAAATGTCATTTGGGTCATAATTATTATTTTTTAGGACTGGGGAAAATTACAAGAAAGGCCCCAACAATTTCTGAAAAATGGAAATGAGTGAAGAAAAGGTCCAGAGAAAAATTACAGAAAAGACCCAGATGTTGCAGAAATCTCAGTTATGCCCCACAAACATTTTAAAAAGTTACACTTTAGTCCCTCTCAGAAAAGTTTTAATATTTGCAGTTAGGTCCCTGGTCAAAACTTGCGTTTTGACCAGGGAGCTAGGTCAGATACAGGACTGGGAGCTAAGGGATTTGGGGAAAAAACCCGACATATTAATTCGAGAGGAGGAGCGCCGCGAATGGGAGAAGGGAGCTGAGAGCTTCGATCAAGACATCCAACATCTCCATCATCGTCTTCAACGCACCACCATCACTCATCTTCTTCTGCGATTTCGTCGACCTTCCCTCTCAACTTCACCACCATCATCTCCGACCTCACCGTCGTCCTTCTCCACCCTCTCCGTCGTGAACCGAAGCAAACGGAACCGGAAGTCTTCATCTCCACTATCGACCTTCTTCATCCTTCCTCACCCTCCACCATCGCCTTCCACCGACTACACCACCATCACCCATCTTCTTCTCCACATTCAGACAGAAGACGTAGCTGAAGGAGTAGGGGTGGAATTCACGACTTGGAGACGCTGTCACACTCGGACAGAATTTTGGGACCTTCCTCGATCCTCCATCGTCTTGATCACTTGACTCCACGCTGTCGGACCTGGGGAGAGACGCGGCTTAGGGATTTTTTGGAAGAGAAAAAAAAGAGGTGGACTGTTTTGGCGAGAGAATTCGAGACCCTTCCTCTATTCTCATCTTTCTCATCTGCTCAGATTAACTTCCAATGCCTTTCTCTCCTTGAACTCGTTTCCATGCCTATTTCAGTTGGGCAATTCAAATTGGGTTCTTTCATGGCTATGTGTAGCTAAACCCTTGCTTCTTGGTGATGAAGATTTGTGGCTTGAGCATTTGTCTTCAATAGGGGAGTTCTTTAATTCAATCTTTTGCTTAGACTATAAAGTTGATTTCCTTGTTTAGGTTTATCATTTTGTAGTTGAGACTTGGATTCTTGTTATGTGTTCATGTGGATTGATTATTGTAGTTTAAATTGGATGAAGTATTTTGATTTTTAAATCTCCATATTTCTTTAAATGCTTGATTAAATTATCTTTTGTGTCATGTTTATGAATGGTAAACATAGTTGATTTTAGCTCTTGAATGGTTTGTTAGAACATTCTAATTGAGAAGAACAATTTGCTTCATTCCAATTTCAATTACACATTAAGTGGATTTTAACAATATTTCAAGATGTAGTAGTTTCTTTATGTTTGTAGAGCCTACTTATTAATTGAAATTATTGATTTCAGTGTTATCTTGAGGTTGTTTTTTTAGACTTAATGAAAATTTGAACTCCCAAATATATTTTAGCAAGGATAGCCACCTTCTTCATTACCAAGAACATTTATTATTAATCCCTTTTAATCCAAAGCATTTTTCACTATTTTCCAAAAATACCAAAAAGAATAGAATTAGTTGCATTATATTTTTCATGAATTTAAATTTAGAGAAAACCAATTACAAAACCTTTTTTTCTAGTCATGTATTTAGCACTTAGTTTAAACCTAGGAATTCAAAATAAATTGGCCTTGATAAGAGAACGATCCAGAGTTATTTGCATTGTATTGCATTTAATTAAGTGATAAATTGTGATTTGTACCTCGGCGGCTGGTTTTTATCAAATCAATCTCATAATTGATTTAATCAATATATAAGTGTTTGGATAAAATTTTAGGAAAACCATGGTTTTGACTTTCAATTTTTTTTCCTTCCAACACACTTATATATGTCAAAATAAATTATGACCCCAAAACTTTATATGATAAGTGATTGGTGGATTTTTCTATCTTTAGCCTTGCGGTCCACAATCAAAAATAAACCAAAGATTGCGTATAGTCAACCCTATGATCGTTCTCTCTCGAGGGCGCTTTTATTGAATCCTAAATAATCTAAATGTCAATGCAAATGCAATTAAATCAAGGGGAAAATAAGTTTTGGCTTTTCAAATTAATAAAATAAAATAAATGCAATTAAATTAAATGCTAAACTATTATTTTTGGTATTTTATTTATAAAATGGTGAAAGGGTGAATAAGATGTAAATTGGATGTTCTTGGTAATAAAGAAATTACTATCCTTGCTCATAAAATATTATGGGAGTTAAATTTCATTAAGTCTAAAGAACAACCTCAATATAACTTTTGATCCGATAATCCGATGAATAGTAGCTCTACAAACATAAACTAACCACTATCTCTTGAGAAATTGTTAAAAACCACTTAATGTGCGATTAAAATTGGAATAATGCAACATGAGTCTTCTTGAAATTGATGCATAATGATCCTCAAAAGACAAATCGACCACATTAATTAGACAATAACACGCATTTAATTAATATAATCTCATTGCAAACCACAAGAAATTAAAACAAATATAATCTTCACATTCAAAATCCAATATCAATCACAATTATCAATCCAACAGAGGCAAATGAACATTAATCTCATATCAGAATTTATATACAATAATTCCTAAAACTAGAACCTAAATATATAAATCTAGACTAATAGAAAGATAGAAAAACTCCCCTCTGAAGTCCATGAGCTCAAGAATTAATCTCCACCACCAAAAACAAGAAATTAGCCACACATGAAGCTCCTTTCTGTCATTACAACTTTACCAACCACTTTGTAAATTCCAGCCAACAATCAAGAAAACAAATCAACAATGAAGAATGAGAGATTGGTAATTGATAATGACATTAAGAAGAAACAGAATAGCCACAGTCATTGAAGAATAAAATAGCTCATCGGAAAGCTGGAGAAAGTCGCCGGAACTAACAGAGCAACCACGTGGGAGGATGGGTTGGTGTTGATGATGGAGGGAGGTTGGGTGCTCGCCGGCGACGAAGGGAGGTGATGAAGCCGCCGGCGAGAGTGAAGGGCGAAGGTGTGGGCGTGAAGACGATGAAGTCGTTGGTGCCCAGCGTTTTTTTCCAGCTCTGAAATCGTGTATGCGGCGCTGTGCTCTTTTTCATTTAATACCCAAGTTCCTTCAGCTCTCTCATTCTCGGGTCCTGTTTTGCTTTGTCGGGCCTTGGGTCCTGTATGTGATAAATAATTCAAAGCTTCAAACCTAATCTCCAATGGTCAAAACGCACAGCTCAACCACAGGGACCTAAGTGAGAATTTAAAAAGTTCTGGAATAGGGACCAAACTGAAACTTTTAAAAACTTGAGTTTAAACTTTAATTTTTCAAATGTGATAACCTTGTGATGCATCTATAATTAAAAACAATTAATTTAACATTAAGTATTCTCATGAAAATTAATAATTAAGAGTCATTACATTTTTTACAATTTTATCCTTTTTAGCCCTAATTTAATATATTTACTCTCAATCTCAATTTATCAAAAAAAGACATTTTGAGCTCAAAAACTATGATAAAGTCCATTAAAAATCCAAATTTAATCATGTGAATTCATATAAAAATATGGTTTGATCAATAAGCTACATGACACCCCTATAATATGCCAAAATAATTATGAACAAAAAAAATCATGGTTATCTCATAAACTATTATTACACGCTTTTCAATTATATTGTCATAAAAATTTATCCAAACAACCTATTTTTAAGCTAATTATGCTTATAAATCAATTTCATATTAACTAACGTTAATTCAAATATACCCAAAATATATGGGAGTTGCTCATGATATATTTTGATCAAAATTTGATTGGAAATAATTACTGAGTCCTGCCGCACCCGGCAATTGCTATTTGCTAGCCTGAGTCAACCTGCTTAGCCTATTTTCCAACTTTTTTCCCAAAAGTTTGCTAAGCTTAGCTTTACTTTTTTAATGTAACTGTTAATATTTGTTTAGTATTTGTCACTTTATCTATCTTTCTCAAATACAAGATGATTTTATAGCGTTTATATATTTAGCTTTCTTGTTTTCTTTCCCCCTATATTTTCCTATGGTTATGCAGAATTTTAAGGGTAAAATTAATTGAAATAACAGTTAGAGTAAAATTTCTTGTTTTTTACACTTTTGAGGCAAAATTACTCTTTGAAGAACTTACGGGACAAAATTGCCCTTCGTTGAAAATATCCGAGACAAAATTGTCCCTTAACCTTAGTATATATTAAAGACTAACGTGACCCCTTATCTACCTTATCTAGCTTTTATAGTTAGAGGGTATCTCACATCATCTATGATCAAACACCCAATAAAAACCTATTTTAAGATGCTAGCATGGGTCTGAACACCCTGAAGAAAAACAAAACTGATTCGACCATTAGAGTAGCCCAAAAAATCTTCTAGCTTGCCTAAAAAATGAGAGATAATCAATGGATATTTCCAAGTTCGCTCCAAATGTGAAAACTTTATAGGCACTGCAACATTGACTTGGTTAAACCATATTTTTATATGATTTTTCATGATTTATTTGGGACTCTTAATGCAATTTCTGGAACTTTCTTGCGTGATTAACCACTAATTTGAATTTAGGGACATTTGTATTGAATTAAGTGTAATTAGGGATAAAATGGTCATAATTTGTTAATTAATCATGCAAATCTTTCAACTTTTGATCTTCTTGCATGATTAATCTTTGCGTTGTAGGTGTTTAAGAAGAAAATTTAAAATTTTGCAGAGTCAGAATTAATATTTCAAGAACTGGAAAAACTTACAGAAAATGTCCCTAGAATTCCTGGAAATTGAAAATCAATAAAGAAAAGTAACCAGGAAGAATTAAATAAAAGTACCCATATGTTTTTGTAATTACATTTGGTCCAGGAAATATTTTCATAAATTCACACTTCAATCCCTCCTCGTGAACTTTTAAACATTTTAGATAGATCTGGTCAAAATAGGTTTTGACCAAGGTGGCTTCTTCTTTCTGGGACACGTAGACCCGAGGAAAAGAGTTGTTGCGCCGCGGAAGCTTTCTTCAAATGAGAGGGTTCAGAATCGAACCTTCCTTCGATCTTCCACCATCGCCCTTCTTCTCCCTCGCCGGTGGCTTCGTTCTCCACCACGGTCGCGGGCGATTTCGAAGGGACCAAGGGAACTTCAACGGTGAAAAAACCAGAGGAAGGAGCTTCAGATCGGACGAGTTGAGAGAGAGTGGAGGGTCGACGGCGAGAAGATGCACTACCATCGCCGATTGAGTACCAGCACCATCCTGCTCGTCAACCAACTTCCGCGGTCGATCTCATCCACTACTATCGGTTGATCTTGTTTTCACCGTCGGAACACTGAGCTTGAAGTTGCGACTTCGAACTGAGCAACGAGAGGAGAACGAAGAACGCCGGAAACTTGAAATCCCAATTTTGTAGAATCTCTACCGCCTAAACAATGTCAGAGCTATGGAGCAGTCTAGAAAGAAGATGCGTATACGTTCTCCAAGAGAACAAATCCTTGACCTCTCTCCTCCAAATTCTCGCCTTCATTCTCCGAAATGCCCTCGAATCCAACGTCAATCTCCTCACCAAGTTCATCTCAAGCTTATCCTCCGTCTCATTCTCTGCTTCATCCTCACGACACAACTCTCTTGGTATTATCTAACACACTCGTCGTGTGTTTGATCAAAGGCCCCACAGGGACAATTCATTCTTATACAATTCCATGATGAGTGCTTATTTAGCTGCGAAGCGTTGAATCTTTGACTCTATATAGAGATCTCTAAGGAGGAAAACATTTTTTAATCCCGATAACTATACATTTACCATTCTGGCCAAGTGTTGTGCCATGAAAATGGCTGTCACAGAAGGTGAAGAGATACATGGTGGTGTTGTGAAATTTGGGATTTTCTCAAATGTGTATGTGTCCACTGCTCTGGTTGATATGTATGCCAAGTTTGGGTTTATGGGTAGGGCGAGTAAGGGTCGGCTACAGTCCCCTTCCATTCCCATCATCTTCCTCATCTGAGCTGTTGGATGAAGATTTGAACGGTTCAGGTGTTTTTTTTAATAATTAAATTGTTATTGCATGCGGTAAATTATAAAAAAAAATATGAACCATTCAGATCTTCATCCGATGGCTCAAATGAGGAAGAAGATGGGAATGAAAGAGGACCGTAGCCAGATCCGGCGCGTAAGGTGTTCGATGAAATGGCTGAGATAAGTCAAGTGTCATGGACAGCAGCGATGAATCTTTTTGAACAGATGCCTGAGAAAGATAGTGCTGTGTATGTGAAGTTGGGGACTATGGGTTTGGCTCAGGATTTGTTTGACCAAATGCCCAATAAAAATGTGATTTCTTGGACTAGTATGATTTCTGGGTATTGTCATAATGGTGATGTCGAATATGCTCGGTCGATGTTTGATAATATGCCTGAGAAAAATGTGTTCATTCGGAATGCAATGATAAGTGGATATTGCCAAAACAAACAACCCAATAAGGCTTTGGAATTGTTTCATGAAATGCAGAGAAGTGAATATGTGGAACCAAATGAAATAACATTTTCAAGTATTCTTGCTACTATAGCTGATTTGGGTGCTTTAGATTTTGGGATTTGGATTCACAAGTTTTGCCGGAGGAAAAAGGTTGAAAAATCTGGTCGTGTAAGCACTGCACTAATTGATATGTACACAAAATGTGGTGAAATTACCAAAACAAAATTACTTTCCAATAAAATCACCGAAAAAGGAGGAATGCTTTAATAATTGGTTTTGCAGCCAATGGTCGTGCAAAGGAGGCATTGGAGGCTTTTGCAGTGATGTTACAGGAAAGATCAAAGCTGAATAAGATAACTATGATCGGTGTATTATCTGCCTACAAGCATTGTGGCTTGGTTGAGGAAGGAAAAAGATGGTTCCGATCAAGATAGTTAAAATCAAGATTTTACGTGAAATCGGAAGAGGGATAAAAAATCGTAAAACGTAAAATCGTAACGTCCAAAAATCGTAAAAACATAAAAGCGTTTGGAAAATTAGTAAAATCGTTTTAATGAAAAAATCGTGAAAACATAAAATCGCAGTGATAAATTAAGATTTTAGCTACCATGATTCCGAGCAATAGAGAAATTCGGCCTTACTATACAAATTGAGCACTATGGCTGTACGGTTGATCTTTTAGGAAGGTTTGGAAGCTTGGATGAGGCTGAGAAAATTACTGAGACCATGCCTTACAATCCTAATGGGATAATACCAAGTTCATTTCTATTTGCATGTGGGTATTACAAAGACGTCGCGAGGGCGGAGAGAGTACTCAGAGGCCGTGAAAGTGGATCGGATGAGCCGAGGAGACTATGTGATGTTGAGGAATATGTACGCAGAAGAGCAGATGTGGAGTGATATGGAAGATGTTAGATACATGATGAAGAATAGTGGATCAAATAAAGAGGTGGGTTGTAGTATTATTGGAGTTGACTCTGGCTTTGCCGAGTTTGTGGCTGGCGATTGCTTGCATCCTCATCAAGAGAGAAAAGAAAAATGACACCATAGCACAAGCCAAACTAAAAGAAGAGAGAAAGAAACGAAAATCAATAGAGTGAAAACACTTTAGTAAGCCTTCAATTTTCAGGTGTAATATTTTTATTATAGTTTTCTTATTTAATCTCTATATATAAAAGCGACACAGAGTACATGACATGAATGAGTCAATGCTTCAAAAATATATACTCCCTCCTCTTAATATACGACATATTTTGAGGAGTTGGTTTTAGTTAAATATAAGCATATTTTTCATATTTTTATAATCATTATTTATTGTTTTGTTAGTAAGAGTATTTTTTAAAAAATTGCTAGAATATAAAATTTATTTGAATCTAATTTTAATCTTAAACATTTCAACATGATTTGGGTCATCATAACGGTTCACTTCATTATCCTAAAAAATGTTTGATGCATCACGGCCACAAGGGCCTTCCGGTTTTACCGCATCCCAATGGGAACACATTTTAAACGCAATTTCAGTTTTACCAAGCTCTAATGGGAACGCATTTTAACTGTTCAGTTTTACCGGGTTCCAAAGGAGCACATTTTAACTGTTCTTTCGGTTTTATCGGGTTCCGTCGGGAATGCGTTTTAAGCTGTTCTTTCGGTTTACCGGGTTCCCATAGGAACGCGTTTTAAGCTGTTCTTGCTATTTTACCGGGTTCCATTAGGAACACGTTTTAACTGTTCTTTTAGTTTACCGGGTTCCCATAGGAACGCATGTTTACTGTTATTTCAGTTTTACCAGGTTCCCATAGGAATGCGTTTTAACTGTTCTTGCAGTTTTAGGGTTCCAATGGAAACACGTTTTAACTGTTTTTCTTCGTTTTGATTGAAATTGGGTTTCGTACCCTGCATTCATTTATCCATCGCTCCACGGTTTATTTGAAACCGGGTTCCACCTTATTTCCCTTTCATAGGGATGGACTCTACACAGAACTCAGATTTTAACTGCAATACAATCAGTTTAACCGAGTTCCGTCTTCGTTCCTTTTTGTAAGGACGGACTCCACACGGAACTCGGATTTTAACTGTTCATTCAGTTTAACCGGGTTCCACCTTCTACCCTTTTATAAGGACGGACTCCACACGGAACCCGAATTTTAACTGTTCATTTAGTTTAACCGAGTTCCGCGTTCTTCTATTTTGACAGGGCACCAATGGCTCAAATTAAAGGAAACACAAGTGATATGTGGACTTGAAGAAATATGCAATGAACAATTACATATAAAGGAACAAGATCTGAGAGAAAAAGGTAATTGACCTCCAATCACCTTAGGATCACAGATTTAACCGTATTTTCGATTTAAAGATTCTCCAGCAGCTGTGTCGTTAAATATTTCACTTACAAGTGGATCACTGAAGCTAAAAGGAGATTCTTCCCAGTTCGTAGGACCTTTCAGTGAAGAAGATATAATATTAGAAGGAATTATATCTGAAAATGATTCAAGATGAATTTTCCTTGTCTCTGCATTCAGGTCACTGATAATTTCACTTGATACAGCCTCATTGGATTCCATTTTTAACTGATAAACTGAACAGTACCCAGTATTCACCAATTGGAGATGAAACCCGGAAAACACCAGCAGTTCGGCATTGATGAGGTTTATGATAAAAAGTAACATCCTCATGTGAAACCATAGTATAAAATCAGAGCTAAATCTGGATATCAGTTGAGCACTATGAACTCGCATACCATAAGAGATCCACCAGGCATCCCAATCACAAATTTTTTTTTTTTTTCAGAGTAACCAATCTGATGTTGTCTCATCAAGAGCTTCAAGCAGAACCCAAATATCGAGCACCATGAACCATCATTTGAAAATGATCTGGATTTCGATTAACACCCAACAATAGTTGCGTGACACTTTACACCTCACTGCTAGTTTGCTTTGGACTTGCAGGAGAAAATGCCACTAACTCAGAAAATTTAGAGAGAATGACAGAGAAAATGGTGCAATATCTTCTCTAAAGGCCCGTACCTTCATTTGAAAGCAAACTGAAATTGTTCAGTTGGGTCGGGAAAGGCAATGCGGAGAATCAGATATATGAATCAAATTGAAGTTGCTAACCAAGCTTCCAGCAAGTGATTGATCAAAGAATACAATATATGAATCCACTTCCAGAATAACAAAACCACAATCCTTTTCCACGAACAAGATATATCCCTATCATTCATTAATCAAACTACAAGAAATGATGACCAAAAATGAAGGATAGAGACACCATTTATCCTTATTTTAGGTCTGTCTAAATTTATTGTGTTTTTTGTACTTTACTTATAGACTGTATTTATTATCTCACTTATTCTTTTTATAAATAAAAATATAGTTAAAAATACATATTTATTATTTTGAACTAATTTTAATTGTTTTCTTAATAATGCAAATAAGTTATTTAAAATATATAACAAGAGACCAGAAAGTATCATTATCATGTAACTGTATTATTCCATCTATAAAATGAATATATTATGGGTTTAATGTTTTTGCCATAAATGTTTTTTCTACCACACTCATATAAAAACTAAAAAATTGAGTGGATGGAGAACTGCTCTCAGCCGCTCACCTCCGTGTTTGGCTCACCGGAGTCCATTACTCAACCGAAAGTCTCCTCCCTTTTACACAATCATTTCCTGCTCTTACTCTGCCCACTCGTCTTTTAAGGTCCCTCCTCTTATTCTTCAAAAGAAAAACTATCTCTATTTCTCAGCATTTATCCAGAAAGAAAGAGAGGCTAATAGTTTTTCTATGTTTCGAAAATTATTGAGACCATGCCTTACAATCCTAATGGGATAATACCAAGTTCATTTCTATTTGCATGTGGGTATTACAAAGACGTCGCGAGGGCGGAGAGAGTACTCAAAGAGGCCGTGAAAGTGGATCGGATGAGCCGAGGAGACTATGTGATGTTGAGGAATATGTACGCAGAAGAGCAGAGGTGGAGTGATATGGAATATGTTAGATACATATGATGAAGAATAGTGGATCAAATAAAGAGGTGGGTTGTAGTATTATTGGAGTTGACTCTGGCTTTGCCGAGTTTGTGGCTGGCGATTGCTTGCATCCTCATCAAGAGAGAAAAGAAAAATGACACCATAGCACAAGCCAAACTAAAAGAAGAGAGAAAAAGAAACGAAAATCAATAGAGTGAAAACACTTTAGTAAGCCTTCAATTTTCAGGTGTAATATTTTTATTATAGTTTTCTTATTTAATCTCTATATATAAGAGTGACACCGAGTACATGACATGAATGAGTCAATGCTTAAAAAAAAAATATACTCCCTCCTCCTAATATACGACATATTGGTTTTAGTTCTAAATATAAAACATATTTTTCATATTTTTATAATCATTATTTATTGTTTTGTTAGTAAGAGTATTTTTTTTAAAAAAAAATTGCTAGAATATAAAATTTATTTGAATCTAATTTTATTTTCCAAAAAAATAT
Source organism: Acacia melanoxylon (assembly GCA_019022615.1). Classification (NCBI taxonomy): domain Eukaryota; kingdom Viridiplantae; phylum Streptophyta; class Magnoliopsida; order Fabales; family Fabaceae; genus Acacia; species Acacia melanoxylon. The sequence continues at coordinate 5,888,427 of JAFJYJ010000037.1, forward strand.
TTATAATTATCATATTTTACGTTATTGTTGTTATTATTATTATTATTATTTGGGTAAAAACTGGGGTTCAAATACCCATTATTCCAAAATCAACATCCGGTGTACGTGTGTGGGTAAACAACTCCCACAGTGTCACTATACAGAAAATTTATCATCCTTGATGGAGGAGATTCAAAAACTAAAAAGTCTTCACTACAAGCTAAAATCAGCTAACCAATCTGCAACCAAATTACCTTCTCTCAGCGTATGGGCAAAGAGAATCTGCATCTCTTTATTACTTTCTCTCAGCCATGCGTTAAGTGTCCGGTATCTAGTCTTTCCTTGGATCCAGTCCTCCTGAACCATATGTAGAGCCAAAGTTGAGTCCCCTTCTGCTATGATCCTATGCCAACCCAAATCTTGTGTCATTTTAAGACCTTGCACAGCCCACCAAATTTCAGCAGCTAAAGCATTACAACGTCCTAATTTCATACCAAACCCACAAATCCAACTCCCATCACTCCTCCTCAACACCCCTCCACAGCTCGCAAAATCTGGGTAGCCTTTAGCAGAGCCATCAAAATTTAACTTCACCCACCCTTCCTCCAGAAACCTCCATTTCACTTCCCTTGGTTCCTTTCTTAGACCATAGCCGCCAAAAGATTTAAAGGAATTAATACATTCTCGGACGTAATTTTGGATTACTAGCATAGGACGTTTAAGCATACAAAATCCTTCTTAAAAAATTATTTGGTTTCTCCAACCCCAAATCATCCAACTACACACCGAAAATACAATACTCCATTCCTCTCCATGCTTTAGGTTATTTATAAACCAGCAACTCATATTTTCAAAAAAAAAAATTGCGGGCGTACCTTCAACACTTTTAGATCCAACCATATCCGTCTAGATTCAGGGCACACTACTACAAAAAAGCCAATTAACGTCCTAAATTAGAGGCAACTAACGTCCCTTTTCAGAGGGACGTCTCGGCGGGGGAAGTAAAAAAATATCATATAACGCGTCCTGAAATAAAATCAGGACGCCTTAACTAAGGCGTCCTAAAATAAAATCAGGACGCCTTAACGCCTTATATGATATATATATATATATATATACATACATATACCCGTCATATTTTTTTTGGGCATTTGAAGATTGTCGAGATGAGAATAATTGTTGTATATTCATATGAGAGCACGATTACATTTATAGACAAAATAGAGATCTAGATTTGAAATTTGAAAAACTAACATCCTAACAATAATCTCCTATAATCTTTAGGTTTAGGTAATCCCTATAATTATGGGACTAATAAAATATTCTACAGCATTCAAATTAAATTACAACAGCAAATATGTTCAGATCTGCAAACTCAAATTAACCCTAAATTACAACAAGCAAACACTTATAGCAAAAATCACAAGCCAAAAATCAGAGTGAAGATCTAAAACCGAAAACCGTTCCAGACTTCATCAACTCCTTCAAACCAAATCAAATAAATAAATAACTAGAAATCAAACAAAGAAATAAAAGGAATCACAGATTGAAGAGTTACATTGTAGAAATCGCAGATCTAGGATTGCAAGTAGAAATCACAGATCTGGGACGGCGAGTAGAAATCACAGATCTAGGACGGCGAGCAAGCACGGTGGGTGACGAGGCGAGCAAGCACCATGGCCAACGCGACGAACGAGAGTGTTGTCGACACGACGAGCAAGTAAGATCTGTGAAAAATGAAAAGAAGAGAGCGAGAGATTGCGATTAGGGTTCGGCGTGAATCGAGCAAGGGGACCGAGTCGATAAGGTTCAACGAGAGAAGGCGAGGGAAATACATGAGAAATTATGAGAATGGGTGTGGACGCGGGCTATTTGCTTGTTTGTGGCAATTTTGACGACGATAGAAATTGGTCGACAAAATTAAACAATTGGCGACTGAATTTACTTTCAGGTCGCCATTTTTAATTTTGGCGACTTGAATATTATTCAAGTCACCAAAATTCACAAATTAGCGACTGATTGTCGCCAATTTCAAAAAATATATATATATTCTAACGGCGCAAAAAAATGTATTTACCATATTTCTTTTTTTTAAAAAATTGGTGACCTGAAATTAAATTCAAGTCGCCAAAATTCAACAATTGGCGACACGAATTTAATTTTGTGTCGCCAATTTAAATATAAATATATATATATATATATATATATATATATTCTAACGGCGCCAAAAAATGTATTTACCATATTTCTTTTTTTTAAAAGAAAGAAATGGCGACTTGAAATTAAATTCAGGTCGCAAAATTCAACAATTGGCGACCTGAATTTACTTTTAGGTCGCCAAATTTTTTTTTTTAAAAAACAATATTCCAACGGCGCCAAACAAAAAATTCTCATATATCCCATGGCGCGAAACAATATACCCAGATTTTAGGCGTCCTTAAACAATGTTAGGACGACAAAAATCAATTTTACGAGTCCTAAACTCTAATTCAGGACGCTCAAGGCTCTATTTCCTTACAAATAATTACAAGAATGCCACCGCCTTTATTTTTTACTTCCTATTTTTAGATCAGGACGTCATTTAAGGTAGTAATATCCAATTTTTGTAGTAGTGGCAGCTCCTTAGCACATAGTCTAGGTCTTCCATTTCTCCACCACACTCACTGCAGTTTGGAGCACCTCCTAAGATTCGTGCTTTCCTAGCTGCAGTGAGTAGTCTATCTTACACTGCCGTCCATAAAAATATTTGGATCCTTCTCGTGGTTTTCACCTTCCAAATAATCTCCATCCCCATATTCACCTCTCCTCTCAACTGTTGATACATTTGAGCTACAGAGAATTTATCTCCATGTCCTCTTCTCCACCCAATCTTCATCCTCAACACACGGTGGGGGAACGACCTTAATTAATTAACTGAATGATCTCATTTGGTTACGTTATGTTTTTTTTTGGTATTCAAACGGGGCAAAAGCCCAAGCAAACTCAGATCAGAGTTACATTACGTGGGTAGTAAACCCCCACTTCATCCTTATGCAGCAAATTAAACACAGTAGAAGGAGGAGAGCTAAAAATTACATGATTCTCCTCCAGATCAAAGCTAAGATTTGCTAATGAATCTGCACACATGTTCCCTTCTCTATATACATGAGTTACTCTTACCTCATGAAATTTCTCTAAGGTCAGAAAGATGTCTGACAGTAGCCTGGACCCACCGTGCTCCTCCTCTTGTATTTTATTCAGTAGTGCAACAGCTGTGGATGAGTCACACTCCACTACAAGCTGCTGAATATTAAACTGTAAAGCCAATTCCAGACCACGTAAAATGCCCCACAACTCAGCCTTAATTGCGGAGCAGTACCCTAGCCGTCTAGCAAATCCACATTGCCATTTACCATTGCAGTCTCTGATTAGGCCCCCACACCCTGCAAGATGTTTATCCCCTTTGGAGGCCCCATCTATGTTTAGTTTACACCATCCCATACACGGTTTGGACCAGCTGATATGCTTCAATACTTTTGAGCCACTGAGCCTGCCAAAATCCACTTTAGCTGCATTGATATCTCTAACGTAAGCCCTCACAACTGCACCCAGATTCTCAGGCAGCAAGAACCCTTCCTCAAACAAGCTGCTATTCCTCCACCGCCATAGGAACCAGCAAGCAACACCAAATACCAGATCCCACCCTTTATCTGGTGACTTCAAATTCCAGTCAAACCATTGGCTCTCCATCAGCATTAAAAACTCTGGATCTGACCTCCCACTTCTCAGATCACGCCACATCTTATCAGCAACCCAACAATCACGCATCACATGCATGATTGTCTTACTTTTTCCACTACACCTGCAGCAATCAGGGTTACCACCCATCATCCGATGCCTCCTCTCCCCTGTCAAAAGTCTATTATGTAGGGCCAACCATAAGAACGCCTGTATTCTTCTTGGCCCCCCCCATTTCCACACCCTACTCCACTTCACTTCTCCCTTCCCATTCTCACCCTTCATAATTGCATACATATCAGCAGTGATGTAATTGCTACTCAAACCGGCTCCCCACTTGATAGCGTCCTTTCCCATGGGCCCCTTTGGAGGAAGTATAGCCATTATATACCTACTCCCCACCTCAGTTACTAAACCCTTTATTTTCTCCATGTCTCACTCCCCATTTCCAGCAACTACATCACTCACCAAGAGCTTTTTGTCAACTTCAGATAGCTAGCTACCACATAAATCAGTCAGATTCTTAGTGTGATCCAGCCACCTGTCATACCAGAAATTTATCCCTTCACCATTTCCCACTTCCCAACACACGTTTCTTACCATGTTAGGCCAAATCCTAGCTAGATTTTTCCACAACTCTAAATCAGCTTTTTTCCATATAACCTCCTTCTTTAGCTCCTTACCTCTACTATACTTCCCTGTTAGCACCAATGAACACAGACTGCTTGGCTTAGCAATCATATTCCACGCCACACGGCCTAAGAGAGCATCGTTCATAACATCAAGGTCCCTAAAACCAAATCCTCCATTTTTTTCTCCTTACACAGAAGATCCCAGCTGACTGGGTGTAATTTCCTTACCCTTTCGCCATCCTGCCAAATAAACTCCCTCTGAATTTTTTCCATCTGCTTCCTAACACCACACGGGATACGTGAATGTTGCATAAAATAAACCGACATCTGATTAGTGACAGATTGAGCTAAAGTCAGTCTCCCAGCCAACGATAATGTTTGTTTCTTCCAGCTACTCAGTTTGCCTTGCATTTTATCTAATATGTGCTGGAATTTCCTATTAGTTCCCTTCCCCGACAACATAAAAGCACCTAGATATCTTCCCAAGTCATCCATACAATTAAAACCAGACACTGCACACATAGCAGACTGTACACGTCTATCTACATTTCTTGAGAAAAATAGACTAGACTTCTGTTTGTTGACCTTCTGCCCTGAGAGCCTACCAAAATCCTCCATAATCCTCATCACTATGCTAATTTGCTCCACCTCAGCTTCACAAACTAGAAGTAAATCGTCTGCAAACATGAGATGAGATACCGGTGTACCACCTCTCCCCATTCTTAGTGGCTTCCACAACTTCTTATTCACACAATCTACAATTAGATGAGTTAACTTCTCCATTCCTAAAACAAAAAGATATGGAGAAAATGGGTCCCCTTGCCTTAACCCTCTTGAGGGAACGAAAGATAGTTTCTTTCCACTATTCCACATTAGGGACAACGATGAAGATTTGACGCACTCCAACGTAACCCTTCTTAACTTTTCTTCTAGGCCAATTTCATCTAGTACTTCTTCAAGGAAATTCCATTCCATCCTATCATAGGCCTTTTCGAGGTCTATTTTCACAATCACAAATCCTTTTTTACCTTGCATCTTATTCATAGAATGAACCATCTCCTTTGCCACTATTATGTTATCATGGATGCAACGCTTAGGTACAAAACTGGTTTGAAATGGGGACACTAGATCATTCATCAAAGGCTTAAGTCACATTCACATACTACTTTAGACAAGCCTTTATACAATACATTACATAGAGATATGGGCCTGAAATGACTTACCAGCTCCGGTTGTTCTATCTTCGGAATCAAGACTACAAGAGTGTCATTAATCTCCTTGATTCTCTTCGGGTTACTCCATAATTCATTAATCAGACTACATACTGAGGCTCCCACCACACCCCAATTCCTTTGGTAAAATATTGTTGGGTACCCATCGCTACCTGGAGCTTTGAATCCTCCCATTTGGAAGAAAGCACGTCTGATTTCTTCGTTAGTAATACCCCTTCCAGCCACTCTGTTTTGCATCGCTCACAGCCCCCCAACTTTGCACCGTGGTCAACCAGCTCCTTCCTCCCTGTTCACTTCTAAACAGGTTCTCAAAGTAAACTTGGAACAAGTTCCCTATCGCTATCTCATCCTCAATCCATTGGCCTTCATTATTTCTCAACATCTTTATTCTATTGCATCTTCTCCTTATAAGTGTCTTCGTATGGTAGTACCTCGTATTCCGATCTCCTTCCATCAACCACCTTCCCCTAGATTTTTGAAACCATAATACTTCTTCTTGTCTTAGAGTCTTCATCAGCTCCGCTTCAAGATCCCTTTCCAACCACTCCAAATACGGATTACTCCTCCTATCCATGCTTCTTTGTACCCCATTCAGTCTGTTCAATAGTCTTCTTTTCTGGTTCTCAATATTGCCAAAAACTTCCCTGTTCTATTTAATTAATTCCTGCTGCAAACAAAACAACTCCATGTGTGCTTAATCAAACCCACTCCAGTTCCTGCTCAAAAACTCTTCAAACTGTTCATGCAGTAACCAAGTAGCCTGAAATCTAAAAGGCCTTACCTGACTCCCCTTAACTTCCTCCTCAAGCCTCACCACCATAGGATGATGGTCTGATCCCAAACGCGGAATAACTCTCACATCAGCCTTGCTAAACTTCTCTTGCCACTGGACATTACACAAGCAACGATCTAATCTCTTGTACACTCTCTCGAGACCGTCCCATTTAGGTCCTCTCCATGTGAAAAATGGTCCACAAGCCTCAATATCCAAAAAATTGCAATTTTGAATCCATTCATTGAAGTTTCTGCAGCGCGACTCATTGACTCTTCCACCCCCTTTTTGCTCCAAAGGAGATTTAATTTCATTAAAGTCCCCAGCAATGAGCCACGGTACAGTTACACCCCTTGAAATTCTTTGCAGATCCTCCCACAAAACATGCCGCCTTTGCACATTCGGATTAGCATATATGGCTGTGAAAAGCAAACTAGCCACTCCCAACCGCACATTGCAATGGAGAAATTGGTCACCTGAAGCAATAACATCCACAAATTGGTTACGTTATTATTTATTAATACGTGTGACCTACTTACACACACACACACACACTCAATCTACCTAATCTTTGAATGTTCAATAGCTCGATGGAGTAGGCTACTGGGGGGTCATTGGGCTAGGATTGGCTAGGGAAACAAACTGTAGGCATGAGCTGGCCCAAATGAAGGATATGTATATGTATATTTTTATTTTTATTTTAAATATTTTATGATATTGAATGACATAATGGCGAAAAGCCGAAAATATTCTATGCCTTTGCTGGGCATAATAACCATATGCGAATGATAATATCAGTTATTGATAATTAAAAGTACAAAATGATGACTTAGGATCCGTCAGTAATATGTGTGTGTTACTTTTAAGTCTATTGATATAAGACAAGGGATTTAATTATCACTTACTTTTTATAACTAGGCCAACATGTAAATAATATTAACTTTTTTAACAGTGCGTATAACTTTAAATAACATCACAATACAAGATTCTCAAATGTCATTAAACACGAAAAGTGAAACATGCCACAACCCAATGGAAGCCAGGATCTAAGAAAACGATAAAGGATGCAATGCAAAATTGCAAACTTTTAAAAAAGAGAAAATTAAAGAAACACTAATAAACCACCATTGTGGTGGAAGGGTACATTAGATCCCCTCGAGTTTCGAGTTTGAATCTCAGAGGCAATATCGGTGTTGAAAGGGGCAGTCACGAACCTTGAATTGGATACTGGATCATAATACTAAAAAAACAATCATTGCTGCTCGGCAATCATTTGTTATACCTTAGAGGAATCTCTACATCTCAGATAATTACCTGCAAAATAAATTTAGGAATAAGGGAAAATTTAACAACTAAAAACACAATCAACCACAAATCTTCTATTATGCTATATAAAAAAATGCGAAAAACATTTCTCGTGTTGTAAGAGAAGTGTATTCTCATGTCACATACACATGAAATGATGGGACCCACATATATATATAATGCCTCTAAACCATAACCCTTTTTCCTTCTCCAGAAAATGACCAGAAAGAAAAAACCAGGTGATGAACAAAGAAATAAGCAACCCCTCCAGGAAGAATATAATAAACAAAGCATCTTTCAAGATGCTCAAGGTCCGGTCTCGAGAAGAAGATCGAAGGAGATCATCAAACAACTCTTAAAACAAAGCAATCGGCTCCTCAAACTCAAGGGTCTTTGCTACCAACCCCGGGATCATCTTCCGGCCAATCAACTTCCCAAACACGGGAACCACGATTGCGGACAAGATCACAAACCAAATCGGGGTCTTGACCCCATAACCCAAATTGAGTCTTCAACCCAAAGACTCACCTCCACCAAACCCGACAAAAAACGGTTGAATCATATGCTAAGAAACTTCCTGCCAAAAACTTGGGGGAAATATTAGTACAAAAAGATGATAAAACCCAAGCCCTTGACTATGATAGAGCACTTGCTTTATCTATCCTTGCCTCTTCTTCACGGCAATCGGTAAAAGGAGTACGATTTAGCAAATCTTTGAATTCAATCTCCAACTTGCCCGAGAAAAAGCCTCCTCGGGTTACTAAACAATTAGTAGTCTCTTCGGCTATTAACCCAATGGATACACCTTACATTCCCAAACTGGATAAGGTCAAAAATATCCCGCAAATTGAACTGAGTTTTTCTTCCAAACCCCCAACCAGGTAGCTTTAAAGTCTTCCCTTCGGGATTTCATTTTATTCCTACTAATTTACAAAAAACTAGAGAATTCTATGAGTTAATACTAGTTGATTCTGAATCTATCGAGTTATCTCGAAAAGAAGATAAAGAAGGAACTTTTATTACTCATTCTACTCTCCAGATTTTAAAAGTTCTCACACCTTCCCAATGGGGACAAGATTTACATAAAAATGTCTCTTTCAAAATCAATTATATATATGTGGGTCCCATCATTTCATGTGTGTGTAGGAATCTTCTTCTTCTTTTGCAACATGAGAAGTTTAAACCCCATAAAAAATACATTTTTTGGGGGAGGTAAAATAACCTTTAAGCGCCGTTTAAAACTATTAATTCCAAAAAAAAAGGAATATGGAATTCTTATAATAATATAAAAGATCATGATCCTTAATTGGAATTAAAATTCTTCTAAATTATTTTTTCCCTACTCATTTTCTTATATTTTCAGTACCTTTTTATAACATTTTCAATGTTTGTTTTTAAAAACATTTCAATACATATCTTTCATATTTTGAGTACTAATATTTTAAGTTGAGTATAAATCACGTCAAAATAATGAATAATGAAAATATCAAACATCAGTATTAAAAGTATGAAAGATAAATGTCAAATAGATAAAAAAAAATATGAAAAAATTAATTTCAACTAAGAGCCTTGGTCTTTTTCTGAAATTCTTAATTACAATACAAATTAAATATTAATTGGATTTTTAAAAAAATGGTTTGTTTTGATAAATACTATGGTAACGGCATAATTAGCAAGTGTAAATAAAAACCAACAAAAAGCTTTTTTTTTTTGAAAACATTATATTTTAGAATTTTTCGGAAAAAGACATTTAGAATTAGTTTAAAACCCAAAAGAAAAATGGAATAATTAACGTATTCGTTGAATTAAAAGGCCTGCGTTAAACTTTATATATATATATATATATATATATATATATGTACGTATGTATGTATGTATGTATTTATGTCTGTATGTATGTATGTATAGAGAGAGAGAGAGTTGTATCAAGACAAATAGTGTACTCACCCTGAATGAAAAAGCCTTTTGATAGAGATTAGTTCCTTGATAACATCTGCTGCACTCATTCTTTCATGCGGTAATTCCATAGAGCAAGAAAGTCCAATCCTAAACAAACAGCATATGCATTTCTCCACGTTAGGATGGATCCTTACCATGCTCTCCTGTAAGTCACTTGATGATGCCATTTGCTCGGATTGAATAGTTGGGAGAATAGTTGAGCACACAACTTGCAAAAGATTGTTTGGAAAAGAACTTTCCACATATTTATGAAGATTGTGACCATCCTTAAACATTTCTTCAATAGGTCTTTTTTTAGTTACTAGCTCTAAGATAAGAATGCCAGAGCTATACATGTCACCTTGTATAGACACCTCAGAACCCATTCCATATTCTGAAATGCTGTAAACATGTTAGTTCCCTTATATAATTAAAAAAATAAAAAATAAAAAATTGTGCGAGTTTGAAAGTAATGAATTACATGACTTTAAAGCAAAAAAATATTTAATGATACCTGGAGGAACATAACCGATAGTACCCTTTATTCCAATTGTGCTGCTACGTTAATTAGAGATGACTTCTATAGTTGAGAGTAGTCTTGCCAATCCAAAATCACTCAAATGAGCAACCATGTCGCCATCAAGAAGCACATTGCTCGGCTTCAAGTCACAATGAACAAGTGGTTACCCACATTCATGGTGAAGATAATATAATGCAGATGCAACATCGATAAGAATATTTATTACTTGATGAAGGAGCAAAACTCTTGGATGATGTTTTGGATTCTCAATTGTAGGATATAACCAATTGTACAAGCTTCCATTAACCATGTACTCATAAATTATAGCTTTGAATTCATTGCCCTTGTAATCAATGCTAGAACAACATGATATAACTTTTACCAAATTTCGGTGCCTTGTATTTCTAAGAGAATTACATTCAGCAAGAAAACTCTTGTTAGCTCCCCTCATTTGAAGGTTGATGACCTTTACTGCGACAACTTCATTGGACTCAAGACTTCCCTTATATATAGAGCCAAAACTCCCAGATCCTATGAAATTGTTGACAGAGAATCCATCTGTAGCATTATGCAAACTTTGATATGATACTCTAGAAATTGTGTCAATTGTTTGTCTACTTGAAGAAGATTTATTGCTTCTCTTCCTTCCATAATACATAGCAACAATAGATGCTAGAAGAAGAAAAGCAATCACAGAGCATATTGATAGGATTAATTTGTAGTTTGGATGTTTACTTTCTTGAGTAGATTTGACGGGTCCACATTATGTGCTTGTCCCTCTAATTAGAGGGACAAGCACATTTTATTTTATTTTTTTAAATTTTTTTATATCTTTTATTTAGTTAGATTAAAATTATATTTTGCTTTCTGAATTTTTTTGCACCCAGTATCTTAAATTAATTAGTTTTCAGGATACTGGTGTTACAGGACAAATATTTATGTATGCGTAACTGAAAATTAATTAATTTGAGATGCGGGCGTAAAAAAATCAGAAAGCAACATATAATTTTAATCTAACTAAATAAAAGATATTAAAAAAATTTAAAAAATAAAATAAAATGTGCTTGTCCCTCTAATTAGAGGGGGAACACATAATAAGCACATAAGGACAAGCACCTTATGTGCTTCCAGATTTGACAGGCATGGTGGTAGTTCCAACTTTGATATGCCTCCACAAAGCTTGTTATTCCCCATAAGTGATATTGCACTTGCATTGCCAAAGACGCCTTTGCTAGGTACCTCCCATCAAGCATGTTGAAGGAAACATTTAGGTACTCTAATAAAGCAATATCTTGTAGATCTTTTGGAATTGATCCAGACAAGTTATTTTGTGACAAGTCTAGATATCTTAGACCTTTCAATGAAGCCAAAGATAAGGGAATGGTTTCTTGAAATAAGTTCCCTTGCAAAACGAGATACTCTAAGCTTTGGCATTCTCCAATGGTTTGAGGAATGGTTCCAGATAAATGATTATGAGATACATTCAATTGCCCAATATTTTTTAAGTTTCCAACCTCGTTTGGTAGATTCCCAACAAATGAGTTATGTGATAACTCCAATAAAATTGATAGAGACGGAAGAGTAAACAGTTGGACTGGTATGGTTCCACTAAAACGGTTTAGTGATAAATCAAGGTATTGTAGGCTTTCACAATTCCCAATACTTGGAGGAACTTTCCCTTCAAGTATGTTATCTGACAAATCTAGGTGAATTAATCGAGTGAGATTGCCTATGAAATGCATTATTTCTCCTGACAATTTGTTTCCCAACAAATACAAGTATTGCATGTTTTAAAACTTCCCAAAAGTAATTGGGATGATATCAGTGAAATAGTTCATATCTATTCCTAGAATCGTTAGGTTTATGAGGTTTCCTAACGCCGCCGGAATTTTGCCACTTATATAATTTTGTCCAAGCCAGAGTTTTGTGAGTTGGGTTGACAAATTGCCTATGGTATTTGATAAATGGCCCCCAAAATTATTTGAATCCAATGCTAGTTCTATCAACTTAGTGCAGTTGCTCAAAGAATTTAGAAACTCCCAATCTCTTGTAGAATTACTTCCCATATTGTTAGTACCGAGACTCTAGAAATGAGAGGTAATGCAATTTTCCAAGATTTGGAATTTGTCCTACAAAGTGATTTTCTCCTACAGAGATCAATTCAATCATAGTTGCGTTTGCAATGGATATTGGGATATGACCCGAGATTTGATTTCCTCCAAGTGCCAAGACTTGGAGATTAGAGAGGTTGATGAACATATTGGCTGGGAGAGAGCCATTGAATTGATTAACTGCAAGTACGAAGAGGGTGAGGGATGACAAATTGTAAAGAGCAGAAGGAATTTTGCCAGAAAGCTTGTTCCCGCCCACATTAATTTTTTTTAATTTTTTTAGATGAAGGTATGCACCCCTCCAAGTTATTTCTCGACAATGAAAGTTTAGTAAGGGAAGAAAGATTGCACATGGAAATTGGGATTTTCCCAATAAAATTGTTCTGAAGTAGACGTAATTGTTCAAGGTTATGGAGAGAGCCAATCTGCATGGGTATTTTTCCAATAAGATTATTTGCACCAAATGATAAGTAGTTGAGTTTAGAGCAACTTGTGATGTTAACGGGGAAATTTCCCGATCAATGTATTATTGGAAAGATCAAGTACACGGAGCCGGAACAAACGACCCAAATCTTGTGGGATTTCTCCGTGCAATTTATTCTTGCTAAGTATGATGACTCTTAAGAAAGAGAGATTTCCAATATGTGGAGTTATAGATCCATGCATGTCATGTCCATCTAGCCAAAGCTTTGTAACTGCGATGCTTGCGACCACAAGCGATTCCATGCCGATTCTGAAGTGTGTAGAAGTATTCCAAGAGTCCAAGATGTGATATGGATCGTCGATATTAATTCCTTGAATTTGAGCAACGACATGTGATCTGTCTCATTACCCCATGAAGAGTAGTTGGCTTTGCAAGGAGGAATCTATGTTAGATTTGCTTTATTTCATAATTTAAATATCCATGTTAGTAGAAGATAAATCTTCTTTTGTGTTTTAGTTTTTCCTTAGCTATTAATTACATAATGATCTTGATAGTTTATGAATTTGAGTTATGCTTATAGTTAGTAGGAGATTCCATGATTTTTTTAATTATTGGTTTTAGTGATTTTTATTAATGATACTTGATTTTTAAAAATCTTGTATTGTTTTTTGGGACGAAATATGTATGTTAGTAGAAGATAAATCTTCATTTTTTAAAAAAAACTTAGTGGAATTTACTATTTGATTTAGGCTATTACAAAAATGAGTGTTAGTAATTTGTTTAAAAAATATTCCATTAAAATTTTTTATTTGAATCTATCTTTAACAAGTTATACAATAAATTTGATTAAGTGTTAAATAATCTCTTTCATCTAGCCCATATATGTTAGAAACTTCAAAATACTTAGTATTCTATTTTTTGTTTGGCCCTCGACGCATGTCCCCATGTTCGGTGTGCTATCCTCATTCTCGGTTCTTTCTTGGAATATGTTCGTGTTCAATGCATGTGTTTGTTTTTCACTTTCTTGATTAAGTGGCAATTGGTAGGCATAAGAGGCGACTTATATATATTTGTGGTATGTTGAGATGTTAATTAGGTTAGTGCTTGAAGTAGCTAGGAAGTATGGAAGGCAACCATGATAGAAGTTGGATGTACAATCGTCTAAGCGATAGAAGACAAATAACGCAAGCATTCTTCGCGGGTTTGGAAGAGTTCGTCCAATTTGCTTTGGTGAATTCAAATAATTCAAGTAGGAGATCAGGTGTTCGTGTGCCAAATGTAAGTGTTTAAGATTTACAGATGCGGACACGGTCAAAATTGATTTGTGTCAAAAGGGATTCATGAAAGATTATGAATGTTGGGAATGTCATGGCGAAGTCAAGCCAGGACACCGAGTTGTTATTACGGGGACAATAGTCATCGAGAAAACCTTAATCAATATGAGCCGGTTGGTTATGGATGCCGCGGACCGTCGATCGACCAATATTTTGATCCCGTTACTCATGTTGAACCGTCATACATGGGAGAGGAGACTGGTACACATCCTCAACCATCATACATGGGTGAGGATCCTCATTCGAAAGCCGCTAGGTTCTATAAAATGCTTCAAGAAGCACAGCGTCCTTTATGGGAAGGTTGCGAGCACTTTGAAAATAGTGAATATTCATCGCTATCGGCTACCCTAGCAACACTAAGCTTGAAGACCGATCACCATATGAGTGAGAGGAATTACAACGAAATGATGCAGATCATGAGTAAGGTTGTTCCCAAAGACAAGAATTTGCCGAAGGACTTTTACCAAGCAAAAAAAAGGTGAAAGAGGTTGGGCTTGGATGTGAAAAAATTCATTCTTTGCCCCCGGAGGATGTATGTTGTATTACAAGGATGATCTTGAGTGACCAATTGTAAATTCTGTGGACATGACAGATATAAAGTTGTGGGGAAAGGAAGGAAAATGACCCGTCATGCATTAAGCAAGATGTGGTACTTTCCTCTGGTGCCCAGACTTACGAGATTGTATGCATCAGAACAAAAAGCTGCTCACATGAGATGGCACCGGGAGCATCGTAGGGATGAAAACGTTGTGACGCATCCATCTGATGCCAAAGCTTAGCGTAAATTTGACGAGGCGAATCCTTTCTTTGCTATGGATCCCCGTAATGTTCGTCTTGGTCTATGTTCGGATGGGTTCGCTCCTTTCAACAATACGGGCAAGAATTATTCATGTTGGCCGTCATTGTGACTCGTACAACCTCCCACCTTCTATGTGCATGAGAAGAGAGTTTTTCTTCCTTAACGCGTTAATCCTGGGTCATCCAACCCAAAAAGAAGATCGATGTGTACCTCGGGCCTTTGATAGACGAGTTGAAGATGTTGTGGGTGAAGGGGTTCTTACGTATGATATATCATTAAGTCAAAATTTCACCATGCGGGCTGCCTTAATGTGGACGATAAATGATTTCCCTGCATATGGGATGTTGAGTGGCTGGAAAACGTCGGGAAAGCTCGCATGCCTGGTATGTCTTGAACAGAACATGGGTTTTAGCTTGGAACACAATCGCAAGGTCAGTTAGTTTGACAGGCACCGGCGATTCCTACCACCCGATCATCCGTTTAGGAGAAATAGAAAAGACTTCACGCGGAATGTTGTCGAACTAGCATATCAACCTTGTCGTTTAAGTGGCCAAGAAATATGGGACAGGGTCAAGTATATTCAAAGTGTCGAAGAGGGGGCTGCTTCCAGCGAACCTAAGGGATATGTCGTTGATCATCATTGGAACAAACGCAGCATCTTCTGGGAACTTCCATATTGGAAAGATAAATTGTTAAGACACAACCTCGATGTCATGCATATTGAAAGGAATGTGTTTTACAATATTATGTACACCGTGATGGACACCAAGGGCAATACGAAGGACACGGTCAATGCAAGACCGGACGTTGAAAAGATTTGCGGAAGGTGCTTTGCATTTGGTGGAGAATGGCACGGGACGAATTTCCAAACCCGGAGCGCGTACACATTCAACAAAGAGCAGAATTTAGAATTGTTGCAATGGGTTAAAGATCTCAAACTCCCAGACGGTTATGCATCAAACTGGAACAGATGTGTTGACATGCACGAGGGGAAGTTGATCAAGATGAAGAGTCATGATTGTCATGTTTTTTTCCAGAGATTGTTGCCGTGGGCCTTCAAAGCACTACCGAAGCATATATGGTCTATTCTAACGGAGTTTTCCATGTTCTTTAGAGAAATTTGTGCTTCAGAACTTAATGTTGATAAGTTACGGCACCTGGAGGCGAGCATGCCCATAACTCTATGCAAGTTAGAGATTGTGTTTCCTCCTAGCTTGTTTGACTCAATGGAACATTTACCCGTTCACTTGGCCTATGAAGCAAAGGTAGGAGGACCGCAACAATATAGATGGATGTATTCGTTTGAGAGATAATATATATTGATTTCGCGTTGTTATTAATTGACCGACATGGTACTTGAGTTTATAAATACCCTCTGATATTCCATTGTAGGTTTTTACGCACACTTAAGCACAAGATAAAAAATACAAGGTACGTTGCAGAATCTATCGCTGAAGCTTATCTAGTCGAAGAGGCTGCAAAATTTGCGTCATACTATTATCCCCCTGAAATGATGTCAAGATGGAGAGGGGTACCTTGCAACGATGATGCCGCTGATACGAGGGATCAAAAATCAATATTTAATTTTCCAGGGCGAGTCGTGGGAAAACGTTGGAGGTCAACTCTTGACGGAAGAGATAAGCGAGTTGCGGAGTGGTACATTCTAAACAACTGTGAAGAGGCCGCCCAGTACCTAGAGTAAGTTTTTTTTTCTTTTTACTATTACGGTAAGTATTAAAGTATTAACTTTAGTTTTTTGTTACGAGATACTTTTCTAATTGGGTCCGATCGGAAAATCCTTCAATGTCGGTGTCCCAAGTTGATCAATTCACGAAGTTCGAGTTTCCAAAATGGTTTCGATCCTATTTCTTGGAAAATCCATCAGATCCCAATGAAGTTGCGTGAAGTTTATCTTATGGAGCTGCAATTATAGTTACCCGATGCAACAAATATATAATCAATGGGTATCGATTTTATTGTTGACGCTTGACAGTACACTATGTTGCAATTACGGTGTATGTTGTTGAGGTGACAAAGTTGACGGGGTGGAGACTGACTACAACGGGAAGTTAGTTGAGATTATTCAGCTGAGTTACCAGTGGGACAAGGTGGTGACCCTTTTTAAATGTGAGTGGTTTGATAACAGTCCGCGTGGGACAAAAGTGGACAAACATGGAAATATTGAGATCCTTTGGACAAGGAGATATACGGTTGGTTATGACCCATTCATCCTCGCTCAACAGGCGGAACAAGTTTACTATACATCATACCCTACATCTCGCCAAGGGTGGACGGGAGTTATTAAAACCAAAGCACGAAATATTATACCAAAGTCGAAAGAGCCGGAAAAAAATGACAAGTATGGTTTGAACCGTTCCAAGCGATGTGGAACATGTATCGCCTATAAACATCTTCGATGACGAAGTACCAAGCAATTTCTTTGATTCTCGTGCGGAGTTAGAGTTGATTCCTATACAAATTGACGATGAGAAATCAGACGATGAGGATGAGGCAGAAATAAGCTTCTCTGATAATGAATCTGAGTTCGATGACTATGAGAGTTCAGACGAAGACATGCAAGTAGATGTCGATGAACAAGAATCGTCCGGTTGATTTGTGTTAGTTCTTTATTTGTGACGATCTGTTATACTACATACTGTGTTACTTTGCTACTGTCATATTTAGTAAATATCTTATATATATATATATATTGACATTATGTCTATAAGGATTCAGAGATGGAGCATCTAGGAGGCCGTTCAGGTAGTGGACGTGGTAGTGGTCGAGCCGGCCCCGTCCTATAAGAGGGGGTAGGGCGACGCCCGCTCCCTATGGAGGCAAAGGGCTCGGCGCTTCCCCACCACTTGATATGTCGTCGTCACCGTCGGGTTATTTGTCATCTTCACCGTCGCTTTATACATCGCCGTCACCGTCTACCCCCACTGATCTACAGCAAGGAAGACAACAGGTTTACTTTACCATTTCTGATTGATTTACATATATTTAGTTTCTTGAAACCATCTATGTACAAACATCTTCAATATTTCACATTTCTTCCTTAGCACACTGCGTCGCCTCAGAGCCACGTCGGGGAAGAAGGTAGTTCCTTTGATACACCAATCTGGGGCTCAACAGATCCTTCGACAGGGATGCTTTGGATCTGTCCTGACGGCAACGAGTAAGTCATGTCAAGTTATCAATAATGTTACAATTTTCTTCTCTAATTGTTCCGTATGCTAATATTTGCATGATGTCCTCTATTTTCAGATTTGTGCCTGATAATCTGGTGGCGACTTTCATCTCGACCCAAATATTCCGTAATTACAATCACCCTTGGACCACGTGGAAAGAGATTCGTTCGACGCAACGAGATGTTTGGTTCGATGAGTTCTTGGTAAGTTATTTGTTTCATTCGTGTTAATTAAGTACTTTTAAAATTTGGAGCACTAATTGTTCGTTATTGATTTTCAAGATAAGCATATGACGTTGCCTGAACATCGTGAAAAACTGAAAAAAGCTTATAACCACAGGGCCATCACTTTGTTGCGTTGAAAGCTCTATTCATTGAGAAGGTCAAGAGGCAAGACAAATTGGCTTCCACAGGAGACTAAAGAGGAATTATTGGGCAATTGGGAAAACAATGAGAAGTTTAAGAACATAAGTGCAAAAAATAAGGAAAATAGGGCCAAAATGGACGGACCGTCATATGCTGGCGGCTCCATATCAATTAGTGAGCATCGACGCAAAGTTGTAAGTACACGTTATTTTCTATTTACGTATTCAATATTTTGTACTTTGAAGTAATTAATTAAGGTCATCATTTGCGTTTGCAGATAGAGTCTGGGGAACCTCCAGCAGGATCGGTTGAGTGGGTTACCTTTCAGCGGACCCATTCCTGACAGTCTGAAGGGAGTGAGAGGCAATGGATTAACCCAAGGGTGCAACAAATAGCGGTTAGACATTTATTGCCTTTATTACTTGTTTTATGCACCACCATATTTATTTCATTGTACATGTCTTATTTTTATGTATTTGTTTGCTTGTAGGAAAACTTTCAGAAGCTGTCGGAGGAGAGAGCCTCACAGCGTGAGACTGACCCCTCATCCTCTCAATCCGATAACGAGAGTCTGTTCTTTGAGGCTACTGGCGGATTTGACAAGAAAGGGAGAGTCTTTGGATACGGTGTCTCGCGCCCGATCGAAGCAAACAAAGCGCCCCTCATCTGGCACTAGAGGGGTTTCTTCAGGTAAACATAATACATTTGATATTGATAGTTTCCATTCTCTTGTCCATTCAAATGAAGTACAAATAATAAATGTACTAATCAATTTTGTAGATGAGCTAAAGAAGATGAAGGCGTTGGTGGAGGAGCAAACAACACGAGATGACCCGGGAACGGGAGATAATGAGGCGCGGGCGACTCGGGAAACGGAGATGATGAGGCAGCAGATGATTCAGGAACAAGAGGTGATGAAGCAAGCGTTGAATCAGGAACGGACGATGATACGGCAGGAGATCACTCAGCAAACGGAGATGATGAGGTAGATGCGGCTTCAAATCATGTCCCTTCTGAAAGACAGAGGTTCCGGGTCGACTCCTGGTGATGATGACCATCTTGGTGATGATGATGATCACAATCTAAGCCGTTTAGACTATTTTTTTGTATTTGCTCTTTGCTACGGATTATATATATTTTGTTTTCGCTATGTAAACTCTTTTTTATTGTTATTATATATCTATGGCACACTACTTTTTGTTTTCAATTTTCTAAAAAGAATAAAAACTAAAAAAATTACAAAAAATATATATATTTTAAAAAAATTATTAATTTTGCTATGGAAAATCATTCCGTAGCAAATTTGAGAATTTGCTACGGAAAATCATTCCGTAGCAAATTATTAATTTTGCTACGGAAGAAAATTCCGTAGCAAATTTCGATTTTGCTACGGAAAAAATTCCGTAGCAAATTTGAGAATTTGCTACGTAATTTTTTTCCGTAGCAAAATTGCGACGGATTTTAATTCCGTCGCAATTTGAAAATTGCGACAGATGAAAAAATCCATCGCAATTGCGACGGACATTTATAATCCGTCGCAATTGCGGCGCCCTTTTTTGCTACGGACAAAATCCGTAGCAAAATGATTTTGCTACGGAAAAATCCTTTTTTGCTACGGATTTTTTCCGTATAAAAATTAAATTTTCTTTTAATGTGTAGTACAAATTGCACTATAAAAGTGTTCTTATAATTATGACCGATGGAGTGTATTTAATCTTGTATCGCTTCCCTATACGACATATCAATATGCAAGGCTTTTGCATTATTTTAATAATCTTAAAACCTTTGCACATAAATATAAATATGATTTTGGTCATGTTTTTGAACATTTGATTATCAATATCAGGGAAGCTCTGTTCTTAAGTCTCTCAACCATAAACCCTAAGAGCATATCCACATGAGGGGTGGGAGGAAAAGTCTCCCCTTTTTCTTTTGGAAAGCTCTGTTCTTAAGTCTCTCAACCATAAACCCTAAGAGCATATCCACATGGGGGTGGGAGGAAAAGTCTCCCCTTTTTCTTTTGGGGGTTGGGGGTGGGGGGGGGGAGACAAAACTTGAATAAAGAAACTCTATGCGTGTTTGACACTTGTAGTTCCTCCGCTCATAAATATAAGTTTTTAAGATGATTATGGAATCTAATTAAATTACTTTGAAATATTTATATTCATCGTTAACGATATATAATATATAATATAATGATACACAACATATAATATAAATAAGTAACTAATTTCGTCAATCTCTAAAAAAAGACTTAGCTATGCCTTATATTTATCACCGGGGAGTATTTACTAAAGGCTACCTTGTTGACCTCAATCGTGTGTTGATATATCCTTTCATATTGAAGCTGCTACGTAATAACCTCTTGGTTTGCTTGCCAAAAAAATCTCTTGGCTTGGAATTACTACCTTCAGTGCTAATTACCCTACAAACCATGTCTTATATTTCAGATCGGAGTAGTATTATATATAGTCAATGATTTTTTAAAATCTGAAGGTAACAATAAAGCACTTACATAGATATCTAAGCTAAGCAACCTAGAGCTCTTATAACAATAATTTAAAGGGGGAAAATACATTGAACCCTAAATTAATTTATATATATATAAATGTAATTTATATGAAGCCCAGTGTGTAGAGGCCCTATGGATTTTTGTTTGGCCAACCTGTGGAAATTTACCCTCTTGATGAAGAGTAAGAGATTTTTGGGAGGGCCTCCAACTTGCTTGGGATTTGGGTTTCAAGAAGGTTGCTTTGGAGTCTGATGCCAATGATGTCCTTAGATTTTTAAAGAGGAATTTCACTTTTGGCAGCTTATTGGTGCTGCAAATACAGGAATTTTTGCATAGAGATTGGATTATATCTCTCCACTATATACCTCGTGAGTACAACAGGTTGCTGATGCTCTTGCTAAGTTGGGTTTATCTAAGTCTTGTGTTTTGAGTGATTGCCCTTTATGCCTTAGGGCTTGGATAGATCAGGAGTCCTTGGGATTAGTTTCCCCTATGGTTTAATTTATGTAATCGGGTTCTAGGCCTCGTGCCTTCTTTTATATCAAAAAAAAAAAAGTAAGAAATTTTACAACCTATACTATTCTGTGTGTGTGTGTGTGTGTTTTTTTTTTTAAAAAAAATATAGATGTGTTTATTTATTTAAATACATTACAGTGACATCCACACCCATTAAAGAAAAGGGAGATTGTGGATTCTAACACCATGTGATATCAGAGGTATATGGGAGGTGATGTGTATATCACCCATAACAAACAAAAAAATTAAAAACCAAAATTTTTATTTGCGTTGTCCTTCATGTACCTTATCATTTAGCACTTCATCCAAAATAGTTTAATTTTATTAAGAATGTTCAATATTTTTTCAAATAAATTAACTTCCTTGTACCAGAGCAATTAAATGCAAAATAAAAGTAGAGACAAATAAAAACTAATACCCAACGCTTGAAAGTAAATCAAATTAATCACATATTAATTCCCATTACATGTACTATTCATAACTCCTAAACAGCTTACGATCCTGTTTATATTATAATTATAATTTGTTTTGAGTCCCATATCCAACTAAGAAATTAAAAAGGCCTTATGTATGAAATAAAATAAAATAAAAGGCCTTAAATAATTTTATTTAATATTAATTATAAAAAATCTGAAAGTGGGAGGCCTTAATTTTCATATGAACACTATAATTTTCACCATTCTTTACAAATATCATCAGCTCAGAGTTACTATTCATAGCTTCATTGTTCATAAGCATAAATCATATCTGCGTTACTATACATTGCATCATTAGTTCATCAGCTCATGGTAGAACGATGCAAAAAGATTGCCAAAAAAAAAAAAAAAAGAGTGACCCCCTCAACATGGAGTGCCACGACAATGAGCTGATGATGCATACTGCTACCTCCTATTTTTGATATAAGATCTTTTTGTATTACAATTTATACTATAAATGAGATCTTATATTAAAAAATAGAGGTAATACTTAATTTAGAGCTTGCTTGTTTGTGCTCTCATAAGTGAATTCAAATGTCATAATCGAATTTAGCACATATTAGCACGTACCTTTTTTCATATATACAATATTAATCTTCAGGGCTTTAATTTGCGGTATTTTAATCTTAAAACTTTTAATCTAGACTTGAATTTAATAACAAGAACAAAAAAAATGACATGCAACATTCATTGGACAAAAGATGAAATATAATAGTCACAATTACGATCAAGCTCCAATTATTTATAATAATATTACTATATTTTGATAGGAAAAAAGAGAAATAAAATATTAGAACGGGGGAAAGGTTTCTTAATAAATATGGGTTAATTAATGTATTCTACTTAAATATCAAGATAAACTATATGAATAGAATGAATTAAGCATTGAATTGAAAAAAAGGGTCAGAACATGGTTTGTATTTTGGACAATGTCATACTGATCAAACCATATTTTTATATGATTTTTCATAATTAAATTGGGATTTTTAATGTATTTTCTTGGATATTATTGCATGATTAAACACTAATTTGAGTTAGGGACATTTGTTTTGAATTAAGTGAAATTAGGGGTAAAATGGTCATAATTTGTTAATTATTCATGCAAATGATTTTTGGACTTTTGATGATACATTGTGTTTATCTTTGCGTTGTAGGTGTTTAAGAAGAAAATTCGAGATCTTGGAAAATGTCAATTGGGGTCGAAATTAATATTTTTGAGAACTGGGGAAATACAAGAAAGGCTCCAACAATTTCTAAAAAAATTGGAAATCATGAAGAAAAGGGCCAAAGACAAATTACAGTAAACTACCCAAAAGTTTTGAAAATCACAGTTCAGACCCATTAATAGTTTGAAACTTTACACTTTAGTCCCTCCCCAAAACTTTCAGACTTTTCACTTTAGTCCCTGGTCAAAACTTGCGTTTTGACCAGGCACTAGGTCTAATATTCAGAGGCGTACAGTGAGCTGGGATTGGGGATATATAAAACAGAGCGCCGTGAAGACCTAGGAGGATGCACCTTCGACAATCAACTCTCGGACCTTCATCGTCACTTTCCATCTTCCACCTTCCTTCTTCCTCTCGCCGGCGGCTTCAACCACCACCAAGTCCGCCGGCGAGTTTCACCTCTCTCCACCATCATCATCTTCCACCACCACGGATTCCTCTCGTTTCAGATTTCACACCGATTTAAGCACACGACACCATCGACCTTCCCTCTTGCCTTTGACCTTCATCCTTCATCTCTCCA
This sequence comes from Acacia melanoxylon, assembly GCA_019022615.1. Taxonomy (NCBI): domain Eukaryota; kingdom Viridiplantae; phylum Streptophyta; class Magnoliopsida; order Fabales; family Fabaceae; genus Acacia; species Acacia melanoxylon. The sequence goes on from JAFJYJ010000037.1 coordinate 5,911,999, forward strand.
CCATCGACCACACCTCTAGTCTCCTCTTTTAATTCTTCCATCTAACTACACCTTCTCCCTTCACTCACCTCACCAACACTCTCATCTTCATCCTTTAATCTCAACATCCTCCCTGTTCATTATTTCCATGGCCATTGGGTTGAAGCTAGTTGGAGAAGAATTTAACATCATGTGTGGCTGAGCTCCATTATTTCTTGGTGGTGGAGATTTGTGCTTGAGTTCCAGAGTTGCAAACAGATAGGGGAGTATTTTGTTCAATTTATTTTCTCTTATTACATTTTAATTTCCTAGTTTTAGGAATATTTTTTTGTATTTGTTGAGACTTAGTTTATCCGTTTGGAAAACTTTGTGGATTGAACCTATGTGATTGGATTGAATTTTGTGGTTTGTTGAATTTATAAATTTGTATTTCCTTATTGATTCAGTGAAATTGTGTTTTCTACGTGGTATTGTTAGATAACATGATTTAATTGGATTAATTGAGTGGCGTGGTATCGCATTCATATCAAGAGGAACCAAGTTGCATTAATTTAATCCTAATCACACACTAAGTGGTTTCAAACAATATCTCAAGAGGTAGTAGTTTGCTACGGTAGTAGGAGCTACTATTAATTGGGAATATTTGACCCAAGTGGTATCTTGGGGTTCTTCATCTAGACTTAGTGAAAATTTACTCCCACATTTAATTGAACTATGATAGTCACTATTCCATTTCCAAGAGCATCCATACTCATTTTCATACTCATTCCATTTTATTAAAAATACCAAAAATATTAGTTTAGCATTTAATTTATTTGCATTCTTATTTTAGTTAATTAATTTGAAAACCAAAAACCTATTTTCCCCTTGTTTTAATTGCATTTGCATGGCATTTAGATTACTTAGGATTCAATAAAAGGCTCCTCGAGAGAGAACGATCCTAGGGTTGTCTATACGCAATCCTTGGTTTATTGTTGATTGTGGACCCCAAGGCTAAAGAAGAGACAAAAAATCCACCAATCACATACTCACCATAAAAGAAAACAACTTTTGATAGAATTTAGCTCCCTTGTGACATTAATTGCACTCATTCTTTCATGAGGTGATTCCATTGAATATGTAAGCCCCATCCTAAACAAAGAGCACAAGCATTCCTCAACATTAGGTTGGATTTGTGTCATGTTCTCTCGTAAGTCTCCTGATGCTCCCATTATATGTTCTGATTCTTGTGGAAAAATAGCTAGGCTCACAACTTCCAAAAGCTTGTTTGGAAATGCCATTTTTACATATATTTGAAGATTGTAACCATCGTTAAACATACCTTCAATGGGTCTTCTTTTAGTTAACATCTCTAAGACAAGAATTCTAAATGTATACATGTCACCTTGAGTTGTTATCTTAGAATCCATTCCATATTCTGAAACATTGTAAGCATGCATTTCAGTTCTCTTATTATATAATGGTTATTGAAAAGATTGGGTTTGAAAGCATAATGAATTTAAATGACCTTGTATAAAAAATATTAAATGATACCCGGAGGAATATAGCCAACATTACCTTTAGTCCAATTGTGCTACTTTGTTCAATAGAGGTGACTTCAATAGTTGAAAATAATCTTTCCAATCCAAAATCACTCAAATGAGCAACCATATTACCATCAAGAAGGATGATGCTTGGCTTGAAATCACAATCAACAAGTAGTTGCTACAATATCGATAAGAATATTTATTATCTGATCAAGGAGCAAAATTCTTGGATGATTAGGATTTTTTGTTCTAGGATGAAACCAAATTTTCAAGTTTCCATTTACCATGTATTCATAAACTAGAGCCTTAAATTCATGGCCCTTGTAATCTATGCTAGAGCACCATGTTATAATTTTTACTAGATTTTGATGCTTTGCATTTCTAAGTGCATTACATTTAGCAATGAAACTCTTGTGAGCTCCTCTTACTTGAAGGTTGATGACCTTTATCATAACAACTTTGTGAGGTCCAAAACGTTTCTTATATACAGAGCCAAAACTCCCAGATCCCATCAAATTGTTGTCAGAGAATCCATTTGTAGCATTATACAAACTTCGATATGATACTTTGGAAATCATGCCAATTTTTGGTGAACTGAAAGAATATTTATTGCTTCTTTTTCTTCCATAATAAAAAAACAACAATGAATGTCAGAAGAATAAAAACAAACACATAAGGTATTGACGCGATCAACTTGAAGTTTGATGTTTTCTTTGCCTAGTAGATTTGAGGGGACATGGTGGCACCTCTTGCACTTTGATATGCCTCCACAAAGCTTGTTATTCCCTATAAGCGATATTGCACTTGTATAATACCCTAAAAACCCTAATTATCATAAATGAAATATTTTGATAAATACTTTTTTTTTTTTCCCAAAATTTTGATAAATACTTCAAGGAGAGTATATTGTCTCAAATTTTGTAATTTGATTATTATAAATTTATGAGCAATTTCTCCTTGAGATTTAAAAGGATCAAGTGTGAATCTTGAGATTTCATTTAGGGATCATAATATACCCTAAAATGAATATTGAATTTTAGTAAATAAATACTAAAAATACAAAGGTGAATTTATCAATTGTATTTTCATCCAAAATTCCTTTTGGAATTAATTAACCAATGGTTAATTATGTGATTACATATAAGGATCTATAAAATGTGATATTAAATCACATAAAATAATAACTATTATAGATGATCATAAGGCAATTAGAGAATATCTAATAAAAGAAATGATTTTCGAAAATCAAGAGGCAATTATAATAAAATTGTCATGATTAAGCATAATCTTAATTTAATCATGAGAGGCAATTAAATGACATAGAAATTGTAATATCCAAATAATTATTTATCTTAGATATTCTATTTGGATAAATAATATATCTTAAATATTATATTTGAATAAGTAATACCTATTTAAAATAGGTGAATATGTGGTCTCAAATTTTTCTATTATAATTATTTTATTTTTCTAGGCAATTTCTTCCTAGAATTAAGGGGATCATATATTTGATTTTCTAAATCTTATTAGGGATCATAAAATATCTTAAGATTATCATAATCAAGTATAATATTAACTATATCATAAAGGGAATCAAATATCATCAACAGATGCTTAAATTAATTAGGAAAATTAACAACAATTATTGGGCAATTAAATTTGCAATAATTGAGAGATTTTTGTAATTTTTGAAATTAATTAATAATTAATTTTAAAAGGGCATAATTAAGGATATATCAACTTAATTGATATCCAAATGATATCTAAAGGCCAAAATTAGTACAGAAGGGGTTTTTAGTCATCAAGATTTATATAAAAACCTATCAAATATTGACAATTAGGCCTAATGGCTCCTAAAACAATATATTAGATATATTAACCAAGATTAATTAATCCTCCCGAAAATCATAAATAAGTAGCGAAATTTGCTAATTAAAAAGGCTAAGTAATTGCATTAATTCTTAATCCCAAATCATTAACAAATATCATAAATAGTGTTTAGATTTTTCCAACCCAACATCAAAGGCTTGGATTAAAATTAATAAAGCTAAATCTTAAGGCTTTAATTAAGTATCATAAAGTGAGATCCATGTGAATTAAGCTTCAACCAATGAGAGAATTCTTTCTAGATGATTTAATAAGTAATTAAAACACAAGATTTGAAGAGAAAAGAGGGAGTACACGGTTTGTGCATAAAAAATCAGAATAGAGGATTGAAGTTATTAATTAAATAAATAGTGCAATGATAAATTAAGCACATGCAAGTCTTAATCAAGGAAGAAAAATTGCACTTCACATTAATGCAATTAAAGGGTTCACATGGAGCATTAAAATCATGAAGACTTTTAAGGCAAATACGTCTTAATCTCACATTAATTTAAGAAGACTTTAGTGGTAAATAATGATGTAAGCATAGGTAATAAAGGGATTAAGTGGTTAATTAATTAATGGTAAGATAAAAACCATTAGGATAAATTCTAGACACAAGTAAATAAGAACCGATAGAAAATAAATTATATCTTGAAAACCATTGATCATAGAACAAATATAAGTAGATATTATGAACAAGCACAATTTAAGCTTGAACTTGATTATCTCCAAAGTGATTTTCACAAACTTTTATGATTCATACTTAAGTGATTTAAGAGTTTTAAAAAGACCTTTAATTAAGCCATAAAATGGAGATTTGAAAAGTGGACATGAATCTTGAATAAAATCACCAACTTGCACCTAACTAAATAAGCATTTGGGGTAACTAAAAGTTGAAACAAACTAACTAGGGGAGAGATGAGTGAGAAGTCTGTTTTAGTAGGTGTAAGGGTGAGATTTAAACTTATCAACTAATTTTAATCTAAGGGCTAAAAATGAAGAAAAGATGTTAGGAAGTTAATGGCCAAGTTGCTATAAATAGGGAGCTAAGGCCTTCACAATTATTCACACCAATCAGCCCAAAGTGATCTGATTATAGAAGCTAGAGAGTGAGTAGAGTGAGTTCTTAAAGCAAGAGGAAGGAAGGAGCAAAGTTCTAGGTAAGTTCTTGAGCTCTAGCTTTGTGATTTATAGCTTAAATGTTGTTTTGATTCATAATCTTCCAATTATAGTGTTATTTTCATGTTTTTATGGTTATAATTGGTTTTATTTCAAAAAATGATGATGAAGAAGTTATAGCAAAATTTTTGGAAGATTATGGTCAAAGTAGCGAAGTTCTGGCGAAAATTTGTCGGTTAGCGACTTCCGAAAGCAATTTCAAAAACGCTGGTATCTTATGTTGAAGATGCTATGCTAAAATTCTGAGAACATTCATGTTCTAATTAGACATATAGAGCTTTCCAAATATACCTATAGCATGTCGTTTTGAGTTTTGTGCTAGGAGATAAAAATTCTGCAAAATGGGCTACGAAATTCTGGAAAATTCTGGGCAGAGGTTGAAAACCTTAAACCTGGGAATGACTCAGGGAATTTGGGCATAAATGAGTATTTTTAATTGAAACTAGACACCCTAAGGATTCCAAGTAATTTTACGGATCCTCGTTTCGATTTTTGTAGATTTAATTATGATTTTCCAAAGTTAATCAGAAATTCTGCCCAGAAATTCAGTATTGCGTTTTTGAGAAAATGTAAGGGCAAAATTGTAATAATGAATACACCAAGGGTAGAAATGTCAAAATGGGTGGAAATATCCTTTTTGATATTATTTTAGGAGATAGAATATTAGTTGTGATATTATGGGAAAAAGTAAGTTATCTGACGATAACATATAGGATATCCGGAAAGTCCGGAGTCGGGTTCAAAGGTCGGGCAAGTTGACCATTACACGGTGAAAGGTACATACGCGTACTGTAACACTAACTCTGATGCTTATTGTATGCTTATATATGATAGTTGTACTCATAGACTAAGACTTTGTCTTAGATCTTTCATTATACATTCAGACATATACGGGTTATGGTTATGATAATACCGTTAAGTTTTCCTAGCGCTGAGGACACGACTGTACATCGTGGCACTGGTGAATAGTGCAGACCGGGGTAACATGCATACTGCAAGAGCTGTGTATTGTTATTGCCTTACATATGTGATTATGTATTTCTTACATCTGCTGTGTGCTTATGTGTTGATTACTGTTGTAATGTCATGAATACATGTCATACATATATTGTTTACATAAACATGAGGTTAACCGTTACCTGAGGTCCAATGGGCATTGGACCTCAGTCTTAAACTAATAGTTCATGAAAAGATCAAGGATCAGAGAAGACACCGGTAGATGGAGCCGTAGAAAGACGCCGATGGACGGAGCCGTGAGGAGGCACTGGTCAAAGCAAATGCAGGAAGAAGGTTAACAAAGCCTACCTTCTGGCATGAATCTAATAGGGTTACTTCAAACCATTTGGTGCTTAAACTAGAAAGGGTCGTCTATGTGGTTCAGTCAATCAGTCGTCGTGAATTCGGGGAGGCTTCCACTAGACTTTACCCAGCCTGGCCAAATGGATTTGATTTAACTGTGTTAGGTTCTATGCCCCAAGTCAAGAAATGGTTTGGTCTGAAGTTGTATAGTTACGATGTAAATCCTGTAATTATATAAAGTCTTGTATCACATGAATATTCCTTCAGGAAATTTTAATATACCAGTATACGTTAGGCATCAGCATATGCCTGAGTCTTTTATATCAGACACTCAATTGTTCAAATTTTTAGTACATGCTCTTTGTTTTCGCATTACGCTAAGCTGTAACACCTCAAACTCTGACGATTTTTTCTAAAACCAAGTGTCAACCGGCACGATTTATGCTACGGAACTTGGGGTGTTACAACTTGTATTGCCAAAGCCACCTTTATTTGGAACCTCCCCATCAAGCATGTTGAAGGAAACATTTAGGTGCTCCAAAAAAACAAGATCTTGTAGGCCTTTTGGAAACAATCCAAACAAGTTATTGTGTGAGAAGTCTAAATTTCGCAATCCTTTCAATGAAGACAAAGATGAAGGTATGGCTTTTTGAAACAATTTTCCTTGTAACAAGAGATATTCTAGGCTTTGGCAATCCCCACTTGTTTGAGGAATGCTTCTAGAAAAATGATTATGAGAGACATCCAAGCTCATTAGTGAGATCCTGCTAAAGGAGTTATGTAGGCCTTTTGGAAATAATCCAAACAAATGATTATGAGAGACATTCAATTTACCAAAATTTTCACAACTCCTAACAGTGGGAGGGATTTGTCCATCTAACATATTATTTGGCAAATTTAAGTGGAATAATTGAGTGAGATTACCTATGAAAGGTATATTTCAAAAAAAAAAAAAAGTGTTTTCCTACAACACTAACGATTGCATCTTTTGAAGCTTGCCAAAAGTAATTGGGATGATGTGAGTGAAATAATTCATCTTTATTTCTAGCACCGTCAGGTTAATGGGGTTCCCTAATGACAAAGGAATTCTAGTACATAATTGATTTTGTGCAAGAATGAGCATTTTGAGCTGGACGAATAAATTGCCTATGGTGTTTGGTAAATGGCCCCCGAAATTATTTTGCCCCAAAATTAGCCTTGTCAACTTACTGCAGTTGCTCAAAAAATTTATAAACTCCCAATCTTTTTGAAGAATTACTTTCCAGACTATTATAAGCTAAAGAGAGATATGAAAGTTCCTGCAACTTTACTAGATTTGAAATTTTCCCTAAGGAGTTATTATCTCCTACAACAATCATTACAAGCATATCGCGTTTGCTATGCATGTTGGGATGTGGTCTGAGAATTGATTTATTCCAATTGCCAAGAGTTGGAGATTAGGGAGGTTGAGGAACATATTGGTTGAGAGAGAGCCATTGAACTGCTTTACTAAAAGTTGGATTAAAGTAAGAGATGACAAATTGTAAAAAGTAGAAGGAATCAATCAATCATCAACTTTACACAAGGACGCCTTCAAGAACCCATTTCACTACAAAGTGGGTCAAATAATCACACCATTAAATTAGTCCATGTGTAATTATGTTAACAATCATTCAGTTAATACCCATTAACGTAATTTCCTTTTTTGTAAAACAAATATAAATTATTCCCTAATATAGATAATTTATGTTTACTCCGAAAATTTTGTCCTCTTCAATAAAAACTGTAGGTTACAATTACACGTTTCATTTCCAAGTTATTCAAATTTATTGGGATATTATTCCCATTTAGTTTCCAACTTTTATTATTGTGGTTTAGACAATTTTCCTTTACTCCAGAAAGTGTGACCTCTTTAATTAATAATAACTGTGGACTACAATTATGCATTTCTTTTCCAAGCTATTCGACTTAATTGGGATATTGTTTCAAGCCATTATTTCTTTACATTATAAATAATCTTGTAATACCCGCCTTCAGAACCATTTCACTACAAATGAGTTGGATAATAACACCATTAAATTAGTCCATGTATAATTACATTACCAATTATTCAATTAATACCAGTTAAAGTAATTTCCATTTTTGAAAAACAAATACAAATTATTCCCTAATATAGACAATTTCTCTTTTCCAGAAAATTTGACCTCATCAATAATAACCACGGGCTACAATTACACATTTTATTTCCAAGTTATTCAAATTTATTAATTGGGATATTATTCCCATTTGATTTTCAATTTTTATTATTGTGGTTTAGATAATTTCTCTTTACTCCAGAAAGTTTGACCTCTTAAATAATAACTATGGACTGCAATTACATATTTCCTTTAATTTTCAAGCTATTCGAATCAATTGGGATATTATTCCCATTTGGAAGATAAGGTAATAAAATAAATTTCAATTGAAAATAGACATTAAATCATGAATCATAAGTAGTGTTCTCAGACCTGACTGGACTAGGAACTGACAAACCAGTCAATAAATCGAGTTCGGTTTGGGGGTCAAACCGGTTCACTTTTTTTTAACGATTTTTTATATATATTATAATTTCATACTAAAAACCCTAAAAACATTCATTTTTCACTAGTTTGGCCTTGATTTAGTAGACAAATTACTTTATTTTTCTTTGACCAAATAGTTCAGGAAGGCACCACCAACTTAACTCTATCATCCTATCCACTAGTGCTAGAAGCATTGTTACACCAACAATCTCACCAATTGCACCACTCTCCAGCCTTAGCATATTCTCCACAAATATGACAATCTCCTACAATCAACATAGAACTCATTTGCTACGAAAAAATCGTAACTATAAGAGAGATATTTACCCAACCTCTGGTTAATAGAGAGATGTGCATGACAGACTATTGATAAGTATATATTTTATAATTAAATAAGTATAGATTCGAGATATATTGGATTGAATTTATTAATATTTTATACTTATTTAATTATCTTTTAAATATTTATCTATCTTTTGATTAAATATAGGATAAAAGAATATTATAACGAGAAAATCTATTGATATCCTATTTTATTTTGTAGGAGATATTATGTGATCTAGCGGCAAAGAAATAATCAAATAAAAGGAAATAATTTATTAAACAAGATATATATTTATATTTCAAGATAGATTACCAAGGAGATATTATCTTGGATTATAAAAGATTGATCGTGTCCGCAATTGAAGATTTGAATGATTGCATGAGGAGATACACGTGGCAGAAGAATTAAAAGACCCAAGGTTATAAATATAGGAGGATGGATGCCGCAAGAAGAGGAAGACGCACGGAGAGAGCATAGACGCACGAACCAATTCAAAAAGGAGGAAGACGCACGGAGTAGGCATTCGGACACTGCAAGAGATCACATTAGCATTAGAAGCAAGAAATTGAAGACCACGCACGGACGAAATCAAGGAGTATTGAGGGATTCTTTAAGAGTCTTGATTTCTCCTTTCTTTTCCTTTCTTGTCTGAATCTGAATATTATTTTGCTTTCATGGATTTTAGTATAGCCATGTGTGGCTAATTTTCCTTTCAACCTAGAGAACCTATGAACTTGTTTGGGTTATTTCCCACTATTAGTTTTGATTAATTTTATTCAGTTTATTTATTCTTGCTTTTCTTGCTATTGCTTATTAATTGGCCACTAGTAAGCATGTTTTGGGGATTTAGGGTTGAACTCGGAAGAGGAAATCCTAAATTGACCTTGGGATTAGATAATGTGGAATTAGGTTTAAGTTTATTTAGGAATTAGGTTTTAATCTAATTTGCGTCTAGGATAGGAATATACCTAGAAGCTCCACATAATCAAATTAGGGTGAGTTCGATCTAAAACGCATTTTAGTTAATTGTGTGAGGCATTACATAGTTAATTAAGATAGTTTTATAAATGGACCGGAAGGCATTTATAAACATTAATACTCTAGGTTAGCTGATTAGGTTAATTCAAAATTAATTTAGTGTCTAAGAAACCAACAAAGGATTAGCGACTCTAGGTTGTACTTCTCTATATTGAAATTCACGCTTTTGCTACTACTATTATTTCTTATTGAAAACAATTCTGATTTTCTCAACGTAAACGAGGAAAAAAAAGAAGAAGGAAATTTAACACCTAATCACTAGTTTGACTGAGTCTCTGTGGGAACGATAATTTTCTTACTTACTCTTTATTACTTGATACGGCCCGTATACTTGCGGATTCTATAGGCTATAAATTTTGCCCTATCAACTATATAGTAAATGATGAATCAATGGTATTAATTATGGGATTGGAAAGCATTACATGATTTATAAGGAGGTCACTTAATCTGACTTTTATACGGTATTAACAAGCTTTCATGATTAATGGGATTGTAGAGCCACTTAATCTGACTTGTAAATGCTAAGCAGGATTTACGTAAATGTTAAATCAAAGCAATAAAGACCAATCCAAGTAAATAGCATTCATTAATGATATAGACATTCTAGGAAAAGGACGCACATCATTTTATACCTTGTAAGCTAAAAGACATGTCTTAAAAGTAAACTTCATAGAGTTTGAAAGTGGGGAAAGTTTCAGATCAAGTAACAGATGGTTAAGCATATACTGATTTGGAAAAAATACAAACCATATGAACAATGTTTGAAAGTGAGGAAGATTTCAGATCAAGTAACAGATGGTGCAGCATCTACATACTAATGTTTCATATCAATCCCAACCTAAATCGACGCAACAGATTAAATAATTTCAATAACTTGGGCTGTAAATGTTCTCGATTTATAATGAAGCAAAGGTTGGGAAAAGGCCAAGAGCTTTGAGATGCATTGACCCCAGATTCATACCAATCCCAACTTAAAATTCTAAATCTTCCAGCTCTACAGCAGACAGAAAAAGAAGATAAAAAATACTGATCTATATTATCATTGGTGCGGTTGCCCATTCTCCATTATTATCTACTGCCTTTTGCTTTTTTCCCTGTTAGATTCCAGAAAATAGAACTAATCCATCAAATTCTCTTATAAACCTACTCTGACACAGAAGCATGAATATGTTGTTCAAGACTACGGACTACAGCTTTTTCTCTTCCATTTTATATGAAAGCGAAAAGCAAAATGAGATTGTTCAAAAATGGTAACAACTCAGCGTCATGCTCAATGCTGCTCCATTTTGAACATTTCATACATAACAGCAACTTTCAATTATTAGACATACCCCTACAGGCAAGCTCAAAGAGCACTTACAGAGGTATTTACATATCGCCTACCAATGAGGCCCTCACATCGACCAGCAGATATCGAACCCAGGCTCAAAGAGAGCTTACAGAGAGCACTTATACATTGTCTACCAATGAGGCTCTCACATCGACCAGCAGGTACCTATCGATCACTTTCAGAGGTACTTATACATCGCCTACCAATGAGGCCCTTACATCGACCAACAGGTACCTATCAAACCCAGGCTCAAAGAGCGCTTACAGAGGTACTTACAGATGGCTTAGCAATGAGGCCCTTACATCTACCAGCGGGTATCAAACCTCCTCCCTTTTGGGGTGAAGGCCGACGCCTTAACCAACTGTACCAATCCTTATTGGCTAAAGGTCGAAAACTGAGAATGTATAAGCTATCAAAAAAAATACTTTTTTGTTATTTTATGTGTTTGAATGAGGCTTAAAAAAAAAGTCACAAAAAAAAGTCTAAACTTTTTTTTTTTAAAGTTTCAATCTTCAGCTATAAAAAAAAAAAAGTAATTGCAGTAGATGAGCGAGGTTATTTTGATTTTTGGACAAAATGACCATAAATACCCTGAAAAAAAAAAAAAAAAAAACCTTCACGCATATTCCCTCTCCTTCACCATCGCGTGTTCACGCCGTCAATACTCCTTCTCCTTCGCGCCAGTTCGCGCTGTCTACTTCTCCTTCTCCTCTCTTACAGGTAAACCTCCTTCTCCACTCTTCAGACTTTAGCTTTCACTTACAGGGTATCAAACCATTCGCACAATTATATAAAAATCACAAATTTTTTTGTCATTTATCACTGTTTTGAGTATCGCTTTGATAGGGGTAAAGAGAACTATTTCTGACCTTGTGATTCATGCTTTTCAGCAAGGTATGGCTTAAAATCTCTGAAAATTGTGCGAATGGTACAGAACCATTGCAAATGTTGCTAATCATTGGGCTAATGGATGTTTTTATGGGTTTACAAGATCATAGTTACTTGACTATCCTTTAAAATACTGAATCCTTATTTTACTTGAGATCATTACGATGTTAATTGACTGTTGTCTGTTAGCTTGTCAACAACTACAGTGGGATGTATTATATAAAAAAAAAACGTTAAAATGGGGTTTCTTATTTGTAGAAGGATTTGTGGTAGGAAAAGGGAAAGGGAATCAATCTTCTGCTATGTCTATATATATGGTTTGTCTAACATGTGTAAGGATCATGTATTTTTTTTCTTTAGAATTACACTTTGCTTGCATAATATGTTTTGAGATTGTGGGTATGAATAGCAAAAGATGCCTTTACAGGTTAACTGTTAAATAAAATAAGATAGCCGTCAATATTGTGCATCAGAGTTGTATTTTGGCTGCATCATTTGTGAGTTCGGGCTGTTATTTCTACTGTGATTGTGCCCAGTGATTGTAAGTTAATTGCTGGACTGTGGGCGTTAGTGGTGAAAAGCCAAGTCTTCAATTTTTTAGTGAATTTCCAGGTTGCATTGGTAGTTGCAATTTTCGAAAATCTTACAAGAATCTTGGTTTCACTGTTGCTTTTGCTGCCTTGGACATATCTCCGTAATCTGAATTTTGCTTGCTGCAATTGAGTTGCGTTTGCACCTTTCTTTTCTGAGGTTTACCATAGAATTCGTGCACCAAACTAAAGTTCTCTAGCATGTCGGCTGATTGATGCATGTGAATTTGCTGTCATTTTATTGCTGTGACAAGGATCTTGGAATTGAGGATTTGAATATGATTGTGTCCTAAATCCATAACTTGGTACTGTGAAAGTGTTCCGAGAATCATGACTTTAGCTTAATCTCATTGTGAAGTTGCTCTGAATCTGATTTGTTTATGTAAATCATGTGCTGCTGCTGTGATACACTTCAATTTATAGCATTTTCCATTATTTAGCCTCTTTTCTTGACATAGTGTAGTAATAACCACCTCTGCTTCACTCACTTGAACGTTCCTCTGTAACCACCTCAACATAAAATGACAAAAGTTAATTCAAATGTTTAGGAAATCTAGTGTCTTATATTCGTAAATACAAGTTAAATGAATCAGTGAATAAGTTAAATATGTTTTTTCCCTTGAGGCAACACTCTCTCCTAAGCTTTGTAGAGGAAATCTAGTGTCTTATCTTCGTAAATACAAGAACATTGATTTTAATTTTTTTTCCCCCTACCCTATCTAACGCTTCCCCATAGGGAATGTGTGACTGACACACACTTATCCCCTTTATACCACGTGGACTTTCTCTCCGATTCCATGTTTGTGAATTTCTCTTTGTTCTCTTTCTCTGTAATCTTTTGTTCCTAAAATTTCTCTGTAATCTTACTTTATAATCAGCTGTAACTTCTGTTTATAAATGTTGTGATGCACTTCAATTTATAGCATCTACAATTGTAGTTTGAAAATTAATCTTACTTTGTAATCAGCTGTAACATGCCTTGTTTTAACATACACTTCAATGCACTATTGTTTTTCCCTCCTTCCCTCCTGTAGAGACTTATATTCCCCTCAGGGCAAAGCCACTGGTTGTCTATTTTTAATAAGCTATTATTTGTTTGTGTCTTATGTAGTTCCGGAAGGTTGCTGTCCTTGTGTTCTTTCAATTTTGTTCATACACTTTTAATCACTACTTGGATCTGAATCAATCATGTGTATGGGTCCCAATTTTTCTTTTTCATTTCTGTTGCTTTAAAGTTGTTTTTGTCAACTAGCTATTTTTTATGCTGCAGTTTTTCCTTGCTTTTCTCTAACGGCTGCTGACTATCTTGGTTGAAGCAACAAGTTACTTTTGTAAAATATGATCTTTTACGGAAGCTAGCAATCTTTTCCTATTCTATTCTTGCACGTTACTTTATGTATGAATGCATCTTTATGCTAGTTTTAACTATTCCTTCATTCGAGTTTAGAATGGCACCTTTAAAGTAGCTCATATAATATCTACACAAGAAATAATTGTTCGATCGAGAATGTTAGTGAAAGTTCTGCAAAGGCAAAATGGAATGATTCAAATGCTGAAACTTTCTTGAAAGTTTGTGTTGAGGAGGTTGAAGCAGTGTTAATAGGCCTCATACACATTTTAATAAAGAGGGTGAGTCAATCTAGTTAACAAGCTTCATAATATTACTGGGAAGAATCATGATAAGAATCAGTTGTCAGTATATAAATTAAAAGAAATATTTGATAACAACTTTGATTTATATGGGTCTATGAAAAATTATATTAACAATTTAATTTTAACATTATTGAAATTCAATTATATTATAATTTTAAATTCAACTATTGAGTATAATATTTCTAAAATTTTAACATAAGTGCTTTTTTATCCAAACGAATGTTAAAAAAAATGTTTTTATATGCCTATTTCAGTAATTTTACTAATAAAAAAGTGTTCTCTATATTTTAATATCCAAACAGTTTTATTTTATTTTATTTAAAAGTGGGTTTTAAATTATGTATCCAAACATAAAATAGCTTAATTTCTAATTTAAGCACTTTTTTTAAAAAAAAAAACAATGAAAAAAAGTCCTTTTTTAAAAAAGCTCATCCAAACGTCAATCTGAAATATTTTTAGGGTACTGAAGGTATTAAAAATATACTTTAAGATACTTAACTTGTACTAAAAATTATATTTCATGATCTTGAAAAATTATTTTAGAATCTTAAAAAAATTATTTTTAATACCGTCAATATCCTAAAACATTTTTTAGGTACTTGAATGATATTAAAAATATATTTCAGGATATTGAACGATACGTAAAAAAAATACTTTATGATCTTGAAAAAATTATTTTTAGTACAAATAAGTACTCAAAAATATTTTTTTAGGGTATTGAATGGTACTAAAATATATCTTGAACAATACTAAAAATATATTGAACAATATTAATAAAAAAATACTTCATGATCTTGAAAAATCATTTTAGGATTTTGAAAATTTTAATTTTAATACCAATCAAGACTCTAAAATATTTTTTATGATATTAAAAATATCAAGATGAATCGAACGATACTAAAAAAATACCTCATGATCTTGGTCTATAAGTCCGATTGAAACAAAAGCTCCCCAATAACTTTTCAAATGAGTTACTTTTGGTTCATAAATCCAATTGGAACAACTTTTCAACTAAACATGTATTTTCACATAAGTTCAATTCAAATAGTTCGTTCGATTGGACTCTCCAAAAATCATACCAATGATGCACAATAGAAAGGGAATTTTAAGCAGGGAGGGGAGAGAGAGGTACTTATCCGGATAAAGACGAAAGAGGGGTAATGTATAAATAATCAAATCAGCGGTAATAAGATAAAATTATTAAATTCTAAATTCTATTACAAGTCATCTAACCTAATATAAAATTTATTAAATTTAATAATCAATTTAAATTTATTTTTGAAATACTTTTCAGAAAAGCTCAAGCATTCCGACTCAAAAGGTTAAGCTAAACCGTTGTCGAACCACTTTCCCTACCTATCCTAAGATAGGTAGGGAAAGTTTTTCTTAATCTGACCGGTCCTGATTTGACCTGGACGTTCTGGATTTAATTTTTTTAAAATTGTTAATTTTTAAATGAAAAATCATTTTTAAAAAATATGTTAGTTAAAAAATTATCTTTATTTTAGATTCTTTACCTATTAAAATAATTATTTTTTAAAAAATAAAAAATTAAAAAAATTAAACAAATCCGGATCCCATTTGGATGGTTCGAGATAGGAAAAGCTCTCTCTAGCCATCCTTAGGATAGGTAGGGAAAGTGGTTCCTTGTCAATGGAGGGTGTTCTCAGCCGCTCGCCTCGGTGTTTGGCTCACCGGAGTCCATTACTCAACCAAAAGTCTCCTCCCTTTAAAGCAATCATTTCTGGGTTGGGTTTCTCTCCTTATCTTTTTCTCATTATCCTTAAATCATATCCATCCAATCAATCATAATACTACTTTAACTTCTCTCTCATCTTCCCAATCAACGGCCAGATGAGCCTATAAGAGAAAAGAAGAAAGAAGATTATGAGAAGATCCTCTCCCAACCATTTCCTGCTCTTACTCTACCCAGTGTTTTTTTAAGGTCCCTCCTTCTCTTATTCAAAAGAAAAACTATCTCTATTTCTCAGCATTTATCCAGAACCAAAGAGAGGCTAATGGTTTTCCTATGTTTCGAAAAGCAGTTCAAGAGGCAGTATACCAGCGTTATGATAGTGCCGACGGGGATAGGAGCTGCCATTGGTGGATTCGCGGGCGACGCTTTGCCGGTTGCTCATGCCCTCTCCAACGTTGTCGATTGCCTTATCACTCACCCTAATGTATCTCACTTCCTTATCTAATAAAACCAATTAATTGACATTTACTAATCTGCCTTGCTCCTTTTTGTGCGACGTTAGTTGTTTTTTGGCAGTTGTTTCACATGATTTGGTAATTTCATTAGTCATATATGCAGATATTTCTGGTATAACATATAATTTATTCTAATTTGAGACTTGAGCTCTTGATTTTATTGAAATGCAAGTGAAAAACTGAGACTTGAGCTCATGATGTCAAACAATTGCTAGTGAAAAGTTGACATTTATGTTATTGGGTCTGTTTGGGTTGGCTTTTTTTAGAGCGTTCATGTGTAAAAAATTGCGGTGACTTTTAAGTAGATGAGCCAGTGAAAAAAAAGCTCAATGGAAGTGTTTGGGTTCGCTTATTCTCTACTAGACTTTAACCCAAAACGCAGCATTTTTTTATAAGCTGGGAGGGGAAGCTTTTTGGCGTTACGTTCCGTTAGTTTTTGGAGAGTTGTCAGCCTTTTCACGACTGGGCCCACCACCAAATGAACTCGTGCTTCTCTCTCTACTGCACTGAACCTCAAATGAACAAAGGGAATGTTAATACATGTAGTGTTAAAAAAAAATGTAAATTTAGGATTATACTTTCAAAATTTAAATTTTCCCATGTAAATTATTTATACTGAATTAATATATTAATATATGTAGTGTTAAAAAAATATGTAAATTTAAATATAAATATATTTTTAAATAATAAATACATTTATTATTCTTTTTTCAATTTTAAATATAAATTTTTATATTTATTCATTACAATAAATACAACTAATATTAATAGATGTAGTATTCAATAAGACGTATGCCCTTTTTAGTCGTTTTTCATCCCAACTCACTTTTCAAATAATAATCCAAACACTCTTCGTTTGGAAAAAAACCACTTCGTAAAAAAGCCAAACGCAATCCAAACACAAATCATTTCGACTTTTTTCCTCTTTGGGCTTTTAAAACGTTAGATAGCTTTTAATTTCCTACCGTTTCCTACCGCCAACCCAAACAGGCCCATTACCGTTGATGTTGCTGCTGCTGCTGCTTTTGTAGTTCTATTTTCCTTTTCATGTTTGGTATTATAATTTTATTGGTATTTTGGAAACTAAAGTTCTTGTATGCCTTCTTATCTGTCCTCTTTCAGTTAAATTATTTTAGTTAGCTATGAACTATAAAATTTATACAGGTTCTTAATGCAGCAATGCTCTACTGGCCCTTGCCTAATACATTATATGTTGAAGGTTATGCTCTGGACCGCTTCGCAGAAGGCTTATGGGCATTACAGCCTATTCACCAAAACAGGGTATGCCTCTGTTGTAGTCTCCTTGTGCTGTAGGCTAGCCTTAATTAGCTTTATCATGTGGTGTTAAAATTCAAGTCAGTGATTTTTCCCTCACGCCATTGTCTTGTACTTCATATGAAGATTAGTTCTTGATGCTGGAATGGAGAAGGAGCTTCAGATTCGCCACTTACAAGTAGCTGATGCTGCAAGGGCATCCCTTGGATTGAATGTTGTGGAATATATTGTCACAGACACCCCACTAAAGGTATTGAGCACCCTAGTATTTTGATTTGCTTAATGATATGTAAAACATCTGGCACAAGGTCTGATACGTGGTGGGAAACGGGTAATAAGGTTATTAGGAAAGGTACTGGTCTATAAGTAGGGTGCTAGTAATTGTACCCTATTTATGGACCACTACCATTCCTAATTACCTTATTACCCCTTTCCCTTACTAATACTCCCTCCGGTCATTAATATGAGACGTATTTACTTAATTTGATTATGTTAAGGAAGTTAGTTAAGTTAATTAATCTGATATATATTTTTTAAAACACCCTAGTCGTCTTTCTTAATTCCTCCATTCCATCTCTTCCTTGATTATTGTTGAGGGAGCATCAATAAGGGTATTATGAAAAGATGGATAAATATGAAAATTATATCTTATATTTAAGACCAAGATCAATTCCTCAGATATGTCTCATATTAAGGATTGGAGGGAGTATCACGTATCAAGGTCCATATAAAGCATTTAAATTTAAGTATGGGAGCTATTGCTCTCTTTAATGGCTGTGAGTTGCTGGACATTCTCATGCGTCGTGTGTTACCTACATAAATTTATTTGACATGCAACTGTTGCACAGCTTTCTGGCTGTATCTTTCAAATTTGTTCAGACAACTGATCAGATGCACATCATGCCCTAGATTGGTGTGAGCAACACTCTGGACATGACTCTATAAAACCATGGCAAGTTGCATAACTTTAGGCATATCATGAGTCTCTCTTTCTCATTCTCAAATATTTTAGTTAAGTCAGTGTCCTACACATTTTATCCATGCCTTAAGTTGAACAGGCATTAAAAGATTTCTCGAATAATCAAATGTACTGATTTTAATGTTAGACGAAGGGACTTCATCATATATGTCTATTCTTCGTACTCCTAGCACCTAGCATGATGATTTCTCAGTAGTTTAAATTGCCCTTGCATAGCTAGTTCTAACTTCCAAGTGATCCTTCTAATACAAATGCAATAATTTCACTTGGATCAAATTTTACAGGTAGAGAAGTGGATTGATCCAGAAAGTGGGCAATCAACAGGGAGGATTAAACACCCAGATTCTTTACTTAGAGCTGTAGAAACTTTAGTGAACAAGTCCCAAGTGAATGCCATTGCTGTTGTTGGACGTTTTCCAGACGATGATATTCAAGAAGTAGATGACTACCGGCAGGGAATGGTATACAGATGCTGTTTGACTGCCTCTCTTTCCCTTTGTTAATCATTGTTTCCTCTCTTCCATTGTGATATTGCTCACATAGTCACATTTTGTTTCCTCATTTTGATCTTTTCAGGGAATAGACAACTTGGCAGGTGTTGAGGCAGTTATTAGCCATCTGGTTGTTAGGAGTTTTCAAATTCCTTGCGCACGCTCCTGCACTTTCTCCTTTTCCCCTTAGCCCTTCGCTATGCCCAAAATCAGCTGCTGAGGAGGTTGGTTGACTCTTAGGCTATGTTTGATTAAATGCATTTATAAATCAAATTTACGCACCTAAAATGGGCAAGTGAAGACTGATTACCTACGATACTTTTGCAGCCCAAGTATGCCGAAATGCTGCATACACTAGTGACTGAAATATGGGCCCATCATTGTAGAATGTTTAGTTAGGATGAAAATATAGTGTTATTGTTAAAGTTTGATCACCTTATTAATCAATTGAAATTTTTTACTAGTTTACAGGATTTTTCTTAAAGAGTTACTTCAATTATACATTTGATGTTCATTATCCTTTGCATTTGCATGGGTAACAGTACTTGTGATTTGTTTTGAATGATAAGTAACTTGTTCTTGTTAGATAGCTTGGATATACATTCCTACCGTGCGTGCTTGCTGGCCTAAGTAAGGCTCCACAATACTTGGTGAAGAATTCTGAATCCACGGAAAGAGGCTGCATATTGGCAAGCGATGTTGATTCTGTTATCCTTCCTAAAGATGCATGTGGAGGAGAAGGGGCTCTTGCATTTGCCAGAAGTCGAAAAAATAAGGTACAAATTCAAACATACTACGAGTATTAGTTTTTCTGCATATAATGCAATAACAATGTTCCTTTATGGCATGTTGGCTTTCCTTTAACTTGCTTACTGTCCTACCTCCAGATATTTATTTTTTGTTTTGAATAAACAAGAAAAATTTTCCTTTATGACATTTTAGCTTTCTACATCCTACCTCCAGTCCAGATATTTAATTGGGAGCAATCTCCATTATGCTGGTGCCCCTTGTAATCTTATGTTTTTAATATTCTTGCAGCCTCTTATAATCACTGTGGAAGAAAATGAAACTGTGCTGAATGATACCCCAGATAAACTTGGTTTTGAAGTGGTAAGCAATCTATTTCTCCTGGAGTTTAGATTTCTTCAGTTAGAAGATGAGATAGGAACTTTTAAGGTATTAAAACACAAGTTGATGGTTCAGATGATTTTCAGTGATCAATATATCATCCCGGAGATTTTCAGTGAAGATCGATTACAAATTTCCCTTATATCATCCGGGATAGATACTTTTCCCTCTCCAAAGACCTGGATCATTTTAGATACTTTTCCCTTATATTAATTGATTGAATTTTTTTACTAGCTTACAGGATTTTTGTTAAAGAGCTACTTCAATTATGCATTTGATGTTCGTTATCCTCTGATTTGCTTGGTTAACAGTACTTGTGATTTGTTTTGAATGATAAGTAACTTGTTCTTGTTAGATAGCTTGGATATACATTCCTACTGTGCGTGCTTGCTGGCCTAAGTAAGGCTCCACAATAGTTGGTGAAGAATTCTGAATCCACGCAAAGAGGCTGCATATTGGCAAGCAATGTTGATTCTGTTATCCTTCCTAAAGATGCATGTGGAGGAGATGGGGCTCTTGCTTTTGCCAGGAGTCGAAAAAATAAGGTACAAATTCAAACATACTACGAGTATTAGGTTTTTCCGCATATAATGCAATAACAATGTTCCTTTATGGCATGTTGGCTGTCCTTTAACTTGCATACTGTCCTACCTCCAGATATTTATTTTTTGCTTTGAATAAACAAGAACAATTTTCCTTTATGACATTTTAGCTTTCTTCTGACCGTCACAACATCCTACCTTCAGTCCAGATATTTATTTGGGAGCAATCTCCTTTATGCTAGTGCCCCTGATAATCTTATGTTTTTAATATTCTTGCAGCCTCTTATAATCACTGTGGAAGAAAATGAAACTGTGCTGAATGATACCCCAGATAAACTTGGTTTTGAAGTGGTAAGCAATCTATTCCTGTGGAGTTTAGATTTCTTCAGTTAGAAGATGAGATATGAACTTTTAAGGTATTTAAACACAAGTTGATGGTTCAGATGATTTTCAGGACCAATATATCATCCCGGAGATTTTCAGTGAAGATCAATTACAAATTTCCCTTATATCATCCGGGATAGATAATTTTCCCTCTCCAAAGACCTGGAGCATTTTAGAT
Organism: Acacia melanoxylon; assembly: GCA_019022615.1. Lineage (NCBI taxonomy): Eukaryota > Viridiplantae > Streptophyta > Magnoliopsida > Fabales > Fabaceae > Acacia > Acacia melanoxylon. The sequence continues at coordinate 5,933,403 of JAFJYJ010000037.1, forward strand.
GTAGTAGCAGGAAATTACAAAACCTATAATGTTCAGAAGTATCAGGCAGTATATTGTCATGAGTGAAGAATTTGGTCAAACTAGAACCTCATCTTGGCCTAATCCTAAGTGAAGAATCTTTTATATAACCTCTCTTTAAAGTTGTCATTATATTGTCTTACATTTTGATCCTCTGATGTTAAAGTGTCGTTGAAGTGGGAGAGAGCGAGACAAAGAATGGGAGTTTGTATAGAGTCCACTTCTTTCTCTCTCTCTCTCTCTCTCTCTCTCTCTCTCTCTCTCTCTCTCTCTCTCTCTCTCTCTCTCTTCAGAATCACTTCACAGACTACTAACTTTTAGAGGGTCTGAATCCGTCTAATTTCATGGTAGTTTTTCTTAATGCCAGCAATTTTCTCATTAAGGGAAAAAAAAAGGAAAAAAAATATGAAAGAGTATTGGAAGACAAAAGTGAGGATACATAGATAGATAAACACACAAGTAAATGAATTTACAGAAATCATCAAATTCAAGTTAAAACCATTATCCGAAATCCTTTGGTTGGATTAATGAAATTACAATTCGTGCAGCTTCAGGTGTCAAACTATTGGGAAGCCATAGGAGTAATTGCAGCTCACAAGGCAGGGGTTGATCCATTCTCTCTTAGAAGAGATCAAATTTATAATATCCGCTGCAAGTCTGTGCCTGTTAATGGCTACTCTCTTTCAAGACAAAGAACTTAAGCCGAAGTTTAATTGATTATATGTATACCCACATTCTTTTTTTTCCTTCTATTTATGACATGTCTCCTCAATCCCTTTCCTGAGTTTTGGTTTTCTCATTCCAGTGACAGACTCAAAAAAATGTATGTTCAATGACAAAAATCTTTAGGCATATCAGCTTCTCTCTAAAGACTAATGCCTCCATATGCACACTGCTCTTGTGACCTTTTGTGGGTATCTTCAATGGGAGAATGTAAAATTTCAAAAAGGGCAAGTTATATACACCTAACTTTTATGTTTCCTCATGTTTTATGCTATTTACTGCTAGCCTCCAACTAAAACTCTCAAACAATCTAATCTAAACTACTATTTTTTGACATGAAATTTTTAAAAGCATACATGTAGTCACACAGTCTTGAGCTGCCCCAAATGAAGGATATGTATTTTTTTTATTTATGATATTGAATGACTTTATGGCGAAAAGCAAAAAATATCCTATGCTTATGTTAGGCATAACAACCATATGTGAATGATAATATCAGTGATTGATAATTGAAAGTATAAAATGATGACTTAGTATCCTTTAGTAGTATTGTCTGTGTTACTTTTAAGTCTATTTATATATGACAAGTGATTTAATTATCACTTACTTTTTGTAAATAGGCCAACATGTAAATAACATTAACTTTTTTAACTATGTATATAACTTTAAATAACATCACAATACAATATTCTCAAATGTCATTAAACACAAAATGAAACATGACACAACCCAAACGAAGCCAGGATTCAAGAAAACGATAAAGGATGCAATGCAAAATTGCAAACTTGAAGAGAGAGAGAGAGAGAGAGAGAGAGAGAGAGAGAGAGAGAGAGAGAGAGAGAGAGAGAGAGAGAGAGAGAGAGAGAGAGAAGAAGAAATTAAAGAAACACTAATAAACCACTATTGTGGTATAAGGGTCTGTTAGATCCTTCTGAATCTCGAGTTTAAATCCTAAAGAAGATATATGTATTGAGAGGAGCGTACTTAACCCTGAATTGGATACCGGATGATAATGTTAAAAAGAACAATCATTGCAGCTCCGCAATCATTTATTATACTTAGATGAATAACTTAAATCTCAAATAATTACCTGCAAAATAAATTTAGGAATAAGGGAAAATATAACAACTAAAACACAATAAACCACAAATCTTCTATTATTTTATATAGAAATACATTTTGAGGGGGGAAAAAGGTAAAGTGACCCTGAAGCGCCTTTTAGAACTATTATTCCCAAAAAAAAAAAAGGAATATGAAATTCTTATAGTCAGATAAAAGATCATGATCCTTAATTGAAATTAAAATTCTTTTAACTTATGTTTTGAATACTCATTTTCTTATATTTTCAGTACTTTTTTATAACATTTTCAATGTTTGTTTTTACAAACATTTCAATACATATCTTTCATATTTTGAGTATTAATATTTTAGTTGAGTATAAACCACGTCAAAATAATGAATAATGAAAATATCAAACATCAATATTAAAAATATGAAAGATAAATGTCTAATAGAGAAAAAAAATAATGAAAAAAGTAATTCAATAAAATTAATTTCAACTAAGAGCCTTGGACTTTTTCTGAAATTCTTAATTACAATACAAATTAGATATTAATTGGATTTTTTAAAAACGGTTTGTTTTGATAAATACTATGGCAACGGTATTAATTAGCAGGTGCAAGTGTCGGGCAAAAAAAAAAAAAAAAAAAAAAAAGCAGGTGTAAGTGTGAATAAAAGCCAACAAAAAGCTTTCTTTGAAAATATTATTTTTTCGAATTTTTCGAAAAATAACATTTTAAAATTAGTATAAAACCCAAAAGAAAAAATGAAATAATTAACGTATTCGTTGAATTAAAAGGCCTGCGTAAAACCTCTATTTAAATTTAAATATGAGCCTTATATATATATACATATATCATTGAATTAAAACGTGAGAGTTGTATCAAGACAAATAGTGTACTCACCTTGAATGAAAAATCCTTTTGATAGAGATTAGTTCCTTGATAACATCTCCTGCGCTCATTCTTTCATGTGGTAATTCCATAGAGCAAGAAAGTCCAATCCTAAACAAACAACATATGCATTTCTCCACGTTAGGGATCCTTACCATGATCTCCTGTAAGTCACTTGATGATGCCATTTGCTTTGATTGAATAGTTGGGAGAATAGTTGGGCACACAACTTGCAAAAGATTGTTTGGAAAAGAACTTTCCACATATTTATGAAGATTGTGACCATCCTTGAATATTTCTTCAATAGGTCTTTTTTTAGTTAATACCTCTAAGATAAGAATGCCAAAGCTATACATGTCACCTTGTATAGACACCTCAGAACCCATTCCATATTCTGAAATGTTGTAAACATGTTAGTTCTCTTATATAATTAGAAAACAAAAAAAATAAAAATAAAAAATTACAAGTTTGAAAGCAATGAATTGCATGACTTTGAAGCAAAAAAATATTTAATGATACCTGGAGGAACATAGCCGATAGTACCCTTTATTCCAATTGTGCTGCTTCGTTCATTAGGGATGACTTCAATAGTTGAGAGTAGTCTTGCCAATCCAAAATCACTCAAATGAGCAACCATGTCGCCATCAAGAAGGACATTACTTGGCTTCAAGTCACAATGAACAAGTGGTTGCCCACATTCATGGTGAAGATAATACAATGCAGATGCAACATCGATAAGAATATTTATTACTTGATGAAGGAGCAAAACTCTTGGATGGTGATCTAGATTCTCAATTGTAGGATATAACCAATTGTACAAGCTTCCATTCACCATGTACTCATAAATTATAGCTTTGAATTCATTGCCCTTGGAATCAATGCTAGAACAACATGATATAGTTCTTACCAAAGTTCGGTGCCTTGTATTTCTAAGAGCATTACATTCAGCAAGAAAACTCATGTTAGCTCCCATCATTTGAAGGTTGATGACCTTTATTGCAACAACTTCATTGGACTCAAGACTTCCCTTATATACAGAGCCAAAACTCCCAGATCCTATCAAGTTGTTGACAGAGAATCCATTTGTAGCATTATGTAAACTTTGATATGATACTCTGGAAATTGTGTCAATTGTTTGTCTACTTGAAGAAGCTTTATTGCTTCTCTTCCTCCCATAATAAATAGCAACAACAGATGACAAAAGAAGAAAAGCAATAACAGAGCATATTGATAGGATCAATTTGTAGTTTTGATGTTTACTTTCTCGAGTAAATTTGACAGGGCATGGTGGTAGTTCCAACTTTGATATGCCTCCGCAAAGCTTGTTATTCCTCATAAGTGATATTGCACTTGCATTGCCAAAAACGCCCTTGCTAGGTACCTCCCCATCAAGCATGTTAAAGGAAACATTTACGGACTCCAATAAAGCAATATCTTGTAGATCTTTTGGAATTGATCCAGACAAGTTATTTTGTGACAAATCTAGATATCTTAGACCTTTCAATGAAGCTAACGATAAGGGAATGGTTTCATGAAATAAGTTCCCTTGCAAAAAGAGATACTCTAAGCTTTGGCACTCTCCAATGGTTTGAGGAATGCTTCCAGACAAATGATTATGAGAGACATCCAATCGCCCAATATTTTTTAAGTTTCCAACCTCTTTTGGTAGATTCCCAACAAATGAGTTATGTGATAACTCCAATGAAATTGATAGAGACGGAAGAGTAAACAATTGGACTGGTATGGTTCCATTAAAACGGTTTAGTGACAAATTGAGGTATTGTAGGCTTTCACAATTCCCAGTACTTGGAGGAACATTCCCTTCTAGTATGTTATCTGACAAATCTAGGTAAATTAATTGAGTGAGATTGCCTATGAAATGCTTTATTTCTCCAAGCAATTTGTTTCCCCACAACTCCAAGTATTGCATGTTTTGAAACTTTCCAAAAGTAATTGGAATGATATCAGTGAAATAGTTCATCTCTGTTGCTAGGTCCGTTAGGTTAATTAGGGTTCCTAACGTCGCAGGAATTTTGCCACTTATATAATTCCCTCCAAGCCAGAGTTTTGTGAGCTGGGTTGACAAATTGCCGATGGTATTTGGTAAATGGCCCCCAAAATTATTATACGATATTCTTAGTTGTGTCAACTTAGTGCAATTGCTCAAAGAATTTAGAAACTCCCAATCTTTTGAAGAATTATTTCCCAGATTGTTACTACCAAACTCTAGAATTGAGAGGTAATGCAACTTTCCAAGATTTGGAATTTTTCCTACAAAGTGATTGTCTCCTCCAGAGATCCATTCAAGCATAGTTGCGTTTGCAATGGATGTTGGGATATGACCTGAGATTTGATTTACTCCAATTTCCAATCTTTGGAGATTAGGGAGGTTGATGAACATGTTGTCTGGGAGAGAGCCATTGAATTGATTTTCCACAAGTACGATGATGGTGAGGGATGACAAATTGTAAAGAGCATAAGGAATTTTGCCAGAAAGCTTGTTCGCACCCACAAGAAACCATGTTAATTTTTTTAGATGACCTATTTCTTCAGGTATACATCCCTCCAAGTTATTTGGCCCCAATAAAATATGAGCAAGGGAAGAAATATTGCACATGGAAATTGGAATTTTCCCAATAAAATTGTTGTAAAGTAGAAATAATCTTTCAAGGTTATGGAGAGAGCCAATCTCTGTTGGTATTTTTCCAATAAGATTATTTCCACCAAATGATAAGTAGCTGAGTTTAGAGCAACTTGTGATGTTAACAGGAAATTTTCCATTCAATGTATTATTGGAAAGATCAAGTACCTGGAGCCGGAACAAACGACCCAAATCCTGTGGGATTTCTCCATGCAATTGATTGTTGCTAAGTACAATGACTCTTAAGAAAGAGAGATTGCCAATATGTGGAGTTATAGATCCACGCATGTCATGTGCATCTAACCGAAGCTCTGTAACTCTGCGATGCTTGTTACCACAAGCGATTCCATGCCAGTTGCAGAAGTGTGTAGAAGTATTCCAAGAATCCAAGATGTGATATGGATCGTCATATATTAATTCCTTGAATTTGAGCAATGACATGTGATCGGTGTCGTTACCCCATGAAGAGTTGGCTTTGCAAGGAGGAGGAAAGATCAAAATCAAAGTAAAGAGAAGAAACAACTGAAGGCATCTAGAGAAAAAGGTAAGTAACATGACAGATGATGAAGGCTTCATTTGGTTTGAGAAACAATGGATCATGTGACCACACTTGTATACTGCGTTTGATGAAATTGGCTGAAAAAGGGTTTTTATGCTTGTTTTTTGAGAAACTAAAATTTTTCTTTATAAAAGGAACTTTCATGCCAATTTCGCAAGAAACCGACATGAAATATAAAATAGATAAGCTCGGCGGGAAAAATCTTCTTTTTATTCTACAAATTAGTTAACAAAACCTTATACCTAGTGCTGAAGAAGTAATTTTTCTTTTTATATTAACATTTAATGATTCAACAGTACTCCAAAACATAATTATCGTAAGTTAAAAAATTTGCTTTTCCTCTCATGGACAGCTGGCAATCACAATCACTAGTTTCAAATGCATGGAGCCAGGGACCAAAGCCTTTTTCCTGTCCTCTTCTCCCCCAAAGGTCAATTCAGATGGGGCTCGTTATTATACCTACCCACCTATCGTTGCAGCCAACAACTTTTCAATATGGTACTACCCCTTATTGATGCGACCGGTTATACTCATTGCCCAGAAAGACGAGTAGAAAGTATCATAGAAGACTTATGACTATTGTTTAGATCATATCAATGTTTTTCCCTTTTTTTTGCCCTTAGATCGTGTAATTTGACAATGAATTGGCTGCCACAGGCTGGTTATAAAAGAATGTACCGTATTGGTTGGGATTTGAATCCCCCATCCACTCTTTTGATGCAATAATATGATGTGTTTTCTGATATAAATTATGATATCAAAAATACTAATTGAAAAAGTAGTTCAAAAACTAAAAAGTATGTACTATATTTTTCCGCTTGTTTTAAAACACTACCACAAGGAGTTGTATGGAGAGGAGAATTAGAGAGGAATTTTTTTTCCTCTATGAAATCAGATCATGTTATTACTATACTCTCTTGTTATTACCGGTTAATGAAATTATATTTACCATTTTTCGTTAATGTATTTAACAATAATTTTTATTTTTCATTAATTAAAATTAACAATTTTGAGAAGTTCTTTAACAAAAAAATGAACTAATTATAATGGATTTAAGGAGACAAGAATGGATGAAAACTGAAAAGTGATAGGAAATGGTATAACAGTAAATTAGAATTTTCAGATATTTAGCTATTATTAGGGAATAATTGGTTTTAATATGTATTGGTTTGTTATATTTTATTATTAATTGTCATTTGCATTCAATTTTAAGATTATTGAGTGTTCTATCTTTGCTTTCTAGACTTAGTTTGATCTCAACTAAAGTTTTGTATTTCAAATTAATTGTTTTGTACGCCTTATCTTCTTCTTTTTTTTGGTTAATAAGGGACTGATCAAGTATGATCAGGGAATATTACAAACGAACGAGACGAGCTCGTGCGATACCTACAATATCCTCTCGAAAAGATTCATAGATCCCATCTGGTGGGTCCTATAACAGATTCAGAGATCCCATCCGGTGATTCATGGATTACAAAGTGGATCCACCTTCGACTTCTTTGGATGCCCCAAGTTCTTCAGGAGCACCACTATCGCATCCTTAGATATATGCGTACCTAAGGGTTTCCTACGGACTTTCATACTCTTCCGGTAGAATTTTGGAGTCGATGCCATGTGGAGGTTTACGCGACGCCACCCGATGAGGTGCTTGATTCTCCTTTCCCTTTTGTCGACCTTCAAACCCCGGTGGTACAGATAGTCCTTGATTGGGACTATTTTGCTTGCTAGGTCCACCCACATCCATCAAGGAATCCGGCCGCTGTAACCTAACCACCGTATGCTTAGAGCTATCCAAAGTCGATGTTACCACAGTGGGTATAAGGGCCGAGCTCTTAGCAAGCAAATCCATGGGAAGATCACCTTCTAGAGTACTTGAGGCTGGTATCTTCCTTTTTGGGCTTGTCTTACCATTCAATGCCTTGTTACCAACTTCCCACTCTTGCTTTTTCTTCGGGCCCACCCCCTGGTCCGCCACATTACCAAATACTCCACTTGCCCCTTCATTAGTGTGACTTTTCCATGATTCTCTCCAGCAGTGTGCGTGATATCCCCATTGGCCTTACCATTCAATGCCTTGTTACTAACTTTCCAATTTTTCTTTTTCTTTGGGCCCACCACCTGGTTTGCCACATTACCAAACACTCCACTTGCCCCTTCATTAGTGTTGATGTTTCCATAATTCTGCCAGGCAGTTGCGTGATATCCGCATTCAAATCATCACATTCAAACAAAACATTATAGCGCGATCCGTTGCTAGCATGTACCCCACCAGTCTTCGTATCCTTTCCCCGATATTGTTTATTTCCTTTTTTTGGATAACAAACCTACATCCAAGAACCAAACTGAGAAAACCCCGACGCCGACGTATCTCCGGCAACTGAGCTCGATTCTTGTGCCTGCGTCACTGGCGTCCGTGGTAGAACTCCGGCACTTAGCGACCCCCACTACCACACATCTCCTTCGTATGTCCGTACTTCCCACATTCAAAACAAATAAGCGGCAAGCATTCATATTCGATTCCATAAGTTCGTCCATCTACCTTTATCCAAGGTATTAATGGATTCTGTAGATCAACTAGGACCGCAACGCGAGCATACCGGCCCCTCCCTCTCGTCTCCGTCGTGTAGTCCAGTCTCACAACATCCCCTAATAGCTTTCCAATTGCACGCAGGGTACTTTTGTGGTAGTACCTGAATGAAAGGCCCGGAATGCGAACCCACACAACCACATTGGATACCTTCGTGGTTCTCGGATCGAAGTCAATAGACCATGGTTGCACCGTGAGATAGGCACCGAACATCATCCATGGGCCCGCAGTGAGAACTTTCGTATAATCCTCCTCAAGATCGAAAGAGGCAAAGTAGAAACCCCCCTCCATATCAACTAATTGATAGGAGCCGTTCAAACGCCAGAGCGCTTGGGTTCTTGCTAACAGGTCTCTGTAGGTGACTGAACGTCCCAACAATTTGACAATCAGTGTTTTCTCCATTCCTCGCACCAGCACCTCCCTCACTTCCTTCGAGAATTCAATCACCGGCATGTCACCATCCTTACTAATAAGGTAGTCCTCCTCTGTTACCTCCACCTCATCCAGAGATCGGTTCTCTTTGCCAGTCTGGTCCAGGTTTAGGAGTTTCGCCCGGTACGAGACTGCCCCAGTAGCCCCTTCTTCCGCCATAACAACATCCAGGCCCTCCAAATCAACGTTCCCACCTTCCACCTCCCCATCCTCTCGAATCCGTACTTTCTTCGTCGAGCGGAGGCTCTCCTCCGAGATAGGCGGAGCTTCACCCTTTTCCTCCATCCGGTCACTAGAGAGAGCTCAAGAGCCTATTCAGACAAGCATGTTTGTTAATCTGTTATCTTTTTAATAAACTAATTATTGAGGTCTTGATGATTTCCCTCCTTTCTTGCTATCTTGTCTTCACTCTTTCTCTTCTCTCTTCCTTATGTCTCTCCCCTTTTCCTCCTTACCTATCCTGCACAAAATTTGTCTCCTTTTTCTTTTGCTTTTGGGTAAAAGTCTCTCTCTCAAGAAGACAAGATTTAAATAAAGAGAGTCTATGCGTGTTCCCCATTTTCTTTTGCTTTTGGGGGAAAAGTCTCTCTCAGGAAGACAATATTTGAATAAAGAGGGTCTATGCGTTTTTGACATGACAAAAGGTACAATTATATGGGGTTAAAATATCAACACCGGGTCACACATAAATTTTTTATTTCAATATATGAATAAAAGATATAATAGGAAAATTTCCAATCAGTCCCAATTGTGAGACTAAATGGCAATGTGATCCCTTAAAATCATCATATTGTAATGAAGTCCTAAAGGATTTGAGTGCTATCAATTCCAAATATGAAAGTATAGTTTTATTCCTTTGTTAGTAATGACAAATTTAGAGTAAATAAGAATAAGTTTAGAGCGGCAACTTACACAGCAAAAAATGACTACATAAAATATTAGTTCAAAAGGCAAATACAACTTATATATGTTGTTCCATTCTTGCATCATCTATTGTTGGTTGTTATTGTCATCTATATTCTTTCCTACATCCACATAATCATTTTCTCCATTAAATTTAATAAAATGTTTTACTCCTTCATCATCTCCAAGGTTCACAAAGGTTGTTGCATCAAATGTCAGTGTGAATTTCTTGAAAATTTTACTAATTTCTTTTCTAACAATTGATGCTACAATTATTATCAACTTCTCATACATGGTGCTTTCCTTTATAATTTTTTGTTTTAATGCTACCCCCAACACAAATTGCAAATCATACTATCCTCCATTTAAAAATTGTTCCCCCACAAGCAAGAAACATAATATATGCTTTTTAGATATACTCTCCATCTTTTTTGTTACACTACGAATAAAGTTGTTATTAACAACTACATGAGTAACGTTAGCAATTTTAGAGTACTGTATTGACGACACATTTTGAAATTGCAAAACAAGTTATATAAACACATAAAGCTTCATCCTTTATATTTATATTTGTTTAAGCACACAACCAAAAAGCACAATCTCCACAACAGAAATTCATACTCTCCACACACTCAATGAAACAACAACATAAATCATAAAGGCGTATACAATCAACAATCATGGGATGCTCTAAACTTGTCATCACTAACAAAAGGGCAAAATTGTACTTCGATGTTTGGAATTAATAGCACACAGTTCTCTTGGGACTTGATTGCAATTTAATAATTTCAAGGAACTGGTTACCATGAAGTTTGTTAATTGGAATCTGGTTGCAATTTTTCCTATCAATTAATGAGTTAAAGGGCATTTTTTCCCTCAATCATTTTTAAGCTCCAAAATTTATATTTTCTATGTTCCTGATTTATCATTTAGCAATTCATCCAAAATGTTTTTCTTAAGAATATTCGATCATTTTAAAAATAAATTAATTTCTTTGTATACCAGGGTATTAAATGCAGACTAAAAATGGATAAAAAAAATAATAATAATAATACCCAAAGCTCAAGATAAACCAAATTAATTAATTCTTTGTACTAGGATATTTTTTTCCTTGAAACAGTAGTTTTCTAGAAAAAGTTTTCAGAATAAAAATAAAATAAAAATATTGAAAATGTCATAAGTGTGACGCCTCAAATCAAACGATGAAATACTTAACAAAAGTATTTGATATATCATCAGTAATAAGAATGTTAAACATCCATATCATTATCATACATAATATGTTCAACTAAAACCCACATTACAACGTCAAATTAAATCCTTAAAATATCAGAGTTTATAAAATGTGAAAGTTTTAGGATCATGGCAAATAAAAATGATATAATAGGAGCTTTAGGAGTACAAAAGAGCTTTCAAGGCTCACTTCATATGTGCTTCCCTTGCTCCCTACTAGAAAAAATCACCTAAAAAATGTTAATATAAAGGATGAAATTCCACGTTTCAAGAACTATTGAAAGTTTTTTATGTACAAAAGAAAACCATATATGATAAAAAGAATGAGTTGATTATGTATATATTTGTATGTACCATAATTCTCATACAAAATTAATTCAAAATTAATCATCATTGTCAATCTGTACTTTCATCACATAACGTACTAATATAATTATGTAATATACAATATGAAATCTCTCTTATATCACCGTTCATCCTCATACCGTTGACTGGAGCCATATACTAACACATAGTCTAACAGAAACCTATTCATTTGACTAAATTATCCCAAGCTTACTAGTTCTTAAGATACACCCAGCTAATTAAAGGTATAGAACTTAAGTCTAGACTATAACTTCCCTCCTTAAAAAAAATGTAATACCCTAAAAATCGTATTTATGATAAGTATCATATTTAGGTAAATAATACCTATTGAAAATAGGTGAATATGTGGTTTCAAATAATAAGTAATAATTATCTTATTTTCTAAGGTAATTACTATGGGAATTAGGAGAGATAAAGAGCTAAAATCCTTGAAAAATGTATTTTATAAGGCAGAAAATTGCTCGAAAATATTATGATAAATCCCATATGACTGCAAATATTGACAAAAACTTAGGAAGTATGTGATCTTTAATTTTAGGAATTTTTGGGATTATTTCCCGAAAAATATATAGAGCATAAATATAATAATATTAAAAGCACTTTATGGCCCCAAGTATTTTTAATATTTTACATGGGATATAAAATACCAATGTAAGTCAAATAGTTGTGAGATAATAATTTATCCTAATTATGAAAATTATCAACAATTAGTAAGTGGCTAATTAAGTAATTAGTGGCTAATTGTTTAGATCATGATATAAGTAAATTAATTAGCAAATGATTAATTTAAGGGGAGAAATTTGAAATTATTAATTAAATAAATAATAAATAATAAAATAATAATAAAATATTTTATGCTTAGAAAAATAAATAAAAGAAAAAAAGAAAAAAAATATCTAGATATTTTGATTAAAATAATAATATAATCGGTAAAGAGCCAACGGGAGAAATGAGAACGAATAGAAATTAAATCCTACCTCCAAATATAGAAACGAAGTCATTAGCATTTGCACTTTTTATAAACAAGTGGAATTTTATCCGGAGGAAGCGGTCTCGAAGTCATTTTAAAACCAACAAGATAATTAGAAGTCTTAGGATAATTAGGAAAGGGCGAGATAGTGCTAAAAGTGACTTATAGAAAACGCTTATTTTTTTTTCAAACCAGGGATATGGTTACTTAGATCAGATCATATTACGAACCGGTGATTTTCTCGCAAGAAGTTGGTTCTATCGGAAGTTATTTCAAGAATCGACGCGTTTTTCCGAAAATCTTCGGCGAGATAACGGAATACCCTTAATGGGATCAAAAATATAGTGAAACCCAGTGGTTTTAAAGAGATAGAATGGAACTACAAAACCTAGTTCCCGGATTTTTGAGATTCGGCAAAATTACGCGATTCGGACACCGATCGGGTAAACGCTATTGGTAAGTCGGCATGCATGACATCATCTTCTTCTAGAAGGATGATGTCAGCACAAGAGGTGTATGGACAAGATGAAGCCACGTGGCGAAGTGCGATCCGACGGTTGAAATCCGATCTGAAGACATTGGATGAAATTCCCACCTTGTCCCTCCTTTCTTCTATAAATAGCAAGCCTTCCTCTTCATTTTTCTCCACCCCTAAACCACATTCTAGAGAGAAGTTAGAGAGAAGGAAGAGCTCTCAGGGAGTTCTAGCAAAGCCGGGGTAAGTTCTTCGGTCTCTGGTCTTTAGTTTCGGTAGTTCTTTCGGTAGATATAGTAGGAATGCTAGATTTATCTTTAATTTTTCAAGATAGTCTAGATATCATATTTAGGGTTAAATATGATATATATTTCGAAAATATGATGAGGAAAAGATCTGTCAAAATTGCGGAGAGATAGATAAAAACAAATGAAGCTCGGCAAAATTTCGCTGATTAGGGGTTCAAGGGCAAAATGGTAATTTGTACCTAAAATGCCTGTTATGCTGCTAGATATTAATAAATATTATCCTTATAGGATATCTGAGATAATCGTACCGTTGTTAGCCGCTGTTGTACCGCCGTCGTACTGCTGTTTCACCCACTGTCGAAATTACTGTTTTCCGTAAAAGTACCATTTACCATCAACGAAGGTACGTTCGCGTACTGTAACACTAACTTTGATATTTCTTGTATACTTATATGTGATAGACGACTATATGTAATACCCGGATTTTAGTAAAACTGGAAGTTTTGAGATAAAGGAAATTAACGAATATTTTGATAAAGCAAAATCATGAGCTTAAAAATGTTATAGAAAATTGTTATAATTATAGAGTAAATTGTCAAAAAAGTTACAGGAAAATCGATGAAAGTAATGACTAAAAATGATATAATGGTGATAAAAAAAGCCTAAAAATATTATGATAAATATTTGAAAGATCATGAAAAATTATGAGAAAAATATGGAAGTGTTATCCCTAATTATGAGAATTTAATAAATTATTTCAGAGGAAATAACATGAAGAAAAGTTTAAAAAGCATTTTGAGAACCATAAAGTAAACCTGATGGAGTAAACATTTTTAATATTTTACATAGGATATAAAATGGCGAAATCAAGTATAAAAGTTTGTAAGATAACAATATACTGTAAAATTGGTAAAGATAAATATATGAAGAAACCTGATCCTAAAAAGATCACTAAACGAAGAAATTAGGCCCGATTAAAGCCTTAACGAAGGCGAGGGGGTAAAACGGGAATTTTTGGTAAAAAATATTATATTTTTAAAAAATGGAAAAAAATTATGAAAAAATAATTAAAACTGAATTTTAAAATGAGGGGGCGAAATTATTGGTATTTTTAATTAAAAATAATTGTTTAAATAATTAAAATGGTAATTAGAATAAAATAATAATATAATGCGGTGAGTCGCCTTATAGCCAGGCCCGGGGAAAAGTTAGAAATAAATTCTACGGGTAAACCAGAGGTAAAAGTATTTTCAGACTGATCAAATTAAGTACAAGTGAAATTCTACACGAAGAAAGAATTTACCGTGACGTCGATTCCGCAACCGAAAACCCTAATTTCAAATAAGACGAAAAGTTGATCAGATAGAGTGGAGTCAGATAGGCAAAGTGAGAACCTATAGAAACAATTGTGTCTTTTTAAACACGAGATTAAGTTAGACAACAACCGGACGTTTTACGATTCGACGAATTATTGTCCGAAGTTGGTTCTATCGGAAGCGATTTTAAGTAATCGGACGCGTTTGTCCGAATATCTTCCGACGCACCGGAGAATACCTGGATATGATCAAAAGAGGATCAAAATAGATAATAAGAGAGAGGATGAAAAGATCTTCAAAGTTGCATGCCCGGATTTTTGAGTTTCGCGAAATCGCGAAACGGACACCGACGGTAGCTTTATCGGACCGGAGGCCATAAAGCAAGATGAAAAATCAATCTTTGACCTTTGGGGGACCAAGAGGTCGGCCAAGACCTTGAATGGTCAAGATTGCATCTTACAAAACCCTAGATCCAACGGCCAGAATCATTTCTGAAGACTTTTTGGAAATTCCCACCTTGTCCCTATTTTTCTCTATAAATAGCAAGCTCTCTTGCTCTCATTCTTCACACCAAAATTCAGATCCTAGAGAGAGGTTCTAGAGAGAGAAGCTCTGGAAAAATTGTGCCTTAGCTCCGAGTAAGTTCTTTGTCCTTAGTTTTTAGTTTCCGTAGTTCTTTCGGTAGTTATAGTAGAACCGTTGTTTTGATCTAGGAAGTTTCGAGAATATATTCCTATGCTTGTTTTTATGCCTCATTGCATTGAAAGATGCCCGACGAGGTAAAAACATAGTGGGGATAATTTTGAAATGGAATACGGTCAAAGTAACGAAGTTACGCGAAATTCCGCCGATTAGGGGTTCGGGGGCAAAATGGTAATTTGTACCTAAAATGCCATTATGCTGCTAAAAATTGTTAAATATTATCCTTATAGGATATCTCGAGATAATCGTACCATTTGTCGAGCTCTTTGTTGTGCCGCCGTCATACCATTTTTTTTCCCATTTGTCGAATTTCACGTTTTTCCGTAAAAGTTCCGTTGTACCGCCAAAAAGGTACGTTCGCGTCTTTGTAACACTAACTCGATGGTTATTGTATGATTATATATGTTTGTTGTGTTCTGTTTGTTGTTGTAGCATACGTGGTTATGTTATATACACGGTTATGTCACATACGTGGTTATGTCACATACGAGGTTATTATTCTTTGTATCATACGTGGTTATGTTACATACGTGGTTATTATCTTACATACGTGGTTATGTATTTTTAATCATACATCTCGTTGTGGACTGTTGTATTGATTGCCGTTGTCGTGTATATGTAGTCGTATTTAAGCATGAGGTTAAGATTACACGAGATCCAAATTGTAATTGGATCTTAGCTCTTATCATAGCGTCGAGTTCGAAGAACCGAGGACCGAGGAGAAAGGCGAGCAGCCGCGTACGAGTCCCGACGAAGACTTTCTTCGGGTGTTATTCATTTTGAAAACTCTCGGTCAATGTACCGCTTCAAATCAGCCGGACTTACGACAATTTGAATAAATGTATCGTTACTCAATTGCTCCGATGCTCTACTCGATGAAAAAAAAAATATCTTTGCTTTTGAAAATGGGATGTTACACTTTTGGTATCGAAGCGGTAGTCCCGGCATTGATATGACTATGTTATTACGGACGTATGGTAGGACGTTAAGGCTAGTCTATGTGGGTGTGGCCAATCGGTCGCCATAGAGTTGGCGAGGTCCCCATGATAGACACTTATCCGGCCATTACATTCGGTTAACGGAGTTATGTTCAAATCAGCCTTTTAAACTTTGAGCGTGTTTTGAAAATGAGTACCGAGGTAGCCCTAGGTCGGTGTACCGGTTTGAACCGGTATACCATCTTGAACCGGTGTACCACCCTTTGTCGGTGCATCACTCTAACCCTGAGAATCCGCAAATCCATTGTCGGTACTAATATCGTCTCTAATAATCTTGATAATTCGATAATCGCGTTTGTCTTTGGACGGTAACTTCACCCTAACCGGACCTTATATGTGGAGTGGGCCACATCGGATGAAACTCGTGACGAGGCCACGCCGGACGAAACTTGGAGACCGACAAAGATATATTCATGTGGTATTTGAACCATGTTGAGAAGTTCTATTAGTTTTCAGTGGAAAGAACCAACAAAACCCCGAACGAGGGGAAATAGTACGAGTGTCCGTTCGTAGTACTAGTGTGATAAAGTCTGCGATAGAGTAACCATTGTTTTTTTTTTTTAAAAAAAAAAAAAAAATCTAACGTTTTCCCTAATGAAGGAAAAAGAGTGAGACATGGCTAATTTAAGAGGAGCCGGAGCTCCCGGAGGCCGAGGCGAGGCCGAGCGCAGGAGAGGAGGGGCGAGACAACCACGAATAATACCAATACCAGTACACGAACCCGAACGACAAGGACCGCAGCAACGGAGCGAAATGAGTTGCAAGAAATGCGGGGATCTTTGCAAGAACAAAGGGCTCTTATTGATGAACTCCTTGCCGAAAGGCGGGGAGAGAGAAGAAGGTGGACCGAGCCAATGAGGAACGACATAATCGAGGAAGAAGATGAAACCGAACCCGATGATGAACGTGAAAACCGAGGAGTCCGATAGATCTCGACACCCTCGACGTAATAGGGCAATAGTGCTACCTCGACCCAACCAGTGGTTGAGACCACGCAAGCAATGGGTCACCCAGTCGCAAGCTCAAACCTCCAGTTTTCGTGGTAAGCTCGATTCGGTGAAGACCGGCTTATGAGACTGGACAAGATCTTCGAAGTGATGGATTGTCCGGAAAACCGAAAAGCCCAACTTGCGTCTATAAGCTGGAAGGGGATGCGACCGATGGTGGAAAAGCATTGCAAGTAACATTGCAAACCCGTTATTGTCCGTGACTTGGGAGAAATTTTCGGAGAAGTTCAACGAACAATATTTTCCTCCTTCGGTACAAGTTATCAAGGATTCAGAATTCCTCCATATTCGACAAAGTCACGAGGAGTCATTCGATGACTACTTCCTCGGTTTACCAATCTGTCTCGATATTCTTCATATCTGAAACGTAACGTTGACGAGAGCTGGAAGGCAAGCAGGATGGTAGACGGGCTAAAGTATGAAATAAGGGAAAAGCTGGTATCCCAACAGTTCCCAGAATTGATCCAAGCGGTGGAGTCATGCCGGTTGATCGAACGTAACATAACGGAACTACGCACATCAAGAATCGACAACCGCGGTGCAAGCAAGTCATGACGGGTTAAGCCGCGGAAGTTCCTCGAGAAGAGGCAGCACCATGGAATAACCCTCGGGGGAGGCAAGATGCCATACCGATCCGAGCAACGGAACAACCCGGGAATGCCCGGACCCCGACCATGTCCAAAATGCAAAACGAACCACCCAGGAACCAACGTGCGGGGGAGCAGATATGCTACAAGTGTCGGAAGCCGGGGCACTTATACATGAACTGTCCTCAAAGGACTACGGGGATAAGGCCACAAAACCAGGCCGGGTTTTCGCTTTGACAACTAACGAGGCCGAATAATCTCCGAGAGAGGATCCGCATAACTATCTCGCGATGGGAACCTACCTTAGATATTGTACGACACGGGTGCTAATCACTCGTTATGTCGATGCATATGCGAATCATTTTGGGATGCATACATATACGTATTACCTTATGATCCGTAGTAGCTACACCATTGGGTGTGAACTATTTTGCTTATGTAAGCATGTTTAAATTCCAAATCAAATATACATATCTCGTTCAAAACCCCGTTCACAAACATCGACGACATTCTCAAAATTCACTATGACATTAATACCTAGCATAGGATCAACATCTAAAACGCCGTATCAAATGATACCAAACAAAGTACAAGAGTTGTGACTTTGTATCAACCATCACAAAGGATGGACAAAATGACTATCATGAACACATACACACTTCCCATGATCTACGATTTACTCGGTTATGTAATTCCTATGTTTTGTCAAGGGTTGACGTATGCTCGGAACACCACTTCATTTGTACATCAAGGAATAGCAATCTTCGAAGATAGTAACATAGATATTTAGTTTCGGATCTAGCGGGATAGTACCGCAGATTCATACCGAAATTTTCTCATAACCATTGATAAAACTTAAAGAGTAAAACTTAAATCATTGCGTAGAACACGGACCGAGACGAGCTTGCATAGGCGAGAACGAAGTTGGTCATAAGCACCAAGAGTTGGTTGTCCGGATCCAAGTAGATGGTCGTGGTGCCATTAGGTATGGGTCGGGATATGTCTTGCCGACGGGACGGCGTGATGACTTACGCCTCTCGCCTATTGAAGCCTCTCAAGTTGAACTAATCGATGTAAGACCTAGAGTTAGTGAGTATTGTATAGAATTCTACTGCTAACACAAGTGTTTGAAGTACCTTTTGAGTTGAAAGAAACTCGGGAAAGGACAAGAAGTCCCGTGTTTTAATGGACGAAAAGTCCGTGTTCGAAAAACTACACCCGAGTACTGAAGGTAAAAGAAATCCCCTATGGTTTGATAAATAGTTGTCTTACTTGCCGCGAAAATTTTAGTTTCCGATGCATATCTCATAGAGTTACTACTATCCGACCGCAATCGTGTCATTGAGTAGGAGGTATCTTGTGTTGTCATGGTGTATGGGCGTCATGGAAACATTTAAGGTATCTTGTGTTACCATGATGTATGGGCGTCATGGAGACATTTTGATATACGGTATTGACCGGGGTATATGGGTGCCACGGAAAATACTAAATATCAAAGTACAAAATGACAAGATCTTGACGATCAAACCCGAGCAAATTCTCGATCATCAAGTGGAGCGGTCGACATATAGAGAAAAGTTCTGGAGCGAATAAGTCGTGGAGCGGTTGCATGCGCGAGAGATGCGGTGCGTAAAACTAGCGGTGAAGTATCTTTTGTCGTCACGGCACGTGGTTGCTAAGGAGACGGTTTTGGCACGTGGTTGCTAAGGAGCGAATAAGTCCGAAGTGTAGTTAGTACGAGTCTAAATTGGTATAGAGCAAATTTCGAGGGCGAAATTTTATTTAACGGGGGAGAAATGTAATACCGGATTTTAGTAAACGGAAGTTTTGAGATAAAGGAAATTAACGAATATTTTGATAAAGCAAAATCATGAGCTTAAAAATGTTATAGAAAATTGTTATAATTATAAAGTAAATTGTCAAAAAAGTTACGGGAAAATCGATGAACGAATGACTAAAAATGATATAATGGTGATAAAAAAAACGGTCTAAAAATATTATGATAAATGCGAAAGATCATGAAAAATTATGAGAAAAATATGGAAGTGTTATCCCTAATTATGAGAATTTAATAAATTATTTCAGAGGAAATAACATGAAGAAAAGTTTAAAAAGCATTTCGGAACCATAAAGTAAACTGATGGAGTAAACATTTTTAATATTTTACATAGGATATAAAATGACAAGTGTCATTATAAAAGTTTGTAAGATAACAATATACTGTAAAATTGGTAAAGATAAATATATGAAGAAACTGATCCTAAAAAGATCACTAAACGAAGAAATTAGGCCGATTAAAGCCTTAACGGCGGGGGTAAAACGGAATTTTGGTAAAAAATATTATATTTTTAAAAAATGGAAAAAAATTATGAAAAAATAATTAAAACTGAATTTTAAAATGAGGGGGCGAAATTATTGGTATTTTTAATTAAAAATAATTGTTTAAATAATTAAAATGGTAATTAGAATAAAATAATAATATAATGCGGTGAGTCGCTTATAGCTGCACCGGGGAAAAGTTAGAAATAAATTCTACAGTAAACCAGAGGTAAAAGTATTTTCGACTGATCAAATTAAGTACAAGTGAAATTCTACACGAAGAAAGAATTTACCAGGCGTCGATTCCGCAACCGAAAACCCTAATTTCAAATAAGACGAAAAGTTGATCAGATAGAGTGGAGTCAGATAGGCAAAGTGAGAACCTATAGAAACAATTGTGTCTTTTTAAACACGAGATTAAGTTAGACAACAACCGGACGTTTTACGATTCGAATTATTGTCGAAGTTGGTTCTATCGGAAGCGATTTAAACCGGACGCGTTTGTCCGAATATCTTCGACGCACCTTATAGGAGAATACCTGGATATGATCAAAAGAGGATCAAAATAGATAATAAGAGAGAGGATGAAAAGATCTTCAAAGTTGCATGCCCGGATTTTTGAGTTTCGCGAAATCGCGCGAAACGGACACCGTCGGGTAGCTTTATCGGATAGGAGGCCATAAAGCAAGATGAAAAATCAATCTTTGACCTTTGGGGGACCAAGAGGTCGGCCAAGACCTTGAATGGTCAAGATTGCATCTTACAAAACCCTAGATCCAACGGCCAGAATCATTTCTGAAGACTTTTTGGAAATTCCCACATTGTCCCTATTTTTCTCTATAAATAGCAAGCTCTCTTGCTCTCATTCTTCACACCAAAATTCAGATCCTAGAGAGAGGTTCTAGAGAGAGAAGCTCTGGAAAAATTGTGCCTTAGCTCCGAGTAAGTTCTTTCGTCCTTAGTTTTTAGTTTCCGTAGTTCTTTCGGTAGTTATAGTAGAACCTGTTGTTTTGATCTAGGAAGTTTAGAATATATTCCTATGCTTGTTTTTATGCCTCATTGCATTGAAAGATGCCTGACGAGGTAAAAACATAGTGGGGATAATTTTGAAATGGAATACGGTCAAAGTAACGAAGTTACGCGAAATTCCGCCGATTAGGGGTTCGGGGGCAAAATGGTAATTTGTACCTAAAATGCCATTATGCTGCTAAAAATTGTTAAATATTATCCTTATAGGATATACGAGATAATCGTACATTGCCGAGTTCTTTGTTGTGCCGTCATACCATTTTTTTTTCCATTTGTCGAATTTCACGTTTTTCCGTAAAAGTTCCGTTGTACCGCCAAAAAGGTACGTTCGCGTACTGTAACTGTAACATCCCAAATTTTGGGATTCGACAATTAGAAATATTGAATGGAAATTAATGGTGAAAATTTGGCCTAATATGATTATGAAAATAATTATTGGAATGTGAGGCCTATTTTCCTTGAAGTTTTGGGAAAAAGATAAATTCAAGGAATATTTGTAAAGGATATGCTTTGGGAAGTTATTAGATTAGAAGGGTTAAAATGATAATTTTACTATCCCAAGCATGCAAATTAAACTGGGTTTGAGCCAATGATAAACTAAATATGTGGAGCCCAAAATGTGCTTAATAAAACCAAGGAGATGAGCTTCAGCAGTGTGATTTTTGGTTCAATAGAATGATATAAGATAAAGCTTATGGGATGATTTTGAGTGGGTACCACAGCACTTACCTCCCACAATCTCCCACAATCTCTTGCAAACCACCACGTAACACTCTTCATTTTTATGGTCAAAGAAGTCATGGGCCCCCTCATGCACAACATTTGAATTTAACATTCAAATGATAATTACAGAACCCAACCAGCACTTGTTTTATTCGTTTGGACAGAAATCACAAAGCCCATAAACTTGGTATAACACATACTCCCCGCATTCCGATATTCTTCCTTCGGCCCAACACCGAGAATGAGAGACGACAGATCAAGGCACACTACCGTAAACTACACTTGTTTCTTGTGTGAAAAACGACTCATCGTGTTCACGACAAAGCAACCACGCTCCAATGTCTCTCTTGGAATTCTGAATGATAACTTCCATACTCCACTACTCTCCTTGTGTTTCGCTCACGTCTGCTCCAAAGTTTCTCCTTGAAACTTGGAATTAGCATCCATTCTCTTGAAACTCAGCGTGACAGAATCCACACTCCACTATCTTCTACATTCTCGCATTTGCAGTAGCTTATGCTCCATGTGTTTTGAAGTCAGCAACGCACATGCTCCTCATTTGATTATTCAGACAGAACTGCCTCTCATTCTCATTCTTTTCTTTCGCCATTTCATCTGCAGAACGAGACAGAAAATAGAAATGAGAATGTGAGTGTGTGAGAGGTAGCAAGGCCGAGAGAGAGAGAACAAGAAAGAAACCTTCAGAATAGAGAGTGATTGTTGGAAGAAGAAGAGTAAGGAGGCGCTGCATACAGAAACAGAAACGCAGAAGTGAGAGCATGAAGGAGAGAGTTGGAGAAAGAAAGAGGTCCAACCGTTGCATGCAAACTTTGAACCAAGGTTAGCCTTTGGACTTCTTCCTCCTAATTCGTACATTGGTTACTCTGTTTTATGGGTGAAAAACAGATAACGTTTGAAGTTTAAGTTGCATGCATATGGTTCTGAATGGTTAACTTTGATGCTTAACGTTGATGTTGGAATTTTCTTGAGGTTCTATGAAGTTTCTGCAAGGCACCGAAACTGAATAAGTTTTAAAAGAAGCAAGGTTGGTTCTGTTAGGAACTTCAGGGAGCATGCATTTGAATCATTTGATCACATCTAAAGTATGTTTAGATGGTAAGACTTCACGATGCGTTGGCATGCATGAACAGGAATTATATGCTGATGTCATTTGCTGAAAACTGAACTTGCAGCTGGAGCAATGAACTTTGAGAAAGGTAAAACTAGGGTAAAAGAACTCTTTTGACCCTGAAATTTTGTGGATAATTAGTACACATCATTATCTTTAATATGAGCTTTGGATCACCCAAAAATGAGGTCTATAACTCAAGTTATGATTTTTGGAAGTTGTGCTAAACAATCTGAAACTTTCTGGTATGATTCTGGAGCAACAAAATGACGTTGCCTTTCGGACCAAGTAAACATTTTAGTTTTTCCTTTAAATTTTTACATTAAATAGTATAGATCTCAAGGTTTCCAAAAAGCTAAAGAACACCTAAATCGGAGTTGTATCCAGAGAGATACAAATATTTGAATTTGACCTATTAACCTGAAACATATTTCTGGACAGCGAAGGATAAATGAAAAACTGGGAATGATACAGCAAGAAATAAGTCTAGTGATTATTTTACTATGAAACTAGACTCTATTAGTGACAAATAGAAATTTGAACCACCCCGATCGGAGTTCTGTAGAATTAATAATGAGTTTTCAAAGTTTGGCCAAATTTAGCTACCATGCGAAATTAAGAAATAAATGGCCTAAGTAATAAGAATGAACTTCAAGGGTGTGAGAAAGCCTATGAGGCTAAGATAACTCATTAGGTATTCATTTTCCAAGGCTCTAATAACATGAACATGTGTTTAGGCCATGAGAAGTCAAGAAAGAAGAAGGATGGAATGTGCTTCAAGCAACTCCGTAGTTGGAAGAAAAGGTACAAGTGGAAGACAAATGCTAAAGTGGTGGGTAACTGTTATCTTGTTAGCCTGTATGTATGTATTTCTTGTATGACTGATCATGTTTGTTAGATGATTTACATGTTTATTTCCTAGCTATGGAATTGAGGCTGCGGTCTCATAGGGCTGCGTGTCCTAAAGGGCTGCGGTCCTTGGCCGTTAACTGCGGTTACGGTGCGACTTGTTTATTGTGGATTATTCTATGCATATACATGTGTTATCTGTTATTTACATTACATACCCGCATATGAGATTAACTGTTACCCACAGGGGTTCATTCATTTGAACTCGGATCACATGAAATAGACAGGTGAGCACAGGCTAGTAGTTCTGCACCAGACTCCAGACTGGAGTGTTGCTTGAAGGCGGCATACTGAAGGTAGTGCTTGAAATTGCCGTAGAACAAATAAGCAGAGCAGAGAGCGAAGACACCCTGATAGCTATGAAGAAGGCCCTCAAGAATGTTGACACTTCCGTACGAATAGCATTGGGCCGGGTGTCAGAATTAAATGGGTATTGGCGATGAACACCACCGTTATGTAATCAAAGTTTAAGTTTGTATCAGTATGTGTTTAAGAACGCTTCCGCATAGGCCAAATAAAGAAGATCCAGGATGGGTTGTTAGAATCACACTACCCGCCACCCGTAAAGGGCGAGGCGTAGGGGTGTTACAAATAACACTAACTCGATGGTTATTGTATGATTATATATGTTTGTTGTGTTTCGTTTGTTGTTGTAGCATACGTGGTTATGTTATATACACGGTTATGTCACATACGTGGTTATGTCACATACGAGGTTATTATTGCTTTGTATCATACGTGGTTATGTTACATACGTGGTTATTATCTTACATACGTGGTTATGTATTTTTAATCATACATCTCGTTGTGGGTGTTGTATTGATTTGTTGTCGTGTATATGTAGTCGTATTTAAGCATGAGGTTAACCGTTACCCGAGATCCAAATTGTAATTGGATCTCGGCTCTTATCATAGCGTCGGAGTTCGGAAGAACCGAGGACCGAGGAGAAAGGCGAGCGGCGTCATGAGTCCCGATCAAGACTTTCTTCGGGTGTTATTCATTTTGAAAACTCTCGGTCAATGTACCGCTTCTGTAAATCAGCCAGACTTACGACAATTTGAATAAATGTATCAGTTACTCAATTGCTCCGATGCTCTACTCTGATGAAAAAAAAAATATACTGCTTTTGAAAATGGGATGTTACACTATACGAGTGAATTGTATAGATAACTTTACATGAGATGTGTACTGTTAACGTAGATAACTTTACATGCGAAATGTTCTGTTAGCATAAATAACTTTACGCGTGAAGTGTATTGTTGTTATATTAATCTTCCATATGCTATATACTTATGTTTTGATTAATGCTATGATGTCTTCCATATGTTGTTTCCATAAATATGAGGTTAACCGTTACGTGAGGTCTGATGTGCATTTGAACCTCAAAGATTTAAAATAGCTTCGTGGTCGGAGGACCGAGCGCCAAGATAAGGGTAAGCAAAAGACGCTTAGAGTCCCAAAGTAGGAGGATTTCTTTTGTTGCCACAGCATGAGTGTTGCTGGGAGACACTTCGTTGTTATCTTCTTTTGTAAACACACTGGTAGGTGTAAAATTCTTATCGTAAACAAACCGGACTTACAGCATTTTAAATATATGTATCAGTTACTCAATCGCTCCGATGCTCTACTCTGATGAAAAAAAAATATACTGCTTTTGAAAAAGGGATGTTACAAAAAACACAATTAAGGAGGTGTCACATGTCTCATAGCTCCAATGCAATCCCGTCCAAATGAAAACATGGAAGAAGGGTTATTGACAAGTACCATCCACCGTATACCGAGTAATGATATAACACATGGTAAGAGATCTTATCATACAAATTCCTCATTACTCTAACCATCACAAATACAACATGACAATTATATTCAATCCAATAAATATAATTATTATTAAAAAAAAATAAAGTATAATAAATTATGCTTCTATTTATATCAAATACCATCACATATTTAAACATACAAAAAAGGAATCTCACGGGCAAAGCCTATCTACTTAGTAGGTACATGTTCACTCATCATATACTTTTGTAAAAATTTTTTTATTGAGTGAGTTATAAATAAGTTTTCTTATATTTTTATTTACTTGAAAATTTACAATACATACATATAATTCAGGCCATTAATTATTCACAGTTATACATAATTTAAAAATATATGAAAAAATATTTAGAGTTATATATTACTCCCTAACTTACAAGTAATCATTAAAAAGTTATTTCAGAATACTTCTTTAGAATACCTAAATATTCTCCACCTCTCCACCACTTGTTGCGACTCCCCTTCTCTCTTCCTCTCTCTTTTCTCTCACACTTTGTAACATCCCATTTTAAAAGCGATTTTTTTTTCAATCAGAGTAGAGCATTGGAGCGAATGAGTAACTGAACCATAATAAAACATTAACCATAGTGTAATAGTAACGATACAGTCATCCTAGTGTTCAAAAGTAAATACATAAACGGTAAGTAAATCTCCGTCCCGAAGCCTACTCCTGCTACTTGCCCCTATCACCAATCATCATCCTCCGCCACTGAAGCTACGGTGAGATCCAATTCCCATTTGGATCTCGAGTAACGGTTAACCTTATGCTCAAATAAAACAAAGTATATGGACAACAAATATTCATAACAATACAGCAAAAGATATCAACACATAAGCACAAAGCATATGCATGATCGTATATAATGACGAACATAAGTACAAAGCAATATGTAAAGTCCCATAACATGTCTGCACATACCCAGTGCCACGATCACAACACGTGTCCTCAGCGCTAGGAAAACTCATACGGTATTACCAATACTATAACCCGTGTAAGCTGTATGTATAATTAACGACCCTAGACAGAGCTTCAGTCTATGAACGTATCTATCACATATATGTATATGAGTAGCAAAGAGTTAGGGTTACAGTACGCGTCCGTACCTTTGTTGACGATATTCGGTACTTTTGACGGAAACGGTATGTTTGACAACGACACAACAGCGGTACGTGATCACAGATACCCTATAAGGATAATATCACATTTATCAATGTCCAACATCATAACAGGCATCTTAGGTACAAATTACCATTTTGCCCCTGTCTTTACTACTCTACTAAATTTCGTCAGAGCTTCACTAATTTGATTCTAATTCTCCAAAATTTTGACATATCTATTTCCCCAATATATTTTTGAAATAAATATCATATGTACCCCTAAAACATGATATCTAAATTAACTGGGAAGATTAAAGATTAATCTAGCATTTCTACTATAACTCTTTGAAAGAAACACTAAAGCTTAAGACTAGGGACCGAAGAAATTACCCAGATCTTCGCTACAATTTTCTCAAGAGCTCTTCCTTCCTTCTCCACCCCAAAATTTTGAACTCAAGCAAGAGGAATTGGTGTGAAAGTATGCTTGGAGTTGCCATCTATTTATAAGCAATTTTGAGCTACTATTCATGCTTTTTCATATTGAATCTCAACCATTGGATCTTGGCTTTATTGCATGGTTCTTTCTTGGCCCTTGGATTGCTTGGCCGACCTCCCCCCTTGCTTTATGCAGAAATTACATCATCAAAAATGATGTCACATACTTGCTTTTTGATCTTGTACCGATAAAGCTCCCTGTTCGGTGTCCTAATCGCGTAATCTTAAACAATCTCAAAAATCCCACAACATAACCTTGCAGGTCTATTCTTCCTCCTTCAAAATATCTGGGTTAGAAAAATTTTTGATCCTATTACGGGTATTTTTCTAGCCTCTAGAACATTTTCGGACAAACGCTTCTGATTACTTTAAATGACTTAGAGTAACACCAACTTTTGGATAAAAATTCACTTGTTTATAATATGTCCTGATCTTAAAAACTTAGTTCATGGTTTTCTAGATAGGATTTAATTTCTATCGGTTCTCATTTATCCTACTTGTTTTCTTTACAAAATATCCAATTTTACATTATTATTATAATACACAAAATTATCCTATTGGCCCATTCTTAATTACATGGATTTAGGCATTTTAAAATTGTTAGAAATTTTTGTAGCCTTTGATCTTGTTTTATTAGATTACATCATAATCATTGACCATTGTTTAATTTGTCTAATTTAATTAGAATGCTTAATTAGGGCCTTAATCCTATAATTAGTAACCTTTTAGGATTTAGGGTTTTCATGTACTTAATCTCACCAATTTTTCTTAATCTTTTCTAATTAATTAGAAAGTACACTTTATGCTAACCTTAGCCATAAACATCTAATTAAAGGGTTTTACATAATTTAC
Source organism: Acacia melanoxylon (assembly GCA_019022615.1). NCBI lineage: Eukaryota > Viridiplantae > Streptophyta > Magnoliopsida > Fabales > Fabaceae > Acacia > Acacia melanoxylon. Next base: position 5,961,492 of record JAFJYJ010000037.1, read on the forward strand.
CTTGGATATTCTCTTGTTCAAGCTTAAACAATTAACCATTAATTACTTAATTAATCACTTACTAATTATTGATAATTTTCTTAATTAGGATTAATCATTTTCTCACAACTATTTCACTGACATTGGTATTTTATGTCCCATGCATTATATTAAAAATTATGGGGTCATTTAGGGTTTCCAAAACAATATTAAATTTTCCCCTTTGTTATCTCCAAGGAAATAATTTATTAAATTACTATAATTAAGGACAATATTCTCCCTAATTTTTAATAATTATTTAATTCCCCTTTAAGATTTATCATAATTTTCTTAGGCTATTTTATGACACATAATGTATTTCTAGCCCCTTTTGCACCTTATTTCCTTTAATTTCCATGGCATTTTCCTTAGAAAAATAAGATAATTATACACATTATTTGAGACCTATATACTCACCTATAGCCATTTATTTATCTCAATATAAGATTCCAGATAAACAAATATTCGAGTATTACACACTTTACTCTCGCTGAAACCGTCTATGTGTATGCGTGTGGGGAGGTGTGCGTTTATAAATTAGCTGGGGAGTGGGGTAGGTGGGTGTAATTATCACCCACTCCCCACCATTAATGCAGTGGCATAATAATATTCTATAGGGTTAAGTAGCAAATTTTGCTTCGGAAGTTTTTGTTAAGGAACAATATTACTCTGAAAGTTTTTCTTGTCTCAATGTTGACTCGGAATTTTTAAAACGTAGCAATGTTGCCCATTTTTGTTAAAAAGTTAATGGTCAACATTAATTTTTTGACGATCAATGTTAGTTTTTTAACAAAATATGGTAACATTGCTATGTTTTAAAATTTCTAGGACAACATTGAAATAAGAAAAACTTCTAGGACAATATTAGTCCTGGATTATACTTAGGGATAAATTTACTACTTAATCTTATTTTATAATATAATAGTAATATATTAAATGAGGTATGGGCCAGTAGCTTTAATTTATGACTTTTCATAAACCAAATCAGGCAGCAATAGGAACCAGTTTCCCCGCTCGTCCTTGGGACAAGCAGGGGAGCTCGTCCGTGACGGACGAGCTCCTAGCCGCCCGCATCTAGCTCCTGCGTCTACATGAAAAAATCATTTTTTAAAAAATATATATATGAGTTGAGAGATTATATTTATTCTAGATTTCTCTGTCTATGAAAATTATTTTTTATAAAAAATAAAAAAGAAAAAATCAGATCGGAGCCGTCCAGATAAATCTAGACGGCTAGGAGCTCGTCCGTACGAAGGAGCATGAGACGAGCAGGAAATCTGATTCCGACAGGAATATCTGTTCGTGACTCAATCTAGTAGCTTTAATTTATGACTTTTCATAAAGCAAGTCTGGCAATATATGTTCGTGACTCAATCCAGTAGCTTTAATTTATGACTTTTCATAAAGCAAGTCAGGCAGCAATATCTGTTCGTGACTCAATTCAGTAGCTCTAATTTACGAATTTTCATGAAGCAAGTCAGGCAGCAATATCTGTTCGTGACTCAATAATGCACCATTATTCATCAAAGTGGATGAATGAGTTGGCAGGTATATAGATGTATATGTGTGTGTGTGTATACATACATATGTAGATGTGTGTGTATTAATTATCATAAATTAATCTCTCATAAAATTTTAATTCTAGAATTAAAAAAAATTGGGATGTTACAATAAGAATAACCTTGTAAGAAAAAGAACACAAATTTAAATAATGAGACACACATTGATTAGGAGAAGTAAAAAATTGGGATGTTAAATAAGATGATTTTTCTCATATTCACAAAAACATAATATGAAATGTGCTTGACCTGCCTTCCACCAAATATCTTCCAGCATATAAAAAAAGTCATGGACATGAAATGCTTTGCCACTTCTAAAGAAATGGGCTTCACGTACAATGTTCATCACAATCATTATTCATTATGGTGGAATTTCGACCAGACTAATAAAATATTAAAAACATAATAATAAAATCAAATTAAATACAGACTGTAAAAATGTTCTATTTTGAATGAAGAAAAAACAATTGAAATATCCAAGTTTTTGCAATTCTTTTAGAGTACAAGGGACAAGCTCATTTCAGCTTGAAAGCTTATGGGATCAATCCTACAACATTCGACACAGGGGGAGATAGCCTATAACACAACTAGGTCATTGGCTGAGTTTGCAATTCTTATCCAAAACTCCTATTAATAAAGTGATCATACTTTTGTTTCAAGATAATATATTTAAAAGTAAATTTTTATTTTTAAAATTAATTAAGAATCAATAATAAATAATTGTTGAAGAGGATTGGAGGTGGTAGATAGATCAACTAGATTTTAAAAGGATCCTTGGCTGAAGAATATTCGAGGTATGACTTTGATATTTGAAAATATGGAACATATGCAAGTGGCTGAAGTTGAGTTGGATCCGTTTTGCAAGTTAATAGGTTGCTGTTTGAGTTTGAAATATTAGAAGCAAATAAATGACACCAGACTTACAATTACAAGTATTCAGAAATTGATTGAATCAATCCTACAGAAATGGCAAAAGCAAATGGGAAAAACCTCAAAAAAAAAGGATCAAAATAAACTAATAATTGTGTATTATTTTATGAATTTGATAAAAGCCTCTTTTACTTGCTCAAGTGTTGCAAAATAAAAAATTTCCCGTTTGAAATTTAGAAATTATGACAATATTAATCCAGAATTTCCCTTCGAAAAAAAAAACAGGGTTACAATTTACAAACCATATCCTATATTTCAGACCGGAGGAGTATTATATATAGTCAATGATTTTTTAAAAATTTGAAGGTAACAATAAAGCACTTAGTTAGATATTTAAGCTAAGCAACCTAGAGCTCTTACAACAATAATTTAAAGGGAAAAAAATACCATTGAACCCTAAATTAATTTTTATATATAAAAAAGTAATTTATATGAAGCCTTGTGTGCAGAGGCCCTATGGATTTTTGTTTGGTCAACCTATGGAAATTTACCCTCTTGACGAAGAGTAGGAGATTTTACAACCCATGCTATTCTCTCTGTGTGTGTTTTTTTTTTTTTTTTTTAAATATATATATATATATATATATAGATGTGTTTATTTATTTAAATACATTACAGTGACATCCACACCCTTTAAAGAAAAGGGAGATTGTGGATTCTAACACCATGTGATATAAGAGGTATTTTGGGAGGTGATGTGTATATCACCCATAGGATAACAAACAAAAAAATTAAACTCCAAAATTTTTATTTGCGTTTTCCTTCATAATCATATATTTTATCATTTAGCACTTCATCCAAAATAGTTTAACTTTCTTAAGAATGTTCAATATTTTTTCAAATAAATGCAAAATAAATTAATTTCCATGTACCAGAGCAATTAAATGAAAAATAAAAGTAGAGAGAAAAAAAAAAAAAACCCAACGCATGAAAGTAAATCAAATTAATCACATATTAATTCCCATTACAAGTACTATTCATAACTCCTAAACAGCTTACGATCCTGTTTATATTATAATTATAATTTGTTGAGTCCCATATCCAACTAAGAAATTAAAAGGCCTTATGTATTGAAAAAAAAAAAAGGTCTTAAATGATTTTATTTAATATTAATTATTAAAAAAAAATCTGAAAGTGGGAGGTCTTAATTTTCAGATGAAGACCATAATTTTCACCATTCTTTACAAATTTCCTCAGCTCAGATTTACTATTCATAGCTTCATTGTTCATAAGCATAAATCATATGTGCATTACTATACATTACATCATTAGTTCATCAGCTCATGGTAGAACGATGCAAAAAGATTGCCAAAAAAAAGAAGAGTGACCCCCTCAACAAGGAGTGCCACAACAATGAGCAGATGATGCATACTACTACCTCCTATTTTTGATATAAGATCTTTTTGAATTGCAATTTATACTATAAACGAGATCTTATATTAAAAAAGTAGAGATAATATTTAATTTAGAGCTTGAGTGATTGTGCTCTCATAAGTGAATTCAAATGTCATAATCGAATTTAGCACATATTAGCATGTGCTTTTGTTCATATATAAAATATTAATCTTCAGGTCTTTAATTTGCGGTATTTTAATCTTAAAACCTCTAATGTAGACTTGAATTTAATAACAAGAACATAAAAAATGACATGCAACATTCATTGGACATAAGATAAAATATAATAGTCACAATTACAATCAAGCTCCAATTATTTATAATATTATTATTATATTTTGATAGGAAAAAAGAGCAATATAATTTTAGAACGGGGAAAGGTTTCTTAATAAAAATGGGTTAATTAATGTACTCTACTTAAATATCAAGATTAACTATACGAATAGAATGAATTAAGCATTGAATTGAAATAAACGGTCAAAACATGGTTTGTATTTTGGACGATGTCATACCATAAAGGAAAACAACTTTTGATAGATTTTAGAGTGAAGGAACAAATTGGCCAACAGACTTTTAACTCAGGAGCGGTCAACACAAAAAACTTTTAAATAGACCTTTAATACCAAAAGACTTTTTAAAAGGTCGTTACTTTTGCCAGCAACTCCGTTAGTGGGTCAAAATTTGGGGAAATGATGAGTTCAAATAAAAAATAAAATGCAGACGTGGCAGGAGGGTGAGAGAGGACTGAAAAACGTGGCTCCAACCTAATTAAAAACATCAAAGACAAAAGACAAACGTGAAGGGGGTTATGGTTCTGAAAGAAGAAAAAAAGGTGCGACGTTTTTTCAGAAGCTCTACAGCGAACTCCCATGGGCTCTTGTTGCTCTGCAACCACACAAAGGATCATGTCGTTATTAGATAAGGAAAAAAGATAAGGAAATGCAGGGAAATCAGCTCCAGGAAACAACTTGGCAGTTCTCCCCTGCTTTTAGGGTTTGGATGCTCCTCAGTTTCCCTGAAATTGGTGATAAAAGCCACTCTTCCATCTCTTGAGGAAGCCAACCAAGTGCCACCAGCTTGCCCATCCCTACCACCCAAGATTCTATCTCCCGGCCACCATGCCAAGGGCTGCGTAGGCCTTTCAAAACAAGAAAAAAGGTGCGACGTTTTTTCTTCTTTCAGAACCAGAACCCCTTCACGTTTGTCTTTGATGTTTTTTGATTAGGTTGGAGCCATGTTTTTCAGTCCCCTCTCACCCTCCTGCCACGTCTGCATTTTATTTTGGGAAAATTAAAATTAAGGACCAAGAGAAAATAATATTTATTATAAAGGACCATAAAAATTGTAATTACTTAAAAGGACCAAGCATCATACTATAATTTTAAAATCACTTAATTGTCCCTAATCAAACCTCATGTATTATCTCTTGTATTCATAATTAAAAAATAACTAAAATATCTATCACGATATGATCATATCTTTTTTTTTTAGAGATATTATTTAATTAATAATCGTTAAAAATGAAAACTAAACTTATTTCAGTGTTTGAATATATTATTTAAGGGTAATTTCACTGTTTGAATTTTAACTAAATTGCTCCTAATCAAACCTCATGTATTATCAATTAAGCTCTTTTTATATAAATAAAAAAATAAACTTATTTCATATTTTTAAGGATATAATAGGTTAATTAGATTTTTAAATTTTATTAACATTACATGAATTTTTAACCCACATAAATTGCTTCTAAAAAAAAAATCATACAAACTTTCTTGTTTTAACATATATGATAAATTATAAAAGACCTTGACTTTTATTAAAATATAATTCCATCTTGGATTAGAATTTTTTATTTAAAAACAATTATAATTTTTACAAATTGTAGAATGCATAATTTTTTTTTCATAGATATATATTCAAATTGAGAAAATTATTGTTTAATTTAATGAAACTTAAAATTTTGTATAAATTTTAAAAATAGAATGGGGAAGAGAATGTTGAAGGGAATGTAAGAGATTTTGTTAGGGGCCTTTTAGTACCTTTAATTTTATATTTTTTATATTTGGTCCTTCTAAATAATTACAATTTTTATGGTCCTTCTCGATAAATATATATTCCTCTTGGTCCTTCATTCTAATTTTCCCTTTTATTTTTTATTTGAACTCATTATTTCCCCAAATTCTGACCCACTAACGGAATTGCTGGCAAAAGTAACGACCTTTTAAAAAGTCTTTTGGTATTAAAGGTCCATTTAAAAGTTTTTTGTGTTGGCCGCTCCTGAGTTAAAAGTCTGTTGACCAATTTGCTCCTTCACCCTAGAATTTAGCTCCCTTGTGATATCAGTTGCGCTCATTCTGAGGTGATTCCATTGAACATGTAAGCCCCATCCTAAACAAAGAGCACAAGCATTCCTCAACATTAGGCTGGATTTGTGTCATGTTCTCTAATAAGTCTCCTGATGCTCCCATTATATTTTCTGATTCTCATGGAAAAATAGCTCACAACTTTGAAAAGCTTGTTTGGAAATGCCATTTTCACATATATTTGAAGATTGTGACCATCGTGAAACATACCTTCAATTGGTCTTCTTTGAGTTAACATCTCAAGACAAGAATTCCAAAGATATACATATCACCTTGTATTGTTATCTTAGAATCCATTCCATATACTGAAACATTGTAAGCATGCATTTCAGTTCCCTTATTATATAATGATTATTGAAAAACAATTGAGAAAATTGGGTTTGAAAGCATAATAAATTTAAATGAACTTGTATAAAAAATATTAAATGATAGCCGAAGGAATATAGCCAACATTACCCTTTAGTCCAATTGTGCTGCTTTGTTCAATAAAGGTGACTTCAATAGTTGAAAATAATCTTCCCAATCCAAAAAATCACTCAAATGAGCAACCATATTACCATCAATAAGGACGATATTTGGCTTCAAATCACAATGAACAAGTAGTTGCTCATGTTCATAGTAAAGATAGTTTAATGCCCACAATATTTATAAGAATATTTATTATATGATCAAAGAGAAAAATTCTTGGATGATAAGGATTTTCTATTCTAGAATGAAACCAATTTTTCAGGTTTCCATTTACCATGTATTTATAAACTAGAGCCTTAAATTCACGGCCCTTGTAATCTATGCTAGCGCAGCATGTCATAATTTTTACTAGATTTTGATTATTTGCATTTCTAAGTGCATTACATTCAGCAATGAAACTCTTGTGAGCTCCCCTTACTTGAAGGTTGATGACCTTTATCGCAACAACTTTGTGAGGCTCAAAACTTCCCTTATATATAGAGCCAAAACTCTAAGATCCTATCAAATTATTATAAGAGAATCCATTTGTAGCATTATACAAACTTCGATATGATACTTTGGAAATCATGCCAATTGTTGGTGAACTGAAAGAATATTTATTGCTTCTTTTCCTTCCATACTAAAAAAAAAACAATAGATGTCAGAAGAATAAAAGCAAACACGTAAGATATTGACGCAATCAACTTGTAGATTTGATGGGACATGGTGGCACCTCCAGCACTTTGATATGCCTTTGCAAAGCTTGTTATTCCCTAAAAGCGATATTGCACTTGTATTGCCAAAAACACCTTTACTTCGAACCTCCCCATCAAGCATGTTGAAGGAAACATTTAGGTGCTCCATAAAAACAAGATCTTGTAGGCCTTTTGGAAATAATCCAAACAAGTTATTGTGTGACAAGTCTAAATTTCACAATCCTTTCAATGAAGCCAAAGATGAAGGTATGGCTTCTTGAAACAAGTTTCCTTATAAAAAGAGATATTCTAGGCTTTGGGAATCCCCACTTGTTTGAGGAATGCTTCTAGAAAAATGATTTTGAGAGACATCCAATGTACCAATATTTTTTAAGTTTCCAAGGTTATTAGTGAGATCCCTGCTAAAGGAGTTGTGTAGGCCTTTTGGAAATAATCCAAACAAATGATTATGAGAGACATCCAATTTACTAATATTTCCACAATTCATAACAGTGGGAGGGATTTGTCCTTCTAACATATTATTTGACAAATCTAAGTGGAATTATTGAGTGAGATTACCTATGAAATGTATATTTCCAAAAAAATTGTTTTCCTACAACACTAATGATTGCATCTTTTGAAGCTTGCCTAAAGTAATTGGGATGATGTCAGTGAAATAATTCACCTTTGTTTTTAGCAGCGTCAGGTTAATGGGGTTCCCTAAGGCCAAAGGAATTCTACCACATATTTGACTTTGCCCAAACATGAGCATTTTGAGCTGGACGGATAAATTGCCTTTGCTGTTTGGTAAAGGGAAAATTTCATTTAAATACCTTTTGAATTTGTAAAACTTCCAGAAGTCTATCGAATTTGTAAAAAGACTGAGAGGTACCAAGGACCTATGAGGGATATGCAAATTCGGGTGAAATTACCCTTTTGTTCTTACTTTTAATTTTTTTTAAAAAAAAACAAAAAACAAAAAAACCCCACCGAGGGCCGGCGACCACCGGCCGTGGGGGGTGGAGGATTTTTTTGGGAGGGGGGTTGGGGTGTTGTTTTAAAAAACAAAATAATACATTCAAAGTGTGCCCCCCCCCCCACACACACACACACACACACACACACACACACACACACACACACACACACACACACACACACACACACACACACACACACACACACACACACACACACACACACACACACACAGGGGCCAAGTGGCCCAACCAGTTGGGCCACTTGGTTCTTTCATTATATATATACATTAACAAATATATATTCTTCTTAACATTTTTTCAACGGTATTTACAAATCCCATAACGCGATTTACAAATTCCATAACGCCATTTACAAATCTCATAACGTCATTTACAACTATTTTTGGAGGTTTACATTTTTTACTTCTCGATGCTTGTGATTGAAAAAAAAAACACTTTTACAAAGCTCATAACGCGATTTACAAATTCCATAACGCCATTTACAAATCTCATAACGCCATTTACAACTTTTTTTTTTGAGGTTTACGTTTTTTACTTCTCGTTGCTTGTGATTGAAAAAAAAAAATGCACTTTTACAAATCTCATAACGCAATTTACAAATTCCATAACGCCATTTATAAATCTCATAACGCCATTTACAACTTTTTTTGGAGGTTTACATTTTATACTTCTCGATGCTTGTGATTGAAAAAAAAAATGCACTTTTACAAATCTCATAACGCGATTTACAAATTCCATAATGCCATTTAAAAATCTTATAACGTCATTTACAACTTTTTTTTGGAGGTTTACATTTTTTTTTTTACTTCTCGATGCTTGTGATTAAAAAAATGCACTTTTATAAATCCCATAACGCGATTTACAAATTCCATAACGCCATTTACAAATCTCATAACGCCATTTACAACTTTTTTGGAGGTTTATATTTTTTTACTTCTCTCATGCTTGTGATTGAAAAAAAAAATGCACTTTTGCAAATCTCATAACGCCATTTACAACTTTTTTTAGGTTTACATTTTTTACTTCTCTAATGCTTGTGATTAAAAAAATGCACTTTTACAAATCCCATAACGCGATTTACAAATTCCATAACGTCATTTACAAATTCCATAACGCCATTTACAACTTTTTTTAGAGGTTTACATTTTTTACTTCTCTGATGCTTGTGATTGAAAAAAATGTAAAGTTGTAAATGACGTTATTGAATTTGTAAATGACGTTATGGAATTGTAAATCGCGTTATGAGATATGTAAAAGTGCATTTTTTTTCAATCACAAGCATCAGAGAAGTAAAAAATGTAAACCTCAAAAAAAAATTGTAAATGGCGTTATGAGATTTGTAAATCGTGTTGAGATTTGTAAAAGTGCATTTTTTTTTTTCCAATCACAAGCATCAGAGAAGTAAAAAATGTAAACCTCCAAAAAAAGTTGTAAATGGCGTTATGAGATTTGTAAATGGCGTTATGAAATTTGTAAATCGCGTTATGAGATTTGTAAAAGTGCATTTTTTTTCAATCACAAGCATCGAGAAGTAAAAAATGTAAACCTCTAAAAAAAAGTTGTAAATGGCGTTATGAGATTTGTAAATGGCGTTATGGAATTTGTAAGTCACGTTATGAGATTTGTAAAAGTGCATTTTTTTTTTCAATCAAGCATCAGAGAAGTAAATCACATTATGAGATTTGAATCGTTCATCATGTTTATGTTCTTCTTCATCTTTTCTTCTACGTTTTTCTTAGCCATGCTTGGCTAAGCTTCTGTGGTTGACCCATGGATTGAGGATTCCACGAATCCAGAGGACCCGCGCTTCAATCGGTAGCATAATTCGTTTTTGTTTATTTTAATTGGATCCGATTATAATTGCGGATTAGGTATTAGATTTAATACCTAGATTGATATCCCAAGGACATAGGTCGGATCGGGTTCCGAGAGAGCGTTGTGCGATCGCACGCCGAGCTCGCCACGTGTTCGATCAAATGCTAGGCGATCGTCTAGTCGAGGGAATATGCGGGCAAATGCAGAGATTTCGGTTTGTCCGAATCAATCACGAGTTTGGTTATTATCTTTTTGTCGATGAAGGTTATGGAATCCCGATTCTAGGTTAATCGTTTTTAATATGATTAATCTTGTTTTCTGTTTTAGTCTTTGTTTCGTTTTAATTACATTGAAACCCCCCCCCCCCAATTCCGGTTATTGTTATTGTGTTACTTGTTTCTTGTTGATTTTAGACCGTGCGAATTCCTTGAGAGAAACGATCCAGGTTCTCTATACCGCAATCTTTATTGAACTTGGTTTGGGCCACTTGGCCCTTGCGGGGTGGGGGTTCAAACCCCCCTCCCCCCACACTTTGAATGTATTATTTTGTTTTTAAAACAACACCCCAACCCCCCCAAAAAAAAAAAAAAAAAAAAAAATCACCCCCCCCACCGGTGCCCAAGCGGCCCTCCGGTAGTTTTTTTATTATTATTTAAAAGTAAGGGTAATTTCACCCGAATTTGCATATCCCTCATAGGTCCTTGGTACCTCTCAGTCTTTTTACAAATTCGGGAGACTTCTAGGGGTTTTACAAATTCAAAAGGTATTTAAATGGAATTTTCCCTTTAGTAAATGGCCCCCAAAATTATTTTGCTCCAAAATTAGCCTTGTCAACTTACTGTAGTTGCTCAAAGAATTTATAAACTCCCAGTCTTTTGGAAGAATTACTTTCCAGACTATTATAAGCTAATGAGAGATATGAAAGTTCATGCAACTGTCCTAGATCTGAAATTTTCCCTAAGAAGTTATTATCTCCTACAACGATCATTACAAGCATATTGCGTTTGCTATGGATGTTGGGACGTGGTCTGAGAATTGATTTACTCCAATTGCCAAGAGTTGGAGATTAGGGAGGTCGAAGAACATATTGGTTGGGAGAGAGCCATTGAACTAATTTAATACAAGTGGGATTAAAGTGAGAGACGACAAATTATAAAAAGTAGAAGGAATCAATCCATCATCAACTTTACATTACAAATCTTGTAGTACCCGCCTTCAAGAACCAGTTTTACTACAAAATAGGTCAGATAATCACACCATTAAATTAGTCCACGTGTAATTATGTTAACAATTATTCAATTAATACCCGTTAATGTAATTTCCTTTTTTAAAAAACAAATACAAATTATTCCCTAATATAGTTAATTTATGTTTACTCAGAAAATTTTGACCTCTTCAATAAAAACTGCATGCTACAATTACACATTTCATTTCCAAGTTATTCAAATTTATTGGAATATTATTCCCATTTAGTTTCCAACTTTTATTATTGTGGTTTAGACAATTTTCCTTTACTCTAGATAGTTTGACCTCTTTAATAATAACTGTGAACTACAATGATGCATTTCATTTCCAAGCTATTCGACTTAATTGTGATATTGTTCCAAGCTATTGTTCCTTTACACACAAAAATTTGTAACACCCTCCTTCAGAACCCGTTTCACTACAAATGAGTTGGATAATAACACCATTAAATATGTCCATATATAATTACATTAACAATCGTTCAGTTAATACAAGTTAAAGTAATTTCCTTTTTTGAAAAACAAATACAAATTATTCCCTAATATAGACAATTTCTCTTTACTAGAAATTTTGACCTCTTCAATAATAATTGCAGGCTATAGTTACACATTTCGTTTCCTGTTATAAATATTCCAATATTGGTGTGAATGTCCATAACCTTTCAAGAAGGGTCTTTTGGAATTCTACACTTAAATCCATATAACCTATGACATGAATGGCTTAGTAGGAGTTTTATATGATTAATGTAAATAACTTGCTTCATAATATATCATTATGTAGATTTACTCTTGTGTATGTAACTCTTGTAATTAGGGATGGAAAAAGGCCGGGGCAGCTGTCGGGGCCGTGGTCGGCTCGCTAAAAGCCTGATCAGGCCTGGCCTGTCAGGCTAAAAGGCCAGGCCAAGGCCTAATTTCAGGCCTGTTTGCCTTAACAGGCCAGGCCCAGGCCTGTGTGTAGGCCTGAAAAGCCTGTCAGGCCGGTCTGTTAAGGAGGGTAAAAATGTAATTACATATATATATATATTTAATAATTAAAATTCTCTGCCCAGTTGATTTTTTTTAAAAAAAAAACACAGCCAATCCCCATTTCATTTTCACGACCGCATCTGCCTCGCACCTCGCCGCGACTATGTGTGGCTAACCCTAAGTCCCCAAATCCCTAATTTCTACGATCGGCCTCACCGTCCCCACTCCCCCACCGCCGGTGATTCTCCTCCTTCTACCTTCTTTCTCGTCGGCGACTAGTGTGTGTCTCAGACTATCAGGCCGCGATTCTCCTCATTCCAGGTCAGCGTTTTCAGGCCGCGATTCTCTTACTGCTGATCTTTCTGATTTCTTGGAACGATCGAAACTCTCCATATCAATTCTTGATCACTCATATGATGCATCAACTTCAGAGGAATAGTAAAGGAATCATTCAACCCTCCATGTTGTGTTAAGGTAGGTTCTGTCTGATTCTGAATACTTATCGAGCTGGGTTTTGTTTCTGTGGTGTGATTTAGTGTATAAACATTTGCTGTTGAGGGAGGTGGTATTTTGAAGCCAAGGAATTGCTGGATGTGGTAGAAGTCATTGAGGTAGAGAATGATTCTGATGGGTAAAACATAACCAAAGAGCAGAAAAACACAGAAGCACTGAAGAAGATATGGAGGTTGAGGATTGAGACATGAGACTGTGTAAACACGATCTTGCCTCATTAGGTTGGAGAGGGTTTTGGTTGGAGTCTGGATTGAAGATTAAAGAGATTGAAATATAAACTTCTTGAGAATAGAGAAATTGTTCTGTTTCCATACAAAACTCTCATTTTAAAATAAATTTCAATAGAAGGCAGCATAGGATCGGATGATGACAATCTCACAAGCAACGACCACTTTTATGAGGGAAAAAGTCAGAGTGCCCTGTACAGGATCTAGCTGTAGCTGTAGGTATGCTTAGCACTTCCTTGATTATCAAGTTTATTTAAAATAAAAATAAAAAATTGGATGGTAGTGTACGCTGGTGCAAGAAATGATATTCCAGTGGCTTCAAATTCTAAATTTATCTGTCTTTTCTATCTATCTGTGATTTAATTTTTGTCTATATTCAACTTGAATTTATGGTTGGCCAACAATATTAGCAAGATGTATGGACGGTTGATGTGAACTTTTCCATAGTTTAAGTGCATGAATGTGAAATTAATATCTAGGAGTTCTATTCTCGATCTTTTCCTCCTTAATCACTACATAAAGTGGTTGATTCAAGAACTGGATATCTCCTTCTGATTTGATTGTTATGAACAATCTAACGTGACATTAATCAAAAGGACATTTAAACTTCAGTTAACTGGTTGTTCATTCATATAAAAATATAAATGCCAAATATGGGTTTTGCTATCTAATTCAGAAGAGGAAGATCTGGTAACAAAGAATGGATGGGATACATTCATACTTGTTGTACATATTACTTGTTCAATTGTGTTATACTCTAATTCTATATATTTGATTAATTTTTTTCAAGGTCTTTGAAGCTGAAGAAGAAATTATATTGAAGATTTGATGTCAATGTCCAGTGGCTTAAAGAAGAATCTGTATGTTGGTTTTTGTATGTTGGTAACTTGGTGGGATGTTGTAAACTTTATTCATGAGATGTTGGATGTTTAATTTGTATGTTGATGTTGGATGTTGAATTTGTATGTTGGATGTTGTATCTGGTTTCATTTTTTATGTTGTTGTAGAATCTGGTTTGTTGTTGTAAATTTGGCCTGTTTATGCAATTAGGCCTGTTTTCGGCCTGTAAACAGGAGGCCTGTGTACAAGAGGCCTGTAAACAAAGGAGGCCTGTTTTCGGCCTGTAAACGCAGGAGGCCTGTTTTCGGCCTATTTTCCTTGGGGCCTGTGGCCTGTTAGCCTAAGTACAAGATTTTTGAAAATATAGGCCGCTTAACATGCCACAGGCCAGGCTCAGGCCGCTTCCCTACATAACAGGCCTGGCCTGTTAAGGGGCAGGCCTGGCCTGGCCTGTTTCCACCCCTACTTGTAATGGAAGTTAAGGATTCATTGCCTATATATAGTAGGAATGTATCAAAGGTTGGTAGTGAATAATAGAAAGAAGAATCACTCTCTCCTTGCTCTCCATTTCTCTCTTGCATTTCTTCATCTCCCTCATCTCAATCTCTCTTGTTATTTTACTTAGTTTCATAACACGTTATCAGCACGATAGCTATAACGAAGGTATAATTTCTTTAACGATTTCATCTACTTTCTTTAATGATTTTATTATATGTTTATTTATATATCTGGGATAATCTAAACCACTATATGGAATTAAAAATTCTCTTTTACCGATTGTTTTTATACATCGGGTTCCATGGTTAAGATTAGAGATTATTTACTATTTTATACAATACTTTTACTATTTACATTATTCATGTACAGTAATTGCATAATAATTTTCGATTGTTTTACCATTTACATTATTGCATAATGCTTCACTTTTGCACAATATATGTTACTAACTTTAACATAACATAACATTTTACTTTTATTGTTGCTAACATAACATTTAATTGTTATTGTTGCAAACCTTAACATAATATAACATTTTACTTTTATTGTTGCTAACCTGAACATAATATAACATTTTACTTTTATTGTTGCTAACATAACATTTTACTTTTATTGTTATGTTATTGTTGCTAACTTTTAATGTTATGTTATTTAATTCTATACAAATTCTTTTATGTTATTAATATTATTATGGCGGTAAGCCATACACATGTTTTCCTATTCTAAAATTATATGACCGAAGTCATATCATTTTAATTTCTTAATTTTATGGCCAGAAGCCATATAAATTTAATTTTCGTTATGAGAACTATATGGCCCGAAGCCATAAAATTTAAATTCTTATTATTATACTTTACTTATTGTCTTTCTAAATTTCATATTATTATCATTATTATTTCTATGTTAATAATTCTTGTTTATTTCTTTAATTAGTTTGAACCATGACAAACACAACAAGAACAAACCTTGCAATACTTGAATTTGTGGCTCTTGATATTAGGAAATAATTATTTATCTTGGATACTGGATGCGGAAATCCATCTGAATGCCCATGATCTAGAAGACACAATTAAAGAAGGAAATCAAGCATCTAATCAAGATAAAGCCAAATCCATGATTTTCCATTGACACCATTTACATGAGAGTTTAAAAATTGATTATTTGTTGTGAAAGACCCACTGGTTCTTTGGAACAATATAAAAGAAAGGTATGATCACCAGAAGATGGTCATCCTCCCAAAAGCTCGTGATGATTGGATGCATCTGCGTCTACAAGATTTTAAAACTGTGAGTGAGTATAACTCAGCAATGTTCAGAATTACTTCTCAGTTAAAATTATGTGGAGAAGAAGTTACTGATGAAGATATGTTAGAAAAAACATTCTCCACATTTCATGCAACCAATTTGCTCTAAAGAAAAGCAATATCATGAAAAAGGATTCAAGAAATATGCTGAATTAATTTCTTGTCTCCTCGTGGCTGAACAGAATAATGAGCTTTTGTTGAAAAATCATGAATCACGTCCAACAGGTTCGACTCCATTCCCAGAAGTGAATGTAGTAACTAATGAATATTTTAGTGGCCGAGGACGTGGGCGTAAAGGTCGCTACATACGTGGACGTGGTCGTGGTAGAGGACGTAGTAATTACCGTTATCATGGTGGTAGAAGTAATAATTATAACTCTAATATCCACCAGAAAAGGAAATATGATGAAGGGAAGAACAATGACGATGGTGGTCCTTCAAAAGTTGTTGAGAATAAATGTTATCGGTGTGGTATGAAAGGGCACTGGGCACATACTTGTCGTACGCCCGAGCATCTAGCAAAACTTTATCAAACCTCCATTGAAAAGAGTGCAACTAATGTGGAAGCAAACTTAATTTTTCAAGATGACAATGTTGAGGCACACAAGAATGATGATGGTATTAATGGCAGTAATGCTATGGAACACTTGGAGGTGGCTGATTTTTATGATTAGAAGAGTTTGGTTGGAAGAACAATGTTTTTTTTGAATTTAGTTTATGCTTTACTTTCATTTCTGCTTTCATATGCAATAAGACCATGGTTGCTCATCATGTATTTTGAATTTGTTTTAATACACACACACACACACACACACACACTCTCTCTCTCTCTCTCTCTCTCTCTCTCTCTCTCTCTCTCTCTCTCTCTCTCTCTCTCTCTCTCTCTCTCTCTCTCTCTCTCTCTTGAGCTTTAAAGTGACATATAGGTTAATTAGCCCATTATAGATTGATTTGTCTTTGAAATACAAATATAAAGGAAGTATGATTATATGACTCACACTTGAGGGGGAGATTGTTAGAAAACAAGTGTGAGTTCGAATACATGTATGAGAGCTAATTTTAGAGCTAATTTTTGAAAAGTAAAAAGTTATAAAGTCTAATAGATCCCCTAAAATGGATGTCAGATTATGTAAACCATACAAATTTTGAAAGATGCGTCTATAAGATGGTTACATGTGAGATTATTAGCTTACAACTAGAAGTTTGTAAGAATGCAACCTGAAGTTTGCAATAATGTTTGAATAAATTAAGCGCGCTATTTCCAGATTTTATGGTCCAGGAATCATATATTAAAGCCTCCATAAATAAGCTGGATGAAAGATTATGAGAACAAAATTTTTATGTTGGTATATTCGATCTTACATATTGCAGCACTTATAAGCCAACAAAATTCTCCCGATAAAATTGTCTTTTGGTCAGTAGCCAGAGAAAATTCCATCTTATAAAGTTTGAATGTGCAATGATTATTAATCCACCAAAATGCACATAGATGGATATGGAAAGAAAGTTGAGATAAATGTTATATAAGGACCTTCTTCTTCTTGTTTGTCTCTATATGAAACAAATGAATTAAGGAGACTTATACCGTATGATTAGTCAATTAATATTTGACATTATTTTCTCAACATAAGGGGGAGAAATTGAATAGCTGGACAAGAGAATACATGGAATGCATTATAGCAAAGTATATATCCTCAAATAAAGAAGTATGAACTAGAAGTTCATCAAGTTATGCATTCATGATATATTTGCCAGATAGAATTACTGACCTAAATGAGATTTATTAAATCTCATATTCCAGCTAAAAATGATCCAATTAGTAATATGCCTGAAGCATGAGTAAGTATTCGGTTCCAAATATAAACGTTATGGATCAATTGGAGCAATAATTAAGATGATCATATTAAGGAGGTAAATACTCTAGAAGAGTATCGAGACATAACTTATTGCAAAACCTCAAGAGAGGTTTAGGTACCTGAGTAATATTGATATTGTTATGTCGAATTGGAAAAATAGAACCGAAAAGATAAAGTTGTTGACAACAATTTTGATGATGATATCACGTGATCAAAGGAGGATATTATATAAAGATTATTGGCCAAGAGGATAAGTAAAATTGAGAATGACGCAAATATAATCATATTATGATAGTTAAAGACTTGAAGTCCAAATTGGAATATATGATTTTGTGGTGGATACGATAAATCTGGCAGTTTATGAATGATAAATTATGCGTCTATTAGATATTGTTATATAGCATATGCATATGGCTTATTAAATTATGAAGATTGCATAAGAATTTTCAAAGGATCCAAGAGTGCTAGTAGCACATGTCCCCGAAGGACTCAAGATGCTAGAAGCATCTAATTCAAAGTTCTCGAGAACAATACTTAATAAGTTTAGTATGACTTAAAGCTATCAGAGCATGTATGATATAATCGTTTTAATGAATATCTGTTGATATGCATCTAGATATATCTTATAAGAATGCCTAGAAATCATGTTAGTATTATAATGACTTTGCTGGAAATATTTAGTTCTTGCAGGTACACAATATAATGTTTGATGACCAAAAAGAAGATATGCTCAAAAGACATTGAAAGTAATGTAGTCATCATGGGGAGTAATATTGATGTTGTTAAAAGGGGGAGTTGATACATGCTGTACTCCTTTTCCCTTATCTAGGTTTTGTCCCACTGGGTTTTCCTAGAAAGGTTTTTAATGAGGCAAAGACGGACAAACGGTGTATCAATGAATGATGTACTCTTTTCTTTAGCTAGGATTTTGTCCATGAGTTTTTCCTAGTTAAAGTTTTTAATGAAAAGACTTTCATAATGGACATTCAAGGGGGAGTGTTATAAATATTCCAATATTGGTGTGAATGTCCATAACCTTTCAAGAAGGGTCTTTTGGAATTATACACTTAAATCCATATAACCTATGACATGAATGGCTTAGTGGGAGTTTTATATGATTAATGTAAATAACTTGCTTCATAATATACCATTATGTAGATTTACTCTTGTGTATGTAACTCTTGTAATGGAAGTTAAGGATTCATTGCCTATATATAGTAGGCATGTATCAAAGGTTGGTAGTGAATAATAAAAAGAAGAATCACTCTCTCCTTGCTCTCCATTTCTTTCTTACATTTCTTCATCTCCCTCATCTTAATCTCTCTTGTTATTTTACTTAGTTTCATAACATTTCCAAGTTATTCAAATTTATTAATTGGGATATTATTCCCATTTAATTTTCAATTTTTATTATTGTGGTTTAGATAATTTCTCTTTACTCCAAAAAGTTTGACCTCTTCAATGATAACTATGGACTACAATTACGCATTTCCTTTAATTTCCAAGCTATTCGAATTAATAGGGATATTATTCCCATTTTGAAGATAAGGTAATAAAATAAATTTCAATTGAAAATAGACATTAATCATGAATCATAAGCAGTGTTCTCAGACCGGTCGGGGCTGGAAACCGGCGAACCGGTCAATAAACCAGTCTAGTTCAGGGGTCAAACTGGGTTCACTTTTTTTATAAAAAAAATGATTTTTTAAAAAAAAAAAATCTTTATAATTTCATACTAAAAAATTCCATTTTTCACCGGTTTAACCCCAATTTAGTAGATAAAATACTTTATTTTTCTTTGACCAAATAGTCCAGGGAAGGCACCACCAACTTACATCCAACTCTATCATCATATCCACCAGAGTGCAGGAAGCATTGTTACAATAACAATCTCACCAATTGCACCACTCTCCAGCCTCAACATATTCTCCACAAATATGACAATCTCCTACAATCAACATAGAACTCATATGCTATGAAAAAATCGTAACTGTAAGAGAGATGTTTACCCAACCTTTGGTTAATAGAGAGATGAGCATGACAGACTATATAGTAAATGATGAACCAATGGTATTAATTATGGGATTGGAAAGCATTACATGATTTATAAGGAGGTCACTTAATATGACTTTTATATGGTATTAACAAGCTTTCATGATTAATGGGATTGTAGACCACTTAATCTGACTTGTAAATGCTAAGCAAGATTTACGTAAATGTTGAATCAAAGCAATAGAGACCAGCCCAAGTAAATAGCATTCATTGATGATACCTTGTAAGTAAGGTAAAAGACATGTCATAAAAGTAAAGTTCATAAAGTTCGAAAGTGGGGAAAGTTTCAGATCAAGTAACAGATGGTTAAGCATGTACTGATTTGGAAAAAAATACAAACCATATGAACAATGTTTGAAAGTGAGGAAGGTTTCAGAACAAGTAACAGATAGTGCAGCATGTACTGATTTGGAAACTATACCAAAGATATGAAAACTGTTTGAAATAGAGACAGTAGGAAGAGACTTCAAATCATGCAAAATTTAATGCAGCGCAAAAGAGTATAGGTGGAGTTAAATGACGAGGTAAAAGTAGATCCTGGTCAACATGAGTTCAAGGTAAAAGTAAGAAAACTAAATGCAGCTATCACATTTGCAGTACAATTGCATGTATGTTGAGTTAAATAACATAAACATGACCATACTATTGTCATAAAGTGGTTGGTTTAAGAAGGAATGGCATGATAGTGAATACAAGCCAGAATCACTTGCTTGATGATGTAGGAAGAGGCTGCAATTCATGCGAAATTTCTAATACAAGTTGTTGACAATTCATGAGTTGATAACAACATTCTTTCGTGTAAGGAAAAATCTATATGTATGCTAATTGTTTCATATCAATCCCAACCTAAATCGACGCAACAGATTAAATAATTTCAATAACTTGGGCTGTAAATGTTCTCGATTTATTATGTAGCAACGGTTGGGAAAAGGCCAAAAGCTTTAAGATGCATTGACCCCAGATTCATACCAATCCCAACTTAAAATTCTAAATCTTCCAGCTCTACAGCAGACAGAAAAAGAAGATAAAAAATATCGATCTACATAATCATTGGTGCGGTTGCCCATTCTCCATTATTATCTACGGCCTTTACTTTTTTCCCTGTTAGATTCCAGAAAATAGAACTAATCCATTAATTTCTCTTATAAACCTACTCTGACACAGAATCATGAATATGTTGTTGAAGACTACGGACTACGGCTTTTTCTCTTGCATTTTATATGAAACCGAAAAGCAAAATGAGATTGTTCAAAAATGGTAACAACTCAGCGTCATGCTCAATGCTGCTCCATTTTGAACATTTCATACATAACATCAACTTTCAATTATTAGACAGCAAGCAACATGCTTCTATGTTCTTTACTTCTAGCATTTTTTTCTCCTAGTTACATTGTTGAAGATGTTGACATATTGAAATCAGAGCTTCAATTGCTAAGAGGAAGGGGAAAATGAGCATCACCAGACCCTCGAGGCAGAAAATCCCTTCCAACCACACTTTCCAACACAGGCAATTTCCCTGAACTCTGATTTTCAGAAACAGAAGAACAAAAGCAGAATGACTAAGTCTTAAACAGCATAGAAGAAATTAAACCCAATTTCAACCACACCTTGCCTCCGACAACCACCACCGAGGGAAGAGCCTCCCAGAGGGACAATCCCTCCCCGCCATGGTCGCCTAAAACTGTACACGCCCGTTGAATCTTGTTGATTAGCCCGATCAAGCTCGTCATGGTCACCATTTTGGAGGATAAGGTGTAAGAGAATATCAAGTTGAGTACGAGAAAAATAAGAGTTGAAATAGATAATGAATCGGAGTTAAAGGTCGAAAACTGAGAATGTATAAGCTATCGGAGAGAGGTGTTTTAAGATCAAGTAGGTGAATGAATTTAGATGCAGAACGAGCGTCCTATTAGATGGGAAGTGCGGTACTTCTGTCCGTGACGAGGAAAAATGGATGGGAAGAGCTAATCCCTAGGAAGAGCATAGCAGAACTGAGACTGTCTTTTTAAGCGTATACGTAATTTAACCTTTACATTCTATACCACGAGAGTCTCAAGGCCATGGCAGCTGTTTTACGTTTTTTAGGGATTTTTTTGTCATTTGCTTTGGTCCCTGGACCTTAAAGGCATTTTCTTATGACTTTTCTCACTGTGAAGTTGTGTATTGAATCTATTGATTAAAGATTTTGATGAAATATTTCGTGGATCTGGGCTTGTTTGAGATACTGGTAGGAAAAATGATTTATTGTCAATCTGACTTATTAAAAAGTTAGATTAAGTAAAATTCAGATTGTGAAATGTGATTGATAAGTGAAATGTGATTCATGTTTGGGTTAGTGATAGTAGAAGTAGTTTTTTATGGAGTCTTTCCTAAGCAACCTAAAGAGATGCAAGTTGAATCTAATTTCATGGAATAAGAAGGAGTTCCCCAATAGTGCTAAGCGTATTGATCTTTTAAAGGCCCATCTGGCTCAGTTGACACAAAGCGATCGAACCCCTGACATTTCTAGAGGGATTTTGGAGGTAAAAGGTGAACTAGATAGGTTACTGGAGTTAGAAGAACAGTATTGGTGGCAACACTCTCGGATCAATTGGTTAGATGCTGGTGACAAAAATTATTGTTTCTTTGATGTATCCACTATCAAAAGAAGACAGAGGAACCGAATTTCTTGTATTAAAGATTATGTGGGCAACTGGTTAATGGATAAGGATGCTATCTCCCAGAATATCGCCATCTTTTTTCAGAATCTTTTTGTGATCTCTGGTTCACACTCAATGGATGTTGTCTTGAGCTATATCGACCCCAAAATTTCTAAGGATATGAACCAAAGTCTTATGCTACCTATTTCAAGGGAGGAGATTAAATCTGCAACATTTAATCTTGGGAGTAAAAAGGCGCCGGGACCTGACGGTTTTTCTGGTAAATTTTATCATTCTGCATGGTTTGAAATTACTGATTCTGTGTGTTCTATGGTCAATGATTTTTTTTGCAGGTCACTCTGTTTTAGAGGGGATTAATATGACTAACATCACTCTAATCCCCAAGATTCATAAATCGGAACATGTTTCTCATTTTCGACCTATTGGCCTATGCAACTTTTCTTATAAAATCATTTCAAAGATTATGGCCAATAGGATGCGACCTTTGCTTGATGATTGTATCTCCCAGAATCAGAGTGCATTTGTACCTGGTCGTTGTATTCATGATAATATCATTATTGCACATGAGGTTTACCATTACCTTCGACGTAAGAAACGGAGGTAAGTACGAGTTCTCCCTTAAGATGGATATGAGTAAGGCATATGACCGGGTTGAGTGGGACTTCATTGAGAATGTCTTGTTACGATTTGGTTTTTGTTCGGAGTGGGTGTCTCTTGTTATGAAATGTGTGCGTTCAGTGAGCTTAAATATCTGTTTAACTGGTGAAAATGTGAAATCTTTTACTCCTAGTAGAGGCATTCGCCAGGGAGACCCCTCTCGCCATACTTATTCATTATGGTTGCAGAGGTTCTTTCTATTATGATAAGTAAGAGCCAAAATGACAAGCGGCTTAAAGGTATTAAATTAAGTAATGAGTGTCCTGTTCTTACTCACAGTTTTTTTGTTGATGATGCCATTTTATACATGCATGCTAGTCATCGTAATTGTACTTATTTGGCTAATATTTTGGATTTGTAATGCGCAGCCTCAGGTCAGGTTATTAATCTAGATAAATCCAGTATTTTCTTCTCTTCTAACACTCCTCCTGCAGTGATAAGCATGGTGAGCGGTTTGTTGAACATCCTAGTAACAGAGGATCCGGGGACATATCTTGGCATACCTAGCATTTGGGGAAAAACTAAGCACCAGGCTTTGGCTTACATCAGAGAACGAGTAGTGTTGGTCCATTTCCTTGATGGCAAGTGAACCAGTCGAACAAGTAATAAAGTGAAAGTAGAGTATCGTCCCACAGAGATTGGGATACCAAAGAGTGATGCTCAATTGCTATGATAGTTGCAATCAGAAAGTAAATGTAATTGGTTTGAGAGGTTTTGATGATTACGATAATAACAAAAGTAAACAAAGTAAATTTAAGAAGATATCAGTAAGAAGTTAAGCTGAACTCGGACTCCTCCTTAAGTGCATAAATCCCCCAGTTGCTCTACCCATTGCTATAGCATCTATCGCATGACTTCCGCAATCGCTTCAAAGATAGCTACTAACTACAAAGCTATTCGATTAACCCACCGCTATGATCTATCGAAGCTTCCGCATCCGATACATATGATATTAACTATACTCCTTCCATATTCCTATGGCAAGTTTCTAGTTTCTATCTCGCATTATACTCGGGGTGTCGTTGGTTATGAGAGGTAGACCCATTCCCGAAGCCTACAATAAATAGGTCAAGCCTTGCACCTACTTTGCCCTAGCAAACATCAAGTTTCTCAAAGGTCTAACCTTGACTCCTTGCCAGTAAGCCGAGACCACAAGTCTAGCCCTTAAATTCCTCTAATCGACTAGTAATTAATTCACTGATAAGCAAACCGAACTTGTTAAATTAAGAACTTGCAACTGGGTTCATACACGCTTAAGAATTCATCCTCGTTTAGCCATCAGAAAGTTACTTCATGACTGACAAGGGAAACACAAAACAGACAAGTGTAGAATGACCCATGATCTAACTACTAAAACAAATGAAAATAGAAAGCTTGACGGCGTTCCGACGGTGCGGACGAAGCCCTGTCACGTCACCACTCCACGTCTTCTTCCCTCCGTCTTCCGCGAGGAAGGATCTTTGAGTTATCCCGGAATTCTCGTGCTAGTGAAGTCTCTCACTCTTCTTTTGAGTCGGCCGAATGTGAAATCTTGTGTTGGCTTTCTGCGACTCTCTCTAGGGTTGTCCTGTTGTTTCCTTTTATATTCAGACTTTCGTGTGACTCAAGTTAAGCTAGCTGGGCTTTCCAAATCTGTCGAGATCTATCGCATCTTCTGTTTGTAGATTGATTCTGTGGATCCTGCGGGATTCTTCAAATCTTTCCGTTTTGATCCTCCGCATCTTCTATTTCATTGTGTCAACAATCTACCTGTTGATCTCGATCTTTTATTTCTATTCCGAAATCGGCTAGATAAAAAGGTCAGAAAATATGCCGCATAGCATTGCGTCCTTTACTTTGCTATAGCTTTCGTGATGCTTTTTATTGCCTTTCGAGTTGCGGTCGGAATGCTATAGCATCGTATCAGCTTTGCTATACGTTCTTTAAAAACAATGTAATTTGCTTCTTCTTAGAAAATGTTCAGGATGTAAATGGTTTCCATCCTTCAGTTCCCTCTATCATGAATATATGCCTTTTTGCTTGGATTGTTTGCAGTTTAAGCTTTCATTCACCATACAATTCGATCATGAAATACAGGGAAAACATGGTATAATTTGTGCTCATCAAGTAGCGAGTAAAATCCATGGATGGAGTCAATCCCTTTTATCTTTTGCCACCCGAGAAGTAATGATCAAAGCGGTTATCCAGGCAATCCCAATCTACCCGATGAACTGTTTCAGATTCCCCCTCAAGACTTGTAAGGAGATCAATAGCCTTATAGCTAATTTCTGGTGGGGTGGTAATGCTTTTGGAGGAAAGACTCATTGGAAAGCTTGGGAAGCTATGACAAGTAGTAAGAGTGCCGGCGGTATGGGATTTCAAGACCTATCGATGATGAATGAGGCTCTCCTGGCTAAGACGGCATGGAGGCTTCTGTTGAGGCCAAATGATCTTTGGGTAAGGGTGCTCAAAAGCGTGTACTTCCCTTAACAACACTTCATTAATGCAGAGAAAGGCTATAAGGCATCATGGTGTTGGTCTAGTATCCTAGATGGCAGAGTTTTTTGACAGAGATTTGTCGTGATCTCCCAAAATACCAGATTAGGAAAAGATTTGCAGTATAATGTAACCTGGGTCGTTTCTCTCAAGGAATTTGCAGTGGGTTTAAATCAGCAACAACGAAACAGAATAATAACAAATTGGGGGTTTTTGATTTAAACAGATTGAAAACGAAATTAAACTAAACAGAACGAAATATGCAGATGCAGAAACGATTAAAACGATTAAAAACAATTAAAAACAGTTAACCGAAGTGGGATTCCATAACCTTCATCGACAAACGAGATAATAATCAAACTCGTGATTGATTCTGGACGAACCGAGATCTCTGCGTTCATCCAGATATTCCCTCGACTAGACAATCGAACAACGCTCTCTCAGAACCCAATCCGACCTATGTCCTTGGGATATCAATCTAGGTATTAAATCTAATACCTAATCCGCAATTATAATCGGATCCGATTAAAATAAACGAGACGATTCCAGACATTACCGAATGAAGCGCATGTCCTCTGGATTTTTGGAACCCTCAATCCATAGGTTAACCACGAAACTTAGCCGAGCATGGCTAAGCAAAACGCGAAGAAAAGATGAAAAACGCGAAGAACATGAAGAACACTTGAGAGAATTTGAAAACTCCTATTTTGATCCACCAAAGTCTAAAAACGTAAATGAGAATCTGTTTGTGGTTTCGCCGCCACACTTAACCTAAAATGGAAAAACGAAAATGGGGCTCCAATCCAATTCGGGCCCAAAACAGAAAATAATAAAATAAACGGGTTTTAATTACAAATTCAAGCCCAATTAAAATTCTGACTTCGTCTCCAAAATCGATCGCCCTCTTGTCCGAATTTGCCCTTCATGTCTTCATAAGAATTGTAGATCTCGAATCATCTGAAATATGAAACAAAAATGAGGCAAATCCGATGTCTGGTTCAAGAGTTATGGTAGGAATAGTGAAGCAATATAAAACTGGAATTTTATTATTAAAAATGGCTAAAATATAATAAAAGGCCCAAAGCCCAAATAAGTATAAAAACCATTATTTATTAACTAAAGAGTCCTAAATTATTAATCAAGAGATAAAAAGAAGTGTATGAAATATTCAATTATCATTTTTCTCAAGAAAGATCTTAGGTGGGACATTAGTGATGGTACAAAGAATCGGGAATATGGGTGACCCCTGGGTCCCAGGAGCTGCTTTCCTGGCAAGACCTCGTACCACTAATGTCCCGATTATTGCAGAGGGTAGAGTTTGTGATCTGATTGTTGATGGGCAGTGGAACCTTACGCCTATTAACCACTATGTATCTCCTGAAGTTAAAGAGGCAATCTATAAAATCCCTATCCCCTCTAATGGGCTGGAAGACAAATTGGTGTGGACTAGTGCCAAGAATGGAGTGTATACGGTGAAGCTGGGTTACCATTGCCGGAAAGATTGGAAATCTGTTAATGTGGATAGGGCAGGCTCTTCGACTGTCATCCAATCTTCATGTTGGAACTCGATTTGGAAGATAAAAGTCATCCCACGTGTACAACAATTCATATGGCGGCTTTTGAGTAAGGCAATTGCCACTAAGTCCGCTCTGTTTCGGAGAAGGAGGTCCCAAGATAGCTAATGCCCAGTATGTGCGGATGCCGAGGAAACTATTGAGCATGTATTTTTCCACTACCCCTGGACTCGATGCATATGGTTTGGCTGCTCACTCGGGGCTAGAGTTGATGTCTCTAGTATCTCCAACTTCAATGCCTGGTGGATTTTGACGACAGGTACCCCCTGCTGAGTAAGCATGATCTTTATCGATTTGTTGGCTTCTATGGTTTTTCTGGAAGGCTAGAAATGAAATGACTTTTGATCATAGGCAGCCAAACCCGAGTATTGTTATTGAATTGGCTCGGAAAAGTAATTTTGATTTTTGGGCTAACTGTGCTAAAGGGGTGAGGGAACCTTTCTTGTCGAGGGGTTGTGATAGTCCTGGCACTAAATGGTTTCCCCCAGCACGAGGTAGCCTTAAAATTAATTGTGATGGAACCTTTTCTTCTTATGAGAAAGATGCTGCTATTGGGGTAATATGTCGCGATTTTGACGGCTTCTTTAGATGGGGGTTTGTGGATAAAGTTAAATCTATTTCTGCCTTTATGACTGAAGCCTTAGCTCTAAAGAGGGCTCTGCTTCTAGCTCTGGACTTGGGCCATGATAAGGTGATCTTTGAATCAGATTGCCTATTTATGTTATCTTGTGTTGAGGCCAAGTTACCGGACTTGTATGATTGGAGATGTAGAAGTATTATCCAAGATGTTATTTGTCTTCTGTCTTCTAAGGTTGGGTTCTCCTTGTCCTTTTCTCCTAGAGGGGGCAACCGTACTACGAATCTCCTTGCAGCTGATACTTATAAAGGGGTGTACCCTATTGGGTGGGTTTCACGATCAAGACCTACTTTGTTATCTCTTTTAACTCGGAGGCTCGGAAAGACTAGTGCGGATGTTGATAATCCTTCGCTTTCCAATCCTTATTTTGATGGTGGCTAGTTTATTTGGTGTTTCTTGTTTTTCGTTTCTATATTGTTTCTATTGTATTTGTTTTCCTCTGTTGTATCTTGTGGCTGTTTGGTTTTCTGGTTGTTGTTTAGTTTCTTTTCTGTAATGGTTTTTCTTTGAAGTTTTATTTAATGGAATCTTCTTTCGACCAATAAAAAAAAGTAGTTTTTGATATTTAAACTTACAGAGCCCATTTAGATGGGTTTTTTTTTGTTATCTTATGTGTTTGGATGTGAGCTTAAAAAAAAAGTAAAAATCACATAAAAGTTCAAACTTCTCTCTTTTTTCTTATTTTTTTTTTAAAAAAATGCGGTAGATGAGAGAGAAAGAAAACATTTTGACCGGCTATTTTGATTTTTGGACAAAATGACCTCTCCTTCCCCATCGCAAGCGCCGTCAATACTCCTTCTCCTTCGTGCCAGTTCGCGCCGTCTCCTTCTCCTTCTCCTTCTCCTCTCCTCAGACTTTAGCTTTCATTTACAGGGTATCAAACCATTCGCACAATTATATAAAAATCACAAATTTTTTTGTCATTTGTCACTGTTTTGAGTATCGTTTTGATAGGGGTAAAGAGAACTATTTCTCACCTTGTGCTTCATGCTTTTCTGCGAGGTGTGGCTTAAAATCTCTGAAAATTGTGCGAATGGTACAGAACCATTGCAAACGTTGCTAATTATTGGGCTAATGGATGTTTTTATGGGTTCACAAGATGATAGTTACTTGACTATCCTTTAAAATACTGAATGCTTATTTTACTTGAGATCATTAAGATGTTAATTGACTGTTGTCTGTTAGCTTGTCAACAACTACAGCGGGATGTATTATAAAAAAACGTTAAAATGGGGTTTCTTATTGGTGAAGGGATTTGTGGTAGGAAAAGGGAATCAATCTTCTGCTACGTCTATATATATGGTTTGTCTGACATGTGTAAGGATCATGTATCTTTTCTTTAGAATTACACTTTGCTTGCATAATATGTTTTGAGATTGTGGGTATGAATAGAAAAAAAAGCCATTACAGGTTAACTGTTAAATAAAATAAGATAGCAGTCAATATTGTGCATCAGAGTTGTATTTTGGCTGTATCATTTGTGAGTTAATTGTTGGACTGTAGGTGTTAGTGGTGAAAAGCCGAGTCTTCAATTTTTGAGTGAATTTTCAGGTTGCATTGGTAGTTGCAATCTTGGAAAAATCTTACAAGAATCTTGGTTTCAGTGTTGCTTTTACTGCCTTGGACATATCTCCGTAATCTGAATTTTGCTTGCTGCAATTGAGTTGAGTTTGCACATTTCTTTTGTCTGAGATTTACCATAGAATTCGTGCACCAAATTGAAGTTCTCTACCATGTCGGCTGATTGATGCATGTGAATTTGCTGTCATTTTATTGCTCTGACAAGGATCTTGGAATTGAGTATTTGAATATGATTGTGTCCTAAATCGATAACTTGCTGCTGTGAAAGTGTTCTGATAATCCTGACTTTAGCTTAATCTCATTGTGAAGTTGCTCTGAATCTGATTTATTTATGTAAATCATGTGCTGCTGCTGTGATACACTTCAATTTATAGCATTTTCCATTATTTAGCCTCTTTTCTTGACATAGTGTAGTAATAACCACCTCTGCTTCACTCACTTGAACGTTCCTCTGTAACCACCTCAACATAAAATGACAAAAGTTAATTCAAGTGTTTAGGAAATCTAGTGTCTTATCTTCGTAAATACAAGTTAAATATGTTTTTTCCCTTGAGGCAACACTCTCCTAAGCTTTCTAATTACAAGAACATTTATTTTAATTGTTTTTTTTTCCTACCCTATCTAACGCTTCCCCATAGGGAATGTGTGACTGACACACACTTGTCCCCTTTATACCACATGGACTTTCTCTCTGATTCCATGTTTGTGAATTTCTCTTTGTTCTCTTTCTCTGTAATCTTTTGTTCCTAAAATTACCTACTACTGTATTTCTCTGTAATCTTACTTTATAATCAGCTGTAACTGCTGTTTATAACTGCTGTGATACACTTCAACTTATAGCATCTACAATTGTAGTTTGAAAATTAATCTTACTTTATAATCAGCTGTAACATGCCTTGTTTCAACATAAACTTCAATGCGCTATTGTTTTTCCCTCCTCTAGAGACTTATATTCCCCTTAGGGCAAAGCCACTGGTTGTCTATTTTTAATAAGCTACTATTTGTGTGTGTCTTATGTAGTTCCGGTTGCTCTCCTTCTGTTCTTTCAATTTTGTTCATACACTTTTAATCACTACTTGGATCTGAATCAACCATGTGTATGAGTCCCAATTTTTCTTTTTCATTTCTGTTGCTTTAAAGTTGTTTTTGTCAACTAGCTATTTTTCATGCTGCAACTGCTACTGACTGTCTTGGTTGAAGCAACATATTACTTTTGTAAAATATGATCTTTTACGAAAGCTAGCAATCTTTTTCTGTTCTTTTCTTGCACGTTACTTTATGTATGAATGCATCTTTATGCTAGTTTTAACTATTCTTTCATTCAAGTTTAGAATGGTACCGAAAGTAGCTCATATAACATCTACACAAGAAATACTTGTTCAGTTTGAGAATGTTAGTGAAAGTTCTGTGAAGGCAAAATAGAATGATTCAGATATTGAAACTTTCTTGAAAGTTTGTGTTGAGGAGGTTGAAGTTATGGTAATAGCGCTTCATACACATTTTAATAAAGAGGGTGGGCCAACCTAGTTAACAAGTTTCATAATATTATGGGAAGAATCATGGTAAAAAGTTTGTCAAGTATATAAATTAAAAGAAATATTTGATAACAACTTTTTTCAAGTCATCTAACCTAATTTAAAATTTATTAAATTTAATAATCAATTTAAATTTATTTTTGAAATATTTTTTCAGAAAATCTCAAGCATTCCGACTCAAAAGGTAAAGCTAAACCTTTGTCAATGGAGGCTGCTCTCAGCCGCTGGCCTTTGTGTTTGGCTCGCCGGAGTCCATTACTCAACCAAAAGTCTCCTCCCTTTAACGCAACCATTTCATGCTCTTACTCTACCCACTCGTCTTTTAAGGTCCTTCTCTTCTTCAAAAGAAAAACTATCTCTATTTCTCAGCATTTATCCAGAACCAAAGAGAGGCTAATGGTTTTTCTATGTTTCGAAAAGCAGTTCAAGAGGCAGTATACCAGCGTTATGATAGTGCCGACGGGGATAGGAGCTGCCATTGGTGGATTCGCCGGCGACGCTTTGCCGGTTGCTCGTGCCCTCTCCAACGTTGTCGATTGCCTTATCACTCACCCTAATGTATCTCACTTCCTTATCTAATAAAACCAATGAATTGATATTTACTAATCTGCCTTAGCTCCTTTTTGTGTGACGTTAGTTGTTTTTTGGCAGTTGTTTCACATTATTTGGTAATTTCATTAGTCATCTATGCAGATATTTCTGGTAGAACATATAATTTATTCTAATTTGAAACTTGAGCTCTTGATTTTATTGAAATGCAAGTGAAAAACTGAGACTTGAGCTCATGATGTCAAACAATTGCTAGCAAAAAGTTGACATTTATGTTATTACCGTTGATGTTGCTGCTGCTGCTGATGCTTTTGTAGTTCTTTTTTCCTTTTCATGTTTGGTATTATAATTTTATTGGTATTTTGGAAACTAAAGTTCTTGTATGCCTTCTTATCTGTCCTCTTTCAGTTAAATTATTGTAGTTAGCTATGAACTATAAAATTTATACAGGTTCTTAATGCAGCAATGCTCTACTGGCCCTTGCTTAATACATTATATGTTGAAGGTTAAGAAGGCTTATGGGCATTACAGCCTGTTCACCAAAACAGGGTATGCCTCTATGGTAGTCTCTTTGTGCTGTAGGCTAGCCTTAATTAGCTTTATCATGTGGTGTTAAAATTGAAGTTAGTGATTTTTCCATCACGCCATTGTCTTGTACTTCATATGAATTATGTATTGGATTGTTATTGTTTGTTCATTTGAAACAGGTGGGATTAGTTCTTGATGCTGGAATGGAGAAGGAGCTTCAGATTCGCCACTTACAAGTAGCTGATGCTGCAAGGGCATCCCTTGGATTGAATGTTGTGGAATATATTGTCACAGACACCCCACTAAAGGTATTGAGCACCCTAGTATCTTGATTTGCTTAATGATCTGTAAAGCATCCGGCACAAGGTCTGATACGTGGTGGGAAACAGGTAATAAGGTTATTAGGAAGGGTAGTGGTCTATAAATAGGGTGCTTGTAATTGTACCCTATTTATGGACCACTACCCTTCCTAATTACCTTATTACCCCTTTCCCTTACTAATACTCCCTCCGTTCGTTAATATAAGACATATTTACTTAATTTGATTATGTTAAGGAAGTTAGTTAAGTTAATTAATCTAATATGTATTTTCTAAAACACCCTAGTTATCTTTCTTAATTCCCCCATTCCATCTTTTCCTTGATTATTGTTGATGGAGCATCAATAGGGGTAAATTAGGAAAAGATGGACAAATATGAAAATTATGTCTTATATTAAGGACTGGAGGGAGTATCACGTATCAAGGTCCATATAAAGCATTTAAATTTCAAGTATGGGAGCTATTGCTCTCTTTAATGGCTGTGTTGTTGCTGGACATTCTCATGCGTCCTGTGTTACCTACATAAATTTATTTGACATGCAACTGTTGCACAGCTTTCTGGCTGTATCTTTCAAATTTGTTCAGACAACAGATCAGATGCACATCATGCCCTGGATTGGTGTGAGCAACACTCTGGACATGACTATATAAAACCATGGCAGGATATGGTTGCATAACTTTAGGCATATCATGAGTCTCTCTTTCTCATTCTCAAATATTTTAGTTAAGTCAGTGTTCTACACATTTTATCCATGCCTTAAGTTGAACAGGCATTAAAAGATTTCTCAAATAATCAAATGTACTGACTTTAATGTTAGACGAAGGGACTTCATCTGATATGTCTATTCTTTGTACTCCTAACACCTAGCATGATGATTTCTCAGTAGTTTAAATTGCCCTGGCATAGCTAGTTCTAACTTCCAAGTCATCCGTCTAATACAAATGCAATAATTTCACTTGGATCAAATTTTACAGGTAGAGAAGTGGATTGATCCAGAAAGTGGGCAATCAACAGGGAGGATTAAACACCCAGATTCTTTACTTAGAGCTGTAGAAACTTTAGTGAACAAGTCCCAAGTGAATGCCATTGCTGTTGTTGGACGTTTTCCAGACGATGATATTCAAGAAGTAGATGACTACCGGCAGGGAATGGTATACAGATGCTGTTTGACTGCTTCTCTTTCCCTTTGTTAATCATTGTTTCCTCTCTTCCATTGTGACATTGCTCACATAGTCACATTTTGTTTCCTCATTTTGATCTTTTCAGGGAATAGACAACTTGGCAGGTGTTGAGGCAGTTATTAGCCATCTGGTTGTTAGGAGTTTTCAAATTCCTTGCGCACATGCTCCTGCACTTTCTCCTTTTCCCCTTAGCCCTTCTCTATGCCCAAAATCAGCTGCTGAGGAGGTTGGTTGACTCTTAGGCTATGTTTGATTAAATGCATTTATAAATCAAATTTACCCACCTAAAATGGGCAAGTGAAGATTACCTACGATACTTTTGCAGCCCAAGTATGCCGAAATGCTGCATAACCTAGAACACATAACTAGTGACTGAAATATGGGCCCATCAATGTAGAATGTTTAGTTAGGATGAAAATATAGTGTTATTGTTAAAGTTTGATCACCTTATTAATCGATTGAAAATTTTTACTAGTTTACAGGATTTTTCTTAAAGAGTTACTTCAATTATACATTTGATGTTCATTATCCTCTGCATTTGCATGGGTAACAGTACTTGTGATTTGTTTTGAATGATGAGTAACTTGTTCTTGTTAGATAGCTTGGATATACATTCCTACCGTGTGTGCTTGCTGGCCTAAGTAAGGCTCCACAATACTTGGTGAAGAATTCTGAATCCACGGAGAGAGGCTGCATATTGGCAAGCGATGTTGATTCTGTTATCCTTCCTAAAGATGCATGTGGAGGAGATGGGGCTCTTGCTTTTGCCAGAAGTCGAAAAAATAAGGTACAAATTCAAACATACTACGAGTATTAGTTTTTCCGCATATAATGCAATAACAATGTTCCTTTATGGCATGTTGGCTTTCCTTTAACTTGCATACTATCCTACCTCCAGATATTTATTTTTTGTTTTGAATAAACAAAAACAATTTTCCTTTATGACATTTTAGCTTTCTTCTGACCATCACAACATCCTACCTCCAGTCCAGATATTTAATTGGGAGCAATCTCCATTATGCTAGTGCCCCTTATAATCTTATGTTTTTAATATTCTTGCAGCCTCTTATAATCACTGTGGAAGAAAATGAAACTGTGCTGAATGATACCCCAGATAAACTTGGTTTTGAAGTGGTAAGCAATCTATTCCTCTGGAGTTTGGATTTCTTCAGTTAGAAGATGAGATAGGAACTTTTAAGGTATTAAAACACAAGTTGATGGTTCAGATGATTTTCAGTGATCAATATATCATCCCAGAGATTTTCAGTGAAGATCAATTACAAATTTCCCTTATATCATCCGGGATAGATACTTTTCCCTCTCCAAAGACCTGGAGCATTTTAGATGTAGTAGCAGGAAATTACAAAACCTATAATGTTCAGAAATATCAGGCAGTATATAGTCATGAGTGAAGAATTTGGTCAATCTAGAACCTCATCTTGGCCTAATCCTAAGTGTATCTTTTATATAACCTCTCTTTAAAGTTGTCAATATATTGTCTTACATTTTGATCCTCTGATGTTAAAGTGTCGTTGAAGTGGGAGAGAGCGAGACAAAGAATGAGAGTTTGTATAGAGTCCACTTCTTTTCTCTCTCTCTCATTTCAGAATCACTTCACAGACTACTAACTTTTAGAGGGTCTGAATCCGTTGAATTTCATGGTAATTTTTCTTAATGCCAGCAATTTTCTCATTAAGGGGTAAAATGGAAAAAATATGAAAGAGTATTTGAAGACAAAAGTGAGGATACATGGATAGATACACACAAAAGTAAATGAATTTACAGAAATCATCAAATTCAAGTTAAAACCATTATCCAAATTCTTTTGGTTGGATTAATGAATGTCTTGTATTTAAGTAAAACAGTAAAAGTAGTTTGGTTGATGAAATTACGATTCCTGTAGCTTCAGGTGTCAAACTATTGGGAAGCCATTGCAGCTCACAAGGCAGGGGTTGATCCATTCTCTCTTAGAAGAGATCAAATTTCTAACATCCGCTGCAAGTCTGTGCCTGTCAATGGTTACTCTCTTTCAAGAGAAAGAACTTAAGCCTCATTAAAACAATTGAAGTTTAATTGATTATGATTATATATTGAGTTAGAGTAAGATATGAAAAATCAAATACTTCTAACAGCAAAAGGTGAAGGGTCAAATTTGTTGCTCGTGAACAACAACAGTAACGTGTTGTCCTTATCTTTTCATAAATAATTATTGTTGGTCCCATGTGTTATAGGAGTATTGAATTTGAATATATATATCTGTGTGTTGCAATTTTTTGTAATTCATGAATAGTAGAATTCATGTATTATGTATTAATGTTGATTTTTTTAAAAAAATGCCAATTCAGATCAATATACAAATCGATTGATTTAAAAATTAACAAACTACACAAAAATCCTCTCTCTTTTTATAAATAACAATATATCTGAAATCCGAAAAGTTGGGGGACCAAATTAATGCTTCAAGTAGGGGAAGCACATTCTGAAGTAATGAGAATTTATTATTATTACTATTTTTATTTTTATTATTATAAATAAAATATTCAGAGAGAAACAGGAACCCATATGTGCTTTTGTGAAGAAATCTAAAGAAAATATGACCATCCAGCAGCAAGTTCACTGTTAGGTACTTAGGTACCAACCAACAAAAAAATGTACGGCACGTTATTCACACACTTTTTTTTTTTTCTTTTTATGACATGTCTCCTCAACCCTTTTCATGATTTTTGGTTTTCTCATTCAAATGACAGATCAAAGAAATGTATGTTCAATGACAAAAATGTTTAGGCATATCAACTTCTCTCTAAAGACTAATGCGTCCATTACATATGCCCACTGCTCTTATGTTTTGTGGGTATCTTCAATGGGAGAATGTAAAATTTCTAAAAGGCAAGTTATTACACCTCACATTTATGTTTCCTCGTGTTTTATGCTATTGACTACTAGCATCCAACTAAAACTCTCTAAAATTTCGCACAATCTAATCTAAACTACTATTTTTTGACACGAAAATCCTAAAAGCATACATATAGCCACACACTGTCTTTGCATATAAATATTACATTTATTTAGGAATACAAATCAGAACGAATACACAATGAAAAATGAATGAACAAATCAACATATCCATACAAACAAAAGAAAATAAAAGAGAAGAGCAAATATGGGTATTAATGAAAAAAAAAAAAAACACATGAAAAGAGTAATAACGTGCTAATGATCAGCTGAAATCAACTTCTTGTAAGAAAGAGAGAAGAGAAAACATGGGTATTGATGAAAAAAAAATCAGAGTTCAAACTGTGGTGGAAAAGAATCCATTATTATTATTATTAAAAAATCAGAGTTCAAACTGTGGTGGAAGCCTATCCAGAGAGGTCTATCTATTATCTATCACTTAGTACACTTCCCAAATCATCATTTTAAAAGAGGTAGAAAAAGCTGAAATAAATAGATATAAGAAAGATTGAGGGGACTGATGAATCGGAAACAATCCATTATCTATCATTAGTACACTACCCAAATCATCATTTTTTAGAAAAAAAAAGCTGAAATAAATATATATTAGAAATCTCCTACTCTTTTGAGGGATTGATGAAGGAAACAAAACATGCAGGCTTTGAGCTGGCCCAAATGAAGGGTATGTATATTTTTATTTTTATTTATTTTAAATTTTTTATGATATTGAATGACTTTATGGCGAAAAGCCGAAAATATTCTATGCTTTTGCTGGGCATAACAACCATATGCGAATGATAATATCAGTGATTGATAATTGAAAGTACGAAACGATGACTTAGTATCCTTTAGTAATATTGTGTGTGTTACTTTTAAGTCTATTTATATATGACAAGTGATTGATTATCACTTACTTTTTATAAATAGGCCAACATGTAAATAATATTAACTTTTTAACAGTGTATATAACTTTAAATAACATCACAATACAATATTCTCAAATGTCATTAAACACAAAAATGAAACATGCCACAACCCAAACGAAGCTAGGATCTAAGAAAACGATAAAGGATGCAATGCGAAATTGCAAACTTGAAAAATAAATAGAAGAAGATAAAATTAAAGAAACACTAATAAACCAGTATTGTGGTCAAGGGTCTGCTAGATCCCTCTGAATCTCGAGTTTAAATCCCAAAAAAAAAAAAAAATGTGTTGAGAGGAGCAGCTGAACCTTGAATTGGATACTAAATGATAATATTAAAAAAAAAAAAACAAAATCATATTGTTGCTCCGCAATCATTTATTATACTTAGATGAATCTCTTAAATCTCAGATAATTACCTGCAAAATAAATTTAGGAATAAGGGAAAATATAACAACTAAAAACACAATCAACCACAAATCTTCTATTATTTTATATAACAAATACATTTTGAGGGTAAAAAAAAGTTAAAGTGACCTTGAAGCGCCTTTTAAAACTATTAATTCCAAAAAAAAAAAAAAGGAATATGAAATTCTTATAGTGAGATAAAAGATCATGATCCTTAATTGGAATTAAAATTCTTCTAAATTATTTTTCACTACTCATTTTCTTATATTTTCAGTACTTTTTTTATAACATTTTCAATGTTTGTTTTTAAAAACATTTCAATACATATCTTTCATATTTTGAGTACTAATATTTTAAGTTGAGTATAAACCACGTCAAAATAATGAATAATGAAAATATCAAACATCAATATTAAAAATATGAAAGATAAATGTCAAATAGATAAAAAAAAATAATGAAAAAAGTAATTCAAAAAATTAATTTCAACTAAGAGCCTTGGTCTTTTTCTGAAATTCTTAATTACAATACAAATTAGACATTAATTGGATTTTTAAAACATGGTTTGTTTTGATAAATACTATGGTAACGGCATTAATTAGCAGGTGCAAGTGTCGGGCGAAAAAAAAAAAAGCATGTGTAAGTGTGAATAAAAGCCAACGAAAAGCTTTATTTAAGAATATTATATTTTCGAATTTTTCAGAAAAAAAAAAAACCTTTTAAAAATAGTTTAAAACCCAAAAGAAATAATTAACTTATTCGTTGAATTAAAAGGCCTGCTTTAAACTTCTATTTAAATTTAAATATGAGCGTTATACATGCAGTGAACATATATATGTGTATATATTATTGAATTAAAACGTGAGAGTTGTATCAAGACAAATAGTGTACTCACCCTGAATGAAAAAGCCTTTTGATAGAGATTAGTTCCTTGATAACATCTGCTGCACTCATTCTTTCATGTGGTAATTCCATAGAGCAAGAAAGTCCAATCCTAAACAAACAGCATATGCATTTCTCCACGTTAGGATGGATCCTTACCATGATCTCCTGTAAGTCACTTGATGATGCCATTTGCTCTGATTGAATAGTAGGGAGAATAGTTGGGCTCACAACTTGCAAAAGATTGTTTGGAAAAGAACTTTCCACATATTTATGAAGATTGTGACCATCCTTAAACATTTCTTCAGTAGGTCTTCTTTTAGTTAATACCTCTAAGATCAGAATGCCAAAGCTATACATGTCACCTTGTATTGATACCTCAAAACCCATTCCATATTCTGAAATGTTGTAAACATGTTAGTTCTCTTATATAATTAAAAAACAAAAAAATAAAAAATTGTACAAGTTTGAAAGCAATGAATTGCATGACTTTGAAGCAAAAAAATATTTAATGATACCTGGAGGAACATAGCCGATAGTACCCTTTATTCCAACTGTGCTGCTATGTTCATTAGAGATGACTTCAATAGTTGAGAGTAGTCTTGCCAATCCAAAATCACTCAAATGAGCAACCATGTCTCCATCAAGAAGGACATTGCTTGGCTTCAAGTCACAATGAACAAGTGGTTGCCCACATTCATGGTGAAGATAATACAATGTGGATGCAACATCGATAAGAATATTTATTACTTGAGGAAGGAGCAAAACTCTTGGATGATGATCTGGATTCTCAATTGTAGGATATAACCAATTGTACAAGCTTCCATTCACCATGTACTCATAAATTATAGCTTTGAATTCATTGCCCTTGTAATCAATGCTAGAACAACATGATATAATTCTTACCAAATTTCGGTGCCTTGTATTTCTAAGAGCATTACATTCAGCAAGAAAACTCTTGTTAGCTCCCCTCATTTGAAGGTTGATGACCTTTACTGCAACAACTTCATTGGACTCAAGACTTCCCTTATATACAGAGCCAAAACTCCCAGATCCTATCAAGTTGTTGATAGAGAATCCATCTGTAGCATTATACAAACTTTGATATGATACTCTGGAAATTGTGTCAATTGTTTGTCTACTTGAAGAAGATTTATTGCTTCTCTTCTTCACATAATAAATTGCAACAATAGATGCCAGAAGAAGAAAAGCAATCACAGAGCATATTGATAGGATCAATTTGTAGTTTTGATGTTTACTTTCTCGAGTAGATTTGACAGGGCATGGTGGCAGTTCCAACTTTGATATGCCTCCACAAAGCTTGTTATTCCCCATAAGTGATATTGCACTTGCATTGCCAAAGACGCCTTTGCTAGGTACCTCCCCATCAAGCATGTTGAAGGAAACATTTAGGTACTCCAATAAAGCAATATCTTGTAGATCTTTTGGAATTGATCCAGACAAGTTATTTTGTGACAAGTCTAGATATCTTAGACCTTTCAATGAAGCCAAAGATAAGGGAATGGTTTCTTGAAATAAGTTCCCTTGCAAAAAGAGATACTCTAAGCTTTGGCACTCTCCAATGGTTTGAGGAATGCTTCCAGACAAATGATTATGAGAGACATCCAATCGCCCAATATTTTTTAAGTTTCCAACCTCGTTTGGTAGATTCCCAACAAATGAGTTATGTGATAACTCCAATAAAATTGATAGAGATGAAAGAGTAAACAGTTGGATTGGTATGGTTCCACTAAAACGGTTTAGTGATAAATTGAGGTATTGTAGGCTTTCACAATTCCCAATACTTGGAGGA
The DNA here is from genome assembly GCA_019022615.1 of Acacia melanoxylon. Lineage (NCBI taxonomy): Eukaryota > Viridiplantae > Streptophyta > Magnoliopsida > Fabales > Fabaceae > Acacia > Acacia melanoxylon. Next base: position 6,001,888 of record JAFJYJ010000037.1, read on the forward strand.
ACTTTCCCTTCTAGTATGTTATCTGACAAATCTAGGTGAATTAATCGAGTGAGATTGCCTATGAAATGCATTATTTCTCCAGACAATTTGTTTCCCGACAAATGACAAGTATTGCATGTTTTGAAACTTCCCAAAAGTAATTGGGATGATATCAGTGAAATAGTTCATCTCTGTTGATAGATCCGTTAGGTTAATGAGGTTTCCTAACGCCGCAGGAATTTTGCCACTTATATAATTTCCTCCAAGCCTGAGTTGTGTGAGCTGGGTTGACAAATTGCCTATGGTATTTGGTAAATGGCCCCCAAAATTATTTACCTCCAATTGTAGTTCTGTCAACTTAGTGCAGTTGCTCAAAGAATTTAGAAACTCCCAATCTTTTGAAGAATTACTTCCCAGATTGTTATAACCAAACTCTAGAAATGAGAGGTAATGCAACTTTCCAAGATTTGGAATTTGTCCTACAAAGTGATTTCTCCTACAGAGATCAATTCAAGCATAGTCGCGTTTGCAATGGATGTTGGGATATGACCTGAGATTTGATTTACTCCAAGTAACAAGATTTGGAGATTAGGAGGTTGATGAACATGTTGGCTGGGAGAGAGCCATTGAATTGATTTGCCGCAAGTCCGATAAGGTGAGGGATGACAAATTGTAAAGAGCAGAAGGAATTTTGCCAGAAAGCTTGTTCACGCCCACATGAAACATTTTTAATTTTTTTAGATGACCTATTTCTTCAGGTATACACCCCTCCAAGTTATTTGTCCCCAATGAAAGAACAGTAAGGGAAGAAAGATTGCACATGGAAATTGGGATTTTCCCACTAAAATTGTTGAAAACTAGATATAATATTTCAAGGTTATGGAGAGAGCCAATTTGCATGGGTATTTTTCCAATAAGATTATTTCCACCAAATGATAAGTAGCTGAGTTTAGAGCAACTTGTGATGTTAACAGGAAATTTCCCAGTCAATGTATTATTGGAAAGACGAAGTACCTGGAGCCGGAACAAACGACCCAAATCCTGTGGGATTTCTCCATGCAATTTATTGTTGTCAAGTATGATGACTCTTAAGAAAGAGAGATTGCCAATATGTGGAGTTATAGATCCACGCATGTCATGTCCATCTAACCGAAGTTCTGTAACTCTGCGATGCTTGCGACCACAAGTGATTCCATGCCAGTTGCAGAAGTGTGTAGAAGTATTCCAAGAGTCCAAGATGTGATATGGATCGTCAGATATTAATTCCTTGAATTTGAGCAACGACATGTGATCGGTCTCATTACCCCATGAAGAGTTGGCTTTGCAAGAAGGAGGAAAGATCAAAATCAAAGTAAAGAGAAGAAACAATTGAAGGCATCTAGAGAAAGAGGCAAGTAACATGACAGATGATGAAGGCTTCATTTGGTTTGAGAAACATAGTGGATCATGCGACCACACTTATATACTGCGATGTTTGATGAAATTGGCCGAAAAAAGTTTTTGTGCTTGTTTTTTGAGAAACTAAAATTTATCTTTAAAAAGGAACTTTCATGCCAATTTCGCAAGAAACCGACATGAAAATTAAATAGATAAGCTTGGTGGGAAAAGTCTTACTTTTTTATTCTACAAATTAGTTAAGAAAACCTTATATCTAGAGCGGAAGAAGTAATTTTTCTTTTTATACAATCGTGACATGAGACTTAATTTGCTTGCTCAAATGATAAGGGTGGGACGAAATGTGAATAAAGAAAGATTGAAAGGTTAAACTTTCTTGATGCATAAAAAATTCAAATTACCTTGAACACCCTAAAATATCAATTTTTTTAATTTTTCAGTAACGATCAGTTTCCTACATTAATTTGTGATATATTAAGCACCTTGAAGCATTTTTCTTCAATAATATAACATCTAGTATCCTAAATATTTATTTCAGTAATTTTTTGTGTGTCTCTAGCACTTTAATGTATTTTTTTTGTTGCATCAAATGTTCTAAGTTTAAGGTATTTATTGTTGTTGAGAGAAAATATTTTAAATACTTTAAAATTACATTAAAAATACTTTTTAGAATATTCAGATATTGCTATTAAAAAATACATTAATTATTTAAAATATTTGATGAATCCTTTTCCTCTCATGGATAGCTGGCAATCGCAATCGCAATCACAATCACAGTCACAGTCACTAGTTTCAAATGAATGGAGCCGGGACCAAAGCCTTTTTCCTGTACTCTTCACCCCCAAAGGTCAATTTCGATGGGCTCATTATTATACCTACCCACCTATGATTGCAGTCAACAACTCAATATGGTACTTTGACAATGAATTGACTGCCAGAAGCTGGTTGAGCCGAGAAAACCGGCGGAGTCTATTGGGCTAACCCTTTTAAGTTTTGTAAAGGGTAGGATTTGAAAATTAGAGGAGTTTAATAAAATAAATCCTGAAAGGCTAATTTTATAGGCGCCGCTTTAAAAGTTAGTCAAATTTTAAGCGCTACGTGAATGCCACTATGACACCCTTTTAATTTATTATTATTTTTTGGACATATGGATTCACATATGATGGTAATTTACTAATTTATATGTATTTTGTATTTGTTATAGAGTTATTTATCCATTTAAGACAAATACATAATAACTATCTCTAATTTCATGATTGGTTTATTATTTGTTCTTACGATAAAGATTATGAATGTGTTTATGATCTGAGGAGAAGAAATTCATGATATTCTTACTCATGAACTAAAGCCTAATCAAAGTAAATCACAATTAAATGTCGTTGAAATTGATGATAGTGACGAAGATGGCGACAATAATAGTCATCGTATCTTAATGTGTTTTTAATGATATCTTTATGTTTTATGTGAGTTATTTGTGAGCATAGTTTACTTTTGATTATGAATTAGTGAATGTCTTTATTTGTTGGATGATTCGTGTTGTTTTGATATTAATGTTGACAACATTTATTTGATAAATTAAAATTTTTATTGTTGTAATTTACTAATTACATTTCTTTGAAATTAAAAACGGAGAAAAAATAGTTAAAATTTGAAATAGTAACTTCCGGGCCATGGAAGGCCGGCCTAAATCGTCTGACGCTTCTCGGGCGGGCTTTAAAACAAACGTTTTTTTTATCCACATTCTGTTAGGCCTCCTTCATTTGCCAAATGGGTGGCGGCCTTGATCCGATTCTATTTTGATATAAAAGAATGTACCGTATATATAATCTTTCTGTCCAAAAAAAATGGAAACAAAAATTTTAATTTTAGTGGGTGCGTTACCAACGAAAATGGAGGAGTTAAACTTCCTACTTCCTAGCTATTTCCACGACATACCTAAAATTATTATAACAAAAATTACATTCGTGTGAATTGCGTCTATACATCCGTGATGAGTTATATAACTACTAGGACATTGGTAATGCCTCATTGTATATTTCACAATATTCATTTAACATGTTTAAGTCATCAAAGACAGATTTCATAAATTTTACAATTTAAAAAAAAAAAAAAAAACAGAAAAACAGAGAGAAAAAGAGATGAAAATCTACAGCACAACTGCAACATTAGAAAATCTACAAGAACAAGCTATTGCTCTTTTTCCTCAGCTTTACATTGAACTAATGGTGCAATAATATATGTAACTGGTATTATCATAATTATAATATGATGTGTTTTCTGATATAAATTATGATATCTATCTTAAAATAATATATGTCACTGGTATTACATCAAAAGGGTCGATAATTGAAAAAATAGTTCAAAAACTAAAAATTATATATTTTTCCGCTTGTTTTAAAATACTACCACAGGGAGTTGTATGGAAAGGAGAATTAGAGAAGAAATTTTTTCCTCTAAGAAATCAGATCATGTTATTACTATACTCTTGTTATTACCAGTTAATAAAATTATATTTACCATTTTTTGTTCAAGTATTTAACCGTAATTTTTATTTTTCATTAATTAAAATTAAAAAATTTGAGAAGTTCTTTAACAAAAAAATGAACTAATTATAATGGATTTAAGGACACAAGGAGTCTATGCGTGTGACAAATTATAACCAAAATTTGAATAAAGACAGTCTATGCGCGTTTGACATGACGGTCTATCCACTCAGGGTCAGACATCTAGGAAATTCCAAGAAACCAAAATGTACGTTTTTCAGTCACTCGGAAATAAATGGGAAAATCCACTTGGGGTCTTTTTAGAGAAAAAATTTAAAAAAGCGTCAAGATTCGAAAATCCCAAAAAAATCTCGGACCTTTTTGGGGATTTTCTAATCTCGTTAGTTGTTAATGAAATTTGATATTGTTGTTAATGTGATTGATTTAGTTGTTAAAATATTGTTGTTAATGCGGACCGATTTAGTTGTTAATATGGTGATTTAGTTGTTAACGAGATTGAAAAATCTCGAGAGAAAAGGACCTGGGCCTTTTTGGGATTTTCAGAATCTTGGGGCCCTTTTTGGGATTTTTTCTCCAAAAAGGGCTCTCAAGTGGATTTTCCCGAAATAAATCAAGGGTTAATTAGTAATTTAGCCAACGAATTTTTACTTCAGGAAAGCTCAACATAAATAACTTTTAAAGGTACAAAAGATACCAATAAACTTTTAAAAATGTGCAATTAACATAATTTTTTTAAAAAAAATATGCGATCAAGACAACGCCAATTAGAAAAAGATAACGTCCAGTTATATAAGGTGTAGATTGGCCAACGAATGTTTACTCCATAAGCGCCCAGTACAAAAAGGTTCTTCGGAGATCAAAAGACAAAAAAAAGTTCGTAATCCACCCAAAAATCTATTGTTTTAAATCCTTACCCGGACCCCAATTATGTGTATTGGGGTTAAAAAGAGTGACTTATAACTATGTACATTGGGGTTAGAAAGATTGTTGTAGATCATCTGCCCAAGGCATCTCTTGCGGAAGCCCTAGGATTTCAATATCTGATGGCTACGTCAACCATTTTGTAAAAACTTGGGTAACTCTTAATTTTGTAGTCTATTTCTAAATTATCGGGGGGGGAAAAATCATGTTCAATATCATTTGCCCGATCAATTGGAATAATTTGAATTTTTTCCTGTTCAAGTGGAACGTATTTCCTCTGTTCCTATGTATACTAAGCATATTCTGATTATACTAAGGTCGTAGAAGAAGATTGAATTGTTGTATTGCAATGAGTGAAGATGAAGTGGTAATAGAATCCTTCTTCGAGAAAAAAAATGAGTGAAGATGAAGAGGATACATAGTCATTCTAATTATATTTAAGTACACACACTGATGTTTTGTCGTTTTAACTTTTGATAATATGATTTGTTAATCTTTATCATTTGTTAGGTTTGACTATTTTCAAAAGCTTCTATGGTGATACTATGACTTTGCACAACTACGAGCATCATGATATTCATTCATTTAAAACATAACATAGGCGTAAGCGTGTTGTTACTAGTACGATTCATGGTGGAGTTCTTATGAATATCTTGCTTACAAGTAACCTTCCTTCACTTGTCCAAGCTTGGCTCTGCCAACCTTTTATATGGGGCATCTTTTGAAAATTTAGTTTCTTTGAATTTACCTTTTATATTTATGTAATGGTCATTGGTTATATCTCCATTGGACTTTGATTTCCGTAATCTCCAAGATTTTTTTGTCGTTTATATATGTTTAAAGCTGAAATTCATATGAAACAATTAATAATTACCCTGTTAACTTTTCATATATTGTACCAAAATTTTTTGGTTAAGACTTATTATTTTAAACATGAGGTAATATAATAATTAAGGAGAGTGGTAAAATAATGCGCACATCTAAATGGAGGCATATAATTATTAATTGGAGGACAAGAGGACTACAAGAAAAGTCTAGGGCCATGCATTACAACTCTTGATAGTGATTGCCAACTGTGCGCGAGAAGAAAACAAACTTGATTAAGAAGGGTCTTTGTGCGTTGTCAACACTACAAGAGACGACTTTGAATTAATGGAGGCATATATTTATTTCGCTTCTTTTGAATAATTCAAAGGAGCCAAATAATACAAAAACGACTGTTGATACCTTGAATAATGTTTGATCAAAAAATAAATCAGTAATGGCTATACCTTGTGGATAAAAATGACTGGTGGTACAATTTTTGGAAGTGTACTTTTTTGTTAATAATGTTTGACAAAATAAAAATAAAAACTCATGATATAAATACTTTTTTGTTGGGGGCAAAAAAAGTATGTACCCTCACGTGGATAATTTTGGGGCACAATGATTGGACCTGACGGTTTTAATGATGCAAAAACCTTGTTTTGGGCCCAAACTATGTCACATTGGCCCATTTAGAACATTTTGGGGAATAAATCCTATATAAGCATAATAGATCCCTTCAACCAACAACCATTAAGAGTAAGTGGTAAAGGACTTGTTTTCCCATCATTATGTAGTCGGTTTGAGGTGTGGAAATGATGAAAATGGTGTTGGAAGCTCTTCCCTCATGATCGTGGGCCCGACGCGGGGCGAAATCTGGATTAGTCGGGCAGAAGGTTCGTAACCTAGTTGGAATACCAAAAATAAATAAATAATAATAATAGATCCCTTCACCCCTCGTCTTTGGGTTCAACTAGCGAAGGGATAGGACTTTCTCACCTAAAGGGAGGGGGTTTGATCTTAGAGTTAGTCAAGCGGCTGAGGAGCGTTGCAGGGGTACAAAGCAGTGTGTGGCGCAGGTGGAGGTGGAGGCGTGTACTCTTCTCGCCAAATTTTTCGTGAACTGGGCTCCAAGCGCCCTACTATTGAACTGTCGGTGAGTCCAACCCCTTTCCTAAAATTTTTATATCAATAAAATAAAATAAAATAAAAATAGATCCCTTCAAATTGAGTTATTATCAATAGGTCCTTTGTACAACTACTTGTGCATAAAAAGATACCAGATAAGTTGTAAATTTCTTAATTTACTAGTGTCTTTTAGAGGTTCCTGTTTGTTAGTAATGACTGATGACTTAATTCCTCCGTCTGTTTTTTTTTTTTAATGGGATTAGGAAGGTAATGATTATTCAATGTGGTATCATCAAGAATAATATATAGAAGTAACAGAACCAGTAAATTTCTCTTATTTATAGCATGTTATAGAGCTAATTCCCTACTAGAAAAGCAAGATTGTAAATTGGATTGAATCTGTGACTTTTTACTTAGAGGAGAACTCATATGCCACTAGGTTACAAGGGTTTTGAATTGATTGCAAAATATTAATGATCAATATTGTGTTTTTTTAACTTTACCTATTGACGACTGTATTTATTGCATTTATTACTTCTCACTTATCCTTCTTATAAATAAGGGCATAGTTAAAAACACATATTTATTATTTTTGACTAATTTTAATTATTTTCTTAATAATGTAAATCAGTTATTTAAAATTTATAACAAGGGACCAGGAAGTATCATGTAACTGTATTATTCCATCCAAACATTTTATTATAAAATGAATATATTATAATGCCCTATATCATTGCATGACAGTCTGGTTAATTATTTTTATTACTCCTATATAAGTAGTGGGTAAATTAGATTTTTTTTTGTTTTTATTATTATAATTAAAATATAAACTAAAAAAAATTATTTAAAATTTATGAAATAAAAATAATATAAATTTCAAATATTTTTTTTTCTAAAAAATATTTCAAAAATAAATTTAAATTTAAGATTTGTGCCATAATCCATGGAGGATTTTTTTAAAAAAAAAATATAAGAGAAGGCTAAACAGCCATAACAAGAATTACAAACAAAAACAAAACAAGAAAAATAACAGAACAAAAAGATTAAAACACAGGGGAAACATTTCCCAAACCCTCTTGGATTAACCACGCCCTCAAGTAGACCGGGCATTCATCTAAAATCGAAGACTGTTTAAGAACAGGGTGACGTGGCTTCAACGCGTTTTTTTTTTTTTTTTTTTTTTTTTTTGCTAAAAGAGATGGCACAAGGCCTACATTACAAAGAAGAAATTACAACAAAGGGAAATGAATCTCAAGCACTCATTATCAACCCGATTCGAGTAAAACTAGGGCACTCATCGAAAACTGAGACTTAGAAATACCAAATTTAGCCAAAGCATCGGCTACTCTATTTGAATCTCTACAAATTACTCTAACGTCCACCGCCAATTAAGACTAATTAAATCTTTAGCCTTCAATACAAGGTTGCTGCAAGAAGAACAAGTATCATCAAGAATTAGTCTCACAATTTCCTCAAAGATCGATTCCAATATGATCTTCCCGAAACCAAGATCCCAAGCAAGTTGGAGGCCTTCTAAGATAGCCCATTCCTCCGCCGAATTAGGCGGCAAATACCGGTGACTTGCTAAATCCGCAACTCAAATACCATGGCAATCACGGACCACTCCTCCTCCACACCCAGTGAATAAGATTGCAAAGACATAGCACCATCAACATTCAATTTTAACCACCCAACGGAGGTTTTTCCCGACCACTAACCGGTTCAGGCCTCTCCACCCTAGCATACCCTTCATCTCCAGGATTAGCCACAAACCTAGGCCAAATCAGTGAAATAACTAATGCCAAATCACACGGCTTACAAAAGTTGTTATCAAAGATACAATTATTGCGCCATTCCCACAGCTTCCAAATGGCAACACCAAAAAATAAATTCCAACACCCATCCCACTTACACCCTACTTGAGTAGACAAGTTAAAGGCCACCAATCCCGAAGGGATAAGGAGAAAAAAGACAAGGCATACCTTTGCTTAATAAGCCCGGTCCACACTTTCGGCAAACGAGCAGTCACGCAGAATGTGTAGGATATCCTCCGAACCAGCATTACAGAATCCACATAAATCCGAGGAATTTGACCATAAACTTCTCCATGCAAGAGTTGGGAGTTTATTTAAGGATACCTTCCACATAAACACCCTAATTCTATCAACCCCTTTCCATTTCCATATAGAGCTATACAGCTTATCCTTGAGCGACATGGGATTAGGCTCAATGAGATAATAGGCACTCCTAAGTGAGAATTTACCATCACCAGATGCACCCCAAACTAAGCAATCATGGTTAGCATCAGCCCTAGGAGGAAGAACAGCAGCTATTCTACTCAACCCAGTCGGGCTAATGTAGGAAGCTAGTTTATTAATATTCCAAACTCCCCCCCCACAACCCAATCGGCCACTACTGAAGCCTCCTCATCCCCAGATAAGTCTCACACGCAAAATTCACAAACCGTCAGATTATTATCAAGCCACTTAGATCCTTTGGAGATCATCTCACTCTGATCACATATGAACTTCCAAAGTTTTGAATCACCATCTCTATATGATAGAAGTGATTCCTCATCTCTGATCATGTACCGATGGAAAAGAATATCAGCCCAAAGACCTTTAGAACCAGCAATTAAGCTCCATGCTAATTTCATACCGCAAGCTTGATTCACTGAAGTCAGTCTTCTAAACCCCAAGCCTCCAAACTCTTTCGTTCTTGTAATATGATCCCATCCAATAGAATGAGATCTTATATTAGTCTCATCATGGCCCCCAATAAAGTTCCTCTGCAATCTTTCAACTTCCTGGCAAACACTAACCAGTAATTTAGCAACAAGCATGGGATACAAGGGAATAGTGCTAATCACCATTTAGCAAGAATAATTCTCATGACCATCGAAAAACTATTAGCCTTCCAAACACTCAATTTGGCTTTAACTCTCTCAACAATATCGGAATTTAGATCGGGAGTACCTATTACGAGATGAGGGAATCCCAAATACCTCCCAATCTCACTTGAAATATGCATATGGGTAATTTCCTTAATACGAAGCTTAGTGTGCAAAGGAACTTTAGGAGAAAAGAAAATGGAAGACTTTGCGGTATTAACTTTTCTACACGACGCTACCATAAACCTGAACACAATTCATCATACACAATGCTTGAGCTTCCGAAGCAACACCAAAGAGGAGTAGATCATCAGCAAACATAAGGTGCGATACACTCGGTCCACCCCTGGTAACATAAATAGATTTCCAGCTCCCACTTTCCACATCATCACAAATCAAGTGTGAAAGCTTATCCATGCATAACACAAAAAGAAGAGGGGATAATGGGTCACCTTGCCTAATCCCTCAAAGGGGGCGGAAGAACTCGGTCTGCGAACCATTCCAGAGAACATTATACGAAACAGATGAAACACAATTGAATAATAAGATTGACCAAAGCGCTATCAAATCCCACCTCCAACAAAACTTTGCGGGGAAAGCCCAACTGATTCTATCATATGCCTTCTCCATATCAATCTTAATTGCCATAAGGCCTTTTTTACTTCTATTCTTCCCCATAATATGAAGAATTTCTTGGCCCACTATAATGTTATCCTGAATGCATCTACCTTTGATAAAGCTAGATTGGAAAGGAGAGATAATCTTATCCATCACCTCACGCAACCGAGAAGCTATAATTTTGGTAATACACTTATAATGCACCGTACAAAGAGATATGGGCCTAAAGCGAGTCACCAAATCAACTTTATCACTCTTCGGAATAAGAGAGATCGAGTACGATTCGCCTCGCAAGATCTACCTCCTCCGAATGCCTCGCTTCACAAACGTACAAAGGACGGGGCCAACCAAATTCCAATTAGATTTATAGAAAATTGGAGGAAACCCATCAATCCCGGGGCCTTATAGCTTCCTATAGAAAACAAAGCATTTGATTTCCACATCGGTGGGCCCGAAGAGAGACTACATAAGGACGAGCCTTAATAACGAAACCGAGACCGAGAAACCACTCTACATCAGCCGGAGGGGGAGAACAATAAAGATTCCTGAAATGCCTTGTCACTAACAGTTTCAATTCCTCTTCATTATCCACCCAATTTCCTTGTTCATCCTTCAAAGATAGAATCATATTCTTCCTACTACGCATTTTAGATTTTAAATGGTAGTATTTAGTATTTCTATCCCCCTTCATAATCCATTCACATCTGGACTTTTGAAACCATTTAATCTCCTCTAGCTTTAAAAGTCGCTCCAGCTCCTCTTGAAGTTCCCATTCTAGATTAAATAAAAAATCAGAATGAGGATAAGCACTAGCATTTTGAATACCTGCCAGTCTGTTCAAAATGCTCTGCTTCTTCCGTTCCAAGAGGCCAAAAACTTCTTTATTCCAAGGGTCAAGAGAGAGGCGCAGATTATTCAAGGAGAGATTAATATCACCCTCACTAGACCAGGATTTATTCAGAAATTCATTGTAATTCTCATGGAAAATCCACATGGCCTCAAATCTAAATGGCCTATTCCGAGAATAACCCATATCATGATTCACACAATTAAGACAAATTGGGTTGTGGTCGGAGAACCTGGTTCGGGGAAGTACCTGCACCGAGCAGTCTGTGAACTGAGAAATAAAAGACTGATTTGCAATCGCCTGATCTAACCTCTCAAAGAGCCGACGACCATCACGCAAGCGGGGGCCTCTACAAGTAAATTTAGGACCAATTGCCCCCAAGTCCGAGAGTTTACATTGTTGAAGACGATCAGAAAAGGCAGTAAATCGTGCCTCCAGCCTACCATTACCTCATGTCCTCTCGTTCAAAGACAATGCCATTAAAATCACCGATAAGGACCCACGGATCGGTGATTGAAGACGCAAAACCCCTTAATTCATTCCAAAACACTTGCTTCGGTTGTGCTCGGCAAGGCATACACACAGCGTAAGGACAAAAGGTTGAAGATTCCCCCACTACATTTGAGATGGATGAACCGGCGATGTTTCCGGAGGATCACAATATCAAGGAGATGCTTTTTCAGTAGCTGCAATACCTCCAGATCGTCCCAAGCTTGGAACACACTCAAGTCCATCAAAGCCTAATCGACTAAGACATCAGACGCTTATCGGTCACACATTTCGTTTCCGACAAAATAAGAGCGGGGCAATTCTTAGAGCAAAGCAACTGAATATTCTGAAGCATGTTCCGTCCACCTGTCCCTCTAATATTCCAATAAACAATATTATACATTATAAAACAAATCTTTTTTTTTTCTTTTACAACAATGCAAAATAAATCACGGGTCAACTAACAGGTTAACTTTTTTCAAAAAAGTTAGCAAATTAACTTAGATCACGTGCAACCAGACTACTACTCTGCTCCAATAACTCTGGGGCAATCTCAGGGACCATTTCACAATCCGGTGCGAAGAAGTTGGGTCAGCCCAAAACTTACCTGGAAGACCATTAAGCTTCAAATCTTCACCGGGTCCGGGGTTTGGAGGAGGAGGGCCCATTTCGCCGCTGCCTCCCAAAGACGAAATCAAGAATCGCTAACCCTACTTGAACCTCCATTTCTGTATTGGGCACAGTTCCTTTGTTATTTAGATGTCCATTATCAATGATCTCCAGATTTTTCAACTCTAGACGGCTCGCCACTATCTCCATTCTTATTTTTCAAACCCGTAGGCCCTTCCCTTATTTCTTTGGTAAAACTAGGTTCTTCCATTATAAGAGAAAATGAATTGGCAATTAATAGGGTGAGATCCACATTAGCAAACTTTCCTTTACCCATGCAATTTATTCTCCTTGCCACTTTTAAGCTTTTTAAGCTTCAACGCGTGTTGTTTTGAAGAGAATAATCACGATGAGGGAAATTATATAGTTTGGGTTCACGATGAGATTGATGGGCTTTTGCATCAAAAATCATGATTTTACAAAGCTAGAAATTGGAGCTTTTAGGCTCACAACAGAGTGAGAAAACTACGCTTTATAAGAAAAGATAAAATTATCCCAATAAGCCCAAGAATTTGATATTTATAAATATCTCCAAAAGGTAAAAAAGTAAATAATAAATTTGAGAAAAAATTAGGGGAAATTAAGATAAAGGACCAAGTAAAAATAATATTTATTATAAAGGACCTTAAAAATTGTAATTATTTAGAAGGATCAAAAATTAAAATATAAATACTAAATTGCCCCTGTGATAAACTAAAGATATTAACATCAAAGTAGATTCTATTGAACCCATGACTTTTGTATTCCCACTGTAAGGACACATGGACGTTGGAGAGGTAGCGAGGATGAGAGTGTCGAGATGACCACGATTTAGGAATCACAGAGAATGAATAGTTTGGCGTTTTTGCAGAAGACACCTAATTAGCGTTTTGAGAATACGGCAAAAAGCTTGCTAGTTTGTTTCACTTTCTTAATATCAATCTAGCACACCTATCTTTCTTAAGCTTTCTAGTTGTTTTAGGTGTAGAATATATGAAGCCATAGCGGGAAACAGTACGGTATTGGGAGGGAAGAGCGAAAGAAGGAATCGACAAAGGAATTAAAGTATGATAAATTGCTAAAAGGATAGGTGTTGGAAGTGAGAAATGATGTAAAAGGTTAAGGGTAAAGTAGTACTTGTACATCTATATTTTGATTGGTTGGTCTTTCAAAATAATTACCATTTTTAAGGTACTTTATAATAAATATTATTTTATATAGGTCACTTGTTCTAATTGTCCCAAAATTCTCTTATTAAAAATTTATTTAGTATGAATAACTTAATGATTTTTTATACACACAAAATAACATTACTATGCAAATTCATGTATTTTTTTTAATAATTTTTTATCTAAACTTATTTTTAAATAATCATCCAAACCAGTTTTAATTTTTTTTATAAAAAAAAATCACTTCTATTATCATAGTCATTTAAACTTATGATACTTCTATAAAGGTCAAATAAACACTTCTCTCACTGTTCAAACAGTGTCCAGCATTCCGACTCAAAAGTAAAGCTCAACCTTCGTCAATGGAGGCTGCTCTCAGCCGACCACCTCTGTGTTTGGCTCGCCGGAGTCCATTACTCAACCGAAAGTATCCTCCCTCTAACACAACCATTTCCTGCTCTTACTCTACCCACTCGTCTTTTAAGGTCACTCCGTCCCTTCTTCAAAAGAAAAACTATCTCCGTTTCCCAGCATTTATCCAGAACCAAAGAGAGGCTACTGGTTATTGTATGTTTCGAAACGCAGGTCAAGAGGTAGTATACCAGCGTTATGATAGTGCCGACGTGGATAGGAGCCGCCATTGGTGGATTCGCCTGTTGCTCGTGCCCTCTCCAACGTTGTCGATTGCCTTATCACTCACCCTAATGTATCTCACTTTCTTATCTAATAAACACAATGAATTGATATTTACTAATCTTCGTTGCTTTTTTTGTGCGATTTTAGTTGTTTTTTGGCAGTCATTTCACATTATTTGAAAATAGTCATATATGCAGATATTTCTGGTATAACATATAATTTATTCTAATTTGAGACCTGAGCTCTTGAATTTATTGAAATGCAAATGGAAAATTGAGACTTGAGCTCATGATGTCAAACAATCGCAAGCGAAAAGTTGACATTTATGTTATACCGTTGATGTTGCTACTGCTGCTGATGCTTTTGTAGTTCTTTTTTTCTTTTCTTATTTGATACTCCTGGTCCTAATTATAGAACGGGTTAACTTTTTTTTTATTTTTTTTTAGAGATTTAATAAGTTATTTAATCATATCATATGTTATTAGTTTATTAGTCAAACTAATTAGTTGAGAGAAAAAGATAAAAATAAAAATACTATAGAGTAATTCTCTCCAAAAATGTTAACTTGCTCTTATAATTTTATCGGTATTTTGGAGACTAAAGTTCTTGTATGCCTTCTTATCTCTCCTCTTTCAGTTAAATTATTGTAGTTAGCTATGAACTATCAGATTTGTACAGGTTCTTAATGCAGCAATGCTCTACTGGCCCTTGCCTAATACATTATATGTTGAAGGTTATGCTCTGGACCGCTTCGCAAAAGGCTTATGGGCATTACAACCTGTTCACCAAAACAGGGTATGCCTCTGTGGTAGTCTCCTTGTGCTGTAGGCTAGCCTTAATTAGCTTTATCATGTGGTGTTAAAATTTTAGTTAGTGAATTTCCCTCACGCCATTGTCTTGTACTTCATATGAATTATGTATTGGATTGTTATTGTTTGTTCATTTGAAACAGGTGGGATTAGTTCTTGATGCTGAAATAGAGAAGGAGCTTCTGATTCGCCACTTACAAGGAGCTGATGCTGTAAGGGCATCCCTTGGATTGAATGTTGTGGAATATATTGTCACAGACACCCCACTAAAGGTATCTTGATTTCATCAATGATGTGTAAAGCATCCAGCACAAGGTCTGATACGTGGTGGGAAACGGGTGATACGGTTATTAGGAGGGGTAGTGGTCTATATAAATAGTGTGCTTGTACCCTATTTATGGACCACTACCCTTCCTAATTACCACCTCCGGTCTTAATTATAGGAGTACTTTTGTAGTGCAATTTACACTGTAAAAATGCTCCTATAATTAGGACCGGAGGGAGTACCTTATTCGCCCTTGCCCTTACTAATACTCCCTCCGGTCCTTAATATAAGACATTTTTATTTAATTTGATTATATTAAGGAAGTTAGTTAAGTTAATTAATCTGACATGTATATTCTAAAACACCATAATCATCTTCATTAATTCCCCAATTCTATCTCTTTCTTGATTATTGTTGAGGGTGTATCAATTAGGGTAAATTAGAAAAAGATGGATAAATATGAAAACTATATCTTATATTTAGGACCAAAATCAACTCATCTGATAGAGTACCATGTATCAAGGTCCATATAAAGCATTTAAATTTCAAATATGGAAGCTATTGCTCTCTTTAGGGGTTAATTTAGAAGTAGATAAAGCATTCGTACCTCAACGAAAATTAATGGCTGTGTTGTTGCTAGACATTCTCATTGCCTCCTGTATTACCTACATAAATTTATTTGACATGCAACTGTTGCACAGCTTTCTGGCTGTAACTTTCAAATTTGTTCATACAACAGATCAGATGCACAACATGTCCTGGATTGGTGTGAGCAACACTCTGGACTTGACTAAATAAAACCATGGCAGGATATGGTTGCATAACTTTAGGCATATCTTGAGTCTCTCATTCTCATTCTCAAATATTTTAGTTAAGTCAGTGTTCTACACATTTTATCCATGCCTTAAGTTGAACAGGCATTAAAAGATTTCTCAAATAATCAAATGTACTGATGTTAATGTTGGACGAAGGGACTTCATCAGATATGTCTATTCTTCGTACTCCTAGCACCTAGCATGATGATTTCTCAGTAGTTTAAATTGCCCTGGCATAGCTAGTTCTAACTTCCAAGTGATCCTTCTAATACAAATGCAATAATTTCACTTGGATCAAATTTTACAGGTAGAGAAGTGGATTGATCCAGAAAGTGGGCCATCAACATGGAGTATTAAACAGCCAGATTCTTTACTTAGAGCTGTATAGAAACTTTAGTGAACAAGTCCCAAGTGAATGCCATTGCTGTTGTTGGACGTTTTCTCGATGAGATGACTACCTTACCGGCAGGGAATGGTATATGGATGCTGTTTGACTGCTTCTCTTTCTTTGTCAATCATTTATTAAACTATATTTAATAATTATTATTAAATATAATTTAAAAAATATTTTTTTTAAATTCGTCACTTTTGATAATCATACATCTCTAAGTTATTTTAATAAATAAAATCTAAACAAAACCACATTTCTAAAAGTCACTTATATTAAAAAGTATTCAAACAGAAATCACAATTGATCAACATCACTTTAAATAATGCCACTTATAAAAATCACAATCACCTAAAATCACATTTGTTCATTACTCATCCTAACAGGCACTCAATACAATTTTATCAGTTCATATTTAAAATTGTTAATTGATGTTTTGTTAAATAAAAAATTATTTTTAAAAAACTAATAGTTAAAAATTATCATTATTTTAAATTAAACTAATAGTTAAAAAAATATCATTATTTTATTAAAATAATTTTTAAAAAATTAAAAGTGAAAAAATGTTAAATCTAGATTGTCCAAATTTCAGTGGAGCAAAACTCAATCCAATTTGAGCTTAGTCCTCAGTGTCCTCCCGGAAAGGTCAAAAAAGCCTAAGCTCCCGTTTGGTACAGGAAAAATTTGAAGAAGGAAAGGAAAGATTTTGAAAGATGAATTGTTTGGTAGAAAGAAAATGAAGGGGTAGTAGTTGGTAAAGAATCGAGAAATGTACTATTTTACTCTCAAAATAATTAATGGGTGGTGGGGTCCTATCCTAGTCATTGTCTTCCTGAAAATCTTCACCCCTGAAAATCCACATATAATGGGGCTTCCCAACAACAATGGGCCTGTTTGGGTTGGCGTTAGGAGCAGTGGCTTAAAAGCTATCTGACTTTAAAAAAAGCTCGGTAAGGAAAAAGTCAGGTTGTAAATAATAATTTGTGTTTGGATTGATAGTGGTAGAAGTGGCGGGGCCCATGTTAAAAAGCTAAGAGCTTTTTGGAAAAAGCTCCATCGTGGAGCTTTTTCCTTAACTGGCTTTTTAAGCTTTTTTAACTTAAAGTCCAGTGAACTTAAAGCTCAACCAAAATAGACCAAATATCAGTTGACAACATTACTGGAATTTTTTTTTTTTCAAAATTGCTGATCCAAACGCTTCTAATGCTGCACTCCAAACAGGCCCAATAAAGTCTGGGAATGATTTTATGTGGCAAGGAGACTGATGAATGTCAAGAGCTCATCATCACTGTGCACATCTAAATGTATCTGAATGGAGCAAATCTCACTGTAACAATAAGTATCATGGTGCTCATCATTCTGATGAACAATGAAACTAGTTGTAAATCTTGTTAGGTTGCAAATCCTAGTGAAATTTTACCTTATTATTACAGAATTATTGTTTCTATATTGGAATATATAACTCAACCATTCATTTAACATTATTTTCCAATCATCAACTCACTTCCTTAAGTTTGAGGTAAAATATTCTATGAATTAAGCTGTTCTAAGGTAAAAAAAAAATGTTAGCACTGGCTTATTCTAAATAAAACAATACAGGAATGTAATTGGGTAGCTCAGAATTAAGGTTCAAAAACTAAATCAATAATTTAAAAACTTTAAAAACCAATACTTTTTATTTTAAAATACTACAAGGGGTTGTATTTATGTATATATGTAAGTATGTATATGAAAAGGAGAAAAGAGGATAATTTCTTTTTTCTATATGGAATTCGAGTTGTGTTAATGTATTCTTGTTATTATCAGCTCATTAAGAAAATTATATTTCTCATTTTTTTTACAATGTATTTAACAATAACTTTTATTTTACATTAAAGATTTGAGAAATTTTAGTACATAAAAATGAGGCTAACATATACTTTTAGTCATTTAATGTTATATGAGGTTTCACTTTGGTCCTTTAACTTTATAAAATAGGTTACAAAAGATATCTTTTAAATCGCTTTATGTTTTCTTACGCAATCTTTTAGTCTCTTAAATTTGTAAAATACATTTTTAGTCTTTAACTATTAACACCGTTAGTCTTGTCTAACTGAAAATGCTGACTCATCAAAATTAAATGATTACTGTACAATTAAAGGTTGACATTTTAATTCTAATTGTAGAAAAGGGAAAAAAAATCAACTACTAAAAAAAAAGGAAACCCTAGCCACCCAATCTCTTATGATTTCATGGTGATGTATGATATGAAATTGATCCATTTTCCTTCTCTTTGTTTTGATCTGTTCTACTTGTTGCATGCCTACATCTTGATTTCGCGATCAATTTCGGAATGTTTTCTATGCGGTGTTATTTCTGTCTATGGTTTCTTTTATTTATCTAATTATGTTTTCTTGGTTGTGAGAGCGATAGAGATTAGTTGTTCAAGACAACACTAGTTTTTCTAGTTCTCGAGTGTGAAGGCTTCCGGTACAGGAATTTTCGGCTACCATGTTCCATCACAGAAACAATTCTCAGCACTGTTAGAATTCAAACTCATTTCTCATTCACCGCCAGGAAAGAATAGTCAAGAATCATATGGAAAGATCATGTGGAAAGTAGAAAACCGAAGAAGTCTCCTGATACTGTTTTAATCATATGAAGGAAAGAAGCAAAGAAGACTTGCAGCTATGAAAGATGTAGAAGGAACATGAAGGAAATAGAAGCATCAAGAATAGTGTCGAAATAATCAAAGAAGCATTGTGGCTTAGCTACGAAGGAAAAGTGTGTGAATTGTATATTAAAATACAATGAAGAAGCAAAGTCAACAAAGACGGCTAGAAAGAAAAGAAGATGCAAGAAAGTCAAGAAGGTAATAGAAGAATGTAGGCATGTCCATGGACCAGACCAGGCCGGGTTGGGGGTCAACCCGGTGCAGTCGGGAGGGACCTCGGATGGACATTCCAGCCCGAGGCGGTCTGGTCCGTTCATTTGGACGGACCAGGCCGGTCGAGGGGCTCACTCGGACCCGATCAGCGATCCAAGACCAATTTTTTTTGAATTTTTTTTTCTTTTCCCACTTCGAACAATAATTAAATCAATGAAAGACCTGCAGGACAATAAATAAACATGCAAACATCTTAAATCCAATCATAAACCCATAATAATCTCTAACAACATGTCATTAAACAAGAATACAATATAAAATATAGACATGTTTTATAAAGCCAAGTAAATTTTATAAGTCAAACCACAAATTAATACTGGAGTGAAAGGGAGTGAAGTCACAAATTTGGCTAGGGTGCCCAATGAGAGATTGATGCAATGGATTTTTTTATTAAAAAAAATTTTAAAAAAAAAATTTAAAAAAAAAACATTTTCGGGCCAGACCGGACCAGTCCATATGATCGAATCCTGGACCGAAGTCCGGTCCGGCCCGACCGGAGACCAGGTCTGGTGCGTCTGCATTTGAATGGTCTCGGACAGGCCGAGTCGACCGGACGGGCCGGGCCACCGGACCACCGGGTTTTTTGGACATCCCTAGAAGAATGTAGAAGTAAAGGCACGGTGAGCGATTTACATATGAAGCAAAAGGAAATGAAGAAAAGTCAATGGGCTGTTTGGGTTAGCGGTAAGGAACGGTGGTTTAAAAGCCATCTGACTTAAAAAAAGTTCGGTAGGAAAAAAGTCAGGTTATAGATAATAATTTGTGTTTGGATTGTCCATTTGACTTTTACAAAAGTGGTTTTTTTTTTAAAAAAAAAAAAGCTGAAGAGTGTTTGAATTATTATTTCAAAAGTCAGTTGAGATAAAAAAAAAAGACTAAAAAAGGTATGAATTTTATTAAATACTCCAACTGAACCTAAATATAAGATAGAATTAATATTTTTGAAGAGATTGAGGAAGCTAATTAAATTACTCAAGAGTATTTTTTTTTCAATAAACTAATATTTTTAATGGATAATTTATTTTTTATATAGAAGTTTTAATGGATAAAATTGTTTATGAAATAAAATGTATACAAACAGGCCCATGGAAAACATTGGGTTTATTGATCGTGAAAAATAAGCTACATTCTAGAGCTTCAAAAAAGTCCGATGCGTTGAGGCAATTTAAAAAAGTCATGAAATCATCCAAAGCAGCCCCATCTCCTTTTTTTTTTTCACTGATCATTGATCCCAACGGGTAGCCATATATATTTGCCTGCAACGCTCTCAATAACGTGGGTCCAAACAGGCCCAATATTGGAGGCTGGAAAGAAAAAGCAAAAGCTATGGAGAAATATCTTGAAGCTACGGAAAGCAACATGAAGAAAGTAGAAGCAACGGGAAGCAAAGAGAAGTCACGAAGAAGCACACAAAATCGGCACAACAAACAATAAAATATTATATGGAGTCGGTTGCTTACATCTATAAATAAGAAGCAACGTAATGATAAAAGATCATCCTGAATCCGAAGATAGGATCATCAGATCAGAAAGAAGATCTGATTAGAGAAGAGGAAAAGATGTAGAGAGATTAGATGTATCTCTACAATAAGAGAAGAGAGAACGTCGTGGTTCTCTCGAGAGAAAAATGGATCGATCATCGGAGAAAAGATGTGGCGGATCAGTAGTATCGATGATCAAGAAGAGAAAGATGTAGTAGTTCATCAGAGAAAAGAAGTGGCAGATCAGGAGTATCTGATGAATGAGAGAAAGATGTAGCAGAGGCAGATAAAAAGTATCTGACCGAGATATGAGAAAGTATCATAACACCTATAAGATAGAGAGTGTTGTTAGAAGAAAGAGAGAGCACTAAAAGAGAGAGAGAGTGCCTCAGAGAAAATTATATTGTGAGATCCATCAGAGAATAAAATGATAAAAAGATAGAGAGAAATAGTGCCATAGCACTATGTTAGAGAAAAGATAAGAGAATTATCTTGTGAGAAAAATATAAGATAGTTTGTGAGACAGAAAAAATAGTGTGTGAGATAAATACATTTGTATTTTTTTTATTTGAGTTTTCTCTTATAATAAAATTATTGTTCTTCATCTGTTTATACCTCTAATTTCCTAATAAGTGGGATCAAAGCAATTTTTTCCCAACAAGCACGACCAGGAAAGCAATGAGCTTTATACTGAATCGAAGGTAACAAATCGTGAAATAGTAATCTACACACTTCGCATGGTTTACTCTATCTGGTGATATGATATTAACCTCAGATTCAACAATTTTAAATAAAAGATCCCTTTGAGGATGGTGAGACCTAGAAATTGGATAAGAACCCGTTTCCATTTTTTCTGGTGGAGTTTCTTGCTGCTCCTGAATTGAAGCTTGCAGCATAATGTAATTACAATTCTAATACTTAATATTGCATTACCAAAGACTGATAATTAGAGACTATGAGTGCCCTGAAGCATATGGCAGAGAGACTAATGGCAACCAGAGACAATGGCAATTTTTCAGATTGGGTGACTAGATTTTCCTCTCTCTTTTTGGTTTTAGAAGATTCTTTTTTCCAACTGGTATGCCAACTAGGATTAAAATATCATATTTAATTACACAATCATCATTTTAATTTGATGAGTCAATATTTTCTGTTAGACAAGACTAACAGTGTTAACATTTAAGGACTCAAATTGCACTTTACAAATTTAAGGGACTAAAAGATTGCTTGAAGCAAACATAAAGGACTAAAAGTATACTTTAGCCTATAAAATATAATTTTAACATCATTAGTGCCATTAATGGAAAAGGCTTACTCAACAAGTTTAGTGATGAGTATACAGTTGGCGAAGCGTGCTTAATTTTTTTTTTGAGGTTAATTTTAATATAATTTTAAATTTTTTATAATAATCTTCACTGTGACTGCCTTTTGATAAAACGTCCTTAAAATGTATAATAATTAAGATAGATTAGAGAAAATATTATAAGTTTAAAAGGGTGAATTCAAGTTTTAATTTAGAATCAAAATAACACCTCTAACCAAAGGAGTACTATTTTCAATTAGTCAAATCTTCCTTGCAAGTAACTTGCCCGTTCACACGTACCTCCAAGCACTATTTTGCTTTCCAATTAAGTTATTACTCATTTTAGTCAAGGTCAAGGTTCTGAGCAAAAAGTCAAGGTCAAGGTTGATTAGCCTTCAGTCTTTCAATCTCACGCTCTCTACCAAGTATATAGAGTTTTTGGGATTATTCAGTTTTTTCTTTTGATTTTTCAATGATGAAAACCGAAAAATTGAAAGAGTCTATATAAGATGAGACTTCAATGTATAAAATTATTGTTAATTTATTTCTTTTAATGATTTCTTATTTCACGTGGTGGATGTGAAAACATTCATTGCTATATTTAGAAATATACAGGAGAACAAAATTAAAGTGATTCATGAGAACAAGGGAATGATGTAATTTGTTTCATAGACAGCGTTTAT
This sequence comes from Acacia melanoxylon, assembly GCA_019022615.1. Lineage (NCBI taxonomy): Eukaryota > Viridiplantae > Streptophyta > Magnoliopsida > Fabales > Fabaceae > Acacia > Acacia melanoxylon. The sequence continues at coordinate 6,024,586 of JAFJYJ010000037.1, forward strand.
AATGCCAGTTGGTCTCATATATGAAGAAACTAAAGTGTGTACTCCCTTTTATCTTTATTATAAGACACGAACTAATAATTTTCACAAATCAATAAAAATAGTTAAAGTTAATAAAGTTGTCCTACAATTTAAATATCTTTCAATATTACCCTTATTAATTGCAGTAAACTCTAATATTATATTATTATTACTTTCACCCACTACCCTTATTAATTATGGGCATACATGGAAAACAAATAATTAATGCGTTTTGGAAACAAACAAGTGTCTTATAAAAAAGACCAAATACAATTATTAGTTGATGCATTATAATAAAAACCAGAGAGAGTACCAAATAAGCAGATAAGTTTGCACCATGAAGGGGAACTTGTTGATATTGAAATGAGACAGATCCACTACAAACATCACGTAACACATAACAGACCAACAAAAGCGAGATAATAACTATTACTACCTCAGGGCCTATTTATAATTATAAATATGCCGAGAGGAGTAATAATTATTAATATTATTGAAATCAGACACATGGCAAACATTATGTTACAACACAACATACCAACAAAAGCCGGGGCCTCAAACTAGAACCCTGATATGTCACTTGCTAGGGCATAAGTTGACCGTGGCATAGAGATGATTGGGCCATCCGTCCAGAGCCAGCCACTGGATCACCAGGAACGGTACCTTGGTCGGTCCACCGGATCCAATGACGGTGATTTCCACGAATTCCAAGTAGCACCCGGGATAGTTTCGCCGTTGGAGGTGACAGTGATGTCGAGGTTGCCCCGCTCAAAGTAGTCGTGACCCGAATCCATTATGCCCCAATCTTTTGTCAGAAGATGAAATCAACTTGAGGCTGATGGTGGAGTCCGTTCCCGCATCGGGGCGATCTCCTGTCTTAACTCTCACAAGGTACGTGCCCTGCTCCTGACCAACACAAGACATCAGAGCAATTACTTACAGATGTAGCCATTGAAGCGAACCTAGTGAGTGAGACTAGAAAAACAACACAAGACAATGCAACTCTGAGATGCCAAAACAACCTTTATATAGGGCGACGTATATACATTGTGATAACTGAGTTTCATTTCACTCTTATGTCCGCACTCATTTTATCATGTAGACAAGTTGATATTTCAGCAATTTGGTCTCCCTATGGCGTGAATGCGAGTTGGCAGGCAGGTTGGCTTAACTTTATCTATCTTTAAATAGTAAAACTGATCTAAATAATAAGGTCCCAAAACAAATTTCCAGTTATTGTGAATTGTGGATAAATGAACGTAAATTATATTTCACTTATTCATATTATGATTTTTTTTTAATAGAAATGTAAGGCTAGGGCCACCAACAAGGTTCCCACATCAGCAGCGAGATTTGAACTCACAACCGTATGAGTTATGACTCAATTCTTTACCAACTGAACCAATTTTAATTTGTTGGCATATTTTGTAATATTATAGGTTTGTTTTTGCTTATATTAGACCCACTTAAATCCTTTGTTTTTTTTTTCTTTTGAATTCGCAAGCAAGCTTGCGGGACGCAGGGATCAAACCTTGAAAAGAGAGGCTAGCTAAGGTTGGCTCCCATGCCACTGTGTTACCAAGGCGTTCAGGCTGCATATTCTGGGTCAGGTTTTGTGTGGTTAGAAAGTGCTATCCTTTTAAAATGCAAACTTTTGCTGATAAATGGTCATAAATTATATTTACAAAGTTGCAAATAAAATGAGTATTCTAGTCTCTCGATCGGCTCTATGAAAGCCCTTGGTCGTTCTGGGGCAACATTATGTCTTCATTTCTAAATGTAAGAGCTAGTTGGGAGGTTGATTTTATTTTAAAAATTCAATAATTAAAAAAAAAAAACTTAGAAACCTAATTAATAACTAGATAAAAATATAGGGATTCACATGTTAATTTTCAAACTTAGATAATTTGATATCTCTTCAATGAGATAATGAAAAAGATTGAGTTCACACATAGGAGTTGGCTATGTCATAATAAATATTTAATTTCTTGCACATCTTTTTTTAATCTAGGTTCAACCTACTCTGTTCAATATATTGAAACTACGAAAGAGGCAAAAGGATGAAGTTCAGTGGTCTAGACTTTTATTAGAGAGATTACATAAGCATGAAAATATAAATGATAAATTAAAAACTAAAACATAATTTGGTAGTGGCAAGATAAGTACACAATGACAACCCTTCATAATGTAATTTTTCAGTTATCGATTATTCACAGCAAAGGGAAAATAATTTTTGACATAATTCAGTTCCTTAATAACATCCCTTGCACTCATTCTTTCATGAGCCGATTCCATTTCATATTATGAAATATTAATTTTTTGAAAGAGATGTAGGGCCAAGTGACAAATCCCTAATTTGTTATATATTTTCATATTTTATTTAGATTTTTTTGCAATAATAATTGAGCTTAAAATGTTAAAAAGGACAAAAATGGCATATATTTTATGACATACATTAATTGATTGATTTTTGGAATACAAGGTATTACATTTTTGGGTTATTTTCTTTGCATATCAGTTTAGAAAAAATTACAGGAAAGACCCAGAATCTCTAAAAACTGCAAAATAATACAAAAAGGGACCAAGGAAAATTACAGCAAATTTCCCAAAGTTTTTGAAAATTGCATTCATATCCATAAATTTATAAACTTTTCACTTTAGTCCTTCCATGAACTTTTGTGTTTTTCACCTCAATCTCCGGTCAAAACGCAGGTATGAGGCTACATTTTAAAAGGCTCTCAACAGTTTGTTAGTCATTGAATTAATGATTTGGTGAACATTTTGTGCCAATTTCATGGTGGCTTGATTAGTAGATGAATGATGTCATGTGTTTACGTTGGTCTCTCTTGAATTTGAGCTTATTAATTATGTTTAGCTTCATTAATCTTGATTTTTCATATGGGTGGCCATTGTTAAATTGAGTTTAATGAGAAAATTAAGTGGTAATGCAAGGTGGCTCGATTATTGGATTAAAAGCTAAATTGGATTTTAAGTTCATTTAATGGCTAAAGAGCTTAACCAACCTAATTTAGATAGATTAATATGCAAGGTGGCTTGGTATTAATCGATCTAAGTTATGTATGTCTAGTCTAAGGGGTGGCCCTTAGAGTCTTTTGAAACTAACAGATTGATCTCCCATAATTATCTGAAGTAAGGATTGTTTGTGCCATTGCTATGAAGGATTGTTCATCTCATTTATATTCTTGTTTCTTTCATCTCATTAATTCTATTATCATTCCATTTCATATTTTAAAGAAAGATCCTAAAAATGTTTATTTTAAAGCATTTTAGTTTGATTGCAACTTAGCCGATAGATAAAAAGCACAAAACTCTTTTTAACTTGTTTCATGCCAATCATCACACTTAGTTGCTAGATAATTAATAAAATGCTCCTTAAGAGACGATATATGATTGCATCCTTTATTGTAATCTTTTATTTATTTTTGAAGAGGTTACCAAGGCACAAAGCACAAGCTTCAGCAAAGCCCACCAATAGGGTCCCTAGATTGGCAACAAGATTGAACTCACAACTTTATAAGTTATACGCCAATTCTTTACTATCTTGACCAATTTTAATTGGGTAAACTTGCAAAAATGCACATGTGATTTACTCTAGGGAGCATCCAACACCAAATACTTTTTTAGGTGCAAAAGTACTCATGTGGTTAGAATATTGAAGCAAAAGTCACACAAAACGTTAGTGGAGAAAACGTTGGTTATGTTGCTGTTAAATTGTGCCAGCTGTGCGTGTATATAAATAATTGCTTATTGGGAACATTCAAAACGCCACAAAAAAAAGCTAAAATCTGAAAGCCAAGTGAAACTTGCGATGAGGATTAAAAAGTAGGAACCCAGAAAAATGAAATCCACTCTCGGACAGCAAATCGAGCGAGGAAGAAAATGGGGAGCTAGGTTTCTTCATGCGGTGGGTGAACCATGATAGATTGGGTAGAAATTTTTGACATACGATGTAGTTGAAGAAAATTTATGTTAAGCCGAATCTAATCAAGAATTTGAAGAGAGGTGTTAAGTGCGCAGAAAGTTCTTCAAATCAAGATAGTAACATTCATACTCATAAGCAGTTTGAAAGTAGCGTCAACTTGAAAAGGGAGGTAATAGAAATAGAAACAAAGAAACCCAGACATTGTAGGAATAACTCAGAGGAGCTAGCCGAGTCCGCCGAGTCTGCGATAACTCATGTGAGATCCTGTGCACCTAGAGTTCCAAAACCACCGCCAAGACCGTTGTCGTTACCTCCATCGCCGCCACCATCTTCTGACACAAGCTCTAATGCTTTTTGATGGAAACGGTGAAATAGAGCAAGTAGTTCTGAAACCTACACTGCCTCTGCCGCCACCTCTGTGTGTGGCTGCATCAACAACGACCGGGTTCGGTTGGAATCTGGAGAGTCTGAGTGAGTGGAGGAGAGTGATAAGGAAGAAGCAGAGCTGGTTGAGGCAATCCGTGACTGTTAGTTCTCTATGTGTTTTGATTATAACTGATAATTATAAACTCAAAATGAAGTTTGTCTTTGTTAAGTTGAAAAATTTACTATCAAAGGCAAACTCGAGTTTGGACTTGACAGAGAGTATCTCAAGTTTTCTAAACTTAGCCAAACTCGAGTTTGTATTGGTAAACTTGAGTTTATGTCAAACCGAGAGTACTTTAAGTTTTTCAAGTTAAAGCAAACTAGAGTTTATTATGGTAAACTCGAGTTTCTGTCAAACAAAGAGCCCTCAATGTTTTTGAACTTAACCAAACTCAAGTTTGGTATGTCAAACTCCAGTTTGTGTTTGGCCGAGAGCTTTTAAGGTTTTTAATATTTGGGTTAAGTACCATTTTTGCCCCTGAAGTACGCGCTCAGGACCAATTTTTCCCCTTAAGTTTTCGAAGGAGCAATGTTGCCCCTGAAGTATCAAAATGGAGCAATGTTGCCCCTCCGTTAGGGTTTCTAACGGTCAATGTTAGTTGACCGTTAGAAATCCTAACCGATGGGCAACATTGCTCCGTTTTGATACTTCAGGGGCAACATTGCTACGTTTCGGCGGAGCAATGTTGCCCCTGAAGTATCAAAATGGAGCAATGTTGCCCCTCCGTTAGGGTTTCTAACGGAGGGGCAACATTGCTCTGTTTTGATACTCGGGGGGCAACATTGCTCCTTCGAAAACTTAACGGGCAAAATTGGTCTTGGGGCGTACTTCGGGGCAAAAATGGTACTTAACCCTTAATATTTTAAGCAAACTCGAGTTTAGAATAGTAAACTCCAGTTTGCGCTTGGCCGAGAGTTTTTCAAAGATCTTATGTTTTTTAGGAAACTCGAGTTTATTTTCTTAAACTCCAGTTTGTGTCAAGCCGAAAGCTCCTCACTATTTTTGAACTTAAGAAAACTCGAGTTTGCATTTGAAAACTCTAGTTTGAGCTTTGTGGACTTAACTTTAATTTCATTTCAAAAAGTCTCAAACTCGAGTTTGTCACTTAATAACTCGAGTTTGCTCCTGTTTCAAAATGTTCTTCAAAGCTCAATCGCGATAATCTTTTTGAGAAAAAACTAAACTTGAGTTTGAGTTTCTAAACTCAAGTTTGGCTCCTGAGCAAAAGTTGCAAACTCCAGTTTGCTTGAACAAACTCGAGTTTGTGTCGCTCTGTTTGAAAAACAACTTTCTCGAATTTGCGAAATCTTCATAAATGATCTAGATACTTCCTATCATCACTCATTATTATTCTTAACTATGTTTAATCAATTTGTTAATTAGTTTCAGATGATTAAAAGTGTTTTAGAATGAAGATTAAAGCATATACCAAAAGATGACGTCAACACATTTATTGCTGGTCCAAAAAACCTTGCATCCTTTTGGCAAATCATTCCCTGGATTTGGTAAAGGTTTAAATGTTTTCTTTCCCTCTATGGAAATTTCATCTCTCAACAGATTAATCTGAAGGAAAGTCAACAAAATTAGCTCTGCACCTAGATTAACAAAAGCTAGAGAGAGAATGGACCAAGTTACAACCTAACAGCTACGTACATTAATGTCTCCAATGGTTACATTGATGAATCCAATGGTCATTTAATGCTTCCAACATATATAAGATGAAGCATTCAACTCTCTTCAACAACCATAATACAGAAAACAAAAAGCTATCAAGTTTCAATTGCATTTAGTGTTTTCTACCTACTTGTAAAGTATCTTTTGATACATTGTACTTCAATGATTATTTTATCTGCTATTTAAGAGAGTTTATCATTGAATATAATTTATTATAAGAATCTCAAAGTTGTGGGACTTTGAGGTTGAATTTATCAGTTTACAACTTATAAGGGGGAGTGTATCCTAGTGAGAGGATAACTTTCGAGTGCAGAGTGTGTAATTGATTTGAGTGATAGTGAAAATCCTAGAGAGTCTGGGGACTAGACGTAGGTCAAGAGTTAAGACCGAACTAGTATAAATCCTTTTGTGTCTTGCTTCTCTTCTCTCCTATGTTTGCCCCTGTTTTGCTGTCTATTTTTCTGGGTGTTAAGAAGAAAATTTTAAAATCCTCAATTCATCCCCCTCTTGGTGATTTCCTCCATTTACAGTGACGAGAGTCTAGAAAAGTAGAGGAGAAACCACACCACACTGCGACGTGCCTGAGTCAAATTACACTTGAACTCCACCAGGCACCATAATATTAAAGTTAACGAACGTTAGCTTTAGATAACGAATTATGTAACTTTTTCTCTACTTTTGTAACCACGTGATACTTTTGCACCCAAAAATAGCATTTGGTGATGGACACTCCCGAGAGTAAATCTGTGCATTTTTGCACCTTTACCCAATTTTAATTTGTTGGCATATTTTGAAATATTATAGGTTTGTTATTGCTTATATTAGTCCCACTTAAATCCTTTAGGCCGCGTATTCTGGGTCATGTTTTGTGTGGTTAGAAAGTGTTATCCTTTTAAAATGCTAATGTTAGTTATCAATCCAAAATCATGGTTATTTTTTAAGATGTTATTATCAGATTTTCAATTTCATAATTGATTTTGGCATGTTCTTGAACCAAGTATGTTATCCTTCAAGTCATCCAAGAGAATGGTAGTTTTTTCAGGAGTTGTTTTTTTTAATAGTTTGTAACAAGCTAAAACACTCCAAACAAAAAACAAAAAAAGGATTTATATCACGTATTTAGATCTTTAATAAAGACATAAAAATACTATGTAGTTACATATAGAAAAAAACTTACAACAATAAACTACCATTAAAATTAAAATGAGAAAAAAAAATAAGGCCGAAAATCATTAATAATTATGAAATCCCAAATCTGTTTTGACACTGACTCTGTGAACAAAATTCGTCATGACAAAAAAAGATGTTAGTCCTTTATGATGAAGAACCTACCGTAGACCTTTGACCAAAAAAAAAAAGAACCTACCGTAGCCAACATTTTATTTTAGTTCAAAAATCGCGAAACGGTTTTTTTTAAAAAAAAAAAAAAAAAAAAAAAAGAAAAAAGAAAAAATCACTCCTCTTGTTTTATTGCATTAAATTAATCTGTGTTCACTGCAGGTAAAATGCGTTTGTACTCCTAAGTATTTAACAAAAAATCTTTTATATTTTGCTTTCTTTCAGAACAATATCGAGAAATTCAATTTCGGAACATAAAAATGAATGAATTTTAATTATAATGAACATAAAATCTTTTATAACTTACATGTTCTGTTGTAAATTTCTAAGTATGTTATGTAAAAACACTTGATGGGCTTTAAAAACTCGGCCTTCAAAATTTACAACTGAAATTTTGCAATTTATTTAGAAGTTGAGGAGCATACCGTGTCATTTGACAAATTATAATTAGTGCCCAAGATGATTGGCTATATTATTTTTACATGTTCATTAGTATTGTTATTTGTAAATTAGTTTATTATTTAAGACTTATGCGTAATTTTTGCTACTTTTAATTCATTGGTCCTCAAATTTGTCAACACCTTATGTTTAAACAAGTCAGCCATATTACATGAGGGTTTTGGTGGTTTTTGAGATAATCATGATTTTGGATTCATAATTTATTTTGAGATGTAAATGGGCGTTGTGTTAACGGGGTCATAATTGATTTTAATCAAAATATGGGTGTTTGGATGAGGATCTCATAATTGATTTAATCTATATATATAAGTGTTTGGATAAAATTTTAGGAAAACCATGGTTTTGGCTTTCATTTTTTCCCCGCCTTCCAACACACCTATATATGTCAAAATAAATTATAAATCCAAAACTTTATATGATAAGCTACGAGACACCCCTATAATATGCCAAAACAAATTATGAACAAAAAAAATCATGATTATCTCATAAACTATTATTGCACGCTTTTCAATTATACTGTCATAAAAATTTATCCAAACAACCTAATTTTTAAGCTAATTATGCTTATAAGTCAATTTCATATTAACTAACGTCGATCCAAATATACCCAAAATATATGGGAGCTGCTCATGAGAAAGAAGGATGCTGGCCCCATGATTGATTTTGATCAAAATTGATTGGAAATAATTATTGAGTTCTGCCGCACCTAGCAATTGCTGGCCTGAGTCAACCTGCTTAGCCTCTTTTCCTACTTTTTTTCCCCTTGTAGTTTGCTTAGCTTACCTTTACTTTTTTAATGTTGATGTTAATGTTTGTTTAGTGTTTGTCACCTTATCTATCTTTCTCAAATACAAGATGATTTTAGAGCATTTATAGATTTAGCTTTCTTGTTTTCATTCCCCCTATATTTTCCTATGGTTATGTAGCATTTTAAAGGTAAAATTAATTGGGATAATGGTTTGGGTAAAATTTCTCACATTTTACACTTCTGGGGCAAAATTAGCCTTTGAAGAACTTACAGGAAAAAATTGCCCTTTGTTGAACAGATCCAGGACAAAATTGTCACCTAACCCTAGTATATATTAAGGACTAATGTGATCTCTAGCTTTTATAGTTACAAGGTATCTCATTATCTACGACAAACATCCAACAAAAACCCATCTTAAGATGTTAGCATGGCTTTGACCACCCTGAAGAAAAACAAAACTGATTCAGCCATTAGAGTAGCCCACAAAATCTTCTAGCTTGCCTAAAAAATGAGAGATAATCAATGGATATTTCTAAGTTCGCTTCAAATGTGAAAAGTTTATAGGCACTGCAACATTGACTTGATTGAACCATATTTTTATATGATTTTTCATGATTAATTTGGGGCTCTTAATGCATTTTCTGAAACATTATTGCATGATTAAGCTCTAATTTAAATTTGGGAAATTTATATTGAATTAAGTGTAATTAGGGATAAAATGGTCATAATTTGTTAATTATTCATGCAAATGATTTCTTAAACTTTTGATACCACCTTATGCTTAATCTTGCATTATATGTGTTTAAGAAGCAAATTTTAGATTTTGAAGAGTCAAAATTAATATTTCAAGAACCGAGGAAAATCACAATCCCTATAATTCTTGGAAATTGAAAATCAACGAAGAAAGTAATCAGGGAGAATTACATAAAAGTACCCATATGTTTTTGCAATTACATTTTTTTCAGAAAATGTTTCATAAATTTACCCTTAAATCCCTCCTCAAGAACTTTTAAAAATATTAGATAGATCCCTGGTCAAAATAGATTTTGACTAAGGTCCTTGTTCTTCTTTCTAGGAGGCTTTTTTACCAAAATATTTTTTTTAAAAAAATAATTATCGAATTAAAGACTTTGAAACTATTTTCCAAACTAACGCTTACGTCATCAAAGGCGGAGGGGAGGAAACGTGGACTAGGCTACGCGCGAGGATTTGGAACGAGGCCCAGGAGGCGCAGGCGGACTCACGCTGCGATGACGATGACGTGGAACCAATTCACGCATACATGGGTGGCGTGAAAGCTTGTCACGCCACCTTGCACAAGGTGGCGTGCCAAATATTCACACGCCACACATGTGGCGTGAATTGGTTCAGAATCAGACCCACTAAGTGGGTCTCGATTCCACCTATAAAAAAATATTTAATATAAAAATATTAATATTAATATAATAATAAATGATAAAAAAGTGGAATAATTTAAAAAGCTCTATTTCATTTAATTTGAAGTCAAAAGAAAGAAAGTATGGAAATTTGAAATAACTCATTAAAACGCTTTTAAAAGATTACGCTGTATAATTTGGTTATAACAAAAGTATTGATTTTGGGATCTGTATAAAAAAGTGTACCGCGTAAAAGTGTTTTAGGATTTGTATAACTTATTAGAATACACTTTTATGCGTACACTTTTTTATACGGATCCCAAAATCAATACCGTTGTTATAACCAAATTGTACCGCGTAATCTTTTAAAAGCGTTTTAATGAGTTATTTCGGCCCCATACTTTCTTTCTTTTGACTTCAAATTAAATGAAATAGGCTTTTTAAATTATTCCACTTTTTTATCATTTATTATTATATTAATATTAATATTTTTATATTTAATATTATATTTAATATTAAATTTTTTTTATAGGTGGAATCAGACCCACTTAGTGGGTCTGATTTTGGAACCAATTCACGCCACATGTGTGGCGTGAATATTTGGCACGGCACCTTGTGTAAGGTGGCGTGTAGCTGCTTCACGCCACCCATGTGGCGTGAATTTGCCCACGTCATCGTAATGTGAGTATGCGCCTGCGTTTCTGCCTCGTTCCAAATCCCCGCGCAAAAGCCTAATCACGTTTCCCTCCCACGCACTTTGACGACATAAAGATTAGTTTGGAAAATAGTTTCCAAAGTCACTGGTAATTATTTTTTTAAAAAAATTATTTTGGTAAAAAAGCCTGCGCAGAAGCTTTCTTCAAAAGAGAGAGCTCAGAATTGGACCTTCCTTTGATCTTCCACCATCGCCCTTCTTCTTCCTCGCTGGTGGCATCGTTCTCCACCACGGTCGCCGACGAGTTCGAAGGGAGCAAGGGAGCTTCAACGGTGAAAAAAACCAGAGGAGGGAGCTTTAGATCGGAGGAGTTGAGAGATAGTGGAGGGTCGACGGCGAGAAGATGCATTACCATCGCCGATCAACTACCAGCACCGTCCTGCTCCGTCAACCAACTTCCATCGTCGATCTCATCCACTACCATCGGTTGATCTCGTTTTCACCGTCAGAACACTGAGCTTGGAGCTGCGACTTCGATTCTAAGCAACGAGAGGAGAACGAAGAACGCCAGAAACTTGAAATCCCAATTTTGTAAAATCTCTACGGCCTAAACAATGTCAAAGCTATGGAGCAGTCTAGAAAGAAGATGCTTATACCTTCTTCAAGAGAACAAATCCTTGACCTCCCTCCTCCAAATCCACGCCTTCATTCTCTGAAATGCCCTCGAATCCAACGTCAATCCCCTGACCAAGTTCATCTCAAGCTTATCCTCTGTCTCCTTCTCTGCTTCATCTTCACGACACAACCCTCTTGGTATTATCCAACACGCTCGTCGTGTGTTAGTTTGATCAAAGGCCCCACAGGGACGATTCTTTCTTATGCAATTCCATGATGAGTGCTTATTTAGCTGTGAACCAGGGCGTTGAATCTTTGACTTTATATAGAGAACTTAGGAGGAAAACAAGTTTTAATCCGGATAACTATACATTTACCATTCTGTCTAAGTGTTGTGCCATGAACATGGCCGTTACAGAAGGTGAAGAGATACATGGTGGTGTTGTGAGATTTGGGATTTTCTCGAATGTGTATGTGTCCACTGCTCTGGTTGATATGTATACCAAGTTTAGGTTTATGGCTAGTGCGCGTAAGGTGTTCGATGAAATGGCTGAGATAAATCAAGTGTCGTGGACGGTTCTTGTTAAATGCAATTATTAATAATTATGTGAAGTTGGGGACTATGGGTTTTGCTCAGGATTGTTTGACCAAATGCCCAATAAAAATGTGATTTCTTAGACTAGTATGATTTCTGGGTATTGTCATAATGGTGACGTCGAATTTGCTTGGTCGATGTTTGATAATATGCCTGAGAAAAATGTGTTCACTTGGAATGCAATGATAGGTGGATATTGCCAAAACAAACATCCTAATAAGGCTTTGGAATTGTTTCATGAAATGCAGAGAAGTGAATATGTGGAACCAAATGAAATAACAGTTTCAAGTATTCTTGCTGCTATAGCTGATTTGGGTAGTTTAGATTTGGGGATTTGGATTCACAAGTTTTGCAGAGGAAAAAGCTTGACAAATCTGGTCATGTAAGCACTGCACTAATTGATATGTACGCAAAATGTTGTGAAATTACAAAAGCAAAATTACTTTACGATGAAATCGCCGAAAAAGGAGTTGCCTCTTGGAATGCTTTAATAACTGGTTTTGCAGCTAATGCTTGTGCAAAGGAGGAGGCTTTTGCAGTGATGTTACAGGAAGGATTAAAGCTGAATGAGATAACTATGATCGGTGTATTATCTGCCTGCAACCATTGTGGCTTGGTTAAGGAAGGGAAAAGACGGTTCCGAGCAATAAAGAAATTCGGCCTTACTCCACAAATTGAGCACTATGGCTGTATGGTTGATCTTTTGGGAAGGGCTGGATGCTTGGATGAGGCTGAGAAAATTATTGAGACCATGCCTGACAATGCTAATGGGATAATACTAAGTTCATTTCTATTTGCATGTGGGTATTACAAAGACATCGCGAGGGCGGAGAGAGTACTGAAAGAGGCCGTGAAAGTGGATTGGATGAGCGGCGGAGACTATGTGATGTTGAGAAATATGTACGCAACAGAGCAGAGGTGGAGTGATATGGAAGATGTTAGATACATGATGAAGAATAGTGGATCAAATAAAGAGGTGGGTTGTAGTGTTATTGGAGGGGAAATTAACCAAAATAGCGTTTTAAAAAAAAAAATTGTACCAGATTAGAGCAGTTAGGAAAATATTTATCAGAGTAATGCAGTCAAACATGGCGTTCGACTGACGCCACTGTCAGATGCGTCGGTCAAACGCCATGTTTGTTTGATTGCATTACTCCAAATATTTTTCCAACTGCTTCTAATTTCAGACAATTTTTTTAAAAAAACCCTATTTTGGTGAATTTCCCGTTATTGGAGTTGACTTTGGCTTTGCCCGGCTGGCGATTGCTTGCATCCTCATCAAGAAATTATTCACTTAACCTTAGGGAAGGTAGGTATGATCTATTAATCCAGTAATGAGCATAGGAGAAAGATGCTCTTTAGCTCGTAGAGAATGCTCAACTATGTGCTTTTCTGACTCCTAATCTTAGTGAGGAATGGTTAAATTTGACATGTTTCAAAAAGCTCCACGAGGTAACGGATTCTCTCTATTCTCGATGAGGGAATGGTTACTTAGACGTGAAGCAATCAAAAACATTCCTTGCTTTCACGTCGCAACCGACGGAGATTCCCATATTTTCTTGTTATACTTGAACGCCAGCATCCAGGAAAGCCATGAGAAGAAAAGACAAACGAAAAAGACAGTAGAAGTGGAAACACTCAAGTAAGCCTTCAATTTATGGTGTACCACTCTGGTCATATTTATAAGTCCAGTTTAACCAAATCTCACATACCAAGGAGAAGTAAGTATTTCAATGATTATGGAACAAATTTCCAACTTTACCCTCATTTATGAATGAATACTTTTTAAAATTTATTGTCAAATCTCTCTCATCTTTTTTCTTTCCAACATGATCACCAATCTCTCTCATCATCATTACTATGGGCAAAATTGTCACAATCTCATTTATTTGGTTAAACTAGACTTATAAAAAAGACCAAATGTTTTAGTCAAAGTGGACTTATAAATAGGATAAGAGTGGTAATATTTTTATTATCGTTTTCTTATTTAATCTATATATATATAAGTGACACAAAGAGTACATGACATGAATGCGTCAATGTTTCAAAAATATATACTCTCTCCTCTTAATATAGGACATATAGGAGTTGATCTAGGTTATAAATATAAGACATATTTTTTTATATCTTTATAATCATTATTTATTGTTTTGTTAGTAAGAATATTTTTTTAAAAATTTGCCAGCATATAAAATTTATTTAAATATAATTTTATTGTCCAAAAAAATATTTTACGTTATTAATTATAAATATGTGTGACCTACTCACCATATATTTTAGGGAAAATTCCAAATAAATACCATTTGAATTTGCAAAACCCCCAGAAGTCTGTTGAATTTGTAAAAAGACTGAGAGGTACCAAGGACCTATGAGGGATATGCAAATTCGGGTGAAATTACCTTTTTGCCCTTACTTTTAAATAAATAAATAAATGCCCTCACCGGGGCCGCCGTCGGATCACTAGTATTTGGATCGGAGGTCCATATCACTGGCGCCTTCGGCGTCACCACGGGTGGGGGTAGGGGTTTTTTTGGGAGGGGGTGGATGTTTTTTGAAAAAAACAAAACACATTTATTGAAAGTGTGGGGGGTGGGGTTAAAACCCCACCCCACAAGAACCAAGTAGCCCAACCGGTTGGGCTATGTGGTTCCTTCATTATATATATACATTAACAAATATATATATATATTCTTCTTAACATTTTTTTCAATTGTATTTTACCATTCCACAAACGCGAATTACCATTGTTTTTACAGGGTTCCCTTTTTTACTCTTTGATGTATGTTTTTAAAACAAACAAAAAATGCACTTTTACCATTCTACAAACCCAAATTATCATTCCGCAAACGCGAATTACCATTATTTTTATAGGGTTCCCTTTTTTACTCTTTGATGTATGTTTTTTTTTTATTAAAAAAAATGCACTTTGAAAAGGGAATGGTAATTCGCGTTTGCGGAATGGTAATTTGCGTTTGTGGAATGGTAAAATACAATTGAAAAAATGTTAAGAAGAATATATATATTTGTTAATGTATATATATAATGAAGGAACCAAGTAGCCCAACTGGTTGGGCTACTTGGTTCCTGTGTGGGGGGTGGGGGGCCCACACTTTCAATAAATATTTTTTGTTTCTTCAAAAAACACCCCACCCCCCTCCCAAAAAAAAACCTCATCCCCACCCGCCACGGTGCCGGTGGCCCTCCCAAGATTCGGCCGGCGGCGGCCCTCCTATGAGGGCATTTATTTATTTAAAAGTAAGGGGAAAAAAAAGGTAATTTCACCCGAATTTGCATTTCCTCTTGCCCCTTCTTTCTCTCGCCTTTTTACAAATTCAACAACTTTGGAGTTTTTTTTACAAATTCAAATGGTATTTATTTAATTTTCCCTATATTTTATGGTTCAAATATATATGTATGTATGTGTATGCAGTGGCGGACCCAGTTAGTGTGGGTAAGTGCAGGCACAAAAATTTGAAAAAATATATATAATTTGAAAGAATTTATTGACAGTATGTATAAGTAGTGTAGTTGGTTAATACTCTACCCTTTTAGTACTTTAGTCGCCAAGTCGAGCCTCCTGTCCTCTTTTTTTTTGTCCCAATTTTATCGTTCATCCGCCTCGCTCTCACTCTCCATCGCTCAGGGGACGATCCAACAACTGATTTCGAACATTGAGAATCGAGGGAAGCCGCGTAAAAGTTCCAAATTGCGAAGTTTGCAAAAAGGTTTCTTTTCAGTTAGATGAATGGAAAGAGAACAATCTTCAGGGTTTTACTCCACAAACGACCTCGATTGTTTCTCTATTTCTCTACCTCACCCACCTTTGATTCACTTCACTCCCAACCTTACTACGACCTCACTATCTGCATTTCCTCTCTCCAAGCTTGTGCTCTCCGCAGCAACCTCTTCAAAGGTAAAGAAATCCACTCCTACATACTCAAGAATGGATTCCTCCATTCCCCGCTCTCCGTCACCGCTCTCCTTACTAAGAATGTTTATGCGTACAATGCAATCATTTCTGGTTTTATTGTTAATGGGTTTGCCCACGACGCATTTGAGGTTTATACACAAATGCGATGTGTGGGAGTTTTGCCAGATAAATTTACGTTTCCGTGCGTCATTAATACTTACTGGGTTATTGTTTAAACTTGGGCTGGAATTGGACGTATTTGTTGGCAGTGCTTTAATTAATACTTACTTGAAATTTGGGTTGATGGTGGAAGCACATGAGGTGTTTGATGAATTTACTGTTAGAGACTTGGTGCTTTGGAACTCAATGGTCAATGGGTATGCGCAGATTGCGCAGTTCAATGAGGCTCTAGAGGTGTTTAGGTTGATGTTCCTAAACGGGGTTCTTGATTCTGATTTCTCAATCTGGGTATCTGTAATTTGGGTATTCTGATTTCATCTCCACCTCAATTAACCTTGTTTTAGTTATTACCTTATCACTATCATCTTACTTGTGTTGGGGCTTTTGAATCAGAAGGAATCACATATTGTTATACTTCTCAACTATTTATTTTTGTTTCTATCTTGATATCATCTTCATTTCAATTAACCTTGTTTTAGTTATTACCTTATCACTATGATCTTACTTGCTGAACATCTATGTGGATATTCAGGTAGAGTATTATTTCAGTGATGAAAATCTGCCAACTGACAAGTTCCTCATTGATTTCCTTTTGACCTTAATGATTATGGAAACATTGATTACTTTCTCAACTTTTTTTAATTGTTTAGTTAATCTGATACTCAATTTAATGCATGAATGATCACTTTTATTTGTTTGTAGCTCTTTGCTGTATATTTTTATCTTATCATGCAATTCTTACATTGATGTGTAAACCCTGCCTATGTTTGGTTTTGCTCCTAAGTCGAACAATCTACCTCCTTAGCCACATTGGCACTAGTGTGATTAGCTTTTATTGATTAGCTTTCTTTTAAATTTCATTGCTCTACATTAGCTTCATTGATTAGCTTATTTTAAATTGCATTACTGGGGATAAACAAAAATTGGGGGTTGCTGTGTTAGTTCACTTATTCATAGTTTGTTGATTACAAATACTATCTTTTCATCCTTTGGATGTTAATTTATCTTGTTTTGGATTACTTGTTGATTACTTACTAAATTGACATAGAGTGCTAATTGTTTAGTTGCTTTAAAATTGGAAATCATAGCTTAGTTTTGCTTAGAAGATCCCGTATGAAAAAGATACAATCTTATAGGTTTCGATAGAGGAAGCATTGAGATGAGCTAGCTTATAGGTTGCAACATGTTCCCTAATCTTGTTTTTTTAATGCGTTTAAAACTTTGCTTTAAAAAAAAATCGGGGTGCTGCCCCCAAACCCCCGATTTCTACCACTAATTGTGCTCCCACAAACCTAAAATACTGGGTCCGCCACAATGTATGTGTGTGTATATATATGTGTGTAATATATATATATATATATATATATATTGCACTTAATTTTTTGATTGTTCAACAACTCGATGGAGTGGGCTACCGGGGGGTCATTGGACTAGAATGGGTCCGGTTAGGGAAACAAATTGTGGGCATGAGCTGTACCAAATGAAGGGTATGCATATTTTTATTTTTATTTATTTTAAATATTTTATGATATTGAATGACGTTATGCCGAAAAGCCGAAAATATTCTATGCTTTTGCTGGGCATATGTGAATGATAATATCAGTGATTTATAATTAAAAGTACGAAACGATGACTTAGGATCTGTTAGTAATATGTGTGTGTTACTTTGAAGTCTATTTGATAAGGAAATGGATTTAATTATCACTTACTTTTTATAAATAGGCTAACATGTATATAACTTTTAAAAACATCACAATACAATATTCTCAAAATGTCATTAAACACGAAAAGTGAAACATACCACACGAAGCCAGGATCTTAGAAAACGATACAGGATGCAATGAAAAACTATAAACTTAAAAAGTAAAGAAACACTAATAAACCAACATTGTGGTGTAAGGGTTTGTTAGATTCCTTTGAGTCTTGAGTCGAGTCGTAGAGAAAATATCGTGTTGAGAGGGGCAACCAAAAACCCCTGAATATGACACCGGATGATAATACTAAAAAAAACAATAATTGCTGCTTGACAATCATTTATTATTCCTTCGATGAATCTCTAACATCTTAGATTATTACCTACAAAATAAATTTAGGAATAAGGGAAAATATAACAACCAAAAACACAATCAGCCACAAATATTCTATTATTTTATATAACAAATACATTTTGAGGGTAAAAAAATAGGCAAAGCGACCTTTAAGCGCCTTTTAAAACTATTAATTCCAAAAAAAAAAATCCTTAATTGGAATAAAACTTCTTCTTAATTATCTTTTCACTACTCATTTTCTTATATTTTCAGTACTTTTTTTATAACATTTTCAATGTTTGTTTTTTTAAAAAAATCAATCCATATATTTCATATTTTGAATAATAATATTTTAAGTTGAGTATAAACCACGTGAAAATAATGAATAATGAAAATATCAAACATCAGTATTAAAAATGTGAAATAGATAGATAAATAGTGAAAAAATTAATTTCAACTAACTGAGAGCCTTGGTCTTTTTCTGAAATTCTTAATCACAATACAAATTAGACATTAATTGGATTTTTAAAAAATGGTTTGTTTTTATAAGTACTAAGGTAGCGGCGTTAATTAGAAGGTGCAAGTGTCGGGCAAAAAGTGTGAATAAAAGGCAACAAAAAGCTTTATTTGAAAATATTATAATTTCGAATTTTTCGAAAAAAAAACATTTTAAATTTAGTTTAATACCCAAAAGAAAAAATGGAATAATTAACGTATCCGTTGAATTAAGAGGCCTGTGTTAATATATATGTGTGTGTGTGTAGAATTAAAACGCGAGAGTTGCATCAAGACAAATAGTGTACTCACCCTGAATGAAAAAGCCTTTTGATAGAGATTAGTTCATTGATAATATCTGCTGCACTCATTCTTTCATGTGGTAATTCCATAGAGCAAGAAAGTCCAATCCTAAACAAACGGCATATGCATTTCTCCACGTTAGGATGGATCCTTGCCATGATCTCCTCTAAGTCACTTGATGATGCCATTTGCATTGATTGAATATTAGGGAGAATAGTTGGGCTCACAATTCGCAAAAGATTGTTTGGAAAAGAACTTTCCACATATTTATGAAGATTGTGATCATCTTTGAACATTTCTTCAGTAGGTCTTGTTTTAGTTAATACCTCTAAGATAAGAATGCCAAAGCTATACATGTCACCTTGTATTGATACCTTAGAATCCATTCCATATTCTGAAATGTTGTAAACATGTTAGTTCTCTTATATAATTGAAAAACATAAAAATTAAAAATTGTACGGAGTTTGAAAGCAATGAATTGCATGACTTTGAAGCCAAAAAAAAATAAAATAATAATAATTAATGATACCTGGAGGAACATAGCCGATAGTACCCTTTATTCCAACTGTGCTGCTACGTTCATTAGAGATGACTTCAATAGTTGAAAGTAGTCTTGCCAATCCAAAATCACTCAAATGAGCAACCATGTCACCATCAAGAAGTACATTGCTTGGCTTTAAGTCACAATGAACAAGTGGTTGCCCACATTCATGGTGAAGATAATGTAATGCAGATGCAACATCAATAAGAATATTTATTACTTGATGAAGGAGCAAAACTCTTGGATGATGATCTGGATTCTCAATTGTAGGATATAACCAATTGTACAAGCTTCCATTCACCATGTACTCATAAATTATAGCTTTGAATTCATTGCCCTTGTAATCAATGCTAGAACAACATGATATAATTTTCCCCAAATTTCGATGCCTTGTATTTCTAAGAGCATTACATTCAGCAAGAAAACTCTTGTTAGCTCCCCTCATTTGAAGGTTGATGACCTTTACTGCAACAATTTCAGTGGACTCAAGACTTCCCTTATATACAGAGCCAAACCTCCCAGATCCTATCAAGTTGTTGGCAGAAAATCCATCTGTAGCATTATGCAAACTTTGATATGATACTCTAGAAATTGTGTCAATTGCTTGTCTACTTGAAGAAGATTTATTTCTTCTCTTCCTCCTATGATAAATAGAAACAACAGATGCCAGAAGAAGAAAAGCAATCACTGAGCATATTGATAGGATCAATTTGTAGTTTTGATGTTTACTTTCTCGAGTATATTTAACAGGGCATGGTGGTAGTTCCAACTTTGATATGCGTCCACAAAGCTTGTTATTCCCCATAAGTGATATTGCACTTGCATTGCCAAAGACGCCTTTGCTAGGTACCTCCCCATCAAGCGTGTTGAAAGAAACATTTAGGTACTCCAAGAAAGCAATATCTTGTAGATCTTTCGGAATTGATCCAGACAAGTTATTTTGTGACAAGTCTAGATGTCTTAGACCTTTCAATGAAGCCAAAGATAAGGGAATGGTTTCTTGAAATAAATTTCCTTGCAAAAAGAGATACTCTAAGCTGTGGCACTCTCCAATAGCTTGAGGAATGCTTCCAAACAAATGATTATGAGAGACACCCATTTGCCCAATATTTTTTAAATTTCCAACCTCGCTTGGTAGATTCCCAACAAATGAGTTATATGATAACTCCAATAAAATTGATAGAGACGAAAGAGTAAACAGTTGCACTGGTATGGTTCCACTGAAATAGTTTTTTGATAAATCGAGGTATTGTAGACTTTCACAATTCCCAATACTTGGAGGAACTTTCCCTTCTAGTATGTTATATGACAAATCTAGGTAACTTAATCGAGTGAGATTGCCTAAGAAATGCATTATTTCTCCAGACAATTTGTTTCCCGGCATAATCAAGTATTCCATGTTTTGAAACTTCCCAAAAGTAATTGGGATGATATCAGTGAAATAGTTCCCCTCTGTTGATAGAAACGTTAGGTTAATGAGGTTTCCTAATGCTGCAGGAATTTTGCCACTTATATAATTTCTTCCAAGCCAGAGTTGTGTGAGTTGGGTTGATAAATTGCCTATGGTATTTGGTAAGTAGCCCCCAAAATTATTTACCTCCAATTCTAGTTTTGTCAACTTAGTGCAGTTGCACAGAGAATTTAGAAACTCCCAATCTTTTGAAGAATTACTACCCAGATTGTTAAAACCAAGCTCTAGAAATGAGAGGTAAAGCAACTTTCCAAGATTAGGAATTTGTCCAACAAAGAAATTTTTTCCTGCAGAGAAATATTCAAGCATAGTCGCGTTTGCAATGGACGTTGGGATATGACCTGAGATTTTATTGTCTCCAAGTGCCAAGGATTGGAGATTAGGGAGGTTGATGAACATGTTGACTAAGAGAGAGCCATTGACTTGATTTGTTGCAAGTCCGATGTCAGTGAGGGATGACAAATTGTAAAGAGCAGAAGGGATTTTTCCAAAAAGCTTGTTTGCGACCACATGAAACATTTTTAATTTTTTTAGATGACCTATTTCTTCAGGTATGCACCCCTCCAAGTTATTTATTCCCAATGAAAGAAGAGTAAGAGAAGAAAGATTGTACATGGAAATTGGGATTTTCCCACTAAAATTGTTGTAAAGTAGATATAACTTTTCAAGGTTATGGAGATAGCCAATCTGCATGGGTATTTTTCCAATAAGATTATTTCCACCAAATGATAAGTGGCTGAGTTTAGAGCAACGTGTGATGTTAACAGGAAATTTCCCAGTCAATGTATTATTGGAAAGATCAAGTACCTGGAGCCGGAACAAACGACCCAAATCCTGTGGGATTTCTCCGTGCAATTTATTGTTGCCAAGTACGATGACTCTTAAGAAAGAGAGATTGCCAATATATGGAGTTATAGATCCACGCATGTCAAGTCCATCTAACCGAAGCTCTGTAACTCTGCGATGCTTGTGACCACAAGCGATTCCCTGCCAGTTGCAAAAGTGTGTAGAAGTATTCCAAAAGTCTAAGATCTGATATGGATCGTCAGATATTAATTCCTTAAATTTGAGCAACGACATATGATCGGTCTCATTACCCCATGAAGAGTTGGCTTTGCAAGAAGGAGGAAAGATCAAAATCAAGGTAAAGAGAAGAAACAATTGAAGGCATCTAGAAAAAGAGGCTAGCAACATGACATATGATGAAGGCTTCATTTGGTTTGAGAAACACAGTGGATCATGCGACCACACTTATATACTGCGATGTTTATAAAATTGGCCGAAAAATGTTTTTTGTGCTGGTTTTTGGAGAAACCAAAATTTATCTTTAAAAAATGAACTTTCATGCCAATTTCGCAAGAAACCGACATGAAAATTAAAATCACTGACAGTGGGGGTATATGACAATACTTTGGTTTACCCAAAACGCGCCTGCGAGCTCTGAACCCCAATATTATATTTTGCAAATCACCATGATTGACAGTGGGGTATATAATAATACCCACAGGCTACAATATTAAGGGCCACGTGCCCCTAGGGTGGGTGGGGTATTTAAATGTGGGGAAAATCCATTTCAAGGCTCTTTTAATTGAAAAAATCCTAAATAATGCTCTAAGATTCTGAAAATCCTAAAAAGGGCCTCAGGGCCTTTTCTGGTATAAATTCATTAAAATGTTAGTTGTTAGCAGGGTTGATATAGTTGTTAACTAGGACTGAAATAGTTGTTAATATGAATGATTTAGTTATTAAAATATTGTTGTTAATACGATTGATTTAGTTGTTAACGGGAATTGATTTAGTTGTTAATGAGACTGATTTAGTTGTTAACGTTTTAAAGAATTTATACCAGAAAAGGCCTTCGGGAACGGGATTTTCAGAATCTTGGGATATTTTTTAGGATTTTTTCTATTAAAAGGGCTTTGAAATGGATTTTCCCTTAAATGCTCCACCTGCCCCTGTTGACTAAAGGGGCCTCATGCCCCTTTTGTTTTGTTTTGTGACAAATTTTTTTTTTCCATTCCCCTTCTTAATTATAATTAAATTTCAAAAATAAGAATTAGTATGTTAGATTATAAGATTTCAAAGACAATATAATTGAATCTTAAGTTATGCACATTAGGGATGGAAATTTGCTAGCATGGGTTTATGGCTTAGTCTACATAAAGCCTAACTTAGTTTATTTAGTAAATATGTAAGGTTTAAGCTCATATTTAAGAACTATTTTTATAAAGCCTAGCCTACAAGGCTAGCCTATCTATTTTTTTAAAATCTATACTATTATGTAAGTATGTATAATATCATCTAAATAACTTTATAAATTATTTATTGTAAATTTACCAATATATATAACCTGAGTATAAGTATTGACTACAAGAGTGTAGCAATTGACAACTTATTTTGATAGGAAATCATTGATTTGAAATTTTGAAATTCAAGTGTTATTTTCTTTTCTTTTTTTCCAAATTATAAATAGATTCATAGAGACAATTATAAGTATTATGTCCAAAAAATATAATAATCAAACGATTATAAGTACAATATCTTGCTTTTAGGTTGAAATCAAATAAAATTTTAAAAATCTCTTTTGTATTTTGTGGCAATTTATATGTATCTTAGTCAGCATCAATATTGGTCCTAATTAACATATTATGAGCATATAGACTAATTCCTACAATTTGGGGGAAAATGTAATGACACAATAATAATAATAAAAAAGAACCTAATTAAAAATTAAGTAAAATTATAGGGACCAAGGAATTAACTTTTCCTTTAAAGAATGTATCGAATTACTTTCACTATTAATTTTTTTTTGATAAGAATGGATGATTTATAGTATATGGCTAAAAAACAAAGAATAGTCTGTAACCCAGTAAATAAGTAAAGCGAAATGACTATATAACACCCTTTCATCTCACTCTACCTCTGTTCCTAATCACCGCTAAACATGAATGATCACGCACTTTTAGGTCCACTACTATCAACAATGGCGAACCTCTCAGAGACAAGAATATAATGACAAATCTTAAATCCTTGCAGTTTTTTCAATTAAGATTAAATATATCTTTTGTTTTTGAAGTTTTTTTAATTATTGAATTAGTCTTTGAACTTTAATTTGGAACTATATAAGAATGATTTTAAAAAATACAATTAATTCATCGAAATAAGTTTTTATGCTAGTCTTCTGAGAGAGTAAAAGTGTAATTTTACTTTAAAAACAAAGAAGTTTCATGCTCGTTTCGCAACAAACTGACATGAAAGTTAAATAAATATATAAGCATGACCTGAAGCCGAAAGAGGTTTTTAGGGGGGAGCGTAGCCCTGGAAAGTCCAAATAAGCCAAATAATATATTATTAATAGCAACAATTGGTGGGTGTGGGGATCTCAAGTCTAGTGTGTCTTTGAAAATGTTAATTCTCACACAAAAATCTCCGGGTCATTGGAGCTTCCTTACGACAACATAATAATGTTTGTTGGGAATTGGGATGCTATGAAGAATCCTAAGTCTTGTTTTGTTGGAAAGCTCCCATGAAATGTAGAAATATTTTACAAATTTTTAATTACATTATAATCAATACTAATTAAAAGCTCTAATTATATGATACTATTGTTTGAATGTGTATTTTCCTTTTTCATAAGATACAAATAATTGTAGAGGTCTAAGTATTTAATGTTTTTGTTTTTATATTCAATTAAACAATCAAAACATACATTTTAGAAGTAGTCTGTGAGTTGTCAACAAGGAAAACTTTATTTATTTATTTTCATTAATTAAAAGGTAAATATGCAAAAATATACATGTGTTTTTTCGGCGAGTCTTTTTAACATCAAATCTTGGTATAAAACTATAAATGAACTATTAAAATTGAGGCAAAAATACTCATACCGTTAAAATGATCTAAGTGACGTTACTTTTAGGTGGGCCTCACGCCTTTTTTTTTAAAAAAAAAAAACCTACTTTTTGTAATTTCCTCTAATGTCCTTCCCTCTTTCTTCATCGTGTACTGCTCTGTTTTCTCATAATCGTGTACTTCTCCTCTCATCTTGCTTCTTCAATCTCTTAGAATCTCCACCTTCCTCTTTCTCATTGTTGCCGGCGGCCTCCATCCTTCACCATAGTCGCCGGCGACCTCCATCCTTCCTCCCGCCATACCTTTCTCCACCTCCGGCGGACACAGACGCGATACAGATACAAACCCTTTCATCTGCAATTATATGTATTTTTCCAACTTCATCAGCAGCCGGAGAATAAACTTCGGAAAGAAACCCAGTTACCGATCTTGCAGGAAAAAAACCTTCTAGAGTCTCCTTCATCTCGAGTCAGTTGTAATGTAACCCATCCCTGCAATACCAATGATAGTTTTAATAAGCTAAATAATTAATATACGAATATATGTAAGATAAACTGAGAATTTAGCACACAGCACACTGACTTTTTCAGATTAAAACCAAAGTGCTTATGTTACGCATCTATATCAGACCCAGCAGGATGGCCCAGGAAGGCATATACTGCATATTAGGATCTGCCTATAATAAATGGGATCATATTTTATCTTTAATCAAGGGAGATCTTAGTCTAGATCCGGCAATTATAATATTTGGGCCACAAATCACATAGGGCTCATGAATCTCAACCTAAGGTATGTTCTATAAATACATAAATCAAACCCTAAGGTACATACGTTCTAATTCTGAACTATTTACATACAGTCATCACTGTGCACACACATCACCCCTTTAACGAAAGCCTAATCTATGTACAGTGATCCACGCTCCTCTGGTCATCTTCCTCATAGATACCCAGATTGAGCCGCCTGATCTAATATCAACCTACTAGCTCATCTAGCTAGACATCTGTGTTCTCTCACATAACAACTTGCATCCATATGAAAGTCAAGTGCATTTTAAATATGATTCATATGACATAGACAGCAGGAAATATCTAGATTAGAAGATGCCCCAAGATTAGTGTTCTTTGCATTCAAGAATACATTGTTTATTACATATTTAAACATGCCACAAACAAAACAATAATCAAACAACTGATTATTATTATTTTTTTGAGTAAATACCCTTTTCTTTTCTGGTCCCTGACAAAAAAACGCGATCCCTATTTTTGTCCATTAAAAAAAAGATCTTTTTTAGTTCATAAAAAGGACGAATAAGGTCGATTGGTTGACATTTTGATCCCTCACAAATTTCCAAAATATCATTTTTAGTTCATAAAAAGGATAAATAAGGGTCGATTTTTTTGTAAGGGACCAAAATGGGCTCCGTGTTTTCTGTCAGAGATCAGAAAGGGTATTTACTCTCTTTTTTTTTTCTTGGCACACTCATAAGTAACGTGATACATAGCCAAAGCCCCTCGTTATAATAGTAATATATTATTATAATATGGGTTAAGGTGAGTCCAACACAACAAACTATTTTGGTTGAGGCGTCCAACACAATTAACTATTAAGTGGACCAACAAGACAACAATTTTTTAAAAATGCGTAGCGTGCCCAAGACAACGTTAGCAGATAAAAAAAATTAACGTCAGATTATCAAAGATCGTCACAACACAACAAACTATTATTCCAAAAGTGTCAAAGACAAAATTCTAAATTTTATTAAATTAAATAATTTTTTTCTCAATTGTTATTATTCAAAACTACTTGTATAAATATCTATAAAAAAAATTATTCATTCTTCAATTTTGTCAAAATTATAATTTGCTAAAATAAACAAAAGTTTTCATTAAAAATATAATTATATGATTTAAATAAAAATCAAAGTGTTTTATAGTTTATTATATATGTTAAAAAAATATATGATTTATTTTTATTTTAGAAGAAATTTATGTGAGTTAAAAAATTCATTTAATGTTAATAAAATTTAAAAAATCTAAAAAATCTATTATATCCTAAAGAAATGAAATGAGTTTAATTTTTATTTTTATAAAAAGAGTTTAATGGATATCAATTTTGATACTTAATAATATAAATCCGGCAATTTGATGATATATTTGTTAATTAAATGATATACTTGATTATATGAATATGAGACTTGTTGAAAAAAAAAGATAACTTAACAGGCTTGAGCAAGGACAATTTAATAATAGGTTAAAGAAGCAATTATAATGGGTTAAGGAAGCAATTTGACCTACGAAAGTCTCATATCTATATAAGCAATACATCATTTAATTAACAAATATATCATCAAGTTGCGGATTTATATTATTAAGTATCAAAGTTGATATCTATTAAACTCTTTTTATAAAAATAAAAATTAAACTCATTTCATTTCTTTAAGGATATAATAGATTTTTTTATATTTTTTAAATTTTATTAACATTAAATGAATTTTTTAACTCACATAAATTTCTTCTAAAATAAAAATAAATCATTTTTTTTGTTTAACATATATAATAAACTATAAAACACCTTGAGTTTTATTTAAATCATATAATTATATTTTTAATGAAAATTTTTGTTTATTTTAGCAAATTATAATTTTGACAAAATTGAAGAATGAGTAATTTTTGTCCATAGATATTTATACAAGTAGTTTTGAATAATGACAATTGAGAAAAAAATTATTTAATTTAGTAAAATTTAGAATTTTGTGCTTGACACTCTTGGAATAATAGTTTGTTGTGTTGGACGATCTTTGATAACTGGGACGTTAACTTTTTGCTAATGGCGTTGTCTTTGCGCCATTTTTAAAAGTTTGTTGTCTTTTATTTCCTTTTTAAAAGTTTGTTGTCTTTGGTTGGCCTACTTAATAGTTAATTGTGTTGGGATTCCCCAACCAATAATTTATTGTGTTGGACCCACCTTAACCCTTATAATATTATACTATCAAAAGTTTCAAAGGTCGGAGAGCCCCACGGCTCACAGTCAGCCGGTTTCATTGGACCAATGTCTCATTTTTAACAATTAGTAGTATTAAACTTTTATTTCTAAAATTTGTAATTGAATTGTCATTTTTAAAATTTAAAGACGAAACTATCATTTTAAAATTTGTACACTGTGATTTTCTATTTTTATTATAATAATAAATAGAAACGTGAATCTCACAGGCAGAGCCTATGTAGTTTGTAGGTACATGTTCACTCATGATATACTTTTATACTTTTAATGTTTTTGTGAATAAAATAAATTTTAAAGAAGTTTACTTGTATTTTTACTCACTTGAAAATTTAATATATATATATATATATATATATATATATATATATATTTCAGTCTATTTTTTAAAAAGATAATCATTCAGAGTTATACAAAATTCACAAACATACAAAAAAATATTCATAATTATATGTTATTCCCTTGCTTAATTATTCTAAAGTAAATCTTTAGCTCATTCAAATATTCTCCACCACTTTTTCTTGTGTCGGGAGGTGTGTACGTATTATAATATATTAAATGAGGCATGCGCCACTAGCTTTAATTTAGGGTTAAGTAGCAATTTTGCCTCGAAAGTACATATCCAGGAGCAATCTTGCCCTGAAAGTTTTTTTTTTGGTCTCAATGTCGCCTCGAAAGTTCTTAAATGGAGCAATGTTGCCATTGGCTAACAACGAGACTAACAGACGTCTACTATATAGAATAACTTGACACGTCAAACGCCATGTAGGAGAGAGCCACGTTGGAGACTCCACACCACCACCCCATTATCACACTTTGTCATCTTCTTCCTTCCCTTCCCTTCTTCCTCCTACCTCGTCATTGGACCCCACACCACCTTTGAAGTGGAGAACGACGCCGACGAGTTGAAAGCACTAATGCGAAAGGCTAACTCAGAAGTGGAAGCCTCCATCTTTGATCCCCGAGATGACTATGATGATGCCTTCCTTCAATAACGAGAATGGTGGCAGCGACAACCTCCTTCATCTAGCTCTCTAAGCTTCTAATATCTATCTTCTTCATCCTTGAATGATTTTAACATAAGTCGAATACCCCATATATCTTGCAATTCAATAATCTAAATTATGAATTTCATTTGAGTTTGCGATGCTACTTGTGAGATTATTGATCTCATCTAATCTAGTACCTGAAGATGACCACAAGCACAAAAGCAAATGCTAGAACCAAGTTGTACAGAGTAGATCCAAGAGTGGGCGAGCTGTAGCTATACCAGTGAAAACACAATTTTGCATTACAATTGTTTTTTAAAAAATCCCAAAAGTCAAAATTCAATCCTATACACCGTTTTCCGAATGAGAACTAAGGTCCCATTTGAATCACTAAAAATGGGTGATGGAAAAGGAAAATGAAAATCCATGATCCCGATCCCGATCCCTTGTTCAATTGACTTAAAACAGAGTTTAACAACCAATGTGAGTTGACATAGATGGTAAGGGATCCAGGATTAGGCCCTTGGGTCGTGGGTTCGATCCCCTGCCGTCGTCGGAGGACTCCTTTGGTAGGCGACGAAGTGCTCATGAGCGGGCGTCCCCTGGTCTTGGTGGGGGACTGATGTCGAACCCATCCAAAACTTTCTTATATCAAAAAAAAAAAAACAGAGTTTAACAGAGATGTTCAATATATGTGAAACACTTGAGTGTGAAATGGTACACTGGTACTATAGAGCAAATCCCTCACAAAATGTGTTGTCTGGCGGTGTGCACAGTGGGAAAAATATATATATATTAAAGCACATGAGTAATTGTTTTAAAAGATGATGCAGCTCGTAATTGTTTGAAATCATAAATATATATTAAATTATTAACGCTGCAGCTTGTAAATCCTTAACAAAAATGACACAAATGAAGGACCTTTGGCGTTAAATAAATGACGCTCCGTGAAAAGCAGTGAATGACGCTTTTTTTTTTTTTTTTTGAATGAATAGGGATTCCATTAAAATGGATCAAAAGCTAAAACAGTGGGACTGATTACATCGGTAAATTGATTAAAAAGAAGCACAATGAAAATGACGCACACATTAAAGAGCTTTTAAAAAAAAAGCTAAAAACTGTTTGGTGATTATATAAATTTTTTAGCTTAAAAGCTGAAATTAAAAATAAGTTGTTTGACAAAATTTTTATCATAAGCACTTTTTCTAATAAAAATTATCATAAAAAGTATATTATAATAGAGTGGTGGTGGCGGTGGTGGTAGTGTGGTGGCGGTGGCGGTCTTTGTGGCGGCGATGGTGGTATGGCGAAAATGATGAGTAGTGTTCGATCGAGAGATTACATGTTTTTTTTTAAAAAAAAAAGTTTATAAAAAAAGAGCTTAAAAATAAGCTCTCATGGGAGCTTATTTTTAAGCTTTTTTTTTTTCATTATAAAATAAGCTCTTATAATTATAAGAGCATGTAAAATCTTGTTTAAATTAGCTTATATTTATAAGTAGATTATAAACTAAAAATAAGCTAGGTCAGACACTAATAGACTCACTTTTAATGCTTTTCAAAAAGAAGCACAATGAAAAGCATTTAAAAACAAATTCGTTCAAAAAGACGCACAACATTTTAAAAATGAATCAGACCCGTCATTACTCGGTCCAAAAGCAATACAACGCCGGATGCAAAAATTACTCGGGTAATTGTGGGCTACTCGGGTAATTTTTTTATTTTTATTTTAATAAACAATCCAAAACATGGAATAGGCATTCAATACAACTGATCTGACATTACTATGTCTACTCGGGTAACTTCAAAGATGTTTTTTTTTTTTCCGGTTAATAAACAATTTGAGCATGAATTATATAATTGTAAATTACCTCTGTTGAGTGAATACTTGAGATCCTCTGATATAAAAATTGACACTTGAGAGTTAATTTGCTGATTCCAAAAACACCTTCTTCTCAAGTTCAATCATGGTTACTCGGGTAACAATTCATGTTACTCAAGTAATTTGCATTATGGACTCTAGAACACCGTTTTGCTCACGATATTACTCGGGTAATATTTATTTTACTCGAGTAGACTTGTAATATTCTTCATAGTTAAAGCTCCGCTTCGATATTACTTGTGAGTAATGTTTCCTTTACTCGAGTAATGTGGTCCTAAAACACTTAGCGGTAGAATTAAATAATTATATTACTCTGGTATAATATTATCTTACTCAAGTAACTGAGAGTCACAACGTCTTTTACGATTTTTACTCTTGTAATACTTGACATTACTTGAGTAATCTCTTTATACTTAGGCTCTTCCTCGCCATTACTCGCAGGTAAAGAAAATGGTTCTCAGGTAATTTGAAATTTGCTTCAAAGATAAAAGCTTCTCCTCAACGTTACTCAAGTAATATTTATATTACTCAAGTAATTTGTTCTGAAACACTCAACAAATAAGTTAAATAGCGACATTACCCGGGTAATGTGATCAGAGACATATTAACCAGCGATATTACTCGGGTAATTAATACATTACTCGGGTAATATGATCCGCTTCATAACTCAAACTGTTCTTCCTCGTAGTTACTTGCAAGTAATATCTATATTACTTGAGTAACTTTCTCTTATGTTAACCTTTGTTTTTCAATCAAATGAACAGAGCATCCTGCAAACAATAAATCTAGAAGCTCTGATACTTAAGTTAGTGATCATAATTCAATTGCTGCATGATCACAAGAATAATTGAGTGAGAGAGTCGTCCCCCAACCAAGCCAAGATCTAGTTAGGAGTATAATTTTATTGGGATTATTTTCATTTGATAAGAGGGATGGGCAAGAGCCAGATGAAGGAGGTTGTTGCTGCATTGAAGGAGGACATCGTCACAGTAATCATGGGGATCAAAGATTAAGGCCTCCACTTCCGAGTTAGCCTTTCGCATTAGCGCTTTCAACTCATCGACGTCGTTCTCAACCCCTGCAGAGGTGTTCCGGTGGTGGTGGTGCGGGGTCCAACGACGAGGAAGGAGGAAGAAGGGAAGGGAAGCTAAGGAAGAAGATGACGAGGTGTGATGACAAGGTGGTGGTGTGGAGTCTCCAACGTGGCTCTCCTGCATGGCGTTTGAAGTGTCAAGTTATCCTATGTGGCAGACGTCTGTTAGTCTCGCCGTTAGCCAAGGGCAACATTGCTCCGTTTAAGAATTTCTGGGGTGACATTGAGACCAAAAAAAACTTTCAGGGTAAGATTTCTACTTAACCCTTTAATTTATGACTTTTCCTAAAGGGCAGCAATATCTCTTCGTGACTCAATAATGCACCATTCTTCATCGAAGTGGATGAATGAGTTGGTAGGTGTTGGCTCTATGCTATCTTGGTTGTGCAGCAGCACTAGCACTAGGAGAGTGGATTTCCTCAGCGGCGTTAATGTCAGTATCTCTCCGAAGCGCGTAGATAAGCCGTTGATTTCTCACATTAAATCTCAACGGTCCATTTTAATACCTTCAAAATAAGTTTAGAGCCCTAAAAATTATTTTATGATTTTGAAAAATATCGTGAAGTATATTTTTAGTAGAAGTCAGTATCCTGAAATATTTTTTCACGACCCTAAAATAAATTTTCAACGGTATTAAAATTATTTTAGGATCTTGAAAAAATATTTTAGGGTACTGACTTGTACAAAAATGATACTTCAGGATCTTAAAAAATTATTTTAGGATTTTGAAAAAATATTTCAGGGTATTAACTGGTCCTAAAAATATATTTTAAGATACTGTCTGGTACTAAAAAAATACTTCATGATTTTGGAAAAATTATTTTAAGGTGGTGAAAAAAATATTTAAGAGGTAGAAAAAGCTGAAATAAATAGATATAAGAAAGATTGAGGGGACTGATGAATCGGAAACAATGACTTGGGTATTTAAGAGATTTTAGATGAATCTCTTAAATCTCATATAATTACCTGCAAAATAAATTTAGGAATAAGGGAAAATATAACAACTAATCAGCCTCAAATCTTCTATTATTTTATATAACAAATACATTTTGAGGGGAAAACAAAGGTACAGTGACCCTGAAGCGCCTTCTAAAACTATTTCCATAAAAAAGGAATATGAAATTCTTATAGTCAGATAAAAGATCATGATCCTTAATTGGAATTAAAAATTTTCTAAATTATGTTTTCAACACTAATTTTCTTATATGTTCAGTACTTTTTTTAATAACATTTTCATTGTTTGTTTTAAAAAACATTTCACAATACATATATTTCATATTATGAGTACTAATATTTTAGGGAAAATCCTTTTGAGGGCCCTTTTTGGTGTAAAAATCCCAAAAAAGGCCCTCAAAATCTGACGCCTTTTCGTATTTTGAGAATCTTGCGTGAGTTGTTAACGGGGTGATATAGTTGTTAACGAGTCGATATAGTTGTTAATGGAGGCTGATTTAGTTGTTAAAAAATTGTTGTTAATGGGGTGATATAGTTGTTAACTAACAACTATATCAACCAAATTAACAACTTCGCGTAAGATCTCGAAAATATCGAAAAAGGCCCTAAGGCCTTTTCAAGATTGTCAGATTTTGAGGCGCCTTTTTAGGATTTTTACACCAAAAAGGGCCTCAAAAGGATTTTCCCAATATTTTAAGTTGAGTATAAACCACGTCAAAATAATGAATAATGAAAATATCAAATATCAATATTAAAAATATGAAAGATAAATGTCAAATAGATAAAATAATAATAATAACAAAGTAATTCAAAAAATTAATTTCAACTAAGAGCCTTGGTCTTTTTCTTAAATTCTTAATTACAATACAAATTAGATATTAATTGGATTCTTAAAAAATGGTTTGTTTTGATAAATACTATGGTAACGGCATTAATTAGCAGGTGCAAGTGTGAATAAAAGCCAACAAAAAGTTTTTTTTTTTTAATAAAAAAAAAACATCATAGTAGTATTTTAGAATTTTTTTCAAAAAAAAAAAAATAGTTTAAAACCTAAAAGAAAAATGGAATACTTAACGTATTCGTTGAATTAAAAGGCCTCCGTTAAACTTCTATTCAAATTTAAATATAAGCGTCATACATGCAGTGAACATATAATTATATATATATATATATATATATATATATATATATATATATATATATATATATATATATATATATGCAAGACAAATAGTGTACTCACCCTGAATGAAAAAGCCTTTTGATAAAGATGAGTTCCTTGATAACATCTGCTGCACTCATTCTTTCATGTGGTAATTCCATAGAGCAAGAAAGTCCAATCCTAAACAAACAGCATATGCATTTCTCCATGTTAGGATGGATCCTTACCATGATCTCTTGTAAGTCACTTGATGATGCCATTTACTCTGATTGAATAGTAGGGAGAATACTTGGGCTCACAACTTGCAAAAGATTGTTTGGAAATTTTTTTTCCATATATTTATGAAGATTGTTACCATTCTTAAACATTTCTTTAGTAGGTCTTCTTTTATTTAATACCTCTTAAGATAAGAATGCCAAAGCTATACATGTCACCTTGTATTGATACTTCAGAACCCATTCCCCATATTCTAAAATGTTGTAAACATGTCAATTCTCTTATATAATTAAAAAAACATGAAAATAAAAAATTTACGAGTTTGAAAGCAATTAATTGCATGACTTTTAAGCAAAAAAATATTTAATGATACTTGGAGGAACATAACCGATAGTATCCTTTATTTCAACTGTACTGCTATGTTCATTAGAGATGATTTCAATAGTTGAGAGTAGTCTTGTCAATCCAAAATCACTTAAATGAGAAACCATGTTCATTAAAATTAACTCCTTTTTTAAGGAAAACCAAGTTAATTCTATCTTTTTAGTGAGGACTTCATATTTCACATACTAATTATATTAGTTAAGATCCTTCGTATAGATTAGGATCTTAACTAACTAATTAATATAATATAATATCTTCTTTTTTTTAAAAAAAAAAAAAACATTACCGAAAACGCGTCTACGAGCTTTGAACCCAAATATTATATTTTGCAAATCACAAATCA
Source organism: Acacia melanoxylon (assembly GCA_019022615.1). Classification (NCBI taxonomy): domain Eukaryota; kingdom Viridiplantae; phylum Streptophyta; class Magnoliopsida; order Fabales; family Fabaceae; genus Acacia; species Acacia melanoxylon. The sequence continues at coordinate 6,059,232 of JAFJYJ010000037.1, forward strand.
CTGACAGTCCTAGACTGCAATATTCTGCAAATCAAGAAATGACTGACAGATGTATCAGAATAGGAAAAAAGAAATGGCTGACAGTGGGGTATATAATAAGGGTAAGGATAGGGGTGGAAACAGCCGTACCAGCCGCCTTAATGCTGCAGCCCGTTATGTAAGGAAGTGGCTCGAGCTCTGTGCGTGGCTGTTTCAGCTTGTATTTTAGCTCGAGCCTACTGCTCCGCCAGCTTGTATTTTACTCGAGCGCTGGCGGCGGGCCCGTATTTTTAAAAATAGGCTAACAGCGCCACAGACTCAACGAGAAAATGATTTAAAACAGACTGCGTAATCAGAACAAAGCCGAAACATGGCCTCCGTAAACCGTGAATACAGGCCTACCTTAAACAGGCAAAAAACAGGCATACTTTACAACAACATAACAGATTCTACAACATAAAAAATGAAATAAAAAACAGGAATAGGACAGTGAGAATAAAAATCTATCACAACAAAACATAAAAACAGGGATAGGACAGTGAGAATAAAAATCTCCTCATTGAATAATTATCACATTATTGCAGAAGTAGTCAAGTCTTCATAGAACTCTATTATATCAACAGCACATATATGCTTCAGTCCTTCATGCAAATGGTTCACGTCATGTGATATGTGGCATTTAAGTGAGTAAACAAATTCTGCTTCTGAGCTCTCTTCATTAATCTCTTGGCAATGTATCCTAACAATTCATCACTAACAAAAATGAGTACAATAAACGTTGGACACTAATGAAGCATTTTAATATACTCAGTCATTTATAAAAAGCAGATTGTGTCCTTTAAAATGTGATTAATTGAACCAGCTAGCATCGACTACAATGCCACACATGTTCAGATAGAGACAAATGTGTGTGACTGTAAGTACAAGCAACCTATTGCATTGTATTATTAGGAGTAGCAATAATTATGATAAACTCTCAGATAGTTTACCTGCTAATAAGGTCTATGCCAAAAAGAGACTTCACATCATCAGGATTTTCACTGAAAGGAAAATTTATATTAAATTACTCAGTAAGTAAATATTCATGAAAAAAATTATGGGAAAATAAATAAGACACATTAACCCTTGAGGACTAGTAAAACCAAGTAAACCACAATGAAATTGCATTTTAAGGTAACAATGAATCAGAGAACAAGTGTGGAAGAGAGAAGCATGAAGAGTGGGGTTTAACTGTTATTGCATGCCATCTTTTCTGTGAAAAGTATCGATTTTGAAATACTCAAGCAATTACTTTTAAATTCTTAGCAATAGCAAGAAAATCACCTTGATCCAGGGGATCTGAGAGACTGAGATTCTTCAGCGTCCTGATAGATATGAAAAAAATTAAATACTAGTGCTAGCTCATTTAAGCAGTCCAATTAATTCCAAAGAGACGTCCAATTTATGAACCTATTGCATGAACACCCCATTATGCAGCTGGCCAAATTGAGGATACTTTTTCCGCAGTACCTGGTAAAGAGTTAAAAAGTCAGGGCAATATCATTTTATCACTCCTATTTTGAGTAAAGGCAGAGTATGATGAAAAAAAGAAAAACTTGTGAGAAAGAAAATTCCATCAACAAGAAAGAGAGCATACCATGACAGAATGAGATAGCCCTTACAGAGGAATAGAAACCAAACTTCTCTCTTTCTAGATGCCCAAACTTCCAATTTCAAGCTCAAAATAGATCAATCTAACCAGAAATATATTATTAAGCCTACAAAAATGCAGTACCCTTGGCTCCTCTACACCTCATCAGAATGGTGGAATAATAAAAAAAGCATCAAGATAAAGACTAAGAACTTAAACGGCTTGAATCAAAAGATAAATAATCTACGCAGGTTTCATTTGAGTTTGAGATTTAAATGGCTCACTCCTCACAAATCAGTTCATATCACTAAAGCAGTTGATAGGGCAAAACTTTAAAGCCTACAACACCGCAAGTATACGGCCGTACCAAGTAATAAAGTGATAAGAAAAATATCGTTCCCACGAGGACTTTGTATCACAACTTCAGTTAAGCATTGATTTTACACTTTTAATTAAGTTAAGCAAACCGGATTGGATTTAATTAAAGGAAAAGAAAATTAAATCAAAATAAGCAAACTACCACAAATATTAAATGAGCAACTCAGCCACTAATCCCTTATTAGTTTCATAAACCTTGATTTCACTAATTAATTAGCCTTAATATCAATTTTGTTAATCTCGAGTATAAATAGCTATAGCGTCTTGTCGGTCCACTTACAACCCCTCTTGAGTATAATTTGTTATGTCTAACATAATTACTCAAGAGGCAATAAAACTCGAACACACTCTTCAACAATTATATGAGGCCATTAGGTATATGTCTGTAACACCCCGTTCTCGTAAAAGTTTTCTCGCGGATATTGATCAGAGTTGAGCAGTTGGAAATTTTTTTCGAATTTAAATATGAAATAGAGTCACTGAATAACATTCATAGTAATATGTCTCGGTAGTCATAAGTGGTACGATCATCCGAATATTTCTAGACAAAATAGACTATAATTTATTTTCTTCATCTGTCTCTCTATGCCGACCTCTTTCCTTTCACCTCGTCCCGAACACCATGGGATCACGAAGCTATATCAACAGCTGAGATCCAATGCCCATTGGATCTCAGGTAACGGTTAACCTCATGCTTATGTAAACAGTATATGCATGACAGATATCCACAACATTTCACAATATAAAAACACATCTCCACATATCAGGCAATAACATTACACGGCCCCAAAGTATGTATGTTATCCCGCCCCGCACACTCTCCGGTGCCACGATAGCATGTCGTGTCCATAGCGCTAGGAAAACTCTAAACGGTGTTAACAATGCCATAACCCGTGTACTCATAACTCCACCATTTTTCAAACAAACGGAATCTCGTATATGAACACAAAGCAAACACATATAGCACACAATAAGCATCAGATTAAGGTTACAATATGCGTCCATACCTTTACGCGGTATAACGATACTTTGACGGAAAACGGAAAACAACGGGTAAAAAAAACGGTATGACGGTGGTACAACAAATGCTCGACAAATGGTACGATTAACCCAAATATCCTATAAGGATAACATTTATCAATATTTAAGACTATAACGGGCATTTTAGGTAAAAATTACCATTTTGCCCCGAACCCCTAATCGGAGAATTTCGCCGTAGCTTATTGTTTTCGCTCTATCTCTCTAGAATTTTGTGAGATCTTTTCCCTCATCATATTTTCGAAATATATGTCATATTTACCCCTAAATATGATATCTAAACTATCTTGAAAAATTAAAGATAAATCTAGCATTCCTACTATATCTACCGAAACTAAAGACCAGGGACCGAAGAACTTACCCAGACTTTGCTCAGACTTTCTCCAGAGCTTCTCTCTCTAACTTCTCTCTAAGAGGCAGATTTTTGGTGTGAGAAATGAAGAAGAGGAGCTTGGTATTTATAGAAGAGACGGATGACGTAACGGTAAATAATTCAAACTTCGGTCTTGACGAATATGGGACCGTAGGATCGCATTTTTGAGGACAAAACACTCTTGGCCATCCATGGTCAAGATCGAAATCTAAGAGCCTAAAGTCAATGGATGAGTTGTCATCCATGATGGCTCTTGCTTTATGGCCTCCCCCGATAAAGCTACCCGATCGGTGTTCGTTTCGCGCGATTTCGCGAAACTCAAAATCGGGGCGTGTAACTTTGAAGATCTTTCCATCCTCTTTCATATTATATATTTTGATCCTATTTTTGATCATATCCAGGTATTCTCCAAGGTGTGTCGGAAGATATTCGGACAAACGCGTCGATTACGGAAATCGCTTTCCGATAGAACCAACTTCACGGACAACAATTCACTAAATCGTAAACGTCCGGTTGTTGCCTAACTTAATCTCGTGTTTAAAAAGACGCAATTGTTTCTATAGGTTCTCACTTTGCCTATCGACTCTACTCTATCTCGATCAACTTTTCGTCTTATTTGAAATCGGGTTTTCGGTTGCGGAAACAACGCACAGTAAATTCTTTCTTCGTGTAAAAATTCACTTGTTCTTAATTTGATCGATCCGAAAAGACTTTTACTTCTGGTTTACCTGTAGAATTTATTTCTAACTTTTCCCCTCGGTGCGCTTTATAAAGGCGATTCACCGCATTATATTATTATTTTATTCTAATTACCTTCACATTTATTTATTTTTTTCTTTTATTTTTTATTTATTTTTCTAAGCATAAAATATTTTATTAATATTTTTTTTATTTAATAATTTCGAATTTCTCCAATTAAAAATAATTATTTAAATTATTTTTAATTCATTTACTTTATACCTTAATTATCCCATTAATTACCAGATTAGCCACTTACTAATTTTTGATAATTTTATTAATTAGGATAAATCATTATCTCACAACTATTTTACTTACATTGGTATTTTATATCCCATGTAAAATATTAAAAATCATGAGGTCACTTATGATCCCAAAATAATACCTAATTTTGCCTCATTATTTTTCAAGGGAAATTATCCCAAAAATTCCTAAAATTAGAGACAACTTTCTAATTTTTTATAAATATTTTACTACCTCTTGAGATTTATCATAATATTTTTAGGCCATGTAATGCCCTAAAAATACATTTTAGCTCTTTATCTCTCCTAATTTCTATAGTAATTACCTTAGAAAATAAGATAATTATTACTTATTATTTGAAACCACATATTCACCTATAACATTTAAAGGAATATTTGTTTATAATTAATGGTCATCCGGGTATTGAATATCCGGGTATTACAATGTCTATCTTAAGGGCATTGTGCTGGCTCTCATTTTTAAAAGTTTGTTGTCTTTGGGTGGTCACTTAATAGTTAATTGTCTTTGGGACGCTCCCCGATTTAATAGTTTGTTGTGCTGGACGCTCCTTAACCCTTAATAAAAACAAAGTCTAATCCACACTTATAAGTTCAAAGTTCCTCTAGGTTGCAAAATAAAATCAGCCACACATGGTCTTAATTAACATCCGAAAAAGACGAAAATACAGATTGAGGAAACTCAAAGAGAAAGGGAATAAAAACAGTATTGGAATAAGAATATGATCTCTCCCTCCGGTTTGATGTTCTCGTTCGCGTCCCCTTCCAAATGATCGTGAAGAAGAGGCTCGCCGGCGACCGTGGTGGAGAGGGAAGCCGCCGGCGAGAGAGGAAGAAGAATGTCGAAGTTCTGAACCTGCAGCGCTGTGCTCTGTCTCTCGTTCCACACTCTGCGTTTCTGCGAGAGAAGATATATCACTGTGCGTCTCCCCTAATTATTCAAGTTGTGTTCACTGTTCCAGTACCAATCCCTTTCTCTGCGCCTACTCCCTTTTTAGCTTTTTTTAGGTTATTCTTTTATTCAAATTCGTAGGCCCCATTTGTCTATTCATTTCTTCTTCAATCCAAAAGACCGCCTCTGACTCTTTTTTAGGTCTTGCCTTCATTGTCAATGTTGTGGGCCCACATTCCATTCAATTCAAAACAACCTTCCTAATTGTTTGTCAGTGCGTGGCTGTGGAAAAAGAAGAAGTAATAATAATAATTATAATAATAATTCCCCTCTGTCGTCGCTGGGACTCCTTTGGTAGGCGATCTCGTAAGTCCTCAGTAAGTGCTCATAGAGCCGCGGCCGTGCCCGGCCTTGCAGTGGGGACCGATGTCGAACCCTCCAAAACCTTTATATACCAAAAAAAAATTATAATAATAATAAAACTGATTTTTATTTTTAAACTTCTCGTTACTATTATTTATTTCCTAAACTCAAACTTTTATTTTAAATTGAAATCCCATGAATGATGCATTCCGATTGATTTCTTTTAAAATCTTAATAAAATCTCTTTAATTTAATATTGATGACTTCCCAAATATATCAAAATATGTCTCAAATCTATTAAAAATAGGAAGTCATGAGCAGTTTAGTTTACAAGTCCTAAGAAGATTTTTGGAAGGTTTTGAGCTATGGATGCTTCAACAAATTAAGGTCCCGTCATTCAGGGTTTGTTAGGGTTGCTCATTATATTGTTCATCGGTGCGACCCCTTTGAGATAATGGCCCTTGAGAGACCAATTATCTGGACGAAGGCAAGGGAGAAAACACTTCGTTCACATCGATTCATTATCTGGATCCAATTTCAAATTGGACAGAAGATTTGTTCGATATGCAAGTTCACATCGCAAATTAGGTGATTAAATCCAGAAAATTAAGATCTTGTGGTGAGCCTCTCACCGCTTCTAAATCAAAGCACGGGCAAAGGGCAAATGAAATAAAAAAGTTGCATTTCTTAGTTGTTATCACCAAAATCAAGCAAGAAAATGCAGAAAGAGTGTTCCCGACTTACCGCTCGCCAAAACAGAATCCAGCACCGATGGCGGACGAGGAGGAGAGCGACGCCGACGAGATTGAGAGCGACGCCGGAGGAGAGACTGAGAGATGAAAGTTTAGGGTTGCGTCTGGGTATGAATCGTGAATTCCTGATTGACTGAGTTCGCTGAGAACTAAAGGTTTAGGTTTTTTTTAAGAAGCCAGTATACGTGTCACATTCTCATTGAAGTAAAGGGAGAAATTACAATTTTATCCTCATAACAGGCCGGTCTGACAGGCCTAAAAGGTTTATTATCAGGCCTGGGCTTGGCCTGTTATGTAAAACAGGCCTTGAAAGAGGCCTTAGCCTGACAGGCCAGGCCTGACCAGGCTTAAAATAGGTCAGGCCTGATCAGGCTTAAAACAAGGCCAGGCCACAGGCCGTAAGGAGCAAAAATACATATGTGTTTTATTTTTGAAAGCGCCCAGCACCATATACTTTTTTTGAGGAAAAAAAACACACATGGTTACTATTTTAGAACAAAAGTCACAACCCTAATTCAACCAACCACCGTTAATTCAACCATTTTGAGATGTTTTAGAGCCACATGACGGGGATTGATCAGTTCTGTGATTACAGAGAAGTACTTCATCAAACATTTCCGTTGGCTCGAATCATTTAAACCGACCATGAGAAAGTTTGCTACCTCGCCCCTCTTCTTCATTTATAGAATCACCCATCCAATGGATTCTCTTTTCCCTTGTTCCTCCGGATCCCGAGTTTCGCACGGAATCCCGAGATTCAACTGCAAGTCGTCACACTTTGGTTGTCTGCCATTTCCATTTTCACTTCCCCCAAACAAAAAAAAAAAGAAGAAGAAGAAGAAGGCTAAACAAAATACCTCAGAATTCCTGCCAGAACCTTCATTTCTAGATGATACTTCATTACCCTTCCATCCTCCACTAGAATATCTTTTACCAATATTAACTGAAGACCTTTTTTTCTCACAACCCAACACTTCATATTTATAAAAATGGTGCCCATGAATAAGTTCTATAATATCGCCAGCAGAAATGGTAGCTTTGTCTTGAGAATTCAACTTCTTTCTCTTATTCCCGAATTAACAACGATTGGATTGGTTCCATCCTACATTTGCGGCTAGTAGTCATGCTAAAAATAAACAGTTTAAAAATGCATGAAAGAAAGTCCCGATGAAGGCTTCAAAATTGAATTACTACCAAAACCAAATTTCTAGACCCGTCACCAAGATAAGCAAATCAAAGTCAAGTGCGTGCGGTTAAGTCTCTTATCCGATACAGGAATATTGTTCCGGCCCATAGAGTTTAAACCATCTGTAACGACCCCCCACAGGTAAGGACCTGGTTCGTCCCCCTCACGGCGCACCGCTTACACCCGTGGTTGGCCGGCCCCTCACAGGGCGGAATTGTCCTCCTCCTCTTGGAGGATTTGTCCCTTGGTAAATACCAAGGACGCCTCCCCAAGGGCTCGAACCTTGGACCTGAGGGATAAGTCCAAAGCCTAAGAGCACCTTGGTATCCATTACAGCTTATCGCAAGTCAGTGAAAACAGGCTGAAACCTTTAATATTTTGAAACCTGATTTGATTAATGGTGGTGATGGTAGTGACACTGAATCATGGGAATCTAAGGATGCCTTCTGTGAAGAAAAGAGAAAATATTAGGGGTCTGTTATAGATCACAAGGATTTACCTCTTTAGTTATCAGCGAAATTAGAACCATCTGATTGTGTAGATTTCTATTGCAAATTGACAGATGAATTGTTCTTTACTTCCATGTTGTATATATTGTTGGAGTTTTGGTCATATAAAGCCAGTGATTAACGCTCCATCCAGTCTCTGAGTATGATACCAATTTTTTTAGCCTATGCCTTTTTTTACAATACATAGATCAAAATTCCATGATGCTTTAAAACATATTTCTAAAATTACTCTTATTAAATCTTACATTTCATGATGCCTTTCTGCAATACTCTTAAAAGTCAACTTGTTAAGCACAAAATGACCAAAGAAAACAGTTCAAATAAGTCAAAAGTAAAATAATGTATAAGTAAAAAGTTCAAATCAGAAATTCCCAAGTCCTAAATTCTAATCAACACAAAATTAACAGGGATTTGAATTTTTGCAAGTCCTTCTAGTATGGCTTGTTTCATTGCATCTTGCATAGTGGTAAATTTTCTTGTTCTGGAATTGTGATTTACGTCTTCTAATTCTTGGCCTTCCAGGGGGGTCTAGTGGTCTGAGGTGGTTCAAGGAAGGTTTGACCTAATATATTTTCCATCCTACAGTCATTAACGTTTGACATGTCAATTGTCACAACTGGAGACATGTATAGACTATAAATTTTTCTTGAGATGTAATTTTATAGCATTCATCAACATAATCATATACATTGCCATGGGTAAGCTTGATTGCTACACAAGCGTGTGCAAATGAAATTCCTGACATTTGTCATTCTCCACAACTACATTCATGTAAGCCAAGATCAACCTATAGGTCTCCATAAGCAGTATGGACACAAACCTTATTCCCTTCGTAATGTACCGGATTCATTTGTTCAATTTTTCCTACATTTTCCCTTACTTTTGACTCTGTTTTTGGACATACACCATTTCTTCACTTACTCATTGTCATAGCTGAGGCATACATTTTCTTGGCCACCTTCTCTCGGTGTTAATGGATCAATTGGGCAATATTATGCCTTCTCTCATTTACAATCCACGCATTGAATGATTCAACAAGATTTGTTGTTATGTTATTCCATCGTTTAAATGGAAATCGACTTAAAACCCACCTATCAATGTCTCCATGATTTGTAAGCCATTCAAATAGATGCGTAGAGAATTCTCTCATATCTTCCATAGCATGATTGAACTCATTTTCAAGCCTTGCATATGCGATATTACCAAGAAACTTGAGTGCATCATCCTTGCTCTAAGAACTTGTCCTTCTATTTCCTTTGTTTATTTTCATCAATTATGCAGTAAAGTTTTCCTTCACATGCCGATAGCAAAATGCATGCCTCTCACAACCGAATATTTCTTGTACAACTCCTATTATAGCATTGTGATGGTCAGAAACTATATTGTAATATTAGTTGACCCTATTATCTGTTTAATCATGTATAAAAACTATCTCCAATGTCTCCCCCTTCACAATAGCAATTGCAAATGGCAATCTCCCTTCAACATTCTTCTCAAATTGTCCACCTACATGAAAAAAATACAATAGTTCTTTTTCATATGTTGATCCTTTTTGTGCCAACCTACATCAAGCAAGACAACTTTCATCATCATGTATATTGTTTCCCATCATCATCACTTTATAAAATGCACATAACATAACTAAGCTTCCAAAATTGACAAGCAGTGAAGCATAATCCTGTGATTTAGTTGTTCTATCTGACAGTAAAGCATAAGCAATTATGGACATTGGACAGGTAGACAATTCTAATGGAGTTAGCTGTTCTATCTGACAGTGAAGCATAAGCAGATAACATGGCCTCTCAAATTTAGCTGTAATGACCATTAAAAGCATCATATGATAATTAACCCTTTAATACCAGCTATTCCTAATGACTATTCATGATAGCTCTTGCAAGCATAATCATGTGATTTACAGACGGCTAGAGTGTGAGTTTTACTAAACTCCCCTAGTTCATTGATAAAACAAAGTAGGAGACAAGTTGGAGATTATATTAATGGAAGGACTAGTCAAACTTACATTACACTCTCATTCACGCATAATCATTGCAAGGTAACCCAAGCACAAATAAACCGTTGATACTAATACTCAACAAGGTTGGTTCCATCCATAGAAATATCAAGTAGACCAAAAAAATGCACAGACTTTCCCACAATTATTATATTTTATTCTGATTAGGTGAACATATTCAAAGTTCATTTTATGTGTAAATACAAGAGCCGAAATTTCTTGATACTATCAATCTAAACAGCAACATTCCATAAAATGTTTACAGTCCCATACACCCACTAAATAAGAAAATCCTTTAGGTCTTACTCTTACTTTTCCTATTGGTTTTGCTTCACTCTCAGCTGATCCCCCAAGGCGGAAAACAAAATCTTTCCTAATTTTTCCGACGCTTTCTCGAGAAATTCAATATAATATGGAGAGGACGAGAGGCACCAGATCTTTGAGAACAAAGCAGAAGGCTGACTTGGTATTTGATTTACATGAAGTGACTTATAGCCTTCGAAAAATACATGGATTAACTAAAAGGAATTAAGAAATGAAGATTTAACATTAGAATCAACTTACTCTAGCCTTGTTTGTTAATTTTTTGACGGTGTTGAGGCCTCCAATGATTTTCTTGTTGTTAGGATTTTTCCGTAGTGAATAAACAATAATATTCTGTCTCTAATTTTGTTTCTTCTTTTTTAAAATAGCTAAGGGATATAGAGGTAAGTTGGTTCAAATTCTAAATCCCTAATTGTATCATATAACCTAATTAATAATTTGTTCAATTTAGTAACTCTAATTATAATTTATATAATTCAACCTCTTTATATGAGATTCTTCCTATTCTTTTTTTATGTTCGTTTAAAATATTTATTATGTTTTTTTTTTCAACTTTACCATTGATTGTATTTATTGCATATATTATCTCTCACTTATTCTCTTTATTTTATAGTTAAAAAATATATATTTGTTATTTTAAACTGATTTTATTTAATTGTTATTTTAATAATACAAATAGGTCATTTAAAATTTATACAAAGGATGAGGAAGTATCATGTAACTGTATTATTGCATCCAAACATTTTATTATAAAATGAATATATTATTATGCTCTATAACATTGCATGACGGTCTGTTTACTTATTTTTATTACTCCTATATAAGTGGTGGGTAAATTATTATTTTTTATTATAATTAAAATAAAATAAAATAAAATTCATAATTAATTTAAAATTTATGAAATAAAAATAATAAACAATTCAAATAATTTTTTTTTTCTGAAAAAATAATTCAAAAATAAATTTAAATTTAAGAGCTGGCTGGCCATAATGCCCGAGGTATTCAATTTATCTGCTGGTTTGGAATAGGATTGGTCATTGGACGCGTTCGAGCATTCGACTCAAAAGGTGAAGCTCAACCTTCGTCAATGGAGGCTGCTCTCAGCCGCTCACCTCCGTGTTTGGCTCACCGGAGTCCATTACTCAACCGAAAGTCTCCTCCCTTTAACACAACCATTTCCTGCTCTTACTCTACCCACTCGTCTTTTAAGGTTCCTCCTTCTCTTCTTTAAAAGAAAAACTATTTCTCCTTCTCAGCATTTATCCAGAACCAAAGAGAGGCTAATGGTTTTTTTAATGTTTCGAAACGCAGTTTAAGAGGCAGTATACCAGCGTTATGATAGTGCCGACGGGTATAGGAGCTGCTATTGGTGGATTCGCCGGTGACGCTTTGCCGGTCGCTCGTGCCCTTTCCAACGTTGTCGATTGCCTTATCACTCACCCTAATGTATCTCACTTCCTTATCTAATAAACCCAATGAATTGATATTTACTAATCTGTCTTGCTCGTTTTCGTGCGATGTTAGTTGTTTTTTGTCGGTCGTTTCACATTATTTGGTAATTTCATTAGTCATATATGGAGATATTTCAGGTATAACATATAATTTATTCTACTTTGAGACTTAAGCTCTTGATTTTATTGAAATGCAAGTGAAAAATTGAGACTTGAGCTCATGATGTCAAACAATTGCAAGCGAAAAGTTGACATTTATGTTATTACCGTTGATGTTGATGTTGCTGCTGGCTGCTGGCTGCTGCTGCTGCTAATGCTTTTGTAGTTCTTTTTTCCTTTTCATGTTTGGTATTATAATTATGAGATAGGATATTGTCAGTTGTCACTATCAATTTCATGTCACTACCACGTCACTACCACTTTTTCACCGTTAGATTAGAATTTCATCTACCTTTATCATTTCTCTCTCCTATTGAGATTCTAATCTAACGGTGAAAAAATGGTAGTGACTTGGTAGTGACAATATCCTATCCCTATAATTATATGGGTATTTTGGAAACAAAAGTTCTTGTATGCCTTCATATCTGTCTTCTTTCAGTTAAATTATTGTAGTTAGCTATGAACCATCAAATTTATACAGGTTCTTAATGCAGCAATGCTCTACTGGCCCTTGCCTAATACATTATATGTTGAAGGTTATGCTCTGGACCGCTTCGCAGAAGGCTTATGGGCATTACAGCCTGTTCACCAAAACAGGGTATGCTTCTGTGGTAGTCTCCTTGTGCTGTAGGCTAGCCTTAATTAGCTTTATCATGTGGTGTTAAAATTTTAGTTAGTGATTTTCCCTCACGCCATTGTCTTGTACTTCATATGAATTATGTATTGGATTGTTATTGTTTGTTCACTTGAAACAGGTGGGATTAGTTCTTGATGCTGGAATGGAGAAGGAGCTTCTGATTCGCCACTTACAAGTAGCTGATGCTGTAAGGGCATCCCTTGGATTGAATGTTGTGGAATATATTGTCACAGACACCCCACTAAAGGTATGGAGATTTTGATTTCCTCAATGATGTGTAAAGCATCCAGCACAAGGTCTGATACGTGGTGGGAAACGGGTGATATGGTTATTAGGAGGGGTAGTGGGCTATAAATAGTGTGCTAGTAATTGTACCCTATTTATGGACCACTACCCTTCCTAATTACCTTATTAGCCCTTTCCCTTACTAATACTCCCTCCAGTCCTTAATATAAGACATTTTTATTTAATTTGATTATATTAAGGAAGTTAGTTAATTTAATTAATCTGACATATATATTCTAAAACACCCTAATCATCTTCATTAATTCCCCCATTTTATCTCTTTCTTGATTATTGTTGAGGGTGTATCAATTGGGGTAAATTAGGAAAAGATGGATAAATATGAAAACTATATCTTATATTTATGACCAAGATCAACTCCTCAGATAGAGTACCATGTATCAAGGTCCATGTAAAGCATTTAAATTTGAAATATGGAAGCTATTGCTCTCTTTAGGGGTTAATTTAGAAGTAGATAAGCATGTGTACCTCGACGAAAATTAATGGCTGTGTTGTTGCTAGACATTCTCATTGCCTCCTGTATTACCTACATAAATTTATTTGACATGCAACTGTTGCACAGCTTTCTGGCTGTAACTTTCAAATTTGTTCAGACAACAGATCAGATGCACATCATGTCCTGGATTGGTGTGAGCAACACTCTGGACTTGACTAAATAAAACCATGGCAGGATATGGTTGCATAACTTTAGGCATATCTTGCGTCTCTCATTCTCATTCTCAAATATTTTAGTTAAGTCAGTGTTCTACACATTTTATCCATGCCTTAAGTTGAACAGGCATTAAAAGATTTCTCAAATAATCAAATGTACTGATGTTAATGTTGGACGAAGGGACTTCATCAGATATGTCTATTCTTCATACTCCTACACCTAGCATGATGATTTCTCAGTAGTTTAAATTGCCCTGGCATAGCTAGTTCTAACTTCCAAGTGATCCTTCTAATACAAATGCAATAATTTCACTTGGATCAAATTTTACAGGTAGAGAAGTGGATTGATCCAGAAAGTGGGCAATCAACAGGGAGGATTAAACACCCAGATTCTTTACTTAGAGCTGTAGAAACATTAGTGAACAAGTCCCAAGTGAATGCCATTGCTGTTGTTGGACGTTTTCCAGACGATGATATTCAAGAAGTAGATGACTACCGGCAGGGAATGGTATATAGATGCTGTTTGACTGCTTCTCTTTTCTTTGTTAATGATTGTTTCCTCTCTTTCATTGTGACATTGCTCACATATTCACATTTTGTTTGCTCATTTTGATCTTTTCAGGGAATAGACAACTTGGCAGGTGTTGAGGCAGTTATTAGCCATCTGGTTGTTAGGAGTTTTCAAATTCCTTGTGCACATGCTCCTGCACTTTCTCCTTTTCCCCTTAGCCCTTCTGTATGCCCAAAATCAGCTGCTGAGGAGGTTGGTTAACTCTTAGGCTATGTTTGATTAAATGCATTTATAAATCAAATTTACTCACCTAAAATGGGCAAGTGAAGATTACATAAGATGCTTTTGCAATGTCCCACCAAGGGTGGATTAGCTTTTGGAGAATAGTTTCTAAAGAAAAAGTGAATTTAGAGAATAGATTTTGGAGAATAGCTTCTGAAAAGTTTTTTTTTTTTTTTTTTTTTTTTTTTTTTTTTTTTTTTTTTTTTTTTTTTTTTTTTTAAAGCGTCTGAAAAATCATGGTTTTCAACCTCCAAACCATGGTTCTGCAAAAGAGAGCGTTTGGGTAGCTTATACCAAACCATGTTTTTGAGAGTTAAAAGCTATTTTGACTTTTGATGTGATGTTTGGCAACCTCACTTTTAAAACCATGATTTCAAAAGTGAAACCAAACACAAGTATGCCGGAATGCTGCATAACCTAGAACACATAACTAGTGACTGAAATATGGGCCCATCAATGTAGAATGTTTAGTTAGGATTAAAATATAGTGTTATTGTCAAAGTTTGATCACCTTATTAATCGATTGAATTTTTTTTACTAGCTTACAGGATTTTTCTTGAAGAGTTACTTCAATTATGCATTTGAAGTTCGTTATCCTCTGATTTGCTTGGTTAACACTTAACACTACTTGTGATTTGTTTTGAATGATAAGTAACTTGTTCTTGTTAGATAGCTTGGATATACATTCCTACCGTGCGTGCTTGCTGGCCTAAGTAAGGCTCCACAATACTTGGTGAAGAATTCTGAATCCACGGAAAGAGGCTGCATATGGGCAAGCGATGTTGATTCTGTTATCCTTCCTAAAGATGCATGTGGAGGAGATGGGGCTCTTGCTTTTGCCGGAAGTCGAAAAAATAAGGTACAAATTCAAACATACTACGAGTATTAGTTTTTTCCGCATATAATGCAATAACAATGTTCCTTTATGGCATGTTGGCTTTCCTTTAATTTGCATACTATCCTTCCTGCAGATATTTATTTTTTGTTTTGAATAAACAAAAACAATTTTCCTTTATGACATTTTAGCTTTCTTCTGACCATCACAACATCCTACCTCCAGTCCAGATATTTAATTGGGAGCAATCTCCATTATGCTTGTGCCCCTTATAATCTTATGTTTTTAATATTCTTGCAGCCTCTTATAATCACTGTGGAAGAAAATGAAACTGTGCTGAATGATACCCCAGATAAACTTGGTTTTGAAGTGGTAAGCAATCTATTTCTCCTGGAGTTTAGATTTCTTCAGTTAGAAGATGAGATAGGAACTTTTATGGAATTAAAACACAAGTTGATGGTTCAGATGATTTTCAGTGACCAATATATCATCCGGGAGATTTTCAGCGAAGATCAATTACAAATTTCCCATATATCATCCGGCATAGATAATTTCCCCTCTCCAAAGACCTGGAGCATTTTAGATGTAGTAGCAGGAAATTACAAAACCTATAATGTTCAGAAATATCAGGCAGTATATTGTCATGAGTGAAGAATTTGGTCAATCTAGAACCTCGTCTTGGCCTAATCCTAAGTGTCTTTAAAGTTGTCGTTATATTGTCTTACATTTTGATCCTCTGATGTTATAGTGTCGAAGTGGGAGAGAGCCAAACAAAGAATGAGAGTTTGTAGAGAGTCGACTTCTTTTCTCTGTCTCTCTCTTATTTCAGAATCACTTAAAAGACTAATAACTTTAAGAGGGTCCGAATCCGTTGATTTTGACGGTAATTTTTCTTAATGCCAGCAATTTTCTCATTAAGGGGAAAAATGGAAAAAATGTGAAAGAGTATTTGAAGACAAAAGTGAGGATAAATGGAAACCTTTTGGTTGGTTTAATGAATGTCCTGTATTTAAGTACAACTGTAAAGGTAGTTTGGTTGATGAAATTACAATTCCTGCAGCTTCAGGTGTCAAACTATTGGGAAGCCATAGGAGTAATTGCAGCTCACAAGGCAGGGGTTGATCCATTTTCTCTTAGAAGAGATCAAATTTCTAATATCCGCTGCAAGTCTGTGGCTGTCAATGGTTACTCTCTTTCAAGAGAAAGAACTTGAGCATCATTAAACAATTGAAGCTTAAGTTATATACAGACACACATCCTTTTTTCCCCCTATTTATGACATGTCTCCTCAACCCCTTTCATGATTTTTGGTTTTCTCATTTCAATGATAGACCAAAGAAATATATGTTCAATGACAAAAATGCTTAGGCATATCAGCTTCTCTCTAAAGACTAATGCCTCCATATGCGCACAGCTCTTGTGACCCTTTGTGGGTATATTCAACGGAAGAATGTAAAATTTCAAAAAGGCAAGTTATATACACCTCACTTTTATGTTTCCTCGTGTTTTATGCTATTGACTGCTAGCTTCCAACTAAAACTCTCTAGCATAAATCAATGTGGACTTTATATTCTATTAGTGGGATTAGTCCTTAATATATTGGAAATTGAGAAGGGAGTTTCAGATTCGCCACTTACAAGTGGCTGATGTTGCAAGGGCTTCCACTTCAAATTCGATACTTGCAGCCTTAGTTCGTTTGTGCTTACCCTCTAATTCAAAAGCAAAACCAAAAAATCAATAGTTTCAAAAAACACAATTCCTCCTCCACAGGTTCCCCCTGACGTTGCATAAGAAATACTTCACTCTCGTTGGTATTTCAAGTTCCTAAAGCTGATTAGTTTTAGATTATATTATTATATGTGCGGTTAATAAATTTTGTTTAATAGTACAGAAAGGATCCTCTAATCATCTCACTTTCTCCTTATCCCTCATAAGTTAATCTGTATCATGTACCATTGATTTCATTTAATTTTGGCTGTCCATTTTATATTCTTAAAACTTATTTTCAACCCGTCAAATGCTTCCACTCCCGTAAATTCTGAGACTTTCTTTTTTTAATATTTGAGTCTTGTGATGCTAAAAAGATCTGCTTAAGATATTGATCAAGATCTTGAAAAAATACTTCATGATCTTAAAAAATTATTTTAAGATCTTGAAAAAATATTATGAAGTATATTTTTAGTACAGTCAACATATTAGCGAGGTGATAAAAAAATCTACGGTTGAGTAATTAATTATTGGATAATATTATAAATACCATGATAAAAAAATTATAGGTCAAGCCGGCCTGATAAGCCTAACATGCTTTTCAATAAACCTAGGCCTGTCTTGTTAAGCAAAACATGCATATTTAAAGGCCTTGGCCAGTTCCTTATTAGGACAGGCCATCTGACATATTTTCACCCCTACATAGGATATACAAGCATTACATACATAATCCAATCAGAATAGGGCCAAATTTATGACCTAATTAGGTGGCTAATTAGACCAAAGTTCGGTAGAGATTCTTTATTGTTTTCAAAAGAAAATGAAGAAATTCAAAGGTTTGAAAAGTTTATATCTTACTAATTGTTAAATTATTTTTGGCATAAAATTAGTTGGTTTGATTTGTTCTTTTCGAGAAATAGGAAGTAGAAGTGAAAAAATGAGGAAATGTATAGAAACAAAATCAAGACATTAGACGCTGAAATTCAACAATTACGACCGCTTGAAGCAAATTAGTCTGAATCAAATGATTTTTTTTTTTTTTTTTTTTTTTTTTTTTTTTTTTTTGGTAATTTTTCAAAACGAATGTAAGACAAACTTCCAAGGCAATATGACTTTTTTTGTTGTTGTTGTAATAAACAAACTTGTTTAATGCTTTATAGTAATTTTTCAATATGTTGAATGCTTCCATATAGTAATTTTAAAAATATAAAAAAAGGTCTTTAACTGTGATTTTGTTTCTGGAAAATGGCTAGAGAGGAAACCATAATGTTGTAGTTTTATCCAAATTGTGATTAATTGTAGCTTTTAGATTCATTTAAAAATAGATTCAACCATATGTTCTCACAGCCGGAGCTGAGAAAACCACGTTTTGATTAAAACGGTTTGACTACGTACCAACTTCTAGAAACCATATTGTTGTAGTTTTTCATGGCTCACATTTTGATGGTCTCTTGACGAATGAATCATAAATACAAGCTTAGTGATGAATGCTTTATTTTGATGGCGTCTTTACGGTGGCACACATTAATGGCCTCTAGATGCATTTTACGAGCTCCAGGGGTGTTTCCCCAAAGAAAATTCCTGCACCGTTTATCAATCTCGCTGCATGCAGAGCTAGCCAACGCAGAAACAGCCGATGACACTAATGTGTGTCTAGCTGCTAGACAATTTATTTACCTTCCAAGTAGCTAAACGGGTATCCATTCGGTCAAAGAATGAATTTGTACCTTGACTTTGAAGTCTTCTTGTGGAGTACTGGCATACCTAGGTATTTTCCCAGTGGGGACAAAGTTCAAGAAATCACTTATTTGAGTTATTTCTCTACATCTGTTGTGATTCACATTCTTTGAAAAGAAAATTCTAGATTTTGCTGCATTAACCTCTGTCCCGAAACTTCACAAAAGTCATACAGGATAGCCTTCACCACACCTGCTTCATCCATATCTGCTTTTGCAAACAAAATGAGATCATCAGCAAAAAAGAGATGAGAAATAGCCGTATCGATCCGCTTAACTTGAACGGATGCCAGTCACCATCACTAACTGCGCTCTGAATCAGGTGCCCAAGCCCAACCTCTCTATAGTAAGGGCAAAAAGATACAGCGATATGGGGTCGTTGAATTCGCTCTAGGCTCTCCGAAGGGCCATCCAGGGCTATCTTTCGAGACACCCCGTCTAACTGATGAAACAACGTAACCTATCTTTCATTCTAGAAATATGCCCGAAGACCTCCTTATTCCATTTTAGAAGCGACTCGGTGAAGCAAGAAACGACCTACCCCGCAGTTTTCATACTGCACCCAATTAATTAGACTTAACAAATTGCGAGAATTCTTCATGTAAAACCCGTGGCGCAAAGAAATGAAAAGGACGCTTTTGATCAGAATGAACTGAAATGCTCTCGGTATTTAACAATACTGGACAATGGTCGGATTTAAATTTTGGCAAGTGGAATACTGAAGCATACAGAAAGTGATCATGCCAGAGACCATTAACAAAGACACGATCTATACGGCTCTGGCTCGTTCCACACCCCCGTAGCATCCCTCGTGTTTCTACTCCATCGATCCTTTGGGCTAAAGACTGCATTAAAATCTCCGGCAACCACCTACCAACCACTTAATGAATTTTGTATTTGTAGGAGATCATTCCATAAATACGCCTACGATATACGGAGTTCGGGTGACCATAAACCCCCGTGAGGAACCATTCGTTTCTTGTGCCCTCATCCACTATACCACGAATAAACTGCTCACCATAAGAGATAATGGAGAATGGGAAAGATGAATCCCAAAACGTCCAGATGCCACCACTAAAACCTCGTGCTTCAACTACATGCATATTTGGCCAATTCACTCTCACTCCCAATTCACTCTGTAGTCAAATTTGGAGCTTGCATCTAGTTCCTTGTTTCTCTGTGTTTGGTATAAGGACTTTGAATCTAGCTGATTTTACTAATTTAATTTATTTTTTGATTAAGTCAATTTTATATCGTGGCCACTTTAATTTTTTTGGGTTTAGGGAGAAAATTT
The DNA here is from genome assembly GCA_019022615.1 of Acacia melanoxylon. Taxonomy (NCBI): domain Eukaryota; kingdom Viridiplantae; phylum Streptophyta; class Magnoliopsida; order Fabales; family Fabaceae; genus Acacia; species Acacia melanoxylon. Next base: position 6,079,231 of record JAFJYJ010000037.1, read on the forward strand.
AAGTGGTTAATTGTAAGTTAATTTCTTAAGAAAATTTAGAAAAAAAAATTAATGGCATGTCCTCCATCTTGCATAATATACATTATTACGTCCAATTGCTAAATTATCCCTTCCATTTACTTGGGGTTGATTGTACATTAATTAGTGATAAAATTAGTTATGATAAACCATGTTATGATAACAGTAATTTTTTTGTTAATAATTTAAAGTTGATATATAAAATTAATAGCAAAAAATTTGAATAGTTAGATAGATAATTTTTTTTTCTAAGTTTGAGGTATTTTGGTACTTCCATGTCCATTTTGAATATTTATAAGTATTTCTGTACATTTAATTTGAAAAGCATATAGTGTTTAACACACTTTGGATAACATTTTATTGGTATTTTTACATCTTTACCATTTTTGAGCCGGGGGCATTTTGGTACTTTCAAAAAATGGTGTGACCCCCACTACAAAAAATAATAGACATTAGCTTATTTTAACGGACGTGTCATTTTTTCCTCTAATTTTGAATATTTGTGAGTACTTTATACCATACAAAAGTTTATGATGTAAGGTGTACTTTTGATATAAGTTGATAGTAATTTTTACACCTTTTTTTTTTTTGATACAAAGAGATACCTCAATTATCCCCTATGAGAATAATTTCCATTATAATCATTACATAAGAAAGCCTTCAGCTCCGTAGATGGTTGATAAATCTCATGATGCCCGATTCCCGCCTCAAGGCCCTTTTTCGCTAAGAAATCAGTGGAATTTCCCGATCGCGGAATGTATGTAAGTTTCGTGCTCCAATCCATTTGAAGCAACTTTTGAACTTCATTGATGATCTACGTGCGTCTCTATGTTGGCCACACTGTTCAAGATGAAGCGTGATTGAGGCACTTATTTGTTGAATCCGTCTCCGGCCCACACCGCCGAACCCCCAAAGTCCATGCAATTTTCAGTCCGAAAAAGCATGCCCAAATCTCTCGCCGTGAGCTCATCTCCATCCTCGGGGGTGTACAAATCCCTTGAGAAATCTCCCGATTGAATCCCTAATAAGACCTCCACAAGCACTCTTGTTGTTACCCCTAGAATATGCTCCATCCACGTTAACCTTGACCCAACCCTCCTCCGGCGGGCGCCAGCTTTCTCGAGTAGGGGCCAAGGTAACACCTTGGAGATTTAGTCCAACCATACGGTCATTGGTGGAAATCATGCACTCCATCATGGCACATACACTTGCAAGAATGGTATCATTCAAAGTTGTTTTACCCTCGAAGATGAATAGGTTCCTCCCTCCGCCAAATCCACCAACATAAAATAACAAATCGAGAGGCCCACTCATTACTTGCCTCTCGCTTGTCCTCTAACATTCCACCATAACCAATCCGACAAAGTCAAATCCAAGAATCTACGCCATCGCCCACTTGGCACCACTTTCCTCCATAATGATCTCGAGTATGGACAATCTCGAAATACATGTATAGTATCCTCAAATGCCGCACCACAGAGAGTGCAACCTGGGTCCGTTGCCAGATGTCGCTTCACTCTTTTTGCATTCGTAAGTAACCCCTGTCGTGCAACCAACCAAAGAAGCATCTTACAACGTACAGGAGCTCGGACTTTCCACAAACGTCCCCAATCCCTTCCTTGATCCCTTATGTCCCCCGAAAGTACCCTATATGCAGATTTTACGAGAACTCACCACTTCTTTCCCATTTCCATTTCACTTTAGATGCCTCATTAGTAACTTCAATCCCCCGGACACTTTTTCCCAGTTCTTCTTAATGCCGTCCAAACGTTTGAGCCGTACCGAGTGAATTCCATATGAGGAGAAGATCGTCTCCACATTTATACTTATCTCTAATAACTTTAACCCAGAGATCCTCCCTATGAGTGACCAGTCGCCAACCCAGCTTCATAGAGAATGCCTGATTTTGGTATTTTGCATGTCTCAATCCCAGTCCACCCATCTTTTTCGGTTGACATACCTCATCCCAAGCGATTAGGGACGTCTTACGACGCTCCGCAGTACTCCCCCACAAGAATGATCTGTTGTGCTTATCCAATGCTTCCCAGTCCGTGGCCCGAAGGTAGGACGTTTGCATGGTGTATGATGGAATGGCAGAAGACACCGAGGAAATGAGTGTGGCCCCGCGCCTAGGGAGAAGGAGCTAGCTTTCCACCCATTCAATTTCTCCTTTACTTTGTCAATCACCCCTTGGAACGATTCCTTGCTAATCTTCTTATGATGAAGGGACACACCAAGGTATTTCCCAAGATCCGCGGTGAGAGAGAATCCAAGGGCCGTACTAAGCTCCGAGCTCCCGTTATGATTTATATTCTTAGAGAAGAAAACCCGAGTTTTAGCCGCATTTACCTTTAATCCTGAACAAGCACAAAAGTGTGCCAAACACTCTCGAACCATCTCTGCTTGTTGGAGGGAAGCTTCAGTAAACAAAATGATATCATCTGCAAAGAATAAGTGTGATATCGGTGGCCCATTCTTTGTAAGATGGATTGGCTTCCAGTTCATAGTCTCCATCCGTTCTTGTATCATGTGTGCCAACTTCTCAATACAAATCACAAACAGGTATGGCAAAAGTGGATCCCCGCGCTCGACTCCTCCGGAAGCTTTAAACGACTCACCTTGTTTCCATTCCATAGTAACTCGGATATTTCTTGTGCTAATACATTTCTCAACCACATGAATAATGTTGGCAGGAAGATGCAACTCATACAGACACTGAAGGAGGAACTTCCAGTTTACCCTGTCATATGCCTTCTCTAAATCAATTTTAAGGGCCATAAATCCCTTCTTACCCCTCATAGTCCGTATAGAATGATCACCTCTTGGGCTACAATAATATTATCTGAACTATGGCGGCCAGGCACGAAGCTACACTGGTTAGGTGAAATAACATGAGACATAAAACCTTTCATACGGTTTGCCACTATCTTTGTGACTACCTTATATATGATATTGCATAAACTAATTGGCCGAAGATCGCACGTCTCCGGATTATCATTCTTCGGGATGAGTACTAAAAGAGTGCCATTGACATCGCAATTTTTCGAGGAAAGGTAAACACCGCTTCACAAATTGAACCACGGAATCCCGAACCGTGTCCCATTGATGTTGAAAGAACAAAGCATTAAATCCATCCGGTCCTGGTGATTTAAGTCCACCCATACTAAACAAAGCTTCCCTAATCTCTTCTTCTCCAACTTCCCTTTGACAGGCGCGGTAATGGAACTCTGATAGTTTCGGATATGTGGCACTACAAGCGAGACTTGCACGCTCCTCACATTCCTCTGTAAATAACTGGGAAAAATACTCTGCAACATGCTGTTTGATTTGCTCCGTATCAAAGCACCATTCCCCTTCCGTAATACATAATGCATCAATTCTATTCTGCTTTCTTCGGCCATTGGCACATGCATGAAACATTCGAGTGTTCCGATCACCATCAATTGACCAGTTAATCCTTGCTTTTTGAGCCCATAGTAACGCTTCCTGAGTTAAGGTCTCATCCAGCTCTAACCACAATTGTTTCTGGAGATCTTCATAAAACGGAGACCCACCACTACGAGAGATCGCATGGTTGAGTCCATCCATCCTACGAAGAATTTGACTTTTCCTTTTCTGTATACTTCCAAAAACATCTCTATTCCATTTCTGGCAAGCATAAGTACAAACCTCAATATTTTCACCCATTCATTTGACGAGTCCCACTCTTTCTTTACCAGCGGACTAAATTGATCATGCAAATCCATGAGGCAATAAAGCGAAACAGACGCTGACCCTTTTCATGAATCAGCGGTCTCTCTACCTTTAGCAGTAAAGGTCTATGATCAGATTTAAATTGTGGTAAATGAAGTACCTGAGCATCGGTAAATTTGTCACACCAATCTGCATTAGCAAAAATTCGATCCAACCGAGCTGCCGTGTTTCCTCGCTTCCAGATAAAATTCGGTCCATCAAATCCTAGATCCACCAAGTCCATATCCTCTGCCCATCTACAGAATTCCCTGTCTGAGGCAAGCCTATTCACAGCACTGGATTGACGTTCCTTCGCAAAAATAGTAGCATTAAAGTCCCCCCCGATACACCATGGTTCTCCCCGAATAGTTTCTTTGATCCGAAATGCATTTCGGTCCACAAGAAACGACGGTACACTTGATTTGGGTGGCATAGACTGCGTTAAATACCAACTTTGCCTTAAAGTGTTCACAATTCTAAGATGCATATATTGTTTATGTTTCTCTACTATCTCAATCATAAGTTTAAGCTCCCTCCCAGAGGCACCATAGTCCTCCACTATATCCTTCTGCAGCCGTAAAAGCAAAATTATTGAAACCCAATTTTTGGATTCGCCTCTCAGTTTTTAGCTCGTTTGAACGAGTTTCGACAATAGCCAAGAAATCTAGTTTGTAATGAGTTTTAAGATCACGTACCAGGCTTGGAAATGCCTTCGAGCCTGTACCCATTGAATTCCATATCATAAAATTCATTTAAAACTGTGTTGCAGATACAGGCTCTAATCCACTGCCCAAACAATCATCCACAGTATTATTTCCCAAGATTGACTCCTTCGGCCCCACATTTATTCCCTCCATTTCCTCGTGTCCAGTATCTTGTATTTTTTCCATAAATTTATGCTCTAAATTCAATTCCACCGGACCCACCTTGTCTTGTACCTTTTCCACAACATTATGCTCCAAATTCAACTCCATTGGTCCCACGTTCATTTCTTTCATTTCCTCATGTCCAGAGTCCTTCATTTCTTCTTCAAAACACCGTGGGTCCTGCGCACATGAGATGATGTCACCGCCTGCGTCGTTGGTCCTTCCAAGATGCTTGTTGGCTTCGTGAGAACTTGATTCCTGGAAACAATTAAATGTATTCTTCATTTTTAGTACTTCAAGATTGGCTTTTGGTTTTGACCTTGGTTTATTTTCTTTACCAAACACCTTGGGCCCATCTTCTTTTTTCCTCTTTGATCCTACTACAATCCACTCAGATTTCTTTTTCCCCATATCTTTGACCACTCGATTAGATACCCCCAAAATTGCTCCCCCTGATTTCTCGCTATCCTACTTTAAACCAACTGCTTCCTTTAATCCTGCCTTATTTCCCGCAATCTTCTTATCACCCTGCAAATTTTCCAGGCCCCCTTGCATTGCTCTACCATTCTTCACAGCTCCCCTAGTCTTCACCTTCTCCTTGGACCCCACATTCCCCAAAGTTGACCGACGCATATCCCGATGAAAAACCATTTGCGGCCCGAGATGATTGTTACCACTGGAATGAACAGCTGAGGCGCTCGGTATCCGCTCCATCGTCTCCGAATGCCACACGCCCCCATCTCCTCCACCTGCTCCTTCATATTTTGATCTTTACCGTGACCAGCTTCCTTTCCTGCTCCAATCCCAGCCTCATTTCCTGCCAAATTATCAGTGTCGTCATTACGGTGGACACACTTATCCTGAGCATGGCCATACCGTCCACAACTAAAACAAACCAGATGGAGCCCTTCATAAACCAGTTGTTTATCCTCACCGAACACAAGTAAAAAGCCGGTAGTAGAGGTTTGAGAAGATCCACCTCCACACAAATACGAGCAAACTCACCCTTATCATATATCGACGTAGAACGATCAATTTTAATTATCTTTCCTATCATATTTTCGATTATTTCCGGTGCTTCCACCGTACAAAACTCCAATGGCAAGTCCGAATTCGAATCCAAAGCGCAACCTTCCTTTGACAATCAGCTTTCCTCGGGTTAAAATTTGGCCTCCACCGTTGCACTAGGAGATAATGGTCATCAATCATCCAAGGCCCTTCATAATATGCATAATCTCGATCCTCCTTACTAGAAAAGGAGACAATGTAATAATCATTACTCACAGGCACAACCTTCAGAGGCTGTTTCGGCTTCCACATTCGACGGACACGATCAATAAGCACATGCTTTGGCACCGACCAACCCAAAACCTTAATGATAAGCGAGTTCATCCAAGGTTTACACCATGTCGTATATTGTTCAGACGTAACGGATAAGACCGGATACCTGCTAGTTGGTGCACCATCGATATCTTCATCATTCTCAGCCTCTGTATCTCTACCTTCCCCCGGCTTTGTCCCTGCACGTTTTTTTGCGAAGAACTCCTTCCACCCACTAACAATATCATCGAACTTCCCTACGACTCACCGAAATCCAAGGCCTCCTGGAGATAAGAGCTTCTCTCTATATGAAATAGACACTGGTCTCCTATCTCCCCCCTTGCTCGCCTGATTCTTCCCACCGTTGCGTGTCGTCCCTCCTCCTCCTCCACTACCAAAGACAAAATATTTCCCCCTCTCAGAATGTTTTCCTTTTTCCCGGCCCCATCCTCCACCGTCCCCGTCCCCGTCGCCGCCCCTTCCCGCTTCCGTCCGACGCTCGCTTCTCGCTCCCTCGTGCTCCATTTACACCTTATCCCTAATAATATTAACCAAAATTTACATGGACAGAAGATGTTGACAGAAACAATCAAATGAAAAGAGAATAAAACTTGCAAGAAAATGTGACGGGTGAGGGGCACAAGGATCACATGCTCATCAAAAAGTCCAAACAAAACTTGGGTGTGAGAATGTGATTGGAGGGGGTTGATGATCATAATTAATATTATATTGATATGCCATTAATATATTATCTATTTCTATTTCTTCTTCTTCTTCTTGTTTTTTTTTTAAAAAAAAAATACAAATATCTTCTTCTTCTATAATTATATATCTGTGGATGTTCATCCAAATACAAAATTCTTCTTCAAAAAAAATTACAACTTTATTCTTCTTCTATAATAAGGTTAATTGTAGAATAAATATGACCGCATCTTATATTATAAGAGTCTAATAATCAAATTACGCGGTTTAAGAAAACGATTCAAATTAATTAAAAATAATAAATATGTCTGGAATAAATTTCTTTTTTCAAGTATATATACCCTTATTTATAAGGGAACAAGTAAGAGAGATAAATAAAGTAAATATAAGTATCAACTTCCTTTTAATTAAGGGAAAATTTCATTTAGCCTCCAAGGATATATGACTTAATTTCAGTCAAGCCCTAAAATATTTTGAAATTTCACTACACCTCTTTGGATCAAAATGAAATTAAATTTTATGGGTGAAAAGATAATGATATCCTTTTTTTTTTTCGGAAGAGCATTTACAAGAAAAAAAAAAGCTATTTACAAGACAAATAAAGGGATTTAAAAGCCTCAAATTCATGAGGACGGACTTGGCTTGCACCGCTACAAGCTTATGTCCGTTGTGTCTGCTGCATTGGAATTGCGTCATTTTGACGTAAAAAATGTGCAGCTTTGACCTTTTTTTTTAATAAATATTTTAGGGTACTGACGGGTACTAAAAAAATACTTCGGGATATCGATAATCTTGGAAAAATACTTTATGATCTTGAAAAAATATTTTAGGATCTTAGAAAAATATCCTAAAGTATATTTTTAGTACTAGTCAAGACCCTAAAATAATTTTATGATCTTGTGGCCCAAGTGATCGAAAAAAAAATATTATCTTGAAAATTATTTTACGATCTTAGAAAAATATTTCGGATATCGACTAGTACTAAAATGATATTTTAGAATACTAAGCAGATCTTGAAAAAGTATTTTATGATATTTTAAGATCTTAAAAAAAAATATTTTGATCTTCGAGTTTGGTACTAAAAATCTACCTTAGGATATTTTTTGAGAATCCTAAAATATTTTTCAAGATTATGAAGTATTTTTCCAAAGACCGGTCAAGTATCTCAAGATCTTTTTTAAGATCAAGTATCTTTGAAATATTTTTCTAAGATTGTAAAATAATTTTTCAAGATAGTATTTTTTTTTAGTACCAATCAGTATCCTAAAAATATTTCGCAAGATCGACAAGATCTTAAAAATATACTTTATGATATTTTTTTATGATTCTAAGATATTTTTTCAAGGCCATGAATTATTTTTCCAAAGTATTGATCAAGATTTAAAGATCTTTTTAGTATCCATTATTACTCTAAAATATTTATTAAAAAAAGGCCAAAGCTGCACAATTTTTACGTCAGAACGACGCAATTCCAATGTAGCAGACGCAGCAGACATAAGCTTGCAGCGATGCAAGCTAGGTCCCATAAGGACATGTACCAATTCCATGAAAAATTAAAAGATGAATGGCTCAACCATACATTGTACGGTTCGTACTGTAATGGAGAGAGATATTGTGCGTGTTTGGTATAACTTTTAGGAGGAGCAATCAGGGTTATTTACTATTTCAATTTTTATGATTTTTTTTTGTTTGGATGAAAAATTTGCCGCAGCTTATTTGAAAAGCTAATTTTCCCCGCTTTATAGAGAAAAAAAAAAAAGCCTCTTTACTTAAACCCGACTTATAAAATAAAAAACTACTTATGCAACCACCAATTCGAACATAAATCATATTTCACAATCTGACTTTTCCCTAAGTCATTTTTCCCCTAGTTATCCCAAACAATTGATTGATACTTAACCGACAAAGTTGAAACAACCAGCATGCAGGCACCAACATTTTTCAACAACTTTTATGATTCGATGATACCAAGAAAATCTTTAAATTTTATTAACTTTCCAAATAGAGAGAGATAAATATACTTATCTAATCCTATTTATAACGAACTTCTAACATTTTTCTTCTTTTTAAGTGTGTTAATTGTAAGTTAATCTCTTAAGAAAATTTAGAAAAAAATTAATATAAAATTTAATAGCATGTACTCGATCCATCTTACATATAATCATATTGAAAAAAAAAAAATCACATGGATAGAAGATGTTGACAGAAACAAACAAATGAAAAGAGAATACAACTTGCAAGAAAATGTGACTGGTGAGGGGCATAAGGATCACATGCTCATCAAAAAGTCCAAACAACAAAAGTAGCGTGTGAGAATGTGATTGGTGGGAGTTGATGATCATAATTAATATTATATTGATATGCCATTAATATTATCAATTTTGTATTTGGATGAACATCCACAGATATAGAATTATAGAATAAGAAGAAATTTGTTTTAAAAAAAAAAAAAAAATCCGACCTTTTCATGGGCCCACATTATTCCCTTTATTCTCATGATACTACCATTATTTTAACAAAAAAGGGTGAATGCTCCTCCTAGGATGAGTAAAACCAAACCGAGATGAAGTCAAATCGTTTTTTTGTTCCATTTGTTCTGTTATTTTTTTTTCCTTTCAAAAGTTTTTTTTTTTTCGGGGTGTTTGGTTCATTTAGATAAATTACCTGACAGGTTAATAATTAACTTAACTATTTTCAAATGCTATCCCCAGTACAAATTATATACTCTGAGCTCTTGTCTTTTTTATAAGAGCTCAAAAGTTAAATTGCCTTGTATTTTTTTAAAGCCCGACAAGAATTGTCTAAATATTTAATAATTTTTTTCATTTTTACTTATCATTAATTATAATGTATAGCAGTAATTAAAATTTTAGTGATACTTATATTTATTTTATCTCTCTCTTATTTGTCCCCATATCAATAAAGTCATACTTAGAAAACAAAGTTTATTTGAGATATACTTATTATTTTAAACTAATTTTAACTATTTTCTTAAATCCCAGCTTATAACTTATATTCCCTTCGGTCATATATATACTCCATATTGATCCATTTTATGATATGTCTTTGATAATTGAATATTTCATAAACTTCTTTTTATCTCTTGATTAATAATTTAGGACTCTTTAGTTAATAAACAATGACTTTTATACTTATTTTTTTGGGCCTTTTATTATATTTTAGCCATTTTTAATAATAAAATTCCAGTTTTACATTGCTTCACTATTCCTACCATAACTCTTGAACCAGACATCGGATTTGCCTCATTTTGTTTTATATTTCGGATGATTCGAGAGCTACAATTGTTATGAAGACATGAAGGGAAAATTTGGACAAGAGGGCGGTCGATTTTGGAGCCGAAGTCGGATTTTTATTTGGGCTCGAATTTGTAATTAAAGCTCATTTTATATTATTTTCTGTTTTGGGCCTGAATTGTGGATTAATGCCTCTTTTTCGTTTTTCCATTTTAGATTAAGTGAGCAGCAGCCATAAACATATTCTCATTCACGTTTTTAGATTGTGGTGGATCAAAATAGGAGTTTTTAAATTCTCTCAAATGTTCTTCGTGTTCTTCGCGTTCTTCATCTTTTCTTATGTGTTTTGCTTAGCCATGCTTGGCTAAGTTTCTGTGGTTAACCCATGGATTGAGGGTTCCACGAATCCGAGGACATACGCTTGATCGGTAACATAATTCGTTTATTTTATTTTAATCGGATCCGATTATAATTGCGGATTAGGTATTAGATTTAATACCTAGATTGATATCCCAAGGACATAGGTCGGACCGGGTTACGAGAGAGCGTTATGCGATCGCACAAATGAGCTCGCCACGTGTTCGATTAAATGCTAGACGATCGTCTAGTCGAGGAATATTTGGACGAACGCAGAGATCTTGGTTCGTCGAGAATCAATCACGAGTTTGGTTATTATCTTTTTGTTCGATGAAGGTTATGGAATCCCAGTGCGGGTTAATCGTTTTTAATCGATTAATCGTTGCTAATCTGTTTACGCATATTTCATTACGTTTCGCATATTTTGGTTTTTAATATCTTTTGAATCAAAAACCCCCAATTTGTTATTGTTCATTTTTTTTATTCTTTGATTTAAACCCACGCAAATTCCTTAAGAGAAACGACCCGGGTTACATTATACTGTAAATCCTTTTCTAATCTGGTTATTTTGGGAGATCACGGCAAATCTCTATCAGTCTTCAAGAGAATATTTTTTGTCATTTTTATATGACATTTTGATAGTTCCAATTAATATTAAATACTACCTCCCATTCTTAAAATAATTCTTACTTCGGTTCTTTTTATAAGGACCAACTAACAAAATCATGCAGTTTAAAATATTAGTTAAAAGCAATAAATGTGTGACTTATATGTCTTTATTTTCAATTATACCCTTGTTAAGAAATAGTGTACTTGAGAGATAGTGGATGAAAATTTATTACATAGAGATTATAAGTGATATATATTTAATTAGGGTAAAAATAGAAAAATCAGTTTACAATATGCCCATATTTTATAAGGATAATGAGATAAAGTAAAAGTTAATAGGATGTTATAGTTTAGTGTGATTAATAAGGTGAATTAGTTATAAATGTCTTATAAGTTGGAGTGGAGGGAGTAAGGTACTAAGGTATACTCTTTGAGATAGAGTAAGCGTAATACCGGATTTTAGTAAATCGGAAGTTTTGAGATAAAGGAAATTAACGAATATTTTGATAAAGCAAAATCATGAGCTTAAAACTGTTATAGAAAATTGTTATAATTGTAGAGTAAATTGTCAAAAAAGTTACGGGAAAATCGATGATGAAAGAATGACTAAAAATGATATAATGGTGATAAAAACGGTCTAAAAATATTATGATAAATATTTGAAAGATTATGAAAAATTATGAGAAAAATATGGAAGTGTTATCCCTAATTATGAGAATTTAATAAATTATTTCAGAGGAAATAACATGAAGAAAAGTTTAAAAAGCATTTCGGAACCATAAAGTAACCTGATAGGGTAAACATTGTTAATATTTTACATAGGATATAAAATGACAATGTCAGTATAAAAGTTTACAAGATAACAATATACTATAAAATTGGTAAAGATAAATATATGAAGAAACCTGATCCTAAAAAGATCACTAAACGAAGAAATTAGGCACGATTAAGCCTTAACGGCGCGAGGGGTAAAACGAGAATTTTTGGTAAAAAAATATTATATTTTTAAAAAATGGAAAAAATTATGAAAAAATATTTAAAACTGAATTTTTTAATTAAGGGGTCGAAATTCTTAATATTTTTAATTAAAAAGAATTGTTTAAATAATTAAAATGTTAATTAGAATAAAATAATAATATAATGCGGTGAGTCGGCTTATAAAGGCGGGCCGGGGAAAAGTTAGAAATAAATTCTACGGGTAAACCAGAGGTAAAAGTCTTTTCGACTGATCAAATTAAGTACAAGTGAAATTCTACACGAAGAAAGAATTTACCAGGACGTCGATTCCGCAACCGAAAACCCTAATTTCAAATAAGACGAAAAGTTGATCAGATAGAGTGGAGTCGATAGGCAAAGTGAGAACCTATAGAAACAATTGTGTCTTTTTAAACACGAGATTAAGTTAGGCAACAACTGGACGTTTTACGATTCGGTGAATTGTTGTCGAGAAGTTGGTTCTATCGAAGCGATTTCCGTAACGGACGCGTTTGTCCGAATATCTTCCGACGCACCGGAGAATACCTGGATATGATCAAAAAGAGGATCCAAATAGATAATATGAAAGAGGATGGAAAGATCTTCAAAGTTACACGCCGGATTTTTGAGTTTCGCGAAATCGCGAAACGGGACACCAATCGGGTAGCTTTATCGGGATAGGAGGCCATAAAGCAAGATGACAACTCATTCTTTGACTTTTTGGGCCAAAGAGGTCGGCACCTATGGATGGAGGGCCAAGATTGCTCCTCCCAAAACCCTAGATCTAACGGTTCAAAAACAAAGCGAAAATTCCCTTTACGTCCCGAATTTTTTCTATAAATACCAAGCTCCTCTTCTTCATTTCTCACACCAAAAATCTGCCTCTTAGAGAGAAGTTAGAGAGAGAAGCTCCGGAGAAAGTCCGAGCAAAGTCCGGGTAAGTTCTTCGGTCCCTGGTCTTTAGTTTCGGTAGTTCTTTCGGTAGATATAGTAGGAATGCTAGATTTATCTTTAATTTTTCAAGATAGTCTAGATATCATATTTAGGGGTAAATATGATATATATTTCGAAAATATGATGAGGGAAAAGATCTGTCAAAATTCTAGAGAGATAGAGCGAAAACAGCGAAGCTCCGCGAAATTCCGCTCGATTAGGGGTTGGGGGCAAAATGGTAATTTGTACCTAAAATGCCCGTTATGATGCTAAAAGTTGTTAAATATTATCCTTATAGGATATCTCGAGATAATCGTCATTGTCGAGCCATTTGTTGCCGCCGTCACACCGCCTGTTTTTTCCGTCGGGGAATTTACCGTTTTTCCGTAAAAGTTCCGTTGTACCGCCAAAAAGGTACGTTCGCGTCTTTAACACTAACTCGATGCTTATTATATGCGTATATGTGTTGTTAGGTATGTACGTTCGCGTCGTAACACTAACTCGATGGTTATTGTAATATCTAGGATAATTATTTATCCGGAATATTATATTCGATAAATAATACCTATTTAAAATAGGTGAACATGTGGTTTCAAATAATAAGTAATAATTATCTTATTTTCTAAGGTAATTACTATGGAAATTAGGAAAGATAAAGAGCTAAAATGTATTTTTAGGGCATTAAATGGCCTAAAAATATTATGATAAATCCCAAGAGGTAGTAAAATATTTATAAAAAATTAGAAAGTATGTTGTCTCTAATTTTAGGAATTTTTGGGATAATTTCCCTTGAAAAATAATGAGGCAAAATTAAGTATTATTTTGGGATCATAAGTGACCCCATGATTTTTAATATTTTACATGGGATATAAAATACCAATGTAAGTAAAATAGTTGTGAGATAATGATTTATCCTAATTAAGAAAATTATCAAAAATTAGTAAGTGGCTAATCTGGTAATTAATGGGATAATTAAGGTATAAAGTAAATGAATTAAAAATAATTTAAATAATTATTTTTAATTGGAGAAATTCGAAATTATTAAATAAATAAAAAAATAAAAAAATAAAAGTAATAAAATATTTTATGCTTAGAAAAATAAATAAAAAATAAAAGAAAAAAATAAATGTGAAGGTAATTAGAATAAAATAATAATATAATGCGGTGAGTCGAACATTAGGCGCATTAGGGAAAAGTTAGAAATAAATTCTACAGTAAACGAAGTAAAAGTCTTTTCAGACGATCAAATTAAGAACAAGTGAATTTTTACACGAAGAAAGAATTTACCGTGCGTTGTTTCCGCAACCGAAAACCCCGATTTCAAATAAGACGAAAAGTTGATCAGATAGAGTAGAGTCAGATAGGCAAAGTGAGAACCTATAGAAACAATTGCGTCTTTTTAAACACGAGATTAAGTTAGGCAACAACCGGACGTTTTACGATTGGTGAATTGTTGTCCGAGAAGTTGGTTCTATCGGAGGCGATTTAGTGAATAGGATGCGTTTGTCCGAATATCTTCCGACGCACCTAGGAGAATACCTGGATATGATCAAAAAGAGGATCCAAATAGATAATATGAAAGAGGATGAAAAGATCTTCAAAGTTACACGCCCGGATTTTTGAGTTTCGCGAAATCGCGAAACGGACACCGATCGGGTATTTTATCGGGCGGAGGCCATAAAGCAAGAGCCATCATGGATGACAACTCATCCATTGACTTTAGGGCTCTTAGATTTCGATCTTGACCATGGATGGCCAAGAGTGTTTTGTCCTCAAAAATGCGATCCTACGGTCCATATTCGTCAAGGCGAAGTTCGAATTATTTACCGTTCGCCATCCGTCTCTTCTATAAATACCAAGCTCCTCTTCTTCATTTCTCACACCAAAAATCTGCCTCTTAGAGAGAAGTTAGAGAGAGAAGCTCGGAGAAAGTCGAGCAAAGTCTCGGGTAAGTTCTTCGGTCCCGGTCTTTAGTTTCGGTAGTTCTTTCGGTAGATATAGTAGGAATGCTAGATTTATCTTTAATTTTTCAAGATAGTCTAGATATCATATTTAGGGGTAAATATGATATATATTTCGAAAATATGATGAGGGAAAAGATCTCGTCAAAATTCTAGAGATAGAGCGAAAACAAAAGCTCCGCGAAATTCCGCCGATTAGGGGTTCGGGGGCAAAATGGTAATTTGTACCTAAAATGCCCGTTATGCTGCTAAAAGTTGTTAAATATTATCCTTATAGGATATACGAGATAATCGTACCCATTTGTCGAGCCATTTGTTGTTGTGCCGCCGTCACACCGCTTTTTTTCCCGCATTTGTCGGAAATTTACCGTTTTTCCGTAAAAGTTCCGTTGTACCGCCAAAAAAGTACGTTCGCGTCGTAACACTAACTCGATGGTTATTGTATGATTATATATGTTTGTTGTGTTCGTTTGTTGTTGTAGCATACGTGGTTATGTTATATACACGGTTATGTCACATACGTGGTTATGTCACATACGAGGTTATTATTCTTTGTATCATACGTGGTTATGTTACATACGTGGTTATTATATATCTTACATACGTGGTTATGTATTTTTAATCATACATCTGTTGTGGACTGTTGTATTGATTGCCGTTGTCGTGTATATGTAGTCGTATTTAAGCATGAGGTTAAGTTAGTTACCCGAGATCCAAATTGTAATTGGATCTCGGCTCTTATCATAGCGTCGGGTTCGGAAGAACCGAGGACCGAGGAGAAAGGCGAGCGAGCCGTACTGAGTCCCGAAGACTTTCTTCGGGTGTTATTCATTTTGAAAACTCTCGGTCAATGTACCGCTTCAGAATCGACTTACTTACGGCAATTTGAATAAATGTATCGATTACTCAATTGCTCCGATGCTCTACTCTGATGAAAAAAAAAATTATACTGCTTTTGAAAATGGGATGTTACAAAGCCCCAGGTATAAGATACACTTTCTTTTTATTCTGAAATTTTAATATACTCTCCTTTCATTTGTATGCCTATATATTAATTAAATGGATGCATGTCCAATTGTCCATTAATTATTATAAATTCTCTCCCAATTTTCTTGGCACATCCTCTCTCACTTACTCTCTACTTAAATAAGGCTATATTTAGTAGAAATATTTTTACATTTTTACACATTTATAATTTTTAACTAATTTTAATTAACATTTTAATCTACATGCATAATTTGGTTAGTTATAACTTATATATGGGACAGGGGAAGTAATAATTATAAGATGGAATGCAACAATGGTTAATTAGCAACAACCTAACAACCTAGGCTCTCGGTATATATTTACTTCACAGTATTATTATTATTGTTAGAGATTAGAATATTAACAAAAATTTAATCGAAGGGATGGCATTATTTTGAGTTGGAAGCAATTTTATCTATTTTATAATTTTGTTGGAATATTTCTCATTAAATAAAGTATGAGCACGAAATGTTAATTTAAAAGGAGTACATGCATCAACAGTTAAATCTTAAAAATGCTGCGTGAGTCAAATCTAATTAGATTAACTAATTATTTTTATTGGTTTGTGTTAGGTAGGTATTGACACCAAGATTGTCAAACTCACGAGTTTAAACAAACTCGTGACAATAAAGTTGTATCGTGAATTCAAATCGTAAACTCGTAAGAGTTTACTTTTATTATTAAATAGGTATTACTAGTGTATAATTAAATAATTAAAATATAAAAAGGACAATAATTTGATATAAATTTATTTTAAATATAAATAATTGAAGTTAAATCCATCAACATTCATCATTTATAATATTTAATAAAGAAATTTCTACAAAATTTCTATATAAAAAATTTGTTGAGTATGATCAAATAAAAAAAGTTAATATGAATTTAAGAGTAAGTTAACACGGTTTTATAAGTTAGAAACGTTAAAACGGTAAACTCGGTATATAAACTCGTGCAACCGAGTTTATGACTAACACGAGTTTACTACTAACTCTACTCATTTTTATAAGGTAAAAATGTAAAAACGGTAAACTCGGAGAGTCAACTCGCGAATTTAACAACTTTAATTGACACCCCTTAATTAATGCTCTCTTCTCTATGCATATGGCTTGTTAATTGGGTTTTAAGTATTAATTAATTACTTAACGATTGAGAATCCCAACAAAAGTTCAATCTAGAGGATTGTTACATTATCTTGAATTCAAAGCAATTTGATGTCAATGAACACCAAGTGAGACATTATTGGTTGGTTGTCTTCTAGAACAATTCGAAACCCCATTTTTCACACTCACCCAGAATCCTCCTTTAAATTCTTTACCATTAATTTGAGTGAACATTGGTCATCATGTTTTGATCATTTTTGTAATACCCCAATGGTATGCTGACCTTCATACTATTTCTATTTTATTTTCTAATTCTAATATTATTATATTTTAGTCTAATATTCGTATTCGATTTTATTATTATTTTTATTTCTTATTAAATTATTAATATTAATTAAATAAAAAAAATTTATTTTTTTTTATTAATATTAATAATAATACTTATACATAGCCTAGTGGGCATTTACTAGAGTATTCATATGCAATTTAGTAGGCAAAACAGAAATAGTATAATAGACTGATACAAAGCTCTTGATTACATTACAAGGATACCCAAAAGGTTTATACATTTTACAAAAAAAAAAAAAAATTAGACAACTAAAAAAAATTCAAAAGCCAACAAGGCTCTTGACCCAATCAGAAACTCCTTTGTCCATATCCGCTGCCTTGCCTTGGGAGCTGCGTCCAGTACACTGTTGATATCACCAATAATAATAAGGGCTGGGATTCCGAAGAACCCAAGGTAACAGTCAATCTCACATAATATGCATGCACAATACATGTTAATGAACCATAAAACAATTTAATCAGCATTCGAAAGCACATAACATAAAGAGTACCAAATGCAAACAAATATCACATATGGCATCGACTGCAACCAAAGGATCCCACTAATGTCTATCGCAAAGACCGAGCATTCACTACTAGAAAATACACAAATAACGACGGAATTTGCGACGGAAAAAATCCGTCACAAATTTTCGCCTATTTGCGACGGAAATGATAATCCGTCGCAAATACAGTGTTTTGCGACGGAAAATTATATCCGTCGCAAAAAATTTGCCTTTGCGACGGAAATTGAGTTCCATCGCAAACCCGGCCATCGGGTTCCCCTTTTTGCGACGGAACTTCAATTCCGTCACAAAAAGCAATTTTTTTGCGACGGAAACGGTTCCGTCGCAACCGGCGGCCTTTTGGCGGTTTTTGGATTCCCCCCTTTTTGCGACGGAACCGTTTCCGTCGCAAAAAGCAAATTTTTGCGACGGAAATGATTTCCGTCGCAAAAAAATTTGCTTTTTGCGACGGAACTTCAGTTCCGTCGCAAAATCGGGCTTTAATTCCTTCTGAAATCATTTCCCGTCCGCCATTTCGATCTCTTCTCCACCTCTTACTCATTTCGTGGGTCTTCCTCGTCACCTCCGCCCCTCCCCGTCCTGCTCGTCCTCCGGCGTCGGCCCTCCGCCTCCTCCAACGTCCTCCGTCCTCTGTCCTTTGATTCCTCACTGTTTTCCTCCGGTAACGTCCCTCTCTCTCCCTCTCCCGTTAACTATTTGTTTATCGAAGTGATTGTTGATAAGCATTCATCACTCACTTTGTACAATTGAAGATGTTCATGTATTCCTCTTTCTACAATATAAAAGAATTCGTGTGGTGTGTGGTTCCTTCGTTTCTTCCTCTCTTTTTTATCGGTTTGATGCAAGGTTTTCTGTGATAGATGAATATTGATTTTGTTTCTTCTTTTTTTGGTTAAATTTAATTCACCAATAATATAAAAAGTGTTTGTAAAAGAAATATACATAGCATAGTATGTAGTTGAAATTTGTCAAAGGTAAGGTAACTAGTTTCATTGATGTAGAAGGCATGTGAATTAAAATTCAATTGCCACAAAAAGTTCTTGTTGCTTGGTTAGGTTTGGCCATAATTAAATTATATAAAATTATAGATGTGAACTAGGGAAGCCATATTGTAGAATTTAAGACAATATTATTATTATTATTATTATTATTAGAAATTGTACAAACTTAATTTATTATTAGAAGAGAGGAAATTATAATAACTATTTTTTATTATATGCAGTGATTTTGTTCTCGATTTGTACATTGTCGAACCTTTTTTTTCTTGTTATATGTTAAATTTCTGTATAATATATAATCTTGGTAGTTAGAGATATTTTATGATCTAATCGGATTATGGAATTGGAATTTTGTAATTGTTTCAAGATATTTTATGATCTAATCGGATTATGGAATTGGAATTTTGTAATTGTTTTTTTTTTTTGTTTTATAATGCCTAGATATTATGATCTTCCTTTTATAATTCTTAGTTATTAGGATCTGCCTTTTACAATTCCTAGATTTTAGAATTTTCATTTTATAATCCTAGATATTAGGATCGGCCTAAATCTATCAATAGATTATAGAATTTGAATTTTGTAATTGCTTTTACGTTTTTATAATTCCTAGATATTAGGATATGCCTTTTATAATTCCTAGATGTTAGGATCGGCCTTTTATAATTCCTAGATGTTAGGATTGACCTAAACAAATCGGTAGAGTATCTACATATATGTATAAAATCCGAAGGCATATGAATAATAAAAATAAAAAACTCAAAGGATTTTGTACATTTCTTTTTTTATTTCATAATTTTTTATATAATTTTTTTTAGGAATCGAGTTTTATGACGGAATGACCATACTGGTGCATCAAACACAAGAGATTATGAAGCATATGCAGATTCTACTTCAATCCCTAGTGAAGGACAAGGGTGACCATACTGCTGTTATGTTTAGACTTTTTTTTTAGTACTTATTGTTCGCAACATTATTATTTATATTTTTGTCTCTATGTAAACTCTTTATGATTGTTATTATATATTTTTATGGTATACATCTTTTTTGTCTATTTTTTTATGTAAATTTTTTTGTTTAAAAAAAAATTAAATTTTGAATTTTTTTTTAAAATTAACATTTGCGACGGATTTGGGTATCCGTCGCAAATTTTGACATTTGCGACGGAAATAAAATCCGTCGCAAATCTGAAAATTTGCGACGGATACCAAATCCGTCGCAAATTGCGACAGACGAGCATTTCCGTCGCAAATTTGCGACGGAATTGGTATCCGTCGCAAATTGCGACAGATTTCTCCAATTCCGTCGCAATTGCGACGCTACTTTTTGCTACGGACAAAATCCGTAGAAAATTGATTTTGCTACGGAAAAGACATTTTTTGCTACGGATTTTTTCCGTAGCAAAAATCAAAGTTTCTTGTAGTGATTCAGCTGGGTATCGACCCATAATATCTAAATGCCAATTAGGTTTCGAGACCCAAGGACCACCGGTTCACTAGGCCCTATTGCCTATTACATGTTCCTAACACATATCACACATCATGGTTCACACATGCATAAAAGGACACACATAGAATGTGAGAGAAGAATTACCACTTGGATGTTTTACCAATTCTCGCTTTGGCTCCCAGTTTTCTATCACAATGCTGCAGCAAGGCTATGCTACAGCAAATTTATGCTATAGCAAAGCTATTCAGCTTATCCACTGAAGCTTCCGCAGTGCTATAGCATTACAAAAATCCTCCACTAGCCAAACTATTCCAGAATTTATCCCAGTTTCAATGCCAGAACTTTAACAATCAAATCTTATAAGTTACTAACACAAATGACATATATTATATATCAAATTAAAGCTTAGGATGTTTACTACGATTCTGGAAAGTTTCATGGTCATTGGACATCATTTGGTCAGTAAAAAACACGACACTCACAGGCTGCCTCTAGAAAACAAAATATGGCAGCACTGTTTCTTTATTTTAATATTTGGGTTTTCAATCAAATCCTTCTAAATTCATGATCATAACCTATTTTCTTACAATTTTGTGTGTAGAATCCATTTCTAACCTCAAATTAAACAAAATCCAATCCCTTCCAAAGGAACTGGTTCAGCCGAACCTATGGGGTTCTTGGGCCAAAATTCAGTTTTCACCACCGATGCTTCCGAGATCGGTTTCGCACCTTTATCCCACACAACTTTTTATACTAAACTCATTGGAAACATCAAAACTATCAAAATCACAACCCTTCATGATTAAACAATACTGACCAAGAAAAAGGGCATATGAACAACTCATGAAAACCCTAAAATATTCGGCTCAAATCAAAGTTTATACATACATCTACTTGATTCCATAGTCGGTTATTGATTTTAGCAGCACCTCCACCTTGTAGGCAGCACCAAACACTTCAAATCAAGAATATGAAACTATATAAATGCTGCTCTCATCAAGAAGAACAATATTAGAGAAGGCCACAGGAGTTAGAAACGCCGAACGGAGGTGAAACCAACTCCCAACCGTTTCTCTTTCCTCCCATTTTCTCCACTGCCTCTCCTTTTCTCTTTCTCGGCCTTTCTCCCTCTTTTCTCTTGTTATGGCCGACTTAAAAAAGAATGAGAGTGGGGAAAGGAATAAATAAATATTCATAACATATGTGTGGCCCCGAACATGCCACGTGTCCCTTTTTCAACAAATTAGAGAAAAAGCTTGCTAAATAAGTCAGAGGGACGTGCTTGGCCAACAAGTCAGACTAAGATTGCTGCAACATAAAGATTGATGTAGCAACGCTTGCAGTTGTCACACTTCCTAAACTAGTTAGTCATCTGCCTAAAACAGGTTTATCCTTAAGTTTCTTTGCCCAAAATTCATGATACTACAATTTTCATGATATTTAAATATAGTATGATTCCCTATAAAATCTTAGCTTTCTCATTGGCAAAAAAAAAAAAAAACAAATCTTAGCTTTCTATTTTATGTTGATAGCCCACATCTTCAACTTGAGTTTAATTGCTTCATGCAAACTGTTCTTCCTATCCTTAATATAAGACAAACTTACGTAATTTGATTAGATTAAGGAAGCTAGTTAAGTTTGTTAAATAACATGTATTTTTTAAAACATGTTAGTCACCTTCCTTAATTCCTCATTCCCTCTCATCTTTGATTATTGTTGAGGGAGCATCAATAGGGGTAAATTATAAGAAAAGATTGACATATATGAAAACCATGTCTTATATTTAGGACCAAGACCAACTCTCCAAATATGTCTTATATTAAGGATAGGAGGAGTAAAATTTTATCTAATTCAAAAATTGCTACAACATTAGTAAGTGCTTAAAATTAATAACCTTCACGTTCTAAATAAATTATAATATTATTAATAAATATTAAGTGTACTCTAAGAAATTATTATATGTTGAGAGAAAAATGCTACATAAACATAAGAGACAATGAAAAAAATTAACAACTATATAATGAGAACGGACATACATACATACATAACATATATATATATATATATATATATATATATATATATATATATATATTTATTATGTATGTATATGCTGGCCAAAAAAAAAAGAATGGATAAATATACGAAAGCTCATTCACTTGATTAATTGTATATTAATAGCCACGACTCTTTAAAACAAGTAAAAAAACAGTGCATCCCTGAAACATTCAGACAAACAGAACTTTTAGTTATTTTAGTTATCTATGCTGAAATCGTTGTAGCTGAAGCGAATATTAAAAGTACGTTTTTTGGCTACTATTTTGTTGAATATTTCTATAACCAAACTTTTGTACTGATTCACCAACATGTGAATATGTTCTTCAGGTAAAAAAGAATATGTTCATATATATATATATATATATATATATATATATATATATATATATATATATATATATATATATATATATATATGTTCTAATGTCCTAAAATATACGGAGTATCCAGTTCTTTGATGTAACACCTCAATTTTCTAAAGCGTTTTCTAGATATTTTAATCAGAGTAGAGCATCGGAACAATTTAAAAGAGCGAGTATTTGATAAACATTCACTGTTGGTGTATCCGGTTGCTTATACAACAGTACAATTATCCGAATATTTAAGAGTACGATAATACATATCCAAAAAAAGAAATTCTCCGGCCGGGTTCTCACTTGGTCTTTGCTTACCCTTGTCCTCGATCCGATTCCTCCGGATCCCGAGGCTATATAGTCACAGTCGGTGGCGGAACTTGGAGGAAAAGTTTCTCCATGACGGACAAAGCACATAGCAAATGTATCCCAATAGTACATAAGCACACAAAGATGTATCCCAATAAATAGTGGTGGGGAATTAGGGGTTCACATGAGGTAATAAGGCTGGAATTCTAGAGATAAGAGAAATTAATGGATATTTTGATGAAGCAAATTCATGAGTTTAAAACTATTATAGAAAATTGTTATAATTGTCGAGTAAATTTTTTTTTTTTACAAGGTTGTTCCTCACACCTTAGATCATAATGGTATTATCAAGTCATGAAGAAATTTTCTAATTAACTCGTAAACGATTTCATATTTTCAACAATCAACAAGATTTACCAAGAGAAATATAGAAAGTTAAATTTATGGGATTAGGAAATTACTTATATTGGAAAAGAATCAAGACCAGCCAAAAAATATGGAGTTGAATCTGAACAAAAAAATAAGATGACTGAATTTTAAAAGAATTTATTATTGGTATTTTTAATTAAAAAGAATTGTTTAAATAATTAAAATGATAATTAGAATAAAATAATAATCAGCTGCGAACAAGAGTCGAAAAATCACAAACGAGTTATCAAAAAAAATTTCTTAAGCGCATTCGGCGTTCCTCGTTGCTCGCTCGCTCTGACACTCTGGTTCTCGTGAGCTTTCAGGAAATTGAAAGTCGAAAGAATGTCTAGGTGAGTGGGAGTGCTGGACAGGACAGCTGCAGATTTATTAGAGGGAATAAAAAAAAATTGCGATAATGTAGTCTGAGCGATGCTGGACAGTTTTTTTTGGTCAAGAGGTGCTGGACAGTTGTTGGAGGGATTTGAAAAAAACATTAAAAAAAGCTTGAAGGATGATTGAGTTGAGATAATGTAGTCTGAGTGTTCACAAGCAAAATAGGCCGAGTGTTGAGTGGAAAAAAAGCTGGCGGGGGCCAAAAACTTTTTACTATAAAATAATAATTAAAAATTGGCCGAGTGTTGATTAAAAATTGTAAAAAAAACACAAATATTCATTTTTTTTTAAAAAAAAATTGGGGGGCATGGCCCCCTAAGGTACGGACCTCAACTAACTCTAGTTCCGCTTATATACTTTTGCATTATAGTTCATAGACCGAGCCATTGAGAATGAGCGTCCAATACCCATCGGATTATAGTATTGGTAATGCCGTTTGAGTTATTCTAACGCGTTAAATATGATAGTATATGTATGGCAAATATTCATAGCATTTTAGCAACAACCAATAAGCACACTGCAGATGTATCTCAACAGTACATAAGCACATAGCAAATGTATTCCAATAGTACATAAGCACACAGCAGATGTATTCCAATAGTACATAAGCATCCCAATAGTACATAAGCACATTATCTATCGTTTTAATGTATCCTAATAGACGTAAGATACACATGCATATTTTGAAGATGTAAAGTTATCGTCTATCACATGTGAAAAGCGTTTTTTTTTTTTTTAAAAAAAAAAATCCGAGTTAGTGTTACAACATGTAAGATACAATGTCGAGTTAGTGTTCCTTATCCGTCCGTTTGGATTTCGGTATGTCTATCGGCTCAAGTATGTTCCCGGATTCTCTTGGATATCCTATCACAATATTTCCGCATTATTCTCTTACAAATAATATCCTAAGAGATATCTTAGTCACAAATGACCATTTTACCCCTGGATTAATTATTTTAAACTTAATTTTATCTTATTTTCGTAAAAACGCTATTGTACAACAAATGGCTGATTTTTCGCCTAACTTTGAAAAATTATAATTAATTCCACAGAACTCGAAACGAGGATCCGTAAAATTCCTCGGAATCCTTAGAGTGTCTAGTTTCAAGTAAAAATACTCATTTATGCCCAAATTCCCTGAGTCATTCCCAGGTTTAAAGTTTTCAACCTCTGCCCAGAATTTTCCAGAATTTCGTAGCCCATTGTGCAGAATTGTTATCTCCTAGAACAAAACTCAAAATGACATGCTATAGGTATATTTGGAAATCCATATATGTCTACTTTTACCATGAATTTTCTCAGAATTTAAGAACATCATCTTCTACATAAGATACCAGCGTTTTTGTAATAGCTTTCAGAAATCGCTAACCGATAAATTTTATTTAGAGCATTCGCTACTTTGACCATAATCTTCCAAAATTTTTGCTATAACTTCTTCTTCATCATTTTTTTGAAATAAAGCCAATTATAACCATAAAAAAATGAAAATAAAACTATAATTGGAAGATTATGAATCAAAACAACATTTAAACTATAAATCAAAAAAGCTAAAACTCAAGAACTTACCTAACTTTCTCCTTCCTTTTTCCCAAAGCTTCTCACTCTCACTTTCTCTCTATGTTTTGGCTGCTATAAGCTTGTTCTTGCTTGTGAATTGGTGAGAAATTATGAAGACTAAAGCCTCCTATTTATAGCAAATTGGCCATTAACTTTCTAACAACTTTCCTTCAATTTGAGCCCTTGGATTACACTTAGTTGAAAAGTTTAAATCTCACCTTTACACCTACTAAAATAGACTTCTCACTCCTCTCTCCCCTAGTTAGTTTGTTTCAACTTTTAGTTACCCCAAATGCTTATTTAGTTAGGTGCAAGTTGGTGATTTTATTCAAGATTCATTTCCACTTTTCAAATCTCCATTTTATGGCTTAATTAAATCTCTTTTTTTATAATAAGTTACCCCAAATGAACCATAAAAGTTTGTGAAAATCACTTTAGAGATAACCAAGTTCAAGCTTAAATTGTGTTTGTTCATAATATCTACTTATATTTGTTTCATGATCAATGGTTTTCAAGATACAATTTCTTTTCTATTGGTTTTTATTTACTTGTGTCCGAATTTATCCTAATGGTTTTTATCTTACCATTAATTAATTAACCACTTAGTCCCTTTATTACCTATGCTTACATCATTATTTACCACTAAAGTCTTCTTACATTTATGTTTGATTATGACATTGCTTTAGTTAATATCTTTGATTCATTTGCTTCATCTCTTCCTCTTTGCAAAACCGACCCCCCCTTAATTTAACAAAAATTTGTGTTTCATTTCATCTCCATTTATCTAATATGTCATTATCAACTTAAGCCTTGAAAGTCTTCTTTGGTTTAAAGCTTGATTGTGATGTTTTTAGCTAATTATAATCTTAATTCTCCTTCCCCTTATGCACCGAAATTACTCTTCAATTTCTCTCTTGGATTTGTGTTTTATTTGTCTCACAAAAGTCATGGTAAAATTCTCCTATTGGTTGATTTTAATTTCACAAGGATTAAGCTTTATGAAACCAAATTTAAAACCTTTAGAATAGCTTTATTAGTTTTAATCCAAACCTTTGATTTGTGTTGGAAAAATCTACACACTATTGATGATATTTGTTAATGATTTAGGATTAAGAATTAATGAAATTACTTAGCCTCTCTAATTAGTAATTTTCGCCACTTTAAATAATTAAAGGGAGAATTAATTAATCTTTGGTTAATATTGCTAATATAGTGTTTTAGGGGTTATTAGGCCTAATTTTCAAAATTTGATAGGTTACTATATTAATCTTGATGATTAAAAACCCCTTATGTGTTAATCTTAGCCCTTAGATATCATTTGGAAGTTAATTAAGTTGACATATTCTCAATTATGCCTTTTTAACTTAATTATTATTTAATTTCGAAAATTAATATAAATATTTCAATTATTGCAAATTTAATTGCCCAATAATTGTTGATAATTTTCTCTAATTGGAATAAGTATTTCTATGTCATTTTATTGTCTCTTATGATTAAATTAGGATTGTACCTAATTATGGAGACTTTAGGGTATTTTATGATCCATAAAAGAATTTAGGGATTTTGAATTTTTTTGTTTCATCTTAAAGAAAAATTGCCCTAGAAAATAACTTAAATACACTACAAAATTTGAGACCATATATTCACCTATTTCAAATAGGTAACATTTACCAAAATATTATATTCAATTAGGGATTTTTTTTTTCAGGTATTACATTCGAAATTAAAAGACGTCTCTTCTTTGTCAAGAAAAAAGGCCGACTACAAGAGGACCTAGCTTAAGACAAATCACCTTGATATTTTTTTAAAAACCAATTTTTGATTTTTTTTTTAATTTTCGGGTGAAATTCAAGTATATTATCAGGTATATATAATTAGGAGTAGATTTTACGAACGTAAACTTTCTCCTCTACATGATTTAATTTTTTTTATTTATTTATAAGAAATCAAGTCAATTTAACTCCATTCAACTATCGTTACTAATACCATAAACTTAATATTCAGCATATATATTATTGATTTCAACGGGGTGTACCCAATAACTTGCATCATACTTTTTTTTTTTAATTTTTTGTTATCCTCTTCGTTCTTAAATATAAAATTATCTTAACTAATTCGCAAGATATAAAAAAGTAGGCAAATGTTGTAAAAAAGTCTAAGTAAAGCAGTAGAGAAAAATAAAAATAAGATAGAGTAATAGGAAAATAAAATCTATAACCGAATGGCCGACAGCCTCCCACTGGCTCTGATAGAACAAGGATTTAAACCATTGGGTCCAGGAGCTTTAAAAGGTCCCATATCCAATAGAGCTCTATTAATATCATTCTCATCCACCTGTCTTCTCAGTGACTGCATATGCACTAAGTCAACTAGAGGATATAACCAACCAAAAACAAGAGGTCCCCAAGTAAACCGAGGCCACTGAATCCCATGTCAATCATTTAACTGTTCACAATCCAATCTCCAAAGTGCCTGTCCCACCCTGCAGCATCCCTCGTGTTTCTACTCCATAGATCCTTTTGGGTAGAGACTGCATTAAAACCTCCGGCAACTACCCACCTACCATTCCATAAATGCCTACGATATACGGAGTTCGGGTGACCCTAAACAACCGTGAGGAACCATTTGTTTCTCGTGCCCTCCTCCACTATACCATGAATAAAATGCTCACCATAAGAGATAATAAAGAATGGGAAAAATGAATCCCAAAACGCCCAGATGCCGCCACTAAACCCTCGTGCTTCAACTACATGCATATTTGGCCAATTCACTGTCTAGTCAAATTTGGAGCTTGGATCTAGCTCTTTGTTTCTCTTTTGTTTGGTCTAAGGATTTTGAATCTAGCTTAGTTTAATAATTTAATTCATTTTTTGATTAAGTCAATTTTATTTCCTGGCCACTTTAATTTTTTGGGTTTAGGGTTTAGGGAGAAAATGCAAGTGCGTTAATTGTAAGTTAATTACTTAAGAAATCTAGAAAAATAAAAATATAAAATTAAATAGCATGTACTCCATCTTGCATAATATACATCATTACGTCCAATTGCTTAATTATCACATCCATTTACTTGGGGTTTATTGTATATTAATTAGGGATAAAATTAGGTTAAGTTTAAAGATATAATTAATAAAGTTTAAGAATTTTCTTAGTTATGATAAAACATGTTAGAAGCATGTGAGAAGATAACATAGTAATTGGTTTGTTAATTTAAAGTTGATGTATAAAATTCCACTCATATACATATATAGAAGTATGTGAGTGGATAACGAAGTTTAATTTCTTTGTTTAATTTCTTAGTTTAGACTTATAAATAGAAGTATGTGAGTAAATAACATACTAATTCGTTTGTTAATTTAAAGTTGATGTACAAACTTCCACGTTATGTTCATAACAATAGCATACAATTTGAATAGTTAGATAGATAATTTTTTTTTAAAAAGAAAAATAAGTTGGAGGTATTTTGGTACTTCCATGTCCATTTTAAATGTTTATAGGTACTTTTACTCATTTAAAAAACATATGGTGTTTAACACACTTTGAGTAACATTTTATTGGTATTTTTTGCACTTTTACCATTTTTGAGCCAGGGGCATTTTGGTACTTTTAGAAAATAACATGGCCCCCTACAAAGAGTAATGGACATTGGCTTATTTTAATTGACGTGTCATTATTTTTATTTTGAATGTTTGTTAGTACTTTGAACCCTATAAATGTTTTAAGGGGTTAGGTGTATTTTTGGTATAATATGGTATATATTTTTACACTTTCCCTAGTAATATTAGCCAAAATTCACATGGCCAGAAGATGATGACAGAAACAAACAAATGAAAATAGAATAAAACTTGCAAGAAAATGTGACTGGTGAGGGGCACAAGGATCACATGCTCATCAAAAAGTCCAAACGACAAAAGTTGGGTCTGAGAATGTGATATATTGGAGGGGGTTGATGATCATAATTAATATTATCTATTTCTTGTTTTTTTTTTTGAAAAAAAATACAAATTTCTTCTTCTTCTATATTCTATATCTGTAGATGTTCATCCAAATACAAAATCCTTCCTTTATTTGCCCCGCGAATGACTCTGACGCTCAAACCTCTTCATGGGCCCACATTATTCCCTCCATTCTCATGAAACGTCCATTATCTTAACAAAGGGTAAATGCTCCTCCTAGGGTGAGTAAAATGGAACCGAGATGAAGTCAAGTCGTTTTTTTCTCTCTCTTATTTGTTCCCTTATTTTATACCTAAAAAATAAAGTTTATTTAGACATACTTATTATTTTTAATTAGTTTTAATCGTATTCTTAAACCCCTTAATTTGGTTATTGAGCTTTTATGAATACGATCGGATGGAGTATTAAGAGGAGGATTGATATGTAATGATTGTCCATGATCTCAAATAATGGTAAAGTTGCAAGAATCTTTTATTTTAAGACAAAGTTAATGAATTTACTCTCACTTCGTTGAGGTGGTTCGATATAACTTATACTCCCTCAGGTAATATATACTCCATTTTGAATCATGGATCCATTTTATGATATGTCTTCTACAAAAATGAGTTAATATAATGAATTGGAGCAGAGGGTAATGAGATAAGGTAAAAGTTAATATAATGTTGGAGTTTAATTAGTGTGATCAATAAGATGAATTAGTTATAAATGTCTTATAAATTGGAGTTGAGGGAGTAAGGTATACTCTTTGAGATAGAGCAAGTACACTTTCTTTTTATTCTGAAATTTCAATATACTCCTTTCATTTGTACCCCTATTAAATGGATGCATCTACATTAATTATTATACATTCTCTCCCAATTTTCTTCGCACATCCTCTCTCACTTACTCTCTCCTTAATTAAGGCTATATTTTTTATATAAAAAAATTACATTTTTACACATTTATTATTTTTAACTAATTTTAATTAACATTTTAATCTACATACATAATTTGGTTAGTTATAACTTATATGAGATAGGAGAAGTAATAAATATACGATGGAATGCAAGAACGGTTCGCAACAACCTAACAACCTAAGCTCTCAGTATATATTTACTTCACAATATTATTATTGTTGTTAGTGTAACACCCCAATTTTCAAAAGCGGAATAAATTTTTTCCATCAGAGTAGAGCATCGGAGCAAGTAAAAAGAGTGAGTAAGCGATATATCATTAATTGTGGTGTATCCGTCATTCATAGAGAACGGTACATTTATCGGGTATTATAACGATACATATCTAAAAATCTTTTAGGGTCTTCATACGTCTTTGTTCACTCTGCTTACTCTTGTCTTTGGTCCTCGGTTCTTCGGACCCTGAAGCTATAGTAAGAGCTGAGGTCTAATGCCCATCGGACCTCAGGTAATGGTTAATCTCATGCTCATGTATAACAATGTATGTATGACAGATATTCATGACATTACAGCAATAATCAACACATAAGCACACAGCAGATGTAAGATTAATATATCAAAAATACATATCACATGTAAAGTTATCTATACAAATCCATGTATAGTCGTCTGCACCTCATCGTGCCACGATGACCTATCGTGTCCTCAGCGCTAGGAAAACTCTAACGGCATTATCAAAACCATAACCCGTGTATAAAGCTGAATGTATATGTAGTAATCTAAGCCTCATAAACTTAGTCACGGTCCATGACCCAAGATAGAGTCCCGTCCATGACTTTATGAAAGTATCTATCACATATAACCATACAACAATGTGCATCAGAGTTAGTGTTACAGTACGTCGCGAACGTACCTTCGTGGGTGATTGCGGTACGTACGCCGGTCGGTATGCGTTCTCGGATAGCCTATAATAGTAATATCGCTTTATTAATCCATGAATAGTATCCTAAGAGATATTTTGACCACTAAAGACATTTTTACCCTTGGTGGATTTATTTTTCACTTAATTTCCCCATTATTTTCGTAAAAGACACTGGACACAGCATTTAGGGCAGATTTTTGTCTAAATTTGAAAAATCATAACTAATTCTAAAAAAACTCGAAACGAGGATCCGTAAAATTTCCCGGACTCCTTAGGATGTCTAGTTTTGAGAAAAAATATTAAAATTTTCCCATAACTTAAGAACAATTCCCAGTTTTCATTTTTCAAAGCTCTGCCCAGAATTTCCCCAGAAAACGTAGCCCAACTTTGGGAATTTTTATCTCCTAGCACAAAACTCAAAATGACAAGCTATAGGTATATTTGGAAAGCTCTATATGTCTAATTTATCCATGAAAAATTTCAGAATTAATTAACCTCATCTTCAACATAAAATTATGGCGTTTTTACTACTAACTCCAGAAATCGCTAATCAACAAAATTTCGCGAGTTTTGCTACTTTGATCTTCAACTTCCAAAAATTTTGATCCAACATATTTTCCATCAAATTTTATAAATAAACACATTTTTAACCATAAAAACTGTAATACCCGGATATTTATAATATTTCTTTTAAATCAATGTTATCTATTTAAGATAAGTAAGTTTATGGTCTCAAATGTTGAGCATAATTAGTTTATTTCCCAGAGAAAAATCCTGTCAAAATTAGAAGGAATGATGTGCCAAAAAGCCAAAGACGTATTTTTAGGGCATAAAATGGCCCGAAAATATTATGATAAATCTTAAAGGACGGGGAAATAAATATTAAAAATTAGAGAGAATATTGTGCTTAATTATGGGAATTTAATAAATTATTTCCATAGAGATGGTAAGGGTAAAAATTTAAATATTATTATAAAAGTCTTTGGCCCCAATATTTTTAATATTTTACATGGGATATAAAATACCAATGTCGTAAAATAGTTGTGAGATAATAATTAATCCTAATTAAGAAAATTATCAACAATTAGTGCATGACTAATTAGGTAATTATTGGCTAATTATTTAGATTAAGTTATGAGTAATTAATAAATAAATAAATATTAATTAAGGGGGAGGCCTAAATTTATATATTAAATAATAAATAATAATTAATGCTATAGTGTGAAAAGGGTTTAGGATATTTTAAATAATATCTAGATATTTATAATTAAATAATAATATATATGGTAAAGAGCCAACAGGACATTTGAGAACGGGTAGAAATAAAATCCTACCTCAAAAAATGGGAATCAAGTTTTTAACATCTGGACCTTTTATAAACCAATGAAATTTTATCCCGGAGTGAGCTATCTCCGAAGTTATTTTAGAAACCTGTAGGGTACTTAGGATACAGGATAAATGAGAAATAGGGTAGATAGCAGAAATAAGACCCAATAGAAAATGAAATAGTTGTGACATACTAGGGATTAGGTTTCCTAGGTCAGGACATATTACGAACCAGTGAATTTTTGTCCAGAAACTGGTTCTATCAGAAGTCATTTCCGTAACCGATGGCGTCTGTTCGAAAATGTTCAGTAGGCAACGGAATACCATTAACGAGATCAAAAATTTAGTTAACCAAAGTGGTTTTAAAGAGAAAGAATAAAACTTCAGTGCCTTGCTCCCGGATTTTTGAGATCCTCCAAGATTACGCGATTAGAAGGCCAAACTGGGAACTTTATCGGTACTGGCTGAAAAAGCAACCAATGAAATCACCTGGATGATGTCATCTTTTCCAAGATGACATCATGAAGAGGTCGGCCAAGGCAAGGAAGGGCCAAGATGGATGCCACGTGTCGAAGTGCGATCCAACGGTTGAAAACTGATCTGAAAAAGGCCTGAATAGTGCCATATTTTCTCTATAAATAGCAAGCTCTCCTCTTCACTTTCTCCCACCCCAAAACCATGCTTAGAGAGAGAGTAGAGAGAAGGAGGAGTCCGGAGAAAAATCTAGCAAAGCCCTGGGTAAGTTCGTCGATCCCTGGTCTTTAGTTTTGGAAGTTCTTTCAGTAGATATAGTAGGAATGCCATATTTATCTTTAAATTTCCCTGATAGTCTAGATATCATGTTTAGGGGTAAATATGGTATTTATTTTAAAAAATATATTGGGAAAAGAGATATATCAAAATTCTGGAGAAATAGGGTTAAAGTAGCGAAGCTCTCGGCGAAATTACGCCGATTAGGGAGTCGGGGGAAAAATGATAATTTGTACCTAAAATGCCCGCATTATCTTTGCTAGATATTGATAAATACTATCCTTATAGGATATTTGAGATAATTGAATCGTTGTCGAGCCGCTGATGTACGGCCGTCGTATCGCTGTTTCACCCGTTGTCGAAAATTTCCGTTTTTCCATAAGAGTTCCGTTATACCACCGATGAAGGTACGGACGTGTATTGTAACCTTAACTCTTATGCTTATTGTATGCTATATGTGATTTCTATGTTCATATACTGAGATTCTGTTTGTTGAAAATGTTGAAATCATGAATACATGGGTTATAGTCTTGATAACACCGCTTAGAGTTTTCCTAGAGCTATGGACACGACTGTACATCGTGGCACCGGAGAGTGTGCAGACTGTTATATAGTTGTCTTACTTGCCGCAAAAAATTTAGTTGTCTTACTTGCCGCAAAAATTTTAGTTTCCGATGCATATCTCGTAGTTACTACTATCCGACTGCGATCGTGTCATTGAGTAGGAGGTATCTTGTGTTGTCATGGTGTATGGGCGTCATGGAAACATTTAAGGTATCTTGTGTTACCATGATGTATGGGCGTCATGGAGACATTTTGATATCGGTATTGACCAGGGTATATGGGTGCCACGGAAAATATTAAATATCAAAGTACAAAATGACAAGATCTTGACAGTCAAACCTGAGCGAATTCTTGATCATCAAGCGGAGCGACCGACATATAGAGAAAAGTTCCAGAGCGAATAGTTCGAAGTTAGTTATTACAGGGTCTAAATTGGTATAGAGCAAATTTTGAGGGCGAAATTTTGTTTAACGGGGGAGAAATGTAATACCCTGAAAATCATATTTATGATAAGTATCATATTTCGATAAATAATACCTATTGGAAATAGGTGAATATGGGGTCTCAAATAATAAGTTTTAATTATCTTATTTTCTAAGGTAATTACTTTGTGAAAATTAGAAAAGAAAAAGAGCTAAAATCCATGAAAAATATATTTGAATAAGGCGAGAAAATGGCCTAGAAACATTATGATAAATACCATATGATAACAGATCTTTGATAAAAACTTGGGAAATATGTTATCTTTAATTTTAGGAATTTTTGGGATTATTTCCTGGAAAATAAATGAGCATAAATAAAATATTATTAAAAAGCACTTTATGCCCCTTTATTTTTAATATTTAATATAGGATATAAAATACCAATGTCAGTTCAATAGTCATGAGATAATAATTTATCCTAAATCATAAAATTATCAACAATTAGTAAATGACTAATTAAGTAATTATTGGCTAATTAATTAGATTATGGTATAAATAAATTAATTAGTAAATAATTAAATTAAAAGAGAAATTTTGAAATTAATTAATAAAAAAATATTTAAAAAATATTATAATCAGTAGAAATACCTGATGGCTAAGTAGGGATGGATAGAAATAAAATCCAACCTCAAAATATAGAAACAAAGTCGAAACATCCGGACTTGTTATAAACAAGTGAAATTTTATCCCGGAGTGACTGTCTCCGAGGTCGTTCGAAACCAACAGGGTATTTAAGACACGGGGTAGGAGAGATAAAATGCAGATAGGGAAAAAAGGGGCAATACAGAAACAAGTAGTTGCCGCGAATTAGAAATCTAGTGTCTTGAGTCAGAACGTATTTCAAACCAGTGGATTTTTGTTTAGACGCGGTGCTTTCGGAATTTAATTCCGTAACGGAGGCGTCTGTCCTAAAATGTTCAGAAGATAACGGAATACCCTTAATGGAATCATAAATTTCATTAATCCACATATTTTTAAAGAGGAAGTATAGACCTTCAGAACTCT
Source organism: Acacia melanoxylon (assembly GCA_019022615.1). NCBI lineage: Eukaryota > Viridiplantae > Streptophyta > Magnoliopsida > Fabales > Fabaceae > Acacia > Acacia melanoxylon. The sequence goes on from JAFJYJ010000037.1 coordinate 6,114,358, forward strand.
GATGTCGGATTTTTGAGATTCGTCAAGATTACGCGATTCGGACACCGATCGGGGAACTTTATCGGTAAGTCAGCAAAGATGACATCATCCTCTTCTTGAAGGATGACATAAGCGGGACATGTGGAAGGTCAAGATGGTGCCACATGGCGAAGTGCGATCCGACGGTTGAAATCCAATCGAAGACATTTGATGAAATTCCCACCTTGTCCCTCCTTTCTTCTATAAATAGCAAGCCCTCCCCTTCTCATTTCTTCACCCCAAAAATGCAGCCTAGAGAGAGGTTTTAGAGAGAGAAGCTCGGAGAAAGTCTCGAGCAAAGTCGGGGTAAGTTCTTTGGTCTACGGGTCTTTAGTTTCGGTAGTTTCTTTCGGTAGATATAGTAGGAATGCTAGATTTATCTTTAATTTTTCAAGATAGTCTAGATATCATATTTAGGGGTAAATATGATATATATTTCGAAAATATGATGAGGGAAAAGATCTGTCAAAATTCTGGAGAGATAGAGCGAAAACAACGAAGCTCGCGAAATTCGTCGATTAGGGGTTCGGGGGAAAAATGGTAATTTATACCTAAAATGCGTTATACGCTAGAAGTTGATAAATGTTATCCTTATAGGATATCTAAGATAATCGGACCGCTGTTGTACCGCCGTCGTACCGCTGTTTCACCCACTGTCAAAAAGTACCGTTTTCCGTAAAAGTACCGTTTTCCGTCCACGAAGGTACGTTCGCGTACTGTAACATTAGCTCTAATGTTTATTATATGATTGTTGTGTAGTAGTGTACGAGGTTATGCTATATACACGGTATGTTACATACGAGGTTATGTCACATACGAGGTTATTATTGTTGTATCATACGAGGTTATGTTACATACGTGGTTATGTGTTTTTAATCATACATCATTTGTGGACTGTTGTATTGATTCTTTGTAGTGTATATGTAGTCGTATTTAAGCATGAGGTTAACCGTTACCCGAGATCCAAATTGCAATTGGATCTTAGCTCTTATCATAGCGTCGGAGTTCGGAAGAAGCGGGACCGAGGAGAATGGCGAGCGTGGCCGTACGAGTCCCGACGAAGACTTTCTTCGTTGTTATTCATTTTGAAAACTCTCGGTCAATGTACCGCTCTCAGTAAATCGTCGGACTTACGGCAATTTGAATAAATGTATCAGTTACTCAATTGCTCTGATGCTCTACTCTGATGAAAAAAAATATACTGCTTTTGGAAATGAGATGTTACACTTGCTCTCTAAGAACTCACCTATTTGGTTGAGTTGGTGTGACGAATTGTGAAGGGAGAAGCTCCTATTTATAGGAAAATTCCAACCCCTTCTCCAAGTTTCATTGCTTCATCTCCAAGTCTCTTTTTCTCTTCTTCTTTTTGGCTCAAAAACCGTGCTCTATCCCTCTCTCTCTTTACCTCATCTTTTTCTCCTTCCTCACCAAGGTTCCAAACTTGCACTCTAAGTTGTTGCCTTCTAGATCTTTTTTCCAATTCTTGCTTCTTCCTTAAGCTTGTTAAAACCGTCCCCCTCTTCATCTTTTTTTTTTTTTTTTGTGTTTTAAATTCTTAGCCTATAATGTTTTAAGCTCCCTTATTTAATTTACTTGTAACTCATTAATTAAAGCCCTTAATTTTAGATTAAATCTTGGCTCTATATTTAGGTAGAAAAATCCTACCTACTTTGGTAGATTTTTATCTTATATTATATGTGCTTTTATCTTATATTTTTGTTTAATCTTTTGCCTCTTTTATAAATATGAATTTTTCCCAACATAACAACATTAGGGTTTAATAATTTAATTCAAGTTACTATTCCTAATATAGTGTTTTAGATGTTATTAGGCTTAATTATAATAGTGTGATTGCTTATCAATTTAATTATGATCTTTAGAAATTCCCTTTATGCTAATCTTGGGTTTTTATTAGCCTTTGATCACTAATAAATCTCATACATTCCTCAATTATGCCTTTTTAATTTAATTATTAATTAATTACGAAAATTAACATAAATATTTTAATCTTTGCAAATTTAATTGCCCATTAGTTGTTGATAATTTTCTTTAATTGGAATAAGCATTTCCATGTTATTTTATTATCTCTTATGATTAAATTAAGATATTACTTAATTATGATACTTTATGGTACTTTATGATCATTCAAAATAGTTGTTATTTTATGTGATTTGATATCACATTTTATAGTTTCCAATATGTAGGTTTTTAATTAACTATTTGTTATTTAATCCCTAAAGTAGAATTTAAACATAATCAATAGATTATAACAAATTCACTTTTGTATTTAATTTTGCTAATACAATATCCATATGAGTTATTATGGTATTTTATGATCCCTAATTGAAGATTAGAAAAATTTGGGTCTTTGGTCTTTTAATTCTAGGAGAAAATTCCCTAAGTTAAATTAAATAAGCTATAATATTTTTGAGACCACATATTCACATATTTTAATAGGTATCATTTATCAAAACATAGTGGTTATGCTAATTATGATTTTTAGGGTATTACAGTTAGAGGTTAGAATATCAACAAAACTTTAATCGAAGGGATTGCATTATTTGGAGTTGGAGGCAATTTTATCTATTTTATACTTTTTTTTGGAATTGTTTCTCATTAAATAAAGTATGAGCACGAAAATTATAATTTAAAAGGAGTACATGCATCAACAATTAATTAAGGGAAAATCTTAAAAATTGTTTTGTGAGTCAAATTTAATTAGATTAACTAATTATTTTTATTGGTTTGTGTTCGGTAGGTATTGACACCCCTTAATGCTCTCTTCTCTATGCATATGGCTTGTTAATTGGGTTTTTAGTATCAATTAATTAATTAACGATTGAGAATACCAACAAAAGTTCAATCTAGAGGATTGTTGCATTATCTTGAATTGAAAGCAATTTGTTGTAATTAAAAGTTAGGTCCACAGCAAGTGATACATTATTGGTTGTCTTTTAGAACAATTCGAAACCCGATTTTCCACACTCACCCAGAATTCTCCTTTAAATTCTTTACCATTAATTTGAGTGAACATTGGATATCATGTTTTGATCATTTTCATCATATTTAAATATAGTATGATTCCCTATAAAATCTTAGCTTTCTCGGTGGCAATTTTTTTTTTTTTAAAAAAAAAATCTTAGCTTTCTCGGTGGCAAATTTTTTTTTTAAAAAAATCTTAGCTTTCTATTTTATGTTGATAGCACACATCTTCAACTTGAGTTTAATTGCTTCATTGAAACTACTATTCTTATCCTTAATATAAGACATATTTGTCTAATTTGATTAAATTAAGGAAGCTAGTTAAGTTTGTTAATATAACATATTTTTTTTTTAAAAACACCCTAACCACCTTCCTTAATTCTTCATTCCCTTTCATCTTTGATTATTGGTGAGGGAGCATTAGGTAAATTAGGAAAAAACTGACAAATATGAAAACCACGTCTTATATTTAGGATTAAGATCAACTCCTCAAATATGTCTTACATTAAGGACATGAGGAGTAAAATTTTATCTAATTCAAAATTTTCTATAATATTAATAACTACTTAAAATTAATAACCTTCATGTTCTAAATAAATTATAATACTATTAATAAATATTAAGTGTACTCTAAGAAATTATATATGTTTGAGAGAAAAATATTACACACACACACACATATATATCCTGGCGAAAAAAAAGAAGAATGGATAAATATACGAGAGCTCATTCAGTTGATTAATTGAATAGTAATAGCCACAACTCTCTGGGAAAAAATGTTGTGAAAAGTAATTAAATCTTTAAAACGAGTAAAAAAACAGTACATCCCTGAAACATTCAGACAAACACAACTTTTAGTTATTTTAGTTATCTATTCTGAAATCGTTGTTGTAATACTAGGATAATTATTTATCGGAATATTATATTTTAGTACATATTACCTATTGAAAATGGGTGAATATGTGGTCTCAAATAATAAACTATAATTATCTTAATTTCTAAGGTAATTTCTATTGAAATAGGGAGAGATAAAGAGCTAAAATCCCTAAAATGCATTTATGGGGCATAAAATGGCCTGAAAATATTATGATAAATCCCATGAGGCAATAAAATATTTGCTAAAAATTAGAAAGTATGTTGTCTCTAATTTTAGGAATTTTTGGGATTATTTTTCCTTGAAAAATAATGAGGCAAAATTAAATATAATTGCAGGGATCAGAATTGACCCCATGATTTTTAATATTTTACATAGGACATAAAATACCAATGTCAGTGCAATAGTTGTGAGATAATAATTAATCCTAATTAAGAAAATTATCAACAATTAGTAAGTGATTAATTAAGTAATTAATGGCTAATTGCTTAATTAAGACATAAATTAAATTAATTAAAAAATAAATAAAAAGGGGGGGGGACGAAATTGGTAGTGTGAAAAGGGTTAGGATTATTTCAAAAATAATATCTAGATATTTAAGTAATTAAATAATAATATATTCGGTAGAAAGACCAGGTTGGCTAAATGAGAACCGATATAAATAAAATCCTATCTCAAAATAGGTGAACTAAGTCGAGAATATCCTGGACTTAATATAAACAAGTGAAATTTTATCTCGGAGTGAGCTATCTCCGAAGTCATTTATGAAACCAACGGAGTAAATAAGAGACAGGGTAAATAAGAAAAATGGCAGATAGTAGAAACGAGAATCCATAGAAAACAAGACCGTTGTGACAAACCATGAATTAGGTTTCTTAGGTCAGGACATATTACAAACCAGTGAATTATTATCCAGAAGCTGGCACTTCCGAAGTTATTTCAGAATCGATGGCGTCTGTTCAAAAATGTTCAGCAGACAACAGAATACCCTTAATGGGATCAAAAATTTAGTTAACCTAAGTAGTTTTAAAGAAGATGAATAGATCTTCAACGCTGTGCTGCCGGATTTTTGAGATTCCCCGAGATTACGCGAATAGAACACCGAACTGGGAACTTTATCGGTACAAGGCCATAAAGAAAAAAGATGACATCATGGATGACATAAGGGAGGAGAATTTGTGGTGGAGAAGAGAGGAGAATAAGTGGTTGGCAAGAGGCCACATCTTCATCATCCTAACCGTTGGTGCAGAAGTTGATCCAAGGGTTGAGATCGGCTGGAAATTCCCTATAAATAAGCAATCCTCTTCACTTCATAACTCACCAATTCCTTGATCCTAGAGAGAGGTTAGAGAGAAGTGAGAGCAAGGAGGATCTCTGGAAAAGGAGTAGCGAAGTGCTGGGTAAGTTTTTCGGTCCCTAGTCTTAAGCTTCGGTGTTTAGTAGAAATGTTGTTTTGATCTTTAATCTTCCAATATTTTGTAGATATCATATTTTTGGGTTAAATATGATATATATTTTGAAAAATATGTTGGGAAAAGAGTTATGGCAAAATTTTGGAAGATTAGAGTCAAAATAGCGAAGCTCTGGCGAAATTCCGCCGATTAGGGGGTCGGGGCAAAATGGTAATTTGTACCTAAAATGCATTATGATGCCAAATCTTTATAAATGTGATATTATCCTTATAGGATATCTGTAATCAAGAACCGCTGTCGTACCGTCAAAAACCGTTTTTCGTCGGAAGTACCGTTTTCATCCAAACGTCGTAGTTTTCGTCAACGAAGGTACGTTCGCGTCTTTAACACTAACTCGATGTTTATTGTATGTGTATATGTGCTATGTGTGTGGTATGCCTATGTGAGGTAATTGATAGCTCTGTGATATGTTCATTGTACTGTTATTATGCTTGCTGGGTGTTGGGATACGTTGGCTAAGTGTGAAATGCTAAGTGCGAACCATTGCTAAGTGTGAACGATTTCTAAGTGTGACATATCTGCCAGGGGGCTTATATGATGTTGGGATATGCTTGTTAGTGTGCTCATATACTGTCTATGTGGTGTATATAAACATGAGGTTAAGATTCACACCGAGGTTCAATGGGCATTGAACCTCGGCTCTTAACATAGTGTCGTTCGGGAGCACCGGGACCGAGGAGAAAGGCAAGCGGCATGCGTAGGGACTCGATCGAAGACTTTCCTCTCTTCGCTATTTACTTTTGAAAACTCTCGGTCATTGTACCGCTTTTGTAATCAGCCGGACTTACGGCATTTTAAATATATGTATCGATTCTTTCAATCGCTCCGATGCTCTACTCTGATGGAAAAAAAAATATACTGCTTTTAGAAAATGGGATGTTACAGTTGTAGCTGAAGCGAATATTAAAAGTACATTTTTTGGCCACTATTTTGTTGATTATTTCTATAACCAAACTTTTGTACTGAATCACCAGCATGTGAATATGTTCTTCAGGCAAAAAAAAAAACATGTTAATATATATATGTTCTAATGTCCTAAAATATACGGAGTATCTCGTTCTTCGAAATTAAAAGACATCGCTTCTTTGTCAAGAAAAAAGGCCAATTACAAGAGGACTTAGCTCCAGGCCATTACCTTGATATATATATTTTTTTTCAAACAATTATTTGTATTTTTTTAAAAAAAAATTTCGGGTGAACAAGTATATTATCAGGTATATATAGTTATGAGTAGATTTTACGAACTTAATTTTTCTCCTCTACAGGATTTAAATTTTACTTTTTATTTATAAGAAATCAAGTCTATTTAACTCCATTCAACCATCGTTACTAATACCATAAACTTAATATTCACCACACACACACACACACACATATATATATATATATATATATTATATTGATTTCAATGGGGTGCACCGAATAACTTGCATTAAACTTTATTTTTAAAATTTTTGTCGTTCTTAAATATAAAATTATCTTAACTAATCCGCAAGATATAAAAAAGTAGGTAAATGTTGTTTAAAAAAAAAAAAAAGTGTATGTAAAGCAGTAGAGAAAAATAAAAGATAGAGTAATAAGAAAATAAAAATATTACAACCCAATGGACGACTCGTAATAAGGTTAGTTGTAGAATAAATATGACCTATCAGTTACATCTTAGATTATAAGAGCCGATAACTGAATTACACGGTTTAAAAAATTGATTAAAAATAATTAAAAATAATAAATATGTGTGGAATAAATTTCTTTTTTCAAGCATGCTCTTATTTGTAAGGGAGCAAGAGAGAAAAATAGAGTAAATATAGGTATCAACAACCTTTTTATTAAGGGAAAATTTCATTTAGCCTCCAAGGATGTGACTTAATTTTAGTCAAGCCCCAAAACATTTTAAAATTTCACTATATCTCTTTGAGTTAAAATGAAATTAAGTTTTATAGGTGAAAAGACAATGATGCCTTTTTTTTCATAAGAGCATTTATAAGACAAATAAAGAGATTCAAAAGAATTAAAAATAATATTTTTGCGCGGCCATTTACAAGAAAATATAGAAATTCACAAGACAAATATAGGGATTTGAAAAAACATAGGGAATTAAAAACATTTTCAAGACAAATAAATGGATTCAAAAAAACATAGGGTAATTGTTGGTTATGATTAGTTTTGATGATGTGTTATATAGATGTCATTCCTAAGAGCAAAAAGGTTGCATACTACATTTATATTCTACTTTGACTAATTCTTATATTTAATGTAGATGCTAAGTTAAATGATGAAGAATAATCAAGTTGGGAGATGGAAAAAGTAAGAACTTGTTGAATAGAATGAATATATCATTATTCAAGTTCTTATATTGATGCTAGAAGCCTCCAAGATCATATGGAAGTTGGATTGGCTCAATTCGAGTTAAAGTCAAGCAAATATGAGATTGTGGATGAGCAAACTCGAGCCTCCAAATATTAAACTCAAGTTTACTACCTTGTGAAGTAATTTGCCTTTCGATATGTCCAAACTCGAGCTTAGCACTCTAAACTCGAGTCTATAAGTGTCTTCAGCAGCTTTGTTGTTTCGGACTAGGCAAACTCGAGCTCATCAAGACAAACTCGAGCTTACAACGGCGGTGATCAACTCGTTTCACGTTCAAAGACGGCAACGTCTGGTAATTGGATGATATCTCTCAAACCAGAGATCCGATTGAGGTGCAACCAGTGGCATATGAAACTAGACTCACAATGCGTCATTTTGATATACAATTCAAGCCCAAAGGAGTTCATAGGAGAGAGGTATGAATTGTGGAAGTTGACAGAGAAATCCACGTCACACAGAAAACCAAGCCTCAATATTTTACGTGTAACTCACAATCTACAAATCCAATTGAGCTGAAATCAGTGGCATTGGAAAGTAGACTCCAATAGCTTTCCATCAAGAGTTGAACCAACCAAAACGAAGTTCAGACCAGGGAGATATGGCCCTTGAAAGTGGACAAAGTTGCAAGCTCACCGAACCAAGTCCAAAATCAGCTAGGCCAAGTTTACAAATAGCAAGCTCGAGCTTACAAGTAGCAAACTCGAGCTTACGGGTTACAGAGAGGAAATGCTGATTTTGAAGAAGTCCAAACTCGAGCTTGAAGTTACAAGCTCGAGCTCGAGAGTTCCAGAGAAGAAATAAACTTTGGGAAAAAGCCAAACTCGAGCCTATAAGTGACCAAACTCGAGTTTAGCTCGAGAGAGTACAAACAGTCCCGATAAACACCCAAACTCGAGGTTATAAGTTATAAGCTCGAGCTTGAGACTTCCGTAGAGGCAAAAATCCAAGTTCAAAGAAGACCAAACTCGAGCTTACCTATGCAAACTCGAGCTTGGAACTCGCAAACATTTACACATCGATTCGGAAAAATCACCATGATTTGAAACATCATATCTCATCAAGAACATCCGGATGATTACTCAAATGATTTATACTACTTCTTAACATCATTTATATCATTTGTGTATAAGTTTCAGGTGATTAAAGTTTGAGATAACATCAATTTGACAAATCAAAATCATCATAAGCATGAAGATGAAGATTGCCGCATATTTTCGAAACAACGAGAAGGCGAATTGAAAGAGAAACTTGAAGAAACAACGTTGAATGCTGAACAAGTAATGTTCTTCAATGGATTCAAATGTTCAATGTCCTTTAACTTCAGATTTGAGAAGATTTGAATTTGCTTTAAAGTCAAATAAAGCAACTCCATGAGCCACTTGTATTATTATATCTTCTCAAACAAAGCAAATGGAAGACAGCCTGGAAAGATGGATAGCCATTTCTCAGTGCAGACAACAATGCCTCCACCAACTAAAGTTGTACACCATCATTTCTCAAACAAGACCACATGGGACACATTCTTGAAAAGCCAAAATTCAAATATTCAAATCTGCAAAAGTTCCCAACAGCTATATTCAAACAGCAGTGGTCATATGGCTAGATCCATGGAGAAACACTTATAATGACTACATTTTCGAATGGGTTCAAGTCGAACGGATCTATAACGTTCATCTACTTCAACTAGCATAAATACCTAAAGATTTGAAGCTTTCAAACAGAGAACACAGAGTAGACAAAGCAGAAAACGCAGACACACGCCTTACATCTTCAACATGCTAATACTCCGATCTTCACATCATTTACTCTCTGCTTTCAATGTTTACATAGCTTATCATAGAGAGTGAAGTGAGTTGTAATTGTGCTTCAGTGTTTATTCATATACTTCTAAGAGAGAAGAGTCATTGTAAACATCCTATCATTCTATCTGTAAGATACTCAAGATTGGGTGATCTTGAGTGGGAAACACATTGTGTTGATTACAGCTTGTAAGGGGAGTGAATCCTAGGGAGAGGATTACTTCGAGTACAGAGTGTGTGATCAAGCAAGTGTATTGATTACGGTTGTAAGGGGGAGTGAATCCTAGTGAGAGGATTACTCCAAGTACGTAACGTGTAATCAAGTTACAAGAAGATAGTGGATTGAAAATCTCAAGTGAAGCTTGGGGACTGGACGTAGGTCAAGGATTGGGCCGAACCAAGATAAATCGTTTGCATATTCTCTTCCCTTATCTCTTATATTTCCAAAGATATATATACCGAATATCTATACATGTTTGAATGACCGACTATTGCTTTATCAATCATTATTATTGTCATTCAAACTGCTTTCAATAAGTTGCGAAAAGTTTTTCAAAGTTCATAAAGTTTTAACAAACACCCAATTCACCCCCCCTCTTGGGTGATAGCCTGGTTTTTCATTAATAAAAATATTTTGGCCATTTACAAGACAAATATGGAAATTCACAACACAAATATAATCACTTACATGACAAATAAGAGAATTAATAAGACAAATAAAGTAAGGGCATCATTGTATTTTATCACAACTTAAAGTAAAGGTATCAACAACCTTTTTTTATTAAAGTTTCATAATTTTTTGGGGGTCTTACTGAAATTAAATCACATCCTAGAGGGATAATTAAAATTCCCCCTTTATTTAATGCAATATACTCCTCTAATATAAGACAAACTTTACCGAATTTGATTAGATTAAGTTTGTTAAGTTAGTTAATATGATATGTATTTTCTAAAACATCCTAGTTATCTGTCTTAATTACCACATTCCCTCTCCTCCTTGATTATTGATGAGAGAGTATCAATAGGGTAAATGAGGAAAATATTGACAAATATAAAAACTACATCTTATATTTAGGACCAAGATCAACTCTCCAAATATGTTTTATATTAAGGATTGGAGGGAGTATATAATTAATGAGGGACAAGAATGGAAACAAACTCATTAAATATCCAAATAACTCTTATTGTACCCTTATAAAAAAGACCATCAATTCCAATTATCATCCCTTAGTCCGTGAAAATTAGTTAAAAAGTGACTTATAATAGGGATATGAGTGGTAGTTTTTATTTCCAATGGTCGTGTGTGCTTCTTGTGTGAAAGCTTTCTTATAATTAGGAGCTCACAGGTTCTATCCGATTATGATCCTATTTATAACCTCAGGTTATTAATGTTGGCCTTCAAATGTTTTTTTCTAAAAAAATCGTTCTCCTGTACGAGAAGTTATCTACTGTATTTTTTATAATTAATAATTTGTCTACTTCACATTTTGATAATTCATTTCGCCACACGCGGTAAGTTTTAATAATAACCAACATTAAAAGAGTCCAACAAAAAGGAAACCAGACAAAGCAGCACAGAATTTCTGATACATGAGTTATTATCAACTATAAATTACTGTTCCAAACCGTCGTATATGTAGGCGCTATATATATGTTTAGTTTGCACGGTAATATATGTTGATGACATATATAACGGTTAATAACCGTAATGTACTGACTTTAGTTTTTATTATATAGTTATTTTTTATTATTTTCATTTCTTTAGTTTTATTGTTCATATTTATTATATAAAACATAATATAATCATTAATAATAACAAGATAATAATATTAAATAAAAATTTTATTTATAGTATTCAAAATTCAATACATTATATATAAACATCATACAATTTAAAAGAAATTAATCACTTAAACACTCTAGAACATTATCTCATAATTTTTTGAATTCTTAAATAAAATCTATTAAAAAAATTCTACAATATTCTCTCATGCGTTTGTTATAGATTGTTGACCACGTATGGAGTTGCCGTATCTGCAAAAGGATAATATAAATATCAAAATTAGAACATGTGTGTGTGCGCGCACGTAAATATTAAAACTTAAGCAAATCTCAAATCCGATTCAACAAATCTAATTTCAACATACCGGCTAAAGTTTAGGAATGTGAGAGGCTGACGTTCGAGTAGATAGTGATTCAACAAGCTGCTAAAAATTAGGAGAAAAAATTATAGGGAAAATCTCATATAAAGACGATTGAATTACTCAAATTCTAATTTGGGTTACTAAATTTAATAAATTATTAATTAGGTTATGTGACTCAATTAGGGATTTAAAAATTGGATCAAATTTCCTCTATATCCCTTAATTATTAAAAACAAAAAAAGCAAACCCAAACCATGTACCCCTAATCGTCCCTGACGCCCAGCGAAGCAGGTCAAAATGGTTGGCGACCGACATATCTTCCAGAAGAAATCATCAGTAACATTCGCAAACGACTTTTGTGAAATCCTTAGTCCGATTTTAAAGTGTGTGCAAATGATTGAGGACCACCTCCGCCACAGCCATCAAAACAGTTCTCTTGTTTTCCCATGTTATGGAGGATGCGACGAATGTTATCATGGCAACCTTTTTTCCTTGCACTTATCTTTGGTTGATCTATCCCATGACGGTGGTTACAATCGTCGATTCTAGCAATGGCTTGCTCTGTGTTAGGCCTTATGGTACTAATCGTTCCCTGTTATTTTGTAATCTAATGATTAGCTGTCAGACCACTGCCCAAACCTTCTAATTACGTGGGTAAAGAATTCCATTCAGGATTTGGGTTTAATCCAATTGTTAATAATTATAGGATAATGATACTTTGTTCTGCTTCCTTTGGAGATTTGGTTTATGGAGTGGCAGTGTTTTCAGTAAGCACTGATGCATGGAAGAAAGTAGAAGTTGGGAACTTAGAGGGCGTAACTCTCATGAATAGTTATGGCTTCAACACTGATGGAGCTCTTTTTTGGTTTGGGTTTGCCTTTTTTTTTTTAAAGGTAATTTGGTCCAATTTCTAAATCTCTAATTGTGTCGCATAACCTAATTAATAATTTGTTAAGTTTAGTAACCCAAATTAGAATTTGGATAATTCAACCGTCTTTATATGGGATTCTCCCAAAATTATATTGATTTTAGTATATATAATCTAGTGTAATCAAAATTATTTTTACGACAATAAAACAATAATGAAAATTTTGACATTTTACCTCATTGTTATTTTGTGCTCTCTAGTTTTCTCCAATGTTTTTTCTCTGTTTCTTTTGGTCTGTGATTCTTCTTCTTAGATAATCCGGCAACCTTGAGCCTCAACTAGTGAGCTCTTGTTACATAAAAAATAAAATGAAACTAAAAACAGTAATTGAAAAAAAAAATGGAAGCTTACTTGAGGAATAATCACGAGAAGAAGGAGTTGCAAAGTGAAGATCCATATTAGTAGTGGAGGATGGAACCTATGGCGGCAAAGCAAAACCTATATATGGAAAGAAGAGTATGAGACTCACTAAGGAATAAGTTCAAAAGTGTTTAAGAAGGAATTGGAAGAGTCGTGTCAAATAAACTTTTTTTCATGCTCTTTATATTTGATATTTTCATAATCCCGCCTTTTTTAGATGAAATAAAACTTAACAGTTTCTTAAAGAACCACAATGTGTTATCCATAATATTAATAAAGAATATATTAATATGTTGTTAGATTACTAATGATTCTTTATGAAGAATTGTAATGGATTATCAATTTTTTTATATTGCAAGATACTTAACCGTGCTTTATAAAGAACCGTAGTATTGTTCAGAATCCCACATTTTTATATTAAATCATACTTAACCGTTTTTCTTTTTAATGAATGGTAATATGTTGTCAAATAACTTTTATTATAGAATACCACCTTCTTATATATGATGGTTATCATTTTTAACTGTTAAGTGATCTTAAAAAATATATAACACTTCTTTCTGAAGAACTGTTAAATATTATAAAATATATATTTTTATAATCCCACCTTCTTATATATGAGGGTTTTCATTAATAACTGTTAAGTATTCTTATTATCAAATATATTTTTTTGTTTTTTTTTCCAAAACTCTATCTTTCCTGCCTCCTTAAGATATTAATAGATATTATATATCATATTAATATCTTAACACATTATATTTAATTTAAAAGTATAAATTTGAGATATTCTTATATATAATTATATTTTAATATATTGTATTTATATTAAAAGTATAAATATGAGATATTATCAGATATTTCTATGTAATAATATCTCATATTTATAATCATACTTTACAGTTAATTATTATAAACGTTATGTATTTGTTTTTACTGATATAATAGTGGATGACGAATCATTTGTGAGTGTTAAATGATGGTTGTTTAGTAAGAATTGTCATTTTTGTCACTAGATAAATAACGGTTATTAACTAAAATGATTATTTTTTATGTTTGTCACGAATTCTGCCTCACAATATATGACGGTGCACATAATTAACCGTTACTTTTAAACGTTATATATCTTTGCGCGACCTCCATATTGACATACATGACGTTTATTAGCTATAGTGTAACTATTGTTTATTAAATGAGTAGTGCGCAGATGATTCATAAACGTAAGACTGGGGAAAATAAAACTAAAATATTCTTTACAATTTCTCTTCTTAACTAACAAATTGAACCTTTGTAACATCAGCATGCATCTTTGAATTGGTAGTAACAAAAAAATGGTTGTCTGGTTGAGAGAGAGAAAAAGGGAAAATATAATATTTATTAGTGCAAAGCATAAGTAAACTATTTATAATTGCATATGTAACACCCCAAGTTTCGTAGCATAAATCGTGCCGGTTTACACGTAATCGTCAGAGTTTGAGGTGCTACAACTCAGCGTGTTGCGGAAACGGAGACCATGTACTAAAAATTTGAACAACGAGTAACTGATATAAAATACTCAGGCATATACCGATGCCCGACGATATCTTGGTATATTAAAAATTTCCGAAGGAATATTCATGTGATACAAGACTTATATAATTACAGACTTTACATTGTAACTATACATTTTCGACCAAGTCATTTCGACTTGGGGCATAGAACCTAACACGCTTAAATCAACTCATTTGGCCAGAAATTTGGGTAAAGTCTAGTGTGAGTCTCCCGAATTCACGCGACCGATTGATCGAATCACATAGACCGACCCTTTCTTAGTTTAAGCACCAAATGGTTTGAAGTAACCTTATTAGATTTATGCCAGAAGGTAGGTTCTGTTAACCTTTTTCCTACATTTGCTTTGACCGGTGCCTCCTCGCGACTCCGTCCATTGGTGCCTTTATACGGCTCCATCTACCGATAACCTCTTCAATCCTTGATCCTTGCCTGAACTATTAGTTTATGACTAAGGTCTAATGCCAATCGGACCTCAGGTAACGGTTAACCTCATGCTTATGTAAATAGTATATGTATGACAGATATTACAGTAGTATAAAATCTCATTTTCAAAACATTAACAATATGTAAGGAAATAACAAAGCACAGCCACTGCAGTATGCATGTTATCCCAATATGTACTATTCACCAGTGCCACGATGGCCTATCGTGTCCTCAGCGCTAGGAAAACTTAACGGTATTATTATAACCATAACCCATATATATTTGAATGTATAAAGAATAATTTAAGACAGATTCTTAGTATATGAACACAACTATCATATATATGCATACAATAAACATAAGAGTTAATGTTACAATACGCGTCCGTACCTTCGGTGATGATTATATGGTACGTGTGATGGTCGGAATGTGATCACAGATATCCTATAAGGGTAATATCACCTTTATTAATTCATAAACAATATATTAATAGATATATTAGTCTCAAATGACCATTTTACCCCTGGGTTAATTATTTCCCATTTTATTTCCTATAATTTCGTTAAAAACGCTGTTGACAGCATATAGGCTGATTTTTCGCCTAACTTTGAAAAATCATAATTAATTCTACAAAAATCGAAACGATGATCCGTAAAATTCATAGAAATCCTTAGGGTGTCTAGTTTCAATTAAAAATACTCATTTATTCCCAAATTCCCTGAGTCATTCCCAGGTTTAAGGTTTTCAACCTCTGCCCAGAATTTTCCAGAATTTCGTAGCCCATTTTACAGAATTGTTATCTCATAGCACAAAGCTCATAATAACATGTTCTAGGTATATTTGAAAATCCCTATATGTCTAATTTAACCATGAATTTTCTCAGAATTTTATAACATCATCTTCAACATAAGATACCAGCGTTTTTACAACTGCTTTCAGAATTCGCTAACCGATAATTTTTCACCAAAGCTTCGCTACTTTGATCATAATCTTCCAAAAAATTTGCTATAACTCCTACTTCCTCATTTTTTCGAAATAAAACCAATTTTAACAATAAAAACATGAAAACAAAACTATAATTGGAAGATTAAAGATCAAAATAACAAAATAGCTAAGAACTTGAAAGCTAGAGCTAGAGAACTTACCAAGAACTTTGCTCCTCCTTCTCCAAGACTCTTCACTCTCACTTTCACTCTCTATATCAGATTACTAAGCTTGCTTTGGTGTGAGAATTTGTGAAGGCCAAAGCCCCCTATTTATAGCAAATTGGTGTGGCATTTTGGTAGTTAAATGGAACTTCCTCATCTTGTTTCTCATCCCTTGGATCTAGGTAAAATAAAACCTCACATCCTCACCACTCCTTCTCCCCACCATCCTCCCTCTCTCATACAACCCTATCATCTTCCATTTACCCCAAAAGTCCAAGTAAGTACCCTTATCTCTTCCATTTTTGCTCCCTCCATAAATATCTTAATTTGCATGTATCCTAAATTAAACATTAAACAAATCATCCTACCCCTTCTACAAGCCAAGTAATTCGTCCCCCCCCCCCCCGATTTCTCCAATTTTATGCTTCAATTCCTAGTTACTCTTAGTGTCCTTGTAACTAGATGAATTTAAGAGTTGATTACCAACTAAGCAAAAATACATTTAGAGGTTATTTTAAAGTTTCATCAAGTCTCTTTAATCTTTTTATTTCAAAAATCATGACCTCATTAGGAGTCTTTTCTACCCCTTTCATCATTTTAGGATTAATCCCAAAATTTGAGAAAATGATTTTGGAGATAACCTAATCCAAGCTTAAAATATGCTCGTTCATAATAAATCCTTATATTTGATCTATGATCAAAGCTTCTCAAGATACAATTTATTTTCTATAGATTCTCATTTACTTATGTCTTGAAAATCCGTAGCAAATTTGCTACGGATATTAAAAATCCGTGGCAATTGCTACGGATATTAAAATCCGTAGCAAATTTGCTACGGATTTTCATATCCGCCGCAATTGCTACGGATTTCCCGAAATCCGTAGCAATTGCCACGCTGATATTTTGCTACGGACTAAATCCGTAGCAAAATCCGTAGCAAACATGTTTTGCTACGGAATTCCGTAGCAAAAACCGAAATTTTTAGTAGTGCTCACTCATCTTTATTCAATCTTATCCTCTTCCAATTGCCACTAAAGTCTTCATGATTTAATGCAAGATTATGACATCATTTTGCATGTGTGATTTGTTAATTTATTAAACAATTGTGTTCTTCTTCTTCAAGCCATCAAAACCGTAAATGCTCCCTCTTTTGCCTCTTGGATTTGTGTTTTATTTGTCTCCCAATATCACACACTAGGTCTTTCATTGGTTGATAAATTTTCACAAGGATTTAGCTTTATGGTAATTAATTAAGGCCTTAAGATTTATCTTTTACTAATTTTAATCCAAGCCTTTAATTTGTGTTGGAAAAATCTAAACACTATTGATGATATTTGTTAATGATTTAGGATTAAGAATTAGTGAAATTATTTTGCCTATTTAAGTAGTAAATTTTGCCACTTTTAAATAATTCAAGGGATGATTAATTAATCTTGGTTAATATTTCTAATATAGTGTTTTAGGGGTTATTATGACTAATTGTCAAAATTTGATAGGTTACTATATTAATCATAATTGTTTGAAACCCCTAAGGTATCAATCTTGGCCCTTAGATATCATTTGGATGTTAATTAGGTTGATATATCCCTAATTATGCCTTTTTAAATTAATTATTATTTAATTTCGAAATTTAATATAAATATTCCAATTATTGCAATTTTAATTGTCCAACAATTGTTGATAATTTTCTCTAATTGATTTAGGTATTTTGATGATATTTAATTACCTTTTATGACATAATTAAGATTATACTTAATTATGATAATCTTAAGATATTTTATGATCCCTAATAGGATTTAGAAAATTTAGCATTTGGTTCTTCTAGTTCTAGGGAAAAATTGCCTAGAAATAAAATAAACTATACAATAATTTGAAACTATATATTCACCTATTTTCAATAGGTATTATTTGTTAAAATATGATACTTATAATAAGTGAGATTTTTAGGGTATTACAGCATACTTATTTATTGTACGTTGTGCATTGTAACTCTGTAAATGGTGAAACTAAATGACAAAAATTGAAAACTTGTTAGAGTCAAAAGTTATTTTTTAACGACTCTTAATGAATCTAAAAGTTGTTTTTTAAACGACTCATAATGAATGTTAAAATTTTGACGCATGAGAGTGGTACTTATATACTCCCATAATCTTATTTATACATATTTCACTAGAATTAAGAAAAACCTTAACCATTATTAACTTCAATTTAAAATTTAACAATTTTCTATCTTTACTCCTATTTAAAATACACTATACCCCATTAAAACAAAATATACACAATAATAAATTAACAGTAAAAATGTAAATTTATATGAGAACTTTAATGACGTAACTATTAGATAGGACTAAAATAAATCTTCTCCTTATAAATCAAATAAGAGTATTGGTCCCTGTCACACTCCTTACCGATAATCATTTACAATAGAGTTTTAAGCGCAAAGTGTATTTAACTGTTTGGGCGATGAGTACTGATTTTCTTAAATTTACTTAAATCTCCAAGATCACCAACTTAAATAATATCATATAGTCATCCCAAATTATTAAACACCATTATTAATACACCACCATTACTAAGACTACTTAAAACAACGCATCAAAACAAAACAAAACTACTGCTCTCCATGCCACCAGCTTGCAAACAATCACCTCCAATACTACTCCACAGCCTTGCCCTTCTCACCAAGATCATCCTTTTGCCTTTTCCGTGAACTAGTGGTGATATATGAGATTCAAGATTGAATCTTGTAACATCCCATTTGAAAACGGCGGAATTTTTTTTAAAAAAAAAACGTTTCCAAATATTTCAAGCAGAGTAATCAGAGTAGAGCATTGGAGCGAGTAAGTAATTTACATTACATTCAAACTATGGACCATAGTGTAAATGTATCGGATTACAGTCATCCAAAATTCTCAAAGTTAAAGAAACTAAAGAAAACGATAAATAATGTAGACACGTCTTGGCCTACTTGTTGCTTGCTTCAATCGCCAAACATCAGTCCTCCGACCACGACATGCTACGGTTGAGATCCATTCCACATATGGATCTCGGAATGGTTAACCTTATGCTCAAATAAAACAAGATACGTACAATAGATATTCATTTCAATACAAAGATATCATCACAAAAGCAAACAAATAGATGTATGATCAATAACATGGACGTAACATAAGCACAAAGCAAAGTATGTAAAGTCTCTCTCGACTAGTTCTCGCACATATCCAGGTGTGTAATACCCTAAAAATATTATGATAAATATCATATGGCAACAAATATCGACAAAAACTTAGGAAGTATGTTGTCTCTAATTTTAGGAATTTTTGGGATTATTTCCTTGAAAAATAGAGAAGCATAAATATAATATTATTAAAAGCACTTTTTGGCCCCATGATTTTTAATATTTTACATGGGACATAAAATACCAATGTCATAAAATAGTTGTGAGATAATAATTAATCCTAATTATGAAAATTATTAACAATTAGTAAGTGGCTAATTAAGTAATTAGTGGCTAATTGTTTAGATTAAGATATAAGTAAATTAATTAGTGAATAATTAATTTAAGGGAGAAATTCAAAATTAATAATTAAATAAATAATACAATATTAATACAATATTTTATGCTTAGAAAAATAAATAAAAAATAAAAGGAAAAAATAAATATCTAGATATTTTGAATAAAATAATAATATAATCGGTAAAGAGCCAACGGGAGATATGAGAACAGATAGAAATGAAATTCTACCTCAAGATATAGAAATTTAGTCTTTTACCACCTGGACCTTTTATGAACCAAAGTGAAATTCTATCTCGGATTGAGCGGTCTCGAAGTCGTTTCGAAACCAACAGCGTAATTAGGAGTACTTAGGATAATTAAGATAAGGCGAGATAGTGCTAAAAGTGACTTATAGAAAACGCACCGTGTTTTTCAAACCAGGGATATGGTTACTTAGATCAGATCATATTGCGAACCCGGTGATTTTCGCAAGAAGCTGGTTCTATCTAAGTGATTCCCAGAATCAGTTGGTGTCTGTCGAAAATCTTCGGCAGATAACGGAACACCCTTAATGGGATCAAAAATATAATGAAACCCAAAGTAGTTTTAAAGAGAAAGAATGGAACTACAAAACCTAGTTCCGGATTTTTGAGATTCGGCAAGATTACGTGATTCGGACACCGATCGGAGAAACGCTATCGGTAAGTCAGCATGCATGACATCATCTTCTTCTGGAAGGATGATGTCAGCACATGAGGTGTATGGACAAGATGAAGCCACGTGGCGAAGTGCGATCCGACGGCTCAGAATCGATTTGATAAAGTTCGACTTATTTACCGAATTGACATTCCCTTCTTCTATAAATAGAAGACACTTCTCCTCTCATTTCTACATCAAAATTTCATGCCTTAGAGAGAGGTTAGAGAGAAGGAAGAGCCCAGAGAAAGTATAGCCGAGTTCTGGGTAAGTTCTTCGGTCCCTAGTCTTTAGTTTCGGTAGTTCTTTCAGTAGATATAGTAGGAATGCTAGATTTATTTTTAATTTTTCAAGATAGTCTAGATATCATATTTAGGGGTAAATATGATATATATTTCGAAAATATGATGAGGGAAAAGATCTGTCAAAATTCCGGAGAGATAGAGCGAAACAAATGAAAGCTTCCGCGAAATTCCGCCGATTAAGGGTTCGGGGAAAAATGGTAATTTGTACCTAAAATGCCCGTTATGCCGCTAGATATTGATAAATACTATCCTTATAGGATATCTGAGATAAACGTACCGTTGTTGTACCGCCGTCGTACCGCTGTTTCACCTACTATCAAAAATTACCGTTTTCTGTAAAACGTACCGTAGTCTACAACGAAGGTACGTTCACGTACTGTAACATTAACTCTGATGTTTATTGTATACGTATATGTGATATGTGTATTGTGTGTGTATAGTTGTTATGTTGTATGATGTACGTTCGCGTACTGTAACACTAGCTCTAATGTTTATTATATGATTGTATATGATTGTTGTGTAGTAGTGTACGAGGTTATGCTATATACACGGTATGTTACATACGAGGCTATGTCACATACGAGGTTATTATTGTTGTATCATACGAGGTTATGTTACATACGTGGTTATTATCTTGTATACGTGGTTATGTGTTTTTAATCATACATCTGTTGTGGACTGTTGTATTGATTGCTACTGTCGTGTATATGTAGTCGTATTTAAGCATGAGGTTAACCGTTACCTGAGGTTCAATGTGCATTGAACCTCAGCTCTTATCATAGCGTCAGGTTCAGAAGAACCAAGGACCGAGGAGAATGGCGAGCAGGCCGTACAGAGTCCCGACTGAAGACTTTCTTCTGTTGTTATTCATTTTGAAAACTCTCGGTCAATGTACCACTTCAGAATCGCCGGACTTACGGCAATTTGAATAAATGTATCAGTTACTCAATTGCTCCGATGCTCTACTTTGATGAAAAAAAATATACTACTTTTGGAAATGAGATGTTAAACAGTGCCACACCACTAACGTGTCCTCAGCGCTAGGAATAACTCAAACGGCATTACCAATACTATAATCCGTGGGTAAAGTCGTAAGTATCTCCGACGATTCTCAACGTAACCTCGCCTATGAACATATCTATAACGCAAAAGTATATAAGCAGCATAGAGTTAGGGTTACAGTACGCGTCTGTACCTTAGTTGCAGATATCCGGCTCTTCCGGCTAAAAACGGTACTTTTTGACAGCCGTACGTAAAACAGCGAAACAGCGGCTCAACAGCGGCAAACAGCGGAACGATGGAATTTCGACAGCGGTTTGACATTAGAAGTATTCTAATCAGAATAATAACACACTTATGAATATTTGGCAGCATAACAGGCATTTTAGGTGAAAAAGACCATTTTGCCCCTACTACCCCTATTTGACGGAATTTCGCCAGAACTTCGTTACTTTGACCTTATTCCATTTCAAAATTATCCCCACTAGGTTTTTACCTCGTCAGGAATCTTTCAATGCAATGAGGCTTAAAAACAAGTATAGGAATATATTCGAAACTTCCTAGATCAAAACAACAGCTCTACTATAACTACCGAAAGAACTACGGAAACTAAAAGCTAAGGACGTAAGAACTTACTCGGACTTTGCTCGACTTTTCCTGAGCTTCTCTCTCTAGAACCTCTCTAGGTTTCGGATTTTGGGATGGAAATGAAGAGCAAGAGAGCTTGCTATTTATAGGGAAAAATAGGGACAAGGTGGGAATTTCCAAATTTGTTTCCAGATCGGATTTCGGCCGTTGGATCGCACTTCACCACGTGGCACTCCCTTGGCCCTTGGATGTCTTGGTCGACATCTCCCCCCCCCTTGTGACATCATCATTGATGATGTCACCCTAGCCGACTCCCGATCGTCTCCCTTGATCGGCACCGTTCGCCCGATTTCGCGTAAACTCAAAAATCCGTGCATGTAACTTTGAAGATCTTTTCATCCTCTTTCATATTATCTATTTTGATCCTCTTTTGATCATATCCAGGTATTCTCCGGTGCTTCGGAAGATATTCGGACAAACGCGTCCGATTACGGAAATCGCTTCCGATAGAACCAACTTCGGACAATAATTCGTTGAATCGTAAAACGTCCGGTTGTTGCCTAACTTAATCCCGTGTTTGAAAACACGAAATTGTTTCTATAGGTTCTCACTTTGCCTATCCGGCTCTACTCTATCCGATCGCCTTTCCGTCTTATTAGGAATTAGGGTTTTCGGTTGCGGAAATCAACGCCTGGTAAATTCTTTCTTCGTGTAAAAATTTACTTGTTCTTAATTTGATCATTCTGAAAAGACTTTTACCTCTGGTTTACCTGTAGAATTTATTTCGACTTTTCCCCCGCCGCCTATAAGCCGACTCACCGCATTATATTATTATTTTATTCTAATTATCATTTTAATTATTTAAACAATTCATTTTAATTAAAAATACCAAGAATTTCGGCCTCTTCATTTTAAAATTCAGTTTTAATTATTTTTTCATAATTTTTTCCATTTTTAAAAAATATAATATTTTTTACCAAAAATTCTGTTTTACCCCTCGCCTTCGTTAAGGCTTAATCGTGCCTAAATTCTTCGTTTAATGATCTTTTTAGGATTAGATTTCTTCATACATTTATCTTTACTAATTTTTTCCTTAATCCTTTTTATCATAATTAGTAAGTATATTTTATGCTAATTACTAGCCTTAATCTCTTAATTAAGGATTTTAGCATAAATTTAACTTTTTATATTTCTCTTGTTTTATTGAATCAATTAGCTAGTAATTATCTAATCATTCTCTTACCAATGGTTGATAATTTTATAATTTTCAGTATATTATTATCTTACAAACTTTATCTTGACATTGTTATTTTATATCCTATGTAAAATATTAAAAATGTTTACACCATAAAGTTACTTTATGGTTTCGGAATGCTTTTTAAACATTTCTTCATGTTATTTCCTCTAAAATAATTTATTAAATTCTTATAATTAAAGATAATACTCCCATAATTTTTTCATAATCTTTTATGATCTTTTAGTATTTATCATAATGTTTTTAGATCGTTTTTATCACCATTCTTGCATTTTTAGTCATTCGTTCATCCGATTTTTCTCGTAACTTTTTCGACAATTTACTCGACAATTATAACAATTTTCTATAATAGTTTTAAACTCATGAATTTGCTTCATCAAAATATTCATTAATTTCTCTTATCTCAAGAATTCCATATTTGCTAAAATCCGGGTATTACAAATCTCAAAGTAAATATTAATCTCACGCACAATGTATAAACAATGTATGACAGTCAACCACAATAATAAAAGTAAACAATATGGCATTCAATAATAACACATACAGTCACATCATGCACACAGCAAGTCCCGGAACAAGCAGTCACATAATGCACACAGCGTTGACTGCAGAGGTCACAGCAAGTTCCGAATCCACGGTACTGAGAAAAATAACAACTGTAATTGGGTCTTGAACCCAAAACAACTGAATGCAATACGGATTCACAATCATGGTACGAACAAGCATACAAAGAAATACAGAGTGTTTGAGATTATAAAAATTCGACAGAGTTTGAGGTGCTACAACTCAGCGTGTTGCGGAAACGGAGAGCATGTACTAAAAATTTAAACAACGAGTAACTGATATAAAATACTCTGACATATGCTAATGCCTGACGTATACTGGTATATTGCAAATTTCCCGAAGGAATATTCATATGATACAAGACTTATATAATCACGTAATTTACATTGTAACTATACATTTTTAGACCAAGTCATTTTCGACTTGGGGCATAGATAGAACCTAACACGCTTAAATCAAATTCATTTGGCCAGCCGGGTAAAGTCTAGTGGAAGTCTCCCGAATTCACGGCGATCGATTGATCGAACCACATAGACGACCCTTTCTAGTTTAAGCACCAAATGGTTTGAAGTAACCCTATTAGATTCTTGCCAGAAGGTAGGTTCTGTTAACCTTCTTCCTGCATTTGCTTTGACCGGCTTCTCTTTCCGGATTTGTTCTTGTTACAGCACTATCTGCCTGTGCCTTCTCTGGGCTCCATCTACTGGTGCCGTCTCTGATCCGTGATCCTTTCCTGAACTATTAGTTAAGACTGAGGTCCAATGCCCATCGGACCTCAGGTAACGGTTAACCTCATGCTTATGTAAACAATATATGTATGACAGATCTTACAGTAGTACAAAATCTCATTTTCAAAACATTAACAATATGTAAGGCAATAACATAGCACAGCCCCTGCAGTATGCATGTTATCCTCAGCGCTAGGAAAACTCTAACGGCATTATTAAAACCATAACCCGTATATATTTGAATGTATAAAGAACAATGTAAGACGGAGTCTTAGTATATGAACACAACTATCATATATAGGCATATAATAAGCATAAGAGTTAAGGTTACAATATGCGTCCGTACCTTTCACCGCGTATTGGCCAACTTGCCCGACTTTTGATCCGACTCCAACTTCCCTGATATCCTATATGTTATCGTTGGATTATTTCTTTTTCCCTTAATGTCACAACTAACATTCTATCTCTTAAAA
The DNA here is from genome assembly GCA_019022615.1 of Acacia melanoxylon. Lineage (NCBI taxonomy): Eukaryota > Viridiplantae > Streptophyta > Magnoliopsida > Fabales > Fabaceae > Acacia > Acacia melanoxylon. The sequence continues at coordinate 6,139,525 of JAFJYJ010000037.1, forward strand.
TAATATCAAAACGGATATTTCCACCCATTTTGACATTTCTACCCTTGGTGTATTCATTATTACAATTTTGCCCTAACATTTTCTCAAAAAACGCAATATTGAATTTCTGGGAAGAATTTTTGATTAACTTTGAAAAATCATAATTAAATCTACAAAAATTGAAACGAGGATCTGTAAAATTCCTCGGAATCCTTAGGATGTCTACTTTTAATAAAAAATATTTTTTGTTGCCCAGATTTTATAAACAATTCCCAGTTTTTGTATTTTCATTCCCTGTTCAGAATTTCGCCCAGAAAAATGGCTTAATTTTAACAATTGATTTCGCTTTGTACAGAACTCAAAACGACATGCTATAGGTATATTTGGAAAGATCTATATGTCTACTTTCATTATAAAGTTTCTCAGAATTTTAGCATAGCATCTTCAATATCAGATACCAGCGTTTTTGAAATTGCTTTCGGGAGTCGCTAACCGACAAATTTTCGCCAGAGCTTCGCTACTTTGACCATAATCTTCCAAAATTTTTGCTATAACTTCTTTTTCATCATTTTTTCGAAATAAATCCAATTATAACCTTAAAAACTTGAAAATAAAACTATAATTGGAAGATTATGAATCAAAACAACATTTAAGCTATAAATCACAAAGCTAGAGCTCAAGAACTTACCTAGAACTTTGCTCTTTCTTTCCCAAAGCTTCTCACTCTCACTTTCTCTCTATATTTCTGCTACTCTAAGCTTGTTCTTGCTTTGTGAATTGGTGAGGAATTATGAAGAGCCAAAGGCCCTATTTATAGCAAATTGTGGGTTAACTACCTAACAACTCTTACTCATTCTTAACCCTTGGATTAAACTTAGTTGAGAAGTTTTGATCTCACCCATACACCCATAGAAACCGACCTCTGCCCTCTCTCCCTCTCTTCATCATTTTTCTACCCCAAATGCTTATTTAGTTAGGTGCAAGTTGGTGTTTTTATTCAAGATTCATCTCCACTTTTCTAATCACAATTTTATGACTTGATTTAAGGTCTTTTTTAAACTTTAAAATCACTTGAGTATGAATCTTAAAAGTTTATGAAAATTACTTTGGAGATAACCAAATTCAAGCTTAAATTATGCTTGTTCATAATATCTACTTATATTTGTTCTATGATCACTACAAAAACAAAAACAGTTTTTTGCGGCGGAAAAATTCCCTCGCAAAATTGGCATTTTCCCTCGCAAAAATGATTTGCGACGGAAAACCTTCCATTGCAAAAAAAGCCCTCGCAAAACAATTTTCCCTCGCAAAAAGCTTTTTTCCTCGCAAAATCTGAAATTTGATAGGGTAGAATTTTCCTCGCAAATGTCATATTTTGCGAGGAAAAGTACTTCCTCGCAAAAATCGACATTTTGCGAGGGAAAGTGATTCCCTCGCAAATTACATAATTTGTGAGGGAACTTTCTTCCCTTGCAAATTTCAGATTTTGTGAGGGAACTTTTTCCTCGTAAAATATGAGTTTTGCGAGGGAAGGACTTTTCCCTCGCAAAATCCAATTAATTTTTAAAAAAATATAAAAAATAGATAAAATAAAATAATTACATAAAAATTATTAAAAATTAGCAAATAAAAAGACTTGTATATCATTAAAAAAAATTGTAAGTCATAAAATTTTACAAAGCAAAAACAAAATTTACAAATTATAATGTTTCGACTAAAATGAACTAAAAAAAAGTCTACACTGCAGCAGTGTGGCCATGATCATCACCAGTATCGTCATCACCACCAGGACCCTTACCCTTGTCCTTCAATAAGGACTGGAGAAGTTGTCGCATCTCACTAATTATCTCTCCTTGCTCCCTCACCTTCTCTTCTTGCTCCCTCACCTTCGCTTCTAACACCTTTACCCTCTTATCTTCTGTAAAACCAACATTACGAAATCAGTTTATTTTTTGTACTTCATTTAAATGGACGAGGGAATAATGGTTTGCGATTAGTAGCAAAAGAATAACTTCTACCTGAAGGAACACATCCACCAGTGCTGGATGAGCGCTTCATAGACATCTTCAATTCGCTAGCAGAGGCACCCAACCCGAAGACTCTCACCCTCTTATCAATTCCGCCTGCAGCCTGAATGAAGAGACTCTCGTTATCCGAATAAGAGGACGCCGGGTCGTTCTCAATCTACGACGCTCTCTTCTACGTCAGTTGCTGAAAGGTCTCCTACAAGTACACAAAAATACATCACAAATACGAAATGTAAAATGAAATAAATGTTTCTTGTTTGAAACAAATAATAAATCTAATTAATATCTCACCGTTAGCTTTGGGACTTGGCGTTAATCCACGCCTCCCACCACCTTCAATCTCCTTGGAATGGGTCCGCTCAAAGGTAACCCAATGAATCAAATCTGCAGGAAGATCGAACCATATTTTTATATGATTTTACATTATTAAATAGGGATTTTTGATGTATTTTCTCATAGTTATTGGGCTTGAAATGTTTTTCTTTTGATAAATTGAGATTAAGAGTAAATACATTAAATTAGGGCTAAAAGGGCAAAATTGTCAAGAAAATGTACTTACTCTTAATTATTGATTTTTCGGAGAATATTTGATGGTAGATTAATTATTTTGATTGTAGATTCCTGAAAAGATTAAATCAAATTTGAAAATGAAAATTTTAATTCAAGTTTTAATCTTTGCATTTAGGTCCCTCAAGCAAAAGTTTTTAACCTTTCATTTAGGTCCCTTGCACCTAAACTATGCGTTTTGGCATTTATTAATTAGGGCTGCTGAATTCTTCATTGAATGTATTCAGCGCCGCAACAGGGGACATATATATTCAGACCTAATGAAAACGAGAGGAGGGAGTGAGCTGAAGGGGGAGGATTAAAAAAAAGATATTGTGCGGACAGGGACGCGAGCTGAGGGGGATAGCAGAAAAAAACGCAGGAGCTGGGAGACGAGATTCACGACTTAGCTGAGGGGAACAGCAGAAAAAAAAAACGTAGGAGCTGGGGGAAATTTAATACTGATAGAGGTGCGTTCACACAGGGGCTTCTTTGCTGAATCAGAGAGTCATCCTCTTCATCACGCATTCACGTTCCAGCGCAGAGAACCCAAGACCATCACCTCACGACCTTCCCTCTTCTCTGTGATTTCCAGCGTCATTCTCCATAGTCCAGTGAGCTGTGATTTTTCCGGTGAACTCTGAATCTTCCGGCGAGTTCTTGCATTTTCCGGCGAGTATTTCCAGATTCCGGCGAGCTAGTTTTCCATGGCTAGTTCATTCTCACAGATTTTGTGGGGTCCTCTGATTGCCATGAGTGGCTAAACTCTTTGCTTCTTGGTGATGAAGAATTGTGGCTTGAGCAATTGTGCTCCAATAGGGGAGTTATTTAATTCAAACTTTTGCTTAGACTAATTATTTGATTTCCTGATTTAGGTTTATCATTAATTAGTTGTGAGACTTGGACATTGTTTTGTGTCATGTGGATTGATTGTTGCAATTTTAATTGGATGATTATTTTGAAGTGCATATTTATATTTATCTCTTTAAAGGTATTGATGGAATTATGTTTCATTGTCATGTTTATGAATGGTAAATATAGTTGATTTTAGGCTTTTGAATAGTTCGTTAGAACATTCTAATGGAAGAACAATTTGTATCATCCCAATTTAAATTGCACATTAAGTGGATTTTAACAATATCTCAAGAGGTAGTAGTTTCTTATGTTTGTAGGGTAATATTAATTGAGATTATTCGGAGTGTTATCTTGAGGTTGTTTTTAGACTTAATGAAATTTTAACTCCCATATATATTTTTAGCAATGATAGCCATCTTCTTTATTACCAAGAAAGATTCCTCATTAATCCCTTTTTTAATCCAAAGCTTTATTCACTATTTTCCAAAAATACCAAAAAGAATAGAATCAGTTGCATTATATTTTTCATAAATTTTAGTTTATAGAAAACCAGTTTCAAAACCCCATTTCTAACCATGTTTTTAGCACTTAGTTTAATCTAGGGAATTCAAAATAAATTGGCCTTCGATAAGAGAACGATCCCAGTTGTTTGCACTATATTGCATTTTAATTAAGTAGTAAATTGTGATTTGACCGGCGCGACTAAGGTTTCACAAATCACTTCCCAGCACTGTCTACGCAAACACAAATTGATAACCATCAATTAATTACTTCAAAGTATAAAAAATTGAAAGCTAAAATAGAAAATAACATTATACTTACAACTTTTCGTCGATGCTCACTAAATGGAATGCAATTGCCAAAGATATGATCGGTCCATCCATACGAGCCCTATTTGACTTATTTCATTCACTTTGCTTTATATATTTCTCGTCGGTTCCCCATCTCTGAAATAACTGTTCTTTGACCTCATCTTGAATCCAATTTTTCTTTCCACTATGATGTCTCAATTTATATAATTTATCAGACATCCACTTGCTGGCCCTGAAGTTATAAGCTTTTTTTAAATTTTCCAAATCAACCTAAGAAAGCCTAAACTCTCCCTAAAAATCAATAATAAACAATTAGTGCTCCAAAGTATAAAAGTAGTAAATCAGTTTGCATTTTGATGAGAAGAAATTAATAACCATAAATCACATAACTTACCAAGAACTCCTTGAACCAATCATTAGGTAATCCGAGGAATCTCTCGTCAACCGGCCCAAGGTGATTGAAATTACGGAACACTTGATCCTTTAAGAATTTCTTCACCGTCTTATTAGGCTGAAACCTGAAAACAAAGAAAATGTTACAAATACCAGCAGATTTAACAGCCTTGAAAGCGTATTCTATATTTGCATTTGGAAACCCATAAATTAACAATTAAACACCCCTTGAACTGAAACCAGAAATCTCAATTCAACAATTATACTTGTGAGCCAATGGAAATATATTTCAAATCATAATGCCTTTATTTTATAATTACAAGCAGTATTTTTAACAAGATCATGAATACAAGCTTATCAACTAAAGGCCACTTTTCTTATTCAAAATTAATGATCACTTCACGTTGAACAGAAATCAAAAGTATATTGACAAGGATGAAAAAAAAACTAACCTACAGGGAGGCAAACAAATCAGAATAGTGAAAATTCAACACCTCCTTTGTGTACATTCTTCAAAAGACACCGAGTACATTCTTGCAAAGGGGAAATGCAATTTCCTTCACGCAAAGAATTTTAGTCGCGACGAACCTCGGCAAAAAGAATCTTCGGAAAAAGAGGAATCGTTCGTAAAATCACCGAGGCGATACAAAATCCAGCGATGAATCGGCCAAGCAATTTTAATTTTGTGAAAACTGGAAAGAATCAGATACGAAATCGAGATTTAATGGAGGGAAGATAGCTCAAACCTGGGAAAATTGCAGACGAGATGGAGAAATAGTTTTGATAACTACCTATTTATACAGAGGAGGAAGGGGTTATATAACGGGCCACGGGTTACCGGCAGTTGTTCACGAGCCTGAGGGAGAAGACGCGGCGGAGCTGATGCCGACAACAGAGAGAGACGCGACCTTGATTCCCAAATGACGGACCTGACACTAAATTGGGGGGAATTAGGGTTTTTTTTGCGAGGGAACTAACCTTCCCTCTCAAAAACCCCCTTTTGCGAGGGAACTATGGATCCCTCACAACAATCCCAATTTTTGCGAGGGAACAGTAGCTCCCTTGCAAAACTGAGGGCACTTGGCGGCCTGTTGGGCGCCAATTTGCGAGGGAGTCAAAGTTCCCCCGCAAAAATCCCAACGTTTGCGAGGGAACGTCTGTTCCCTGGCAAAAAAAAAGGGGAATTTTGCGAGGGAACAGAAGCTCCCTCGCAAAAATGAGGGCACTTCGCGGCTTAGCCGCCAATTTGCGAGGGAGTCAAGATTCCCTCGCAAAATCCCAATTTTGCGAGGAACTCGGCTTCCCTCGCAAAAATTGGGTTTTTGCGAGGGAATTCTGTTTCCTCGCAAATTGACTAAAATTTGCGAGGGAAATTTCTTCCTCGCAAATGCCGTCGCAATTATCACATTTTCTAGTAGTGAATGGTTTTCAAGATACGATTTATTTTCTATCGGTTCTCATTTACTTGTGTCTAAAATTTATCCTAATGGTTTTTATCTTACCATTTATTCAATTATCCATTAATTCCTTTATTACATAAGCCTACATCATCATTAACCCCAAAGTCCTCTTGCATTTATGTTGGATTAAGACATGTCTTAGCAAAAATCTAGATATTATGTTGCTTCATCTCTTTGCTTTGCACAAACCGTCCCCCACCCCTTAATTATACTTTAATTTGAATTTCATTTACTCTAAATTTGCCTTGAAAATCTTCCTAATTAAATGCTTGATTGTGATGTTTTATTTGTTAATTACATTAATCAATTTTTACTCTTATTTCCTCCTATGCTTGCACCGAAATTCCCTCCTCTTTTTACTCTTGGATTTGTGTTTCATTTGTCTAATAAAACTCTTGGTAAAATTCTCCTATTGGTTGATTTTAATCTCACAAGGATTAGGCTTTAGGAAATAAATTCTAAAACCTTTAGATTAGCTTAATCAAATTTAATCCAAGCCTTTGATTTGTGTTGGAAAAATCTAATCACTATTAGTGATATTTGTTAATGATTTAGGATTAAGGATTAATACAATTCCTTAACCCTTTTTATTATCAATTTTCGCCACTTAAATAAATTAAAGGGAGAATTAATTAATCTTTAATTAATATTGTTAATATAGTGCTTTAGGGTTTATTAGGACTAATTGTAAATATTTGATAAGTTTTTAAATTAATATTGATGATTAAAAACTCCTTGTACACTAATCTTAGCCTTTACATATCCTTTGGATATTAATTAAGTTGATATATTCCTAATTATGACCTTTTTAAATTAATTATTAATTAATTTCGAAAATTAGAAAAATATCTTAATTATTGCAAATTTAATTGCTCAATAATTGTTGCTAATTTTCTCTAATTGATTTAGACCTCTTTTGATGATATTTGATTGCTTTTGTAATATAGTTAAGATTATATTATGATAATCTTAAGATATTTTATGATCCCTAATAAGATTTAGAAAATCAAATATATGATTCCCTTAATTCTAGGAAGAAGTTACCTAGAAAAAATAAAATAATTATAATGGATAAATTTGAGACCACATATTCATCTATTTAAAATAGGTTTTATTATTCCAAATATGTAGTCACATAATTAACCATTGGTTAATTAATTCCAAAATGAATTTTGGATGAAAATACAATTGATAAATTCACCTTTGTATTTTTAGTATTTATTTACTAAAATTCAATATTTATTTTAGGGTATATTATGATCCCTAAATGAAATCTCAAGATTCACACTTGATCTTTTAAATCTCAAGGAGAAATTGCTCATAAATTTATAATAATCAAATTACAAAATTTGAGACAATATACTCTCCTTTTACGATAATGTAGTATTTATCAAAATATATTATTTATGATAATTAGGGTTTTTAGGGTATTACACGCACCTGATGGATTTTTACACTACCACTCTCTCCCAAATTCTTTTTAGGGTATTACACCTGGTGGAAATTCCTATAATTATAAATAATATTCATCACTTATACAAATTCTCCAATATTGATATAATATTTGAATTAATTATCTTTGGACCCTTTAATGGCTAAAAGTCCTTTATTAATTTAAAAACAAAACACCAAATAATTAATCTTGACCTTTAAAACCTTCATTTTCAGATTTTTCCAAAACTATCCAGAAATTTGCAGCAAATTTAAAAATTCATAACTAATTATACAAATATCCAATTAAGGTGATTCCAAAGAACATAGAACTTTTGATAAGTCTATTCTTACACAAAAATACCACAGGTAGTCAGTTGCACGCCTTTTGGTCCAAATTCACTTAAATCTTATCTCTGTCCATATTTACTTTCCAAATTCATGTGTAAACTTCAAAAATTCATATCTCTTTGTAGACACCCCTAAAAATTACGAATTACCTATCAAATTAAAGCTTGAGATATCTACTTTAGGATTGTGAAATTTTATAGCCATTGTACACCATTTGCTTAATCAAATTTACATGACAAATCATTTGCCACGCTGGAAACTTACTTCAACATATTTTGAAATTTATTGAGATTTAGCCCAAATGCTTCCAAAATTATTTTTCAACCTCATCCCTACACAAATTTTCATTTTAAACACTTTGAAAGCATTAAAATGGACAAAATTCCATTATTTCCTTATGTTATTGGATCTGACCGAAAGTGTATCCCAAAATCTCCAAATTTCCATTTTACCAAGTTTATGATTTTATGCTCTTATTTGCCTCCAACTTCATCTTTAGGCTTAATACACCTTTTTATTCCATATTATAAGTCTCTGAGTAGAACCTCATTTTTAAATTTATAACCTTCAAATCTACAAGAAACATGAATAGATTAATTCCAAGACCAACCAATAGCATAAACAAGTGCAAAAGGCTATATGAATTGTAATATCTAGGATATTTAATACCGAATAATTATTTATTTTAAATATTCCCTTTGAGTCAATATTACCTATTTAAATAGGTGAATATGTGGTCTCAACTATTGAGCAAAATTATCTTATTTCTAAAGTAAAAGTCTATGGAAATAAAGAACTAAAACTCCCAAAAATGTATTTTTAGGGCATAAAATGACCGAAAATATTATGATAAATCTTAAAGGGCAGTGAAATAAATATTAAAAATTAGGGAAAGTATTGTCCTTAATTTTAGCAATTTAATAAATTATTTTCTTGGAAATAATAAAGGAAAAATTTAATATTATTTTAATGAGCCCTTTTTGGCCCCATGATTTTTAATATTTTACATGGGATATAAAATACCAATGTAATTAAAATAGTTGAGATAATAATTTATCCTAATTTATCCCGTACTTAGGATACAGGATAAATAAGAAAAAGGGTAGATAGTAGAAATGAGAACCTATACAAAACAAGACCATTGTGACAAACCGTGAACTAGGTTTATTAGGTCAGGACATAATACAAACCAGTGAATTTTTATCCAGAAGATGGTACTTCCGGAAGTAATTTTCGTAACCGTTGGTGTCTGACCAGAAATGTTCAGCAGGCAACAGAATACCCTTAATGGGATCAAAAATTTAGTTAACCCAAGTAGTTTTAAAGAAGAAGAATATATCTTCTTGTCTTTTGGGATTTTTGAGTTTCTCCAAGGTTACGCGATTCGAACACCGAACTGGGAACTTTATCGGTGCAGGTGCATAAAGCACATGGGTGACATCATGGATGATGTAATTTTCTTCTAGAAGAATGACATGGGCATGATGTCGGCCAAGGCTTGAAGGGATAAGATGGAGCCACGTGTCGAAGTGCGATACGACGGCCGAAATCCAGTCTGAAAAAGGCATGAATAGTGCCAGGCTTTTGGCTATAAATAGCCATTCACCCTCTTCATTTTCTTCACCCCAAAACTGAGTTTAGAGATATGTTAGAGAGAATGAGGAGTCCGGAGAAAATCTAGCTGAGCTTTGGGTAAGTTTTTCGGTCCCTGGTCTTTAGCTTTGGTAGATCTTTCGGTAGATATAGTAGAATTGCTAGATATATCTCTAAATTTTCAAAATAGTTAGATATCATGTTTTAGGAGTAGATATGATATTTATTTTGAAAATATATGGGGAAAAGAGATATGTCAAAATTCTGGAGAGATAGAGTCAAAGTAGCGAAGCTCTGGCGAAATTTCGCCAATTAGTCCAACTAGGGGCAAAATGGTAATTTGTACCTAAAATGCCTATTATAGTGCTAAATGTTGATAAATATTATCCATATAGGATATCTGTGAAAATCGTATTGTTGTCGTACCGCTGTTGTACCGCTGTCGGGCCGCTGTCAAAAAATACAGTTTTTCGTAAAACGTACCTAAAGTACCGTCAACGAAGGTACATTCGCGATGTACTGTAACACTGAATCTGATGCTTGTTATATGCTTATATATGATTGATGTGTTCCTATATTGAGACTCTGTCTTAGTTATTTTTGATACAATCATGAGTACACGGGTTATGGTTTTAATAATACCGTTGAAAGTTTTCCTAGCGCTGAGGACACGATAGGCCATCGTGGCACTGGTGATATGTGCAGACTGGGATAACAAACATACTGCAAGGGCTGTGTATTGTTATTGCCTTACATACATATATGTATTTTCCTACATCTGTTATGGGCTTTTGTAGTGATTTTTGTGAAAATGTTATGAATACCTGTCATACATATATTGTTTACATAAGCATGAGGTTAACCGTTACCTGAGGTCCGATGGGCATTGGACCTCAGTCTTAAACTAATAGACAGGAAAGGGTCATGAATCAGAGGAGGCACCAATGGATAAAGCCATAGATAGACACCAGTAGATGGAGCCGTGATAAGGCACCGGTCATAGAAAATGCGGGAAGAAAGTCAACAGAACCTACTTTATGGCATGAATCTAATAAAGTTACTTCACATCATTTGGTGCTTAAACTAGAAGGGTCGTCTATGTGGTTCAGTCAATCAGTCACCCTAGCACGGTGAGACTTCCACTAGACCTACCCAGCCTGGCCAAATGAGATGATTTAACTGAGTTAGATTCTATGCCCCAAGTCTACTCAAGGCTCGGTTGAAGAGGGTATAGTTACATAGAAGAATTGTAATTATAAAGTTTGTATTCTTTGTATCACATAAACATTCCGGGAAAATTTTAATATATAACAAAGTATACGTCAGGCATCATCATATGTCTGAGTATTTTATATCAGTTACTCATTGTTAAATTCGTTGTTCAAATTTTTAGCACATGCTCTCCGTTTCCGCAAAACGCTAAGCTGTAGCACCTCAAAACTCTGATGAATTTTTATAAAACCACGTGTTACCGGCACGATTTATGCTACGAAATTTGGGGTGTTACATGAATCACTTACTTATCTTGACTTTGCACTTGTTGAGGTTTTTTCTTCTCCTTGACTCTTCCAAACTTTCGGCTTCCCTTAGAAAAATACCATACACAATGGCTTTTCAGCATATAAAACTTTCATAAGAATTGAAGAAGAGAAATGGGAACCTAGATCATTGCAACTCACCTTGGTTCCTTGTTTTTTCCCTCCTTCTTCCTTCCTCTTTTTCGGCCAGCTCTATACTTGGTTATCTCTTGGGAGTTTTGGACGACACTTAGCAAGGCAAGAGGGTTAAGAAGTATTTTATAATTGATGAAAATTTACCGAAGGACCCTTCTTGGTAATTGTCCAAAATTGCCCTTACTTATAGGACTCTTTGTGGCTTGTCTTGCAATTTTCTTTTCTCTTCCTATGTTAGCCGAAACTTGATCTTATTTTTACTCCTTAATTTACCTTGAATGAGTAGTACATTATTAGCCTTTTTGTCCTCCTCTTGTGGACCGAAAATTACATGGCTTATAAGAGGATTATACTTAATTCATTTGGACCATTCTAACCTAACAAAGTAATTGACGTTCCTTCCCTCTCTTTGCCCTTATTTCAGTCGAAATACATGACTTGTTGGGCAAGCACTTGAGTCATTTTCTTGGTCTCCTTGTCCATGTGATGGTGTCTTCATCAAGTCCGTAAATTTTCCTTATCAAGACAAGTGGCACAATAGGGTGAATTTGATTGACTTTTACATGAGACAAGCTTTCAACTTTGTGGAATTTTCCCTTATTCTCTTGTACCTCCATGTAGAATTTCACACTCCCTTTTTTCCTTGCTTCGTTGGCCAAAAATATGGCCTTAAAAAGATTGGGTTGGCCTTTACTCTTCTTGTCTCTTCCTTTGTCTATTAACTTATGGATAAGACATGAAATATCTTTGCATTTTCACTTGGTCCTTTTCTCAACGGAATTAAAGGCTTCTTCATGAAGTCTTAAATCTTCTTTTATTATCTTGACTATTTGCACCTATATCCCTTGTCATCTCGTTTCGAACCCCCCCCCCCCCCCCCCAAAAGCATGACAAGTGTTAGTTTAGGGTATAAGATGAAATTTCATGGCTATTTCCTTTATTGTACATCAATTTGACAAATTCCATATGATTTTTCCTTCCTCATTTACACGAAATGGGAAGGTAATTGTGCCTCCTTGAATGTGTTTTATCATGTGTCCTAAGTGTCTTATTTCCCCATTGGACACTTGGAAAATCTCAAGCTTACACAAGAAACTTAGCCCTTACTCCCCTTGACTCTACAGATGTTATTATGTCATTTACTATCTCATGCCCTTCCTTGCTCTTGTCCACCAAAATGCCCTTAGGAAAAAGGGTTCCAAAATTGTATTATTTTGCCTTTCGTCACATGATTAATAAAATTTCACTTGTTATCAAAATTTAACAAGTGATTTCCAACTTAAGCAAGTGAAGTCATTATTATCATTTTAATTCTTCAAGCATATTTATTGAGGAAAAGTTCACATAACCTTCTTTTTATTAAAATTATGACCTCAATTGGTCATTGGAATATTAATCCCATGACAAATATTTTTCAATTGAATTATATCCCAAAAATGAAAAATTTCGGAAAATCAAATATTCGGCTAAATTTCTCCATTTCATTCCACTAAATATTTACATTGTACAATGAATTTAGTAAGGCAAAAATTACGATATTACAGTCCTAATGTAACATCTTTTAACATTAGCCCTAGCATAATGTACCAATCCTAACCATAATTCTCTTTTACTTCATAAAACTAACCGTTGCTAACTAATTTTTTTCAGACATCTCTCATTGACTTAACATTAGCATGAGAAAATTCAAATATATATTTTACTCATAATCGCTTACCTATAGTGATTCACTAACTCATTTCTCTAACCAACTAGAAGTAATAAAAATAATATATGAATATATAATAAAGATATATCATTTTAGTAAATCTATATCTTCTATAATACTCGTAGTAATACTGTTAAAAACCCTTGAACAACCGTTTTTTGAAAAAATAGTAACGTCGTGGTGAATTTCGTTTACTTTAACACCAATAAATATCAATATCCCTCTTTTGACTATCATAATTATTTATTGCTCTTTTTTATAATTCAATATCAATATTTTATATCCATAAATTATTTGTTGACCCCATGATTAAGGAGTTATCATAATCATAATTCAAACTAAATTTGCAAGAAGCTTAATTTTTAAGAAATATAGTTGGCCTCATGTTATAGTAATATTTATATATATCAATTGTAATACCCGATTTTTGGTTTACCGAAAATCTTGTATTTTAGGAATATGTTACCATAATAAATTGGTTAACATATGTGACATAGAGATAAAATAATAGCTATTTTAAGTTTAAAAGAGACATGAAAAAGTTATAAAAACACTTAATCAAATTAAGTGTCAATTAGCAAATACTAATAAGCAAATTAGCTTGTGCTAATAAAGATTATTGAAGGGCAATAAAAGACATCTATTGAGGCTATAATTTAAGAAAATAATAAGGGCCAAGAGAGGCTAATTATATTCAAAAATAAATAAGGCCAAAGAGAATGAAATAGTACTTGTCTAAATAAGCACTAATTACCATGATTAGCTAATAAATCAATTATGCAATGACACATGTAATTAGTGGGCATATAAACACTCTATTAGAAGGTTAATTAAGCTCCACAAATCTGCCCAAATGTCTAACATTTTGATTCAGCTGATGGAAAGGAAGAGAAGATATAATAAACCTTGTAAATTAGCTTTGAAAAGTCAACATTTGCAACTAACCAATTAGAGACTTGGACCATAAGATATTTGCTAATTAAAAAAAAAACATATTAAATGGTTAAATGGAGGAAGTATGTCGACCAGCTATTGTGGGGTGAGGATTAGAGATTAAAAAAGTGCATTTTAATCAATGGTTGTGAAGAAAGGAGGAAAATTGGATGACCTTGTGAATTACCATTTTAAACCTTGGCAATTTGCCTATAAATAGAAGGCTTCTCCTCTTCATTTCTTCACATCAAAATCAGCTTAACATAGCTAAGTATAGAGTAGTGAGAGTGAGGGGAAAATTTGGGAGTAAGAAGGAGGAAGGAGTAGAGCTTCAAGGGTAAGTTCCTAAGCTCTAGCTTTTTAGATTTTTGATAAAATTATAGTTTAATATAGAGAAATGCGAAGTAAATTTTCATTCATGTTTTTAAGTTCAAAAAGAGGTTTAAAATGAAAAATGGATGAAAAACATGTTAGGGAATAATTTTTAGGATCAAAAGATCAAGATTGTAAAAGAAGAAAGATTTCCAGTTTTTGAACTTCCTGGAGGCAGTGAACTTGTGGCTATTATTTTATGTATCAAATAAAGTCATAAAATTATGAAATTTTACAGGAATAAAGTAGACATATAGAGATTTCTAAATATATAAAACATGTAATTTTTTGAGTTTTACACAAGGAGTAATATATTTTTGAAGTTAAGCCGTATTTTTGAAATTAAAAACTGAACAATGATTGAAAACATTAAACTTGGGAATGATTCGTGATGTTCTAACTTCTAGGAATATTTTTCCTTGAAAATAGACATGTCAAGGGTCATGAATAATTTTGAAGCACTCAAAAATGATTTTTTTAGAATTAATTATGATTTTTCAAAGTTAGTGAAAAATCTGGACAAAATGCTAGAAATTTGTGTTTTTAAGAAAATGTAAGGGCAAAATTGCAATAACAAATCCACCAAGGATAGAAATGTCAATAGTGGTGAAAATAACCCTTTGGGATATTATTTTAAGCAATATGATATTTATCACAATATCATATAATATATGAAAAAGGAAATAATCCGACGGTAACGTTATAAGATACCCGAGAAGTGCGAGGTCAGATTCAAAAGGTCGAGCGTTTTGGTAACTACGAGGTGAAAGGAACGTTCGCGTACTAGTAACTTTAATTGTCTATATCTTGTATGATTATATATGATTGAATGATTCATGAAATCATGAACAAGAGTAGGTCTTGGGTCATGCACCGTGACTAAGTTATGGGGCTTAGGTCACCTGTTTATATATATTCAGCTTTGTACAGGTTATAGTCATGATAATATCGTAGGGTTGTTTTCCTAGCGCTGAGGACACGTGGATTCGTGGCACAGGGTGAGAGCAAACATTGTGAACATTACATTTGCAGTGTGTTGGGTGCAATGTATTGTTGTGTTGTGTGCTATGTATTGTTGTAACCTTACATCTATTGTGTGCTATGTATGGTTGATGCTGATATGTAATGGATATCTGTCACATATTGTTATATCTGCTATAAAGGTTAACTGTTATATGAGATTCAATGGGTATTGAATCTTAGTCCTGAATAAAGGTACAAGAAAGGAACCGGGATCTGAGAATGCAACGTGGAAGGAGCCGTGAAGAGGCACCGATTGAAGGAGCCGAGAAGAGGCACTGATGCATGGAGCACGTGAAGAGGCGCCAATTAGAGTGAATGTTGGAAGAAGTCTGATAGGGCTTAGTTTCTGGCATGAATCTGATAGAGTTGTTTCAAACCATTTGGTGCTTAAACTAAGAAAGGGTTTGTCTATTTGGTTCAGTCATAAGTCGCCGTAAAAGATGGGTAGATTTCCACTAGACTTAAACACTGGCCTGACCAATAGGTTTGATTAACTAAATTTGCTTCCATGCCACAAGTCTAGTTAAGGCTTGGTTTAAGATTGTATAGTTATTATGTTGGAGTTTTAATTATACAAGTTTTGGATGATTGTATCACATGAATATTCCTTTGGGATATTTAATTTACCAGCTTATGCCTGGGCATTTTATATCAGTTACTCATTGTCTAAATGTTAGTGTATGCTCTCCATTCCGCTTTACTCTGATATGTCAACACCGTATTCCTAGATACTGCATGTCACTAGGCATAGTAAGTAGTATGGAATTTAGGGTGTTATATTAACATCGTCAATATGTTCCATTTTGTGTTTTTCCTTCTTCAATGTTAGTGAGCTCAATTCTTCATCCCCAATATCGTGGCAAGTCGGGCTTATGAACTTATTAGGGATATTACTTGGGCTATCGTTGCTCAGGTTATCAAGAAGTAGACGATGACTAAAAAGATATCACCTTTTGATGAAAAGTTAGCGGCTGCACTTACCTAAATCATTTCTTTTCCTTATTTTGTTTGATCTTTTAATTTGTGCCTTGTAGTATATTAATTTTTGAATTTAAATTTCTTTTTTTCTATATTCCTCCATACTTGACTTCCTTAAGATTCATCTTTAACTGCAGAAAAGAGAACTTGAAAATTTCCCAAAACAATTAGAGTATTTTGTTGGAAGAGAAATTATTGTTAGGTTTAGAGTCAAGCAAAGCAATATCAAATGCTCATCCGGTAGTTTGGGCGTTTTGCAATTATATGAGGAGGGAGATATTTTGCAACGGTTTAGATACTCATAATTAACAGTAAAAAAAAAAAATTTATGATAGTGGCACATATTGTGATTGAGAACTTGATTATATATTCATATGTTTGTTGTTTCACTTATTCCTTAGGTCTTTTTTTTTTCAGCCCTCCGAAACATAAACAAGTGCCTCAACCTCCTTGATAACATAGATATTAGCAAAAAAAGTTCAAAATGATGATGACCTTCTAATAATTTGGTCGTCGTCAGGATCTTCAACCACTCCTTTAAAAAGAAAGGAGAGATACAACACCTCATATGTTAATAATGAGATGTGGGATTGTCTGATAGTCCACCCCACTTCAGGGCTAATAAAGCAATCATCAAGAACATTAAAAAAAAAAAGTTAGTTTCCTTATATTGTTTTGAGTTTTTGAATGTAGTCTAGGTTTTGAGACTACTTTACTTTTAATTGTGTTCAGAGTTTTCACATTATATTAGGCTATACTCCTATAGCATGATATCTGCTTTTTGGAATGCCTATGTAAGTTTGATTTTATTATTTTTTGCCACTTATGAATATCCTTTGGTCAGAATATATACATTGAGCTACCATATATTATATTGATGAATAATTCTTTTTTTGGTTGAAGTTATATTGATTAAGAATTCTAAGTGTACACAATATGTTAATATATTTTGACGTTTATAAAAAAAAAGTATACAATATGTTAATTAAAATGCAATTATGTGAATATTTAATAAAAATTGATTTGGGTCAAATATGAGGATGCTTGAGGTACTATTCTTGACTTGAAAAATGAGAAATATGATGTTTTAAACAAAAGGGAATAATTACCAAAATCAACAAAAAAATGTAATGTAAAAATGAAAGCTAACAACAATCAAAATGTTAAAGTTAGCACTTCAATGGAAAAAAAAAGGATCGTGTTTCTTCATATATTTATCTTTACCAATTTTACAGTATATTGTTATCTTGCAAACTTTTATACGACATTGTCATTTTATATCCTATGTAAAATATTAAAAATGTTTACCCCATCGTTACTTACTTTATTTCAAAATAATTAGGGATAACACTTCCATAGATTTATCATAATAGTTTTAGATTATTTTTTATCACCATTATATCATTTTTAGTCAGTAACTTTTTTGGGGCAAAATACATTTTCTATATAATTAAGTAGATTATCAACATCAACAAAAAAAAGAGGGCATCATAAATTAATATAATTTCTTAATACATCTCATATCAAAAATATATATTTTTTCAAAAAAATATAAATAAATGAAATAAGAAAATATTAGAAAATAATCATCTATAAATTATAATGTGAGATGATATCACTATTTCTAAATCAAATCAATATCCATATTTTGCATCAATAATAAAGAAAATTTAAGAAATAATCAAATCATTTTCAAATATAATTATGTAATCAATCAATTATAAAGAAATATAAGAAAAAATTAGGAAATAATAATGTATAATGTGGGACGACGATATATGATTATTTAAGAACTAATCAAATCATTTTTAAGTATGATTAATTAATCAATCAATTTTTAAGAAATACAAAAAATAAATTATAATAGAAACATATATATTATATTTATTGATTAATGTATCCAAACTGAATTTCCTGGTTATAATACCCTAATTTTCATAATTCTTATAATAATTGTATTTTGGCAAATAATTAAAATACAAAGGTGAATATGTGTCTCAAAAGATTATAATCTATTGATTATATTCTTATCATTTTGGAATTAATTAACCAATGGTTAACTATAAGACTACATTTAAGGGCTATTAAATGTGATATAAATAGCACATAAAATAATAGCTAATTTATAACCAAAAGAGATAAGAAAAAGTTATGAAGACACTTAATTAAATTATAACACATTAGCAAATGTTAATTGGCAATTAAGCTTAATAAAGATTAGTGGCATAAGTCTTTAAGTTGATAAAAGACAATGGAAATAGGTAAAGATTAAAGTGCATAAAGCTTGATTTAATTAAGCACTAATTTCTATGGTTAGTTAACGAATGCAATTAAGAGTTAATTAAACTTTGTTAATTAATGTTGAAAAGTCAACAATAGCAACTAGCCAATGAAAAATCAAGAAAATAAGCTAAATCCTTAGGTAATTAATTGGACCAATGGGAAACTTGAGCCATGGATTAAGGGTGAGGATTGAACTTAAACTACACAAATTAGATCCAATGGTTGAGAGAAAAGAAGAGGTGTTAGATTTGCACAAGGAGAGAGGGGGAGAGAGAGAGAGAGAGAGAGAGAGAGAGAGATATTATTATATTATATTTATAAGAGCACATTTTGTTTTAAAATAAAGATCTTCAATAGTTTTTAAATTTTTCTAACAACAATGAAGGGTGAAGATTAAGTTTAATAAAGTGAATTAGATCCGATGGTTGAAGAGGCACATGGTGGAGTCCACATTGGGTTTGAAATTTTGCTATAAATAGGGGCTCAACCCCTCTTCATTTTTCACACCAAATCAAACTCCAAGTAGTTGATTTCTAAAGAAGTGAGAGTGAGGGAGAGGCAAAATCTTGGAGGAAGAAGGAGAAAGGAGTAAGAACTTCAAGAGGTAAGTTCTTGAGCTCTAGTTTAATTTTAGTTCTTAGTAAAATTGTAGTTTAATCTAGGAAATTGTTAGAAATATTCTTTTTCATGTTTGGAAGTCTCCATTGATTTTAAAATGCAAAATGGAGTGGAAAACATGTTAGGGAATAAGTTTTGAAATCAATTGATCAAGATTGCGAAAATTGTAAAATTTTCAAGTGTTAAGCTTTCTACTAGCAGCGAAATTGATGCTATTATTTTATATAGTAAATGAAGTCATTAAATTATGAAATTTTACAGAAATAAATTAGACATATAGGGATTTCTAAATATATAAAATATGAAACGTTTTGATCTCTGGTCTAGGAGATATGAATTTTTGAAGATAAGCCTTATTTACTGGATTTAAATCTGAACAGTGTTTGAAAATGCAAAACTTGGGAATGATTCTTGATGTTATAGCTTCTGGTAATATTTTTCCTTGAAAATAGACATGTCAAGGGTCATGATGAAATTTTCATAACCTCATTTCGATTTTTGTAGAATTAATTATGTTTTTTCAAAGTTACCAAAAAATCTGGGCAGAAATGCTGAAATTGCGTTTTTAAAGAAATGTAAGGGTAAAAGTGGAATAACAAATCCACCAAGGGTAGAAATGTCAAAATAGGTGAAAATATCATTTTAGATATTATTCTAGGAAATATGATATTAATTATAATATCATGGAAAAGGAAATAATCCAACGGTAACATTATAGGATATCCAGGAAGTCTGGAGTCGGATTCAAAAGGTCGGGTGTTTTGGCAATTACGCGGTGAAAGGTACGGACGCGTACTGTAACTTTAATTATGATGTGTCATATATATTGTTATTACTTGAGCATGGGGTTAACTGTTACATGAGATTCAATGGGTATTGAATCTCGACTTGATTAAAAGTTCAGGAAAGGAACCTGGATCTGACGAAGCACCGATGGACGGATCCATGAAGAAGCACCAATGGACGAAGCCGTGAAGATGCACCGGCCAAGACAGGAGTCAGAAGAAGTCTGATAGGACCAATTCTAGCATGAATCCGATAGATTTGCTTCAAACCATTTGGTGCTTAAACTAAGAAATGGTTGGTCTATTTGGTTAAGTCATAAGTCGCTGTGAAAGATGGGGAGACTTCTACTAGACTTTACCCGGCCTGGCCAATGGGTTTGATTAATTGTATTGGGTTCCAAGCCACAAGTCTGGTTAAGGTTTGTTTTAAGATTGTATAATTACTATGTCAAGAGTTTTAATTATACAAGTTCTGTATTATTGTATCACACGAATATTCCTTCAGAAAATTTTTAATATATCAGCTTATATCTGAACATTTTATATCAGATACTCATTGTCCAAACGTAATGCATGCTCTCTGTTTCGCTTTACTCTGAGCTGTAGCACCTCAAACTCGTTGATTTTCCTATGAAATTTGGGGTGTTACACTGGTATTTATCACGTATTTTGACCAATTTTTTTTTTACAATTTTGAATTATGATAATTCCTTGATTTATGGACATAATTTTGAATTATGATAAATCCTTGATTTAAGACCAAAAAAAATACTAAACACTTGTTCAAAATTGGAGAGTGTTGCAGGTTTTCAACTGTTTTGTTATATTGACATTGACTAGCATTGATTTTGTTTTTAATGTTTATTTATTTATTGTTTTATGCAATGATGTTTTCCCTATTTTACTCTCGTGATAAGGGTCTTCAATATTGGTCTCATCAATATTTAACAACAAACAATATATTTAGGTTATATATGTGTGTTTACAATAGATGGTTAGAAAATAATTACATAATTTATTATGATTACAATTAGATATTGCTTATTGTACATACTTTGTAATACTTAGGATGTTCAATACCCTAGGATGATAATTAATTATAAATAAATATTCCTTTAAAGGTTATAGGTGAATATGTGGTTTCAATAAATGAGCATAATTATCTTATTACTTAGGGAAAATTCTATTAAGGTTAGAGGAGATAAAGAGCTAAAACTCCCTAAAAATGTAATTATAGGCCATAAAAATGGACTGAAAATATTATGATAAATCTCATATGGCAACAAATATTGACAAAAACTTGGGAAGTATGTTGTCTATAATTTTAGGAATTTTTGGGATTATTTCCTTGAAAAATAGAGAAGCATAAATATAATATTATTAGAAGCACTTTTTTTTGCCCCATGATTTTTAATATTTTACATGGGATATAAAATACCAATGTCAGTCAAATATTTGTGAGATAATAATTTATCCTAATTAAGAAAATTATCAAAAATTAGTAAGTGGCTAATCAGGTAATTAATGGGATAATATAATAGGATTAAAATATAAGATAAATGAATTAGAAAAATATTTAATTAAGGGCTGAAATTCGTAATTAAAAAATAAATAAAAATAATAATAATAAAATAAATATAAAATATAAAATGCTTAGAAAAATAAATAAAAAATAAAAAATAAAATAAAATATCTAGATATTTGTAATATAATAATAATATATTTGGTAAAGAGCCAATGGGACATTTGAGAATGGATAGAAATTAAATCCTACAGCAAAATATAGGGATGTAGTCTAAGTCATCTGGACCTTTTATAAACCAGGTGAAATTTACCTCGGAGTGGACTATCTCGTAAGTCATTTAAAACCAAATGAGTCAATAAGATACGGGATAAATCGGAAATAGGGAGATAGTAGAAATGAGAACCCATAGAAAACGAAATAGTTGTGACAAACCAGGGATTAGGTTTCTTAGGTCGTAACATATTACTTAACAGCGAATTTTTTGTCCGTGGTCGGTGCTATCAGAAGTTATTTCCGTAACCGACAGCATTTATCCGAAAATGTTCAGCAGACTACGGAATACCCTTAACGGGATCAAAAATTTAGTTAACCCAAGTAGTTGTGGAGAGAAAGAATAAAACTTCAGGCGCCTTGCTATCGGATTTTGAGTTTCTCCAAGATTTGCAAAAGGGCACCGAACGGGAACTTTATCGTACCGGCTTGATCAAACCATATTTTTATATGATTTTTCATGATTAAATTGGGATTCTTAATGTACTTTATCATAGTTATTGAGTTTAAAATGCCTTTCTTGTGATAAATTAATATTAAGAGTAAATACATTAAATTAGAACTAAAAAGGGCAAAATTGTCAAAGAAATTGTAATTACTCTTAATCATTGATTTTTATGAGAATATTTGATGTTGAATTAATTATTTTTATTGTAGGTACTTGAAGAAAGTAGATCAAATTTGAAAATGGAAGTTTGAACTCAAGTTGTAAAAGTTTCAGTTTAGTCCCTCTACAAAAAAAAATTGTTTTAAACTTTTCATTTAAGTCCCTGCCTCAAACTCTGCGTTTTGACTCCTTAGGTCAGTTTTGACCTTTCTTCATTTAATCAATATATATATATCAGACCAGAGAGATCTGTGAAGCAGAATCCAGCGCCGCGAACCACATCCAGACCTTCACTCGATCTCCGTCATCCACCTTCCTCTTCCCCATTGTCGCCGGCGGCCACCATCCTTCACCATAGTCGCCGGTGACCTTCATTCTCCCTCAACCACCATCATCATCGCCGACCCTTCTCCCATAATTCCTTCATTTTTCCCTTACAATTTCCATGGATGCTGCAACTTTAAAATTGGTGGTGACAGCACTGAGTTCAATGTGAACTGAGTTTTTTTTTGCTTGGTGATGAAGAGTAATTCTTGAGCTCATGGACTTCATAGGGGAGTTATTCTATCATTCTATTATACAGATTTATATATTTAGGTTCTTTTAGTTTTAGGGATTATTGTGTATAAATTTTAACCGAGATTAATGTTTATTGTCTTTGTTAGTTTGATAATTGTAATTGTGATTGGATTTTGTAGTGTGAAAAATATGTTTTAAATTTCTTGTGGTTTTGCAATGAGATTATATTAATTAGCGTGTTATTATTGCAGTTAATGTGGTTGATTTTTGCTTTGAGGATCAAGTATGACTTCCCGATTTGAAAGAAGCCGCTATGCGCATTATTCTAATTTTAATTGCACATCAAGTGGTTTTTAACAATTTCTCAAGAGGTAGTGGTTATTTATGTTTGTAGAGCCTACTTATTAATTGAGAATATTGACTCAAGTGTTATCTTGAGGTTGATTTTAAGACTTGATGAATTTTAACTCCCATAATCTTTTATGACGAGGATAGTCATTTCTTCATTCAAGAACATTCATCATTCATATTTTCACTTTCATACCATTCCATTCACCATTTTATAAAGAAAATACCAAAAACATTAGTTAACATTTGATTTAATTTCATTCTTATTTTAGTTTATTAATTCAAAAATCCAAAACCAATTTTCCCTTGTTTTAATTACATTTGCATATCATTTAGATTCTTAGGATTCAATAAAAAGCGCTCCGAGAGAGAGAACGATCCTAGGGTTGATTTATACGCAATCCTTGGTTTATTTTTGATTGTTTTTAAGGCTAAAGAGAAAAATCCACCCAATCAAAAACCGAATGAATTTTTGTCGGTTCTGGTGTCTTTATCGAAGTTATTTCCATAACCGAAGCGCATTTATCCGAAAATCTTTAGCAGACTACGGAATACCCTTAACGGGATAAAAAATTTAGTTAACCCAAGTAGTTGTGGAGAGAAAGAATAAAACTTCAGTGCCTTGCTATCGGATTTTTGAGTTTCTCCAAGATTGCGCAAAAAGGGCACCGAACTGGGAACTTTATCGGTACCGGCTCATAGAGCAAGTGTGTGATGTCATGCATGACATCATATTTTCTTGGGAATGGTGCAAGGAGGTCGGCACACACACATCCAAGGGCCAAGATGAAGTCTTGCTAAAACCCTAGATCCGACGGCTCAAAATCGATCTGAAAAAGTTTGAATTAATTACCGAAATGCCATTCCCTTCTTCTATAAATAGCAAGCCACTCTCTTCTCATTTCCTCACCCCAAAAACGCAGCATAGAGAGAAGTTAGAGAGAAGGAAGAGCCCGGAGAAATTCTAGCCGAGCCCTGGGTAAGTTCTTCGGTCTATGGTCTTTAGTTTCGGTAGTTCTTCCGGTAGATATAGTAGGAATGTTAGAATTATCTTTAAATTTCCCAGATAGTCTAGATATCATGTTTAGGGGTAGATATGATATTTAATTCGAAAATATCTTGAGAAAAGAGATATGTCAAAATTTTGGAAAGATCGTGTCAAAATAGCGAAGCTCTCCGCGAAATTCCGCCGATTAGGGGAGCCAAGGGCAAAATGGTAATTTGTACCTAAAATGCCCGTTATCTTTGCTAGATATTGATAAATACTATCCTTATAGGATATCCGAGATAATCGAACCATTGTTACAGGTATTGTTGCCGCCGTCGTACCGATGTTTCACCCGCTGTCGAAAATTTCTGTTTTTCCGTAAGAGTTCCGTTATACCGCCGACAAGGTACGGACGCGTATTGTAACCTTAACTCTTATGCTTATTGTATGCTATATCCGATTCTTTGTGTTCATATCTTTGAGATTCCGTTTGTTTGAAAATGGTGAAATCATGAATACTACGGGTTATAGTCTTGATAACACCGTTTAGAGTTTTCTAGCGCTTATGGACACGACGTACATCGTGGCACCGGAGAGTGTGCGGGACCGGGATGACATACATACTGCGGGGCCGTGTAATGTTATTGCCACGATATGTGGAGATGTGTTTTTATACCGTGAAATCTTTGTGGATATCACATGCATATACTTGTTTACATAAGCGTGAAATGAGGTTATCAGACTGCGAGATCCGATGGGCATTGGATCTCAGCTGTTAATATAGCTTCAGGATCTCGAGGTGTTCGGGACGTGGTGAAGGGTAAGGAGCCGGCGTAGGGAGGCTAATGAAGAAGAATAAATTTGTTGTTTATTTTGTTTAAAACTCTGGATGAATGTACTACTATGACTACTGGACGTATTATTATGAATGTTATTCGGTGACTGTTTCCATTTTAAATCGAAAAAAAAAAAAATTCCGACGCTCAACTCTGATCAATAACAGCGAGAAAAGGTTTACGAAAACGGGGTGTTACACATACAATGAAAAAATAACCCAATCATAAAGACTAAATTATATAATAAATATTAAACACCTCATAAAACAATACTTTAGAACCATAGATTTTCCTTCTATGCTTGCAGAAGCTTCATAAGCTGAAAATGTTATATAAAAACTTTCTTATACAACACACGGGTAACAATACTTGTTAATTGTATAATAATATCCACGACTTATTTTTTTTTAGCGATTTTTTAAAAAAAATGAACTATATTTTTTTTTATATACGTATTAGCAAATAAGAAGAAGAAGAACCATTGGAACATTCGTCCAAACACAATTGTGATTCTACGGAGACAAAATGCAATAAGGGTGAGGTGTCGAGATGGCTGTTGTTGGTCGTTGTGACTGATTGAATATTGAATATACATTTTCAACAACCAGACTTGTGTACTCATCTCACCATATATTTTGTTATCCATGTTTTAAATTTAGATGCCATTATCTGATTTATTTTTTTTATTTTTTTTGTTAAATGTCATTATCTGGTACTTAATATCAATCGATATGGATTAGGTTTAAACAATATTGTTGAGTCTAAATAGAAACAACATTCTCAACGTATTTTTTTCCGTACATTCACTCTCATCTACCCACTTATAAATAAGGACATATTTAGAAGGGGAAAAGTACATTTCATACATATTTATTATTTTAAACTAATTTTAAGAATTCTCTTGAACCAGACAATTTGGTTACTTGGATCTTACAATAAGTTACAGATGGAGTATTTCATTAGGACCCAAGTGAAAACCAACGACCAAATCAATACTAATATATTATTATATTTATAAAAAACTGCCAATACGTTTCGCCGGTACTAAAAAAAAATAAACCTCATTCTCATTTAATTCTATCTTAAAATTTAATATTTTTTCAATTTTACCTCTATTTAATATATATGCATACACACTTTAATGAGAAGTCTCAGGAAAAAGTAAAAGTGTGTAAAACAATAAATTAGAGATAAAATTATATATTCATATAATTAATTTAATGAGGGAGTTATATTTGTGATCAAAAATTTACTCTCCCTCTCTCTCTACCCTATACATAGAATTATAGGAGTATTTATTGGTACTCCCTCTGGTCCACAATATAGGGAGTTTATAGAAGAATAGCTTGATCCAAAATATAAGTCACTTGTAAAATAATTAATACTCATATTTCAAATTTGTACTTGTAATTAATGTTTATTTTTAATTTTTCTTACTCATTAAATTTTCAATTACATTGTTTAAAAAAGGTAAAAGTGAAAAAAAAATATATTTAATGAGTTAAGGTCACTTTTTATTTCCCGTAAATTAATTAAAGTGCTGACAATAGGGTCAAATTCATAAGTTGGCTTAAATATTGAATTCAAGTTATCAGAAAAGGGCCGGAAAGCCATAGAAAACTAACAGTCAACGCAGAACACGTGACTGATCATTCCACCAATTAAAGTGTTTTAATTTCTTCTTTCACTGGCAAGTTCCACTCCTTTAGACGATCAGTCACACAAAGACTCAGAGCCACAATATTGATCTATTACTTATATAATGATCTCTTATCTTTGGAAAAAAGATCATCTGTAATTTCTCTTGGAAACTAATTAATAAAATGAATAATCTTCATATATATTATCAGTATGAATATAATTTACTTGAGAAACAAAGAACAAAGAACGAGGATTCTAATACTTAAGCTTGATTTTTTAACGTATAACATACTACTTCTGGTCCTCATTATAAGAACACTTTTGTAGTGCAATTTGCACTACAAAAGTGTTCTTATAATTAAAACCAGAGTGAGTATAATTTACTTCAGTATGAATATAATTTTTTAACTTGGATCATCAGTACCAATCTTTTCAACATGATAAATCTTACATGTACTACATACCACCACTGAATCGTTGTCCCTGTGTTTGTATGTGTGTTCTCGTACTAATCTGAATGAAAATTATTGCAATTACGGATAAGATCAATTATTAATCACGTTTGGTTATACGCCTGCATATACTGGGTCAACTAAAGGTGCAAATATATATATATATATATATATATATATATATATATATATATATATATATTATCGCGAGGCAAATGTGCTTTTCTCTCAAATCTTCCCCCAATTTTCAATGTACAGAAAATTAGAAAAGGATATTGATGAAGAGTGAAGATTTCATATATTCTAGAATATAAATTTAATATGCAGTGTTTTATTACTATAATTTACAATAGATAACTGATCGTTGTTACAAGGCTCATGTAATACATTAATTTTCATAATTCATGTAAACATTGTATTTTGGTGAATAAATTAGCAAAATGAAAATGTGAATATGTGTCTCAAAGAAATATAATCTATTAATTATATTTTTGTCTAAATTTCACTTGGGAATTAATTAACCAATGGTTGATTAATGAGACCACATATTATGAGCTATAAAATGTGACATAAAATCACATGAAATAATAACTATTTTAAATTATCATAAGACAAGAAAAGGGATATGGGAAATACTTAGTTTAATTGTTATCTATTAACAATTATCCTTAGCAAAATAAGCTTGCGCTAATTGAGATTAGTTGCATAATTCTTCAAGATGATTAGAGGCAAATTAAGATCATCAAAAGGGGCTGATTAAGATCAACAAAATGGGCTGATTAGTTGCACATTGGCATTTGACATTAAACGATACTTAAGTACTTAATTAAGTCATCAAAAAGACATCATAACTTGCCCGAAAATCCATTCTGTCCAGCTGATGGGAAGAGATAAGAATTGTAATTAATTGGAGTGGAAAAGTCAAACTTTTCAACTAACCAATGAAAAGCCATGAAGTAATCAATATGTTGTTAATTCAAAAACACATTAAATGGCTATTGAGAGGGGAGTGATGTCGGCACTAAATGGAGGGAGAAGATGAAGTTTCATAAAGTGGGATTTAATCTAATGGTTTAAAGGAAAGAAGAAACTTTGGATCACTTTGGGAATTACTAGTTTAGCCTTGAGATTTTCTCTATAAATAGCAAGGTTTCTCTCTTCATTTCTTCACACCATAACACAATCACCTCTGATCTTAAGTGAGTGAGAAGAGAGGGAGAGCTGATCAAAATTCATGAAAGGAAGAAGGATTTCAAGAACTTAAGGTGTGTTCTTGAGCTAGTTCTTGATAAAATGTTAATTTAATCTAGAAAACTAGGAAATAAATTTCTTTACATGTTTTTAGGACTCCATTTCATTTAAAATGTTGAATGAGGTAAAAACATGTTGGGAAAATAATTTTAGATATTAATGGAACAAGATTATGAAAATTGTAGAATTTTCTGTTTTAAATCCTATGCTGGCAGCGAATAGTGAGGCTATTATTTTATGTATGAAATGAGCTTTAAAAATTATGAAATATTTCAGGCACAAAGTAGACATGTAGAGATTTCCATTGATATACAATTTGTAACGTTTTAAGCTCTGGACAAGGAGATAAAAATTATTGAATTTGGGACACGTTTTTGGAATTTAAATCTGAATAGTGTTTGAAAACTTGAAACCTGGTAATGATTCTTGATTTTCTAGCTTATGGGAATATTTTTCCTTGAAATTAGACATGTCAAGGGTCATGGGGAATTTTGAATCACTCAAAAATGATTTTTTTGGAATTAATTATGATTTTTCAAAGTTAGTGAAAAATCTGGGCAAAATGTTGGAAATTGTGTTTTTAATAAAATGTAAGGTAAAAGCGGAATAACAAATCCACCAAGGATAGAAATGTTAAAATAGGTGAAAATATCTTTTTTGATATTATTCTAGGAAATATGATATTAATTATAATATCATGAAAAATGAAATAATCCGACGGTAATATTATAGAATATCCGGGAAGTCCGGAGTCGGATTCGAAAGACGGGCGTTTTGGTAACTGTGGTGAAAGGTATGTTCGCGTACTAGTAACTATGATCATCTATATCTTGTATGATTATATATGATTGAATGATTCATGAAGTGATAGACAATACTAGGTCTTGGGTCATGCACCGTGACTAAGTTATGGGGCTTAGGTCACATGTTTATATACATTCAGCTTTGTATGGGTTATAGTCATGATAAGGCCATATGGTTGTTTTTCTAGCACTGAAGACACGAGGAGTCGTGACACTGGTTAGTGCAAACGTTGTTGACATTACATATACTGTGTGTAGGGTGCTATGTATTGTTGGATTGTGAACGTTACATCTGCTGTATGCTATGTATGGTTGATGCTGATATGTAATGACTATCTGTCATATATTGTTATATCTGCTATAGAGGTTAACTGTTACCTGAGATTCAATTTGATTGAATCTCAGCTCTGACTAAATGTTCAGGAAAAGAACCAGGATCTGAAAATGCAACGTGGAAGGAGCCGTGAAGAGGCACCAGTGGATGGAGCACGTGGAGAGGCGCCGGTCAAGACAAATGCCGGAAGAGGTTTGTTAGGGCTTAGTTTTTGGCATGAATTCAATAAAGTTAGTTCATATTATTGGTGCTTAAACTAAGAAAGGTTCGGTCAGTGTGGTTTCAATAATTAGTCACCGTGAAAGACTGGGAGACTCCCACCAGACTAACACCAGCCTAGCCAATAGGTATGATCAATTGTATTGGGTTCCGAGCCACAAGTCTAATTAATTAAAGCTTGATTTAAGATTGCATAATTATTATGTCAAGAGTTTTAATTATACAAGTTCTGAATTATTGTATCACACGAATATTCCTTCGGGTAATTAATTTACCAGCTTATGCCTGGGCATTTTATATCAGTTACTCATTGTCCAAACGTTAGTATATGCTCTCTGTTCCGCTTTACTCTGACCTGTTAACACCCTATTCCTAGATACTACATGTCAACGGGCACAATAACTGGTATGGAACTTGGGGTGTTCCATTTATGGTATCAGAGCTAGTTTCAGAGCATGTTAAGAGTATGCTCTAATACATTTATGGTATCAGAGCATGGTTTGGACGTTTAGGTTAGGAGTACTGATATAATACTAGTATTGTGATACAGAAAGGACGTATACCCTAAGGAAAAGGGTTTGACTTGGGTAGTTAAGACCCTAGAGATAGAGGAGATGGCATAGAATATGGGTTCTGTTACTAAACTCTAGGACTCCTGATATGGAAATCAGAGTCTGAATTAAATTCCCGCAACGAATTTGAAACGAAAGTTGTACTAAGAAGATGGTACTGCTTAGGTTTCCCTATAAACAGTAACCTAGTGCTTAGGTTTCCCTGTAGGAACAGTAACTTACTAAGTTACCCTAAGGGGACAATCCTTGCCATGTAGAGGCCGGACACCGTGCAACGAGGCGTGGCTCCGAGGATGGAGGTCTTTGACTAAGTCCTTGATGGTGGTGACCAATAGATAAAAGGGGAAAGTACCCAGCATTTCTGGGGAGGCAGATATGTCGTACTAGTACCTATGAGAATTGTCGGTATCCAGGGTATGTGTACCGGTATTGGTACCCAGATCTGATAGGCGCTTGAGGTTAAGCATGCTTAAGCGAGAGAAATCGCAGGATTCTTAACCCTAGGGAAGTTAGCATAAGGATTTAAGATCCTTTGAGCTAAAGCCTGAATAGCTTGCAGTATGAAACATGGTGATCTTTAGAATACCATGAGAACAAATAGAGTGATGATAGGCTTGAAGTAGAGATAGTGCTTAGGTCAAGGTATGACTGAGCATTGCCTAAGTTCCAATGCCTAAGAGTAGGAACCCTAAGGAACTATGAGTGAGGTTAACCTTAGGTTTCTAATACTTGAGAGTTAGTTCCTTAATGGAATCATGCGATAGTTAGAACCCCAGTTGCCACGGGTTATGGTTTTAAGGTGGGACCAATAACCGTAGAGATGTTAGTGACTAATAGATTCCCTAAGAAGTGGATGGTTACTCGATAAGAAAAGTTAAGCTAAGGATTATGCCTGAAGCTAGACTGATAGTGAAAGTCCATGAATAGAATGACCCTAGATGAGATGGCAGAATTAAGACAGCGGATTACGAAACCACTAATGGTAGGAACCTGAAGGGGATTCTTTTCCTCTTTAGTTTTTTGGTGCATTATTTATATTTCAAGCTCTAAGCTTGCCAGTTGTTTAAAAAGAACAGAGAGATGATAAGTACTATTCAAATTAAAATGTTCTCTCTCATAAATGTTCGAGTGCAACCTTTGTTAGAATATACTACTTCTGATCCTTAACATAAGACTTAGTTGATTTTTTTGAAAAGATTAATGAAACTAAATAAATTAACTTATGGTATCTATATATATCTTTTTTTATACCAAACTAATTTGTCTACTTATAAACTTATATATAATCAAATGATATATAACATATGTTATATATAATTAACTAACTTATTTAGTTTTATTAACATCTCCAAAAAAAAAAGTTAACTAGGTCTTATATTAATTACTAGAAGGAGTATATAATTTTTGGTGCTTAAGAATCACATATCGTGGTCTAGTGCATCGCTTATTGTATTGCTTAGTAATGGGATAAAGTTTAGGGCGAAAGGTGGGGGAAGGGCGATGGTACTTAAAGTAACAAATCTTATTCCAAAAGTTAAGAGGAAGAAGACGGACTATCACTACTCTGATGTCTATAGTTCCTTCGAGCAAAAAACAATGTCTATAGTTTAAGTTTTGAAAATCGATGAATATTAATTATAATAAATATCAATATATGCTTGCTTGTAGATAATTTTTTAATTATCAAGGTTTCCCTTTCAAGGTTTAGAACGTAAAATGTTTTCACCTCTCCTAATAAATGCACTTTGTGGGATTCGAATTTGTGTTATCCTCTTATAAGGGTAAAGTTGCTTACCACCTCAACCAATAGCTTGTTGACAATTTAATTATGATGAGCCAAAAGTACACAAGTTCAAATCTCAACAGCTTGTTGGTTGAGGTGGTAAGTACCCTCACCCTGTAGGCTGTAGCTGTAAGGTGAACAAAAGTTTAAATTTTGGAAAGTGTACTTGTTAGAAGAAGTAAAAAGCATTTGTGTTCAAAGTCTCCAAAAGAAAAACCTTTAATCAAATAAAAATAATGCCCTTGATATGGATGTTTTTTTTTTTTTGATAAGAAAAAGGTTTTAGAGGGATTCGACATCGATCACTGCGCAAAGAAAGACGGCCCGCTCTATGAAGACTTGAGGACTTACGAGATCGCTTTACCAAATGAGTCTCCCGACCGACGAGAGGGGATCGAACTCACGACCCAAGGGCCTAATCCTGGATCCCTTACCATCTATGCCAACTCACATTGGCCCTTGATATGGATGTTGAGTAATCATGGTTGAGATTGTGATAGATGGGCAAGGTTGGGCCGGGTTAGAATATTGTATTGTATGTTTCCGTTTAATTATGGGTACTTTTACATTTAACTGTAGTCAAGGTGAATTAGTTAAATATGACCTATAAATAAAAAGAGAATGAGCGTTTATGTTTTGTGTTTAAAATCTGGCGAAAATATGAACACTTAGGGAATATATATGATTTAGTCTTAAAATTATAGTTTTACTTTATTTTAAAATTTAAAAAAACAAATATATGAAGCTAATATTAGATATTTGATACTAGAAGTTATCCTATATAAATAATAAATATTTTTTGGTTAAAATGTGATTAATAATTATTTTATTGCGAAAAAAATAAATGCTGTGTATTTTTTTCCCAAAAAAAAAAAACAAAGAAATTGTAGAATTGAAGTGTGGCCAATGAAAAGAAAAGCCAGCTGTTTAGATTTGGCTATTGTGTACTATACATTATCCACCTCAAATTCATAAGGACATGCGCTAATTCCATGGGAGAGATCCTCTCATTGGCGGATCCTCTCCCCATCCCTCGCTTCGGATCTCGGTAGTCGTCCAATCTAGATTTGGACGGTTGAGATGAAGTCTGAATTTTTTTAAAAAAAAAAATAAAAAAAAAAGTATTTTTTTAATAAAAAAAAAAAAAAAAAAAAAAAAAAAAAACTAAACCGATTGGATCAAGATTTGGACGGCCAGGATCACGCCCGATGAGGGATAGAGAGGGATCCGCCAATGAGAGGATCCGGACCCCTAATTCCATCCACCTCAAATTCATAAGGACATGTACCAGTTCCATGAAAAATTGAAAGATCAATGGCTCAAGCCTACATTGTACGCTCAAGCCTACATTGTACGCTTCGAATTGAGAGAGAGAGAGAGACTGATACTTAACGGGCAAAGTTGAGCCAACCAACACTCGCCAACATTTTTCAACAACTTTTATAATTCACACAGAACTTCATTAACTTTTCACAGAGAGAGATATATATATACACACATCCTATTTATAAGGAATTTCCAACATTTTTCACATAGACTAAGAAATCCTTAAATTTTATTAACTCTACCATAAAATTCAATAACTTTTTAACTTTATTCTTATTTAATATATATTATACCCAAGGTAGTGAAAACGTATTTTTTACCTAAAAACGGAAGGAGAATGAAAAATCGTAAAACGTAAAATCGTAATACAAAACGTAGTTTTTACCTGCATATGTATATAACAACTAGTTCTTTAGGCGCAGTCGTACGACTCATGCACAACAACTTTCTCAATAAAAAGAAAAACTCACGGAATATTATTCGGAGCGTGCACCACCCAATATTATCCACAGATTCCTTGTAGCTTGACCACCCAATATTATTCGGAGCAAATATAGCAGAAATAAAACAAGTTGCAGCAGGAATGAGCTTCAATTGACTAGAAAGATTTAAAATCACTCCATCAAATATAACAGGGTCACGGACGAAGCATTATCAGGGACCTGGAAAAAAACACGGACCCTATTTTGGTCCCTCACACAAATAAATGCCCTTTTTAGTCCCTGAAAAGGACGAAAAATGGTCGATTGGTAAACATTTTGGTCCCTCACAAATTTCCAAAAAGTCCTTTTTAGTCCATAAAAAAGTCTCATTTTAGTCCTTATGGACTAAAATAGGGTTTGTGTTTTTTGTCGGAGATCCAAAAGGGTATTTACTCTTTCTTTTTTTTCCCAACGTTTTTTGCAAAAACGCAGTGTTTTTGCGTAAAAACGCTGCGTTTTTTACCGTTTTTACTCAGATACGTTTTTTTCCACAACGCAACACGTTTAGCCCAACATAAAACGCAAAAACGGTGTTTTTACCGTTTAAAACGTGTTTTTGACTACCATGATTATACCCATGAAAAAAGTTAACACAATAATAAATAAAAGATAAAATTGTATATTCATTTAAAAAGTTTCTCTCGTTTCTTTATAAATAAGACTAAAAAATTTATTTTCTCTCTTCTACATAGGACCAGATGAGTATATATATATATATTTCTCTCTCTCTCTCTCCCCTCTTCATTTTGTTGTTGGTGAGTAGAAGCAGGTTCATAGTCAACAACACATGCAACAACAGATAGCCAAAACCACCAGTCCATGGTCAACGTACCCCCCCCCCCCCCCCCCCAACCCCTCCCTCCCTCTCTATGTTCTTGTTTATATTTCCTTCCTCTCCTTCTCCTTTATCGCTCTCTCCCCAACCACCACCACCACCATTTCGATCTCTCTCCGTAATCTCTGTAACATCTCTCTCTCTATAGAGATAGGGTTTGATTTGCCCTTTTGGAGACACAGAGGATAGAGAAGACCACAAGGCTTAGGAATATATGAGGAAGCCTTGCTGTGATAAGCAAGACATGAACAAAGGAGCTTGGTCTAAGCAAGAAGACCAAAAACTTATTGATTATATCAATAAACATGGCGAAGGTTGCTGGCGTACTCTTCCTCAAGCTGCAGGTTTTTTTCCTTTTTTCTTTTCTCTCTTTTTTCAATTTAATCCCCCCCCCCAAAACACACACACACACACACCCACCTATATATAACACACACAAACCTTATCTCCTTGATGTGCTTTCATAAATTCAATATAAATATGAATTGAATGTTTATGAAAAAATTGACCATGTCCTTGAGAATTTTGAGTTCTCTTGCTGCTGCAAAATATATGCACATTTTTTTCACAAATAAAAATTTTCAATAGGGAGGGGACAAATTTAAAATCTAATATGTCGGATTTTCTTTTTAATATACCTCCTTCCCTTTCTGGGTTTTAATTATAGGGAATTGCAAATTTGTAGGGGATTAGGTACCATGGAAATCCCTAAA
Organism: Acacia melanoxylon; assembly: GCA_019022615.1. NCBI lineage: Eukaryota > Viridiplantae > Streptophyta > Magnoliopsida > Fabales > Fabaceae > Acacia > Acacia melanoxylon. The sequence goes on from JAFJYJ010000037.1 coordinate 6,174,849, forward strand.
AACGTTTCGATGGGTTTTAATTAATTTGGGTGTGAAAGAGCGTGTGTCAATTTCTTATGTTTTGATTAATTGAAAATTAAAGGTTAATATGATTGATAAATATGTATAATTAATAACATTTTGGTGTTTTTTTTTCCCCGGTTAGGATTACTTCGCTGCGGCAAAAGTTGCAGGCTGAGATGGATAAATTATCTAAGGCCAGACCTTAAAAGAGGCAACTTTGCTGAAGATGAAGAAGATCTCATCATCAAACTTCATGCTCTGCTTGGCAATAGGTGAGAATTCTTATACCATAACCATTATTACACTTTTTAAAGAAAGAAAAAAAAACAGAGAAGTATAAAAATTAAAAGCACATAATAATTTAAGACAATCTAAATATCTCCTTGCATGTCCCTGTAATATTCAGCAGGATAAATGCTTACTTTCTTCTTTACTTATAATTTTACCGGTCATGTCTTGAAATAATTGAAACAAAAACTCTCATGTAAGTGGGAGATCCATCGTAGATTGAATTTTCTTATAACCTCATGTTGTTAGTGCATGCTCCTTTAAATAATTTTTTTTTTAAAAAAAAAAAAAAAAAAAAAAAAGAACATATATTGGGCCAAAAGATTGAAGTTGATTTATAAAATCACTCTTAATTACAAGTATACTAGATATGCAAAGCATGGATTATTTAGCATGAAAAGCTTTGATTAATGGTTAATTATCATTATTAACATTGTGTAGGTGGTCTCTGATAGCTGGAAGATTACCAGGAAGAACAGACAATGAAGTAAAAAATTATTGGAACTCTCATCTAAGAAGAAAGCTCATCAACATGGGAATAGATCCAAATAATCACAGACTCACTCCCAAATTCCCTTCTCTTTCTCATTATCATCAAAATCAAACAACTTCTGGTAGCTCAGCTTCATCAGGATTGAAGAAGAAGAAACACAAAGACAATCTCAACAACAACAACAATATTGAGCCAATAACAAAGAAGCCTAAAACTACTACTGGTAGTGCTGGTAATTATGAACAAGTTTCAGATGCTGCAAGTGGCTTAGAAGATGAGTCCTCTGGCTTATTGCCTGATCTAAACCTTGATCTCACAATCAACATTCCTTCTTCAACCATATTACCCACTAGTTCTGCTTATGATCATGAAGACAATAATCAAAAGCCAATGATTCATCAACATGAATCTAAGTCACCAAGGACTATGCAATTAGCTTCCTCTCCAACCCTTCTTCTGTTTCAGTGATCAATCATCCAATAAGTTTCATCACATACGGAAGAAACTTTCGCTAAATCGATCGGGTCGATCCGGCATGGTTTTTTGCGTGCTTGTTATCAGGTTTCTCTCTGATGAACATTTATATGATTGGATCTTTGAAGAAATTGAATCCATTCATGTTATGTTTTAAAAAGAGAAACTGATGATAAACAATTCTTGTCCCTATTTTAAGAAGACTCTTTCCTTTGTTGGAAGTGCTTCTTCATATACGAACTGGTAACAAGAGGAAGAATTTTGGGTTTTGCTGCTTTGCAAAGTTATGGAGTGGTGGATCACATGAGAAGGGAACATATTTTCTTGGAAATTTTAGTTCTGATTAAATTGTCCTGAGATTGTTTAATTTCCACTGAATCGTAAACATACTTGTATTTATAATTATTATTTACTGTTATTCATGTAAAAGTGATGACCATAATGAATAACTCCATTTTTTGTTTCCTAGTACTTCCATTTAATTTTATTTTGTTTAGGTGTTTGTTCTGGTTTTCTGTAGAAACTACATAAAAATATCATACTCATAGCTTTTAATTTTGAGTAATATTTTGGGATTCTTCTCTCTCTCTCTTTCTGAAGTCTGAAGTTGCAAAAAAGGATTGGATGAAAAATTACCATTTATAAGGAAATTAAAGTACATTATTCTTCCTTTCTCAAAAGATATACAAACACTATCAAATACGACGGTAGAGTATCTGTATGTGGTATCAATCAAGTTTTGTATAAAAATATACCCCTACATTCATTTTTATAAGAAATAACTAACTGAATTACGTTATCTGAAAAGTTAATTAAAATTACTTAAAGACAATAAATATATTTAAAATGTAAACCTTTTTTTTGTCAAAAATACCCTTATTTATGTGGAAAAAAGAGAATGTGTGGGAATTAAATACAATGGTATGGGTAATATAAGCAATTAAGTGGAGTAAAATAATAAATGAACAAAAATGTCTCTTATAAAAGAAAAACACACCATCTTCACAAATTCTCCCTTGTAAAAAAAAAAAACGGAGGGAGAAATAAGTGAACCCTGCAGAGATCTTCTTTGGGCCATCAAACAAACCCTAAGATTGATGATTCCATTTTATAATTATTTAGGGTTAATCATGCAAAAATCATTACATGAACATTCTGAATAACTTTTCCCCCCTAACCTTTCTCTTACTGGTTGATTGCTATGGCTTCATTATTACGTACCGTTTTAACTAGAATATATTAATCCCCGGATCTGTTCCTGCTAATTTTGGAACAGGTGTGCGCGGGTATTTTGTATCGCATCAGATGATTAATATAATATACCTAATCTACAATTTTTACGGATAAAACCATATTTTAACACTTGACATGTTGCACCATGATACTTCTAGTCCTAAATATAGACTGAGTTGACTTTTTTTTTTTGGAGAGTTAAGTAAGTTAAATAAGTTGTTTAATCATATCTTATGTTGTGTATTATTAGATTATATATCAATTTAACCAACGGGGGTTGACTCAAGTGGTAAACGGCATGTGTCGCTTAAGCAAAGTCTCGGGTTCGAGCCTTGTGAATACAAAAACAAAAACAAAAACAAAAACAAAAAACAAAAAACAAAAAACCCGCTGGGAGAATCTCCCACCATGCCAAAGTCTTGTGACGACGCAGTCGGATCCGGATTTAGTCGGCTTAAGCCCGTGAACCGGGTGGGCAACCAAAAAAAAAAGATTATATATCAATTTATATATTAGACAAAATAGTCTGGAGAAAAAAAATATAATTTTTAAAGTAATTTAATTAGCTTTCTTAATATCTTCAAAAAAAAGTCAACTCTGTCTTATATTTAGAACTAGAAGAAGTATTAGAAAAATAATAATAATTTGCAAGTCCCTTTAGTTTCACCTAATTTTCAATTAGGTCCTTGTAATTTTTTCCTTTCTATCATGTCCTTATAGTTTCACCTGATTTTTAATCTACTCCCTGTATTTTCAGATAGAATAAGTTTAATAACAATAGTAGTGAAGTAAACTACAAGAAGAAAATGTACAAAGAATATATATAAATAGAGAGTAGTAAACTGCTACTCTATCAACAGGGTTCTTGAAAGCTGGATATATTAATATCCTCTAAGGCTATACCTTGTTTTTCTTGTTGGGACTTAAGGGCTTTTATCTTAATTTTAAAATCATTTATTTCATATTGGAGATCTTGTAAAATCTTTAAGAACCTGATTAAAAATCAAGTGAAACTACAAGACATGATAAAAAAAGGAAAAAAATATTACATGGATCGCCTAAGTAAAAAATAAGGTAAACTTATATATAACATAAAATTAGGAAAGTATACTATACATAATAAGTTATATATTATCGGGAGCAAAACAAATAACTTTTCTAATGAAAATGGTGTTATCCTTTTCAACTAAATCCAAGAATTATTATATTGTTCCATTATATTTCGTATACAGGAGATGCTATCCATATATATTTTCCAATAAGAGGAGAATTCCTGAGATAATGACATTAAATGATTAGAGGCCCTTATTTTTCATAGAAATATACAAGATTATCATTGTCATGCTTATGTGTCATAACTAAATATCCCTTTCTTTCTTTTCTTACCAACAAGCTTTATCTCTTTCTATTAATATTTTTTTTCCAGCAACTTTCTGTTAATATTTTTTAGAGCTTAAGGATTTTTTACCATTTGTTATATATTAAAACAATTAAATGAACATTTTCAATTTCATGTATTAATCATTTTTTTGGATCCATAAGTAAAAATAAAATTAAAACAAATAACCATTTGATCATTTACCAACAAGTTATTAGTTGAGATAGTAAAAGGCGGTGAGAAGGAGAACACAAATTTAAATCAAAAAGCTTGACTTATTGGGAGAGGTGAGAACCTTTGCCCTCTAAGCCTTGAGGGGACACCCTTGATTAAATTTAAAAAAAAAAAAAAACAAAACAAAACAAATACCCTTTTACTCACTAATTCATTGTTTCATCTTACTTTTTACTGAAATACCCTTAGCGGTTCTCTTTAGGGGTATGTGATTAGCATAAGAAGTTCACTTTCATTAAATCTCTTTGGTGCAATCTTGTTTTATGTAAATAATTTTAACTGAACCAACAAGTTGCCAGTTAATGTGGTAGTGGTTACACCTCGTAAGAAGTAGAACATAAGTTTGAATATCAGAAAACGCATTTAAATGCTTAAAGGGATTAGTCTCATGTTTAAAATAACTTAGGGATTATTCAATTTTTACGGGGAAAAAAAGGACTGAATTTGATTCTATATAAATTTTTATGCATTACCCTATATTCTGGTAAATTACTGCAATAGTTTGGGGGAAAAAACAAGTAAAAAATAAAGTAGTGCAATAAATACAAGGGCAGTTGCGGAGAAATTCATTATATCTCATAATATACTGATATCCTCACAATTACAGGTATTGATTTTCCAGCCCCTAGTCCCAAAAGGATCGTATGAATTATGAACTGTAATTTTGTTAAAGATAATTTAACTAATTAAATATATATATATATATGTATTAAATGACAGGTATTTTTCATATATTTAATTTACTTTTAATTAAATGTGTTATCTTTCTTCATAGTTAATTGAATTATTCTTTCCGTGACGGCCACAACTTGTGCTGACCGGATGACCCCGATTATATCGGTTTTTTTTTTTTTGGTAAAAGATTATATCGGTTTAAGATAAATGGATATGTGTGTTTGTTAGTACTATAATTTTTTTGCCCAATTGTTAGTACTATAATTGATTTATAGTTTTGTCACGTTGTCTGGTAGTTGCATTCTTCTATTCTCACCTACAAGTCTTGGCAATCAACAATTAATTTTACGAAGTTTAAGGTTTTACTTTGTATATAGTAGAGAATGCTATATTTTGGAGTAAAATACTTTGACCTTTCCTGTTTTTTGCTTAATTACACAGATATCCCCTCTATTTTTAAAAACTTACACTTAAGTCCAAGCTATTAACCCCGTCGAGAATATTCTGAAATTATTCCAAAAATATATTTTTAAATTGTAATTTATATTATAATAATTTTATTGACTAAATTACCCTTTATAATTAAAATATGATGAAAAATTAAAATTATAAAATTTTATATACCAAAAAAAATATAAAATTTATAATATAATAAAAATTAATAAATTCTATAATATAGTAGATATTTTGGAGAAAAAAATACATATTAGAATTATTTCTTGGTTGTAAAATGTTTTTAGTCGATATAAATGTTTAAATAATTCTTATGTTAAATAAGGGTATTTTGGTAAAAAAAAAAGTGTTTATCAGACAAAGTTAACGGTCAACTAACGATTTGATGAATGGAAACACTATTTTACTCTATATTTTAGTCACAGAGAAAAAACAGAGAGTAATATATTTTTATTACATTTTTATATTTTTCTATTCTTGTTTGTTGTTTTTATTTCATTTTTCATTTTATTTTCCAAATGAAGAGAATCTTGACACACTCATCTCTCTTTTTCTACTTGCTGTGTGTGTAACCACGTGACAATCTTATCACGATCGGTTAGGTTTTGTACGTAAATGTAAATATAAATGATTCCCTACATAATATCTTACCATGATGGGTTAGGCTCTGTGTAATACACACACACCAACTTCCCCCAATATATATATATATATATATATATATATATATATATATATATATATATATTGAATTTTCGAAGGAATTTGTCATAGAATTAGGCCCCGTTTGGTTCGAAGAAAATCGGAGGAGGGAAAAGGAAAATTGGCATTTTCCAATGGCAGCGGCCGTTTGGTTCAAATTTTCCCTGGAAAATATTTTCCGCGCCACGCCATTTTTCAAGGCTATGAAAATGGGCTAAAGTCCATTTTGCCCGATCACATGGTAGAGAGAGAAGAGAGTGATCTTTGGGGAGAGGAGAGAGAGAACAATGTGATGCGAGAGAGGAGGAGAGAGAAGAGCGTGGGGGGGGGAGAGGAAGAGAGAGAACAATGTGATCGAGAGAGGAGGAGAGAAAAAGAGCGTGACGCTAGGGGGAGAGGAGGAGAGAGAACAATGTGATCGGGGAGAGGAGGAGAGAGAAGAGCGTGACAGGGAGAACGGTGCCAAAATCTGTTAGTGTTCGGTGTCGGAACAAGGAAAGGAGGCAACAGAGCAATTCTCGAGAATTGCCCCATTGCCAATGGCAATTCCAATTGAGAATTGCCCATGGCAATTCTCATATGAATTGAGAATTGTCAAGCAATTCTTGAGAATTGTTCGACCTCGCTGAGGGTATTTTTTTAAAAGGAATTTTCCCAAAAAATATTCTATATAAGGGTAAAATGATAGATTTTCTTCATTTTCCTACCTTATTTTCTTCCAACCAAACACAATTTTTCCTATCAACCCATTTTCTTTTTCTAAGCCAACCAAACGATCGAAAAGCAAAATATTTTTCATTCCATTCCATTTTTTTTATTTTCATTCCTTTCCATTCCCACCTTTTCTTTGATCCAAACGGGGCCTTAATGAATTTAAAATTTCTGTGGGAATTTCCAACGGATTTGTAACCGAAATAGATTTCTGACGGAATCCATTCCTTCACTGATTGGACCACGGAAAATTCAATTTCCAACGAATCCTAATTTAGTCACAAATTTCTGATGGATTTTTATGGAATTCCGTAGCGAATTTCTGACGGAAATATTCATCGCAAATTTTTTTAAAATTTTAATATGCCACACGCGTAGACCTCTCAAGAGAATCCATGTGTCACCTCCAATGGATGAGTTAAAACTATAGGAATTAAGTTGCATTAAATTAAAACGGAGAGATTGAGTCATAGAGATCCAAAGGATGAATTTTCCTAAAAGTAAATGAAGGAATAGTATTTTACTTCAAAATAAAGACTAGTTCACGCAATTATAGTAATTGATGAATCAGTTGCAATAAAGGCAAACCTACATTATTAATTGTCCTCATCTTCTCAAGCTTTTACGAATCAGACAATCCTTCCCCTTCAACCTATACAGTCGGCGTCAGGACAATATTAATTTGTTGCCGTCACATTAAGAATAATTCAATTTATTGTATAAAGAAAGATAAACTTTTTTTCCAGAAGAAAGATATATTTAATTAGAAGTAAATTGTGTGTGTAAGTATGCATGCATGTACGTAGGTACGTACGTAGTGTGTGTATATGTATATATATATGGTACATGAAAATTAATTAAACTGTACCTTTAACTAAGTCTTAATATTTGTATATTGGAGAGAGGAAGGGGGTAAATTAACACAGCCTCATAATCCCTTTTGTGATATTAATTAAAGGACGGAACTTATATCCATTTGCTTATATTCATTAGATTCAATTCTCCAATCAAATCTTACTAATTGTAATTTTTATTATTAATAATGGTCCAACAGAATTTTAAATTTTATGAATGTGAATTTTTATTATTAAGAAGAGTCCACTTGGCAAGATTTGATTGAGGAATCGGACCTAATAGGTATACGAAAATTGACCTAAAATTTTTGCTTAACTAAATATAGAAAATTCAACTAATTAAAGTGAACAAACGACAAAAGGAATAAAAAAATGTGTGTGTGTGTATGCAAACAGTGAAGCTGCCTTTTTTAATAAAAAATTTTTAGGGCACTAGCGGGTACTAAAAAGATATTTCAAGATACTGACCAGTACTGAAAAAATACTTCAAGATCATAAAGTATTTTTTCAGTATCAGTCAGTATCCTCAAAAATATTTTTAGTAGCAGTAAGTAACCCTAAATTATTTTTTCAAAATCATGAAGTATTTTTTTTAATACCCGTCAATACCTTAAATATTTTTTTTAAAAGGGTAGAGCTTCACTGTTTGCGTAAAATTTTAAAAAAGGGGGGGGGGCAGAGCTTCACGTTTTTGGGGGAAGTGGACGGTCCACTACAGTGGACCATAGCCACTCCCTCATAAATAAGGGTATTTTAATCAAAATGGTCACAATTTTTGATACATTTATTATTTTTAACTGACCCTTAAAACCGTGAGGTTTGGTTAAACGTTTCTTATAAAAGAAAAAATAGAGGGAGTAAATTACACAAACGCACACAGTGATTGTTAGTTATGTTTACTCTTCCGTCTATATTCTCACCTACAAGTCTCGCCACAGGTCACAATCCTAAGGTTGGATTCCATACATAGGCACAAAGTAGTAGTGTTTTTTCAATGTGACTTTTTGACTAGGTGAAATTCGAGCATTGCAAGGTTCATTTGGGGTAACCCCTTCAAAGACATTTTTTTACTTGACCAAAGGTTTTTTCTTTTGAAATTCAAAGTGTAAAAGGTTTTTGCTTCTCCCAATAAGTGTGATTTTCATAATTCAAACTTTTATTTTCTTCCTTATCAAATGGAGCCACTTGCTGTTGGTTCTCAACGGTGTTTGTCTCCACATGTATTTAAACTTGAGAATTGAAACATTTATTTTAAACTATCAAAACACCTTCTATGAGAACCAACAAGTGTTGGTGAAAGTAGTTGTTGTTTTATACATACTAATATTTAAAACACAATAATGTAATTTCAACACATATAGTAGATATTCATTTATCCAAACACAATATATAGCACATGTGTTTTAAATAGTATTTTCAAGTTAAACACAATAGTTCGCATGACCAATACTCCATCCAGTCTTTAATATAAAATATAGTTGGAGAGTTGATCTTAATCCTAAATATAAGATAATTTTCATATTTGTCAAATTTTTTTCTTAATTTACCCCTAGTGATACTCCTCAACAATAATCAAGGAGGAGAGGAGATGATAGAATTAAAGAAGATGACTATAGTATTTTAGAAAATACATAACATATTAACAAACTCAACTAACTTCATTAATCTAATCATATTAGGCAAATATGTATTTATTAAGGATTGGAAGGAGTAACAATTAATCACCCTTCTAACTAATACCTGATCACTTCTTGACTACTCCTCAGGCCCTTAATATAGAACATATTTGGAGAGTTGTTGTTGATCATAAATATAAAACAGTTTTCATATTGTCAATCTTTTCCTAATTTACTCGTATTGATGCTCCCTCAACAATAATCAAGGAGTTGAGAGAATAAGGAAATTGAGGAAGATGATTAAGGCATTTTAGAAAATATGTGTTATATTAACTAACTCAAAAAATTTCTTAATTTTATTAAATTAGGTAAATATATCTTATATTAAAGATATAGAAAGTAATATTTTTTGTTCTAAGACTTCATGATGACAGGTAATTATTCGATCACAATAACATCAAAAATACTCCTAGGATCTAGTCCTTAGGATTTAATCAGAGACTTGATGTTAGCCCTATTTCACAAAAAAATTATTTTTTTTCCTAAATTAACACTATTGATATTACTTCAACAATAATTAAACATGAGGGGGAGGAGAGCCGGGGAGAGAATTAAGCAAGATTATTAAGATGTTTTAGAAAATAAATGTTATATTAATTAACTAAAATAACATTTAATCTACTCAAATTAGTTAATTAGTTCTTAAATTATAAACTAGAGGAGTATTTTTTTTTTAACTTCAAAACCCATAGATGTCTAATTGTACAATACATTTTACAGGACATTTTCCTCATATACATGTATAATTACAATTCCGTAAATAACTGTTTCTTTCCAAATATACTCACTTCACTACACAAGTGAAACAATCTAATACATTAAGCTTTTCGTATTGTAAATAACACATTTCATTTTAAAATAACTCACAAACACAAAACATGCAAGCATACAAAGGAATTGATAATCACATAATTACCTCAACTCTAACCTTAAGATAATCAAACCTTATGAGCTCACAAGCCAATCTACACATCAATACAATGAATATAGCATAAGTACAAGGCTCACATCAACAGGCATTTCCTTCTAACTTATGAATTAAATTATTTTCCAAACACTCGTCCCTTGACATAATCTCATTACCCAAACACTTCCTTAGTATTTATAAGATCAATTAACCTTTTAGCAACAACATAAATCTTAATTATAACACTTCAAAATCACCAAAATCCCAAATTCTAACCTAGGGTTCCGTCCACGACAACACCGTCATAGTCCTGATCATTGGTCTCAACAACCACAAATTTTCCAAAATCCTCAAAATTTAATGTTATATTACCAGCTCAATTTTTTTCTCATCTTTCTTATTTATTTATTTTTTTTAATCAATCTTTTCTAATTTGATCACGTACGTCCAAGTCGGGAAGTGAGGGGTTATTTGATAGAGAAAGAAATATAAAAGTCCGACAATAAATAGAGTTAGGCTTATACACCCGCATCACATATAAAAGTAAAATGATTCATAAAGTCAAATCACTTTATGTAATTCCATAGAATGATAGGAACACTATAAAAATCATTTAGACACGTTTTACTGGTACAACAGTGAAAGCAAGAGAAGTGTCAATATAACAAAATATAGTACATTTACGGTTCACGTAAAATATATATTCTAGCAGTGGCTGAACCACTTGCTGGCCAGTTGAGACCTTGGTCCCAGTTGATCTTCTAAAATTTGTTAGTATATATATGTATTTATTATATAATATTTTATTTTGACCAATAAATTTGCCTAATCTCTTATCTTCTCTATACGGACAATGTTTGACTCATTACTCATTGGGTTGTAAAAGGAAAGTAAAATTCTTGTTTGAGATACCTACTGAAAATGTTAGTATCATCTTATATCTTGTTTTGATTTATAATTGTCAGTTATTATTTATTTGTATTTTCAATATTATGTGACACTATTTAGTAAATAGTTTTATATGTTTATTTTTTGACATGGTCTAAAAATATTTTCTAGTTCCGCCACAGTATTCTAGTATTACATTTGATATAGGCATACCATTCTGATCCTATTTATTAGTCCACTTTCACTCTCTTAAAAGGGGACTTATAAATAGGACCAGAATAGTAAAATCTAGAGAAAACCACCCATAAATTCTATGTTAGAAAATTAAATATAGAGATACCATGGAGAATTCATATATACAAGTCAAACTTACATATTTACAAGTCGAATTTAACAATTCTTGTTTACACGTTAAACTTTCATATTTTATTAGTTGAGTTGTATTATTTATAAACAAAATTCATAAAACTTATTAAAAATTGATATTTCTTGCAGCCTCTCTGTATTTAAGCTTTTTCCTTGAGACTTGTGAATAGTTTTCCCTAAAAATTAGAAAGAATGCAAATATTTTTGAATGAGATTCCCAATTCGACCAGTTCTTAAAGCATATATGTTTGATTCTCAACTTTGAGGCCTACAAATACTTTTTGCAAATCTAGTTTGTATTTTGTTTGGCTGGTTTCCTCCTTCAGTTGGCAAAATGGAATCTCACAAACAAACAAACAAAAACTGTGTTTTACAAATTAAAAAAAGTTTCTTTTCTTTTTTAAAAAATCAGGTTTTTCAAATGAAATTGGGTTTTAAAAATTGGTAACCAAACACACTGGCATTTCATTACTCCGATTAAATTTATTATTGATTAGTTAATTAAGAACAAAAAAAAACTGTTCAATACGCTATTATTAACATTTTAGTTTATGTAGCCGCCATTATAAAAGTGAAAATAAATATTTAATGCTTCTTTGATTTTGTTAATTAAGTGATTTATATAAAGAATAATTAATTAATAAAAGGTCTTAGAGAGATACGAAGCCCGCCAACTATTAAGCTACTATATCATAGTGTAGGGGTTATGCTACTCAGTCTCTGTTTGGGCTGTGCCCTTGTTTGCTTTTCTCTTCAAAGTAAAAAAGAAAGACAACTTGTGAAAAAGAAATAGTGAAGGAATAATAGGATTTCACTTTATTAATGCAATCCCTGAAAATTGATCGATCAACTACCTAGCTACATTATGAATTGTCGTCATCATCTCCACTTTTATGAACCACACTATCCCTTCTACCTTTTTTCTTATTGATTAATCTAGTGCCCTTAAGTGGGCTACGTTTTTTCTTTTGTTAAAGAGATAAAACAAAGCTTAATATTGACAATTGATGCCATTTTTTTGTAAAGGAAACTTTTGTTTTTTGTTTGCAAATACCAGTTTTCTAGTGAGATTCCATTTTGCAAACTGATGGAGGAAACCAGCCAAACAAGCATTTAATACAAATCCCTATAGATTTGTATTGTTTGCACTATTATGTTTCATAATCTGATCGATCATAATGGGCTTATGCAAATGCAAGTGTTTAACAATCTTACCAATGGCTAAGTTCCTTACAATGTTGTGAATTAGGGTTCAAAATTCTACTAGAAGAACTGTTTACATTTAATGTATAACAATGACTCGCACACGGTTGTTTTCAATAATAGAAAGAATGTGCCTAGGAGGAAAAAAAATATCATAAGTACCTTGTTTTTTCTCATGAAGATGAGCTTGAGAGAAACGGTAAAGTTGCTATTATATAACTTAGAAGTCACGGGTTCAAATTATAAAAACATTATCATCCCTTGTAGAGATATAAAGTTATGTGCATCTATCTCTCACAAACTTCACCTGATGAATGCTTTATGCACTAGTGGCCTGTTTTCCAACTACAAATAGAATATTGTAAACAAATCAACTGTGGTACAGCGGCTCACAAAAAATCAAATTATCATTATTATTGTAGCGAATGAGATTTGGAGTGATTAAGCAGTTAAAATGAGTAATGTTGAAGCATGAGGAAGATCACGAGAATGAAAACCCCAAATCCAAGAATTTTCTTTTCTACCTACTACTTTACTTCACAACCAAGATTCCTTCATTAACCAAAACCACTCAATAATATATTTATTTTCAACAAAATTAGAGGATCCCTGAATCTTTAAAACATTACATCCCTGTAACATTCAGAAAAACACAGCTTTTAGTTATATATGCTGAAATCGTTGTAGCTGAAGCGAATATTAAAAGTACATTTTTTTTTCTATAACCAAACTTTTGTACTGAATCACCGACATGTGAATATGTTCTTCAGGCCAAAAAAAAAAAAAAAAACACACACACACACACATGTGAATATATATGTTCTAATGTCCTAAAATATACTCACTCTTGTCTTAAATATAAGATAGAGTTGAATTTTTTTTTAGAGAGATTAAAGAAGCTAAATAAGTTACTTAATCATATCATATGTTATGTATCTTAATATTATATAATAGTTTATAAGTAAGGCAAATTAGTTTAGAGAAAAACGTCATACATACCCTTTTATAAGAAACATTTAGAAAATACCTTATTTTTAAATTTTCTCATTTCTCCCTTATTTAATTACTCATAAATAATGTCAATATAATAAATTTTCACAACTACCAAAGACTTATTACTTCTACCATATTTATTTTCTATTCTCTCTCTTGTACAAATCTCTTTATTATAATAATTTTTTTATTCTCTCTCATATTCCCTATGTCATCATAAACAAAGGTGTTTTAGTTAAAAAGGTTATAATTTTGACACATTTATTATTTTTAACCGACACTTTAACAGTGAGATTTGATTAAACATTTTTTATAAAAAAAAATGGAGGGAGTAATTTACACGCAAGCACGCACACAATGATTGTTAGTTATGTTTACTCTTCCATCTATATTCTCACCTACAAGTCTCGCCACACATCACAATCCTAAGGTTGGATTCAATGCATAGGCACAAAGTAGTAGTGTTTTTTCAGTTACTATTTAACTACTATGTTAAATACGAGCATTGCAAAGTTTTTTTTTTATATACAATCAAAGAAAATACAGCGAAGAATAAAATCAACAAGAAAACATAAAAGCAATTAAGTTCCCAAGCCCCTCCTAACGTGCTCTACGTCCATCAGATCAGCAACTAAAAATCGATAGAGACCTGTAGGGGATCAGAGAAGTGAGTTCCATCCGGGGATTCCACATGTGACAAAGCAACATTAGCCAACCAATTTGTACACTGATTTCCTTCCCATAGAATGTGATAGAAACATAAAACCCATTGTTTGCAGGTAACTACTCGTATCTAAGACACCAGATGGGACTCACGAGCTGCACTACCTTATTTGGAAAGTAATGCAATAACTGAATAACAGTCACTTTCAACAATTACATGCCTCCAACATGTCATCTCTAATCCTCTTTAAGACTCTCCACAACTCAGCTGTCAGTGCTGAGCACCTTCCAAACCGTATAGCAAAGTATATTTGGGTAGTTCTCTCAAAGGCTTTTTTTTTATATTTAATCAAAGGTTTTTCTTTTTTGAAACTCGCATATGGTTGTTTTCAATAATGGAAAGCATGTAATTTGGAAAAAAAAATCTCACAAGTACCTTGTTTTTCCCCATGAAGTTGAGCTTAGGATCGGAGGAACGATAACGTTATTATTATATAACTTGAAGATCACGGGCTCAAATTATAAAAACATAATCTTCAATTGTGGAGATAAAATTGTGTCCATCTATCTCTCATAAACTAATGATACATAACATATGATATAATTAATTAATTTATTTAACTTATTTAATTTTAAAAAAAAAATTAATCCGGTCTTATAATTAGAACCGGGATAGTATTTATTTTCAACAAAATTAGAGGATCGTAGTACTGATAATTGTGTCATGTATTTCTGTTACCAAATTTGGGCCTAACAACTCTTTCGTATTGGGTTCTAATAAGTTCTGTTTTATGGGCTCAACACTCCTTTCGGGCTTATACATAAAGCTCAATTAACCATACCACTTCATTGCAGATGATTCCGAAAAGTATTAGTGCAGGAAATATGCCATGCCCAACATGTCCCCAAAAAAATGCCGAACCCTATTTAACAAAAATATATGCCAAACCCAATGATAATTTTTCGAAATATTAAAAAGAAAAAAATCTCACCTAATTTTATGTTTTACTACTTGTCCTAAATAAAAGAGTCAGTTGACTTTTTTCGGGAGAAATTAAATAAGCTAAATAAATTACTTTAAAGTGTTTATACTCAGCGTTTTTCTCCGAACTAGTTTGCTTGACTTATAAACTGATATATAATTTAATAATACATAACATATAATATAATTAAATAGCTTATTTAGCTTCCTTATTCTTTCAAAAAAATCAATTTAGTTTTATATTTAGGATTGGATAGAATATAAACAAAAAATCTCCTTTCAAATTTCAGAGGGTTTGGCATTTTTTTTTTTGGTGATCCAAATGTTTGATGATCATGATCGGGTATAACAAGAACATGAATGAGAAAAAAGAAACAAAGAATAAATTGTGGAGGGTGGGTTCAGGTGTATTATAATAACCCATCAATTGCTATGATTATCATCTTTACCATAGTGCAAATAAAAAATATCATTTTTACCATAGTTATGGATCGGAACATAATCAATAAGCAATGCTTGGTTACAGTTGAGAATTCATTATTACATGTTTACTCTACTTTTTTGTGTTTTTTTTTTTTCAGGTTGAAACGCTGATCCATATGTTATTGAGTTTTTTTTTCCCTATTAGAAATAGTTATCGAGGTGAATTTCTTTTCTTTTCTAATTTAATACAGCATATAGTAAATATTTTAAAAAGATGTTACTATTCTTATTAATAAAAAAAATTTAATATGTTCAATTCAGATGATAAGTTGAAAAGATGGACTATAAATTTAATCGAAAAAAAAAAAAGAGAAGGACTATAAATATAGGAATGAAAGTAAATTGAGTAATATTCAGGTAAAAAAATTAAATTAAAGTATTAAATATACAATCAATTCAAGCTCATATGTAATCCTCACTCCAGTCCGACCTTGACTTTTTTGAGACATTAAAAAAGTTAATTAAATTACTTTAAAATATTTTTATTTTTATTTTTTTCTTCAAACTAATTATTTTGATTACATAAACTAATATATAACATATGAAATAATTAAGTAACATATATAGCTTCCTTAATCTCTCTAAAAAAAAGTCAACTAAGCCTTATAATTAAGACCAGAAAGAAGTAGTACAATACTAGTAGTATTTTTTATTTAATATGTAAATAGATTTTTGTTACAAATTAAAATTTATGATATTAAATTTAAGCAATAATAATTTTTTAAGTTTTTTGTTGTAACTGCAATCTCTAACTCCCATAGCGCGTGTCGATCGATATGTTCAGTACATTTTGTTACAGAGATCTCTGGACCGTTCTCTGACACAGGAAGAGAAAAGGGGAAGAAAAGGTGACAATGGCCGGCGGGGAAGCCGGTGACGAGGACCGTACGCCGGAACTCCTAGGCCTGGTTCATGACATCGCTGCAATGTATGGCGGGGCAGCTTGTGGTTCTTCCTCCGCCATTGCCGCCGATGCTGTGTTCAAGAAGGACTGCATCGATCTGGTTCGTCGGATCTCACATCTCTCCCATTTGTTCGAGGAGGTTAGGGATTTAAATGCTGTTAATTCGGCTGAGTTGGATGCTTCCACTTCTTCCAACTGCTCTGCCTCTTCCTGGTCCTCTGATCTGATGTTTGCTCTTCAATCTGCTAAGCGCCTTCTCTCCGTCGCTAGTAACTTTCATTTCAATTCCACTTCTGTGAGTTTTATTTTTAACTTTCCATCATACTTTCCTCCCATTTTCGACCTCCTTCTTGGTTGATATGAATGAATTGAGCTTGTTGCCGAGGATTACAAAAATAAAAATCATCTAAGCTGACAATGTACTTCCTAGTTGCTTGTGCTTCTTTGTATTTCTACTTCAATGTGCAAGTAAAACCCCAAATTTTGATGCGATTTTACTCTGTTGGAGTCATTTAGTTCTCAAGTTTAGAGAGTTGAAAATTGCTCGCAACAATCAAACTTATTTTTCCCCGACCATAATTGTGGTTGATGACCTTCGTTGCCGTTATCTTGTGATTAAAGAAAATTACTTCAACTTGTTGACTTCAAATACGTTCACAAATTTCAGACAAAAAAACTACTACAAAGTTTATTTGTGCACTGATTTAGCGCCGTTATTGGAATGAATTATTTCTGCACCTACTGATGTGATTGTGCCCATCGTAAAGTTGTGACGTTTCCATACGATGTTAATGTATATTGTTCTGCCGAAGCGCGTGCTCACACACACATATAGGGTCAATGTGCAAAGTAGATATTCAACTATGAATTATACATATAACTAAATGACTTATCAGGACAACACAGGCAATGTTAATTCCATGGAATGGTTAGCAGTCATTGCACTTTGTGGCTAAATCAAAGCAATTATTTGTCATTACAAAGAAGTCAGCCTGATAGGCATTATCCATTCAGTCAAGTGATTATTTGTTCTCATCTGTAGGGAAAGCAAAAGGTACCATGTTGGCTTATTATGGCCAGTAGCTTGTTCTTGTGTTTTGAATTTCATATATAATTCTTTGTGAGTGTCTGCGAAATATTATTACTCAATATGAGCATGTTCTTATTTAAGAGAATTTTGCCCTTCCTAACTTTTCAAAGGATGTCTGGGTCCACCACTGAAATTCTGAATACCTTGTTTAAGGATGAAGCTGCAAAGACTATTGTCTTCCAATTTCAGTGTGTGACATGGAAATTAGAGAGACTTTTAAGCAAATTACCGTATGACCACTTGGACATATCAGAGGAAGTTAGAGAACAGGTAGAATTTGAATAACTTCGGTATTTTTACTGTTATTTAAATTTTCTCTTGACTGAATTTTATTTTTCTCTAGGTGGAGTTGGTGAGAACACAATTGGGTCGAGCCACTGAAAGATATGGATTTATGATCTCAAACATGTCACCTTGTGACATATCCCAGCAACTGGCTGAAAACGTTAGTCAGGTTAATGGTAAATCTAGGAATCAGTTGCGTAAGCAAAACAGCTGTCCTGAGTATTTACTAAAACTAGACAACATTCCTAAAAGCAATGTAGAGAAAAGATGCGGCACATGTCAGACCAGTCTTCACTTGGAAAGGACAAGGAGCATCCCTGTCTCTTCAGAGGCTTCCTTATCAAATGTGATTCATCTTGAAAGTCAAGAAACGTCTGAGAAGGGCCTAGCCAGAGTTAAAACACATCAAACTATTGTAATTCCTGAAGATTTTCTTTGCCCTATATCATTGGAATTAATGAGGGATCCTGTTATTGTTGCCACAGGCCAGGTATGTTTCCTTTTATATTATATATAGAACATAATCCAGATATTAACACTCTTTTTCGGACTCTTAAGATATTTTATTCTGCAGACGTATGAGCGGTCTTACATACAGAGATGGATAGCATGTGCAAATAAAACTTGTCCAAAAACTGGCCAGAAGTTGGAAAATTTGAACCTAACACCAAATTATGTTTTAAGGAGCCTTATTAATCAGTGGTGCATAGATAACAACTTTGAGCATCCAAGAGGACTCACCCATGGCAAGCTAAAACAGAGTGATGGATCATTCAGAGATGTTACCGGTGACATGGCAACCATTGAGGCTCTGGTCTCGAAGCTTTCAAGCCATTCCATTGGGGATTGTAAAGCAGCAGTCACTGAAATCCGATCACTTTCAAGACGGAGCACAGACAATAGAATACTAATTGCTGAAGCTGGAGCTATTCCAGTTCTGGTCAACTTGTTAGCATCAGAAGATGTACTGACACAAGAGAATGCAGTGACTTCAATTCTCAACCTCTCTATATATGAAAACAACAAGGGACTTGTAATGCTTGCAGGTGCCATCCCATCAATTGTGCAAGTTCTTAGAGTTGGAAGCATGGAAGCGAGAGAAAATGCAGCAGCAACCCTTTTTAGCTTATCGTTTCCAGATGAGAACAAAATAATAATTGGTTCCTCAGGAGCTTTGCCTCCTTTGATAGAATTGCTCCAAAATGGCAGCCCTAGGGGGAAGAAGGATGCAGCATCAGCATTATTCTACTTATGCATTAATGAAGGGAACAAGGGTAAGGCCATTAGATCAGGGATCATCCCTGCATTGTTGAAGAAGCTTACAGATTCAAGAAAATCAATGGTTGATGAAGCCCTAACAATAATGTCAGTTCTTGTCAGTCACCACGGGGCAAAGGCTGCTATTGTAAACGCCGGCACTATGCCTGTCTTGATCGATCTTTTGAGTACAGGTCTGCCTCGACAAAAAGAGAATGCAGCCGGCATTTTATTTTCCTTGTGTAAGAGAGATGCTAATAATCTTGCTTGTTTAAGTACTCTTGGTGGTGTCAAGCCATTGACTGAACTTGCTCTCAGTGGCACTGAGAGAGCCAAACGGAAGGCCACTTCATTATTGGAACTCATTCGCAAGTCCCAGGAGCTTTGAATGGTCTAGTGTTGTGGTAAGAACTTTCGCTTTCTATTCTTCTGATTATTTCACATAATGTTCAGTCTCTTTCTTGGGTTTGCAAACTGATCATACAGAGGCTGACACTATTTTTAAAAAAATCACATCAGCCTCGTTGATTCATCAAATTTCCTTTCTTGTTTCGTTCTTTTTAACCTGCCCTGAATGTATGGGCGTGTATATAACTTAATTGATGCCTTGTTCTCTCACAAAGTTATAACTGAAATTTCTGCTTTCCTCTTCATTGTTCCGTGATCTTGGGTTATCTGGTCCTTCTATTTTCCCCCTTATTTTAGTGGAGCTTACGGAATTAAGGAAATAGATTGGAGATTGAAAATCATATCTCAACTAAATTAAAGAGAAAATCACATCAAGGTCCCAATTAAGGAAAATAATATCATAAAAGTCTCATATATTATCAATGACAAGTGAAGGAGTAATCATTGATAAGTTATGAGACTTTTTTAATATTGTTTTTCTTAATTGGGACCTTGTCTTTTTTCTTAAATTAAACTTTAGTACCAACTCAGATAGAGGAGCTCTCCCTTATCTCACATTCAGACCGGACGCCTATGTCCAAATGGGCCAAACAAACCCTATAAATAGGACAAAACCCAGCCCATTTACATGGGCTGGCCCCATGTGTCTTAGTCATTGCTAGTATGGAAAAAAGAATCTCCAACTGTCTCTCTCATATTTTGCTCTCCGCTGATTTAGAACATGTCTCAACTGCCAATGTGAGTTGACATAGATGGTAAAGGATCCAGGATTAGGCCCTTGGGTCGTAGGTTCGATCCCCTCTGCCGTCGTTGGGACTCCTTTGGTAAAGCGATCCGTAAGTCCCGTAAGTCTTCATGGAAATGCCAAAATCTGCGCGCATGTGATCGATGTCGAACCCCTCCAAAACTTTTTTATATCAAAAAAAAAAGAACATGTCTCAACTACAACAAAAATTCAGATCTCTTTGATAACAATGGGAAGGAAGTTGTAGAAGTATTTTAATTTGCTTCAAAAAATAGTTCTTATACAAGATATTGCCTTTTTGCTAAACTTTTTAGCTTTTGGTTTTGTGAAGGTTGCTTCAAATATAGACACTAGACCTTTCTTTCCCATAAATTCTTGTCCTTTTAGTTTTTTAGCTATAAACTGATGTATAAATATTGGGGTTTAAACTTCTCATGTTGCATGAGAAGAAGAAGATTCCTACACACACATGAAATGGTGGGACCCACATATATATATAATGCTAATTATATGTATATGCGGGTCCCACTATTTCATGTGTGTGTGACATGAGAATACACTTCTCCTACAACATGAGAAGTGTTTTTCCCATAAATATTTATAGCTAATGTATTTTGACTTTTATTTTATTATTTTTTTTTAAAAAAAAAAAGTGAAAATAAGGGATCAATAGATGTTAGTTTTAATGTAAGGGCTTTGACTGCTTAAGTATAAAATCTTGAGTTTGAGTCCATGAAAATGTAGAAACGCCCTTAAGAAGTAGTGTACCCCTAATTGAATCTGACAATGCTCAAATCTAATACAGTCCTATAAGGGGGGAAAAAGTGAAGATAAGAAATTACAGCAAATGTATGAAGGTATGGAATTAGGAATGATTGAAGGCGGACCTCATTCCTCAAGCACACCAAACTCACTTCGATCTTAATTAATGGCACTAATAAAGCGGCATGTGCATAGTTATTTGTTCTTCATACAATTAAAGATTTTGACTCGGAAACTTTGAAAACAACAAGAAAAAATACAATGAAATGATTACATTAATACTCGTATTTAAAATAAAGTGCATCCATCTTTCATCAAAATAACAACGAACAAATTTAAGTTTAAGCATATTTAAGGGAAAAATATTTCTTCAGTCACGGGAGATAAGTTTATCTTCAGTGACCCCTAAAACTACGTCGTTTTAAACTAATAAAGGGTGTGTTTGTAATTTTAGGTTAATTAATAAAGGGTGTTTCAGTAAAATTTATATGATAAAAAAGTAAATAAAATTATGAAAACACCTTTCATTAATTTAAAACGACGTAGTTTTGGAGGTCACTGAAGATAACTTATCTCTAATGACTGTAGAAATCTTTTAGCCTTAATTTAAAGTATGTTAATGAGAAATTAAGTCAGTGTAATTTAATTTAAAATCATAATATTTTATAATTAGTGTCTTCGTCTGGGTCTAATGTCTTCGTTTTTGAAAGGATGTGGCTTCCAAATTGATGAGCCGACTGTTATCTTAGACCATAATTTTGGACTTTAATTAGTTTGAAACCAAATAATCCCAAATCATTTCTTTATTATTTCTCTTTTCACTTTACTTTCTCACATATCCACTCACTTTGACAAATTACATATTATATGACCCCATGGCTCCAAAGAAATTCCACGTTACCTTGTACTTCAATATCACAATATGGGTTTTAAGATAAGAATTTCCGAACATCGAAAGCGATTTTACGATCAAAAGAGTTTGTTTTGACAAAGCTCAGCTTTCAAATCCCACCAAACTTAAAGAAAAAAGTGATGAAATCCACTCCTTGATTTCACATTTAAAAGAAAGGAAGTCAAGTGAACAATTATTTTTTGGAAGAATAACTTATTGAATACAAAATTCATAGTGGAGTGGCCATTTAATATGAGGTTTTTTTAACATTAGTGGGCTAATAAACAAGTTTGTAGTGCATCACAAGATTCAAAATTTTATCTTGGAATAAATATAATATTTAATCCTTTAAGTTTGCCCTTATTTTGATTCTAGTTCCTTAAGTTTCAAAACATGGATTTTGGTTTGTCAAAGGATAAAATTGTCCATGTTTTTATTAAATTATAAGAATCAATATTTTAAATGGAATGTAATTTAAAGGATCAAAAGCTTATGGTTTGAAATATGAACATCAAATATTGTATATTAAACCTTTCTCTTATTTAGATAGAGCCACAGGGAGGAATTCATATTTTAAGATTCTTGCGTTACAATGTCTTGCCCTTTACACAATTTTATTTATTTATTTTTGCCAACTTCATGCCCTTTACACACTAAAAGCAAATGAAGGCATGGCATATTACTGCAATAAAATAAAAAATAGTATATGAAATAAAAAATAATTTTCTAAGTATAAAAATACTTTGTATATGTATATATATATATACTCTTGGATACAAATATGTATTATATATCTCGCGATTTTAATGTAAAATGATGATTATATTGTTTCATGTTAATTAGATACTAAACAATTCAGTGTAAATGGAATTGCATCATGTAAGAAATGGATCTTGCTAGCATTTATCTCTGTTTTGTTTAAATAAAATTGAATACTCCTCCTATTCTTAATATTCGATCTAATTAGGGAGTTAATTTTGATTTTAAATGTAAGATTTTATTTTTTTTTATTTGTCATTATTATTATTTTATTTACCCACATTGATGCTCCTGTTAAAATAATCAAGAAAGGGTGAGGTTGGGGGAATTAAGAAAAATAATTAGAGTATTTTGGATGTTTTAGAGAAAATACGTATATTAACTAACTTAACTAACATCCTTAATTTAATCAAATTAATTTGATAATTACGTCCTACATTTAAGATTGTAGAAAATACATTAATTATTAAAAAAAATGGAGGAAATACTATTTTTAACTAAAAACACGATATTACATATTGTCATTACAAAATCTACCTTTCCCATCATTATCCACCATCTTCCAACATGAAAGTGGGACTTGATCGAAGGCACAAAATTCACTCAGAAAATTATGATTTTACACACACACACACACACACACACACACACACACACACACACACACACACACACACACACACACACACACACACACACACACACACACACACACACATGAGTGCTAATAACGGATTCATGAGTATATTTTTTTAGGGGAAATTAGAATAAAGGACCTATTGGAAGTGATATTTACCATAAAAGACCATAAAAACTCTATTTATTAAGAAGGACAAAATATTAAAATAAAATTTTGAAAAATACTAAATTGCCCCTTAAATCCCCTACATCCTCACAACACAAGGAAAACACCAAAAGCCCATATGCCTTATTCCCTCCCCGTCAAAAAAAGTGACACTGTCATCTTTCTATCATTGCCATTTCCAGAGACAGCATGGAAGGAAACAACTCACCACCCCTTCCAGTCGGCAATTAACATCCATTTTTATGATTTTCGCTTACCATTGTTGTACTGGCCACCATCTTCCCAAGCGCACAGCCCCAATCCCAGAGTCTCCTATTGAACCCGCCACTGGCTAACCTTCTTTTAGAGAGAAAAGGTTTTTATTCTTCTTATTTAGATGGACGAGAGAAAATATGGAGGAAAGATGAGAAAAAAATTTACCCACAACTCATTTATGTCAAAATATATATAGGAAAAATCCCTTGAAAAGGGCTTTAAAAATGTCAAAAGACAAAATGGTGTTATAAATATTCATAATACCAAAGTAGTGTTAGGGTCTGATTCGTCCTTTTTAAAATGAAAAAGAAATGATATAATTGTCCCTATAAATTTAAAATTGTGATTTTACAAATTTTGATAAAGGTGTTCACAAGTTTAGATACGCTTTCTACAATTTTTCAGAAGAATTTTATAAAAATTGCAAGTTAAAATTCACAAGATCTAATAAGAGTTCCACAAGTTTGGATAAAGATTTCACAACGTCCTTAAAGAATTTTACAAGTTGCAAATTTGAATTCACAATATCTAATAAGGGTTTAACAAGTTCAAATAAAATTTTCACAAGTTCTCAAAATAATTTCACAAATTCCTTAAAAAATTTCACAAGTTGCAAATTTTGATTCACAATATCTGATAAGGGTTTTACTAGTTCTAATAAAGATTTCACAAGTTCTCAAAAGAATTTCACATGTTGTAAATCAAAATTCACAATATTTGATAAACGTTTGACAAGTTCTGATAAATGTTTCACAAGTTCGGATAAGGTTTTCACAGTTAATTCTAAGTGAAAATTATACTGAAAGGGACAATTCTATATGTCTTTTTAATTTTAAAAATTCTTACAACTAAATTAGATATCCATTTAAAAAAAAAAAAACATGTAAACATTAACGTCGTCAAATGAAACTAAAATTTCCCTACAGTTTCTAACGTTCAACATATTCCTTGCCTTCCATATTCGCTCTCTTCACCAACCTCTCCATCAAATCCCTTCGATATTTTCAAAGCTGGTACAGGAATGAGATTAATAGTGGTAATATTAAGAGAATTTTGTTGCCATTTAATACGAGGTTTTTTAAACATTAATGGGCTAATTAACAAGTTTGTAGTGCATCACAAGATTCAAAATTTTATCTTATGGTTAATACAATCTTTAGTCCCTTAAGTTTGCCATCATTTTAGTTTTGGTTAAACCATGGGTTTTGGTTCGTCAAAGGATAAACTTGTCCAAGTTTTTATTAAATTATAAGAATCAATATTTTAAATGGAATGTAATTTGAGAGATTACCTTTCTCCTATCTACTGCAGGTCGTATTACTCTAGCTAAATCTATTTTGAGATCCATTCCTTTATACCCAATGTAAGTTGCTAGACTTTCGAGAAGAGTGTGTCAGGAGGTAGAGAAGCTCCAGAGAAATTTTATTTGGGGGCACGATGAAGCCCACAATCATTATCACCCGGTGGGTTGGGAGCGTATCACCCTCCCAAAGGAGTTTGGGGGTCTTGGCTTTAGGCGTCTCCCTTCTTTTAACAAAGCTTGTGGTGCTAAGTTGGCATGGAAATTGATAGTGGGATCATGAGGGTTATGGGCCGACGTCCTTCAGGGTAGATATATGATGCGTGATGGGGATTCTCTCTTGAACTTCTGGGCAGGTGACTCAAAACTATGGCAATTCATTACCTCCCAAAAAAATCTTATTGATCTAGGATCTAAATGGCAGGTAAGGAATGGCCAGACGGTTAATTTTTTTAATGACCATTGGCTTTTTTAGGGGAAAGTTAAAGATTCTTGAATCAGACCTTTATCTGTGGCAGAGGATAACTCTTCAGTGGCTAATTGGGTCATAGATGGCTTTTAGGACCTCACTAGACTTGCTGGCTGTGTTAACTCATCTATGTTACAGCGTCTAGCTTCTCACCTGTTGTCTCGTGTCGATGCGGGTTTTGACGACATAATTTGGGGTGCGTTTAGAGACAGTATTTTTTCAATTAGAAGCTTTTACTTTCTAATTGAGAAAAAACCCCCAACACTTTAAATGCAACCTGATCAAGTATGTTTGGAATTGGCAAGGAGCCGAGCATATTAGAGTCTTTATGTGGATGGTATTGTTAAATAGACTTCCTACAAATGTGTGGCATAGTTCTTGGTCTACAGCCTCTGCTATATGCGGCTTCTGCAATGGAGAAGCGGAGGATATTTTGCACATCTTGAGGGACTACCCTTATGCAAAATTGTTATGGCTGAAACTACTTGATCAGAGGTAGGGATGTCCATGCATGGACCAGACTGGACCAGGTTTGACCCCAACCCGAGGTCTGGTCCTAATAGCATCTCGGACTGGATAAGCCAGTATGAGCCCGAGCTCGGGCTGGACCAGACCAGACAGTCTGGACTGATGACTTACTTTTTTTTCCAAATTCCCGTACTCACTCTCTAGCTCCAAGGACTGTTTTTTCACTCATCTCTTTTCTCTTCCCTCACTCTCTCTTCCCTCGCTCTCTCTCACTCTCAAAAAGACGAGGGACTGGTTGGCTTTGGCGACATCGGCGAGGGCATAGCTAGCAGTGGTGGTTGGAAGAAATGAAGATCTGGAACGCCGCCTGTGTTGGAGATCAAATCCGTGTGAGAAAATAATGGTAGAGTTTCATATCTGTAAAAATATTCGCTTTATTGATTGATTTTGTCTCTTCTTCCTTTCTTTGAGGCGAGTCCGGAGAGGCAAGTGAAATTTTCATTGAGGTTTATGCTATTCACTGTTGCTTGTGTTCTCTGAAGGGTGCTTAGGTTGGGAATTTTGTATTTCTCTTCATTTTTTTTAATCTTTGGTTAGGTTTCTGATTCTGGGTCGATGTTTGTATGGGACATGGGTATTGATTTTATTAGGATTTATAGTATGTGTAAGTAAAAATTATGATATTTTCCCTCTTTCTGTTGCATATATGAAAGAAGACGAAGTTGATGCTTTTTCCCTCTTTCTTTCACGAACGCTTCAAGCCTGCAACATTGTGGTGGTGTAAAAAAATAATAATAATAATATATTCGGGCCGGACTGGACCAGTCTAAGGGATCTGAGTCCTTGGCCCGAAGTCCGGTCTAGCCCGAGTGACCCTGTCAGTGCAGTCTCGCTCAAAGTGTCTAGGACCAATTTTTTTTGTTGGCAGACCAGGTTGGGACGGGTCAGACCGGACTCGGGTTTTTTGGACATCCTTAATTAGAGGTATGTTAGCCAGGTTTTCTCTGCGGGCCTTAGAGACTGGATGGCTATGAACCTAATTGGTACCCTTAACTCTGGTATGGGGCCCTTCTGGACTCTTATTTTTAGGGTTTCAATATGGAAGTTGTGGGGTTGGAGAAATTCTTTGGTCTATGAACATGACTTTATAAAACCTATGAATCCTGAAATTATTATTTTGCAAGTCTGGAGAAAGTTTACATGTTTTTAGGATTCTGCTTTGTCTTGTACAGGGGTCTGTCAAGCTCCTCTTGCTGCTCGGATTTGGCAGCCCCCTATTGAGGGATGGGTGAAATTAAATGTAGATGGGGCTATGACTCAGCCCTCATCAAAAGCCGAGTGTGGAGTTGTCATGAGGGACAACAATGGAGTGTGGTTGGCTGGTTTCTCAACGTCTATTGGGATTTGTAGCGGCAACATAGCAAAGGAGTGGGCAATTTTCGAGGGTTTAAATTTAGCTTGGGACTTGGGATTTAAGAATATTGTTGTTGAATCTGATGCACCTAATCTTGTTAATAGTTTGGTTGATCTAACTTGTCCCAATGGTAGTCTTATGGTGCAACAGATAAAAGAGCTTGCAAATAGAAATTGGGTGGTTTCCTTTAGTTTTATCCTTAGAGATCTTAATAGGGTGGCTGATGCTATGGCTAAGTGGGGTTTCACTAAATCTGGGATCCTCAGTTAATGTCCTTTGGCTTTAAGGGCCTTAGTTGATCAAGAGTGTTTGGGATTTATTCCCCTTGCTTTGTAATATTTCTTTTATATGTAATCTGGCTTCTAGCCATCTTTTATATATATATATATATATATATATATAAAGTCTTACCCTTTACACTTTTTTTTTCATGGCCAACGTCATGCCCTTTACACACTAAGGGCCTGTTTGTTATGCTGAAGATTGAGGGAGGGGAGGGAAGATTCATCATCTTCCTTGCAAAACCCGTTTGGTTGATCCATCTTCCCGGAATCAATCTTCCGGCGGCTCACTATCTTCCTTCATTCATGGGAAGATGGTTTCCCTCCATTTTTGGATGGAAAGTGATCTTCCCTTGGGAAGATTCTCAAATAACCCCCATCTTCTTCTTCAATCCAACTGTAATCCTCGCCGTTGTCGCTGCTGCCACCGTCGCTACTGCTGCCGCCACCGCCACCAACGATTCCTCCTTCTGCAAATCCCTTTGTCCGTTCTTCTTTTGCGTGCACCGTTGTGGGTTGCAAGGATGAAGAAGATCTGAAAATTTTGTGTGTGTGTGTGTGTGTTGTTGACAGGTGTTGCAGGGATGAAGAAGATCTGAAAATTTTTTGTGTGTGTGTGAGTTGTTGACGGGTGTTGCAGGGATGAAGAAGATCTGAAATTTGTGTTGTGTGTGTGTGTGTGTGTGTGTGTGTGTGTGTGTGTGTGTTGTTCGGGTGTTGCAGGGATGAAGAGAAGAAGATCTGAAAATTTTGTGTGTGTGTGTGGTGCGCTGTTGTTGGACAGGGAGGGATGAAGCAGATCTGGAAAAAAAAAATTGTTTTTAGGGTAAGGGATATTTTGGACATTTCAAAGCTTATATTTTAATTGTAATTTTTTTTAAAATTATCATCTTCCATCTCAATTTCCAGTCTACCAAACAGAACACCCTTTTTAAATTCCCTCCTAATCTTCCTTTCCATTCCTTTCCTTTCTCTAAGTTCCTTTCCTTCCTTAAATCTTCTTCATAATAAACGGGGCCTAAAAGCAAATGAAGGCATGTCATATTACTGCAATAAAATAAAGTAAAAATTAGTATATGAAATAAAAAATAATTTTCTAAATATAAAATGCCTTGTATATGGTATATATACACACACACACTCTTGGATACAAATATGAAAAAAAAAAAAAAAAACCATAGATTATATATAATAGCTATTATATATCTCTCGATTTTAATGTAAAATGATGATTATATTGTTTCATGTTATAGATACGAAACAAGTCCGTAAATGGAATAGCATTATGTCAGAAATGGATCTTGCTGTCAATCATTGTTCATCTCTGTTTTGTTTAAATAAAATTGAATACTCCTCCTATCTTTAACATACAATTTAATTAGGGAGTTAAATTTGATTTTAAATGGAAGATTTATTTTTCATATTTGTCATTCTTTTCTTAATTTACCCCCATTGATACTCCTTTAAAGATAATCAAGAAAGGGTGAGATTGAGGAAATTAAGAAAAAAAAATTAGAGTGTTTTGGGTGTTTTAAAAAAAAACACGTCATATTAACTAATTTAACTAATATGCTTAATTTAATCAAATTAATTAGGCAATTAGGTCTTACATTTAAGATCGGAGGAAATACTATTTTTAACTGAAAACACAATATTACATATTGTCATTACAAATCCACCATTGAAAGTGGGATTTGATCGAAGGCACAAAATTCACTCAGAAAATTATGATTTTACACAACTAACCATATATATATATGAGTGCTAATAACGGATTCATGAGCATATTTTTTTAAGATGCCCACAAACGTCGCCTTTGTTGATAGTTTATTTTATTACCGACTATAATGTTTTGTATATCAATGGTAGTTGTTACTTACATTTGAACAAAATTGTCCTTTCACATTAAGGGAAAAAAAAAAATTATATAAATGGCCCTATCAAGTAGAAGGCTTTGTCGGTAGCTCATTTTGAAGCGCTTTTTCCCTGCGCACAGGTATTAACCCTCCGGTTGGAGACAAAAACTGGGAGGAGTGAAAATGAGAAGAGAAGATTAGAGAGAAAAAGCTTTTATTCTTCTTATTTAGATGGACGAGAGAAAACATGGAGGACAGATGAGAAAAATCTTTACCCACAACCCATATATGTCAAAATATATATGGGGAAAATCCTTTAAAAATGTCAAAAGACAAAAAAATGTTCTGAATATTCATAATACCAAAAATGTGTTAGGGTTTGATTCGTCCTTTTCAAATGTCCCTTTTCAAATGCTAATAAATTTTTTCACAAGTTTATATAAGGTTTTCACAATTTCTCATAAGAATTTCACAAATTGCAAATAAAAATTCACAAGATCTAATAAGAGTTTCACAAGTTTAGACAAGGATTTAAACACTTTCTCAAAAAATCTCACAAGTTGCAAATTTGAATTTACAATATCTTATAAGGGTTTTACACACTCAAATAAAGTTTTCATCAGTTCTCAAAATAATTTCACAACTTTCTTTTGATTCACAATATCTTATAAGAGTTTTACAAGTTCTGATAAAAATTTCACAAGTTCGGACAAGCAAGTTTTCGATAAAAATGTTTTCACAAGTTTTTTAAAAAAAAATCACGACTTTCTTTTAGAATTTTACAAGTTTTCAAAATTCATAAGATCTTATAAGAGTTTTACAAGTTCTGATAAAGGTTTCACAAGTTCGAATAAAGTTTTTATAATTAATTCTGTCAAAGTAAAAATTAAACTCCAAGAAACAATTCTATCATTTGCTTTTAATTTTGAAAAGAACGAATCAAACTCTAATACTTATGTGGTATTATGAATATTCTGAAAAAAAAATGTTTTTTGACCTTGTTAAAGTTCTTTTTAAGGGATTTTCCAGAATATAAAATACTTACAATTAAATCAGATATCACAAACAAACAAAATCATATAAACATTAACGTTGTCAAATGAAATTAAAATTTCCCTATAGTTTCTCACCTTATTTTCAACATATACCTTACCTTCCATTTTCGCTCTCTTCACCAACCTCTCCAATCAAATCCCTTTGATATTTTCAAAGCTCGTACAGGAATGAGATTAATAGTGGTAATATGTAGAGAATTAAAATACATTTTATAAATTTAAGGAACTCACCTAATTAAACTTCATGTATAAACTTGGAGGACGAAATATATACTTTAGCTAGCCTTAGTAATATGATTAAAACCCGCACTCTCTTGAGCGTGTAATTAGTTGGGTGTTTTACAATTAATTGAATCTTGATTTATTAAAAATGGTGCATATATAGAGTAGTATATGTACACCAAAATCCAAATACTAATTGATATATTAATTTATCTGGCCAAGAAAATAGATATATTAATTAAAAAGAGAAAACCACATGCAACAAAAGGAATGAATTAAATATGGTTGAATTCAATTGTGCGCCGCGATTACCGTTAAGAGAGTGACTTGCATGGGTCCTATTGTTGAACATTATTTCCCCACACACATATGCCTTCTCCCACCAAATGTCTAATTTGTTGTTTTCCGTACGTGTTTCTCTTGTGCTTTTTTCCAATTGTTGACTCGTCATCTCAACACACACACTGTTTTTGCTCTGTGTGTGGCTTTAATCAAGAATATGTGTGTGTGTGATAAATAAGCATTAAGAAAAACGTTTCTTTATATATCTCTTTAGCATAAAAAATTACCAGTGTAATGATTAAATAGATGTGTTTTCTGACACAGAAAAAAAAATATCAGTACTCTAAATAATTTCATACTCAGAAAGTACCGATTTTAGGTACTTGTAAATTTTCAAACAAGTATTATGTGCAATTTTCCTAATATACTTCATTCGATTCTTAATATAAGATTTATTTGAATAGTTAATCTTATTTTAAATATAAGATCTAATTTTTATATTTATCATTTTTTCCTTAATTTATCCTATTGATACTCTCTCAATAATAATTAAGGAAGAAAAAAAATAGTGAGAGAATTAAAGAAGATAACTAGCGTCTTTAGAAAATATGTCATAATATCTAATTTAACTAATTAACTTATTTAATCTAATTAAATTAGATAAATATATCTTATATTAAAAATTAGAAGAGGGAGTAATAACTTGTCAAAGAGTTGGTATTGTGAGTTGGTGACGAAGTCCCCCGTGTATAGAAAATAGAGACTCTAGACTTTTACCTAAAGCTCGATTATCGCTCCATCTAGAGACCCATTACAGGATTAGTGAAGTTAATAAATAAACAAAATAAATTAACTTCATCGTTAATTGAGACCAAATCAAAACATAACTACTCCATGTTAATTAAGGTTAAGTGTAAAACATTAATTAATTCTCAGTCATTTTTCAATTAAACAACATCATAATGACAATCACTCACTAATTCATTCTTTGTCAACCACTTGTCTAGTTTTCAAACTTTGCCTTCTTTTTTGACCAAATTTACACCCTACCCCCTTGAATCCATAATCCTATAAAACAATGTTTTCTCTCACACCCACCATCCCCACTTGATCCTACTTGGTTTTCTTCAACCTCCTTCAAACCCTAACTATGGGGAATACCTTATTAGGAGCCAAAAAAACCACTAAGGTAATGAAAATCAATGGAGAAACCTTCAAGTTCAAGACTCCATTGAAGGCTGGTGATGTCCTGAAGGACCATCCTGGTCTGGTTCTGCTAGACTCAGAAGCAGTTAAACATTATGGTATCAGAGCCAGGCCCGTGGGACCTCACAAAGATCTGTTGCCTAAGAGACTGTATTTTCTGGTGGAGCTTCCAAAAGACTCGGTGGCAGTTCCGAGAAGGGTTCGTTCTGAGATTAACATGAGCGCCAAGGATAAGCTCGAGAGCCTCATGCTGGCTAGGAGGTCTGTGTCTGATCTGTCTATCATAAAACAAAGTAATAAGATGAATGTGAATGATGTTGTAGAAGAGAAGGACGTTAATGGTGTCGGCAGCTTGAGGTTGAAGATGAAGCTTCCTAAGTCTGAGGTTGAGAAGCTTGTGCGTGAAGCTAAAGATGAAGCTGAAGCTGCACAAAAGATTATGAGTCTTTGCATGGAGAAAACTGGCACTAGCAGCACAAAGACATGTGAGGTATGTTTCTTGAACAAGACACACACATATAATGTTTCTGATATTATCTCTGTTTGTAACTCAGATTCTGTCTTGTCTCTTCTTCTTTTGATGCATGCTTGCTTGGAGCATATTTGTGTTTGTGTTGACTAATTGTAACTTTTGCAAGTACAGTAAAAAGAAAGAGGTTAATAATGTGCGAAGGAAAAAGTGATGACAAATTTGAAGGATCTGAAATTTAGTGTCTCCTAAAAGTTACATAAATAAACTTAATCTTTTGCCTCTTTCACTGCTCTAAACAGTACTCCATCGGCTAACAGCAGATTTCGAGATTTTTCTTCTTCTAAATTTATAAATATAAAATATATTGGGAGTATAGTCATAATTATTGGTAATTTGTTAACACTGTGGTTCATTAACAGTAAAAATAAAAAATTGTCCTTTGCTGTTGTAACTTACTGCTTGGGGTTTGATTGATCAACATGCATAGCTCCACATATATGAGACTTGAATTGCCGGTTTATTTTGGAGATATAAAAACATTTATTGTTAAAGCTCTTGAGACATTAATTTATTATTATCTTCCTTTTGTACATAATGATCAAGTGTAGTTTCTTTGTATTTTACAATAATGATTTTTGAACAATTAATTAATTGTTGTGTTCACACGTGAACTAAGAAGCATATATTCGAGCAAAAAAAACTAAGAAGCATATAGTTAATTTGTTGGCACATCTCTTTCATACTACCCTATAATCAGGTAGTAAGGTGAGTCCGTGAGTGAATGATATAATATATATATATATATAAAGGGACAAAGCTGACCTCTAATTTAAAAGAGAAGCCTATGGACAAAAAAGAGTAATGCCCTGCTTCAAAGGGAAGATCATCCATTAGATTTTTAAAACAGATGAACTAGATGGTTTTCTTTGGTTATTATCACTCTATTGATTTTATTTATAAGTCACTTTTAACATGTTTTATCAAAATTAAGAAAAATCTTAAATATCATTAATTTACCTTAAGATTTAACAACTCTTCAACGTTGCTCTTATTTAATATACACTATATATCCATGAGAACAAATTCTACACCATTATAAATAAAAAGTAAAATTGTATTATATTCATATGAAAAATTCAATGGCTTAACTTTAGGATAGGACAAAAAAACCCTTTTTTCCTGCATCATAGGTAATACCACTTTGTTTTTTTTTTCAAATAAATAATTTTTTTTCCAAATTATACCTATTAATTACACATATCAAAGGAATTTCTGTTAAATGGTAGTTTTCAATGCCAATGAATAAAGTTCATATTTTAGGAAAACTAACATACGTATTTTACAAACACCTAACTTAACTAATTTCTGCATATTAATTAATCTATTGATTGAGTTAATTGTGATTTTATTTTATTTTTTGGCAGAGGAGGGTGAGTTTCATGCCGATCAGCAAAGGAAGCAGTGAAATATCTGTGGCTTCTTGATCATACTTTCTCTAAATAGGAAAAGGAATGCTAGTCAATGGGGTCATCACAAAAATCATATATAAGTCTCAGATATATGGGTGAATTTTTGAATTTGGTACTCCATAAATAATTTCTTACAACTAATCCCTCAATCATGAAGTCAACCAAGTGTTAGGTTCTGTGTTGAACTTTAGATGAAAGTGGATCAAAAAAGTCAAAAATATTTCAATGGTTGAGGAATTAAATTAAAGGAAATATTATATATATATATGGAGCACCAAATTTAAAATCTAACTATTTATCGGGGGACCCATCTAAGAGTTTTGTCTTGAATAAGTTGATGCTATACATTATATTTGTTATGAATATACTAATTATGTGGATGTCCATTGACTCTTGTTTCTCAAATAATATTTACAGAATTACTGTTCATGTATACGTATTTACTATTTACATATACGTATTTACTATTCATGTATACAGTTACTATTCATGTGGGGCCCACGCAATTCTCACAAGTTCCAGAACCCACGGCGGCTGGAAATGATTGATGACTTTGGGGAAATTAATTATTAATGACCTGGGTGGAATAATTACACTTTAGGACCCATTTTTCTTCTATAAATAGAGGTGTCAAGAACTATTTAATACACACCTGGAATAAGAATTCCTTCTCTCATTCTCTCTTGAATCTCGCGCTTCTCTTGTTCTTACTTTATATTTCTTCACTTTTATAACACGTTATCAAGACGAAAGTCTTTCTAACAAAGTACGATTGTTTCTTTAACAATATTGTTTTCTTTTATGTTCATTTCATCTATCCGGGATAATCGAAGCCATTATATTGAATTAAAATTATATTTTTACCGATTATTTTAAACATCGGTTTTATGGCTAAGATTTGAGATTATTTACTATTCATTACTATTCATTTTTAATCATTTTTATTCGTATTATCTTTAAATGATTTCTTTATATGTTCGTTATATTAATCTGTGATGATCTTAACAACATGGAATTAAAAGATATATTTATGATAACGAATGTTTTAAACATCGGGTTCCATGTATAAGATTGGAGATTATTTATTTGAATAGTATTTTACTATTCATCCTTGATTTGATTATTTTCATATTGTTTATTGTTATTGTTACTAATTTTAACATAACATTTACTTTTATGTTACTAACATATTTATGATTCAAGTAATTTACTTTTATGTTACTAACATATTTATGATTCAAACAATTTACTTTGATGTTACTAACATAACTTTTACTTTTATGTTATTAACATTTACTTTTATTTATATCTTATAATTATTAATTTCGACACCTACTTGGGGTTAAACCTCTCCTAACCTAAGTCATGATTTAATATTCAATATTTACTTTTATTATTTCGCTAACATATTTATGATTCAGTAATTTACTTTTATGTTACTAACATATTTATGATTCAGCAATTTACTTTGATGTTACTAACATAACTTTTACTTTTATGTTATTAACATTTACTTTTATTTATATCTTATAATTATTAATTTCGACACCTTGGGGTTAAACCTCCTAAGGAAGTCATGATTTAATATTCAAGATTATTTACTTTTATGCTAACATATTTATGATACAACATTTAATTATATTGTTGTTTATATTTATTGCTATTTAATATTTATGATACAAAGTATTTAATTATACAAAGTATTTATACATTTACTTTATTGCTATATTAATTCTAATTATTATTATTATTATTTTTAGTCATGACCAAAAGTAGTCTTACCAAACTTGAGTTTAGTGCTCTTGACATCACCTGGAAGAAATTATCTATCATGGATTCGGATCTTGAAATCCATCTTGATGCGATGGAACTTGGAAATACAATTTTACGCGAAAACGAAGCATCACGAAAAGATAAGGCGAGAGCAATAATTTTCCTTCGCCACCATATTCATGAAGGATTAAAATCTGAGTATTTAACGGTAAAAGATCCATTTGAATTATGGACAAATTTAAAAGATAGGTATGATCATCAAAAAACGGTGATTTTACCTAGAGCTCGTTATGATTGGATACATCTCGTGCTACAAGATTTTAAAACTATAAGTGAGTATAATTAGTTTTCAAAATCAGTTCTCAAATGAAATTATGTGGTGAGAAAATAACGATAATGACTTATTAGAAAAAACTTTTTCTACTTTTCATGCATCAAACATGCTATTGCAATCGCAATACCGAGAAAAAGGTTTTAAAAAATATTCTGAATTAATCTCATGCTTATTGGTAGCCGAGCAAAATAACGAGTTATTATTGAAAAATCATGAAAATCGTCAAACTGGATCTGCTCCATTCCCTGAAGTGAATGTGAGTGTATATAATAATCGCGGATGGTGGACGACGGGCCGTGGCCGTGGCCGTGCGACGTGGACGAGGCCGTGGCCGTGGTAGAGGTCGCGGTAATTACCGTTATCATGGTGGTAGAAATACTTATTATAATCCTTATACCTACCGGAAAAAGATAAATAATGAAGGACGGAAGAATGACAATGGGGTGGTCCTTCAAAGGTTCTTTGGGAATCAATTTTATCGCCCTTCAAAGGTTGTTGAGAACCTATGTTACCGGTGTGGTATGAAGGGACATTGGGTACGAACTTGTCGTACACCGAGCATCTAGTAAAATTGTATCAAACCTCCATGAAAAAGAGTGTGAATAATGTTGAATATAATGAAAATCATGATAGAAGAATGATGATGAAGAATGAAAGTGATGCTATGGATGGTGGATTTTCTTGAAAATGTTTGGTTGAATGTATAATAAGAATAATGTTTTTAATATGTGGTTTATGTTTTATATATTATGAGATTATTATTAAAATATGTTTTAATACATTTCTTTTCTATTTGATGAAGATTATGGAAATTACAAATATTGAACACAAGAATGAAGATATGTGTCTCATTGATAGTGCTACAACACATACAATTCTTAAAGACAAGAAATATTTTTCACATCTAACAATAAGTTGTGCAAGCATCAATACTATAGTGGGTAATACAAAACTGATTGAAGGCTCCTAGGAAGAGCAATTATAATATTACCCAAAGGTACGAAATTTGTTATTAATGATGCTTTATATTCTTCAAAGTCTCACGAAATTTATTAAGTTTTAAGGATATCCGCAGGAATGGATATCATATTGAGACTATAAATGAGAAGAATAAGGAATATCTACAAATTATTTTTGTTAGATTTGGTGAAAAATGTGTTCTAGAAAAATCACCAATGTTATCTTCTGGTTTGTACTATACAAATATTAGTACAATTGAAACAAATGTTATGGTAAAACAGAAGAATATTGATAAAGATATGTTTAATGTTTGGCATGACCTAGGTTAGGCCATCCCGGTCATCTATGATGCGAAAAATAATTGAGAATTCATGTGGACATACCTTGAAGTGTAAAGAAATTCCACAATCTCATGATTTCTCATGTGTGGCATGTTCAAAAGGAAAATTAATTATTCGCCCTCAACAATTAAAGTAGAAAGTGAGTCTCTCACATTTCTAGAACGGATACAGGGAGATATTTGTGGGCCGATAAACCCACCATGCGGACCATTTAGGTATTTTATGGTTTTAATTGATGTATCAACCAAATGGTCGCATGTTTGTTTATTATCTTCTCGTAATTTGGCATTTGCGAGGTTGCTTGCTCAATTGATTAGATTAAGAGCACATTACCCTGATTATCCCATCAAGAAAATACGTCTTGATAATTCTGGTGAATTTACTTCACAAGCTTTTAATGAATATTGTATGTCCCTTGGAATTGATGTTGAACATCCTGTAGCACATGTTCATACGCAAAACGGACTTGCGAGAATCATTGGTTAAACGATTGCAATTTATTGCAAGACCTTTACTTATGAGATCTAATCTCTTAATTTCGCTTGGGGCCATGCCATTTTGCATGCAAAGAATGTTAATTCGTATCGGCCAACAAGTTATCTAAAAGTTTCCCTTTACAAATGGTTTTTGGTCAAGAACCTAATATTTCCCATATAAAGATTTTTGGGTGTAAAGTATATGTGCCAATATCACCACCACAACGAACCAAAATGGGTCCTCAAAGAAGGATGGGAATATATGTTGGGTATGAATCTCCTTCAATTATAAAATATTTAGAACCCTCAACGGGAGATTTATTTACGGCACGATTTGCCGATTGTCATTTTAATGAATCAGTTTTCCCAACATTGGGGGAGAAAGTAAGCGGTTGGGAAAAGATAGAGAAAGTAAACGGTTGGGAAAAGATATTAAATTGGAATGAATTATCATTGGCTCATTTTGATCCTCGTACAAAACAATGTGAACTAGAAGTTCGAGAAGATAATTCATTTACGAATTTAGCTAATCGAATGCCGAAGCATTTTCGACCCAAAAAAGGTGACAAAGTCACATGTCCCAATTGTTAATGCTTCTATTCGAATTGATGTCCTCGAAGGACAAGGTCAATCTATTATGAACAAATCGAAACACGCTTAAAGCGTGGAAGGCCTATCGGTTCAAAAGATAAAAATCCTCGGAAAAGAAAAGGAGCTAAGAATATAGATGGTCAAAATGAGGATAATCAAGGAAAATTTATAGCTCCGGAAGAGCTACCTCATGAAGAGGTATTATCTATAAAAGAGAATAATGAAGTCTCGAAGAGACTCGTGCACGAAACATGTGAAAATAATGAGATCTCAATAAATTATGTTATGAATGGAATCCGATGGAATCGAAATGACGTCAACGTTGATGATGTATTTGCTTATTATATAGCAAATGATGTAATGAATAATAATGAGGATTATGAGCCAACATCTATTAGGGAATGTCAACAAAGAAAGGATTGGCCCCTATGGAAAGATGCCATTAATGCAGAATTGAATTCATTGGCAAAACGAAAAGTATTTGGACCGTAGTCCAAACACCTAAAGATGTAAAGCCAGTTGGATACAAATGGGTATTTGTACGAAAGAGAAATGATAAGGGTGCAATTGTTAGATATAAAGCACGTCTTGTAGCCCAAGGCTTCACACAAAGACCTGGCATTGATTTTGAAGAAACTTATTCACCAGTAGTGGATGCAACTACTTTTCGTTATTTAATCGATCTGCGCGTAAATGAAGGTCTTGATCTGCATTTAATGGATGTTGTGATTTGCCTATTTATATGGATCACTTGATAGTGATATTTATATGAAAGTCCTGAAGGACTTAAGATGCCAAAGATAGCATCTAATTCAAATTCTCAAGAACAATATTCAATAAAGTTAAATAAGTCTCTATATGGCCTGAAACAATCAGGGCGCATGTGGTATAATTGTCTTCAGAAATATCTGTTGAAAGAAGGGTATAGAAATGACCCGATATGCCCATGTATCTTTATGAAAAGATCAGGAAGAGAATTTTCTATAATTGCTGTTTATGTTGATGATATCAACATTATTGGAACTCCTGAAGAGCTTCAAAAAGCAATTAATTGCTTGAAAAGAGAATTTGAAATGAAAGATTTGGGAAGAACAAAATTTTGTCTTGGATTACAAATTGAGTATTTAAAGAATGGGATCTTTGTATATCAAGAAACTTATACAAAGAAGGTCCTAGAGCGTTTTTATATGGATAAGTCACATCCATTATGTACTCCAATGATTGTAAGGTCTTTGAAAGTGGATAAAGATCCATTTCGACCTAGAATATTTAATGAAGAAGGTGAAGAAGATCTACTTGGTCCGGAAGTACCATATCTCAAGGTGCTTATTGGAGCACTAATGTATCTTGCTAATCATACACGTCCCGATATATCATTTGTAAACTTATTAGCAAGATATAGTTCTTCACCTACTCAAAGGCATTGAAATGGAGTAAAACAAATTTTACGCTACCTCGGAGGCACCATGGATATGGGGTTATATTACTCAAATGTATCCAAGTATGAACTGATTGGTTATCTTTGATCTTTGGATTTTTGTCTGATCCACATGATGGTAAATCACAAAAAGGCTATCTATTTACATGTGGAGGTACACTATATCATGGCGATCTATGAAAAGACTATATCAGCCACATCATCTAATCATGCAGAAATTCTAGCAATGCATGAAACAAGTCGAGAATGTATATGGTTGAGGTCGGTAATACATCATATACAAACAACTTGTGATTTATCTTCAGGAAATATGGTTCCAACAGTCCTGTATGAAGATAATACTTTGCATGTATTGCTCAACTTAAAGAAGGATATATCAAGGGTGATAGAACAAAGCATATTTCACCAAAATTCTTCTTTACTCATGACCTTCAAAAGAATGGTGAAATAGATATTCAACAAATCGGTTCAAGTGAAAATTTTAGATTTGTTTACCAAATCACTTCCAAGTACAATCTTTGAAAAGCTTGTATTTAATATTGGTCTTCGAAGATTCATAAATCTTAACTGATGTTGTCAAGTGGCAACTGAAAGGAAGATGTGTTCAAAAGACATTGAAAGTAATGTTATCATCAGGGGGAGTAAAACTGATATAATTAAGAGGGGGAGTTAATATACGCTGTACTCTTTTTTCCTTCTCTAGGTTTTGTCCCACTGGGTTTTCCTAAAAAGGTTTTTAATGAGACAGCATTAGAAAGTGTATCAATGAATGATGTCTTTCTTTTCTTTGGCTAGGTTTTTATCCATTTTTGGGTTTTTCCTAGTTAAAGTTTTTAATGAGGCATATTCATAAATGGACATCCGGGGAGTGTTATGAATATACTAATTATGTGGATGTCATTGACTCTTGTTCCTCAAATAATATTTACAGAATCACTTTGTTCATGTATACGTATTTACTATTCATATACGTATTTACTATTCATGTATACAATTACTATTCATGTGGGGCCCACGCGAATTCTCACAAGTTCCAGAACCCACGGCGGCTGGAAATGATTGATGACTTTGGGGAAAATTACAGCTAATGACCCAGGTGGAATAATTACACTTTAGGACCCATTTTTCTTCTATAAATAGAGTGTACGTAACTATTGAATACACACTGGAATAAGAATTCCTTCTCTCATTCTCTCTTGAATCTCTGCCTTCTCTTGTTCTTACTTTATATTTCTTCACTTTTATAACAATATTAGGTTTGTAAGGACTAATCCAATAATAGTTACTTGTTTAGTTGTTTGTAATTAAAGAACAAATATATTTAGGAATTAATAGATATAATATTAATTAAGCTTCTCGTTATGTTCTATGTTCCTTCTCAAATAATTCTCTGCTTGTCTCATAAGTGTTGACAAATTTCATATAGTCTATTTCATGCTCTTGAATTTGATACACACACACACAACCGCTCTATTTCGATGCTGATTATATTAAATACATACTCTTTCTAATCTTAAATATAAAACAGAA
Organism: Acacia melanoxylon; assembly: GCA_019022615.1. Lineage (NCBI taxonomy): Eukaryota > Viridiplantae > Streptophyta > Magnoliopsida > Fabales > Fabaceae > Acacia > Acacia melanoxylon. The sequence goes on from JAFJYJ010000037.1 coordinate 6,216,607, forward strand.
TTGACTTTTTTTTAGGAGATTAAAGAAGTTAAATAAGTTATTTAATCATATAATATGTTATGTATCATTAGATTATATATCAATTCAAACAAATTAATTTGAAGAAAAAAATATAAATATAAATACTCAAAAATAATTTAATTAGTTTCCTTAATCTCTCCAAAAAAAGTCAACTTTATCTTATATTTATAACTGAAGGAAGTACTATTTCTAAATTATGAATAATTTATGCCACACATCTATTCTAATGAAGGATCACATGGCAAGTTAAATATTTTGACAAATCCGATAAATTCCAATTGGTTACTTTATTTAATAAAAAAAAATAGATCATTTAGATTTATTAATATTCTTATTGTTATCAATATCTATTTATTTAATAAATCTACAGAAATTTATTCACATACATGCAGCATGTTATATATGGTTTTGTGTATCGAAAAGATACACATAAACTTTTTCTTATTATTTTTAGGAAAAAATAATTTAGAGCTCCTTATACTTTTTCTCGATTTTGAAGTAGGGCCCTCAACTTCTTTTATATATATATATATATACACACACATAAAGTTGATGTCCCTAACTCCACATTAATTTTTCCTTATTTTATAAAGTCCTCTTTAACTACTTTATAAGAAATCAGACAGCGTTGATTAAGTGAAAGAAATTTTCACATCTTTTAGAAATTATCATAAACATTTTATTACATTTTTATAAAGTGTTCTGTTTCTTCTGTATTAAGGATCAATGGATAAATTCTTATAAATAAGATTGGAGGGAGTAATTATTATTTAGTTTGAGTTGGTATTCATCACTATCTGTTAAAAGAGAAATCAAATTCGTTTTGTATTCTAATTAGAGGTAGTTTAAGAAATATGGCTCAAGCGGAGTTGAAATTAGAAGCAAGTCTTGAATAAATAAGCACGTGTCATAAAAAAAGCTGAAGACCTATTTGAAAAACTAAAATTAGCCTCAGTTACTTTATGTGTGCAAATTCAAAAAGCATGTGCAAAAGTGTATAAATGTGCCATTTTCCTTATTGGAGGCTCAAATGTCAAAACAGTCCAGCAACAGTATCTTAAATTAAGTGCAGTCAGAGTGTATGGAATCAAGAGAACAAGGAATAATAAATGATAATTTCATATCAAAGTCCACCTTAATATTAAATTAATGTTATTTAATGTTTTCTTTCAAATTGGATTCCAAAGATCGTAGTCCGGTTTCTCTCATCATTCATTTTTTCGTCATCTTTCATCATTTCTAAATCATGTCCGTCCAATCAATCTGAAAAGTAAAAAACGAGTCACGTCCAATTATTACTCATTTGACTTTTCTCTTATCTTCTCAATCAACGGTCCAGATTAACTCCTCTTCCCAATCAATGGTCCAGATGGACTCATTAGAAATGATGAGAAAATGACATGATGAGAGTATCTGCTTCCATCAATTTGAGCTTTAAAAGTTACTTCCTCTATGGTGAAATCCCAAATTGAGATAATAACTTAAATATGGATTTGTTGAATTTACCAACCTGATTTGGAATTACTTCATTTTAGGTAACTTTATATGAAAATTTTCTATTTTCTTTTTTGATATTTTTATAAGACACTTTCTAAATTATCTATTGCATCGATTGTTCTTAATATCCTTAATTATTTCATATTATAGTAATTAGGTAGAAACACGTCAAGAAAGTTGGGTTCCAATAACTTTAAAGATAATTCTGAAAACAATAATGCAATTTTTTTTTTCAATAAAATGCAATGCTATTAGCTAAATTCTTTAATTCCTTGATTGTAAGAATCCATATATAGGAATAGAGATACTTTTGATCTCTTGGCCTATTTTAAAGGACGTAGAGTTGAAAATTCAGACTATCAATTGCTTCTGCGGAAAAAAATTGAAGGTAAAATCGACCTTTAACTTTTAAAATTATTCAACTACTAGTCAACATTAGTCTTACTATAGAGTATCATTATACTATTTCCGATGCTAAATATAGGATCTAATTTGTACAACAAACTAAATCTTATATTTATGACCGAATGAGAACTATTTTTAAAAGTTCTAGGAGAACAATGCGCCAATTGAAAGTTGAAGACACCAATTACACCTGAAAAAAAGCTCTTCGAGCAAATTTGCCATTATCCTAAGATAAATGCTCAATTATGTTGGAACAAGTTTGATGCCAAGCTCTAGTCAAGATTATATTTTTCCCATTATACACAAAAATGAAAGCTCCGAACTTATCAACTATATCACCCCAGGCATGTATGTACAATTATCCCCACCAACACTGAGATTCTTGTTGAAGAATCAATGCAAGACAGAGGGGCCAAAAAAAAAAAGAATCATGATACATTACCCTGAGGAGGACCAGTGATCAGGGAGAGTGAGAAAGTAGGTAGTCATGGTCTTGCGGAATCTCTTCTTGTAGAGTTTAGGAGAAACCACAGTGGGAGAAGCATCCTTAGGACCACCAAGTATCCCAGTGGCCTTAACCCATGTCTCCAAATGCTTGTCCCATGTGTATTGCCTCATGAAATCTATTATCCCCAACACCAGCTCCTTCCTCTCATCATCCACCCCCACCAGCAACGAGTAATCCATCACGTCCACCGACTGCTCTATCACACCTCGATTTTGTCAGTAAAAATCCGGGAATAAAGGAAGAAAGGGAAAAAGAAAACACCGTTGCAACAATAACAGCAACAACAACAAGCCTTATTCCATTAGGTGAGGTATGCTAAATGGATTGCATGGCGCCATTGTACTCTACTAACAACCAAATCTTCGAGAAGAACTTGTTACATGTACCCAATTTTCATGTCAAGCAAATTTTTCAGTGTTACCGCTATATTGACATTCTTAGTATCTTTTTATTGTTGGCTTGGTCTTGCTTAAGAACCTATTATAAAAGTGGCTTGACAGAAAAATTGTCAAGATCCCATTTGCAGCAACTAAGTGGATTACCATAAGGGATGTTATTTCTAACTAGTCATGTTAGGCTTTATATAAACAAAGAGGATAGGCATAAAGTAAGGATTAAACATGCAGAAACCATTTTATGCTAATGCGACCTATTTTGACTTTGTCTACTGCATAAGAACCTTCAAATACAAAATGATTTCAGGTATAGACACTAAAATCAGGCTACAACCTTGAAAGAATTTAGAGCTGATTTGATAACCAAAAGGAAGCTTACCGCCAAAAAGGCTGTGTCATTCCATACAGCTCTTTCAAGACATCTCTTTGCCCTGCTCCCAAGGAATATGGGTTTCGTTCTCAATGCTTCCAACAAATTCATGTCTAGCATTGTCCCAGTTGTTTCTGGGTTGTACCTAGATCTTCTTGAGCCCTTAAGATCATATACTCTAGATACATTTCTCTTATAGAAGATATTCTCCATTACCATCAGATCTATCTTTGTTTCCTTCCCACCTTTTGGGTATTTCACAATAACCTGCCGCCACCACCAAACATGATCGAGATTATACATATAAAAGTTACATCAATATCACAATGTTGAGCTGTTGGAATTTTTTTTTTTAAAAAATAACAATATTGAGCTTCATGATGCATGCATGCACAGCCCTAGAATGAAAACTGACCTGATAGATACCAAGAACTTTGGCAAGGCATGTTGGGCTTCCTGAATTAAGGGAATCCATCAGGTATGTAAAGTACTGAGGAGCAAATTCTCCAAAGGAATCCATTTCTGTCTTTATAACCTGTTTAATGATAAACCTATCATCTAAAGACTTGGCAAAATATACATTGCTTTTCCCTCCTTGTGCACTCCATCTACGGCACCGGCTCAAGGAACGTATAAAATCAACTTCATCAGGGAAACACAATTTTCTAAGTAAATCAAACTCCTTAGCATAATAACAAGTGACAGAAAAATTTACTTTTCCTCCAGCACCCATAGAATCATCCCCAAAAGAAATTCGCAAGTGTAAAGTTTTCTTGGGGTCCTTTAGAAGAGAAGCAATAGATGATGGAGCATCTTCTGACCCATATCCGCCATAATGAATATACTCCAAGTCTGAAACACCAACAGACTTCTGGGGTGAAAAGGAAGAAGCAGATGAATATTGTTTGTTTCTTTCATGCATAATGAAGCATCCATCATGGGAATCCAACTTATGTGCAACCCCATCTTCGTAATCCCTAGAACTAAGGGCATAAGATATTATGCTGCAGTAATCATCATCATAAACAGCAATAACTCTATGACCATGACGTGTTTGGGGAAGCAGCAACCGAACACCTTCAGCCACACGGGATGCAGAGAAGATGAACAACGGCCTGGCACTCAGAACCAGATTAAGCTTCTGCACCTCCCATGGTGACATTTGAAAGTTAGTCTGCAACGGATTAGATACAGGATCTCTAACCATATTCCTGTAGTCACCATAAGCATGAAAAGACTTAACTGATGTCAACCGTAGTGAGGGGGGCAAGACATGCCTACCTCTTTCTCGAACTCTTAATGCTGAATTAAAAGAATGAACTCTCCCTGATTGGGTCAACCTTCTAGAAGGGGGAGTATCATTTAAATTGGACTGCCTGGTATTACCAGCTTGGAGATCATCTGCTTGAAACGCATGAGAGGGTTCAACTTTTGAAGGAGACTGATTATTTCCAGTCCAGGCAGAATCTATCATATCAGAAAGATTAGATTCCTGAGAGGGGAAACAGTCAGAAGGTGTTTTATTGACAACAAATTCACTATCTGAAAGTAATTTTTCTCTATCTTTATGAGATGTACAGGCTTCAGAACATGGTTCAAGATGCTCATCCATCTGTCTAAGAATACAACTTTCAGGATATTCCTGTAAGTTGGATGGCTGAAGACTACTTTGCTCAGGCCACTGGTCAAAATCCGTGTGACATAAGTCAACTCTAAGATCTTTAAAGTCTGCAGAAGATTCATTTCCTTGTTTGAACTTGGAACTAGAAATCTTTTTAATTGAAGAGTCCAAATAATAAAGCCGGCGATCCCAAACATGTGAACCCATCAGAAGGGAATGCCTTAAGCGATTTAATTCCAGAATATCTAAGGTTATCTTCCTTGGTTGTGAGGTTTCTGTAGTTTCAGATACTAGCAGACTCTACACACAAATAAGCACATCCAAAGAAAAGAAAAAGAGGAAGCAGAAGTGTTAGAAATGAATATATGAATTGTTAAATATAAGAGTAGGCACATATACCACTTGCACCTACAGGCCATGCATGCTAATATAACAATCATACATGGAAACTGGATGTAGATTTTAGGTTTTTCCTTTTCTTTTTTTTAACTCTTGGCCAAAGGATGTAGTTTTTAGTTTTGCTTACATAATATTCACTTCTTTCCTTCTTAATCATATCTTTGAGCTCCGCCATGTGGTTATGAATGACACGATTATCAGACAGCTCACATCCAACACCAAGAGATACACTTTTCTCCATGCATTCAAGAAAATGCGATATTTCCCCGTACACTGTTTCCATTTTACCCAAAACCTGTGAAAGAAAGGGAGTAATTTAAAATTACAATATGTCAACAAGTATTTAATAATTTAATAAATAATAAAACCTATATAATTAATGTCACTTTCAATATAGAACAGAAAATATGAGCAATAGTTTCTTAAGAGCACCTCTATTGCCTCCTTTCTTATCCACTGCTCCTGAATATGGCCAAATTCCAGCACCGATGGGGGCAGATGTACCGAGAGTATGTAAATTGGGGAATACTGGAAAAAAGCAACCGTGCTTCCAAAACTGTTATATATCAAGACGTTTATCAAATTTCAATGTCATTTATTAACAAAATTCTCAAACAAAAACATAATCAATTATGGATTCCCTGTCTGAAAGCTATACCCATAAAAACGGAGGCAGTGCCTCTGCAGAGAGTGACCACAGGTGGAAACTCGATTTGCAGTTGCATGGTCTGAGAAGCTAAGCTCCAAGAACTTTCCAAAAGACAAGCCCCAGGCAGCATCTGACATAACCACTCTTGGAGTTGCTGATGGAACTCCATTTACACGAGGACACCTAAGGCATCGATGCCACATCCAAATCTTGCCATCTCTTTCCCCTGGTAATTTTGCCGATGGAAGGTGCTTAACCTTGATTGTAAGATTTCCTTGCTGGTGCATAAAACACAGAACATGGGCCTCCATAGGCTCTTTACAAGATTGACAGTGAGATGTCTGAGGAAAACAGAAAGTCATTTCACTTCATATTAAGGGCTGGCACCAAACACAGCAAGCAACTAACCCAAATACCAATCAAAACAATGAGTTACCTGATCAAAAAGATTCTCATGAAGATATCTTCCAAGAGGCTTATCATCAAAGCCATAAAACTTTATGCGAAGCAGCTTAGCATGCTCACATACCATTCCCTTAGACACACAGTGGCTAGAGAAGTACACCAATATGCTCTGATTACCGTCAACAGCAGAAAAGTGTTTACCAGAGAGTTCATTTTCATCATTTCTACGTTTCTCACCATTTTCATCTTCAGTCAACTGAGTAATTTCACTTTGTTGCCTCACCTCTTGAACTATGCTTTTCTGCATATCTGGTTGCAAACAGTCTCTCCTACAAGAAGGAAGTACAGGACAGCCCTCTGATTCATCGGACTGATTCAAATAACGTGATTCTATGGCCAAATTACCTATCAAGTCATCATGGCAAGCATTAGATAGTACCTTCCCGGCACTATAACCCAATGTGCTTGCACAAGAAGGAGAATTAAGGCTATCAAGATGCTCTGATTCTGATCCCATTCCTTCAATATTTGATTCAAGAACCATTAATTCTTTCACCCCATCCATGTCATCAGCCTCTGACTGACACATGGTCGCATTATCAGTGTTGGACAACATAGATATGTCATTGTCAGCAGAAACCTTTTCTGCCAAGGCTAAGGAGTGTTTTGATCTCATTTTAGGCAGGGTGGCACCCTCATCAGCAAGGAATGATGTCTCGAGAGATAAATGGTAAGCTGCAAAAACTGCATATTGAACCACATGCTTAATTTTCTTTAGTTCTTCATGGCATGCACCCTTCAATAGGACCTATAATAAGGACAAAATCAGAGACAGGAACCATTGGACAAATCAATCATCAGCCATTCCATCATACCAAACTGTAGCTTACTGGAAAAGTAGAACGAGATGCATGTAAGAGAAAGTTATGCTTTTCATTCAAAAATAAAAGGGAGAATGTACTGCCTTTGTTCCTTGATAGTGAACTAATGATGTTGAAAACTAATAGTACAAAGAATAGCGAAGTTACCGTACAGCCCAAACGCCTTGGACAACCTTGAAAAAACATTAAGGTTTTGGATTTGGATGGCTTTTTGTTGAACTGATTGGCAGTCTCATGATCTTCTACCATTCTGTTCAATCTGAATAGTTCACAGTGCCCCAATACTGCTGTTGATAAATAATCAATTGATGGAGTGATAAGCGCACCAGTGCAGCGGGCTATACGCTCTAGCAATGACCTTTTAACATTCAACACCAGTGAAATTTCTTTTGCCAGCAGATATTCCTGGGCACATGAAGCTACAGTTTTTTCTACCAGCAAAACATTTGGTCGAAGAGCCTCAATTTTTGAAATAATCATCTTCATATGATCATTTTCCTGCTACCATTTAAAAATTAAAATTCTATTTCTACAAGAAATTTAACTTTACTAGTGGGCACAAAAGGTCACCTGCTGCAACAATGTATTAAAAGATGCCAACTGATCTGGAGCCTTCTGGTATTCCAGTGCTCCTGCTAAAAGTAGTATTCTAGGCTTTTTATAGTGTGAGGTCATGCGCTTATGCTTTATACTTTTTGTACAAACTACTCCTTTCACTAAGGTACTGCAAACCAAAATCAGATAAGACTTCATGGTTAATTGCAGATAACTTCAAGGGAAATAGCGTGAATATATACAAAATACAGGGAGAATTTGAATTACAGTATACCTCTCACTAGGACTTCCAGATGCTACACATTTAACCTTTACATAATCACCAGGATCCATACTGCCTCCTTTGCTGGTATCTGGCCTCACAAAGTTGGCGGCCTGCCATGCTATTGTTGCAACAATGTCAAGCCAGTCATTGCAACTACTTTCCTTACTGACTTTAATACCCTCTCCTTGTAAAAGCTGTAAAACAAGAACTCTAAAATGTCCCTGTATAACAGCTTTTAAGGGTTCTTTATTTTCTACATTATGTTTCTCCTTTGCCGGAAACACAGTAGACAGACTGCTACTGGATGAGAACAAGGCACCTGAATCACCAATATCATCATCTTCATCATCAAATGCAAATATACCTCCTTCTGTGTCATCCACTATATTATCGTCAGGTGAAGGGGGACACCAGATAAGGTCATTGTTTTGAAAATCCAATGGCCTCTGAGAATTCTCATTCTGGCTCCAGAATATTGACAAGTCATCAGAAAAATAATCAGTATTATATGCATCCTCAATCCCTTGTTCAGGCTTACTTAAAACAGCCTTAGTTTGTTGACCAAAGGGACCATTGTAATGAGAAATGGGACTTCTTTCTTGCCCCCACTGTACAGGAAGCTCAACCCTACTATAAGCAAAATCAATCCTAGACGGGCTCTCAACAGAATTTGACCCTACAGACTCAAAGTTGCAAGTCTCATGGCTAGCACTAACTCTACTTGAACATGCATCAGAACCAATATGGCAATAAGTACTTGAAGGGCTATAAAGATGCTTGCTAGAATCAGCAATCCCATTTTCATCATTCCTACATTGAAAACACATGGCTTCAATGAAAACATTTGCAAAGTAAAGGATGAAACCAAAATAATCAAATTATACAATTATCCCTTCAGAAACTGCTTAGCTGACATATAACCAAGTAAATTGTTTGTTGATCCACATATGGGTGAGAAACCATAAACAAAGCAGTTAACAATGCCAATAACAATTTAGAAATTCACACCTATTGGAGTATCACATAACAGAAAACTAAGATAATGATGCATTCTACATTTTCTAAAGGGTACAACATTATATGCAACCATGTCACTTTCTCTGATAAAAATCAGAATATAATACCTCCTTGCAGATGGATGAGCTGTTACTTGAGGAGATGGGGAACCGGACAAGGCCATACTCCTGATGACATGGGGAGCATATGCATAATCTTGGGTTTGAAGATAGCTCTTACTTGATTCACTATACAGTGAAGAACAGGTTCTTTCACTATCAAAACTGAAGCAAGGTGATGGTGGCTCAGGACTTTTTCTTGAACTTTCTCGGGAATCACTATACTTCCCATTAACATCTGAACAGAATTTGCAAGAATTGATTGTTTTTCTCAACGCACTGCCTTCAGATTCGAGATTGTCAAGATCACAACCTCCGATACATTTCCCACAAAACCAACACCCACAGCTTTTGCAGTTGTATTTGATGAACATTTCATTTACGTCTCTATGACAATTGCAACACATTTGGTAGCTACTTCTAAGCATATCGAATTGGTCAGGCAAAACACTGCAGATCACTTCCTCGCCAAGAAACCCAAGAACTAACCTTTTCTGCCAAATCCAGTAATGAACTATCAGGTATTCCCATAAGATATGATGGCCCCAACAAAGAAATTTGCCAGCACCTCAACAAAAATAGTAAAAACCTCCTCTTTCTCCAACTAACTTCAGTGTACAACTTCACTTTCAGAAAGCCAAAAGAAACAAATATTTTTCTTCTGGAACTGCAATGCCGATTGCTAAGAAGTATTAATATTATAACACAAAATGAACAGATAATTATTGACATAAAATTCGAGGATGACAGGTTGTAATCAGGCTATGAATGTTTTTTTTTTTTTTTTTGTCTTCTTTTCCTTTACTCGATTTTCATTTTCTTATTGGTGGTGACCAAGACATTCAGAAAAACAGAAGCAGATCCTCCTGGAATCAAATGATATCAAAGAAGTCAGACAACTATACGATGAAAATCTACAACCCATATCCATCTACCACTATTTACACCAAACTCTTACCAAAAGGACACAACACATAAAACAATTTTTGAACATTTCAACTACAAAGAAATGTAATCACCTTAAACTAAGTACGCTCAAAACTGGAAATCAAATGGTAATGACCTCACCGACTAACCAATCCCTGAATCCTCAAGAATGCATTCGGAGACCTGTTTAACCATTCAAGCAATACTCCTGTGGCATAATCACAAAAGAAAGACAAGCTTATCTTGGAAGCTTTATCATCGAAAGCTCAACTCGTTAATCCTCAATCGAACAAGAAGAAGTTCACTGAAGCAACAGAAAAAAGGAAGAATGGGAGAAAGGAGAGAGCTTAAATACTGGGAAGGATTAGAATCATAAGAAGAAAGAGAAGAAGCACGAATGGTCCCTTTCTAACGGAATCGACTTGCATCGCCAACAACAATACCATTTGCTTCATCTTTTCCGTTCGTCACCTCTGTGTGCTTTTTCCTTTTCTTTTCGTTTTCTTTCCTCTTCCATGACTCATAGCTCTGTCACCTTATTTATTATACTAATATATTATTCCTGTTTGATTAAATAATTCAAAAAAAGCAAGGTGAAATTAATAAGATACTAATTACCAGAGTAATTATCAGTACTTTCTTCCAGACAACATAGTTAAGTCAATATATTACTCCCTTCATCCAACTTATAAACCACATTCTATCTCATGAGCTTGTTACTATATATATATAATCAACAATTATTTTTATTTAAAAATTTAATGCACTTTTTTTACTTATTACAATTGAAGAACACAAATTTTTAGAAAACCATAAAAACTAGTTATTGAAGTTGGAAAACTTAAAAAACCTTATAAAGCCGAAAATCCTCCAAAGTAAAACTCATTATTAGAATATAAGGAAAGTGATGTGGTTGAGATTAAAATTTGAATAAGGAAAAATGTGGGAAATAATGGAACAAGACACGTGCATATATGTCTCTTATTATTCTGACTACTGAGGAAAAGGTTTGGTAGCTGTCCTAGTTTTTAAGAGCTGGTTCGGTGCATCATGTGTATTTTGAATGAATGCCTCACATTCTTTCTTTTTCTTTTTCTTTTTTTCCTCATAACAAATAAGAAAACACACATACATCAATTATATAGTCGAGTCTTCTTCTGGTTCGATCACACCAATACGCAAGTTTCTCCTATTGGGTAGAAGATTTGTAAAAGAAAAAAAAAAAAAAAAAAGTACTACTATGGATAAGGCATGTTCATCAAATCTCATCATCACGATATTTAGTCATAACTTTTTTATATAATGATTATTTTATTTAAATTATAGGATTCATTCTTTGATTTTAAAGTATCACCTCTAATCTTAACTATAAGACGAAATTAACTTTTTTTAGAAAAAATTAAAGAAGTTAATTAAATTATTTTAAAATATTTATCATTTATCATTTTTTTCTCTAAATTACTTTTCCTAACTTATAAACCGACATATAATCTAAGGATCACAACATATGATATGATTAAGTAATTTATTTAGCTTTCTTAATCTTTCCAAAAAAAAATCAATTATGTTTTATATTTACTCTCTCCAGTCCTAATTATAAGACCAGGTTGATTTTTTTTGAAGAAATTAAAGAAGATAATTAAATTACTTTAGAGTATTCATACTTATATTTTTTTTCTCTAAACTAATTTTGACTAATATACTAATATATAATCTAAGGATTCACAATATATGATATGATTAAGTAACTTATTTAGTTTCCTTAATCTCTTTAAAAAAAAGTCAACCCAACTTTATAATTAAAACTAAGTAGGGTCAACTGAATGAATTATATTAAGCCATTGTGTTTCATCAACAACATATTCTATGCGTTTGTCAAAAAAAAAAAAAAAACACCATATTATTCTCCGCGGATATAATTCAGCGATATTTATAAATGATTGACTACAAATTAAATAAAAAATTTATTTAAAATATGGGACTCACATACACTCTAATTATTCCAAACGATATTGAAATGTATGGCTTCACGTGTGTTCAAATTGGCACTTTTATAATAATAATGTACTCCTCCTGCCTTAATTATAAGAGTTAGTTGACTTTTTTTGGAGAGATTGAGGAAACTAATTAAATTAGCTTAGAGTATTTTTATTTTTATTTTTATCTTCAAACTAAATAGTTTGACATTTTAAGAAAACACAACATATGAAACGATTAAGTGACTTATTTAGCTTCCTTAATCTCTCCAAAAAAAGTCAACTAACTCTTATAATTAGGATCAAAAGTAGTATCAATTAAGCTTCATCATTACTACACGCAAACAGTGGCATCAACATATATATGTTCACAAATTCTCATGTTTGTTCTATTATAGATATGTCACCTTTTTATATATTATCCAATTTTTATTCGTTCCCAAGTGGCAATAAACATGTGTATATGTATAGTATAAGGGAAAAAAACTTCTCATGTTGTAGGAAAAGTGCATTCTCATGTTTGTGGGTCCTACCATTTCATATATGTATAAAAATCTTCTTCTTCTCATACAACATGAGAAGTTTAAACCCCATAATATAATACTATTACTTTCAATAGTCGTATGTGGGCGTAAATAATAATATCCACTCTTTTAATCATCGTATTCATACAAGTTTAAATAATTAAAAGCATCAAAGTGTGCCTTGTAGTACTATATTAAATTCGTTTATGTTCCATGAGGATAAGGCTCGAAATCCCCCCCAACTTACTTAAAAGTATATATATATATATATATATATATATATATATATATATATATATATATATATATATATCGGTACATTATGTGGTCCCTCTATATTCATTAATATTAAGGACGGAACACATCAAGATTCTTGGTACCTTCAATGGTATTGTAGTTTAATATTGCCTTCAACTTCCAACATCTATCCATATATTCTTTTTAATCTTTATTATAAGTTACTAACTAATAAGTATATTTAGTCTTTTTTATAAGGCACTTACTTCTTCCCAATGGCACTTGATTATTTCTTTCCACGTATACCCCTAATTAATAAGGGTAATGGATGAGAGTAGTAATTAATATAATATTCAAATTTAATACAATTAGTAGGGGTAATATTGAAAATTACTTAAATTATAGGATAAATTTTTATTGACTTTAACTGTTTTTATGGGTTTGTAAGAATTGTTAGTTGGTGTCTTATAATAAGAACTAGAGGGAGTATATATAACATATTAATCTAATTTAGAGATATTAATGAAACTAAATAAAGTATTTAATGAAAGCATATGTTACATGATCCATTTATACTTATGTGTATCATATTAAACTATATATTAGTTTATATATGAGACAAGTTAATTTAAAGAAAAATGAAAAATATAAAAGATACAATGAAAAATTAAAATACCTTTTACTTAGGATCATGATTTACTTACAAATTATATTTTGCATTTATAATGGAAGAATGTATTATGAAATTTCTTTTATAAATTTATAAACTTATATATATAAATATATGCTCCTAAGAGAAAACAAGACTCACTACAAACAAAAAAGAAGAAGAAGAAAAAAAGCCTAATTGGCGATAGAATTTCGTTACAAATTAATTAGTTGTAGTATACTTGATGACGGAATTGTACAATTCCGTCTTTGAATTCTATTGATAATCCACTATTTTTTTGTAATGACTATTGGTGGCCAATTTTTTTCTTAATTGTTATGTTAAATAATTTTCTTAAAAAATAGTATTATAACTTGAAAATTGCATCATATTATAATTAATGTATACTTACATATAATATTTTTTAAAATTATTTTGTTACCTAAATTAATATTATATACAAATTAAATAACAAAAAAAAAATCTATTCATACAATTATACAAATGCTAGAGTATTTTATTTTTTGAAAGTGAAGGTTTCATAAATAACTAGAATATTTTAATATACTAATAAATCATGTACTCTATTTCTATTTAGATATATCACTGAGAGATTATATATAGAATATTTTCCTAACGTTTTCTCTAAAAAGTGGCCAGGGAGGTTTTGGAGAGAAAAACATATCATTAATGTATTTTATCATTGTAAAATTAGCAATTTATCTTTAGAGGATTGAGATTTAATTAATTTTAATTCGGGTCAAACATGAATAACATTTTCTCGTTAGATTGCCTCTTTGGGTTGGCAATATAATATGTTTTTCCAACGTGATTTATAGTATACGAGATAAATATATGAGAATGATTTTATCTCAACTTCATGCAAACCTGTTTATATAATGTTAACTTAAACATGTCCATTAACGGTGGAAGCAACTGCTTTTGCTTTCGAATTCAGAAAAGCATTACAATGAGAAGCCGATAAAGCAATTACAATCAGTCATAATTATAATTTAGCTATCTTCACCTACTAATTAATAAAGAAAGAATAATTAATAGTAAGTGATTAATTAACCAACTGGATAATTAATTAGAATATTCCACTCTCATCTTATTTATAAGTCTATTTTGACCAAATCTCACATAAGAGATATTTAACTTAATGATTATGAGGGTAAATTTTCAATTTTACCTTCATTTATGATTGGATGTTTTTCAACTGTTTATTCTCTCTCTATCTTCATGGGTACAATTAATATGGGTAAAATTGTCACAATCTCATCAACTCCCTCTAGTCCTTATTATAAGGCACCAACTAATTTTTCTTAAAAACCAATAAAAACAGTTAAAGTTAATAAAGTTCCTTACAATTTAAGTAACTTCCAATATTACTCCTACCTCCTACCAATTGCACTAAACTCTAATATTATATTAATTATTACTCTCATACACTAGCTTCATTAATTATGGGCAGACATGAAAACAAATAATTAATGTTCATTGGGAACAAACAAGTGCCTTATAAAAAGAACCAAATAAACTTGCTAGTTAGTGCCTTATAATAAGGACCAGAGGGAGTATTACATAAAACTAGACTTATAAATAGGATTAATTTTTTTGGTCAAAATAGACTTATAAATAGACCCTCTGGTCCTTATTATAAGGCACCGACTAACTTTTTTCACAAACTAATAAAAGTAATTAAAGTCAATAAAGTTGTCCTAGGATTTAAGTAATTTCCAATATTAGCCCTACTAATTGTCCTAAACTCTAATATTATATTAATTATTACTCTCACACACCACCTTCATTAATTATGGGCAGACATAGGAAAAAATAACTAATGCTCATTGGGAATCAGCAAGTGCTTTATAAAAAGGACTAAATAAATTTGTTAGTCGGTACCTTATAATAAAGACCCGAGAGAGTAATTATTAAGTTTTTGGAAACGCCCATTGACCAAAGAAACAAGAGGCCAAGGCAAGAAAATCAAAAGGCCACGTCGTGATTGAGTTGAGTGCATGAATGTCATGGATGACTCCTTTACAATGGTCGGTTGGACATATCCTTAATTTCTGATGCCATGTTGCTTTCACTAAGCTTCCTCAATAATTAATCTGTGGGAAGCTAATGAAAATTCATACACTCCTTCTGGTTTTATATAAGAGAAAAAGGGGTTAAAGTACGCATTTGGTCATTTATATTGTATCAAGTTTCAATTATGTTTATAGAATGTATTTTTAGTCCTTCAATTTTAGTACTGAAAAATGCTTACTCATAAAGTTTAAGTAATGATTATGCAATTACACGCCCGTAAAGCATACTTCCATTTAAAATTTTTAATATAATATTTTTATATTTTAAATTGTGTACATTAAAAATTAAAAAACATTAAAATGAAAATATGTACAAAAATCTATCTTTACGAATAATGCTTTGTTAGCATTTGATGAATCAACATTTTCTGCTATATAAGACTGACAATGTTAAGATTGAAGAACAAAAAATGTACTTCATAAACTTAAGAAACTAACATGCAACTTAATGCAAATATAAATTATCAAACGTATTCTTTTCCTTGTAAAAGAATGTTTTAGAGATGACATATTCTTATTTACAAGAGATACTAATAATTTATCTGAAATTTTTTAGTAACATTTTTCATTTTTGTCACAATTATTAGTTTGCCTCACTGTATTAATTATGCACTCAATCTCTCGCCCTCCATAAATAATAATGTTTTTTTAAAAATAAGTTATATTTTATATATTTATTGCATATAAACCAATTTTCATCAACTTTTTTATTAATTTATTTATTTATATATTATTAAAAAAAAAGGACGTGATGTCATAGCTGATACAAATGTTACTCATACTCTATAAGAATTTGAGCTCAAATTTAAATTAACTGAAAATGCAAAAATATCGTTGATGATGAATAATATGTAAGCATTAATGTAAATGTGTAAATAAATTAACAACCTCTTATGTTTGATGTCAGTTGGACTACAAGATCCTGATAGTTATGATATTTATTTTGACTCTATGAACCTTGAAACTCAATTCTCTTAAACTTTTTGTAATAATAATATTAGCGGGTAAATATCAAAATCATAATAGGCCATGCTAATATTGCTAATGTGTTGTAATGTCAAAATGCCACTAGTCTTGATCTGGTTTTTTTATGGTTGAAACTTGAAGGATGAAGACAAATGAAAAAGAGGGAATCGTGGGATGGTTGGAGGAGGATTATGAAGACTTTTAGTGTTGGATTAATAATTAATTAAGGAATTTTTATTTCTTAAAATGTTTGACATCACCTTTATATATTAGTAACAATTAATTTAATTTATTAACAACTTCAAATTCAATTTTGCTTCCATTTTTCTTGTTTGTTTTAGTTTCAACTTCTTAAATTACTTTTTTAAAGTACCCTTTTTGATTTAAAGTCAATCCGTATAATTTAAATCTAGCTCGATTAACAAGGAAACAGTCAACAACAATGTAAAATGATTAAATTTAATTACTTATTTATTTCATTACATATAAAATTAATTAAAATAGATTACTAATAAAATTTTCTGCCATTTGATTTAGTGAACAGTAAACTATAGATTGTCTTAATTTCCTTTTTGGTTAACTCCCATTATGCCCCATTTAATTACTCATGTTATCATTGTATTTAATTCCTAAAGCCACTACACATTCTCTAGTTCACATAAATAAAGGTATTTTTTATATTAAAAAAAGTTTTACATTCTTCAACGAATTTTAACCAACTTTTCAAATAACATGATTGAGTTAATTGTTTTTTATTTGGACCTAATTATAAGACTGTGTTGATTTTTTTAGGGAGATTGAGAAAGCTAAATAGGTTACTTAATAATATCATATATTAGTTTATTAGTCAAACTTATTAGTTTGGAGGAAAAAAAATAAAAGTAAAAATACTCTAAATTTAATTACCTTCCTTAATTTCTCCACAAAGATCAACTTGATCTTATAATTAGAACTGGAGGGAGGGAGTACTATATAAAAGTCAGAGGGATATCACTGGATTATAATTCCTTACAAGTAAATAATAAATAGCAAATGCTATCATTAATCTGTGGAGCCAACCCAACATGGTTTAATTTTGCCAACCTCCTAAGTCCTAACCCTATTGTTTTAATTGTCAACAACTAGCATGGCTTGTTTTATGTTCTTGTCATAAGCATTGGTTTTGCTTTCTGTCTTTTCATTTTCTATTAACTGTGTAGATCAAAGACAACTCATTAATGAGAAGTTAAGTAATGTAAAATGTACTCAATTCTTCGTTTTCTTATATACAAAGATATCACAGAGCGGGATCAGAAGTCTGAGTTAAAAAGTCTAAACCTAACCAAACGAAATTGATCCAAACATGAAGTATGAGAGATTTCCATAGAGGAATAATGCTTACCTATTTCGTGAGCTTTTCTTACAAAACAGTTGGCCCACTTCAACATTTCTATACGAGAGTAAATAATCTCAAGGACCCAATTTGAGAATATTAATGATCTCACATCATTAATCTCGGCTCTCAACGGATGAGGTAAGCACTACTATAAAATATGGATTTTACTTCATTAAAAAACGTTCCTTTTTGAAAAAGGAAAATAAAAAATAAAGGCGTCACTCTAGTCTTCGCTCTGCTGCCGCCTCACTTACCATCAGGATCTAGCTTCGGTCTAATGTCAGGATCCAACGACACCAATAGATCTAAGATTTTTTCTTTTTCTTTTTTCTTTTTTTAAAAAAAAACACCTTACGACGTCCCTTTTAAAAAGAGACGCCTTAAGTTCCTTACGGTCTCACTTTTTTTAAAGGATACTGTATCTTGACTTTACCATATTTTTGGTATAGGTGTCCTCCTGTTTTTTCAGACGTTGAAAGTGTTGTTTGTAGTAGTGAAACCAGAATCCTACTCACTTCTCTGTAAATAAGACCAAAATGCTTAACTGTGTTATATTAACATAAAGAGAGGATTCAATTTGTTTTACCCTTTTGTTTTTTTAACACTCTTTCCTACCCAACGTACGAAAAATGGACATGCGTGGGCGTGTTGCATTGCTGTTAACTTTTTTGACTTTCTGGTGAGACGGTAAGGTTGAAGCACAAGCATATTTGCACCTTCCACCTCCAAAAATGGAGGCTACCTCACTTGTAAAGTGACCCAACAATACTCACAAGTTATAAATAACTTGGGTTACAATTCACGACCACGATTTCAATTTCAAACCATTAATTTAGGGCCCTACACAGGTGGCAAAACCAGCATTATATGAGGATTTGTCAAAACCTTCGAGCACACATTAAATGCCATGTTCAAGCAGATTGATGCCTGCTTTTATTTATCTTATGTACGGTCACAGTTTGGATTAATTATATCCTGTTGATCAATACTCCAAATATATCACACTCTTGTCCCCACTTGTGAAAGAATCTTTTTGTTCTACATATAAATCCACCTAGAGGGTATTAATGATTATTTTTTAATTTTACCCTTATTTAATTATAGTTGGAAAGAGAGAGAGAGAGAGCTGTGAGTTATTTGTAAATGTATAGAGAGAGAGAGAAATTTAATCAAGGTAAATTTTAAAAAAACATATTTAATGACTTAACTGTCATTCTTTAATATGTGAAAATTAGTTACACTAGATTTATTGTGGTACCTGTTATTAGAGAATTTTCTAAGTGGTGTTTTTGATCTTTTTCTAAAGCATTTCTTAGTTTTAAGGAATATTACATATTTTTTCATATATACCCCATAATTAACCAGGGTAGTGAGAGAAAGTAAATTAATACGATGTTGAAATTCAATGTAGTTAATGAGAGGAATATTGAAAATTACTTAAATTTTATGAAAATTTTAATACTTTTAAATGTCTTTATCGATACACTTGAATAGAAGTCCAATGTATTCGTAACCAGAGGAGAGTATTAAAGGACTTTTGTCCCATTTATTTTGGGCATTTCATTAATGCACACAAGAGTTGTGTATTACTGTGTCATATTGCATACATTGTGCATAACGTATATCAACCATATGAATTTTTTCAATCATAGTGATTATTCAGTGTTTACCTTAAATAACTAATTGTTGCAACTTGCAAGCGTGACTGAAATGCAACTAAAAACAAACCGATTCTCTACTTCTGCAACTATCAGAAAAAACGAAAAAGATCTGCAGGGGTTGACCTTTCTATATTTTGGTAAACTACAAATAACCCCCTTTTATATATTAACCTGCAACGGACAAGATCAGGTAAGCTTTAACAAGAAAGTGAAAATGGAAGTTTATATACATGGAACAGCTTACTTCGATGGCCAACCGTAAAATGGCCAATCCGTACTTTTATCTTATATGTTCTGGCTACTGAAAACAGAAAACGGGGGGAAAAATGAAGTTTCAAGTTTTCTTGATGACACAGACGAAATTTCCAGCAGCCATTTATTCAGGTCACCATCAGCAAGAGGAAGCCTCATGTTGAAGGAAGAAAAGCGAGAATTGGCAACAATTTATTGCATCAAGAGTATAGAAACATACGTTGTTATTAAAGAGAATCTGCTATGAAGCACACAATTAGGCTCTTCCAGTGCGCCTTCCAACTTTGAGTGCCAGCTCAGTATCAATTTTGAGGGAGATGTCAAGTGCTTTCACAGAATGGGTCAATGAACCACTGCAGAATTAGGCAAGTGATTGTAGTAATCTTCCATAGAAATAATACATGCATATTATGCAGGTTATTATTTTATTTTATCTTTTGTCTTGGGCATCCGAATTCCGATTTATCTTCGCCAGCACATTCAATATCAAGGAATGGAATAGCTCGAGGAAAAAGAATATAAAAATGTATTCCCATATCGTAGGTTCAGAGTTGCACTTGCAGGACAGTAATTTTACCTGGAAATGTAGGTTACTCCAGACTGCCCAATTTTATGAACTGTTTCAAGAGTAACATTGCCAGATGCCTGTAAACACCGCAAAGGCACATTGGTTAGTTAGTAAACTGAAAAGAGACAATATTTACTGTGAAGCCGACCTCGAGCTATTATAAGATAGAGGATGCATTATATTTTAAGTGAATGGCTACATAGACAAAAACAAAAGGAATGGCAAAGTAGCAGGTAAAAGAACAAGTGCCAAAAAGAAGACTTCAGCAAAGAAGATGATAATCTTCATGGGTACTGGGAATAACATATTGGAATTAGTTAGCATTGCACACCTCGGTCTCAAATCTCCCATTGACCAACTCTACAGCTTCTTTGAGCATAGATATGTCGACATCCCCATTTGCTAGAGGCACAACCATATTATCCAACATAATCCGGGTCAAAGAAGTCTCTGTTTGGGATGCGTAATTTAATGCTTCTTTCACTTCCTCAAGTGTCCTGGTTTCAACCTGGGAAAAACACAAGTACTTTAAAACTATCCTAGCTTCTGCAAGGCGTGGTCCTGCACATGCATGGATAGCCAGGGAACAAAAACCTAAAAGCACATACATTCACAGTCATCAAAAACTTAAATTTGAAGTTGGTAGTCAACAAAAGATTAAGAGCTTATTGAAGTAATCTTGACATAAGATATAAGACCAGAACAATATCCACACGCTTTGCATGCTAAAAACAGCCTTGAAATGAGCAGATAAAAGATATGTAAAAGTAACAGCATGAGCACCACCTCTACTGGTAATTGAAGGTCCCTTTCCTTTATATACAGGTCAGCAGCTCTAAGAGCATTAGTAACACCTCCAGCTATTGATATATGGTTATCTTTTATCATTATCATATCAAACAAGCCCATCCTATGATTACGCCCACCACCAACCAATACCTACAAAAACAGATGTATACAAGCTGATCAAGTATGAACTTCATTAAAAAAATAAAAAACCTCTATCACAAAAGATATAAGAGATCCAGACCGCCCACTTATCCAATAGTCGTAAACCTGGAGCAGTTTTTCTTGTCTCCAAGATATATGCTGGGTAAGCTGCATCTGCCATTTGCTACAAAGAACATGAAAGTTAGAAAGCATCCCAGATACACAACAAACGTAACCAAAAATAACACCCTCCACTAATCACTCTGCATGGTGAGATAACATATATTACTATCTTTTTCTCCTTGAGATGGATGATTTTTCATATATGTGGTCATATCATGATTATAATATATTAACTACAAAAATAGACGTAAGGCCAATATTACACATATTTTATGATATTCCTTTTGGAAACTGATTCAGCAGTGAAATGTTGCAGCAAACATGTCCTTTTTTCATGTAATGTAAAATTTTAGTTCAGAATGTAAAAGAAGCCTCCACAATAGGTTAGCCTTCTTGTCATAAAATTAGCAAATGATCAATAAAAACAGAATGATGAGCCAAATATTGACAGTGATTAGATAGAGTAAGCTCAAGTTATTTATACAGAGTCTGATTTCTAATGTTTAACTAACTCACTTAGCCACAGCTGGAGCTGGACTATAGCTAAGATACAGTTAATACAACTAATCCGTGACTATCCTGACACTTCTCAGCCTAGGTCCCTCCCATTCTCAAAAGTTTAAAACTGGACTCCAAAGTCATGAGCAGCCAAGCTACATACAAATCCTGTAGATTTCTCTAATTTGACCAATTGAACCATTTCTCAATTCTAATTTTCTATAGCAAGCATTGATATTAAATTATATGAATGTCTTTCCATATCCCAACAGAGACCATTAGAAATGGCATCCAGTACTAGCTAATGCAGTTCACTAAAGAGGTTCCATGGAATTCAGTTTCCTGTAAAAATAGCATATCAAAGAAAACTTAATAAAAATGTACTTAAAGAAACAAAACCTTAGTTAAGGTCGCAATTCCACTCATCCGCTGCATAAAGTTTAGCACTACCCTTTCAGCTACTACAATGTTGTGCGCCCTTCCTACACATAAATTATGGACATTAGTAACAACCTTTCAGAATATTATTCAAATTCCACTGATGCTCTTCTGTCTTTTCTGCCCTTCAGCGGCTACTTCTCATTAATTTTCTTACCATGAACTCTTCCAAACTGAAGACCTTTATGGATATAATCTCCATCATTTTGAGACCACTCCACCTGAAATTAACCCTACAATGACTCAACGAAATAGTAACCAAACAAGTCATGTAAACTCAAGCCATTACCTTCATACCCTTAAAGATGGATCAACCTCATGAAATATCATCTCTGCTAGTGCAATCCCAGCAATAATACCATCTTCCTTCGCCAAAAAATAAGCATCCACTTCCATGTTATAAGGAATAGTGGCCAAGCATGTAACATCACCTACAAATGAAACACATTGCACTCAGTACCATTTATGCATTTATAATTTACTCACATCATATAAGACAGTAAAAAATCAGTATTTCATTTAAGAGAAGCCCAACAATATTAAAAAACAATACAGTGCTAAATTATAAGAAACAAAGCAGACCGTGACTCATTGATCAATATATTATTATAAATAGTGATCCAGAATATGAAACAAGAAAGTTCATGCAAGACCCTGAGGAGAAAGGTTAAACACAAACCTTTATCACCAGCATCCTCTGCAAGTGCTAACTTGATTATGTTCTTCAAGTCATAAGTGGGGTGCACGGGAGGCTTAATTGCAAAGGACTTGGATGATGTGGTAGAGCTTGTGACGTCAGTGGAAGACATTTTAACAACAGTCCTGCAGTTGTGCATTACAGAAATGAGTTGACCAACAAATATGTTAAAACATAGTTTGTAGTCATACAGAATTCTTGATACCTCCACCCTCAAATTATTTCCTCCTGTTCTCAATCTATGATTACTTTGATACCTTTTCTCTTGGTGTATTTTCCTTTCTATTCTATTGGCATTTGAAAATTACTTTCAAAAGAATAGTAACCCCAATGTGTATATTCAATTCTCGCTGCATTGTAAAGGAAGAGTGCAAAATACTTCCAGAGGGGCTTGCTGCCTACAGGACTATGTGAACAAAAAGATTTAGAGAAAAAGAGAAATCCCATGTGCCAAATCAATAGGCATACCAAAAAATTGATGGAATAATCATTTTCCACTTTTTGGAGCTGAAATAATTTGCCTAAAACCATATAGCTACATAATTCTAATAAAACAAAAGCAGGATAATTAACATTTGCAAGTTTCAAGATTAACCAAAAGATTGACTCCGTCACCTACAAGCGACTCTAATTTGCGGTTTTTCAACCTAAAACGCGTCAAGAAAAAGCAAACCAGTGAATAATGAGACCCTGCCTTCAAAATTTAACAGAACTAAGCACGTAAAGTTGACTAAAGCACAAATGGAAGTCCTGATCATAGCAGAAAAGTATAATTATAAAGGAGAATACGGAAAGAAAAATGTGGAAATAAAAGAGAAAAACAACCTGAGGGGAAATGGAGTTCTGTGACGCTGCGTCACCACCGGAATTGCTGCGGCTGGCAACCGAGAGGAGGAGACCGGAGAAGAGAGAATCATTCAGAGGAGAAGAACCTCAGGGCAAGGGCTGAATTCGATGGAGAAGAAGAAGCTCAAAAGTGATCGCAGCTGTGGCTCAGCGAAGAGATGCGGCAAAAGAAGCTTCAAAAAAGCGGGTTCGGAAAGGCGTCAGGAAAAAGAACAAGGATGGATAAGAAATTTATTATTATTTTTATTATTATTATTTGTGAACACGAAAGTAAATTTGAAAGGTAATTATTTACGAGATACGATATTGTCACTACCAATTTTATATCACTATCACTTCTTCACCGTTAGATAAGAATCTCAATAGAAGAGAGAAATAATAAAGGTAGATGAGATTCTGATCTAACGGTAAAGAAGTGGTAATGACTTGGTAGTGACAATATCATATCCCATTATTTACATATAACTTTGAATTTATAAGAGTACATTATCAAATTTCATCTTCTGGGCCAAAAAAAAAATTATAATTTCGTGTTTACTTTTTTTATTATTTGTGGTTAAATATTTTTCCATATTAAATAGAGGTAAATACTACTTAATAATTGATCCCTTCAATTTGTCTCAGCTACCTTTTTTTTTTTTACACCTCAACTATCAATTTGATACTTAAATAATGGAATGTAATCCAATTACATACAATGTAATATAATGATAATTATATGATTTTTTTTTTTGCTATAATTATATGAATTTGTTTAGTTAGTCAATAAGAAAAAATGATCCATACTCATAAAAACTTTAGGTAGATTACATAAAAAATAAGAATATATAAGAATAATATAGTAAGGGACAAAATTGCGCTTGTCTACCCACACACATATATATAATGTACATGTTGAGTTTATGGGTTTTTTTTATTCCTCGTTTTGGGTTGTGTACACATTGGTTACATAGCAAATTTTTTACATTTAATAGTGAAAATACTATGTAGTGTACAAGTTGGGTTCACGGTAAGTTTCAAATATTTAATGGTGGGAATATTATTTAGGATTATACTTACATCAAATTCATTATATTTATTACATCAAGTTCTCCAATTACACATGACAATGTGTCATATTTTTGCATTTGGGTTTATAGTTAATTGATAATAATTTAAAAATAGGACACATGGTCACCTGTGGTTAGAGAACTTGATGAAATAGATATAATGAACTCAATGTAAGTATTTTCCTATTATTTAATGGGATATTTTGATATTTTTTGACGGTAGAATTTTTTTAATGGTGATAATTATTTAATATTTAACCTCGTTTATAGATGAGTACTTTGGTTACTTTTAAAAATTATAATGGCAATATTAATATCTTTTTCACTTAATTACAAAATGGATGTATCCAATTCATGATGTGATCCTGTTTATATTATATAAGCACAACCAAATGTTATAATTGATCTATTACATCAAGATTACATGTAGTCACTCCTATAGAAAATCGTACCAAATAGAGTATTAGAATTCAAACAAGCAATCTTTCTTTTTATGAAGGGCTTGAGCCATTGTACTATAAAGGCACCTGCACAATAATAATTTTTTTAATATGGGTGTTTTTCTAGATCATATTCAAGTATTTAGAGAAATCAAGAATTTCATTATGTGCTACTTTCTGTCCTGAGGGCTTGTCTCGTACGAGAGGAGGGGAGAAAAAGTGACCAAAAAAAAAAAAAAGTTGAGTTAGATTTTAATAAGAGAGAGAGAAGTGTGATTGAATGTACTCTTTTAATCTTTTATCTTACATCTTCTCCCTATTAAAAATTTGTAACCTTGCTTTTTCATTTTTTTTTAAAGAAATCTAACTTACAAAAATTTTTCCACCCAAACTTTCTCTAATTCCCTTATATAAAATAGACTCTAAATAAATGACGTAATTTATAGTGTAATTTACATTGTAAAAATACTCATAATTTTTTACTAAAAATGCGTCTACCACTAATTAAATACTTTTCAGAGGTGTAACAGTATCATAAATTTAAAAAATTAGAGCAAAAATAACGCTACCTTTAAAAAGGCTAACTTAATTAGTGGGACCCACACCATTTTAAAAAAATAAAAATGTCTACCTTTAATAATTTTTTTACCTTTTGCTGCCCTTCCTCTCCTCCTGAACCCTGATCCCTCCCAGGATTGGCTTGCGTCCGATACCTTTTATCGTCTGCTACCTCCTTTTCCTTAAAACAGTGCAGTTTTGAATAAAAAACAGTGAAGCTTTGGTTTTTTGTTTCAAGAAAAAAATATTTTGGGTATAACAGGTACTAAAAAAATATTTTAGGATACTGATAACTACTAAAAAAAATATTTCATGATCTTAAAAAATTATTTTATGATTTTAAAAAAATATTTCAGATACTGTTGGTACTAAAAAGATACTTTATGATCTTGACCGATGAAAAATATTATCTTGAAAAATTATTTTAAGATCTTAAAAAAATATTTCGGATCCGATTAATACTAAAATGATACTCGAATCGCGGAGTTTGGAAAAAAATTATTTTAGGATTTTGAAAAAATATTTCAGGTATTGACTTATACTAAAAATATACTTCAAGATATTTTTTAAAATCCTAAGATAATTTTTCAAGATTGTAAAATTTTTCCGGTTACCAATGAGTACCAAAAATATTTTTTCAAGATCTTGATCAGTATCCTAAAATATTTTTTTAATACATGTCAGTACCCTAAAATATTTTTTCGCTTAACAAAAAAGCAAAGCTTTACTGTTTTTTATTCAAAACTGCACTGTTTTAAAGAAAAGGAGGCAGCAGACGGTAAAAGGCATCGGACGCAAGCCAATCCCATCTCTCCCTCCCTTCCTCTATCTTCCTATTGTCTTCTCAGATGCCGACGGCAGTGGCGGCGATGGCATCCTACACCAACGATTGTAGTGATTCTCGTCTCTTCCAACAATCGCGGCGGCATCCTCGGTGGAGTGATGTACCTGTGGCTTCTTCGGAGCAACATCGCCATCAGAATCAAAAGCCACATCCTTCCATCTTTGGCGACCAGATCTGCACTATCTATCCTAACATCAGCTCTCCCAATCACCTTAAGCCTCCACCT
Organism: Acacia melanoxylon; assembly: GCA_019022615.1. NCBI lineage: Eukaryota > Viridiplantae > Streptophyta > Magnoliopsida > Fabales > Fabaceae > Acacia > Acacia melanoxylon. The sequence continues at coordinate 6,243,573 of JAFJYJ010000037.1, forward strand.
AATGATTTGGACACCTCGTGAATAACCTTGGTTCCACTGCATACAATCAACACGTTGCAGAGCAAGATCTTGGTTTGGAGTTCCTTAGGGCTCAAATTATAGGAGCAATTGACATTTCATAGTACTTAAGCAGTTGAGACCCAATTTCACTGAGCTTCGTCGTCACAAGCATGGTAGAAAGTGAAGGAAGCTTATGCATCTTTAGGTCGCAGTATTTTTGGATTATTATTTTTTTAAAAAAAAAAAAAAATCCATGCTCTTCAAACATCAATTTTCAGGTCACCAAGCTTCATTTTATTTTTTCTCTCAATGTTTTTAATTTTCCTATTCTTCAATCTCATTTTTAATTCCTTCATGTTCTGTAATTTATGGAAATCTTTAGCAAGTGGAAAATGCTATATGCTGTGATATGTATGTTCTCTGGTATGTTGTAATGTAATTGTTCTTCCACACACACACACACACGTTTGTGTATGTACGTGTGTGTAAGAGTCGGAAGGTAGAAGAGAATTGTTCTTCCATACACACACATTATGCATGTATGTATGTAAATAAGAGTGGGAAGGTAGAAGAGAAAATGACGAATCGAGAAGTTGGAAGGGAGATGATGTTGAATTTTTCTAAGTTGGGGTATTTTGGTATTGGGTTAAGGAGCGATTTTACCAATGAACTATTGGTTCAGGAGCAACTAACACAACAAACTCTTATGTGGACCTTGAATGCAAATGAACTTTTGAATATGTAAAAAGAGCACAATGACGTTAAGTGGGGGGAAACGTCCGTCAGTTTGCAATTAGATTGAGGGATATCAATTGACATCAAATAAAACACGTGGCTTGGTATATGTGAGTCAGCTACAACGTGGAAGGGAAGGGAATAAACGATTGAAAACAATTAGTAGCTTAGGGTTGATTCGATTTGGGGAAAAAAAAGAGAGTGGAAATCGTCACTACGAAACAGCTTCCTGATCTTTTTAAAAACCCTAATGTTTCATAGTTAGGTTGTAAGTAAAAGTTAGCCCAAATGGCTTTAATCAAATCCATCGAGCAATAAATTCCAGATTCATGACCATAATGAAAATCAAAGGGAAGGGGAATAAAAACGAGAGTAGTGAAGTTAAGAACACAAGTGCTTCCTCGGATTCGGTTGCGAGCTAAGGAAGAAGAAGATGGTGATGAATCTCCAAACAAGCTGCCGCCTTTGCTCCATTTTCCTCGGCTCTCACTAACTCGCTTTTCTCTCGGTTTTTGCTGCTCCTCTATTTCCTTTCTTTCTTTCGTCGATCGAAACACGACGGTGGAAAGGGAAAGCGGGGATATCGTCGGCGATGGAAGTGGGGATGGAAGGTGATGAGAGTGTGTGAAGTAACGTCAGAGCGCAGGTCTTTCTTCTCTGTTTCTGCCTTTCGTCGTGCCACTGCGCCTCTGCTCACTTTTTCTATTTTCCCAGTCGTTCCCGTCTATGCGCTGCGGTCTGGCTCCTACTCACTCCTCAACCAGCCACGTATTCTATTATATGTGAATTTATTTCCCTCAATCCAGCAGCAAACTGACGGACGTTTCCCCCCACTTAACGTCATTGTGTTCTTTTTACATATTTAAAAGTTCATTTGCATTTAAGGTCCACATAAGAGTTTGTTGTGTTGGTTGCTCCTGGACCAATAGTTCATTGGTAAAATCGCTCTTTAACCCTTTGGTATTTTTATATAGTAGACAACGTCTGTTAAGCCATTTTAACGGTTATATTATTTTTGCACTATAGGTATTTTTACATCTTCAAAACTTATTAGGTGTTGGGTAATAAAAACTCATTGTTATTTTTGTACCTTTACCTTTATTAGAACTGAATGTGTATCATACTTTTTGTTGGTGCACTTTTATTTCTCTGCAAACAAGCTGTTTTTATTTTTCTGCAATACAAAGTATGCCGATAATAATTGAATATTATTACACTTATTTATATCTCTTGGTTAATAATTTTAGGATTATTTAGTTTATAAATAATGGACTTTTGAGCTTAATTGGGGTTTTAATTAGATTTAATTTGTTTTTATATTAACATTTTATATTTACAGTGTTTGAGTATTTTCACCATAACTTTTGCTTTAGGTATCTGATTAGCCTCATTCTTTTCTCATTTTATTAGATGATTTATAGAGATACAAATGATATAAAGACTTGAAAGCTAAATTTGGATAAGAAGATGGTCAAAATTGGAGTCAAAATTAAACACGAAATTTTTGAATTTTATTTAATTGGGCCTAATTTTGTAATTGAAGACCATTTATTATTTATTTTGGGCTGGTTATGTGGAGTCCAGCTTGGTTTTGTTTTAGGTTAATGTACACTAGGTGGCTGAAAACACCGAAGTTATTAACATTTTGACAGAATTTCGGATTGAAAACAAAGCTCATATTTTCTTCCAACTGTTCTTCATGTTTCATGAAGTTCATCATCATTTCTGCTACATTTTCGTTCTGTACAACATGCTTGGTTGAGTTCCTTTGGTCAACCCATGAGTTGAGGATTCCACGATGTAGTCCAGAGGTCCTGCATTTCCGGTAACCGAATTTGTTTCTTTTTGCTTTAATCGGATTATATTTTAGGGAAGAGATTGGATGTTATACTACTACAAAAAATGGTTTTTACTTCCCTAAAGAATGTTCTATTTTAAAAACAAAAGTAAACAATAAAAGCGGTGGCATTTTTGTAATTATATGGCAGATTTTGGCGTCCTAAGTTTTAAAAAGGACACCAAAAGTCCTAATTTAAAATTAAGACGCCTAAAGAAAAGACTTTTGGTGTCCTAATTTAAATTTAGGACACCAAAATTAAAGTGAACCTGGTGTCATCTCTGCGCTAAAGCCAATATTTTTGGCGTCCTAATTTAAAATTAGGATGCCTAAAGAAGGGACTTTTGGCGTCCTAATTCAAATTTAGGACGCCAAAAGTGAACCCTGGCGCTAAAATCAATATTTTTAGCTTCCTAAATTAATTTTAGGATACCTAAACACTTTCAAAATCTCACAACTCTCACTTCTCAACACACGCACTTTCACAGCTCTCGCTCATCTTTCACTTTCACGCCTAGACATCGAAGGCTTCCAAGTTGTCCCTCTCCAAACTTCCAACTCTGTTTCACTTGTTGTTCATGTTCCTTATTTCGATTACCTCACCTGTTGGCTTTGTCATAGCGACAACGGACATCGAAGGCGATCTACAGATGGTGAATGCGAAGGCCATGATGGACAGTGAACACGAAGATTAGTTTTCTTGCACTTCTATTTCAAATCTGCGATAGCGGTTTCTTTGGATCTATGACAGCGGTTTTAGATCTGCGGACGGTGACTTCGATTTTTCTTCTACTCCCTCTTTAGATTTGCGACGTCGGTTTCAGATCTACGGACGGTGACTTCGATTTGGTTTGATTTGGTTATTTATTTGCTTGATTTGGTTTTCTTGCAAGACATTTATTTATTTGCTTGATTTAGATGCCGATTGTGGCTCCTTCTGAGATCTGAACTTCAGTTTTTTTTTTTTTTTTTTTTTTTTTTTGTTTCTTTGATTTTGTCTGAATTTGTGATAAGTGCCAATTGTGGCACTTCAATGTTCATTTTGGTTTTCTTGAACAACGTTTTTTTGTTTGGTTTCTAGTGATAGTTCTCTTCCATGGCCAACCCCTCGAAACCTGAGGTTCAAGGTTTTTTATTTTTTTATTTTTTTTTATTTTAAGGTATATGGCATCCTAAATTTGTTTAGGAAGTCGTAGCTCCTGACTTATGGCATCCTAAAAAATTTAGGACACCGTAGCTCCTGACTTATTACGCCTCCTGCATAGGTGCCCTTAGCAAAATGGACGTAAAAGGGCTAAAAAATAGGACGTTATAAAGCTTTTTTTTTTTTTTTCTAGTAGTGTCAAATTTAATATCCAGATTGATTGACCCAAGGACATAGTTCCCAACCGGGTTACAGTGAGCACTATGCGATCCCACAGTGACATGCCATGTGTTTGAACAAATGCTAGGCGATCGTCTTGTCGATAGAATTTCTAGACAAATGTACGGATTCTGATTTGTCCAGAGTCAATCACAAATTTGATAATTTATTGTCTGATGATGGAAGTTGTTAGAATCCCAATTTTGGGTTGATTGTTTCTAATTTAGTTAATCTCGTTTTTTTATATTCTGCTTTAACTCTGGTTTTAATTCTAATTGCACTAACCCCCCCTTTCTTTTACTGTTTTACTTGATTGATTTAGACGAAATGCAAATTCTTTAAGAGATGATTCAGGTTGTCCCTATGCTACAAATATTTGATAAACTTGATTATTTTACTTCGACAATTTTTTTTGTTTTCTACAACACAAAATATCCCAACCCCTAAAGTTTCTCAATATATGAAGAGTAAAAGAGTACATTTTTGCTAATTACTGGATTTGCTTTAAAAATTCTATTGGTGTTCAATGCTTGATTAAATTTTCTACGCAGAAAATACCAATATTCTTAATTAAGTCCACCAATAAAATTGTTAATTGGAATTTTTTCATAAAACATGCCTCTTATTCTGTTTATTTGGGTGAAAATTATGTTTTTTGTTTGTTTACAATGCCTCTTATTCTTATTCTTTTATTTTGTTTTATTGCATATAAACCTGTCAAAGTAAAGAAATGAATGGACAGAGCTTTCGGGCCACACTTTAAAACCCAAGCTAGCATGCATCATTATTTGGGATTCAAACAAGCCACTTTTATTTATGGGACTAGTGCCACTGAGACATATAGGTATCTATAATATAATTGTTCCATTCCTAGTAGTACCCATAATACGTGACAAATTGGATGATTTTGTTGTCAAATAGACTGCCATTAATTAATTAACTATGGAATTCCGCCGTTAAGTCAATGTAACGGCGGAATTTCATCACTAAACTTTTTTTTTTTTTGAAAATCCATTGTAAATTTAAAACTATGGTCATCAGTTACCAAACACCTTTTATATTAAGGTCAAAACCAATTATGAACATAAAACTATGGTTATCTCATACGCTACTAGCTATTTACCTCCTTTTATGTTTAGCTTTTCAATTATCTTGTCTTAAAAAATTATCTACGCACCATATTTTGATTAAATCAATTCTGCCTGAAATCATGATCAGAAATCTATTTTATAAATAAAATTAATCAATTTGACCGGCATTGACACTCCATAAAAAATGAGATATATCCATACCTATTTTATTATCAAATTATTTATATATGTTTGGGCTAAACTATATCTTTCTGTTCATTACTCATTACCCTCTCTTTGAAAGCCGCCTAAAGTAAAAGAAAATTCCAAACTAACTAATAATAAAACAATTTTCATAATCTGGCTTTTCAAATTTTCTTTCTTTCAATCAATCTCACGTTAAAATCACATTTTTATAATGCATTAAGAAAATCACTCCCAACCGATCTTATGGTCAAATGGTCTGGCCGTAATTGAATGAAATTCAATTTTTTTTATTTAATTTATTTGAACATATATATGTATGATAATTATGTAGAATTAAATATTTAAAATATAAAAATGTTCAAATCTTTTATATATAACAACAAATTCATGCCAAACAAATTATGTAGAATCTAAGAATATGTTTGTGTGTGACAAAATGTCAAAATAAATATAAAAAGATGGATTTTGAACTTAATCAGTAGCAGATTGATTACTGCCTAATTTTTTTTTTTTTGGTTATAAGTTTTTGTTTCTTTCCTTTAGAATCAAACAAAGCTAACTAATTTCATGAGAGAGATACCAACATTTCCCGTCCATTATGTCTGTTTATTCTGAAATAATAACAAATTAATAATTAATAATGGCAACTCAAGCATCAATTCTAGAAGTCCCTCTCACCCATGAATCACGTCTTTCTGTTTTCTAAAGTGGCTGCTGCTGCTAAAATTTCAACACACACACACATATATATAAATTCATTCCCACCTAGAAAAAACATCAGCTTAACCCTAAAACTCTGGTCATAACCATGGAAATAAAAAAACGCATATAACTCCCAGTTCATAACGGAACTATTATTTCAACACCCTCCATTAATCTTCTTAATTCTCTTAAACTATATATGTATATAAATACTGATATATTAGTTCTCCTTTCTGAATACAACAGATTAATATCAGAGTTACTTAATTAGGGTTTCTTGGGAAGAGGAAGAAGAAGAAGAAGCAAGCCATGAAGTTTGGTACGTGTGTGTTGGTTGCAGGAATAATGATAGTTTTGTGTATGGTTTCAACAAGTGATGGTGTGAGAAGCAGATTCGACGGCCAATTTCATAAAGGGTTTGAGCCACCTTCTGGGCCTTCAAAGTGTCACCTTTCATCACTTAGTCCTCAAAGTTACAACCCTACATCTTTTCCTACTATCAATAATTATAATGATGAGGATTATAATATGTGCCCTTAATTATATTATTGTTATTTAAGACACATGTCGAATCTTATTCCATTTATATTTTGTTCTTTCAGTGTTCTTAATTTCTATATATATGTATTTTCCTGTGCTAGCTAGATGCTGCATGTACTGAATAAAAAACAATGAGCCATTCAGTAATACACATACATATGATTGTATTGAGATTATGAGTATATTAATATTTATTCTATTTATTTATTATATATGCTTGCCTAATAGAACGATTTTTAGAACTTTACATTATTCTCAGTCTTTGGATTGGATATGTTCTTATTCTTCATTTTACTTTTAAAAACTTTCTTGTCTTAGATCTTTAGCTCAAATAGGGCCTAAGTACTCTAATCTCCCATACTATATGTACGTACTACCAAAAAAAAAAAAAAAGGCCGGATCAGGGACAGAATTACCAACTAAAAAAGGTCCGTTGGAAATTACCGACGGAATTCTATCAGTAATTATTTGTGACGGATAGACAGAATTCTGTTGGTAATTTGATTTGCGACGGAAATTACCGATGGAATTCCGTCGATAATGTCTTTTGCCATTTTTTTTTTTCTGCGACGGACTTTTTTCGTAGAAAATCTAATTATTGATGGAATTCTGTCGGTAATCCGACCTTTTTTTGTAGTGATGTATGTATGTATGTATGTATGTATGTATGTATGTATGTGTACTCCATCTAGTCCTGAATATATGATGCATTCTTAAAAAAAAAAAATCAATTATTACCCTTGTTACAATTTAGTAGGAGAAGACATGAAGTATACTAATACATTAGTGTTTCTCTACGCTCTTAAATATGAAAATAAAGAGTTGAAAAATATTTTATTTTCAGACAAAATTAATGAGTAGTGAATCACCTGATCTGCTTAGTTATGACGAAGTAATTAGAGGTTATTTATAACATAGATAAAAGGAAGTATATATATATATATATATATATATATCATGATCATTATCTTGATTATTAAGTGTTCAATATGGTACATCGATTATACATTTGAAAAATCTCTTTAAGGTTCTAGGAACCGAAAAAATGTTAAAAAAGTTCAAAGAAAATTCTGATGTCAAAAAAGTCTCATTAACAATTCCTTCAGTATGTGATGATTAACAACTCATTAACAATTCCTTCAGTATGTGATGATTAACAACTCTTTAGAACCTTTTTTATATCAGATTTTTTTATAATTTTTTTTTAACATTTTTTTAGTTTCTTGGGAAGTTAAAGGGATCTTCCTTAAACATTTTCTTACTGATTTGAATAAAAGAGAAGAATCTAAGGAAGAAAGGACAATTATCAAACCAAAGTCAACAGGTATGGACCAAACAATAAACAGAGAATTAAATTCTGAGGAGCCATGATAGCTTTTAGAGAGCTGCAGGAAATATGGAACCAAACGGTGTACTTTTTTGAAAGCGACTTACTGCGTTAAAATTGAATGAGAGAGAGAGAGAGAGAGAGAGAGAGAGAGAGAGAGAGAGAGAGAGGAAGGATGGTAGGTAAGAAGAGAGAGACAGATATCAATATCATGCATTATGTATCAGTGGCTACCTATCAACAATTCATATCTCACGAGCATATCTAACCTCTCCTGATATCTACTATTCTGTTTTGTTCTCGATCCAACCAAAGTCACATTTATCAAGAGAGTATATTATATAATGCAGACTCTTGATTTGATGTAGGTGTTAGTATTTTGTTAACTATCCCATATATTATGTTTTACTATTTGGCCTAAAGAGTAAAGATGTTAAAACTACCCTATTTTACTATAGGGAGTCGATTCTAGTCTTAATTATAATAAGATTTATTTTTTATATTTGTCAATATTTTTCTAATTTATTCATATTGATATTCTCTAAACAATATTCAATGAGAAGAAAGAATGAGAGAATTTAGGAAGATAATTATAATATTTTAGAAAATACATATCTACGTTAACTAACTTCTTTAATCTTATTAAATTAGGTAAATATATTTTATTTTAAGAACTGAAGGGAGTAGAACATATCGGATACGTTGTCATGACAACAATTAGATTGAATGGAAAATGCTAATCTAATCCTTAATATAAGACTTATCAAACTGATTTAATTATATTAAAAAGGTTAGATAACTTGGTTAATTCTAATAAGTATAACATGTTTTTCTTAAAATATTTTTTATAATTTCATCACTTCCTTAAGTTTCATACGGGTAATTTAAAAACAAAATTGATAAATATGGAAGTTTAAAATACAAGAGTGCAAGTAATAGATCATATAGAGAAAACTCTATAGAGAAAAAGGGGGGGGGGGGTGGGGACGGGCCATGCCCATTCGTGCAATCTGGCAGAAGCTGGTCGGGATTTATATATGTTTATGAAAAGAATTGGATTTTGTATGTGAAATTTTAAATATCAAATTTGAACCTTGTTTTTTTAAAAAAATTGAAAAGTTCTTTTGATAAAACGACAAAGGGCTATCATAAAATCATGTAAACAATACAAAACACCATAAGCCTAATGCAGAAAAAAAAAAAAAAAAAACCCTAACAACCAGAAATAATCAATTAACTAAAATTTGATTCATAGGACTAATCCAAACTAAAATTTGGAGTCCAAATACAAAATAGAGCATCCACGCTTCATACCAAGTCATAACGTTGCATAAAAAATAAAATGGCTTCAAGCATCCATTGTACTAGAATCTTGGTCATAAGGGTCGGCTTTTACCATGAGATTTTATGGCTCAAACCATAAGTCAGTCCATTTTATTCTATCTTTAGAAAAGTAGGTTTCTTGTACAAGTTGGCTGAAAGATGCTGGAAGCCACACCTTTTTATTCTATACTTAATTCGATAGATGTGACTTTTTTTTTTTCTATCCTACGTGTTTTATAGCATTTTTTTAGGGTCCATGATTTATACCTGTAATCAACATTAAAGCAGATAAAATGTCAAATATAATGCATCCTCATATGTGATGTGATCATCTCATCACTTAAGTGAAATGATCGATTTGAATGAATTCTTAAGTGCGAATCATTATATATTTTTGTCGTCCCAGAATTGTTATGAACATGAAATAATTTTAAAAGTAAAAATAACACTTCCTCCGCACGCGTGCCCATGTACGCACGCACACACACGAGGAGTTGATCTTGGTCTTAAATATATATATACAACCTATTTTTCATATTTATCGATTTTTTTTTTCTAATTTACCCATTTTAATGCCCCTCAACAATGGTCAAGGAGGAGAGAGAAAGAGAGAATTAATAAAGATAATTATAACGTTTTAGAAAATGTATGTCATATTACCTAACTTCTTAATTTAATCAAATTAAGTAAATAGGTCTTATATTAACAACCGGAGAGAGTATAAAGTTGTGTATGTAAACAAAATTTAATGTCCTACCGTGGAATTTTAACGTTTAGAATTCAATGACCAACTTCTAAACTAAAATGAATTATTGATTAAAAGTTGATGATGACACGAAATTATTAAGGCCAAATTGATGAGATAATTATATATGTAGAAATATATCCGAAAATAAACCATTAATATTTACCAAGTAGTAACTCTTATATGATGTAGAAGCTAAGGGTCAATTAAAGTAAAGCCAGCTGGTGGTCTGAGTCTAAGAAATAATTTAAAATTTAAAGAGCCCACATCTTAAACATATATAAACTTAACATTTAATAATTAACTTATAAAAGAATTTGTTATTAAGCCACATCAAAGTCTAACCTAATTTATTCCTACTGAATTAGTTTTACTTTCAAAAAAGGCCAAAACTTAGGATTTGTTGGAAGGGCTAGATCTTAGAGGAGTACATTAAGAAGATATGAAAAAGAAAGTAGTGCATAATGTCTTCAAGGCGTGTGTAGCATTTTTTTAAGCTAATTCACCATCGCCTATTCTTATCTTATAGGGTGCAAGTTGAATTGACGGGCGAATTTCCTGCGGGATTTAACGAAGACCCTTGAGTATGGATTGCACTCTCGATACTAAAGCAAGACAACAATGAATTTTACAAAATGATAATTTTACTTTATCTTTGTGTGTTGACCCAAAAAAAAAAAACTTTGTTTGCACTCAAAGACAAAGACAATGGGTTTGATATATTGTTGTGTGATTTTTGATATGTCAGAATAATTGATGGTGATGGGTATTTATAAGCCATGAAGTGGTACCTAGAAGTGGTGCCTCTTAAAACAACAACTATTCAATTAAAAGCTATAACGATTTGTTAAATTTAGGAATCTCATATGTTGATTCATGAACAGACATTTGAAAAGTTATACCTTTATATTATGTAGATTTTTCTCATAAATACAACACAATTTTTCACCAAGTGATAGCTGTCACATTTCTGGTTATAACCTTTAATATGTGTCTCTAGAAACTAAACAGATATAAAATTTGTGACTTTTAGTGTTATAACTTCTAACACAACTTTTCATATAAATCCCTTAATTTAATAAACACGACTTTACAAAAAATACGTATCTTTATTTTAAAATATTCCAACTCAGTCAAGGCTAAATCAAACCCATACTCCCTCCTATCTTAAATATGGGGCGCATTCTAAAAGAAATTTATGGTCTATAATATAAGTCAAATGGGTCATAGTTAATAAAAGATTTGAAATCTAATTTACTTTCTCCGGCTCACAATTTTCCCTATTTAAATCATTAAATATGTCAAGAATATTTTCAACTTTTCCCATAGGACAAAGAACCTTAGTTAAGCATTAATTACATGGGGTCCATAAAAAATCATTAATTACGGAAAAATTTGATAAATAAGCATTAATTATTCTTTGAATGACTTATATTGTAGACCAGAGAGGGTGTTTGTCTAAATGTTACTACTTTCGATCCTAATTATAAGAGCTGGTTGACTTTTTTTTGGAGAGATTAAGGAAGCTAAATAAGTTACTTAATCATTTCATATGTTGTGTTTTCTCATATTATATATTAGTTTATTAGTCAAACTATTTAATTTGAAGAAAAAATAAAAATACTCTAAACTAATATAATTAGCTTCTTTAATCTCTCCAAAAAAGTCAAATAGCTTTTATAATTAGGACCAGAGGGAGTATTAAATATTCCCAAAGTTGAAAAAAAATGTTTCATTTTCAGACAAAGTTAATAAGTTTACTATCTCTTCTTAATTTTGGTGAGGTTGCTACAAGTGACTGATAATATGGACCGGAAGTAGTATTATCGAACTAAACATTTCTTCTAGATTTTCCATTTAATTAGTCAGACTTTCAACTTCCCCGCAGCAAATTTGAGTGAAGCTATATTGACACTTTAATATAAGAATTAGTTGACCAATTAGATTGAGGAAGTTAGATATATTAGTTATTTGTAATAAATAAATGTTGTTTTTTTTAAGGGTTAAATACCATTTTTGCCACGGAAGTATTGGTAGGGGCATTCAAAGACCCGGAAGTTTTTTTGGTATCATTTTTCCCCCGAAAATTTACATAAAGGAACAAATATGCACCGGAAGTTTTTTTTGGGAGCAAATTTTCCCCGGAAGTTTTTTTTTATGAGCAAATTTTTGTAAACTTCTGGGGCAAAAATGATACCAAAAATGATCAATCCAACGGTCAAGATCAACCGATGGCCAAGGCGCTTCGTTTGTAAACTTAGGGCAAAAATGATACCAAAAAAACTTTCAGGTGCTGGGTGCTCCAAAACCAAAACTTCAGTGGCAAAATTGGTATTTATCCCTTTTTTTAAAATAACATCTTTCACCATGACTACCTTTAGAGAAAAACACTTAAATGTATGTAACCAATAAGGATAGTTGGAGAAAAAAGTTATAAATTTGAGAGAGACCAAATCAAATCTTTAACTAACTTTTATATTAACACGAAGTAGTACAATTGATTTTTCAGACACTATGTATCTAAGAATGCACGAAATTAAAAGACGAATTCAGTATTTCCAATTATTTTTTATCCACATAGTATTTCCAATTATTTAATATACGCAAAACAACATGTATGGTTTGTTGAAGTGACACGAGTTAAAGAGCTTATTGGGCATGAGCTCGTGATGAAGAGATTCTTACCTGCTAGTCAAACGTACAGAAGCTTCGCACATGTCAAACATAAAACACGCACTACAAGAATTTACATGTCTTTATTACCACAAGAGTTAATCTTTTATCTCTATAAAAATCTGCAGATGGAGCAAGCAAAGAGTATACCACATAGAATATCATGCTTCTTTCTAAAGCGAAAAAGCCAAAGTATATCTAGCTCTCAGAAAAAGGTATGTACGTATATAATTGCTGCTTCATATTCATCTCCTTTTCACTTCTCAGTTTTTCTTCATGTAGATCCTCTTCCACTGGTTGATTTTCTTTCCTCTACTTTGTTCTTGGGGTATTATCGGACTTTTGTCCCCTTTATTTATTATTTATTATTTATTTTTTGCATAAATTAATGATAAAAAGGATTTGTTTCTCTCTTACTAGGGTTTATTGAATCGATGGAATTGAAGCATATGGATTTCTGAAGATATGAGTGAGTGGATTCCATGCCATGCTTGTCAAGTGAGCAGTCTCTTCTTGTGTATTACCCTTCTTTTCGTTGTCTGTTCGACCCTGAGCTTAAGCTTCGATTCAACTGATCTGTGTGTGTGTGTGTCTGTTTGTTGCAATATCTCTTTTATTTAAATGTCTTTTAGATGAATGAATGCTGAAAAAAATGGGTATATATAAAAGAGAGATGGATTAACTCAGAAAAATATTGCTTTGGAGATATCATATACTTTTACTATGATGTTGTAATTCAGATTTCTCTCTAGGGTTTTTGTCTTTAAGATTTGGCATGGCAAACAATTATTACGTATATATTTGCATTAGACAAACTAGATCTAGTTTAATATATATGTATAGTGACATGAAATCATTCTTTGCCATCTGAATTATATGAAATCAATTCATTAAATACACTTTGTTTTATAATTAAGATGCAACAAAGACAACATTTTGAGGAAGACTATAAGACAAGTCATATATGAGTCTTAGGGAGCATCCTAAAATGAGGAGGTCTTTATATGAGGTGAAAATAATTTTATGTGAATATATATATATATATATATATATATATATATATATATATATGAGTTTTCAACACCATATCTTAGTCTAAAATCTCAAGATGTTGAGTTTTATATATGGGCTATTTCTGCTCACATACCTTCTTTTATTCAGTCAACTCTAGCTTGGTGCGCGCACACAAACACACAGACAGGAGATGTATTTAATTTCGTCAGAAGTTTCTCAATACTTTATCATCTGGTTCTTCACATAACAAGATTTTGAGGAGTTGCACAAAGTTTAGAGTATATCATATACATACTTCTACCTCCTAGCTATCCTTAAAATAAGATCTACTCTAATAAAGAAATTGAACTATTATATTAAGAAGTGAAGGAGTATTTGTTATTGAGATATGGTATGCTTGTGTTTCATATAATTTTAGACTTAAAAATAAATGTTTTCACCGATTAATCATGAATGTTATTTTTTTTATTTTTCAATTCAAGTGTGTACTGTGTACATGTTAATTAATGTTGTATAAGAGGCTCTTGCATATATATAGTAGTACTCGTTAAATCACCAACAACTATATATATATATATTAACGACCTACCCACTGATTATCTGACCTTGAACCAAAGGGTTGCCTGAATATTTAAAGAGCACACCGAAAATTTGGTTTGAGTAGTGTGGGAAACTCCTAACAACCAATACCCAAGTAACATTAATTAAGCTTTAATTTGTTTTCCAAGTTTTATATATAACTGTGGAGCCAATATTATTTCAATATGTATGCATGTGATGAACTTTGTTATTATGGGGGTAGTTCATATTTCTCTGAATTATTTAAACAGACAGTCAGAACAGAGGTTGTTTTGGAAGTAGTGTATGTTATACAATAAGTGGAACACACACACGTATATATATATATATATATATATGTGTGCGCGGGCGCGCATTAAATCAAGTGTCAAAAGTAGGTAAGTAGAATCTTTTAGTAAACTTTGGGGTCGAATAGGCAGCGAATGAAAGGGACACAATATAAGAGACTACTCATTTGACAAGTTTCTGCCATGGAACTCAACACCTTTCGTTTGCTGATGATGATCTTTACGAGTTCTACGAGATTAAGATTGGATTACTGATCTGGATTAAAGAGGTATAATTCCATCAACTATGTATGATTCTGTTCCTTGTACGAGATTAATTAATTTCAAAAGTTTTAGAATTCCAGTTTCACTTAATTATTATATTAGTTTGTCTTCTCCCGGCCCAATATGTGTCTTTCTGCCAGCGCGCGATGATCATTTCAATCTATATGTGTACTTGACAAATCGCAAACTTATACTATGCTATGTAATATAAGAGCTAGTGAATTAGTTTATAGAAATTAAGGAAGCTAAATAAATTACTTAATTATATTCCTTTCGGTTCTAATTATAAGAACATTTTTATAATACAAATTGCACTATAAAAATGTTCCTATAATTAGGACCGGAGGTAGTAGCTTATATTATAGGATATGTCTCTGAAATACTTATGTGTACTATTATATTATATATTTAAAAACGAAGTAGTACTTGGGTATTTTAGAAAAAGAAAACAAGGCTAAGGTTGATTGTTCTATGCAATGTACACAGGCAGATTCATCCATTTAAAATGAATCACTCATACATAATACAAAATAGGTAAGTTATGCCATCATTTAGCCCGATTATAGTGGATAAGGTTTAGAAAGTGTGACCGGTAGTATTTTTATAGATATTGATATATTTTCTAAACTGGTTCCTCTAACATCAAGTCTGAAAAATATTTTATTGACTGATAATTCATAAAACCGTCTAGAAAGTAGTAAAAATAATTAAAAATAATATTTGAATTATTTTCTTTGCTGGGTTCAAAAAGTTAAAAAGTACGACTTTAAATTCTAGACCAAATCTTGCGAACTGGTATTAAAAATAAGAAATTTTTTAACTTTCTAAATCACCCTTATCTAGACTAGTTCAAGAGCCGATCTAGAAAGTTTTTCTTAACCTGTCTAAATATTCATTTTTGGTTGAGTGAATGTATTATGTTTTTTTAGTAAAAATAATGAATTTCATTATTATTCCAAAGAATTACATGCGCACTGCACTCTTGGTTAACAGAAGAAAGGAACCAGGCTGCAAAAGCTGTACAAAAGAATCAAAACAGAAGGACTCAAAGCAATAACAGATCATATCCATGTCTTTTTTTAAAACAATATTTGGCAAGTACCTAATTTGTTTCTAAGGATCATAGACTTACTCATGTCGTTATTGTAACTAGGCTCTCATATATCACTTATTGGACACTTGAAAAAATAGCCTAAAAATTATCTTCTTTTTTTCCAGTATATGTATTAAGTGTAATTGAATGGTGTCATTAGTTTTTATATATATATCTTGATCAGACTTAGATGTAATCAGGTAAATAAATAATGAAGTTCGAGCTGATAGAGTAATAAAGTAACGGTTTAGTTAGGCTACCTAATTATGTAACAGAAAATGTAACAGATTCTAGTGCCTTGTAACTAAACTCAGTTGACTGATTAGCTGTTTATATATATGTGTAACTCTCGATCATAAGAAGAGAAGTCATTACTTCTCTCATTTCTCTCGTGGGTCTATTTCCCTCTGTACTCTGCCACCTTTAATTACGAGCAAACAAGTTATTTTAGACTAACTAATATGTTATGATTCAAATAAATATTTTACATATGATAAATTCATGGGATTGATCACTTGTTAGTTAATTTTTTTTACTAGTTTTGAAGACCTAATTTACAAACTAATTTCATGATGATCGGTGTACCATATTTCCATTCGTTTGATGGGATTAGTCTGAGGATATAATAATAAAGTAACTAATAATTAATAGTTAACTTACACTTAAGCATCTATTCTAAATAATTGAAAGTCACACATGTCATGCATTATGCCATTAATTTTCTTTTCTAAACTGGCTACTGCTGGCACATTAATTTTGTGCTTCAAAATATATACCAAAATGAGAAAGAAATTATTCATTCCAAATACACAAAAAGCAAACCCCTCAAGCTCTTTTGTTTTCTCTTCTTTTTCTAAACCAGTATGCGAAAACCACCTTATGGGTCATATATATATGCAGCGTTATGATTCAGAAACCAGAAACAAAACACAAACACCCACATCATAACGGAACTGCTACATTTCAAGCCCCCCATTATTGTTCTTCACCCCCCCCCCCTCTCTCTCTCTCTATATATACTTCTTTGAACCTTAATGTAAGACCTAAGTCGGAAGTTGATTTTAGTCCTAAAATGTAATACTTCATTTCTATATTTGTTAATATTTTTCTAATTTTCCCCTATTGATATGATACTCTTTCAACAATAATCAAGTAAAAGAGAGCGATGGAGGAATTAACAAAGATAATTAAGCTGTTTTTTAGAAAAAGATATTAACTAACTTCTTTATTAGGTAAATATGTCTTACACTAATGACTAGCGAGTATATGTATATCCTCCCTTTTGAATACAAAACTTCACAGATCAAATCTCAGAAGAAAGAAGGAAAAAAGAAGCTGGCATGTGGGGTTTAGGAATGTGGTTCTGTGAAGTTTTGGAATGTTTGTGTTTATATGATAGTGATGATGTGTTTGGTTGCAAGAAGCAAGGGCATCCGAATGATAAAGGAATTGAACTTCGAAAGCCCTTTCCAAAGCCAACTTCAAAAAACGTCAGTGTGAGAGACAAACATGTAAGAAGTACATTAGGACAAGCACCTAATATGGACTCCGGTGCCAACTTCTTACCCTTCACGTTGTTACTACATCACCCTCTCTCTCCTAAAATGTAACTAACTAAATATAAGACCTAATTAATTTTTTTGAGAGATTAAGGTAACTAAATAAGTTACTTAATCATATCATATGTTGTGTATGATTAAATTATATATCAGTGTATAAGTTAGACAAATTAGTTTGGAGAAAAAACAATAAATATAAATAGTTTAAAGTATTTAATCAGCTTCCTTAATCTCCTAAAAAGAGTCAATTAGATCTTATATTTAGAAAGACCAAAGCTAGTATAAATTTACCTTTGTTCCTAGTACTCATACTCAACATTATATTATACTTCCTTCGGTCCTTAATATAAGTCCCAATTAACTTTTTTTAAAGATTAAGGAAGCTAAATAAGTTAATTAATAATAGTACTACAAAAAATTCACTCATTTGTAGTAGTTAAAATGACGTATTTGTAGAGGTTCTAACCGCTACAAATACCAGTAGTAGCAGTTGGGCAAACCGCTACAAAATCCAACGTAACATTGTAAGCATTTTTGTAACGATTAGATAGAACCGCTACGCATGTCACAATAACCGCTACTGTATTTACGTCTATAGATTACACATTATAAGAGCATCTTGTAGCGGTTAAGAAACCGCTACAAATGTTATTTCAATATCGGGGATCATAAATTTTTGAAACTTTTTTGTAGCGGTCGGTCAACCACTACAAATTTTGGGGCCAAATTTTTTGCTAAAATTTGGGTGTAGTGAGAAATGAAAATTAAGTATGGCGCCAAAAGTTTGACACACCACTCCAAATTAATTTAAAATTTTTTAAGTATGGCGCCAAAAGTTTGTAGTAGTTTAAGAAACACTACTAATATTTATCTTAATTTTAATTTAACTTTGTAGCAGTTTTTTAACCGCTACTAAATGTTTTAGATTTTTTTTTAAAAAAAATGTCAATAATATTGTCAATCTATTGTTCCTATAGTATTTTGAATATTTTATCATTTAGTTGACAATTTAAATAATAGTAATTATTATTTGAGTAGAAGACTGAATTAAGTTAGATAAGTATGAATATTATGTATGTTTAATATTGAGAATGTGTAGGTAATAAGGATTTAATACTACAAAAAAAAACTATCATTTGTCGCGGTTAATCTGTTGCGGTCATAAATAACCGCTACAAAATCATTATTAATCGCGTTTTTGTAGCGGTTTTTTAATGAACCGCAACAAATTAGCAGCGGAAGCATTACGGGGATGTTTGCTGAGACATTTGTAACAGTTACTTTAAAGTAAACCGCAACAAATGTGGTGCCAGCTTGGCACGAACCTCTGTGGCGCCGAATTTGTAGCGGTTTTTCTCAAAAAATCGAAACAAATGTGGCGCCAGCGTTGGCGCGTAATTGCGCAAACTTTGTCGCTATAATTCTGTAACAGTTATATGAAATAAACCGCTACAGGAAAGCGAAACGACAGCGCTTTGTCACGGTCGTTGTGAAGCGAAGCTACAACCGCGTTAGAGACTATAATTTTGTAGCGGTTTGTCCATAAACCGCTACAAATATTTACGCTATATATAGTTAATCTGTCTGTACATCTAATTATAAATTTTCAGAAAATGCCAAATCTGCGTTGTCACTGAATGAACTTTCTCGGTTGAGTAGTCGAAGACATGCAGATATCTGTAGCCCTGATCTCTTATGTCGAGAGATGAGAGCGGCAGATATTTGCCTCTCTCTTCTTTGTAGCCGAGAGAGTTCCTTCAGTGACAATCCATATTTAGTTTTTCTCTCTGACGTGAAGACTTCTACTCTTCTAAAGATAGTCCAACCTGCGACCGAAGATTGGGTTCCATTATAGCCACCATTGTCTCTGAAAAATATCTCTGATCAAAATGAGTCAGTGAGTTTTACCTGGGAGATTGATGGCTATACTAAATCCGAATTTTCACGAGCATGTTAGACTATTTTCAGTAAACTCTTTATTCCTAATTTATTACTCTCGAGTGTTTTGGGGAAATTAAAGAAAATAATTAAATTAATTGAGAGTTCTTTTATTTTTATTATTTTCACCAAACTAATTGGTTTGATTCAAACTAATTAGTTTGGATTTTTTTTCCAAAAAAGTAAATTTGTAGCGGTTCTACGCTTTAACCGCTACAGAATCGCAAGGGTCTCCACTTTGTCATGGTTCTCTGACCGCTACAAATTTTCACGAAGAACGAGGCAAATGAGTCGCGGTTTTTGTTGCGGTTTTGTCCTAACCGCAACAAATGTTTTCTTTTTGTAGTTGTTAATTTTAAAAACCGCTACAAAATGTAGCGGTTTTTTAACAGTTCACCTCATTTTGAAAATCCCGCACGCAAGGTTTTGATTTTTCACCTTTTAACCTTTCAACTTGTACCTTTCGACATCATGATTTCTAAATATAAGGGAAAAGGGAAAGCTTTTGAACGAGAGAGAAGGCCTATAAGGGGCAGTAGTAGTAGAGGGGGCCGTTCGAGAGGGCGTGGGCCTGTAAATATCCCCCTCCGCCCCCTCAGGTGGAGGGAAGGGAGTTTGATGACCTCTTTTCAGATGAGGAAATCCCAAACCTAGAGATCGTAGGGGAAGAAAAGGGTGCAAGTTTGTTGATCAGCGACGTGGACTAAAATCCAAAGATCCATATTGAGATTCTCATAGCCGAGGTGGAGCGGTTTCTCGATGAGGAGAATGAGCGGGACCAGGGGAACCCCCGACCGTCATCTTCGCGTTCTACCGGATTTGTGGTGGATGTCGAAGGTAAATATAATCAGTTTTTTGTCAAAAAATTAAATTTAAATTTCTTACGTGTAATTTAAATTTATTTAAACGTAATACAACAATGTGTTTATAATTGTGTAGATATACATGAGAACATCAGCAGGAGGACGCTGGATGTTTCCGCGGTCACTCAGATGGACGAGTATCGCGTCATAGTCCCCTGGAACATGGACACAGACCAGCCGATCGGCAATGGTGGTCATCTGATGAACCGATTCCTGTCAAAATTTGGCGGGAGTTGCGTATGGTTCCTGATCTTTTTCCACAGTTGGAGAAAGATTCCGCCGGAGAACAAGGACAGAGCGTTTACTGACGTTGTGCAAGTAACTTATGTGGTTTAATTAAATTCAAATATTAATAGTAATAAGTTGTGGTTGATTTATTTATTTATTTCTTACTTAATTACTAACTAAATTATGATACAAAAAAAGTTTAACATGCGAGCCAACCAGAAGAGGTACGTACTGATGAAAATGGGGGAAGGGTGGAAGAGCCGGAGGGGTCGTCTCTACAACCAGCAAAATGGAGATTCGACTATGTCTCTGCAGCAGTTGATTGAGAACGTCCCAGATGGCGTGGACCCAAATGACTGGGCGAGTTTTGTCCACTATCGAAGGGGTGCAGAGGGACATGTACGTTTTTTAATTAATCATAGTTTACGTTTTGTTTAAGCATGAGTTAATTTATTGTTTAAAATTCCTTTAAATTAATTTTGTTTAAATGTAGTTTAAAGATATAAATATATATTAAATTAATTTATTCTTTACATTTGGTTTAAATTAATTGATAGTTTAACTGAATTTATAGTTTAAATGTACTTGAAATATAGTTTTCAAGAAATCAGTTAAACCTATAATTAATTTCACTTAACATTTTGAATGCTCCTCCTTGTAGGCCCTATCGTAGAGGAACATCAGAAGTCGGTCACATCAGAAGGTCCATCACACGGCAGGAACCAAGACGTTTGCCGTGACCTACAGTGAGATGGTATGTTGAAAGATCAATTAATTTTAGGTTTAAATGATGATTGTTTTGTTTTTTAAATAATAAAGTTTATATTCTTTTAACTCTTTCATCAAGAGAAGGCTCGGGAGGAGAACCGTGAGACGGATTATGGGTAGTTGTTCACACGCACCCATAGACACCGTGATGGGACACCGACTTTTGACGCAGCAGAGGACATCATAGTAAGTCACAAAAAAAATATTTATATAGTTAATGTTGTATATTTAAATTGAATTAAATTGTTTGATTAATGTTTTTAAAATACGGCGTCGGGCCCGGATTGAGCGAGCCAGGCGAGCTGCGAGCGTCGCAGCCCCTAGAGTCACAGGGGTCTGTGGATCCTACGGCCCCTTTGAAAGCTGCTGTGGGCCCAGTAGAGCATCCTGGCCGTGTGGAGGGTATGGGATTAGGTGCCAGGCCTAGCATGGTGTACGGCAAGGCCTCCGGCTCTGAGGCCGGCACCTCTGGCTCGAGAAGGCCACCACCTGTGGAGGTTGATGCGATCATTGCTGCGAAGGTTCTTTGCGGGTTTGCCCGAGCGGTGTTCTTTGCATGTAAGGCCGCAAATGATGCCAAGAATAGGCGCATGCAGGAGAGATACGACCGTTGGTTCTTGAGTCAGAGGGATACCTGGGATGCTGTTGCCGGGGCCTTGACTGAGTTGATGCCTCACAGACGGTTTCCATCTCCTGAGCCTCCCCCTCCGTTCATCTACGAGGATTCCCCCCGCCTCCCCTTCCCCCTCCTTACCCCTATGAGGATCAAATTTTGCCTCCTCCTGCTGTTGATGACGAGGGCGTTGTTACCTCTGGTCGTGCACACGCCCCCCTGAGACAGCCCCCCATGAGACAGGACCTGATCATCAGGCTCCTGATAGTTAGTTTTTATTTTGAACCGCTGGATGTTTGTTTTCTTTTTTATGTTATTTGGTTTGTTGAAATTTTTATTTGGTTAAATATTTGTTATCTTTTACTATGGTATGTTATTAATATATTGGAGTAATATTTCAATACTTATATTGCATTTATGTTAGGTTATTAATGTTACTTATAATATATAACGTACAATATAAAATTTAGCATAGCTAAATAAAATAGATATTGTAAAAAAATGAATGGAGTTAATATGAAGTGAATAAAAAGTAATTTTCTCAAATGAAATAGATATTGTGAAATAAATAATGGAGCTAATAACATTTGTAGCGGTTATGTTGAAAGAACCGCCACAAATTTGAATTTTCCTGTGAATAAAATAGCGCCAACATTTGTCGCGGTTAATAACATTAACCGCAACTAAATTCAAACGGCTATAATGTTGTAGCGGTTATTGTAGTGGTTTACAAACCGCGACAGCTCTGGCGGGATTTTGAATTCAAATTCGCTAATTTGTAGCGTTGATTGTGGCGGTTTAAGAACCGCGACTGCAGTTTGGCGGGATTTTGAATTCAAATTTGTAGCCGTTAAAGAACTGTGACTAATTGTGTTTTCATATTTTTGACGGTTACTATAGCGGTTAATGAACCGCTACAAAGTGTTTCCATGTTGCATTTAAACATCTCAGGTGCTGTTATGAAGGTAATTAAACATTCTCTCTACATTTATATTGTATCCTAGCTTTGTTTACTACAAATGGATAAGTCATGGATCAAGCTACCGCGCAGTTCTCTTGTATATTTAGCGGGATTGAAAACTTTCTTAGATTTTGCCTTTCTCTCACACTAGCATCAATGGCAAGATCGTGTGTCATTGTTGTAGATGCAAGTTTAAGAAGTGGTAAACGCGAGAAGGCGCTATGGAACATCTTCTTATCAAGCCTTTCCCAGAAGGATATACATTCTGGAAAGTTCATGGTGAGAAACGTGGTATGAGATATGGGGATCATCTTCCTCAAACCTCACAAGTAGCAAATCAAGCACATCAACATGATCCGGTTAATGAAGCTGTCACGATGTTTTCGGTGTTCAAGACGACAACTTCACGGCAGAAGTTCAAGGTCCAGAACCAATTTTCTTCAGGAATGATACAGCTCGGGAATATTTCACCTTAATGGAAGAGAGCGATCGTCCTTTGTATCAAGGTTGTCAGAAATACTCAAAATTATCTTTTCTGATCAAATTGTACCATATCAAGTGCTTGTGTGGGATCACTGATAAGGCAATGTCGATGTTGCTGGAATTACTACGAGATGCTTTCCCTGACACGGACATTCCCACAACCTTCTACGAGGCCAAGAAGGTAATCAACAGATTAGGTCTGAACTACGAAAAAATCGATGTCTGTCCCAACGACTGTATGCTTTATTGGGAAGAGGATGCTCGGATGGAGACTTGTAAGAAGTGTCACACTTCGAGGTTCAGGACAGTTCGGAAGGGAAAGAAACAGAAGAAGAAACCCGCAAAGATTTTAAGGTACTTTCCTTTAAAACCTCGCCTACAAAGACTGTTTATGTCGTCTAAGACAGTTGAGCATATGAGGTGGCATGAAGCTAACAAGAACGAAGATGGTAAACTCAAACATCCACGGGATGCTGAAGCGTGGAAAGTGTTTGACTCAGACTTTCCTGATTTTGCGGCGAACCCTAGAAATATTCGTCTTGCTTTGGCGACCGATGGTTTTAATCCGTTTGGGAATCTTAGCACAAGCTATAGTATATGGCCAGTTGTTTTGATACCTTACAGCTTGCCGCCTTGGATGTGTATGAAACATAGCTCCTTCATCATGTCCATGATCATTCCAGGCAAAAAGGCACCGGGAAATGACATCGATGTGTATCTCCAACCGCTTATCAAGGAGTTAGTGGAGTTGTGGAATGTTGGCGTTGAGACGTATGACGCGCACGAGAAGACACTGTTCAACTTGCGTGCAGCGTTGATGTGAACTATTAGTGACTTCCCTGGACTGGGAGCATTATCCGGGTGGAATGTGCATACCGGCCTTGCGTGTCTGGCTTGCAATTTTGACTCTGACTTAGTGCGCCTTCCCCATAGTCGCAAGTGGTGCTTTATGGGTCATCGGAGGTTTCTCGATGGTACGCACAGGTTTAGGTTGCAACGCAATCTTTTCAATGGGCAACTGGAAAAAAGAGGACCTCCTCAGAATTTATCCGGTGCAGATATCATAGAGCAGCTTGTGGATGTTGAATTTGAGTATGGGAAAAAATACGATGTAGCAAAGGCCGGCACAAAGACTGCCAGGGCTTCTGGTTTAGCGCCCCAGCAATGGCAAAAGATAAGTGTCTTCTTCACTCTTCCGTATTGGAAAGATAATTTGCTCCGACACAGTCTGGATGTCATGCACATTGAGAAGAATGTGTGCTACAATGTGCTGTACATGATTCTGAACGAACCAGGCAAGTCAAAAGATCATCTTCAAGCGAGGAAAGATTTACAGGAGATGGGAGTTCGTGGAGATGCGTGGCCGGATGAGCATGACAGATTTCAACTGGAAAAATTCACCCTGACAAAACCGAATAAGGAAATCTTCCTGACAAAACCAGTGGTGGCCGGCTGGCGGTGGTGGGGGGTGGAGGGTATTTTATTGTTTTTTATATTTAAAAGTAAGGGTAAAAGGGTAATTTCACCTGAATTTGCATATCCCTCATAGGTCCTTTGCACCTCTCAATTTTTTTACAAATTCGGAAGACTTCTGGGGGTTTTGCAAATTCACAAGGTTTTTTATTGGAATTTTCCCTTATTCTAAAGCATTTAATAACTGCTAATGATTTAAATCTAACTTACAAGGTTGGCCACAAAAAATCTAATTTATATGCATTTAATTCCCAAAAAAAATTATTTTTATTACTATTTTTCTCTATGCCTTGTGCATTTCAATCATTTTCCATTCCATAATTTTGAAATGAAATTTCTAATAAAGACTATATTATTTATTAGTTAACTCAAATATTTTAAGAATTGCAATTAATTTTTAATAAATAGTATCCAAAAACTTTAAATTTGTTGTAATTCATCTGGTTAACTAAGCAATTAAGGTTTTATGTCAAATTTTTAATAAAATTTTGAATCTATCATAAAATTTTTAGATCGGTTTTGTACATCAAACAAACTAATTTCGTACTAAACTATACCAATATTTACATTACATTGACCGTTTTAGTCTGATATGATAACGAAGTTAGGCATCAATTCCAGAAGTCCCCCACATCCCATCATGTCATTCTTTTTACTTTGTATGTGTACATATCTGTGTGTATAAAGTATAAAAGCAAATTTTTAGAAATTAAGATAACTAAATAAATTATTTAATCATATAGTGCATCATTAGATTATACTTTTATAGTTTATAAGCCAATCAAATTTTTTTTGAAGAAAAATGATAAATATAAATACTTTATTGTAATTTATTTAGATTCCTTAATCTCTCCAAAAAAAAAAGTCAATTGGCTTGGCTCTTATATTAAGGACCAGATGGGTATCACTTTATGAGTCAGTCAAATTAGTTTGGAAAAAATGATAAATATATTGGGTTAAGATGCAGATTTGCCAACGAACTATTACCCAATGAGCATCTGGCACAAAAAACAATTGAGGGTACCAAAATTACCAATCAACAATTAAAAAGTGAAAAAAAAACACACAATTAAGGTGCAAATTGGCCAACGAACTATTTCCCGATCACTGTCTTGGTGTCTCCGTCTTCCATTGACCGTCACAGTGTCGGCGATGTTAGCGTCTCCAAAGCTTCCATTGTTGCTGGGTGTTCCACTCACCCTCTTAAACTCATCAAGGTCTGTATGCAGCTTCAGAGCGAGAATCACGCACCGAAACCAAATCCAGCAGTCCGCAACTTTCGACCAACACGTGCCTTGCACCCTGGATTTCATCCCTCCGATGCCACAAGCAGCAGCCGCCGCTACCACAGCGCCTGCTCGTATGGGTCCCATCTCTGTTGGTGTTTGCCTTATCCAACAAGAAGGCTTAACCGCTCTTTTCTCCAGCGTCTCCGCCACCGTCCTACTCTAGTGACTCATTGTTTAACGTAATTGTGATAGTTGTTTTTTTTAATAGTTATTTGGTACTTTTTTTCACTTTTTAATTGTTTATTGGTAATTTTGATACCCTCAATTGTTTTTTGTGTAAGATGCTCTTTGGGTAATAGTTCGTTGGCAAATCTGCACCTTAACTCTATAATATTTTATTGTAATGTATTTAGCTTCTTTAATCTCTTTAAAAATATCAACTAGCTCTTATATTAAGAATCAGATGGTGTGTGAGTGTGCGTGTGTGTATGTGTGTTTGTATTCCTTCTAAATAAAACAGAGTCTTCGCAAGCAACTAGGACAGTTTTGAATACATGATGCAGGAAGGGGAAGAGGAAAGGGAGTAAAAAGAGGAAGAGACGGGAAAACGAGAGATATTCAAAAAGAAGTGAGCAATCCATAGGAAAGACCATGCAATTTTTGTTGATATTATTTAAAGTAGACATACAAAGTAAATATGTCGTACAATTTATCGGAACAACTTAATCTTAGGAATTAATTATATAAAGCATTCTAAAATTCTAAAATTAAATGTAAATAACAATTAATGATAAAAAATAACAACTAAATCAAAATTTAAACAAAATATTCCCCATAATAAAGCTAGCTCAATATATCAATTTTTTTTTTAAAAAAATCTTAATTAACTATTATCTTATATCACATTGGTATATTTCAGAATCATAAAGGATTCTCTGTAAAAAAAAAAAAAAAGAATCATAAAAGATTTCAACTTCAAAACTACTTACTCGAGCCAACTTTCAAAACATGCAAGTTATTACAACAAATTTCATGCTAATTTTCCCTTAGCGCGCAATTTGAACTGTGTCCTTATTAAGCTATTACAATAAATTTCGACCACGTATCTAGATTAGTCATTTTCATATGTAACCTATAAATTTTACATAATATGTATACTTCGCAGTTCCTTAATAATGTAAGACAGATTTGTCTAATTTGATGAGATTAAGGATGTAAAATAAAGGGTTAAATATCTAATTTGCCATGGAAGTTTTGCTAATGGGAAAGATCCAAAGATAGGAAGTTTTTTTAGGATCAAATTTGCCCCGGAAGTTTTGCTTAGGAGCAAATTTTTATAAACTTCCGGGGCAAAAATGATATCAATCCAATGGTCAAGATTAAGCGATGGGCATATTTGCTCCATTTTGTAAACTTCCTAAAGGCAAAAATGATACCACAAAAACTTCGAGTCTTTGGATGCTCCCTTAGCAAAACTTCCGTGGCAAATTAGGACTTTAACCCTAAAATAAATTACTTAATTATAATATATGTGACATGATCTCTATAAAATATTCTCTCTGGTTCTATTTATATAAGAACTAGATAAGCGAATCATGCGGTTTAAGAAAGCGATTAAAACTAGTTAAAAATAATAAGTATGTCTTGAAATAATAACAAAATTTCAAGTATGCATGCTTTTATTTATAAGGGGCGAGTAAGAGAGAGAAATATAATAAATATAAGTATCATTTGCAATCCTTTAATTAATGCAATATCTATAATTAATAAGGGGCGAAAAAACATCATTAAATGTCAAGACAATTCTTGTTAGACTTTTATAAAAATGATTAAGACAATTCAAATTTTAGACTCCTATGAAAAGGACCGGATGAAGTATTTCTTTATAACATTAAATTATATATTAAGCAAATTAGTTTGAAGAAAATGATGGGAAAATCTTAATTAAATCCATCTTAAGTTATCAAAACCAAAATTAGGCCTACACTTTTAGTAAATTTTTAATCAGGCCAAGAGGCCTATTTATGGATTTATGAATGTTGTTAAAAGACCAGAATGCCCCTATATTATTAAAAAGGAAAATTGAAAATAGTTAAAAAGAAAAACTAATTTCTAAATCAGGCCTCATCTAAATTAATTAATAACTATTCAATATAATTAGTTTCCATTTGTTATTTTAATTACGGAAGTTTGACAGAGTTTTTAAAAAAATATATGATCATGGATTTATATATTTATATCTTATATATAATATATGAAAATTTTAACAAAACTAAATAACAATGCTAATTATTTATATTTCATATATTACACCACATCGATCTAAATTGGTTTAAATTATAAAAATAAAATACTTAGCATAATCTAAAATTTTCTGCTTCCTGATTGTGAATTTTTTTATAAAATGAGTGGATTTCGTGTTTTTCATCTCAAAAAAATGGTCAATCTTATTTTTATATTTCATACACACACATACATATTTAATTTATTTATCAATTTCTAAAATTTTAAATAAAAATATATACTCATTTGTCTTGTCTAATTTTGTTCATGTTTTAACTATTATATGTTTTGGGGATCCATCTACATATCAAGAATTTAATCTTCAAGTTTAATTATTGACTTTGTGGTATGGATACTTTTTCTGGGTCTCCACACACGCACGGTTTCATTTTATTTATTCAGGTTTGCAGGTAATGAAGCAAAAGATTTTAAATTCCTGTTGTATTATTTTATGGGAAGGAAATAATTATTATGTTTGGTTAAAGCGGAGAAGTTATGCTAGAAATTTTATTTGAAATTCTCAATTTTTTAATATATTTTAATAATTTTTTCCTTGATTGAAACATGAACGTAATGGTGCACAAATAATTTAAGTATATCATTATGGATATAGATATTAATATATAAATACATTATCATATTTGTTTCAAAAAATATGTCAAACATCTGAAGTTATTGAATATTTATTAAATTCTGGGTGGCCATGGATCAGCTTTTAGTGCTGCAAACATGGAACTTTTGAAAGGGACAGGTTGTTGGCTAATTAAAAAAATAAAAGCCAGTAATAAATGAATGAAAATGAAATTAAAAAATAATAATTTAAATTCCTTATATCGAGGAGGAGGGTAGGTAGAAAGCAGAGAGACGATGCATTAGATGAGAGTCTACTTCATGCAACACGAGCACATCTAACCTCTCGCTTCTCAATTGCATATATCCACTATTCATTTTTGTTTTCGTCCTCAATATAATTCAATTTAAGGATTAAAATAATATAATAATATATGGAGCCCTCAGATACATCTTTTCATTATTTCAACTGTATTCTACAAAATATTCTTGAGCATATATATTTCAACTGTATTCTACAAAACTAGATTCTTTTTCGTGCATTGTATCGATAGGAACTTTTGTTTACCCGTTACTTTCATTATATCGTACTCTTATAAATTTTATCTTCTATCAGTATATATGAATCATCATCCCATATAATAAAATAAAATCTATATTAAAAAAAAGGAAAAACACTTCTTATGTTGTAAGAGAAGTATTTTTAAGTATTCATGCGTGAAATGGTGTGGCATATATATATATATATATATAATTAGCATTATATATATATGTGGGTCTCACCATTTCATGTGTGCGTAGGAATCTTCTTCTTCTCATACAACATGAGAAGTTTAAACCCCTTAAAAAAAAAACTACACTATTCGTGAGTTATATATGAATAATGGAGTTCGCCTTCCTATTTATACACATTATAGAGCTACCTGGCTAGGATATATTACTATAGTTTTTATTATATACTCATGTAAGCTATACCATACTATTCATAGATCATAAATTCTATGATCTGTTAAAATTGTATTATGTACTTCCTCTAATCCTTAATATAAGACGTATTTACTTAATTTGATTAAATTAAGAAAGTTAGTTAATATAACATATATTTTCTAAAACACCCTAGTCATTTTCTTTAATTTCCTCCTTTCCTCATCTCCTTGTATTGATGGAGAGAGCAAATTAGGAAAAGATTGACAAATATAAAAACTATGTCTTATACTTAGGAGTAAAATCAACTCCCTAAATATGTCATATAATCAGAACCGAAGGGAGTGATACTCATATGATTTTAAATGTAAGAACCATTTAACTTATTTGATTGGACTAGGAAAGGTAGTTAAGTTAGTTAAATATAATTTTTTTCCTAAACTACCCTTACTTAAAACTAAATTTCTCAAAGTAGGAAAATGATAGTCATCGCTATCATCCGTTCATGCAGACGGTTTAGATTTATTGACAATTTTTTTTTCAATGAAAGAAAATACTTTAGCCATTCAAATCAATTATACGATAAGATATATACTCATTCCTAGACAAATAAATAAATAAATAAATAAAAATAAGATGATTTATGACAAATAGTATAATTTCTCTGTGTGGCATTAATAAATTTATGTATAGTAACAAGCATTACTCATTTTATATGATAAAGGGGTGTATTATTTAAATTATTTTTGTATTTAATTATTGTTAAGGAAATATAATAGGGTAGTTTATGAAAAAAAATGATAAATATGTTTATATTTAGGACTAAAATCAACTCATAATTAGGTCTTATACTAAGGACTAAAGGAATACATTCATTACTACTCCGGTCCCTATTGTCCTTAATATAGAATCTAATTGTAAAGTTGATCTTGGTCATAAATATAAGACATTTCTATATTTGTCAATCTTTTTTCAATTTACCTCCCGCCGATACTCCCTCAACCGTAATTAAGTACTCCCTCCCGTGATCCTTAATATAAAATATATTTACCTAATTTAATTAGATTAAAGAAATTATTTTAGTTAGTTAATATAAAATGTATTTCACTACAAAAAAACCTCGATTACCGACGGAATTACCCACGGAACAAATTCCGTCAGAAATTACCCACGGAATTCCGTGGGTAATTTCCGTGGGTAAAAATTACCCATGGAATTCCGTGGGTAATTTCCGACGGAATTTTTTCCGTGGGTAATTCCGTCGGTAATCAGAGGTTTTTTTGTAGTGTTTTCTAAAATACCCTAGTCATCTTCCTTAATTCTTTTTTATCCTTGATTATTGTTGAGGGGTATCAATATGGGCAAATTAGGAAAAGATTGAAAAATATGAAAATTATATCTTATATTTAAGACTAAAATTAAATTCCCAAATATGTCTTATAGTAAGGACGAGAAGAGTAAAAGAGAGATTAAGGGAATTAAGGAAATTGAGTAGGCTGTTTTTTTTTTTAAAAAAAAAAAAAAACATGTCATACATTAACTGACTTCATTAATCTAATTTAAGTTGGGAAAATATGTTTTATGTTAGATACCCGAAGAAGTATCTATTTGAACAAATGTGTATCCTCCCTCTCCCACAAGAAAGAAAATTTTTGCATTCTGCATATTACAAGTGAAAAACCTAGTAATAATTTTTATTATTATTTTTTAAAAAAAAAAAACCCTAATAAAAACCAATGGCCTTATAGCCTAATGGAATAGACTCTCCCATATAAGTGGGACGTCGCGTGTTCGATCCTACTTGTAACCTTAGGCAATGAGTGTCTACCCCTCTTATAAAATAAAACCAAGTAATATATGGGGTTGGTTAAACAAGCATCTTACATGCAAATGAATAAAGTATACCTGCTAGTCAAAACAAAGCCTCTCCTTACATCTATGCCACTTATAAAGCTGTGTGAATAGAAGCTATATATAATTCACATGGTTTTAATTAATTATATCCCAACTAGAGTCATATCTCTTATGGCTACAGAAATCCTTAGTTACAGTAGTACTATAAACAGGCACAATGTATCAAGCTAATTAGCTAGCTAGCTACTGCTTCTCCTTTATTACAGTTGTTTTCAGTTTCTCCTCATCTTCTTCTTAATCTCTCCTTTCTTCTTCTTTCTTCTTCCATATCATAGAAGAGCTAAAGTGCGCGGTGGGAAACCACATCGAAGATGTTGGACGAGGTTAGGCTCAGAGAGAGAGAGGAGAGCAGGTGTCTTGTGTGTTGTTGTTGAAGATGGTGGGTGAGTAGATTCTGTGCTGTGATTGTCAAGTGAGCAGTCTCTTTTCTTGTGGATTACACTTCCTTTCGTTGTCTGTTCGACCCTGAACTTGAAATCTTCCATTATTGATTCAACCAAATCTTTAAGGTAAGTAGCAAACTTTGAGGTCGAACAGACAGTGAATTTAAGGTATTAAAGCAAGGGACTATACATTTGACAAGCTTCTGCATAGAACTCAACACCCTTCAATATTTCTC
This sequence comes from Acacia melanoxylon, assembly GCA_019022615.1. Taxonomy (NCBI): domain Eukaryota; kingdom Viridiplantae; phylum Streptophyta; class Magnoliopsida; order Fabales; family Fabaceae; genus Acacia; species Acacia melanoxylon. Next base: position 6,275,757 of record JAFJYJ010000037.1, read on the forward strand.
ATTCGTTTTTGGTCGGCAACACAACCTCTCAGCTTCTGATGAATCCTATAAGCATAATTAAGGTATAAATATGATTTACCTTTAACTTTATGTTACCATGCTGAGTTTGTTCATGCACGTGTATGTATGTACGTGTGTGTTACGTGTTGTTCGGATGCATTTCTTTTATGGAACTTTAGTTCTCTATAATACAATCCTCCCTCTTGTTGACTAATTTGTGGAGATTAAGGAAGCTGCATAGATTACTGAATTATGGCGCCCACACACACATATATATATTTAATTTGATGGAATTGTAGCAGTTTTAGGGACAGATTTAGCATACCTATCTGCACATATTGTTTCTCTTTCTGCTTGGTTTATTGTGGTTTCCTTGGTTTTCTGGTTGGTTTTGATTTTTCTTTTTCTGTTGCTTTTGCTTTTGCTGCGATTGGTTTTAGTGGGGTGGGCTTGATATATATGTCTTTGATAGCTTACGAAATTTCCTCTTTTGATCTGGTCTAAAATAAAATTTGAGTTTTCTGATTTGTTCAAGTAATTTTTCATGTATATTAATTAATGAATAAGTGCATTGATGAATGAAGCATCAATAATAATGGATTAGGGATAATAATTCACGAAATCATATTTAGTTATTCATCTCTACCATTCAAACTACAACATCCTTTAACATACATCGTCAAGCTAAGCATGTTTTGGCCAGTAAAGAGGAAATTTCATTATAACTATAACAGAACATGTTTTTTTTAAAAATATTTTTAAGTTGTCGAGTTATTATTTTATCTCTACCATTCAAACTAAAACATCATTAAATTTACAACGTCAAGGGATAAGTTTTGTATGTTTAGAAAATGGAGAGAAGGAGTGGATATGGAATGTCCATGATGGGATAAGAAGTGGAACAAAAAATGAGTGTAATTTTGTTTCTTATATATAAGAGCACAATTTGGTTTTATTTACATTTATTGTATTATTTCACATATAGCCTTTATAAAATAAATATGAGAGAAATATTCTTTCATATTTTTTATGCAAGTTTTAATTTTGAAGATATTATTGTATTATTTCACTAGTGAATCCTCATATAGACAAGATACAGGTATTAATCAGGATAATCACGTCAAGCTACTGGAGGTTAGATGACTCTATCTCTTTTACATAATGACAGATGTGGTTGTGGAGGTGTTATCACAGATCGGGTAAAGTTGTGGCGTTAGTTGCAAACTCGCAACAATCTCTTATCTATTATAGAATCGATAGGTACTTCCTTTAATCCTAAATATAAGATAAAGTTGACTTTTTCGGCGAGATTAAGAAAACTAAATAAATTGTTTAATCATATCATATGTTGTGTATTCTTAAATTATATATAAGTTTATTAGTCAAACTAATTAGTTTAAAGAAAAATTAAAATTAAAATTAAAATAATTTAATGAAACTTCCTTAATCTCTCTAAAAAAATTAAATTTATCTTAGATTTAGGATAGGAGGAGTATTATCCATGGTCTTAACTTATATGTTGGGCTAGATTGACTTCTTGGAAGCTATTAATCTCATATCTAAGAGATGTGATGAGAATCAGCCCATTAAATATGGGATTTGACTTTTCTCTTATACCCTTTTCCTTTCTTTTATGTTTTCTACTATTGAATTAAGATATTAATGGTATAAGTTTAACATATTATAAAAATATTATTATTATTATTTTACCTTAAAGATGTAATATGTTAAATTTTGGATCGTTGAGATCTTAATAAAAGAAAAAAGGAAAAGGAGGGAAAAGGGGAGTAAGAGATTTAGGCTTAAAGATGTACACTATTGACAATGCTAGATTGGTGGTTGGTAGATCATAAATTGTATGATTTGTGAAAATTGTATTATGTACCCTCTAATCCTTAATATAAGGCGTATTTACTTAATTTGATTAAATTAAACTTAGTTAATATAACATATATTTTTAAAACACGCTAGTTATCTTCCTTAATTTTCTCATTTTCTTTTATTGATGGAGAGAGTAAATTAATAAAAGATTGATAAATATGAAAAAAACTATGTCTTATCTTAGGAGTAAAATGATCAACTCTCTAAATATGTCATATATTAAGGATCGGAGGGAGTGGTACTCATCTGATTTTAAATGTAAGAACCATTTAACTTATTTGATTGGACTAGGAAAGGTAGTTAAGTTAGTTAATTATAATTTTTTTTTTCTAAACTACCCTTACTTAAAACTAAATTTCTCAAAGTAGGAAAATGATAGTCATCGCTATCATCCGTTCATGCAGACGGTTTAGATTTATTGACAATTGTTTTTTTTTTAAATTTTCAATGAAAGAAAATACTTTAGCCATTTAAAACAATTATACGATAAGATATAAACTCATTCCTAGACCAAAAAATGATTAAGATTATTTATGACAAATAGTATAATTTCTCTGTGTGGCATTAATAAATTTATGTACAGTAACAAGCATTACTCATTTTATATGATAAATGGGTGTATTATTAAATTATTGTTGAGGAAGTATCAATAGGGTAGTTTATGAAAAAAAATGATAAATATGTTTATATTTAGGACCTAGATCAACTCATAATTAGGTCTTATACTAAGGACTAAAGGAATACATTCATTACTACTCTGATCCATGTTGTCCTTAATATAGAACCTAATTATAGAGTTAATCTTGGTAATAAATATAAGACATATTTCCATATATGTCAATCTTTTCTCAATTTATCTCCTATTGATGCTCCCTCAACCGTAATTAAGTACTCCATACAGTCCTTAATATAAAATACATTTACCTAATTTAATTAGATTAAAAAAGCTATTTAAGTTAGTTAATATGATATGTATTTTCTAAAATACCCTAGTCATCTTCCTTAACTCTTTTTCATCCTTGATTATTGTTATCTATACAGGAAAATTAAAAAAAAGATTGAAAAATATGAAAACTATATCTTATATTTAAGACCAAAATTAAATCCCCAAATATGTCTTATAGTAAGGACCAGAAGAGTAAAAGAGAGATTAAGGAAATTAAGGAAGCTGAGTAGGCTATTTTAAAAAAAAAACATGTCATACATTAACTGATTTGCTTAATCTAACTAAGTTGGGAAAATATGTTTTATGTTAGAGACCGGAAGGAGTATCTATTTCAAGTTGCATCCTCCCTCCCCCGCAAAAAAGAAAAATTTTGCATTCTACATATCTGACTGCAAGTGAAAAACCTAGTAATAATTTTTATTAAAAAAAAAAACCCCTAGTAATAACCAATGGCGGCCTTGTAGCCTATGGACGCTCCCATATATATAAGTGGAACGAGGCGTACGTGTTTGATCTCATTTGTAACCTCCGGCAATCAGTGTCTGCCCCTCTTATAAAATAAAAGGGTTAAATACCATTTTCGCCATGGAAGTTTAGCATAAGAAGCACCGGTTACCCGGAAGTTTTTTTTGTCTCATTTTTGCCTTAGAAGTTTAAAAACATAGCAATCTTACCCATCCGTTAATCTTAACCGTTGAATTATTGCTCTTATTTGTAAACTTTCAGGGCAAAATTGCTCTTAAAAAAACTTCCAGAGCAAATTTGCTCATAAAAAACTTTCAGACATATTTGCTCCATTTTGTTAATGTTTGAGGAAAAAATGAGACCAAATAAACTTCCAGATGACCAATGCTCTTTAGGCTAAACTTTCAAATGGTATTTAACCCTAAAATAAAACCAACTAATAAATGGGGTTGGTTGAACAAGCATCTTACATGCAAATGAATAAAAGTATACCTGCTAGTCAAAACAAAGCCTCTCCTTACATATAGGCCACTTATAATTCACATGGTTTTAATTAATTATATCCCAACTATAGTCATATCTCTTGTGGCTATAGAAATCCTCAGTTACAATAGTACTATAAACAGGCACAATGCATCAAGCTAATTAGCTAGCTAGCTACTGCTTCTCCTTTATTACACTTGTTTTCAGTTTCTCCTCATCTTCTTCTTAATCTCTCCTTTCTTCTTCTTTCTTCTTCCATATCATAGACAAGCTAAAGTGCGTGGTGGGAACCACATCGAAGATGTTGGACGAGGTTAGGCTCAGAGAGAGAGAGAGAGAGAGAGAGAGGAGAGCAGGTGTCTTGTGTGTTGTTGTTGAAGATGGTGGGTGAGTAGATTATGTGCTGTGATTAATGTCAAGTGAGCAGTCTCTTTTCTTGTGGATTACACTTCCTTTCGTTGTCTGTTCGACCCTGAACTTGAAATCTTCCATTATTGATTCAACCAAATCTTTAAGGTAAGTAGCAAACTTTGAGGTCGAACAGACTGTGAATTTAAGGTATTAAAGCAAGGGACTATACATTTGACAAGCTTCTGCATAGAACTCAGCACCCTTCAATATTTCTCATTCGTTTTTGGTCGGCAACACAACCTCTCATCAGCTTCTCATGAATCCTATAAGCATAATTAAGGTATAAATATGATTTACCTTTAACTTTTATGTTACCATGCTGAGTTTGTTCATGCACGTATGTGTTTCGTGTTGTTCGGATGCATTTCTTTTTTGAACTTTAGTTCTCTATAATACAATCTTCCATTTAAATGACTAATTTGAGGAGATTAAGGAAGCTGCATAAATTACTGAATTATGGCGCACGCACATATATATATATTTAATTTGTGGGAATTGTAGCAGCTTTAGGGACAGATTTAGCATACCTATCTGCACATATTGTTTCTCTTTCTGCTTGGTTTATTGTGGTTTCCTTGGTTTTCTGGTTGGTTCTGAATTTTCTTTTTCTGTTGCTTTTGCTTTTGCTGCGATTGGTTTTAGTGGGGTGGGCTTGATATATATGTCTTTGATAGCTTACGAAATTTCCTCTTTTGATCTGGTCTAAAATAAAATTTGAGTTTTCTGATTTGTTCAAATAATTTTTCATGTATATTAATTAATGAATGAGTGCATTGATGAATGAAGCATCAATAATAATTAATTAGGGATAATAATTAACGAAATCATATTTAGTTACTCATCTCTACCATTCAAACTACAACATCCTTTACATACATCGTCAAGCTAAGCATGTTTTGGACAGTAAAGAGGAAATTTCATTATAACTATAACAGAACATGTTTTTTTTAAATAAAAAAAAAAAAAAAAAAAGTTGTCGAGTTATTATTTTATCTCTACCATTCAAACTAAAACATCATTAAATTTACAACGTCAAGGGATAAGTTTTGTATGTTTAGAAAATGGAGAGAAGGAGTGGATATGGAATGTCCATGATGGGATAAGAAGTGGAACAAAAACTGAGTGTAATTTTGTTATTATAAGAGCACAATTTGGTTTTATTTACATTTATTGTATTATTTCATATATATGCCTTTATAAATTAAAGATGAGGGAAAATGAGGGTAAATGAGGGTAAGAGATATAAGCATAAAGATGTACATTATTGACGATGCAATCTAGATTGGTACTCCTCTGGTCCTTATTATAAGGCACCAACTAACAAGTTTATTTGGTCTTTTTTAAAAGGCACTTGCTTGTTCCCAATGAACAATGATTATTTTTTTTCCATGTCTGCCCCTAATTAATAAAAGTAATGGGTGAGAGTAATAATTAATATAATATTAGAGTTAGTGCAATTAGTATGGGTAATATTGAAAATTACTTAGATTCTAGGACAATTTTATTGACTTTAAGTACTTTTATTGGTTTGTGAGAAAAGTTTGTTAGTGTCTTATAATAAAGACTAGAGGGAGTAGTTGGTAGGGACTAGCAGATTCGGCTGGCTTTCCTCCTTTACTTCTTATGTCCGTTGCCCTTCTTTACTCTAAAACACCGCCGTTTTGGCCTAAAAAACAAGTTGATGCCTCTTTTTTTAATGGGTACTAGTACTAAAAAAATATTTCATGATATTGACTAGTACAAAAAAAAATACTTCATTATCTTGAAAAATTATTGAGATCTTAAAAAAATGTCCTGCAGTATATTTTTAGTACCAGTGAATATCTTGAAATGTTTTTTCAAAATCCTAAAATGATTTTTCAACATTATGAAGTATTTTTTTCAGTACTAGTGAGTATCCTTTTAAGACGGCCAGGGGACCGAAATATTTTTTTCAAATCCTAAAATAATTTTTCAAGATCATGAAGTATTTTTCCAATACCACCAGACAATATCATAAAGTATCTTTTTAGTACCATCAATATCCTAAAATATTTTTTAAATTAAAAGAAAAAGGGAAAAAAAAAACAGCGGCGTTTCAGAGCAAAGGAGTGCAGAAGATATAAGAAGTAAAGAAGGAAAGCCAGCTTCAACAGATTCTATTTAGGCATACTCATCGAGAGAATCTCTTTATGATGTGAATTTCCTTGCCAAATAATTTGCTTAATAATAGGAAAAATAATTTTTGCATCTTTCATCAAGAGGGCTTGATGAAGGAACTTAGATGGCACTTTGGTTATGTGAATGAATGTCTTACCGTTTTATTTTTATAAAATAAATAAATAAATAATGGTGAATAAAAGAAATTCTTCCTACCTATCAACCTATGTGTTTGAAACTCCTAACTAAATTGACTTTTTTTTTTTCATATTAAGAAAGTCTGTATTTATTTCTTATAAAAAACAGGGAGTAATAAGACAAAATTTGAGAGTGCGATTTTCCTATATAGTAGTAGTAATAGTAATAAGAGAAGTTACAAACTTTTAGAAGCAATTAATTTTTTTTGAAAAAAATGCCCCTAAGGGCCTATTTGGTCTGAATGGAGAAGAGGGAAGGAGATAGGAGGTTTTAATATTTCTTTGTTTAGTTTGGTTAGAGGGGAGGATTGGATGAAGTTTTAATGTTCTCTTATTTGGTTTAAAAAGAAAAGGGAAGGTAATAATTAATTTACTATTTTACCCTTATTTATTAATATGTGTATAAAAACTTATATGTGGATTTTTTTTTAATGAATATACCATGTTGACTAGAGGAAGTTTATGTTTTTATTTATTTATTTTCATTAAGGGCATTGATGGAAATATCATAAAATCGATTGGGGAAAATTAGTCAAGATATTTGGTTCCGAAGTGGAGCAAAATGAGTGGGTTGGAGAGGAAGGGAAAGCAGATTTTGACTTCCCACCTCTCCAAAATTTCAAACTAAATGAGGAGAAGTGTTCATTTTTCTTGCCCTTCCATACCTTCCCTTTAACCAAACAAGCCTTAATAAATAAATAAAATTGACCTAATTTAAAGTAAATTATTAAAATGACAAACATTAATTAAGAGTAAAAGTAAGAGGATAGAAATTTTTTTTAAAAAAAATATTTTTATAAAATATATATATATATATATATATATATATATAATTGCTTCATGAGTGTGTGTGTGTGTGTAAATTAACAGTTTTATCCCGTGAAAGGAAAGTGTAAATCACTTGTCATCATAAATTCATCCTAAGTTCCTAACCCCTTTTCATCCTAAGATAATATTCCATCCCTGTTTTTATTTTATTTCCCGGAAAAAAAAAAAAAAAAAAAAAAAAAACCACCATGGTCCCACAAAAAGCATAAATAAATCAAATTTCAAATAAAATAATAAAAACATGGCCCCACCATCACCTCCAACAATATCTCAGCCTCACATTCACATAAATATCAGACTTACGTACACATTCAAAATATCTTCTTCCATAATCACTCGATCTTCCCGAACATTCCAGATTTCCACGGTGGCACTCATCTTCCTCTCCAGAATGGCGAATTTCTCTCCTCTTTATAAAAATACCCAGCCATTTCCATGGTTCGTTACTCGTTTCCTTCATTTCGTCACTTACACAGCCAGCTTTAAGGAGCTCAGTGATTGTTACGACTTACGATCATAGATTGTGCGTTTCCATGGTTTTATGCGCTTAAGTTGTTACCTTTGTCGTTTAGCCAAATTGTAAGGTTTTGAGGTGAAGAACTGAAGATTAATGGAGATTGGTAGAGGAGGGTCGTCATCGTTCTCTTACTATACCATTCTTGGTGTTAGTTCAGATTCAACCAGTGCAGAAATAAGGAGAGCTTATCGGAAACTTGCTTTGGTTAGTGGATCCTCCTTTGCGTTTTGATTTTTCTGATTCGCTTAGGCCAAAATTTTAGGGTTATAGATCTGGTAATTGATTGACTCAGTTTCTTTTTCTTAGGGTTGGAAATTTCTGGGTTTGAATTATGTGAGGGTACTGATAAGGGTGGATTTTAATTGAATTTGGTGCAGCAATGGCATCCAGATAGGTGGACAAGAACGCCTTCTTTGTTGACTGAAGCCAAACAGAAATTTCAGCACATTCAAGAAGCTTATTCAGGTAGGGATTTTTTTTTTTTTTTCTGGGTTGAGTGTGAATCAAAATTCAAGGCTCTTTTGGAGTCTAAAACTCTGGTTCTGGTTTCTCTTATATCTGTGATAGAATCATGTGTTGAACTCTGCTTTATGTTCTTGTTGGAGCAGTTCTATCAGACCACAAGAAAAGAACAGTGTATGATGCAGGGTTGTATGATCCTGAAGACGAAGAAGATGAGGTGAGTGTCTGGGAAATTTCGATTTGCACACATCTTCTTCGTCCTCCTCCTAAATAATAGATTTGTTTGTTCTCTGGTTCAGGGATTTTCTGAGTTTATGGGAGAGATGGTGTCTCTCATGGCTCAAGTGAGGAGGGAGGTATGGCTTTTCTTCTTTTTCTCTTCACACTTATTAGTTGACATATTTGCAAACCAAAGTTTGAATCAAAACGTAAATTACACCCTGGACACTCTTCTTTATGATTGTTGCATTTACTTTTAAACTAAAATATCTCCCAAATCAAAATCCAACTTTTTCTTGTAGAGTGAAGAGCATAGGGTATAGAAATGTAATTCCTGAACAAGTATGAAAAAAAAATGGTTGCAGGAGAAGGATTACTACAGTATGGAGGAGTTACAGAACATGTTTACAAAGATGGTTCATGATTTTAATCAGTCACCTTCATGGAATTGTGGGCCCTCCATTCTTGATGAGTCCTCTCACTGCTCAAAGAGGATCCGTTCGGACAAACATGGCAGAACCTAAGATTGATGAGTTACAGGTTATCGCACTTGCATTGTAATTCATTGCAATTGTTGATGCAACCAGTCATCATCTTCTGGTTTGCTTGTTGAAAATTTTGCTTCAATGAGATGATGAAGATGAAGAGGATTAAGAACATGTTGCTTTTGAGGGTGATTCTGAAGTTTGAAGCCTAAAATGAAGTGTAAACGAAGCGCACACATTAAATTGTAACTGTTAGTGCCAGTTTTGTTGTTAGAAGAGGAGGGAGGTGGTTTTGCTTGTTGGTGGTAATTTTGATAAACAAAATTTTGCTTGGAGAAAAGGTTTAGGATCAAATTGCTCAATTCTGTTTTTGGTTTTTGGTTTGACAGTGATGACTCTATTTGTAGTAAATTGAAAGTTGAAGCCATGAGAGTCAATTACGGAGTGCTTTCTTGCTTGAAATGATGCTCATTTCAAAATTTCTGGTGCTATGTACTCCTCCTTTCCTTAATATATGTTTGGAGTTTGATATTGTGATATTAAATTCACATATTTATCAATTTTTTAAAACTAGTACCAGTGACATTCTTTTGACAATTATCAGAGAGGAGGTAATTCAGAAAGAAATTAGGATGTTTTAGGAAATAACATTGCATGTTAATGAATTTAACAAACTTTTTTAATCTAATTTAATTAGATAATTAAGTCTTATATTAAGAGTATCGCGTAGGAGGAAATATCTTTGTTCAACAACCAGGGTTTTCTTAGCTACTCTCAACGATAGATGTTGCAGCAATTTTCCCATTCAAATTTTTATTAATTACTCCTTTCAGTCCTTGATATAAGATATATTTAAGAAATTGATTTTAATCTTAAATATAAGATAAAAATTTCATATTTATCAACATTTTCTAATTTACCTATATTGATACTCCCTTAACAATAACTAAGGAGGGGCGGAAAGGAAGGAAAGAATTGAAGAATATGATTAGGATGTTTTAAAACTACGTATCATATACTGTTATAAAAATACAAGTTATATTAATGGGATTATCATTTTTGCTTTTAAGGTAGATAATTTACTTTGCATTAAGTTGAAATGACGCAGTTTGATCTTCCTTTTTATAAAACAGGTGCATGAATAAATCATATAACGCTGGTTCCACAACAACAGATTGGCATTCAACGAACTAGGGGCTCGTTTGATTCAAGGAACTTGTGAGAGTGAATGAGAATTTAACAGAGTTCTCTGCGAAAACACGTTTGGTGTCTTAAAGTCTTGTGAACCCAAGTTAAGCCCACCACTCTTCCCTCATATGTGAGAACTTGAGATCCCATCAAAATTGTTGGGATCTCAAGTTCCCTAGTTACTATTCACATTTTTGGATAGATTTACTCCTAAAATTTAAACTTGGCGGGAAGTTCGAACTTAGCGAAAAAAAAATTGGGTTACAAGTTCGAACTTAACATGGACATTTTTTTAAATAAATATTTTTCTTTTTTATTTTGAATTAATTTCTTTTGAAGGTAAAGTAGACATTTCCTAATTCTTTATCAACTATCATCCCTTCATTTTCTTCCTACCAAACAACTCAAGCCATCTTCCCTCATCTTTGAAATCTTCCTTTCCCTTCCTTTAAGTTCATTTCCTTCCCCACCAATTCTTTATATCAAACGGGCCCTAGGTGTTCCTATCTGGGTAAGGTGTCCACAAGCCCAATCCTCCCTTGCTTGGGCTTGAAATATAATGTGTATGTTTTATAAAAAGGAGAATCAAACTGTGTCGTTTTAACTTAATGCAGAGTAAATTATCTGCCTTAAAAGCATAAATGATAATCCCTATATTAACTAACTTAACTTCTTCAATCTAATGAAATTAGGTAAATATGTTTTATATTATGATACGAGAGTAGTAATAATTGCAGGTTGGTCTGGGCCTGTAAAGAAATTGGGCCCATACTCGTCTTTTTATTTTATTGATTGAGCCTCTAGCCTTTGGAAAGCCCATGCATTTTCATTTCTCCCTCATAAACCCAAAAGAAATGCATCAAAGTCAAAGGGGTCAGATTTGGAAATCTAATTATATTCAAATAGATCAACCCATTTTAAGTCATAGTTGTAGTTTAATGTTGATTCAAATTTAATGGGATTAAATTCCCTTATAGATTAGTTAGTTTGATGTCCTAGGGTGTTCTGCTCTCATTTGTACACACCAAACAAAAAACAAAAAAACAAAAAACAAAACAAAAACTCTATTTTAAGTCATAAAGAAAAGGCAATAACTCAATCGGTAAGTCATAAACAAAAGGTCAACTCCGTTTTTTTATGTTTGTTTTTGTCTTAATGGTAATTGTAAACTCAAATGGACAGCAGTATAATTAATTTTGGAAAAAAAATATGAATGATAAATTATTTAAGTAACACACACCAAGAGACATAAGCCAAAAAAAAGGCTATATATATATGATCAAATAAAATATGGAGCTCGAATAAAACATATCAACAGGAGGATGATTCCTTACATGTGTGAAGAAGCTTCCAAAAAGAGATAAATAAGTTGAATAATATATGGAAAAGAAGCTTCCTTACTCTGCAAGTTTTGCCTACACAGTACCTTACTTGAATTTAGGCCTTCTCAACAGGTATAGAAATAGGCCAGGCTTTTTTTTTGCCAAAGCTGGCGCGTAATGAGAGAAGAAGGTCGGCTGCACGAATTGTGCTTTTTATAGGGGCAGTGAACGAGCCTTTATAAAGCGCTAGTCAATGAAGCGCTTTTTAAAGGTCTATTTATAATGTAAGTCTTTAAAAAGGCCTCATATTATAGGTATTAGAGGCCATAAATAAGCTTTGTACACTTTGAACATATTGAAAACTATATAAATATAACTTGAAATTATAATATAATAATGAAAAACAATAAATATTATGTTATTTATATTATATATATATATATAATTATATTTATATTTATGTAATGTGTAAACAGGTCAAGCCTGAAGACTTATAGGTCAAGCTTTAACAAAATAAACCTAGTCTATTTACACAAGGAAGCTTTTAAATAGGCGCTTTGGCGCGTTTTTTAACAAACAGTACGGCCACTGCGCCTAAACAACAAAAAAGTATATAAAGCGCTTGATGAAGGCATTGACCTATCCCACCCCTACTTCTCAGCAATAAAATTTTTAATGCGGAATTTTTTTGCAATTCTCTCAAAAAAAAAACAGAGAGAGAAAGATTTACATATTTGTCCAAATGAAGAAAATGGACCCAAAAGATCAAAGGTGGGATTCTCACAACGCAACGCATCACAAAGATGCTTTGTGAAAATGGGTCGGTGGTGGACCCATTCCTATTATTCCCTTTTTGTATGCTTTTTCTCTTTTCATTTCCTTTTCTTTAGATGCCAAACACTTTCTTCCCCTTTTTAACATATTCCCTTTCTCGTCAGTTGCCTTCCCTTTTACAATTTTACCCTTTTCAACAAACACGCCATTCTAAATACCCCATGATCAAGACTCCCTAACGGTCTTTAATAAATATTTTTAAAAAATATCATGATTAATTATTTATTTCCCCATTTGCTTGATTTTAATTTCTTTGTTTGCCTTTTGAAGCTAGCCAAAGTGAACCTCCAAAAAAAAAAAAAAACAGAGGTCGAAGTAGTTTAATTCAATTATTATCAACAGTTGAAACACCTTATTTAATTTTGAGGTTTTAAAAAACAGAGAGATGAGAGGAATAAAAAAGGGAAGTATGGATGAGGATGACTTAAAAGTTACACAAGTCCAATAGGATGATGACTTATTACTTCCCTTTATTAAAAAAATATTACGTATGAGTCCTACAAGATGAAGTCGGTGGTGTATATATGAAATGTATGCATGTGTCTTCGTTATAATTATTATTATTATATATAATTAGAATCATATGCATGTGGACAATGTTCATATATATTTATGACTTAATAATATTCAACATCATTAGTGGTCCCTCCTCTTCTATTTATTTAAAGATTAAAGGATACGTTTAATCTTTTAAATTTACATAAAGTTCCATTTTACTCCTTTAATCTTAACACGGATAAAATCATTAACAGAAAATTATGACTCTGCTATTAAACATTGACAAAGCAAGTAATTATGACATTAAATATTTTAATATGGTGTTTTACATTTTAAATATTTTAATATAATATTTAAATTTATATATATTATATAGATATAATTTTTTGTTGATTGGAAACCCTATAAAAATTTGTAAAACTAATTTTTTTTTTCAATTTATTCTATTTAATATGCAAAAATATTTAATGGCCCAGTCACTTGCTCTATCAACACCGAGTCACTCGCTAAGTCATAACTTTCTATTAATAATCTTAAGGGACTAAAGTGAAACTTGAAACAAACTTAGAGGATCAAACATATGGTTTAGTCTAATGTAAATAAATTTTGACTCTTACTTGAATATTCTGCTCATGGATCAAGGGTTATAATTTTAGTTACCACTCTTTCTTTTTTCCATCAGTAACCAATGATGATGAATTCAATATTCCTTGAGTAACTCAAAGAGTTCGAATTTTGTAAATATTTTAAAAAAATCATATTGGGAGTGTTATTTTAAATTGAGTTTAGATTTTACTTGATAGTACTCGATATTATATAATTGTAAAAAGAATAATCTTAATATGAAAGAGATTGAAGTGAAGTCAATGATGAGCAAGTATTGATTGAAGCAGAGGATCATGTGGCAACATGCAGAATACCAAAAGAGAAGGATTTGTCATGTGAATGAATAATCAAACCTTCACCATATTTGACCTCAAAATGCTTTTATACTCTGTTTTTCACACATTATTTTATTATTAATTATAACAATAAAAAGGTCTAAATACTCTGTTTCCCCCTTTTTGCAAGCTATGATTATGATATGGTTGTCTCACTTTCAATCCTACACTAACTTTTTTTTTTTTTTTTCTGGTGATTATTTGATGATATGATCATTGCTTCCACTTTAAGCTTCTTCACAACTAATTAAAAAACTCACTTATAGATCATGAAACATCATGATTTGTTAATCAAACGTTAAGCCCACTTTAGCCAAAATATAACATAGAAACAAAGTAGAATTCACTTAAAGATCCTCCAAACTTTATCAATAGTAATAAAGTTACATCAAATGGGTGGATAGAGTATAATAAATATCATTAACTCTCATTTCATACTCTTTACCAAAACGTCACTTTTTCAACTGTCCAAATGTTAAGGTAAAAATGGAGGAAGGTCTTGTTTTTTAATAATGCAATCTACCCGGTTCAAAATAGAAGATACTTTCAACCACCTCACTAAATTAGGGAAGAGTAGTCAACTAATTAAATTTGTTTTAATTAAATTGAAAAAGTTATTCAACTTTATCTCTATTTAAATTTGTTTCACCTTGATCATTCTTCTCGATATCTAATATGTACATGATGGGTAGATTTGACCTAAACTAAGTACTACTCTATGTCAATTAAAATACTCTCTTCAATCCATAATATATGTCACTTTAACTAATTCACATAAAATAAAAACTAGTTTTCTTAAAGCCTCTTATTCATATCTCTCATCGAAAAGTGATATTTGATAATGTCTATCTATCTCATAAATTGAAAAAAAAAATCACTTTACTGAAAAATGTATTTGTAAACTTAATAAATGGGAAAATTAGACATAAGTATTAATTATAAGAGAAAAAATAAAAATGAGCATTAATCATCCTATATATGACTTATCTCTTTAGACCAAATTATTCTTTTATATGGGCAAGAGGGAGTACCATATACATGTGTGTCTTTTTACCAAATGAATTGTTGCCTCAGAAATTGTTGTGACAATTTTGAGGTATAAAAAGCAGAACCAACCTTAACTCGAAAGGCACTATGCTCTTTTTAAAGTTCCCATGCACCTTAAGTAACGTAAGAAATCCTTCACTCTCTCTCTCTCTCTTAAAACCAAACTCATCACATTACAGCTCACAACCACACATCACCTAAGTTCTTCAATTTTTCAGTCTCAATTTCATTTCTGAGCATCAAATCGATCTTCCAATAATGGCTCTCAATTTCATCTTCCTACTCCTCTGTTTCACTCTTCCTCTCCAAGTCGTGTATTCCTCAAGGAGATTGGATGAAACCACCGTGCCGGCCGGCGATCGGAAATGCACGCCCTGTGGTGACACTGTTTACAGCTCTCCACCACCGCCTCCTCCCGCCCTTCCACCACCTTCTCCGCCGCCTCCTTCCCCAAAGAAATCGCCTTCTTCATATTGTCCTCCGCCACCCCCTTCCTTCATCTACATAACCGGTCCTCCCGGCAACCTTTATCCGGTGGATGAGAACTTCAACAGCGCAAGTCGCCGGACTTTTCTGCCGGTGGCCGCCGTGTTGCCGGGCTTGTTGACCTTGCTTCTGGGCTTTTGGTGATTGTGAGGTATCAATTAATCATATGGTTTATAAGTTATCAAGATTCAATTTTTTTAGATGTCCACATGTAGAATTTTGTTGCTTTCTTCAGTTTTCTTATCTTTTTTTGTGATCCCAGTGTCCCCAGTAATAACAATCTTTTTGTAATTTTTCTCAAACATGTATGTGATTAATGTTTTTTATTTTTTATCTTTCACAATTAATTAGAGTGGATCTATATATTTGGATAAAAATGGAGATCAACACATCACTTATAACTCCATGGAATTCATAACTTTTTATATTTTATATTGGGGATAGAATATTGTCACTATCAATTTTATGTCGCTACCACTTTTTCACCGTTAGATCAGAATCTCATGTCATCTTTATCATTTTCTCTCCTATGAGATTTGATCTAACGGTGAAAAAATGGTAGTGAAATGACAATATCATATCCCTTTATATTGATATGAAAAAAGATAAGAAAATAATACTTAAATTTGAAAATCTCAAATTAATCTTGTTGTATATAAAAGTATAGATATTAATCACAAGAGTACAACAATTAACAATTCATTTTAGTAAAGAATCACTAATTTGATATTTTAAAATTCAAGTTGTATTTTCTTGTTTTTTTTACTATATTGATATTAAGTTTTAACAATGTCAAACTCATTATTATTAGATCAAATTTTGGTAATTATCCAAGATCTAAAATTGAGCGGAATATGTGGCAAAAATGCCCTTCTCATTTTCTTATTATCACTCAGTTAAGTTTTTAATGATTAGTAAGAAATAATATATTCTATTTCATATATTTATTCAATTTAATTATAAGAAATCGCATAAGTTATCAACAACTTGAAGTTCATAAAAAGTACAAATTTACTGATCATCTAATAATGTTAAGGGTTAGGCTGGCTCTATCTATGCATTGTGAATTATAGGATAATAAATGTTGTCAAATAAATAGATGAGTAATTAATGGTTGGCAAGAAAAAATAGATGAATAATTAACAGGTAGGTAGAAATTATATCTTTATTTCTCTATTTACTATGGTTTTATTTTATTTTATTTTTAATTTCATCCTAATCTCAAAAGGCTAATTATGCGCAACTACATTGTTGGATGAATTGGCGTTGATCAATTAATTCAATTCAATTAGTATTTTCGAGCAAAAAAAAAAGAAGAAATCAATTTGTATTTGATTAAGTGAGAATGAATAATCATATGATTAATAAACCCAAAAGTGGAGAATATTGAGTGGGCAATGTCATGGTTGCATATCTCCATCCTTATTCATAGAAGTGAGGTGCACTTGCCACAGCTTGACACTTCCACCAAACAATTCGTTGAGTTTGGTGAATAAATTTCTTGCTGATTTAATTTAAGACTCATAATTAATATATATATACACACACACACTGTGTGTGTGGAAGTTTGAGGGGTTAATTTTAGTCATAAATATAAGATCTCAATTTTACTAATCCCCCAAATTATATTTTTCTGTATCCCATTGATTATACATATTAAAGATTTTAATTAAGGGTTAGTTCTAATACATATGATTAAAGAGGGTGTTTTAGGAAATTCGATACACATTTGTTACATATAATTAACTTAACAAATTTTTTTAATATCAAATTAGTTATATAGTTTTTGTGTTGAGAACATGAGGTAGTATTTGGAAACAAATTAAAACAAGCCAAAATCATGTTTTGACATAAGTAAGGATTTTAATTTGCTGGTTAACAGTGATTAGGTGAAGTAGAAGGAACTGAAGTCCTAAATTCACAGAGTTAACTTTAAAAATGATGGTGTTCTGTAGTAGAACACAAAAGTCTAGCCTCTATGGATCAGTGGATGATTTATATAGGATCGACTAACTCCTTCAAGATGTCTATTAGTTAAACACTAAAGAGAAGATGATTACTCAGCGATATCTATGAGGAAGATACCACAGAGTGTCTGAATATCACTGTGCTACACGAGTATGACGTTTCGCTAAAGAGGAGTGGGGTGTGTGCACAGTGAGACTAAATATTAGAATAGATGAATCGAGAGTGTGCACCTGGTAGGTAATCTCCTATTTATAGAATTTTGTTGCTTTCTTCAGTTTTCTTATTATTTTTTGTGATCCCAGTGTCCCCAGTAATAACAATCTTTTTGTAATTTTTCTTAAACATGTATGTGATTAATGTTTTTTATTTTTTATCTTTTACAATTAATTAAAGTGGATCTATATATTTGGATGAAAATGGAGATCAACTCATCACTTATGACTCCATGCAATTCATAACTTTTAATATTTTATATTGATATGGAAAAAAGCTAAGAAAATATCACCTAAATTTCAAAATCTCAAGTCAATCTTGTTGCCTAAAAGAGTATAAGTATTAACGGTAAGAGTATAGCAATTAACAACTTATTTTCGTAGGAAATAAGTCAAATAACTAATTTAAGATCTTGAACTTTAAGTGATATTTTCTTGTCAATTACCATATTAATATTAAGTTTTCACAATGTCAAACGAATTATTATTAGATCAAATTTTGGGCAAGATCTATGAGCGGAAAATGTGGCAAAAATGCCCTTCTCGTTATCACTAAAATTAATTTTAATGATTAGTGAGAAATAATATATTCTATTTCATATATTTATTAAATTTAATTATAAGAAATCGCATAAGTTATCAACAACTTAGCTTGAAGTTCATACAAAGTACAAATTTATTGATCATCTAATAAAGTTAAGGGTTAGGCTGGCTCTATCTATGCATTGTGAATTATAAGATAATAAATATTGTCAAATAAATAAATGAGTAATTAATGGTTGGCAAGAAAAAGTAGATGAGTAATTAATGTCTTTGATGAAATTATATCTTTATTTCTCTATATACTATGGTTTCATTTATTTATTTATTTATTATTTCATCCTAATCTCAAAAGGCTAATTATGTGCAATTACGTAAATTGATGGATGAATTGGCGTTGGTCAATGAATTCAATTAGTATTTTCTAGAGAAAAAAAAGAATTCAATTAGTTTTTTTTTTAATCAAAATTCAATTAGTATTTGATTAAGTGAGAATGAATAATCAAATGATTAATGAACTCAAAAGTGGAGATTAGTCATTAGTGAGTGGGCAATGTCATGGTTGCATATCACCATCCTTATTCATAGAAGTGAGGTGTCACTTGCCACAGCTTGACACTTCCACCAAACAATTCGTTGATGTTTGGTGAATAATTTTCTTGCTGATTTAATTTAAGACTCATAATACCTATATATATATATATATATATATATATATATATATATATATATATATATATATATATATTAAAAAAAAGTTATAGAGGTTAATTTTGATCATAAATATAATATCTCAATCCTATCAATCCCCCAAATTTATATTTTTCCCTATCCTATTGATTGCACAAATTGAAGAATTTTCATCAAGGGTAATTGATAATTGAATATTATTTCATTTATTTGTATCTCTTGGTTAATAAATTAGAAATGTTTAATTGAGAAATAATGGGTTTTATTACTTAGGGCTTTAAGCTTTTAATTAGATTAAATTCGTTTTTGGTAATAAAATTTCAGATTTACAGTGATTTAGTATTTTTGCCATAAATTTTGATCTAAATATCCTATTAGCCTCATTCTTCTTTCGTTTTTTAGATGATTCAGAGAGCTACAATTGTTATGAAGACTCAAAAGGCTGATTCGGACAAGAAGATGGATGAAATTGGAGCTAAAGACAAACACATTTTTCTAGATTTTTATTTTGCTCGAATTTTGTAATAAAAGACCAATTATTAAAGGTTTCCTATTTATTAGAGGTTTTCTATTATTATGGGTTTCTTATTTATTAGAGGTTTCCTATTATTATGAGTTTCCTATTTTTAAAGGTTTCCTATTTTTAGGCCAATTTTGTGGCCCTAGTGTTTCCTATTTTTAGGTTAAATTAGATGGCTGAAAAACATATTAGCAATTACGCTTTATGATATTTTTGAGATTAAATTAGAAGCTTATTATTTTCTCTGAATCGTTCATCATGTTTATGTTCTTCTTCATCTTTTCTTATGCGTCTTGCCCAGTCATGCTTGGCTAAGCTTTTGTGGTTGACCCATGGATTGAGGATTCCGCGAATCTAGAGGACCTGCGCTTCAATCAGTAACATAATTCGTTTCTGTTTATTTTAATCGGATCTGATTATAATTGCGGATTAGGCATTAGATTTAATACCTAAATTGATATCTCAAGGACATAGGTTGGACCGGGTTCCGAGAGAGCGTTGTGCGATCGCACAGCGAGCTCGCCACGTGTTCGATCAAATGCTAGGCGATCCTCTAGTCGAGGGAATATCTGGACAAATGCAGAGATTTCGGTTTGTCCAGAATCAATTACGAGTTTGGTTATTATCTTTTTGTCCGATGAAGGTTATGGAATCCCAATTCTGGATTAATCGTTTTTAATCTGATTAATCTCATTTTCTTGCTTTCTGTTTTAGTCTTTGCTTCGTTTAAATTGTATTGAAAAACTCCCCCATTCTGATTAATGTGTTACTTGTTTACTGTTGATTTTGGACCCACTGCGAATTCCTTGAGAGAAACGATCCAGGTTCTCTATACTGCAATCTTTATTGAACTTGGTTATTTTATGAGGGCTCGGCAACTCTAATCAGTAATTCTAATACATGTGATTAAAAAGGGTGTTTTGGGAAATTCAATACACATTTGTTACATATAATTAACTTAATTAATGTTTTTTTGATATCTGCAAATTAGTTACATAGTCTTTATGTTGAGAACTAGAGGTAGTATTTGGAAACAAGTTAAAACAAGCAAATATCATGTTTTGACATAAGTAAGGATTTTAATTTGCTGGTTAATAGTGATTAGGATTTAGGTGGAGTAGGAGGGAACTTTTTCTGTTGTTGCCTAAAGTCCTTAATTCTCACAATTAACTTTAAAATTGACGGCTTGACCCCTTTTTAAAGCACAATGTATCTTTTTTAATTAGAGACAATCATGTTTAAAACACTATCAGATATCAAATAGAAACTCAAGTCTTGGTTTTGTAATAGGATGAACCCCTCCTATTAAATCTTTTTTTTTTGATATAGAAATTTTAGGAAAAGGGTTGGGTTCAACCACAATCCAAGGGCAGAGCGGAATCTCCCTTTCTCCTAAGTGATACCAATGTTTGGCAGGGCGAGCCGTCAATTACCCTCAGGCGTTTACCTAAGCACCCAGGAGCTAGGATGCCTCCCCCAACGCCTTGACCAACTCCAAGATCGAACCCCCCTTTGGTGAGAGTGTCCGACCCCTTTGCCAGTTAAACCCAAGACAAGGGTCCCTCCTACTAAATCCAACCCTCTATAGTTGGCTTGACGACTTTCACTGGGCCCCAATTGCTAAAGTGGTAATTGTCCCAAAAAAATAGGAAGTAGATGAAACCCAAGAAAGAACCAGAGCCCATTTGTATTAGACTGTTGAGGCCCAGGTAATAATGTAGCAGATTGGGTATATGGACTTAACAGAAGAAATATACATGAGATGAGCAAAATATATATATAAAAAATACAAACCATAGAAAAAAAAAAAAAAAAAGAACTCAGCAGATTATGAAACAATCCTTTATCATTATTTATTTCCCGTGAATAACAAGTCTTTATAATATTCAGCCCAAAAGAAAAGTCTTCATAATAAATATGGTGTGTAGCTCTACAACTGGGACAATTTGCTCCTGATCCCATTCCCATTGTTTCTCATTCAATTGGCACTGCGAAAGCACATAAACATAAAATTACAATGTATTAGATTCCCAATGTATAATAGTACTACCTCCGATCCTAATTATAAGAACACTTTTGTAGTACAATTTACATTATAAAAGTGTTCCTATCATTATGACTGGAGGAAGTATTTCTTTTTTAATGTGTCACTCTCTTTTCAAATGTATGTATGAAGGGAAACAATGTGAGCCGCAATTTGTTTGTAATTTTTTTTTTTAAATTTTAAAAATGTAAAAAATTACACAAAGCTCTGAACCATGTATAAATAATTTTTTAACACTTCCTAAGCTATTAAGTTTTGTGTGGATATATAACCCCTAACCACCAATTAGTTATCTCTTTAAACTTTATTTTTTATACATATAATCTCATAAACTTTAAGTACAATATATGATATAATCCTTTCAAACTTAACAAAAGTTCATATGAGAGTTATCTAGATAAATGTAAGAATTTATAAGAATCTATTGTATACTGTCATTTATTTTCTAGAATATTCTAGTTATCTTATTTAATTCCTCATTCTCTTTCTTTCTTGATTATTGTTGGGGGAATATCAATAGAAGTAAATTAATAAAATATTGACAAATATGAAAAACTATATTTTATATTTATGACCAAGATCAAATCCCCAATCATATTAAGAAATGAAGAAGTATAATTTAAGTTTAGGGGATTTATGGATAAATTTGTGGAGAAAAAAAAAAGACAAAATTCGGCAAAACGAATCTGGGCAGTTGAAGGACAGAAACAGAAGAAACGAAAAGTGGTTTGAAAGGTTCAATCAATTTGTAACTTGTAGTAGTGATCGCTGTACCCACTATGTTGCTTCAAAACAAGTCTTCGTTTGTTAAAATCATGAATCAATTAAAACATTTTCCAAAAAATATTCACTTCAGGATTTATATTTTATACAACAAATTATTCACGTTTTTTAAAATAAAAAAAATGGAGATCAGGTTTACCATTATCATAAGAGAAATATAACTTTGGGGCATGTTTGATACGAAAGGAAGGGAGTGAAGGGGCAGGGGGATGGAAATGGAGATCAGGATTTATATTTTATACAACAATTGACATTTTTGTCATATTTTTTCTTACTTCAAACTTATTACAGTTTTTTCCAAAATTTTAAGGAAGGGATTAGTTTTAGTCAAGGTTGTCAAATTCACAAGTTTAAGCAAATTTGTGATAATGAAGTAAACTCATATTGTGAATTCGAATAAGTAAACTCGCACCATTAAATATATATAAATAGTGTATAATTAAATAATTAAAAAATAACAACAACAATTTGATTTAAATATTTTTTGAATTCAAATAATTGAAATTAAATTTATCAACATTATAATTTATCATATTTAACAACAACAAAATTCTATAAAATTTACATTTAAATGCGCTAAACATAATCAAATTGAAAAAGTTAACACAAATTTAAGGATGGTAAACACGGTTTTGTGAGCTGGAAAGGTAAAAATGATAAACTCGGTATATAAACTCGTGAATTTAACCGAGTTTACAACGATCACATGTTTACCAATGACTCGATTTCGATTTTATGCCTAAAAACGCGTCAACGTCTTAAACTCGGAGAAATAACTCGCGAGTTTAACAACAATGATTCTAGCTCTACCCTCCAAAATTGGGGGAATTTAGAGGGAAAGGGTAATATTTTGACGTTATACTAATATGCCCATGGTCCTTTCTAACATCCCCTCGATACGTACCCTTTTGATCTAATTTACCCAGAAAACCCTAGTTCTTTTCATTTTCATCCCCATGCAAGCATCTTTGCTCTCGTCTCTGTCTCGATCGTCTCCTATTTGTCTTGCTAGGTCTTCGTCTCGCCCAGATTTGTCTTCCTCTCCGTCTTCTCTGGTTCGTCTCTCTTCCTTCCCTTTTCACATTATGCACTCACTCCTTTCTCGTTGCCAATCCCCAAAATAAGAATAGAATATGATTGAATAATTTTTTTGGGCAAATGTCATCAAGAATGTGAGCGTGATTTGTTTCTTGTTAATGCCATTTAGTGTTTCTTCTAATGGCGTTGTGAGAAGCTAACTAGAATGGTTCATTCTGCCACCAACCACCCAATCTTGTTGAACGCTTTTTAGTTATATTTGTTTCAAACTTGGCCAGCACTGAATAATAGTAACTAGGAGTGTAGAGAGAGAGAGATTGGAGACCAAAATGATTCTGTTTGACTCTGAAAATTATGTCTTAAAATCAAAATCTGCTCATGCCTAAAGTTGTGTTCACGTCTGGGAAATCAATTGGGTCTCTGTTTAATTGCCAATTCCTCTAGTAGTTAAAAGAAAAATTGAAGGTGGGTATAGGCATATTATCAGTTTTCTTAACGGTCATATTCTACAAAAAGAAAACAGTGGATAATCAGCGGCAGAGCCAAGAATTTTAACCACGAGGAGCGGAAAAATACTATATCATAAATAAAATACTTGAAATACAACACAGACCTAATATATAAAAACTTAAAAGAAATCTATTACAAAAATTAAGATTACAATATTAAGTCCAAAACGATCACTGTCACCTAGTTTACTAAAAAAATAACAAAACAAACAACATGCAGCATTTTTACTTAGAGAATACTCTAACCAAAATGGATACAAATCGAACCAAGAAGAGCAAAAATGACGTTGATTCTTTTCTGCCCCAGAAAAACGATAATTTTGAAGCTTGCACTGAAATGGACCGAGTTTAAGATAACTAGATAAGCACGACGAATTTCATCTTGTTGATTTATAGGATATTCCCATATTGGAGGCCGTAGTGCATGATCTCTTTCCAAGGAAGCAAAATCAACTTCTTTAACTACTTCCTTATTTTCAATTCTAGGAGACTTTGAAGAAGTAGTTTCAGTATCAATTCAACAATAGGAGTAGACGAGGCAGGACTCACCATTCTTTCTTTTAAAATAAGTATCAATGGTAGTACTCTTCCCCATAATAATCACCTACAACAAGCCTGAATTAATTCCACAAATTCCATATCATAAATAACAAATTTTCTAACTAAACTCTAACTTTATTTTCCTCAAATCAATACATAAAACAAATCGAGAGAAAAAGACTTTCTCGTCAAGGAATTACGATGAGATTAGGAGAAAAAAGAAGCAGTGAATCAATACAGCTAATTGAGGAATAATGAGAAATCAATATAGTGAATAGAACCACACAAAAAAAGCGAGCTAACCTCGTCTTGTGCGAGCAAGACTGCGACTATGCTAGAGGCAACAGTTACTTAATGCGACTATGCTTATCAATACAGTATAATATATATATTTTTTTTATGACCTCTCAATATCTAAAAGACAAAATACTCCTTGTATACTTTTTTTAAAAAAAAAAATATATATATTAGGGGGCACCCTAGCCCCCCCCCCCCCCTGAGTGGATTGTCAACGGAATTGAATGATTTCGTTGTCAAATAGACTACCACTAATAAATCAATGACGAAACTACATCACCAAGTGAATTAAACTGCGGAATTTCGTTGCTAATCTACTACTTTTTTTTTCATATGGGGAATATTGCTACTTACAAGTGACATTGAGATTTTTTGAATACTTCCGGGATAGATTTTCACAGACATCCCTTGAGTTTTTTTTACCTAAATCACTTGTGTATGTATCAATAGATAACAGCAGCAACAAGTTCTTTCACGGTTGTATTCTCAATATCATCAATGGCAGCAATACAGTATGCACTGATGGGCATTGGAGACATAAAGAAAGCCTTAATATTGAGCACAGTAAGTTTTGTTGCATCCCTTGTGGGGTTATTATAGTGGCGCAGAGAGCAGTTGGGAAGTATAGAAGGGCATCTTTAGTTGTCTCCCCATTATGTGCCGCTATGACTTTAAGTATTGTCCTAATGACTAGTTTTGGTGTCGTTCGCACTTGGAAGGACTATAAATCTGGGAAATACATGGGCTTCAAACCACCCTGTATAAAGAAACAATCTTCTTAACCAGTTCCATTGGTATGCTAGCTTCTATGATCTATGTAAAATACTACCTCCGCTCCTAAATGTAAGACCCATTAGTTTACTTTTTGAAAAGATTAAGGAAGCTAAATAAATTATTTAATTATGATCCACTATGATTTAAGTAACTTATTTAGCTTCCTTAATCTTCCTAAAAAAATTTTAAACACCGGAGTTAATAGTAGTAGACAAAAACTATGGTTTGGTCCTAAGGGGGGAAAATGGCATTCCCAATTTGGTATTCTGTAGTGTTTTTCATCAAGTTAGTACTCAGATAGATGTAGTTTTCAAATTCAAATCAAAAGGCATATTCCTAGAATTGCATACCTGATATGCATCTACAGATAGATGCAGCTGAAAAGGACAGATGGCATCAAGATCTGATTTGAAGACTTAATTATCTTGATGACTACCAACATAGAGTTGGTCTAGCGATGTAAAGACCCATTAAATCCCTCTAGATCTATAGTTTGAGTCCTACCGGAGACACTTGTGTCAAAAGGGATAACCACGAATCCCGAACTAGATACCGGATAATCATATCAGAACTAGTTCAATTCAGTAGTTTCTTTTGCTAAGTATACTACAATCATCTAACATACTTTTCTTCATCTCTGGTATTATTTTAGAAAAATCAAATTTGGCATTATGTTAAAGATGTACCTGATTTCTCACGAAAGAATCCAGTCTCTGTTGACACAAAAGCTTATTCAAGAATATCCTTACCATAAATAAAAAATAAAGCCTACCTGTACCTGTTATCTTCAAATTTGATATACAGATTTAGTAACCAAAGCAATCAAATCTTAAAACTTGAATACCATATCATAAAGGCTATTTTATTTTTCCTGTCCCTTAATTATATTCATTGTTATATATATTTATATCCCTTCAATTTTATTTTTCCTCAAAAAGTCTGAACCTTTCGAACATCAGATATGTCCTTGAGTCCCATTCTATTAGTGTTATCATCAATGGTCTATACTTTCAACTTTCAAGCTTTCTTTACCATGAATTGTACCCAATATACTTATTGCATATTCACCATAAAAGTTTTTTCTGCCTATTAGGAATAACTTGAATAAACATAAAACCAGGTCTTAATTCAAGAACAGAAAATAGGTTATAGCAGCAGTGCAGCACGACTGGCGAACTGTCAATATTCGAATGTCATGCTGCTTCTTCACCACTTGTTATGAGTTCGAATGACACTGGGAAAGCATCACTAGCAAGCACCAAAGTGGGTCTCTCGGATAGCATCATATTTTTTCAAAGTCGGTCATTGATAAAACTACTCTGTTATCCCCTGCTTCCAACAATGTTTTCTTCTCCCTCATAAAACATTTGAACTTGCATCATTCAACATAGACAGAGTATCATCAATAGTATATGGAAAATATTGTATTTGATATGGTAATGGAAAAATTAGCCTGAATTCCCCAACTTTAATGAAAAATATAATATTTTCTGATGTGTGTTAATGGCTATCCAGATTATGTTACTTTCAGAGCATGACCTATGTTTGATTGACTAACGGTCAAATGATCATGATAATTTTTTATATGTGAAGTAGAAATGTGGAGCTAGCAGAACACTGTTAGTAAACTGACAAATTGTGTTGATTGGCATTGTTTAAGGCCAAAATTATATTTTTCTTATATAAACGACTTAAAGAGCTTTTAAATGGATTTGAGATTACCTTAAAAAGTTTCCGTCCAAACAGGTAGACATTGCTATGTTTGTTTGTACATTTTTTTTTTTTACATAAGAAAAAGGTTTTGGAGGGGTTACATCGATTCCCATTCTCTATGACACCATGAGAACATGCGGGATTAGATCAAGTCCCATTCTATTAGTGTTATCATCAATGGTCCATACTTTCATCTTTCGTTGGTTGTTTGTTTGTACTTTTGAAATGACATTGCCCTACCCAAGGTGCTAATGGCTCATTCGAAAAAAACTTCTAGATAAAAATGCCCTTTAACCCAATAAATAAATATCAATAGAAAAAGGAAAGAAAAAAAAAATTGAAGGGACTAAATTGGCCAATGAACTATTAAAAAGTGAAAAAAAAAAACAATTTTGAGTAGATTTTTCTGCCTATTCCAAAGAATGTTCTTTGGTGTTCCACTCACCTCTTGAACTAATCCAAGTGATTATACTTTTCGAGAACTAGTTGCGTCTTCCGGATCTTACAATTTTTACCGCCACAAAACGCTACTCGCATGGTCATCTCTCGTTGGTGTTTTCCTTATCCAAAAAGGGGCGCTTTCTTTTCTAGGCGTTTAAAGTCATTGTCTCCTACGCTACGGTCCTCATATTTTAACGTAGTAGTGATAGTTGTTTTTTTAAGTTATTTGGTTTTTTTTTTTCACTTTTTAATAGTTCGTTGGCGATTTGGTCCCTTCAATTGTTTTTTATCTTACGCTCTCGAAGTAATAGTTGATAATCTTAACCCTTTATATATTCACAAATCAAGAGAACCAATTTCTTCATATGTTCACATTTAAATTAGGGAAAATCCTAATTAAAGCCAATTCAAATATCGAAATTCAAATTTAAGCCTGCACTTTCATCAAATTCCTAATTAGGCCAATATTGCTAATTTGGTATTTCTAAAAAATTTTAAAAGACAAAAAACGTCCCTCTCTGGTAAGAAAGAAAACTGATGACTGATAAGCCCTAGATTTATTTGAGATTTAAATGACAAATTTCCATAGACCTAGATAAACTAACAAGGTGGACCACAGAAGTTTGCATCCATCAAAATTCAAAACCAGGTGCTATTGTTGTTGTTTTCTCCCAGATGCACATTCCTGCACATATTTCACTTCACCCCCCATTAACAAAGGCTAGAACTTGAATGCAAAGGGGATAACAATCCAATAAAGACGACAAAAGGCTTACTCATTTGGCTTTGGGTTTTTTAATTAAATCCAGCTAAAATATTTATAACCGAAATCAAATTATATACGTACTTTCAATTTTCCTTTTTACTATGGAGGGGCATTCTGGTATTTTAACAATATTGAAAAATCTTTAATTAGGTCTCTTGGCCTAATTAGAAATTTGATGAAAGTGTAGGCTTAAATTTAGATTTTTATATTTCAGCTGGATTTAATTAATTTTTTCTCTTTAAATTATGAATTAAAAGGCTTGTTTTAAAAGTTTTATGAATTAAAAGGCTTGTTCATTTGCTTGATCGCGATCTTTTCCTCATTAAAGGCTTGTTCATTTGCTTGATCGCGTGTTTTCCTCATAAGTCTTAACTTAAAAAGCTAATCATATTTTGTGCTCTTTCCTAGTATTTTGTTGCAAAAAAATTGCGAAGGCACATAAACAGAAAAATACAATGTATTAGATTCCCTAAGATCTAGAGTCAGAAAAACACAAGGTTAGATTCCCTCACTAGTGATAATTAAAAATATTATTTACAATGTATTGAAACATGTCAATTTTAACCATTTCCTCCTCACTAAGATCAGGAGTCACAAAGTAGCATCTTTCTCCTCTGCTCATTACTGGATTAATAGATCATATCTACCTTCATGTGCTTCCATAACTGCCCCAAGGTTAAATGAATAATTTCTTGATGAGGATGCAAGCAATCGCCAGCCACAAACTCGGCAAAGCTAGAGTTAACTCCAATAACACTACAACCCGCCTCTTTATTTGATCCACTATTCTTCAACATGTATCTAACATCTTCCATATCACTCCACCTCTGCTCTGTTGCGTACATATTTCTCAACATCACATAGTCTCCGCCGCTCATCTGATTCACTTTCACGGACTCTTTGAGTACTCTTTCCGCCCTCGCGACGTCTTTGTAATACCCACATGCAAATAGAAATGAACTTAGTATTATCCCATTAGCATTGTAAGGCATGGTCTCAATAATTTTCTCAGCCTCATCCAAGTATCCAACCCTTCCCAAAAGATCAACCATACAACCATAGTGTTCAATTTGTGGAGTAAGGCCAAATTTCTCTATCGCTTGGAACCATCTTTTTCCTTCCTCAACCAAGCCACAATGGTTGCAGGCAGATAATACACCGATCATAGTTATCTCATTCGGCTTTGATCCTTCCTGTAACATCACTGCAAAAGCCTCCAATGCCTCCTTTGCATGACCATTGGCTGCAAAACCAGTTATTAAAGCATTCCAAGAGGCAACTCCTTTTTCGGCGATTTTATCAAAAAGTAATTTTGCTTTCGTAATTTCACCACATTTTGCATACATATCAATTAGTGCAGTGCTTACATGACCAGATTTGTCAAGCTTTTTCCTCTGGCAAAACTTGTGAATCCAAATCCCCAAATCTAAAGCACCCAAATCAGCTATAGCAGCAAGAATACTTGAAACTGTTATTTCATTTGGTTCCACATATTCACTTCTCTGCATTTCATGAAACAATTCCAAAGCCTTGTTGGGATGTTTGTTTTGGCAATATCCACCTATCATTGCATTCCAAGTGAACACATTTTTCTCAGGCATATTATCAAACATCGACCGAGCAGATTTGACGTCACCATTATGACAAAACCCAGAAATCATACTAGTCCAAGAAATCACATTTTTATTGGGCATTTGGTCAAACAAATCCTGAGCCAAACCCATAGTCCCCAACTTCACATAACCATCAATCATTGCATTAAACGCAGCACTATCTTTCTCAGGCATCTGTTCAAAAAGACTCCTCGCTTCATTCATATCTTTACACCTCGCATACCCAACAACAAGAGCCGTCCACGACACTTGATTTATCTCAGCCATTTCATCGAACACCTTACGCGCACTACCCATAAATCCAAACTTGGCATACATATCAACCAGAGCAGTGGACACATACACATTCGAGAAAATCCCAAATTTCACAACACCACCATGTATCTCTTCACCTTCAGTAACGGCCATGTTCATGGCACAACACTTGGCCAGAATGGTAAGTGTATAGTTATCGGGATTAAAACCTGTTTTCCTTCGAAGATCTCTATACAGAGTCAAAGATTCAGCGCCCTGGTTCGCAGCTAAATAAGCACTCATCATGGAATTGCATAAGAATGAATCGTCCCTCTGGGGCCTTTGATCAAACACACGACGAGCGTGTTGGATAATACCACGAGGGTTGTGTCGTGAGGATGAAGCAGAGAAGGAGACAGAGGATAAGCATGAGATGAACTTGGTGAGGAGATTGACGTTGGATTCGAGGGCATTTCGGAGAATGAAGGCGTGGATTTGGAGGAGAGAGGTCAATGATTTGTTCTCTTGAAGAAGGTATAAGCATTTTCTTTCCACACTGCTCCATAGCACTGACATTGTTTAGGCGGTAGAGATTCTACAACATTGGGATTTCAAGTTTTCGGTGTTCTTCGTTCTCCTCTCATTGCTCAGTTCGAAATCGCAGCTCCAAGCTCAGTGTTCCGACGGTGAAAACGAGATCAACCGATGGTAGTGGATGAGATCGACGACGGAAGTTGGTTGACGGAGCAGGACGGTGCTGGTAGTCGATCGGAGGTGGTAGTGCTTCTTCTCGCGTCGACCCTCCTCTCTCTCTCAACTCGTCCGATCTAAAGCTCCCTCCTCTGGTTTTTTTCACCGTTGAAGGTCCCTTGCTCCCTTCGAATTCGCTGGCGACCGTGGTGGAAAACGAAGCCACCGGTAAGGAAGAAGAATGGCGATGGTGGAAGATCGAAGGGAGGTCCGATTCTGAGCTCTCTCCTTTGAAGAAAGCTTCAGCGGCGCAACAACTGTGGGTCCTCGAGTCTCTGTATCCCAGAAAGAACAAACTGTGGTTCCTGGAGTCTGTTTATCCCAGAAAGAAGAAATAAGTCTTCGTTTGGAAAATCACGAACCCTTCAAAAACATTTTCCAAAAGTTTCCCTTAAATGATTTAAATTTTACACAACTAATATTAATTTTCTTGAAAATAAAAATCAACGTGATTGTTCACATACCATAATTACAAATAACTAATAAAAAGACTCAATAAAATTAAAAATACTTCTTATAAATATGTTTTGAAAAGTATAAATAGTCAACAAAATAGACAATATAAAGAGATAAACAAAGCAATCAGTAGAAAATAAGTCAAAAAATACAAAATTAATAAGAATACTTATGAAATAAGAAATATGTTTTATAAGTTCTTGATTTTTAGGATTTTTAATACAAGATGTGTTTATGAAACTTAATTCTAAAAAAGATAATAACAATTAAATATTTGAATAGCATTAACAAAGTATAAAAAATCAATAATATTATTATCATATAAATAACTTTTTTTAAAACAACATACGGATTTAAAAGGGTTTTTTAGACCCTCGGCCCTATAAAAATGGCCCTTTTAGATTCGCTCTCACTATTAAAGTAAAAATCTTAAACCCGGCCTTTGTAAATTCAGGGCCTAAACGAACTAGTCTGATGAACTCAGCCCATTTTCACGACTAAAAGAGCATTCTCTCACAAAATCAAAATATTTGATGGTGCTCAATACACCAAGGGGCGGAAACAGCCGGAGGCCCGTGGATCGCTTTGTTTTCCCTGTCTGGTCGGCCGATTGTTAATTTAAAAGGTCGAGCGCAGGCGCCTTTTTTAAAACCTATTTTTCTAAACAAGTCAAGCTTAGGCCTCTTAATGAGCCTTTTAGGCCTGTCTATATGGGGATAGAATTGTGAATTTGTACTCTCTGCCCTCTTTAAGATTTTCACACGTTGACGGTGATCGTCTATGCTTCTTTCAAAATTAGCCCTAACCTTCTTGTTTCTTCGACTTCGTGCATTCGCCCGCTCCTCTCTCTCGCTCTCACACTCAGCCTCTCACGATGCCTAACCATCGTCGGCCTAGCTAAATATTTTTTTTTTTGAGGGGGGAAAACAGAAGAAAAGGAAGAAAGGGATGCGCAGCAATAATGTGTCATTCCTTCGTTTTTCTGCTCCAACAAGTGAAGCTGCTAGTCTCTAGGGTTTCCCTCTAAACTAGAGTGTACCTTGTTGAGTCGGATTTCTACGGTTGCCGGCGTTATTCTCATAACTCGCTGACATGAAGCTCAAAGTGAAGACTTTGAAACGAAATTTTTTTGAAATCATGATCCAGCCCTCTGACACCGTTCATAATCTCATTGCCCCTTCACCTTTTTTTCGTGTTCCGTTTAGGTCTCAATTTTTTGCTTGTGTTTTCATTAAAAACTATGACATTTGCAATGAAGGAGCAATAAACTAAGCTTTCATCTGTAGTTTATTCGATTTTTTTTCAGTTGACTTGTTTTTAAGTTTCTGAAAGCAAATTTTGTTGAGCTTGAGTAATTCAACCAGTAGCCTTACCTCTATTTTTCTTGTTGGGTCACTTTGCACCCAATAATTTTTTCAATTGATTTTGTCATTGGAATGTCAATGAAGTTGTAACTGTTTAGAAGAAAAAGATTGAATTTTTAATTGCCTTTACTTTAACTCAGCTTTGGGTTTAGGGTTGTATGCATTTTTGGGGTAAATGAATGTCATCTTTGTCTGCGACTCTCATAATTACTACTTCCATTACGATTTATTGTCAAGTTTTGTTTTCAAATTCGTTATTGGGTTCATTTTTTGGATTTATGTGTTGATTGTAAAATGTGGTTATCTCTTAATTTCAACACTGAGATTGTCGACCGGGTGCTTTTGTTTTTGCTACTAACATAAGCTTCATTGGATCATCATTTGGTTCTGGTACTGTTCTGTCTGTGGTAGAACACAAATGTCTAACCTCGATGGATTAGTTGGTGATTTATATAGGATCAAGTAGTCTCTCCAGGATGTCTATTAAGTAGATATCGAAGAGAGGATGATTGCTTTCAGATATCTATGAGGAAGATATCCAAGAGTATCGACGGATCACTGTGTTACACAAAAATGGCGTTAGCCAAAGAGGGGTGAGGTGTGTGCGCAGTGAAACTGAATTTTAGAATAGATGAATAGCGAATGTGCACCTAATGGGTAATATCCTATTTATAGAGATTACCTCTAGGGTTTTGGGGCAAGGGCCCTGCGTGCCTTTAGCCTCTCGTGCCTGCTCCACTACCTGAACTATCCGTAATTATAAACAGGATTACAGGGTGATTAGCGTTTTACCTGATTATGGAGGGATTCTGTCACAAAGTGTCCCTGCTGGGCCGCATAACTCTAGGCCCAATATGTTAGTTCTCTGTGTTTTGATGATAACAAATACTAAGGTTTTTGATTCAGAAAGTATTGCCCAAGTATGAAGTATGCCCGAGCAAGAGTATTCAGTAATATACTTATGCTTTAGGATGTCTTTTATAAATTGAGGAATCTTCTTACTATTATCTAGTATTTATTTGCATGAATGGGCTGTGTGATCCACTGTAGAGTTGAGGGAAGGAAAGTAATCTCACGTCCCTGACTTTCATGTTGCTCTGTTACAGGTAAAAGATCTCTTGGTAGAGCCTTTTGAGTTTGGAAAAACGCATGTGGTTATTCCTAAAGGTAAACACCAAGCCATTATAGTTTGGCTACATGGCCTTGGTGATAATGGCTCCAGGTGATATGGCATTTCCTTGCACCTTTGACAATGCTCGTCTCTCTATGTGTGATGCAGGGGGTATGAGGGTATGGATGCCTTCTTTCATGAATCTTCTTTTTGTGTGTGTGGTTGATTTGGCCCATGAATAGAGCTCGTTAGCATGCTTTTAACTTGCCTGTTTGCTGGATTTTTATTCTTGCCTTCTAAATGAATATTGTGATCCATATTTTCTCAATGTTTAACAGATTTTTTGAAGGTCTTCGAAGCAGAAGAAGAAAGAATAAATTATATTGAAGATTTAATATGAAGGTCCAGCAAGTTTAAATTGATTCAATTTAAATTGGTGAGCTTATAATAAAAATTGTTATGTTGTTTTATTTGGTCTCATATTTTATGATGTAATTTACATCATTAGTATTAATTTATGTAAGTAGGCATGTTTTCGGTTTGTTTGAAGTAAGCCTATTTTTTGTCTGTTTTGCGATGAAGCCTGTGGCTTGTTAGACTACTTAATTTTTTTTTTTTTATAGAAAAACAGGCCTCCTTAACAGGCCACAAGCCAAGCTTGTATAGAGGCCAGGCTTAGGCCGAAAAAATGGCTTGTATAGTCCACAGGCTAGGCTTAAATCACTTTATTGCCAAACAAGCCTAACCTATTAAGGGTGAAGCCTGGCCTAACCTGTTTTCACCCCTAATTATACACCTAAGAAAATAGTTCAAAGTGTTAACTGCACCTTAACCTGACCGTATTATTATTTTAATATTTTTAGGTTTTATAAGTAATGCTAACTTTTTTATTGTAGACAAACTTGGTTGATTGAATAAACTCAATAAAGTATATTGTATTTTACGGTCTTCTCCCTCCTCCTCCCTATTTCTCTCTCATTGTCCCCCTCTTGCCTCCTTGTTTCACATCAGATACTTAACTTAAAATGATGATTGAGATTTTTTTAAAAAAAAACAATAATCAATATGAGTGGTTTAAATTAAAGTTAAATCATTAGAATTAATAGACATAAATTCAAACCCACATCTAAAGTGTGTGATAACTAATCTGAGTAGGGTGGAAGTTTAATTCGTCTAAACTTAGAGGAAATAGATTCATTCAAGGGAAAATTCAAAATAAATAAAATTTGAATTTAGAAAACCCAAAGAAATCGGTTAATACACGAAAATAATAAATAGTCTTCAGGGGAATATTCTAGAATTTTAAAATGTTGTGTTTTTATCAAAATGTCATTCAAGTTTTTTTTTTAAAAAAAAAAAGAAAGAAAGAAAGAAAGAACCCTCACTGCCAGCAGTACTATGGCTGCCGAAGCTTTGGCTCCGCGACTGGAGCTCCGATGACAATTTAGGTAATGAGATTGACTACTTTAATATAGGGATTGACTACTTGAACTCCATAAACCCTATATAGCATTGTTAACAAGTTGAATAAAGAAAATGACAACTTAAATATAGCGATTAACAAATTATGAAAGACCTGGCTATCAGCCAAGAGGGGGGTGAATTGGGTGTCTGATTAAAATCTTGATACTTTGAAAATCTTTTGCGTTTTCTAAATCAACAGTTAGATATTCAAATAAACATATCTTTGGAAATATAAGAGATGAGGAAGAGAATATGCAAAGCGAGATTTTATCTTGGTTCGGCCCAATTCTTGACCTACGTCCGGTCCCAAGCTCTACTTGAGATTTTCAATCCACTATATTCTTTCAACTTGATTACACGTTCGTACTTGAAGTAATCCTCTCACTAGGATTCACTCCCCTTACAAACCGTAATCAATACACCTACTTGATTATACACTCGTACTCGAAGTAATCCTCTTACTAGGATTCACTCCCCTTACAAGTTGTAATTAAAACAATGAGTTTCCCACTCAAGATCACCCAATCTTGAGTAACTCTCGAATAGTATGGTAGGATGTTTACAATAAATCTTCTCTCTCAGAAGTGAATGAATAAACACTGAAGCATAATACAAATCATCTCACTCTCTATGATAAACTATGTAAACATTTGAAAAAACAGAGAGTAAATAATGTGAAGATCAGAATATGAGCATTTTGAAGATGTAGGCTTATGTCTTGCTCCTTCTGTCTTGAATCTGTCCTCTTTTATAGGTAGATATCAATATATGACCGTTGGATAAAGAAATATAGCCGTTAGACTCAAATGGAAATTAGCCGTTAGAACTTCGTTTTCTGAACCAGCGATGTAAACTCGAGTTTTCATTTGGAAACTCGAGTTTCCTTTTGTCTTGAATAGTTTAGTTGCTCTCTCTCTTGTCTAAACTCGAGTTTGCCACTAATAAACTCGAGTTTGGATGATCTTCTAGACTTGATTGCTCTTTGTAACCCGTAAACTCGAGTTTGTCACTAATAAACTTGAGTTTTCAACTTCTTGAACAAACCGTCAACTTTCGAAGGTCATATCTCCCTGATCTGAACTCTGTTTTGGTTTGTTTAACTCTTGATGGAAAGCTCTGTGAGTCTACTTTCATATGTCACCAATTTCAGCTCCATCCAATTTGTAGTTTGTGAGTTAAACTCAAAACATTGAAGCTTGGTTTGCTGTGTGGAGAGGATTTATCTGTCAACTTCCACAATTCATAGATCCTTGATCTGAAATCCTTTGGGCTTGAAATTTATATCACAATGACACATTGGGAGTCTAGATTCATATGCCACTGGTTTCACCTCAATTGGATCTCTTGTTTGGGAGATATCATCAAATTACCAGACATTGCCCAAGCTGTACGTGAAACAGAGCTGATCACCGCTGTAAACTCGAGTTTTCACTTAGAAACTCGAGTTTTCCTAGTCTAGAGACGCCAGAGATGCTGAAGACACTTATTAACTCGAGTTTGTGAAGGCTAACTCGAGTTTTGATTCCTAAACTCAAGTTTTGAGTTCTTAACTTGAGTTTTTCGTACTGAGGAACAAATCAAATCAGAAGCGAAAGTAGGAAACTCGAGTTTTGAGTTTTGAACTCAAGTTTTCTCATCCCGAAAAGCGATTTTTGCTGACTTTAATTCCTAATTGAGCCATTCCAACTTCTATATGATCTTGGAGACTTCTAGCATCAATATAAGAACTTGAATAATGATATCTTTATTCCATTCAACAAGTTCTTTCTTTTTCCATCTCCCAACTTGATCATTCTTCATCATTTAACTTCACATCTTCTTTGATTCAATTTCTTTCTCTAATTCAGTACTTCTTTATTGATCTTCTTGTTGAACGTTCTCCATCATTCAACTTGGACTCATCATTCTCTGCAAGTTCTACCTTCTTCAATATTCCCCCTTCTTCTTGATTATTCCCAAAATCCTTTGATAACTTTCTGCTTCCTTGACATTCTAATATTCCAATTATATTGTGTGCAAGAACTTCTTTCTTCAATCTACTTTCTTGATCATTCTTTAATATTGAACTGCACATCTACATTAAATATAAGACTTAGTCAAAGTAGGAGATAAATGTAGTGTGCAAACTTTTTGCTCGTAATAATGACATCTATATAAAACATCATCAAAACTAATCATATCCAACAAATTACACTCCCAAGGTTATTAATGGTTATACTCAAGTTGTCATTACCTTTATTCAATTTCTCAATGATATTTAATAGGACTTAAGGAGCTCAAGTAATCAATCTCATTACTCAAGTTGTCGTCATAGCTTCGGCAGCAGGACGTTAGAGTCTCGCCGGTGGGTGGTGCTGGCTACCAGAGCTCTAGCGATGGTGGAAGTGGAGTTCTAAAGTTAGTGAGGGTTTTTCTTTTGGAAAAAAAAAATTGAAGGGCATTTTGGTAAATTACAACATTTCAAAATCACATTTTAGTCCCTTGAGATGTGTTTAATTTGTCATTTCCATATGTAAACAAACTCTTTAGGGTTTTATAAGTTTATATGGTATTTATTTAAAATTTTCTCTTCATTCAACTGTACTGGCAAAAAAAAAAAAGCATTAAAGTGTTAGTGAAAAAATAAATAAAAA
Organism: Acacia melanoxylon; assembly: GCA_019022615.1. NCBI lineage: Eukaryota > Viridiplantae > Streptophyta > Magnoliopsida > Fabales > Fabaceae > Acacia > Acacia melanoxylon. The sequence continues at coordinate 6,313,566 of JAFJYJ010000037.1, forward strand.
GTAGTGCCATGCATGTTGAATATAAAAGATGCCTAAAGTTTAGGATTTGCACAACTGTAGTCATTGTTGTCAAAAACTAATGTAAAATCGTAAAAACTTATGTTTTTACTAGAGTGATTTTTTACATTTTTGCTGAAGTGATACGTGTTAAAACACAAGTAAAAAATGTCCTTAATAAAACCTGGTAAAAGCTACATTTTTATCGTTTTTAATGAAGATGATTAAAAAGATGTAGACAACTCAGATGTTGATACCCATGACGAGGAAAACTTGATTGAAGTTAAAGTAAGGAAATCTATAGATTGTCATAATTAGACATTCCAAATTTTATAAATAAACTTACTATAAAAGTAAGAGAATGAGATATTGAAGACATGTAACCACATCAAAATGATGTGTTTGATATATATATTTATTCCTGTATTGGAAACTTTATGTTTTGGGCCGTTCTAGGTAGAAATTCGATTTTAACAATATTGCTTGTAGCAGATAAATTTGTAATTAATTAAAGTGTGAGTCAAAAATAAAAAGTAGTGCCATCTGGAATATAAAAGTTTAATTCAGATGCATCTCCATTGTTAATAGAATAAAATCTATAAAGAGTTCGCAAAGTTCAAAATTAAGATTTGGGGTAAATTATCTTTTTGATTACAATATTTGAGGTAAAATTATTAAAGGCATTTAACACTTTTTACATTAGTCATTGTTGTCAAAAACTAATGTAAAATCGTAAAAACTTATGTTTTTACTAGAGTGATTTTTTACATTTTTACTGGAGTGATCGTGTTAAAACACAAGTAAAAAATGTCTATAATAAAACCGGGTAAAAGCTACATTTTTATCGTTTTTAATGAAGATGATTGAAAAGATGTAGACAACTCAGATGTTGATACCTATGACGAAGAAAACTTGATTGAAGTTAAATCTATAGATGGTCGTGATTTACAACTTTAAGGTTTCCTCGATTCATTGGAGGCGCTAAATATTTTATTGAGGGATAGCACGTTGGATCATCCGTTGGCGATATTGAATACGTCAACTTATGTATGATTAGATTGTGTTGTCTTATTCCAAATTTTACAAATAAACTCACGCGACATTACATATGTTAGGGATGAATTAAAAGTAAGCTTGCCAAAGTATTTAAAAAAAAAAAAAAAAAAGACATTCCAAAGAAGATATTGAAGACATGTAACTACATCAAAATGATGTGTTTGAGAGATATATATATATATATATATATATATATAAAATCTTGTATTGGAAATTTTATGTTTCGTGCCGTTCTAGGTAGAAATTTGATTTTGACAATATTGCTTGCAGCAGATAAATTTATAATTAATTAAAGTGTAAGTAAAAAATAAAAAGTAGTGCCATCTGGAATATAAAAGTCTAATTCAGATGCATCTCCATCGTTAATAGAATAAAATCTATAAAGAGTTCGCACAGTTCAAAATTAAGATTTGGGGTAAATTATCTTTTTGATCAAAATATTTGGGGTAAAATTATTAAAGGCAAAAAAAATTGCTTAGTGATCAAAAAAAATTATAAAATTATCTTTTTGATCAAAATATTTGGGGATAAAAAAAAACATTTTTTTAATGCAAAAAAAATGCTTGTTTTATTAATTTATGTGTTTAGATGATATTTTTTTTAAAAAAACAAAAGTTACAAAAAAAAAGCTAAAATGCTTTTTTAAAAAATCTCTAATTTAGAACTTAAAAGAAAAATACTTTAAAAAAAACTTTTTTTTTTAAGTCCATCCAAACGTGCTCTTAACACTTTTATTTCCCATCTGTTTTTTTGGGCCTAGATTTGATTGGTCCACCCAAATTCTATATAAAAAGTTTTTTTTAAAAAAAAAAATCAGGAAAAATCACACTAGAATCCCAACTAAACAACTAAAAAATGTCCTAACAACTAGTGAAAGTAACAAGATTTTTCAAATATTATTTTTCATTGGAACCTTGCTTAGTGATTTTCCCAAAATTCTAAACTGACAAATTATAAATAATACAGATAATTTTTTAAAAATTTGTGCGACGCATAATTTTCAAAATAAGCCAATTATATATGAAGTCCAAAAAATCAACATCTTTGACGTGACCCCACCCACTACTGCTTTTTGTTTGTTATATTGTGTCCAATTAAATGCCATAAATAAAACCAAACTTGCATTAAGGAGTCTTTAAAAAGGACCAAAGCGTCCAAAAGTATATTCATTTTCAAAGCCCTAACTTTTTCACTTTGCCTCCAACTTCTCTCTCTTCCAATAGCCTTAGCCTCTCTCTTCTTCATTCATTCACATCTCTCTCACAAAACAAAACATCCACATCCTTCAATTATATATATGTCACCCCATTAACACTTTCTTCAGCTTTTTCTTCTCCAACCAAACATGTCCTTCTTCATCTTCTTCTCCGCCCTACTCGTCACTTTTCCGGGCCCGGCGAGGACCGACCAGCCATGCGTCTATCCATGCTACCCACCTCCCATTGGCGGCGGCGGCAGTGGCAGTACTACTCCCACAACCACCACCGTGACCCCATCCCTCCCGCAGACAGGAGGAACAGTATACTCACCACCAACTGGGTATAATAACTACCCTTATAATTATAACCAACCACCACCGTTTGGATTCGGCGGCGGTGGCGGAGTTGGCAGTGGATATTATGGTGCCCCACCTCCTCCAGACCCAATTCTGCCCTACTTTCCGTTCTACTACAAAAAACCACCACATGGGACAGGTGGTGATTCATCTTCATCGTCGTCTGAAACTTCAGCATCAACTTCTACAGCTACGGCGGCGACGGCCACTGCGCTGAAATGGACAGCATCAGCTCTTTGCTTAATCCTTTTTGTTTAGTAGTATATTATTAAGTGAGAATCTTCAATGTAATGCTCAAACTCTGAGAATTCTGAGAATTAGTGATTGTTTGCGTTAATGTAGTTTGATGATTTGTTTTTCAGTGATCTTTCAAACTTGTGTTTGCAATGATTTTTCGGTCTTTTCGCTTTTTAAAGTCATGAACATTAAAGTGTGTATATATTGTTTCCCTTTATATTATTCAAATATTCTTTTGATAGGCCAAAAAAGAAGAAAAATTATATTGGATGAATTATAATTTTTTTAAATTAATTTTTTTTTAAAAAAAAAAAAAAACAGAGAGAGAGAGAGAGAGATTAGGTTATTGCCGTTGGAACAAACAACTTCATTACATCATCGGTCTTGAAGTAGTTATGTATCTTCCAGATTTCGAAGTTTGTAAGAATATTCGTCATAGAAATAAATAAATAAAATTTCCACGGCCTCCTTAAATTCTTAATTCTTTTTTTCCCTCTTTATATTCTATAATTTTTAATTGATTTAATATTTTCTTTTAAGAAATAAAAATTTGAATTTTCAGTTATTTATCTTTTAATTGAATTATTTACTCATTTTTATTTCAGCAGCAAGTTTGACTTTGTTTATTATTACTAAATCATCATACACTTAACATATTTTTGAATAGATAGAATATAAGAGTAACGATATAAAATATAAAGCTATATAAAACTAGAACCATAAATTAAATTTATATTTTACACCAGCAACATTACCACAAATCCACAAAACTTATATTATACTACCTCCGATCTTAATAATAAGGCATAGTTGACTTTTTTTTGGAGAGATTAAGGAAGCTAAATAAGCTATTTAATCATTTCGATCATATGTTGTGTATCCTTAGATTATATATTAGTTTATTAATCAAACTAATTAGTTTGAAGAAAAAAAGAAAAAGAAAAATACTCTAAAGTAATTTAATTCTTCCTTAATCTCAAAAAAAAAAGTCGATTATGCCTTATAATTAGGGCATGAGAGAAGTACTTTATAACACAAGCTAATATTTTCCTCTCTTCAAATTCTTCTTACATATATTATCAAATAAAAATTATTACCCAACCTCTTGTATAAGCAATGGCGGACCCAGCTATTAGAGAAGGGGGGCACGTGCCCCCCCAAAATCACTTTTTAAAAAAAAAAAAAAAAAAAAATCCTATTTTTTCCGTCTCACACCTGCTCATTTCTTCTTCTTCCGCCGTTTTTGGACCTAGCGATTGAAATTCTCTTCTTTACCCACTATTATCCTTGATTTTGATTAAAATGATTTTAACATCCTTAAATATCAATTTTCGACACATATATTGTTGATGTGCGAAACTTGATCCTAATTTTTTGAATTTGCAAGGAATATTGAAAAGAAAACACATATTGTGTATCCTTTGGTTTATTTCTTATAAAGTTAGATTAACTTTTCCCGTAGAAATTACGTGGAAAGAGCATTTTCATTTATGAAATACATCAAGACTACACTTCGTAATAGGATAGGAGATGATTGATTGAATGATTCTAGTGTCTTATATTGAAAAAGATGTATTTGATAGCGATTGATAATAAGACGATTATGATAGAATTCCAAAAAATTGCGCAGAAGAATGACGTTGTAATTATTTTTATTGTAATATATTTGGCCTTGTTTTTCCCTTTATATTCTTTTATTTTTTTTAATGCATTTAAAATTTTCTTTAAAAAAAAAAAAAAAGGCCGCCGAATCCCCACCAATGGTCCCCCACACCAATAATTTTTTACGGGTCTATTTGTGTATAAGTGTACCAAATCTGCTCCTCACATAAATATGAATAATGTGTTATACAGATAGTTCACGAATAAACAATATATAATATTTATTTAAAAATTAAATGCTTTTTTTATGAAAAATTAAAATGGTTATGAATAGATTGATCTTGTAGAAATATTTATAATCTCATTACAGATGTATTTATTTTGACTTCAAAAAGTATCAAGAATTTTGAACTCTGTAAATTGATATTTACACATATTTAGATAAAAAGAAAATTTGAAATTCATTATTTACAATATTTTTTCATTTTGTTGTTTTATGTCTTTTTTAGGAAGATTCCCTAATTAAATAATATACTTGAAAAAAGAGGGCATGGTGGTCCTGTTTGTGAGTAAGCGTTAAGAATTGCGGAAGGAATAATATTAAAAAAAAAATACATTTGAAAATGACAGAGAAGTAAAAATAAGAAACAAAAAATAATAGAATAAATAAAATAATCTGAATAAATTGTAAAAATTTGAGACACCATCTCAACGAGGAGAGATTGTGCGATAAGTCAAAAGATAATCCAAAAACAGACTGCTATATAAGTGGCTTGATGCGAAGAAAGTAACATATCACAGAAGAAATATTATTAATTTAAAATATAGAATAATATTTTTAAATTAAATTTAAAATGTTAGCAAATTTGTTGTCACTAATTTTGGAAAATTTAATTTTAGATATTGTTAATTAAAAAATGTTTGATATTATATATAAAATTTAAAGTATAGAAAAGGTAAGATTGTGCTCGCTGCTCAATGTTACGTTGAGCGTCTCAAGGATCACACAAAACGAAAATAAGGTCACTTGCTAGTTTAGTAAGAAACAAACACAAAAGCAATCATGATTTCCCATTTGTTTATATTCTTCTTTTGGTTTTCATCTTGTTTGATTATCAAAATAAATAATTAAAAAAAAGTACAATTTTGAAAATATTCCTTGTTCAAGGATCAAGATGAAAAAAGTTATATAGAAACAATAAAGGCTGAATATAAAAACAAGGAAAGTGATTGTTCAAACTTCAAACTTTCTCTTCATTCTAAATTAATATATTTTTGTACTATATATGCTCCCAACATAATGATGACAGCAATAAAAATAAGAATTAATCCAACATAAACCATCTCCTTGTTTAATTCTTGTACCTAACTACCTGACATTATTCACTGCTATTACCTAACAATGATTCTTATTCATGCTACATGGAGTATTCTTTCATGTTCTTTTTATGTTTTAGAGTTTTAGATTAGGGTGTTCGAAGCACCAATAAAATAATATTAGGATGTTCGATGCTACCTTTCGATTTTTTTTTTTTTTTTTTTTTTTTTTTTTGGTTGTTTATCAATATTCTCTCCTACTTATAATATCGAACTTAATCTAATTTTTTTAAAAGCTACTCATAATAACTTATTAAAATAATTAAAAATATGTTTACTTGGTATATCTCATTTTTTTTTTTGGAAAATGACAAATAAATACCATATGAATTTGCAAAACTCCCAGAAGTCTTTCGAATTTGTAAAAAGACTAAGAAGTATTTTAATTTACTATGAAGGATATGTAAATTCGGGTGAAATTACGCTTTTTTCTTTCTTCTTTTAAATAAATAAAAAATAATAATAAAAAAAAACCTCGTTGGAGGGCCACTGCCATCAGGCTGGCGAGGGGGTGGGGTGGGGTTTTGTTTTAATAAAAAGAACATATTCATTGAAAGTGTGGGAGGTGGGGTTTGAACCCCCAACCCCCACACATCTATGGGGTCAAGTGGCCCAACTTAATTCCTTTAATATATAGATACATTAAGAAATATATATATTCTTCTTAACATTTTTTCAACGATATTTACAAAACTTGCAACGGTATTTACAAATCCTGCAACTCCATTTACAAATTTAGAAACGGCATTTACAACGTTTTTTAAAATTTTACCTTTTTTTTTTGCCTCTAAGTGAAAAAAAAGGTAAATTTTTTTTAAAAAAAAACATTGTAAATGCCGTTGCTAAATTTGTAAATATCGTTTCGAGGATTTGTAAATACCTTTACAAGTTTTTTTTGTGATAGTGCACAGATTTTTTTTTTTGATACTCGGAGGCATTAAAGAGGAAAAAAAATGTAAACTTGAAAAAAAGTTGTAAATGACGTAAATTAGTTTTAAATTTGTAAATGACGTTACAAAATTTGTAAATACCGCATTAAAGAGGAAAAAAATGTAAATTTTGCAAGTTTTGTGATAATGCATTTTTTTTTTTCAGGCATTAAAAGGCTTGAAAAAAAGTTGTAAATGAGGAAAAAGTTTTGTGATAGTGCATTAAAGAGGAAAAAAAATGTTTTTTTGACCACAGGATTTGTAAATACCTTTGCAAGTTTTGTGATAGTGCATATTTTTTTTTTCCTCGGGAGGCATTATAGAGGAAAGAAAATGTAAATTTGAAAAAAAATGTTGTAAATGGCGTTACGGGATTTATAAATACTTGTTGCAAGTTTTATGATAGTGCATATTCTTTTTTTTTTCACTCGAGAGGCATTAAAGAGGAAAAAAAAAATGTAAACTTGAAAAAAACATTGTAAATGACGTTACTAAATTTGTAAATGACATTACAGGATTTGTAAATACCGTTGCAAGTTTTGTGATAGTGCATTTTTTTTTTCACTCAAAGGCAATAAAGAGGAAAAAAATGTAAATTTGAAAAAAACGTTGTAAATGACGTTACAGAATTTGTAAATACCGTTGTAAGTTTTGTGATAGTGCATATTTGTTTTTTTTTCATTCGGAGGCATTAAAGAGGAAAAAAATGTTGTAAATGACGTTACGGGATTTGTAAATACCATTGCAAGTTTTGTGATAGTGCTTTTTTTTCACTCAAAGGCATTAAAGAGGAAAAAAATGTAAACTTGAAAAAAAAAACGTTGTAAATAGCGTTACTAAATTTGTAAATGGCATTACGGGATTTGTAAATACCGATTGAAAAAAATGTTAAGAAGATATATATATATATATATATATATATTAATGTATATATATTAAAGGGCTGGTTGGCCACTTGGCCCCGTGGATGTGTTGGGGTTCAAACCCCACCTCCCACACTTTCAATGAATATTTTTTTTATTAAAAAAACCCACCCCCTCGCTAGTCGGGCTCGGCCGGTGCGGCCCCTCCGGCGAGTGTATTTTTATTTTTGATTTATTTAAAACTAAGGACAAAAAGGTAATTTCACCCGAATTTGCATATCCCTCATAGGTCCTTGGTATCTCTCAGTCTTTTTATAAATTCGGGAGACTTTTGGGGATTTTGCAAATTTATATGGTATTTATTTATCATTTTCCCAATTTTTTTTATTGGTGAGGAAGGCGAGCTAAATAAAAACCTGGTCAAATAAAATATTTTTTTCCTAAAGTGATATTCTATAAGTTTTAGAAAAATAAAATATTTTTTTAAAGGGGATTTCGAACCTGGTCAAATGGAGCCCAAGTGGTAAGAATCCGAGCATTAAGTTTTTGAGAAACATGTTACAGAACAGAACCTATTTAGAGTTAGAAAATTGGTAAAATTTCGTTTAAGTCTTTTTAAGTCAATGATTAAACTTATAAATTGGAGCCTCCAAAAGAAGTCTGATTTGAAAGGACAAGTTCTGTAAGGTCGAGGGCTAGCTCGTTAAGTCCGTTGATATTTTTTCCAACTATTTTTATAGAGATATTTATCGATTTAAATATATGTACATAATAGCTAAACTCTGATTTTATGATTTTGGTTTATTATTAGTTACAGACAAAGATTATGGATGTATTCATAATCTGGAGAATAAATTTTTGATATTTTTACCCATGAAACAAAGCCTACTATGAAGTACAATCAAATGTCTTTGAAATGAATGATAGTGGCCAAAAAGATGAAAATGATAATCATCATACTCATATTCCTTAGTGGTTAACTTCTTATACTTTGTATGAGTTATTTATGGATAATAATTTATCTTTGATTATGAATTAGTGATTGTATTTATTTGTTGCATGATACGTATTGTTTATACCTTAATGTTAACAACATTTATTTGTTAAATTAAAACTTTAATTATTTAAAATTGCTAATTATATTCTTTTGAAAAAATAGTTAAAAATTAGAAAAAGTACATTTGGCCCGCAAGGCCAGTCTTGGCCTGTACGCTCACAAACCGGGCCTTTGAAAACATATAACTTTGATCCTATTTATAAGTTAATTTTGATAAATAAAAAAATATTGGTCTTATTTATAAGTCCAGTTTCATGTAATAAACGAGATTGTGACAATTTTACCCATATTAATTGTACCCATAAAGATAAAGAGAGAAGAAACAGTTTAAGAATATTTAATCATAAATGAGAACAAAGTTGAAAATTTACTCTCATAATTATTGAGTTAACTACCTCTTTCGGTATGTGAGATTTGATCAAAATGACTTTATAAATATGACTAGAGTGGTATATTTTTGGGAAAATCTCATATAAAGCTGCTTGACATAGGAAAATTTTAAATTAGGTTGGTAAATTCAATAAATCCCTAATTAAGTTGTCAACCCAATTTAGAATCTCAAAATTTAGATGAAATGACGTTACTGCCCTACCATAGTCTCTTCTCTCATCTTAAAAGGGTTTCAATGCTTTTTAACTTATTTTTACATTAAGTGTAATATATACAAACATTAATATATAATAAAATAAAATATGATTAACTTAGATCAAAGAAATTTTATGCTTTGTGGAAAAATGATCAGGAATAATTCAAAAAAAAAAGTCTCAACCCCAATATTAATTAAATGATTTCTAGTCGAATGATGAGAATAAAAAAAAAATTACTTTATTTTTTGTTCAATGCGAAAAAAAATGTTAATATAAAAAATAACTTGTTTGATATAGCAAATTGCATATCAAAGATTTTCATTAATGATTTTTTAAAAGAAAAGATATTTATTAACATAAAAAAAACAATATATCATCACATAAGTAAAATTGCGTGATTAATGAAGATTGATTTTTTTTTTTATGGACAAAAAACTAATTTAAGTTCTTTCAAAAATAAAATATTTAACAAAAATATTTAATTGATGACGGTGTTATGTGTTTTTTTTAACTCAAAACATTCTTAATCATTCTTTCTGAACACAAAAACTCCTTTGATTTAAATGAATCATATTGTATTTTATTATATATTAATGTTAATATATATGCACAATTATTAAAAAATAAAGTTAAAGCCTTGAATGTCACTACCACTTTTTCACCGTTGAATCATAATCTTAATATGAGAGAGAAATGATAAATATACATGAGATTTGTTAGGGTTAACAACTTAATTTAGAATTTCTCCATTTTAACCCGCTGGGATTTTCCCCATATTTTTCTTAGCGACGGGCCTGGCAATTCAAGAGCCGCCTTGTTTCCCAGCTTTAAGCCCGTCTTTGGTGTTAGGTCATTCATCAGTCTGGGCGGCCATACTAGCGTCGGAGTGGGACCACGCCTCTTTCTCTGATTTCGTTCCATCTGTGTTTTTGCCGCTTTCGATGGCTTCTTATGAGTTTTCTCCATCCTCACAGTCAGCCATGTAAGATAAATCGGTAACCACACCTGTCTGTTTTGGCTTCGCTCGCATTTGAAATTTTGTTTTAATTTTCCCCTAGAAAGGTAACATTTTGAATTGTGGAAATGGGTTATTCAATCCACCATGATGACTGCATTGTCTTAGCTCATGAACTGGGAAAATTAAACACATAATGATCATGTCGGGATTTTCATTGTTGTGTTTTCCATGAATCGGTGGATTAAACTTACATCAGCGGGTCAAATTTAAATCTTCATTTCAGCTATCAGGTTACAAAATGAATTCCTTAATATGTATGAGGAGGCCAAATTGGTGGATGAGCTTATCTGATTGACTCGTGATGTGTTGTATCCAATCCAGTAATTAGTGGAATTGATGAGTTAGATAGTCTAATAATTTCTATTTTACAATATTTCGGAAAATTGTCATAACTCATAAACCCAGACCCTATAATTGTCTACCCTTTTGTGGTATAAAGGAGGTACTAGTTTTATGAGAGCTAAGTTTTTGTGATTCTTAGGGTAGAAGCTAATACTAAATTATAATATGCTAACCTTTTTCCCCTTCTGATCTGACTATGCTACCCTTACGCTTGCTTTATACGTTAACACCTTTGAAGAAAGTAGGGAGATGGATCCATTCTTAAATCGCCCTGCTTCCTCAATTGTTTTAGGGTATGAGGGATTTGAATAGAAATTAGAAATCTCCTATATTTATGATTTTATTCAGAATTCTAATCTAAATCTGGCTTCATCACTCGTAAAGTCATCTATTTTTGTTATTGCAAACATGGGCATATGATGGCTTTACACTTGATCTCTGAACTTCAGGTAAGTTCATATGTTGACAAGTTTATCTACTGATGCCCTCTATATTCTCACTAATGATTGTCATAACTAGTGGGTCACTGCTGTTAAGTTTGGGAGCTGTTGACAAATAGTTGTGGCTATGTATTATTCTTCAACATCATCCAAAACTTTCCTTGTGACTGAGAAAATAGGGTTTTTTAAAGAGGAAGGGTTCTTCATTTCCTTTTAATTATAATTGCGATAAAATGGTGTTATCCTCTTATTTTGGTTTCCCTCTTTGATATCTGTTAACTGCTTGGCTAAAGAAAGTAGCCATTTATTTTTCCTTCAATCTTTTTCTCTTTTTTGGGTGGTACATGTTAATGGTTTTGGTGGTATCCCAGGATCTGATCTTATTTAATGAGAAAGATAGCGCATCTGTAATTAAGTCATGCGCTTGTGTTTGGTGAATGTAAATTGTATAGCATGCATTTTCATTTCTTGCTCCATTTTGGATTCATACTCTGATGTAGGAAAACAGCTGAATTTGTAAATCTTGAAGCCAGAAATGTTCTTAGATAAATAAATTATATGCTCAAGGTGCTACTGGTTACCAGATAGTTGTATTGGGGAAAAAAGTTGCCAAAAGAAGTTTTTGGTTACTGAAAATTTCTTGAAAACTTCCGTTTGTTCTTGTGTTCTTTCTTCATGGTAACTTCTTTTTTCATAGGTTAACAAAAAAAACAGACATGCTAGCATTTAACATATTTGTCAGCATTCACAATGTAACCTTGCATTTCACCATCCTGTATGCGAAATGACTATTAGATCAAAGAATCTGTACAATGCCAGAGACAATTCAAGGTGGCGCTTGTCCTCTATAAAATTTTGCCATTCACAGCAGGTTACAACATTGAAGACTGCGATTCCAATAAAATATGCAGGCTCCCATCACTTCTATGATGCATTATGTTATGGATGACAGCCTTCCAAAGTTGACACTACCCTGAAGCATGCATGCGTTCACCCTTGCGTTGTTTATTATCGCCGGTTCTGCTATCTGTTGGACCGTCAAGCAGACACAATAACGTGAGACAATTTATGTAGCCGACACCGTCTAGTGGGATTAGGCTTGTTGTTTTTGTTGACTCATTGCTTCAGAAAGAGAACATAGGAATGTATCAGTTGGCTATGTGCACGGTAAATGCCTCTTGTATTGCTGATAAAGTGTTGAATGTTTAGTGTATTGTTTATGATGCCATGTTTTTTAATGATGTATTTGTAATTAACGGTTGAAGTTGGCTCAAGGGTTTTATTAATTAGCCAACATTTGACTTTGAGAGATCAAATGATCAGTTTGGAGTGTGATGTTCATTTTCACTTAAAAATATCTTTGTTTGGGTACAGTAACAAGATATTTGGGTCTGACTAAATAATAATTTATAGTAGAGTATATTTATTTTATATTTCCAGACTATCGTCGCCACCATTAGTCGGTATGATTGCATAATTTTGTTACTTGTACTCATTTAATTGAATAAATATTCATACATTAGGAAGAAGAGAGGACAAACTATGATCGACCTCCAAGCTAATAAAATTGCTTACAAAAATGTAACGAAAAAAGCTGCTTACAAAAACATTTACAAATTAAATAACCAATGACGTCCTTGTATTGATAACTAGACTGAAATCAATGCTTTTGCATGTAGCAAAACACATTTTTCTAACCATAGCATATATGCATTAGAGATATGGTTCAGAAGAAACAAAAATTCGAGAATCCGTCAACATGCTATATCGAATTTTCAACTAGTCTTTCACCAAAAAAAACAAAAACAAAAATATTCAATTCTAACTTAGTCTTTCACCAGTACTAAACATGCCCATTATTTTCCAAAGCTGCAATCATTGACTTATTAATAACTTTAATATTATAAACCATTAAAAAATAACCTGTGGTGCAATATCGTTACATATGAATATTTCCTCCTCTCTTATCTAGGAGAGAGACCAAACCAGTTATGGTGCTTATCCAAAGGATCGGTCTTGTCTCATCTTCAACTTCAAAATGGGATCTAGACGATAAAAGGTAAGATGATAGCAAATCCTGGAGAAAGCAGAGGATGTGTTCGAAGATGAAGAGAAGAAAGTTTTCAGGAAGCCACATGTACAGTGAGACTACCAATTCTAGAACTGCTTCTAACATCAATACTCCTCACACTATTATTCTTCCTTGTTGTTTCAATGCCTTGTTTCGGAGTTTGCCCACTTCGCTTCTCTCTACTGTTCGGCCTTCTTGCCTCCTTCAAGCTACGGTCTGAAACTCCGGTTTTGCAGTGCGGCCTTTGATCGTTCCTTCCTTCTAGGGATCTGGATGTTTGTTTTGAATCAACAGGGCGGCTTTGGTTGGCCGTAGGACTTGGAGAGGTCACACTAGCCTCGGAGGATGCAAGACTACGTGGCTTTGCCGATGTTACAGATTCATCAGCAGCTTGATCATTTCTACTACTTATCTTCAAATTTGAGGAAGTTGCTGCACCTGATATGCTCATCGCACATTTTGGTTTATTCTGTAGTTTCTGACTTTTGTTGTGATCTGATATAGCCTGATATTCAGACAGGAGAATCAAGACGAATTGTTAAGGTGGTTGAGCTCAAATAGGGAAAGCAAAGAGAGAAAATGCTACGGTTGGACACAAATACAAGAACTAATTCGTAACTTAGCCAGCAAAAGACTGAGCCACCTATCAGGTCCGATCCTTAGGACACAAATAACAAAAATGACTAAACAGACACACATATGTACACATGAGCTCACAAGCCTAGAAGAAGAATTATTAGTGAATAAGAACAAGAATAATAAGCCAAGACACAAGATCAAGTCAAAGAATGGGATCTATATACAATCCAGGAACAGAATTATATGTTATTACAGTTTTCATTTACCTTATTCCCATCTGAAGCAGAAGCAGAAGCTGTGCGATAAAAGGAAGGCATAGGTGTTGCTTTAAAGTTGAGATTCTTCCTGAGCTTTCTAATCTCAGCTTCTGTCTTTTCCTACAAGAAACAGATGCTGAATCCAATTAGTTTCTTGGAGCTCTATAAGGAACACAACAATAAGCAATTAGTAGAAGCAGCAGCAGTGTCTGATTTTCTTTCTCCATTCAGTATCGTTGATCACACCCTTGATCTTTAAACTGATGATTTGTATCTCTACACTCTTATGTCTTGAAAGACAAAGCCGTAAAAAAATGTTCTCTCTCTTCTACACTGTACCCCTAACCATAAACAATTCTCTATGCTCTAATTCTCAATGAAAGCTCACTAACCTTTGATCTATTAATCTAATCTGTTCTCCAGCCCAGCCATGTGTTCTCACGGGTTCCTAGAGTTCTCAACTCCCCTGATTTTGGTTTAATGCTCTTGATCATTTATGTACACTGGTACAGGGTACACTAGACAAACAAATCTAACCTTGATTCTCAGGGAAACTAATTGATCACATATAGTTGTTGTTGCACTTCTCAAGTCAGTTGAGCCAGGGTTGATTCCATAAGAAACATTGAAGTACATTTTACTTCAAAATAAAACGATGCCATCTTTTTTGTGACAAAACTATGATGCCCTTTCAGGGACCCCAAAATACTCCCCTGTATTTAGTTTAGTAGGTCAGACCCTCAGAATACTCTTTCTTTGGTTTTAATTTGAAACTAGTTCTACCCCTGATATTTTGTTCAAAACAAGCACCATGCTGCATGATATATTATAAGTTTCATGATATAGTTCAACAGAAAACGGCACAACAGATAACAGTATAGTGAGGCATGTCAGGTACAAGCATCACATAAGCTCTTTTTCTCGTCGACCACACTGATGTACCTTTTCCTCCTCCCAAAGAAGTAGATAAAAAAGGCAGAATCATTTCGAGTTTGAAGTTCCATAAGTTAGAAAACAATATAGTGCATGCATTCAGGACCCATTCACCAGATAACCTACCTACCATATATTTCTTCTCACAGAAACAGAAGCTATTATTATTCACTAATTTATTACCTTTGACATTGCTTTCATTTGATTCATCTCTTCTTCTTTTGCATGCATTTTCTCTTCCAACTTCATGTAGAACTGAGCAGGGGCATGAAAACAAACCAAATAATCATCAACTGTAAATTTTCAACATCAACGTAATTAAGATTTTGAAGTGACATCACTATACTTGCCTCTTTCCTCTTTTCTGCTCGTTCACGACTTTTAAAGTTAAAAGCTGCAGCCCTAAGCCTAGCCTCAGAGTTTGTTGAAACTGAATTTACAGTTGGGCTCACCCTAAACAACCGTATCATAATAGTTCATATCAGAAGGAAAGGAAAAGAAAGATTCACCCTTTAACATAAGTCAACAAACCTTTTGGCGTCTTGGATTCCTCTAGAATTAGCTTTTGAAACAGAATGTTGGGATTCTGCAGCCTTTTTTATTCCTAGTACTTTTTCACTATCCAAAAGAAAAAACAAGTATGAGGTCTCAATGTGTGAAATATATGTTTTCAGATATGAGAAACAGTAACTACCTTTTCCGCGCACAAGTTACTTTCCTCTCACTTTTAGAAACCTGCAAATAAAGACCCATGTATGTTGTTGCTGCATTTTCACCAACTTAATCAACGTAATTTGAGAATATATAGAGACAAATAATTATCAACTAATTAATCTTCCATTCTTCCAGAAATACACTGCGGCCATTAAATCCTTACTTCTTTTGGAGTTCTGCTCACTGAATGAGTCGTTGGCGCTGAAAGTTTTGATAAATTCTTTCCCATACTGGTTTTCCTTGGACTCTCTCTGCTAGAATTTCTTGCCGAGCCCCTGGGTGTTCTAGCTGAACTGTTTTTCCAGATTTGGACTCTGTTGACTACAGAGCTCAGCCCAAGCTCAGACTTTGTTTCCTAAGCATCAGTCCACCACAATCATAGGACAACAGACTATATGAAGTATATCAAGATAATTGCAGAATATGAACAATGCAGAAGAAAATACAGACAGAAACAGTTCCATATTTAAGAAAACAAAATTTGAGAGCATGCGCACGAGTAACCTTGATGTACTGACTTAATAGTGTTTTAACTATATTATTATTTCTTTTCTATACTTCCCATTTTTCTTTATCTTTGCAAGGTTAAAATAATTGAAACATCACTGAGGAGAAGCATACCTTTGGAGAGGGGCTTGAAGGATCAGTCAGAGCTGCTTGCTCAACACCGCTATCTGGTTCAGTCACATTAATAGTTCTTAATGATTCATTATTGTTTACAGTGTCATCATGGTCCCTTCTCACCTCTACAACCATTGTGTCATCAACTGAGATTGTGCTGCTTGTCTCATTTTCAGGTTTTGGAGCTTCATCCAAAATTCTGTTATTATCAATAGCATCCTCCAAAACGTTATAGTTGCTTACAGTAAATTCCGTATGCTGGTTAGAAGATGAAACTCTTGGCCCTTCTGTGACCACATCTTCACTTTCACATTCATTCACTCCACACTCTCCATTATAATCTGAATCAGCAGGTCCCTCCTCAAATAGAACATGATTGCCTTCTTCATCTGGCTCAAAATCCTCAAAAGACCTTTGTTCATATTGACCATAATGGCCATCTATAACTGGCTCAAAATCTTCCAATGATCTTTGATCAAATTGAACATACTGGCCATCTCCAATTGGTTCAAAATCATCTTGAGATCTTTGATCAAATCGAGCACCATGAACATTTTCATTTGACTCAAAATCCTCTTGATTGCCAATTCTCTCTGAACCATCATTTTCACTAGTTGTTTGATCAGATCCATCATGACTCGCAGGTATATTAAAACCTAAAAGTCCCTTCTTCTTGAAATGAGCTTCAAAATATGCTTTCTTCTCAATAACTGAACCTGGTTTTGAACATTTCTCAACCTCTTCCAAGTACCTATTGTGAGAGAAAGAGGATCTTCTTTCCCAAGATAAAGGTTCATTTTCAAATCTCCCAAACGAGATGGAGCCTGAATGTATAGAATCTCCCTGCATGATTTGCAATGATGCAGAAACCCGGCAGCCAGAAAAGATATTAACACAACAACTAAGGCAATTCTCATGGTAAAATTATGTGAAAAATAGAAAGGGCACTAGAAAACCACAATAATTTGGCCCAAGAAAAAATGACGTGAAAACAAAAAATGATGGAAGCACCACGTTATACAAAAGAGACTGCAAGTCCACGTTTTACAATTTTGCAATTTTCCTTCTCTATACACTTGTATATTTAACATTTTCCGCTGTACTATTTCAACATTACCAGAACAGCAATCTGTATAGTCAAATAATACTTTGATAGGGTTCGCTAGGTCACAAAAATGAATGCTTCGGCGAGATATCATCATACTATATGAACCAAAAGAAATTATGCACTTTAGAGTAAGCCCCATTATGGTAAATTAGTATGCTAAAACAATCCACAGCAGTCAATCACTGTTTTTCTATTTTGACAAACTTGTAATGAGTTAATAATTCAGATCAGTTCCGCTCTGCAGTTGAAATAGAACACACACAAAATAAAAATATTCATCTAGCAAACATATAATCATTAACCAACTTTACTAACAGCAAACGAAAACAGTAATTAGCCAATCACCGAGAAAGGAAAAAGACGTCGGTGGCATCTTTTGAAACCTTAAAATATTCAAGTTGTCGCACTCTGAAGCAAACAAAAGTCGAAAGAAGACGAAAGGAACTCATGATTGTATATATTGGTGTGAAGAAAAGCAACAAACAATCCATATTTAGATCGATCAATAGGTGAGTGAGACCAAAAAAAAAAACATAATAATTACCTGAAGGTTCATGCTAAACGTTTCTTCAATCTCCCCAGCCATAATTCTCCCTTTATAAATCACCAGCCATAAGCAGAATCAACAAGACGGCCAAATCATGATCGCTCTCCAAACATAAAGCCACCAAGACAATCTCATCACTAAAATTATCTAAACCACAAATATTACAGACTCGTACTTGCTGATTTAGGACAAATATTACAGACTCGTACTTCAAAAGCACAAATGGCACACCATAATCATCCAAAGAACCGACACGCATTTACAAAAAGAAAGAGACCCAAAGTATAAACATTCAGCGCAAAGAAGTAACACCTCAAAGCGAATTTCAATTCGAACAGTAGCTTTAGGTAGGAATCTAAAGCGATTCAGGAGAGTAAAAACGGTAAGCTACTTGGTAGCAGATCTTTGAGCTCAGCCAAGCAAGAAGGTTCTTGTTTCTGAATGTTTTTGGTGTCTAATAAGAAACTCATGAATCTGAATCATATAACGAAGAGCGATTAGGGATATAGAATATAGTAATCCACAATCATGTGCTGGTTGTCTTATTTTGTCTTGTAACGCTCAGACAGAGGTGAAATTGCCGTGTAGCACGCAAAGTCTCATCGCATGCCCCCACAAACGGATCGTTAACGCAACGTTAAGCTATGCCGACGCAGTGTGTGTTACAGTGTGAGCTTCTTCTTCTTCTTCAGGCGGAGGAAAACCAGAGGAAGAAGGAAGGCATTTGCAATGTGGTGGCCGCGCGTGCATCCGCGTGTTGGCTCCATTGCTTGCTTACTTGTATTTATTGTCACCAGGATCCTCTTGTGAGTAGATGCAGGAAAAAAATGGATCCACGTTCCCTCTTTGGATGAGTAGGGAAATGCTCATCCTCTAATGGGTAAGGATTTTTTTTTTTTTTTATTTAAATTAAATAGTATGTTTTTAGTGTATGAATTATTTTTATTTTTTATTTTTGCAAAAGTTTATTGTATGAATTTAATATACTCAGTATCTTAAATTAATTAATTTTTAATTATAAATTTAGAAATATTTATTTTTTAACATTAGTATCTTAAAATATTTTTTTATACCCAATATCTTAAATTAAAATTTTAATGTATGAAGTATTTTTATATTAAAAAAACTCTTTTATTTAGATATGAGCATTCCCTACTCATCTTTTGGATGAGCAGGGAATGTAGATTAAATAACATAGGGAGAAAACCATAGACTCATAGAGAGACTTGTTTGACAAAAAGGAGGGAAAAAAAATAGAGACCGAACCTGGGAGAGATTTGTTTTGGAAAAAAAAAAAAAACAGAGTAAATATAACACCGAATTAATTTTTTTAAAAGAATTAAGGAAGTTAAATAAATTATTTAAATCTTAAACTAATTTATCTAACTTACAAGCTAATAATATAATAATACACAATATATATTGTGATTAAATAATTTATTTTAGTTTTTTAATCTCTTTATAAAAATCAATTATGTCTTATATTAAGGATTGAAGCAATATTTCATTTTAATATTTAATAATTAAAAATATGAGTACTTAATAATTAATGACTGTTTATTTTATAAAGATTACAATTTTAATTGGATCAGAATTCTCTGGCATGATATTTTTCACCCGAGGCAAACTTTCTGTTCAGTTTTTTTTTTAGCTTGTCCTCGGAATTTTTTCTTTTCAGTATATATTTATGAGTAAATACCCTTTTCTGAATGCCGACAAAAAACATTTATTTTTGGTCCCTATAAAAAAATCGAGCGCTTATTCGTTCTTTTTATGGATTTAAAAGAGCATTTTGGAAATTTATAAGGGTTTAAAATGCCAACCAATCGACCCTTATTCGTCCTTTTATATTTAAAAATGATTTTTTTTTGTAAGGGGACCGAAAATGGGGATTACGTTTTTTGTTAGGGGACAGAAATGGTATTTACTCTATATTTATTAATGTCTTTGTCCTATTTCTTATTTTGTACTCTAACTTATCTTTTTATTATAAATCATTTTGACCTTAATAAAAAAACAGAAGAAATGAGGTAGGATCAGAGATGGATTGAAAAAATATGTACATAAAAACTTAAGAAAGTTTTTATTAAAAAAGAAGGTCAAATTACACATCAACAAATTTTTGTAGTAGAATCTTAAGATATAAATACTGTTTTTACCAAGCAATCAACATTTATGGAGTGCAAGCCTCATTTTTTATGAGATGTGTAAATAAGTAAGTGATATTTATTGATCTCTCTGGTTCTCATTTAATGGGAGTGATGTTGTGCTGGATTTGGGTTTATTTTGACTTTCTTTTTTAGAGAGAATGACAGAAGTGGGGGAAAAAAAAACTCTAAAATATGTAATTCCCATGTTAGATTTTTTTTTCATTTCACCTCAGTAAAGAAATTATCGTTTTCCTTCTCCAGTCCAATCCGGCCACATAACTGGTTTAATCGCTTCAATATTTTCTTATTTTAAAAAATAATTTAATTTGAATTTTTTTATTTTCTTCAGAATTTTATATTAGTAACCTTAAAGTCTTGATTTTCTAAACGATTTGACTCTCGGTTAGCATTAGTTGAATTTCAGTCTGATCAACTGACCTTTTACTCAATATTTCAACCGATTCAGTGTCCAGTTTGGGTTTAATCACCTTGGATGTAATTTTTCTCCATAACTAATATCCTATAAATGAAGGTATATTTAAATAGTACATAAATTGTTTACTAACCAGTAAGTGACTGTTATCACTCACCAAATTTTTTTTAAGCGAAAGTTGTCATTTGAAAGTTATATCATTTTTCTGATTTTGCATTATCTACATTTTTTCACGAAAAAAAAAATAGTTACATTTTTATACTCAAAATATATTAAATGTGTAATTTCCAATCTAAAATGAAAGAAACTGAATTAATTATTGTAAGAAAATTAATTTATACTTTTAATACAAATTAAATACTGTACTTGTCGGTACAGATATCTTTATCATACAATGCATTCAAAGTCAACCTATATACAATTGTTGACTCGATAGATGTAACAATTTACCAATAAATTCCATTATTTTTTCCTTTAAAATATTAATACAAATCTGAGCCAAGAAAAAAAAGATTAATACAAACAAAACGCTTAAATTGGTTTTTTATATTAAAAAAATACTGAAATGTAGCAAAAGTCCGTTTCAACCAGGATTTATTCGCTTCTGATTTTGTAATGGCCTAAAGAGTAAAGACATTATATTTTAAATAATTGTGTGCTCCCTTTGTCTGTTTTTTTGTTAATTTGAATTTTTATTCTCTCTCTAAAATTATGTTATGTTTCAAGTTTTAATATATAAATTTGTTTTTTTTAATGTATATGTTCTTTCCGAAAACAACTACATGGGAATGCAAAGAAAGAAGTCCTTGTCATAGAGCTTGTTGCTTTGTCCTCTTTCAACAAATCAATGAGTTTCTTTTTTGCATATATTTGTTTGGTAACATATCCCTTTTAATACACTATCAATCATTATAGTGGAAGTACTACAACTCAATTTATTTTCCACGACTATATTTTAAATGTAAAAAATAGAATAATAATGATAATATATTAGTCAACTAAATAAATTGGATTAATCTTAATTTTATTTTATGTTTTATTTTTTGCATAAAGAGTGAAGAATGAGGCATCAAGTTTATATTTTTCTGATTAAAAATTATTACGTTGAGAAGCCTTACTTCCATTTAGGTTCAAAATTCAAATGCTACTCAAACAGGGATCTAAAAAAAATGCATAAGAATCCCATAAAAATGAAACATAAAGTCAAATAAATAACTAAAAATTTCATATAATCTTATGTGTTTAGTTTTTATAAAACATTATCCATAACAACATTAAGAATAATTTTTACCTGAAAATTTTAAGAAATTAAATCTAAACTCATAAATTCTACTATCTCTGATCCAATTATAGGAGAACTTTTGTAGTACAATAGATTATTAGAATCAAAAGGTTAAATTAAGATAAATTAGAATAATAAATTGGAGTACCTTTAATTTTCTCTATGACAAGAAAAAAGAGAGAATAAATATGTACTTTTGTTGTTGATATTAATATGTAATTTATGATGGTGAGTCACTCACACAAAGCCACCGCAAAATTTAGTGTGTTCCCATGGAAAAGATGAGAAGGCGGACCCCGAAACTTTTTGTGCAAATGATGGGATTTCGGATCCAAACAACAACGACCCGCCCGCAAATTTGGGTCCATGCTTATTTAATCCTATACAACAAGTCAACAACCACCATTATTATTAGTGAAAATTGCTAAAAATCTTCAATTACAAAATTTACTGTATAAAAATACCTAAGAACGTGCACCTTAATTATCTTCACTCATATATAAATATTTGTCATTTTACACATAATTAAAAATATATTATACCTAACTGAAAAATACTTGCACACCTGCTGAAAATATGTTGTACATGGATCTTTAAACAAATTTCAAACATGTTTGAATAATGTCATAATGGATTTTTCAGTGAGGGATTTTTTAGCTATGCTCCCTTGTTATTAGTAATATATTATATAATTCAAGTTGGGAGTTTAAATAGATAAACACTATTAGAGCCTTTTACGATTCGAAAAACATTTAATAAAGTAAAATGGAAGTTTTGTCAT